>CM070839.1:26091329-27497579 GCA_036326025.1 Chrosomus eos
CCCCTGCCACGCCCGGGTACCAGCTTCAGCCCAGCCCTGATGGCCGCGGTTTCTGACCCGTGTGCAAAGTTTCAAGAGTTTTTGAGCATGTTAAGGGCCCCAAAAGTGCGCTAAGAATCTCAAAAGTATCCAAAAAGAATATTAAAGTTTGATGCATTGTCACGGCAACAGCATCTAAGATATCAACAATCCTTTCACAGGTCTACATCCGGCTTGTGTCTACATTATACACATCAAGTTTGAAGCAAATAGGGTAAAGCGTGTTGGATATATGGACCAAATTGTCGGACCCGTTCCAGGGGGCGCTGTCGAGCCCCCCTGCCACGCCCGGGTACCAGCTTCAGCCCAGCCCTGATGGCCGCGGTTTCTGACCCGTGTGCAAAGTTTCAAGAGTTTTTGAGCATGTTAAGGGCCCCAAAAGTGCGCTAAGAATCTCAAAAGTATCCAAAAAGAATATTAAAGTTTGATGCGTTGTCACGGCAACAGCATCTAAGATATCAACAATCCTTTCACAGGTCTACATCTGGCTTGTGTCTACATTATACACATCAAGTTTGAAGCAAATAGGGTAAAGCGTGTTGGATATATGGACCAAATTGTCGGACCCGTTCAAGGGGGCGCTGTCGAGCCCCCCTGCCACGCCCGGGTACCAGCTTCAGCCTGGCCCTGATGGCCGCGGGTTTTGTCCTGTGTGCAAAGTTTCAAGAGTTTTCGAGCACGTTAAGAACCCCAAAAGTGCCCGAAAGCATAAAAAAGCATGAAAAAGCTTAAAAAAAGGAATATTAATGTTTGATGCATTGCCATGGCAACAGTGTCTAAGATATCAATAATCCTTTCACAGGTCAACATCTGGCATGTGTCTACATTATGCACATGAAGTTTGAAGCAAATCGGGTAAAAATAAGAGGGTGATTTAAAAGCATTTTGAAAGTGACACACTTCCTGCTGCCAGTTGGTGGCGCTATAACTTTGACTCACAATAGTCACATCCATGTGATCGGGCTCTTACAACGAACACACTGCTGAAGTTTCATCAAGATTAGTTAATGTATGCAGTAGTTATGACACACTTCCTGTTTCACGTTTCTCGCCATAATTTCGTTTCCTCGCCACGGCCAAACCGTTCGAGATATCAAAAATCCCCTCGCAAACTTTCATCCTCAATGTCTTGACTTCACGCTGACCGACTTTCGTGCCGTGTGTTTGAATTCTCTAGGAGGAGTGTTTCACATTCCTTTGCATGCGTTTTCCAAACAAGCCTAAATAGCCGACTTCCTGTTGGGCTGGGGTAAAAAGTTAGAGTGCGAAGTATATATGAAACGATGAGATCTACATGTGTACCGAGTTTCATATTATTACATGCAAGCGTGTTTGATTTATGGACCATGTTTTCGGACCCCGTTCCAGGGGGCGCTGTCGAGCCCCCCTGCCACGCCCGGGTACCATCTTCTGCCCGGCCCTGATGGCCGCGGGTTCTGACATGTGTGCAAAGTTTCAGGAGTTTTTTTAGCATGTTAAGGCCTCCAAAAGTGTCCAAAAGGTAGTAAAAAAATAATTAGAATAATAATAATAATAATAATAATAATAAATAATCCTTAGGAAAACAATAGGGCCTTCGCCCTTAGGGCTTGGGCCCTAATAATCCTTAGGAAAACAATAGGGCCTTCGCCCTTAGGGCTTGGGCCCTAAATATAGCTGCGAGCAGCGATTACGGGCCCAAGCCGGTGGCACCGCAACCCTGGTGCCTTTAGGGTTATTGTGCACGACGTGACACAAAATATCTGCTCGCTATCTGCCGAACGGCTCTGGTAGTTCCGCTTCAGCACTGATGATGTTGTAGAAATAGTGCACTCTGGTTGGTCTGGATTATTCTGGATTTTTTATTTTATACAGAAATAAGTTATTTATAATTCAGATGAGAATAAAGTTAGTGTTGATTAAAATGAAGGAAAACAAATATATTGATCTGAAATATAGCACATTAATTTTACATTTATTTAGGTTCAATTACCAAACATACAATCTTAATTTAATTTAAAGCAAACAATGCATTTAAAATATATGGGTTGTATGCACATTTTCTTTTTAATAAAAAACGATATATATCCAAAAAGACAAGGCCTTAAAGGGTTAAACTATTGTCACTGTAACAGACACAATCTCTCTCTCTCTCTCTCTCTCTCTCTCTCTCTCTCTCTCTCTCTCTCTCTCTCTCTCTCTCTCTCTCTCTCTCTCTCTCTCTCTCTCTCTCTCTCTCTCTCTCTCTCTCTCTCTCTCTCTCTCTCTCACTCACACACACACACACACACACACACACACACACACACACACACACACACACACACACACACACACACACACACACACACACACACACACACACACACACACACATGTTTGTTTTTGTGACTTATGAGGACATTCCATAGGCGTAATGGTTTTTATACTGGACAAACTATATATTCTACCCCCCTACACTGCCCCTGTCCTTAAACCTACCCCTTACAGGAGACATGCTGTATTTTAACATTTTAAAAAAAACATTGTATTTTATGTTTTTTAAGCTGTTTGAAATATGAGGACGCCTGCAATGTCCTCATATTTCACGTGTAAGTTGTAATACCAGTGTAATACCCATGTCATTATACACATTTGTGTCCTCATATATCACAAAAACAAGCACACACACACACACACACACACACACACACACACACACACACACACACACACACACACACACACACACACACACACACACACACACACACACACACACACACACACACACACACACACACACACACACGTACACTGTTTAAAAGCAAGAAATATTTATCCAACCTGTTTAAAACAGTCTGTCGGTGCCATCTTTTAAACATTCATCATATTGCATTGGTTTTAATTTCTTGACCTCAAACAGAGCACTAATCTGTTTATTTTTAAGTTATTGATTAAAAAAGAAAAGAAACATCAAATGGGTTTTTAGTCATATATTATTATGTTATACAGAAATTATTTGTAATTCAGATGAGAATAATTTTAAGGAAAACAAATATATTGATCTGAAATATAGCACATGTTTTTGTAAAATAAATTCAAGCAATACCCTTTTTTTAATTTTAAAATTAAACTAAAAAAGCTCACGGCTGCACAACAGGCCTTCATAACAGTGCGCGTCCAACGCGAGGAGTGAGCAGAACAGAACGAACGTTTTTTAGTTAATTTCTACTCATAGGAATTCATTCGAGCGCACTGCGAGCGCCACCACTATAAATGTCCTTACTTAACTTTCACTTTTAACTTAGCGATTTAAAAGCCCCCGGCGGTGTTACACGTCAAATAACCGTGGGAAAAGATCCTATTATATATATATATATATATATATATATATATATATATATATATATACATATATAACTATATATAACTACAATAGCCATACCTGTTTTATGTACTGAGTTGATATTTTGGACACAAGAGGGCAGTATAGCCCTATGTATTACTTGATGTATTTATTTTTTTCGCATTCTGGCTGTTTTTAAACTTGTACATTATTCTTAAATTGAAAACAAGAATAAAATGGCTTTAGTTCTGATATTTGTATAATTTTATCTAGAAATAATTGGTGTATAATTAATTTTTTAAAAGATATGAGGCTTTTAGTGTTTACTTTTTTGACATTGACTTTAATCCCTCGCCATAGCAAAACAATTTGAGATATTCAATAGCCATTCACAATTTAGCTTCTTTAATGTATTTTCATCATGTTGAAAAAGTTTGGTGGGAATTAAATAAACAACTTAAGAGGAGTGGGTAAAAAATCAGAAGCTGAGTTTGCCAAAAATACACATTCAGACCAAAATATCTGACTTCCTGTTGATCCGAGCTAATGATTGTTAATTAGAAAGCTGTCCGGCTCGAGGAGAAAAATATACATATCGATTTTTGTTACTGTAGGTAAAACTAATACCCCATTTTTGACTAAAGGTGGCGCTACTGAGCCCCTCACCACGCCCGTTTCTGAAACTTTGCAAATGTCTCCTGGCTAATAAATGAGATGTGTCTGTCGAGTTTCATGCAATTTCAAGCATGTTAAGAGTCTCAAAAGCATAAAAAAAGAATATTAAAGTTTGATGAGTTGCCATGGCAACAATATTTTAGAGATTAAATCCTTTCACAGGTCTTCATCAGCCATTCGTTTACATTATACACATGAAGTTTGAAGCAAATCGGGTAAAAATAAGAGGGTGATTTCAAAGCCTTTTGAAAGTGGCACACTTCCTGCTGCCAGTTGGTGGCGCTATAACTTTGACTCACAATAGTCACATCCATGTGATCGGGCTCTTACAACGAACACACTGCTGAAGTTTCATCAAGATCAGTTAATGTATGCAGAAGTTATAACACACTTCCTGTTTCACGTTTCTCGCCATGATTTCGTTTCCTCGCCACGGCCAAACCGTTCGAGATATCAAAAATCCCCTCGCAAACTTTCATCCTCAATGTCTTGACTTCACGCTGACTGAGTTTCGTGCCGTGTGTTTGAATTCTCTAGGAGGAGTACTTCACATTCCATTGCGTGTGTTTTACCAACAACCCTAAATAGCCGACTTCCTGTTGGGCTGGGGTAAAAAGTAAGAGTGTGAAGTATATATGAAACAATGAGATCTACATGTGTACCGAGTTTCATATTATTACATGCAAGCGTGTTTGATTTATGGACCATGTTTTCGGACCCCGTTCCAGGGGGCGCTGTCGAGCCCCCCTGCCACGCCCGGGTACCATCTTCAGCCCGGCCCTGATGGCCGCGGGTTCTGACATGTGTGCAAAGTTTCAGGAGTTTTTGAGCATGTTAAGGCCTCCAAAAGTGTCCAAAAGGTAGTAAAAAAAAAATAAATAAATAATAATAATAATAATAATAATAATAATAATAAATAATCCTTAGGAAAACAATAGGGCCTTCGCCCTTTGGGCTTGGGCCCTAATAATAAATAATCCTTAGGAAAACAATAGGGCCTTCGCCCTTAGGGCTTGGGCCCTAATAATCCTTAGGAAAACAATAGGGCCTTCGCCCTTAGGGCTTGGGCCCTAATAATAAATAATCCTTAGGAAAACAATAGGGCCTTCGCCCTTAGGGCTTGGGCCCTAATAATAAATAATCCTTAGGAAAACAATAGGGCCTTCGCCCTTAGGGCTTGGGCCCTAATAATAAATAATCCTTAGGAAAACAATAGGGCCTTCGCCCTTAGGGCTTGGGCCCTAATAAATAATCCTTAGGAAAACAATAGGGCCTTCGCCCTTAGGGCTTGGGCCCTAATAATTGAGATGAGAATAAAGTTAGTGTTAATTAAAATTTGAAGGATAACAAATACATTGATCTAAAATATAGCACATTCATTTTAAATTCATTCAGCTTAAATTACCAAACATTCAATCTTAATTTTATTTAAAGCAAATAATACATTTAAGATATGGGTTCTATGCATATTTTGTAATTAAAAAAATATATATCCAAAAAAATTTATGCAAAAAGACAAGGCCTTAGAGATTTCTTTATCCTTTAATGCAGGACTAATTTTAAAGTGAAACTAAAAAGTGCACGGCTCATTTTTAGTTCATTCCCACTTCCATAGGAATTAATTGAAAACGCTAGCTCTGCTCTAAACCATTATCAATGTCCGTGCGGACATGAGTATTTTACTTTCACTTTTATAGTAGCGCTTTAAAAGCCCTCACCGGTGTCACACGTTGATTAACTGGTGGGAAAATATCCTCACAGTCACATACCTAATATATTTATATATAAAGAAGTTTTTTGTACTATTTTGATATCATTTTGGACAAAAGAGGGCAGTATAGCCCTATGTATGATTTTTTTATTTAACCAAATAGAACTATTCTGACTGTTTTTAACTTTATTATACCTCTTGAATTAAAAAAAAAAAAACAGAATAAAATGGGTTTGGTTCTAATATTTGTATAATTTTATATTAAAATAAATGGTGTATAATTACATTTTTAGAAGATATGAGATGTTTCCTGATTCTTTTTTTGACATTACTTTAATCCCTCGCCATAGCAAAGCCATTTGAGATATGCAATATCCATTCACAATTTAGCATCTTTAATGTATTTTCATCATGTTGAAAAAGTTTGGTGTTGTTTCCTGTTGGTCGGACCTAATGACGGGAAAATATAAAGTTGTCCGGCTCGATGAGAACAATATACATACCGAGTTTTGTGACTGTAGGTAAAACTAACCCCGCCACTTTTGACAAAAGGTGGCGCTAATGAGCCCCTTTACCAAACTTTGCACGGTTACTGGCTAATAAATGTGATGTGTCTGTCGAGTTTCATGCAATTTTAAGCATGCTAAGAGTCTCAAAAGCATCCAAAAAGAATATTAAAGGGATAGTTCACCCCAAAATTAAAATTCTGTCAGTTATTACTCACCCTCATGTAGTTCCAACCCCGTAAGACTTTTGTTCATCTTCAGAACACAAATTAAGATTTTTTTATTAAATCTGAGAGCTAGATCACTCCTCCATAGGCTTCTAAAGGATTGAAACTGGCCAGCTCCGAAAAGTTATTAAAGAAATCGTTAAAATAGTCCAAGTGACTACAGTGGCTCAATCTTAAGTTTATCAAGCGACGAGAATACTTTTTGAGCGCAAAAAAAAATAAAATAAAAAATAACTACTTTATTCAAGTATTCGTTTCCTTCTCTGTTGGCCTTGATATATTCACGTAGTATAATTGCGTAGAGCTTCTGTGTTCTGCGTCACACGTAGGCTCATTATTGGCCAACGCTGGTCATGTGTATGATGCGTGTGACGTCAACCAGAAGCACTACGCAATTATACTACGTGAATATCTCGAATATTGGGTATGGAATATTCCCCATGGAGACGCATTTTGCCCGCCATGCTCGATGGCACCGCGGATTCCCCATAGCGATGAGGGCTCTCTGACATCGCGTCCCTCCTTCTTCCTGGGTTTTGGCACCAATGTAGCAATGTTTAAGATTCGGGAAAGAAGGAGGCTAGACTGACTAAGTCAGACTTCGTACTTCCGCTCAATTTCAGTTCGCTTCTGTACTCAGTCTGAGATAGCGACCTATCTCTCAGTTTTCCTCCGGCCTGAAAACAGCCGGCCAATCAATGAACAGAGGGCGGGCTGAGAGTTGTGACGTAGACACTAAGCGCCGAGTTTAAGATTGTATTTTAGGACGTTCTCTCACGTCCCTCTGCCTCGTCCTGCTCGCCACAGTAACATAACTGTCCAGGTCCATGTTTCTCAAAAGCAACGTAAGCCTAAGTTGATCGTAGAACAATTGCCTCCACAATCAATTTAGGCTTACGATGCTTTTGGGAAACGCAGCCCAGGCTTGGTCCTCTCTCATCCTTCACTGTCGTCGCTTCTCCTTTTATGTTTCTTAAGCTCCTCCGTGAGAGATACGAGGCCAGTGCAGGTGACGCTCATTATCAAACACGCCACCAGCCTCACCCTGCTTGCCACAACCTGAATGACCCTGTAGTATGTAAATTAGCCTATAGGATACAAGGTAATTGAAAGTAGCAAAATAATTATCAATTCAAAGAAAAACAAACAATAGCTTTATCACTCCATCTTTTAAAAGTGTGATCAATAACAGACCTCAAAAACAAGTTCATTGTATTCACAAAGAAAAGAATGTCATCGTTTACAATTATAAGTTTTTACAGTTATGTCTGTCTTGTGTCTGTATTCCTGAGTTTTCCCCCTGTCATTGTGTATTTGGTTTAGTCCTGTGTTCCAGTTTTCCCGCTCCTCGTTTGTATTCAGTTCCTTCACCTGTTTACCTGTCATTATCAGTTCATTTGCCCCAGCTGTGCCTTGTTTCCCCATTCTGTTCTGTGTATTTAAACCCTGTGTTCTCCCTCACTCCTGGTCGGTTATTGTTGATGTTAGGTGCGTTTATGTTAGGTGTGTGTGTATCCTCTGCCCGTCTGAACCTGTTTGTTGTTTTATTTACTTAAGTAAAGTATATTGTTTTTGGAAATCCTGATCTCCTCTTCTCCTGCATACACCAACCGTGACAGAATAACCGACCTTTACAGCAGCATTATGGGCTCTTCCTCTACCCTCAAGATCCCACCGACCTACTCCTCAGCCTCTCCCAGAATCACCGTCCGATTGAGACCTACATCGAGGAATTCCTCCACCTCGCCCATCAGGTGTCCTGGAAAGAGGCAGCCCTCAAGCACTCCTTCTGGATGGGTCTGGACGATCCACTCTTTGGGCAATTTCCAGCTACTGCCACCACATGTTCCCTGAGGGAATACATCGACAACATCCTGTGGGTGAGTGGGTCGTCCTACACCGTTGATTTAATCCCAGATCTCCCTTCTGTCCCTGTCTCCCCACTGTGTCCAGTGTCTCGTTCTGCCGAGACCGTCATGCCCGCCGTGCCAGTCGGAATTTTGGTAGAGCTGAAAGAGGAAGACTGGCTTATAGACTGGGACACAGAGCTCCACGCCAGCCCTGCCAAGCCCTCATCACCACTGCTCCCATCCAGCAGCCCTGCCGAGCCTGAGCTCCCCTGCAGCCCTGCCGAGCCTGAGCTCCCCTGCAGCCCTGCCGAGCCTGAGCTCCCCTGCAGCCCTGCCGAGCCTGAGCTCCCCTGCAGCCCTGCCGAGCCTGAGCTCCCCTGCAGCCCTGCCGAGCCTGAGCTCCCCTGCAGCCCTGCCGAGCCTGAGCTCCCCTGCAGCCCTGCCGAGCCTGAGCTCCCCTGCAGCCCTGCCGAGCCTGAGCTCCCCTGCAGCCCTGCCGAGCCTGAGCTCCCCTGCAGCCCTGCCGAGCCTGAGCTCCCCTGCAGCCCTGCCGAGCCTGAGCTCCCCTGCAGCCCTGCCGAGCCTGAGCCCGTTGCCTGAGCCCGTTGCCTGCCCGCCAGAGCCTGAGCCCGTCGCCTGCCCGCCAGAGCCGCCTTCTCCGCTGGTCCCGTCCAGCCCTCCCAAACCTGTCACTCTCCCCAAGAAAATTTTGGGGGGGGGGGGGATATAGGACCCCACCCTGGCCACCCGAAGGGGCGTCTCCACCCTGGCCACCCGAAGGGGCGTCTCCACCCTGGCCACCCGAAGGGGCGTCTCCACCCTGGCCACCCGAAGGGGCGTCTCCACCCTGGCCACCCGAAGGGGCGTCTCCACCCTGGCCACCCGAAGGGGCGTCTCCACCCTGGCCACCCGAAGGGGCGTCTCCACCCTGGCCACCCGAAGGGGCGTCTTCACCCTGGCTACCAGCACGGCCTGCCCCGCCCTGGAGGCTTCCTGTTCCAGGAAAGCTACGCCCTCGTCAGCCTCCAGGGCGCCCACCCTCCCGCCCCTATTTGATGTTTATACGGCGTGGGGACACGCCTTTTCGAGGAGGGGCGTAATGTTACAGTTATGTCTGTCTTGTGTCTGTATTCCTGAGTTTTCCCCCTGTCATTGTGTATTTGGTTTAGTCCTGTGTTCCAGTTTTCCCGCTCCTCGTTTGTATTCAGTTCCTTCACCTGTTTACCTGTCATTATCAGTTCATTTGCCCCAGCTGTGCCTTGTTTCCCCATTCTGTTCTGTGTATTTAAACCCTGTGTTCTCCCTCACTCCTGGTCGGTTATTGTTGATGTTAGGTGCGTTTATGTTAGGTGTGTGTGTATCCTCTGCCCGTCTGAACCTGTTTGTTGTTTTGTTTACTTAAGTAAAAGTATATTGTTTTTGGAAATCCTGATCTCCTCTTCTCCTGCATACACCAACCGTGACATACGTGAATTTAGATTTTTTTTTCCTGCAATCAAATATTGCATTATATTAGTATAGCTATTAAAGGTATTAAGACTACATGTTCTTGTGATGTATAAGCAAACCAGTCTTGTCATGATCTCATTTTCCTACAGCACAACAGTAGCCATATCATTAACAGCTGAGGTGATTGGCTGAAAACAACCTGGGGTGGCATCAGAACTGAGCTGCCATGAGTAAGATGACAGGTTTAAAATAGTGTACTAGAAGTTTTTTTTTTCTCCATTCAAATGCTTTTGAGATGAATAAGAATGCTACCATGAAGCTGTTTTAGCAGAATTTTTGGACAGGAAGGAGACAGTACTAGCTAGCATATACCTAAATATTTTACTTTCTCACAGTTATTCTTTTCTCTTTAATTTATGCCAAATTACATAATTTTACTTCCAGATATACATTTTAAAGGAGATACACTTCTAAAAAAAGACAAATGACTGCGTGTTACCATATAAGGGCTTTTCTGAGGAGATGTCAAGTCATCCTCATTTATATAGCGCTTTTAACAATGTAGATTATCTCTGTAAAGCTGCTTTGAAACAAACAAAATGTAAGGTAACAGAGAATGGTTTGGTTTTAGAGCGGTTTCTTGAATAGGCTTATGTTGTTTCCAGCTAAAGTTAGTTTTGATTGATTCACTTCCCTCGAAATGATCATCTGTTATTAAATTAGGGGCCGCTAAGACGACGCCGTTCTTTCTAAATAGACTAATTATGGCGTACACATGTGCGTTAAGAATTGATTCTATAGTTATGTGCGTTTGAATGTATGTGCGCATCGTTATTCGCAACAAACCATGCCTAAACAAACTACTTGTCTTGCCTATAAATTTTGATACAGAATATTATTTGATCAATTCGGGGTAGGGACGCGAAACCGGAATTTCATAGCGCTTAGATATGTGAGGAAGCCTGTTTGTGAGAAATTCTGCTTAATATTCGTCCTTTTTCCTGAGTGATAAATATGTGGTGAACTTGATCGGTGATTTTCTCTCATCATCACTGACATCAGCCTTCCTAGCGGCGCGCATCAGGGAGCGCGCTCAACAATCAGAGCCCGAGACAGTTCATCTATGATCTGCTTCTTCACTCAGCTCCCTTTCAACGGATTAATACACGGTAAGAGTCCTGCTCTTATACTCATTCTTATGCTTTAAAGAATGTCATATCGTTTTGTTTGATTTTGTCAAATCTTTTGATGGAGACATGTGAAGCTTTTTAGTAGCCTATACAATTCGCGCGGAAATTCATTTATTATTTACTATTAGAGCAAAAAAGACTCAACTTTTGCCTCTTTTCTATTCTTATTATTCTCCTTTTCAGTATGTTTTTTCTCGTTTGTATTATTTTTTTAAATCGCAAAATGATTTTTGTCAGAAACATGGTATGGATTTACAGTTTTGTTTAGAACTAACCAAGATCAGCATTTCAGGATAGGATACAGTATCAGGATACACCCTATACAATCGCATTATCTTCTTAATATTGACTACTTCGTTGATTTATAAGAGCAAATATGTTTATTTTCGTATATAATTTGCGTATTTTTTTATTTTCCACAGGGCTGTGTATTTTATAGACTTCATTATTTTAAAGATAATGAATATAATAGCCTATGTAAGAAAGTGCGTCTGTGTGCGCGCATCTGTGAGACCCCAAGCTTGATCATATCTTTATGTTTATAATAATAATAAGTTTAATTTATATAGCGCCTTTCCAGAGCTCAAAGCGCTTTAGCTACAAATAAAAACACGAACGCAACAAAAACAGTAATTGTGTGACTTGATTTGTAATTGTGTGAGTTTGAAAGCATACAATTACATGTGAATTTTAATTAGACTCCAAATAACGATCTACCTCTTTTTTTCACATTCTGATGTAGAAAGAATAATGTAGCAGATAATGTAAATAATTAAAAACCAACAAAAATTAAAAAGACTGTAAATTATATAGTAAAAACATATTAATTGTTAATCTGTAAATTGATAAAAAAAAATACATAATTTCACAGTAAACTTTTGTAAAAAAAAAATTGAAATAAGTTAACATGAATGAAATTTTCAGAAAATTGATGTTTAGAAAAACATTGACATCAGAAAGTCAATATTGATAAAATCATGTGTTTATTATTATTAATTTATTTGCCACCATGGCAACAGTTGCTGAAATAAATTTAGAAACTTTGTAATCATGTGGTCTTCTACTGTGTTATTATTATCAACAGATTTGAATAGCTCAAATATTATATTAACATTATATAGTCGAATGACATACATTTAGGAACTGCAACATTTATAGTGACAAAAAGGATGTCCTGTAATACTACAACCTGGCAACCGCAGCTTCCACGTTTTATATCTTAAGTTTTATAAACACAAAAACTTGATTCTTTGACTTCTGGACATTGTTTTAGATGCATTTTTTCTGGCATCAATAAATGCTAGAACTTCCTGTGTGCTGTGTAGAGTTGCAAAGCTTGTGCTGAAAAGCGTGATTGTCTTTTTTCTTTGTGGTCATTCTCTTGCGGCCGTTGTTTGGAACAATTTTTTTTTTTTACTTATATGGCTTCAATATGGCTTGGTAATTGTGTGCTCCAAATGTGCGTTCTTCTTACAGAGCCACACTTCTACTCAATAAATGTTTTAACAGATCACACGTATTGATCATGTCATGCCATACAGTGGTATCAAGACATCGACTGTACAATGCTGCCTGAATAACAAAGAACTCATCAATACTATGATCGAATGACCTTCTGCTGATTCTAGCTAGAGTGTGATTGTTAAGATAGAACAGATGCTCCAAATGTAAGCCATCCCTAAAACACTTCCAATCGCTTCAGCAATTAAGAGACCCCAAAGCAGATCAATAAAGACCTTTGTGTGATTTGTTCTCCAGCGTCAATGTCCTGCTGGCTAACTGGGAATTAGTCTTTGTTGGACACTGGAGACAGCTGGTCTATTGCTTGACAAATGAGACACTGTCCCTCTCTCCCATTATCTTATAAGATACTTTGATTCAACAGAGATGTTTCCATGTAGACTAGTTTTATGGTTGATTATATGGCGTGGTTCTCCACGTTGCCTTCTTTTTGTTGTCTTCACGCCTCTCAACGTACCAATAAAGACTGCAGAGTATGTGTGCTTGTGCATCTGTCTGTTGTTTGGGACAGGATGAAGGAGTTTTCCCTGCTGAGAGGATGAGAAGCATTCTGCCAGGATGCTTAGCTAGAAGATAACAGGACACATTGCAGGGAGCCAGTTGTGATTTCACTCTCTCACTTTTCCTGAGCTCTCTTGGCACCAGATGGATTCTCTTTATGACAATTTTAACACTTAGCCTGTTGTTACGCGCTTTGTATCCTTGACACTTTTAGAGCTGCCAAAACGAACAATGTGAGGTGTGAAATTGCTGAAACTGTTTGTTAAGGGATGGCTGCTCTCATTTGTGTATAGATGCGTTTATTTCCCTCTTTTGAAGCATTCTTTTGTTTGATTTTTTTTTAATTTTAAGAGGCTGCGTGTGAAATCTTAAGGTTTCTGTCAACCTTATCTCAGATTCTCAGTGCAAGATCGGAAGGATGTAATTTGCAAAGCTAAGCACTTGTTTTTTTGTGTTTTTTTTAAATTATTATCTTGATCTTAGTCACATACAATGTGCTTATACAGACCAGCAGCAAAATATCTGACGAGAATTTAAAATACATTATGTGATAAAACAATACTCTTTTCCTGCATGAAGTATGAAATTGTACTTATGACATCATTGTTACTTGGGCATTATTGGTTTTATTATAGACTGTGGCTTTGGGTTTTATTATACAATCTTGGCTTTGGTACAATATCAGCCAATGTCACCTCAGTATTGATACTAAATCAATACATCAAAGAACAGTAGGTAGACCCTGAATGTGTGATAGACTAATAATCAATAGTAATGTTGTAGTAATGTGTATATATATATATATATATATATATATATATGATTATTAGTCCATTTTATGTTAAGGCAGATTTGAATAGCTCAAATATTACATTAACATTATATAATTGAATGACATATACATTTAGGAACTGCATATAGTGACAAAATGCTGTCCTGTAATAATTGTAATAACAACCTGGCAACCACAGCTGCTAGTTTTTTATATCTTAAGTTTTATAACCAAAAAAACTTGATTCTCAGACTTATGGACAATGTTTCAGATGCCATGTTTTCTAGCATCAATAAATGCTGGGATTTCACATGCGCTGTAGAGTCATATTTGCAGAATTGCAAAGCTTAGAAATGTGCTGAAAAGTGTGATTTTCTTGTGTCTTTGTGGTCATTCACAGTGCTCCTCAAGCAAAGAACATGTGAGACTTGATATATATATATATATATCAAGTCTCACATGTTCTCTGCCTGAGGAGCACTGTTTCTAAGACAGACATAGCTGGATATTGCATTCCAAATTCGTCAGGCTCCATTTCACTGAGGATGCTACCTATGTAGGCAGTAGTCTGGCAGATTTAGTGGGTGTGAACCTGTGGCAGTGTATCTGCCATGGGCAGCGTCCCCTCATGTTATTTAGAGTCCAACCAACTGCTTCTATGCATCAACATGACCCAATCCACACACAAAATCAAGCAAACCCTAACTGAGGTAGACCTACATATACTTCCCAGAATAGAAACCAATTAGAGTTAGCTAGTAACAACTAAGAAAATATTCTCTGTGGTCTATATCTACCTCATTCAGTATCAGACAACTGTCAAAAAGTTGTAACTTTCTTAGATCTTCCAGTTGAGGAAGTATAGAGAAAAGGCTTCAACTTTTCATCTCTTTGAAAAGCTTTTTTTCCCCTGCTTTGGGTAGCAGGGGTGCATCAGATGGCTTGTGGAGCCCCAGATCTCAGCAGGAGGAGATGTTAAAGACCTCACAGTGGAAGCTCTCTCCCTCCTCTTGAAATGTCACTGAGTTCATTAGTGAGCTTCACATTCCTTTCAAACTTTTGCACAATATCATCCAAGTCGCTTGTGGAGGCTTTTATCAGTTATTCACACAGTCGTAAGATCTGAACACCAAAAAAATGATGTGTTGGCTTTACTTAACTTTTTTTGTAAACAGGCACCACCGGTTCCACATATCTATGTTTCGTTAAATAAACATAATATGTTCATGTAACTTCAACATCATGGAATTTGGTCATTTTAAGCGACCCAATTAAACTCTGAGCTAATGAGTTAATTAAGTGAATAATTGAGTGATGATTGAGCATTATTGAAGACACCT
Organism: Chrosomus eos; assembly: GCA_036326025.1. Taxonomy (NCBI): domain Eukaryota; kingdom Metazoa; phylum Chordata; class Actinopteri; order Cypriniformes; family Leuciscidae; genus Chrosomus; species Chrosomus eos. The sequence continues at coordinate 26,106,418 of CM070839.1, forward strand.
GATGTTAACAAGCAGAATCTCTGACAGAGAAAACCAGAATTTTTAAGTCACCATTATGGAGGTAAGTATTTGTTTTAGTTGGGCTCTTGACCATTAACTTATTAACTTTAGATTTTGTTGGTTGCTGTACATGAGTTATAACAGCCGGAGGAACAATAAACAAAGGTCATCTGATGGTGTTGGTTGTGTTTTAACATAATCATTATTTCACAATCATTTGACCTGAGTCACTGAACTTATATTAAACCGAATTTCTGAGTTAACTTCACCTTACGGATAATAACAGCACTGTCATTGTAGAGCATACTATTTTTAGACTTCATGAAATTCAAATGATCAAATCAATAAATAAAAAAGAAACTTCCTAAAAAATATTTTGAGTAGGCACACACAGACATCAAGAATCAGCCTATGAGTCTCAACAATGGTGACAATTATAAAGCATGTTGCAGTGCATTCTGGGTGCCACCAATCAAAACTCATTCATGGCTCCCATCATGCATTGCTGCATGAATAAATTATGAGCTTATGATCTGTTTGTCACCATTGCTGAGATTCATATGTTGATTCCTGATGTCTGTGTGTGCCTACTCAATTTATTTTTTATTTCTTGATTTGGTCATTTGAATTTCATTGAAAAGCTGAGACTTTGTTTAATATGTTTAATATCAAAAGTAACCGAAAAGTAACCTGGTCTGTCCTGTCTGTCCGCGTGTTGTCAGTCTCCTCTCTGCTCCGCGATGTATTTTTCACTGCGTGAGAACATGGTGAGAGCATGAGAGCAGCATAGCTTGTCGGAACATAGCGACAGTAACTAAGGAGGGCGGGTCTTTGCGAAGGGTCAATTGTTCATCCGGCTGTTATAACTCATGTACAGCAACCAAACAAATTCTAAAGTTAATAAGTTAATGGTCAAGAGCCCAACTAAAACAAATACTTATCTCCATAATGGTGACTTAAAAATTCTGGTTTTCTCCTTCAGAGATTCTGCTTGCTAACATCAGGTGTCTTCAATAATGCTCAATCATCACTCAGTTATTCACTTAATTAACTCATTAACTCATAGTTTAATTGGGTCGCATAAAATGACCAAATTCTATGATGTTGAAGTTACATGAACATATTATGGTTGTTTAACGAAACATAGATATGTGGAACCGGTGGTGCCTGTTTACAAAAAAAAGTTAAGTAAAGCCAACATATCATTTTTTTGAGTGTATCCTCTGTGGTTACTCCACCCCCCTTGCCGTTTTTTTTTTCTTTCTATTTTTCTTTCATTCTCTTTTTGGTTCTGGGTCTCGTTGTCTTTCACTGAATTTCCAGCACCATCCTAGGCTCCATGCTGTGACCCTTTGCTGAATATCTTATATAATCTAAACTTGCTTGCCGTTGCTCTACAGACTAGTGAAGTACTACTGCATGAATCCACTGAGATCTCTGTTTGTTGTGGCTATACTTCTATGTCTTGTATCTCATATGAATATGTCTGACATTGTATATGTGTTTGTGATCTGTTTCTTGTGTTACTGCAGAGGACTAGGTTACTTGAATGCTTTTCCACAGGATATATATATATATATATATATATATATATATATATATATATATATATATATATATATATATATATATATATATATATATTGATTATTTCATCAGACAGATTATTAAAAATATAACATATTCAATATATATGGAATAATTATTTTGGTCATGACCAGTGATATTTTAGAAAATTAGACATATTCAAACACTATTATAGTTATATGTAAATATTTGTTAATAAATTTTTTTTAGTAAAATGTTTTGGATCCATTTTTTTATTGGATACATTTTTTTAAAAATGTAAAAATTTTTGTGTGTTTTTACTATTTGTAGTTGTTTTTTTTTGTTAACTATAATAACCCTGCTGATGACAAATTTGACTATTGAATGTAGGTTATTCTTGTTTCCCCAAGGCAGGGATTCCCAAACGTTTTTGTCAGCCGAATACCTTAGATTGACCACAATATTTATTTATAGTAATTTAACAACATATTTACATGGTCAAGATTTCCTGATGTCGAATGATGGTCACATGACATGTAGGTAAACAAGTATAATATTTAATATTTTTTTGTGTTTTATTTTAATAATAAGTTTTTATGATTTAATGAATTATTAGCTTTTCATCAATTCACACCATCACTATTATTATTGGTCATACTAGGGTTAGTGATTTGAACATAAAACTCCAAGTATTATGCTCAGGTAATTACTAACTAACTTGAACAACATCTCAAATTCTGCAGCATTTTGAGAAAATGTGTGTTATTACACACATACACGCACACCACGCACGCACGCACACACGCACACACACACCACACACACACACACACACACACACACACACACACACACACACACACACACACACACACACACACACACACACACACACACACACACACACACACACACACACACACACACACACACACACACACACACACATATATATCCTGTATATTTATAACCATATATTTCATTAATTTATATCATTTTAATTTAACAATCTGTTTGAAGCTTTGAAACTTAAAGTACCATTGTTTTTTTAATGTACTGTACTTTTGAATGACCACCATAACAATCAACACAGGTTCATTGGAATCAGAATCAGAAAGAGCTTTATTGCCAAATGTGCTTGCACAAACAAGGAATTTACTTCAGTAGGCTATTGAAGCTTCCAGTATACACATACATTAAATATAACAAGACATATAACAAGACACATAATAACATTCAAGAATAACAAATATAAAATGTTTAATCAGAATAAACATTTACACACTCTAAAAAATGCTGGGTTGTTTAAATGTGGGTCAAATATGGACAAGCCAGCCATTGGGTTAAAATTTTAAATACAATTTTTTAACCCAACGGTTAGGTTTGTCCATATTTGGCCCAAATTATAGAGATTATACAGATAATGAACATATTTACAGTATTGTGAATAATAATATGAATAAATAGGACTAAATGAATTTACAAGGATATTGGACAAAAAAGTGGGGTATTGCACTTGTAAGGCATTTAACTGTTCAAGAGGAAAATAGCCTGTGGGAAGAAACTGTTCCTGTGTCTAGATGTTCTAATGCCTGGTGATCTGAGGTGACGTCCAGACGGCAACAGTTCAAACAGGTGGTGTCCAGGGTGAGTGGAGTCAGTGATTATTTCACCTGCCATTGAGGACACTCTGGAAGAGTACAGGTCCTGGAGGTTGGCCACCAATAATCCTCTTAGCAATCCGGACTGTCCGTTGTAGTCTCCTGATGTCTGATTTGGTAGCTGAACTAACCAGACAGTTATAGATGAACACAGAACAGACTCCATGATGGCTGAGTAGAACTGTGTCAGCAGCTCCTATGGCAGGTTGAACTTCCTCAGCTGGCGAAGGAAGTACAACCTCTGCTGGGCCTTTTTCACAATGGAGTCAATGTGATTGTCGCACTTCAGGTCTTGAGAGATGGTGGTGCCCAGGAACCTGAATGACTCCACTGCTGCCACAGTGCTGCTCATGGTCTTGAGGAGGAGGAGGGGGAGTGATGGCGTGTCCCTAAAAAGTCCACTATCATCTCCACAGTTTTGAGCGTGTTCATCTCCAGGTTGTAATGACTGCACCAGACAGTTGTATGACCTCCTGTCTGTCTCATATGCAGACTGAGTTTCCCAGTCTCACTAGCTGCTGCCTATCTGTCACAAAGCTGGTGATCCACTGACAGATTGTGGACATGAAAAGCTGGGTCCGTTTGTATGATAGAAGATCTTTGTGCGAGTGCAGACAGAGTGACGAATCATTCACTACTACTCGCGCGCCGCATACTCTTCACGCGGCTTCGCTTCTCTGCATTGGTCATTGAGTAATTTTGTCTTCTCAGAGTTTAAAAGTATGTGGCGGCACAATTATTTAGTCTACTATTTTCATCACTACCGCCACAGGAAAAACTGCACATTGAACCCGTTTTAAGAACTTTTTTGGATGCTATACAATTCCAAATTTAGGGGGATTTTTATTTTTTATTTTTAGGGCCAAATTTTATTTTTTTTTATTTATAAAGCACATTTAAATATGGCGACTGGCCGACCAAAGTGCTGTACACATAGAAAATTAAACTAATGGAATTTAGTGACATAAATAATGATAAGCAGTTCAGAGCAGAATAATCATTGTAAGCTAAAAGCAACAGAAAATAAATATAGGTTTTAAGACAAGACTTGAACTCAGACAGAGAGGAAGTTGATCTAATATTGAGTGGGAGCTTGTTCCACAGTGTGGGACCAGCCACATCAAATGCTCGGTCTCCTCTTGATTTTAGGTATCTGAAGAAGAAATCTAGTTTCAGATCTAAGACTTCAAGTGGGAGAATAGAAATGAAGTAAGTCAGATAGATAAGAAGGTGCTAAATCATTTAAGGATTTATACACCAGTATTACAGTTTTTACCAACTGCTTACACACGTTTTCAAACTAAGTCACTAAAACTCTACACACAATTCTCAAAACTGCACACACAAAATGCAAAATGCCTCACATCTCCTTCAAAATGCAACACTGCATTCAAAATGCCATAAACAAATGTCAGAATGAAGCATTTGCATCAAATGGCAAACACTTCTTTCATAATAATAAATTTTTGGATATACCATTTAAACACTGCTGTTCTAAATCTAAAGCTCTTTGGTCTTTCATAGGCTTATATCTACATTTCAATACAATGTTCTACAGTGAAAGTAATCTGCTGGTAACAAGTACACCGGAAACTCCAATGCAATGTAGAAACAGAAAATATTTATTAGGCCAAACATTACTGTTGTATACATTAGCATACAACAAAACTATAAACATTTACGTTAGCAATTATGTAGTGTTTGCAATTATGTAGTGTTTGCACATGTGAGGAGTGTGTCTGTGTGATCTGGTGAAGAAGTGTAGCATTTTAATTGGTTGTGTTTGGAAAAGGAAAGCAACTCACTTCCTGATAGATCTTTGTGTTTTAGGTAGAGAATAGTTTGTAGTGTTTTGAAAAAAGTGTTTTATGCGATTGAAAACTGAGTCAAAGGCTGAGAAATAGCTTATGGTTTTGAAGATTTGGCATGTAGTTTTGCACTTTGAGTGAGAGGTTTCAAAAATCGTGGTTGTGTGACAAAATGAAGAGGGTTACAATAGTCCAGGCGCGAGGTAACAAGAGCAGTCTTCAGTCTTCAGAACAGTATTCAGCAAGCGTTTAGGGAGATAAGATTTAATTTTCGCTATAGTGTGAAGATAGTAAAAGCTAGATCTAATGACAGCACTAATTTGCTTATCGAATTTGAGGGAACTATCTAAAATCAAGTTCAAGTTCAAGTTCATTTATTTGTATAGCACATTTAAACAGCCGCTTAGACAGACCAAAGTGCTTTACAGAACACACAAATAAGAAAAGTAAAAACAGCAAAACAACCCCTAAAACACATAAAAAGCAGCAGAGCTACAAATAGCCTTAACAGAGATTCAAATGTAAAATCGTAGAAATATTGAAAAAAAGAGATCAATAAGCTAAAGAGAACAGGTAGGTTTTTACCAAAGACTTAAAGATAGAAAGGGTGTGGGGGCGTTCGGATCTCTAGGGGCAGGGTGTTCCACAGACGAGGCCCTGCCACTGCAAAAGCACGCTCCCCTCTACGCTTGAGTCTGACACGAGGGACAACCAGCAGAGCCTGGTCGTGTGACCTTAGGCTTCTGGACGGAGTATAGGGCTGAATAAGTTCGGATAGATAGGCTGGAGCTAAGTTGTGTAAAGATTTAAAAACAAATAGGAGGATTTTAAAATCTATTCTCTGCCGGACTGGCAGCCAGTGTAACGATTTAAGAATCGGAGAGATATGGTCGTATTTGCGACAGTTAAGAATAAGTCTGGCCGCAGCATTTTGGACCAACTGAAGACGGGCAATTTGGGAAACTGATATCCCACAGTAAAGTGAATTGCAATAGTCTAGCCGACACGTGATAAATGCATGAACCGCCATTTCCAAAGTTATTGGAGTAAGAAAGCCTTTGATTTTAGAAAGTAAGCGAAGTTGGTAGAAACCGGAACTGATGACAGATGAAATGTGTTTGTCAAATTTTAAAGACTGGTCAACAAGAAAACCTAAGTTCCGCACTCCTGTAGATTTAAAGGGAGATATACTCCCCAAGTCTGGGCTTGTACACTGGGACCTTTCACTCGGGCTGAAGACAATGACCTCGGTCTTATCATCATTTAGAGAGAGGAAATTTTGAGCCAGCCATGCCTTTACCTCCTCTAGGCATAATAGAAGAGAGTTTAACGCTGCAGGGTTATTTCTTTTAAATGGAATGTAAATTTGGGTGTCGTCTGCATAAAGATGAAATGATACACTGTGTTTCACAGGTGCCATGGAGCTGGAAAAATTACCCATTTTAACTAAAAACTTTCTGTCAGAAAGGTACGACTGAAACCATGACAGGACAGAGGCTTTTAGGCCCACCCCAGTCTCAAGTCTAGCCAACAGAGTAGGGTGGTCAACAGTGTCAAAAGCTGCCGAAAGGTCTAAGAGAACTAGAACCACAGAATCACCCGAATCAGTGGAGATAAAAATATCGTTTAGCACTCGCAGAAGGGCGGACTCAGTGCTATGGGCAGTCCTGAACCCAGATTGAAAAGCCTAATAGATACAGTTATTTAAAAGAAAGTGCTGAAGTTGATTAAACACAATTTTCTCCAATAACTTGGAAATAAAAGGCAAGACAGAGATGGGTCGGTAATTTTGTAAAATAGAAGGATCCAGTGAAGGCTTCTTGAGTAAAGGAGTGACCGTAGACACTTTAAGATTAGCTGGAACAGAGCCCGTATTGAGACACTTGTTAAAAAGAGATACCAAACCTGGACCCACAGAATCGATGATTAACTTTAGAAATTTCGGCTGAATGATATCATTTGGACAAAATGAAGGTTTGAGCTTGGTGCACACATCCTTTAGTGTCTGGAGGTTGATAGGATCAAAAACCTCCCAAACGCAAGTAGTGGGTGACACGAATGGGGGGAGAGTAAAGTTAGGGCAAACACTAAGTCTTAGTTTAGTGATTTTGTTCACAAAAAATCTCTGGAAATCTTCACATAGAGCATCAGAGGCAACAGAGAGTTTAGAAGAAGGATTTATAACAGACTGAATGACTGAAAACAAGACCTTTGGGTTGGAGTGGTTGGATTCAATTAAGTTAGAGAAATATGCAGCTTTAGCTGACTTAGCAGCCTTCTGGTATGCTGTAAGAGCGTCTTTGAACAAATGGAAGGAGACAATCTGCCTGTCTCGCTTCCATTTGCGTTCGGCCGCCCTACAAATTTGTCTTTGATGACGAGTGTCAGAGTTTTGCCACAGATTAGATTTTGGTTTGGATATGTGAGGCTTGAGAGGAGCAGTCACGTTTGCTACCTTAAGCCAGGCAGAATTTAAAAGGCTGAAGTGTTGATCCGCATCCAGGTCAGATAGTGGTTGGTCCAAGTCCAAGTGTGAGCATAGTTCAGCAAAGCACAGGTCGAAGTTAGTGCTGAACTGAGGAGAGTAGACCCGCGACATAACAGGTGCAATAGTGGGTTGAGAGAGCTCCGGGAGAGACAGTGAGAATAGAATAGGCTTGTGATTGGAGAGCAGACAATCAGAAAATACAATATCAGTGACATCGATCCCGTAGGATAACACAAGGTCCAATGTATGGCCCTGGATGTGCGTAGAGTTTTCGACCCACTGCAGTAGATTAAAAGCATCTATTAAGTCAAGAAACTCCTGCGATAAGGAATTTGAATGACAACAGACGTGAATATTAAAATCTCCAACCAAAAGGAAGCGATCATAGTTTGTGGCAATACTGCCAATGAACTCAGTAAATTGCTGTATAAAACCATTAGTGGAGTGTGGAGGACGATATATCACCCCTAGGCAGATGGGACCATTCCAGTCTAGGTGGAGAAGCTGAGATTCAAAGCTGGGGAAAGTCGTTACAGTGACTAGCCGGCAGCGTGAGGAGAAAGAGTTGCTTAAGACAGTTATAATCCCACCCCCACGACCACTCGGACGAGGAGAGTTAAAAAAAGAACAGTTTGCTGGAACCAGGACTCTGTGATGAACATAAAATCCAGGTTGTGTGAGGAGTAGAAGTCGTTTAATAAAAAGGTCTTATTCACCACAGATCGTGCGTTGATTAGTGCCAGTTTGGGTGGAGGAATAATCATGTGAGATGACGGCGCCTTTCTCAACGAGCGCAGATTTCCGTGATTAACTCCGTTCTGCCGGGAGCAGAGGCCAACACTGCGGAGATCAGCACGAATGACAGGACTCAGATGAAGGGGGAAAACAGGATGAAGGCATCGGTAAACCGCATCCCGCGGGTGCCAGGCAGCAGCGCTGCGCCGAAGCAAGCTGCCAGCTTCTAAAAGAGTCTTCAGTTTCGTGATGTAGCCTCCGTGTGTTCCTCGTTTCCTCCTTCGCTTTCTCCGCGCGGTGGTTAGTGGCCGCCACCAACAGATATCATGCCGGAGGATCGGTCGGGGAGGCTCATCCGAATTGTGTAGGGGGCAGCCCACGTCCACGGTGTATAAGTTGGTAAGTGAATCGCCAACAGAGATACGGATGTCTAGGAGAGCTTGACGGGCATATACTAGCCGCGAACAGCAGATAAGCGATAGATCAGACAGGCAGAGAAGAAAACACAGGAGTAACAGACGGCAAGCCAAACACACCGGCGCCATCTTGAGTGATCATCCATCAGACTGACTCTCACCTAAAATCACACCTAAGTTCCGTACCTGGGGAGCAATCAATAGATTCAAGGTCAAAATCATAGATTTGCCTAGTTTCTGAGGTAACACCTCAGAACCTTGTTGACACGAGGGCTTAGGTTCACTTTAGATTAGGCCACGGAAAACCTGATAAAGTACTTTAAAGGTGCTGTTGACTGATTTGGGTATATGGAGAGAAATCAATGATATTTTCCTCAGTCTGCAGCATTGGTCTTGTGTAGTGTTTGGTGAACTATGTACTTCATTTACACAGGACTCTAATCACTGAGAATTATACTTGCTAAAAGTGTTTTAGGTTAGCAACAGCAGTGTGTAACTGTGTAAAAAGATTGAAGTCATATGAAATGTGTGTGTTTCGTATGGTAACAAAATATTGTTTTTATAAAGTCGTGTATAGTTTTGACAAAACTGTTCCATTTTCCAAATGATCTGAAGTGTTGTGCTACTGTGGTGTAGGGTTGTGCTAATTGTGTGTAGTGTTTTGACAAACCGGGCCCTGTTTTCAAAAATGTGCTTAAGCAATTGAAAAAAACTGTCATATATTAACAATGTTGAGTGTCACCATCACATGTTAATCACCGTCCGTCTGCACTACGTATCCCATCATCCTCTCCGGCTCACACACGCACTCACTCAACCATTACCAGCATTCGGCCGGGATTTTTCCGGTGTTGGCCACTAGAGGTCCCCTTAATGACCTTTGTCTGATACAGTTATTATTTGCACCTGTGCCCCGTTTCCCTTGTATGTATTTAAACCCTTAGTTTTCCTTAGTTCTTTGCTCTGTGTTTGAATGTTAGCACCCAGCCTCAGTGAAGCTGTGAACGTTTGTGACTCCAGTTGGATTCTCTTGTGGTACTCATTTATTTTTTGGATTATCTTTTGAGGCTTTTTTCTGCATTACCCTCTTACCTTGTGGATTTACCTTTTTTTTCCCTTGGAATGACTTTTGACGTTGTGGATTTATATTTTTTCTTGGAGTGACATTTGACGTTGTGGATTTATATTTTTTGCCTGAAGATCTTTATTTTTTACATTATTAAAACACCGTCTCTAGTACAGCTGTGTCTGCCTCATCTTCTGGGTTCTGCCGACTACTAGTGGCTCAGTTTGCTAAGCGACTGTTTCTCACACCAGAGACCCGAGTTCGTGACCAGGTCCTGACAACCTGCACCTGCCAGCGATCATTGTCATCAATCACCATGGATACTAATGTTCTTCACAGCTGTCTGTTATTGTCTCGTTTTCACCTGTGTATTTAAGTTCCTGCTTGTTTTCAGTTCAGTTGTGTGTTGCACGCTGTCTCACCTATTGGTTTTATTCTGAGTTACTTATTAAACTAACTTGTTGCTCTTTTTTTTCAGCTAATTGTGACAGAATAACCAACCTACAAAACGGACCTACCGAGTCTGATTCTTTCACGTCATGTCTAACGAGCCTGAGTAACTTCACGTCGTCGGTCCCGCCGAGCCTGAGTAACTTCACGTCGGTCCCGCAGAGCCTGGGTAGCTTCACGTCGGTCCCGCAGATCCTGAGTAGCTTCACGTCGGTCCCGCCGAGCCTGAGTAACTTCACGTCGGTCCCGCAGATCCTGAGTAGCTTCACGTCGGTCCCTCCGAGCCTGGGTAGCTTCACGTCGGTCCCGCCGAGCCTGAGTAACTTCACGTCGGTCCCGCAGATCCTGAGTAGCTTCACGTCGGTCCCTCCGAGCCTGGGTAGCTTCACGTCGGTCCCGCCGAGCCTGGGTAGCTTCACGTCGGTCCCGCCGAGCCTGGGTAGCTTCACGTCGGTCCCGCCGAGCCTGGGTAGCTTCACGTCGGTCCCGCCGAGCCTGGGTAGCTTCACGTCGGTCCCGCCGAGCCTGGGTAGCTTCACGTCGGTCCCGCCGAGCCTGGGTAGCTTCACGTCGGTCCCGCCGAGCCTGGGTAGCTTCACGTCGGTCCCGCCGAGCCTGAGTATAGCTTCACGTCGGTCCCGCCGAGCCTGAGTGGCTTCACGTCGGTCCCGCCGAGCCTGAGTGGCTTCACGTCGGTCCCGCCGAGCCTGAGTGGCTTCACGTCGGTCCCGCCGAGCCTGAGTGGCTTCACGTCGGTCCCGCCGAGCCTGAGTGGCTTCACGTCGGTCCCGCCGAGCCTGAGTGGCTTCACGTCAGGATCATCTCCACCGTGGTCGCCCGAAGGGTCGTTCACAGCTGTTCTTCACAGCTGTCATTGTCTCGTCTTCACCTGTGTATTTAAGTTCCTGCTTGTCTTCAGTTCAGTTGTCGGTTATTGTTTGTGTTAAGTGCATACTATTTATGTGTTGCGCGCTGTCTCGCCTATTGATTGTATTCTGAGTTAGTTACTTAAACTTGTTACTCTTTCAATTATCATCGTCTTCATTGGATCTAATCGTGACATAGAGACTACAATATATATAATATATGAATTAACTAATAGTTTTCAAATTATTTGTAAGTGTTTTGTTACTGTATATTTTTAATCCAAATTTGGATTACTGGGGCAGATTTTCGAATAATAACTTTTTTTCAATTTTCATTTTAGATTTTTAAAACCATAAAATTGTCTGTATTTTATAGTAACGTTAAGATTACGCAATGGTAACACTTTATTTTAGTGTCCTTGTTACACATTACAAAAAATCACATAAACTTACATAGAGGGAGGGACCCCATCCCAGTTCTAGGACTCCTACATTTCTGGGTGGACCAGTTGTCAATGTCCTAGCAACCACCCTGAACAACCACAACAACATGCTAAGAAACTATCATAACACCTTTAGTAACTACAAAACAACATGGTACTAGAACACCTTAGCAACAATATAGAAACATCACTTTAGGGTAACATATAGTGAGGCATCTGCCATTTTCTTCAGAAAATTATTATTATTATTATTAGTACAGAATAACCGTTTCTTACTGTCAACGTCCAATTCAGCATTGATAACTGGTATACAAATTGGATATTGTTTTGAAGTTCTTTTAGAAATCTAGAAATCACATAGCAATTGTATGTAGAACAAATAGGCAACATTTTTACAGCCAATGGCTGCATTATTGATTTTGCACAGCCCGGCATCTTTATAAATCATGCATTGAATACATTCAAGATTCCCTACCCCCTCAAAATCTCTCCTCTCTTGTCATCTCACAGTCAGCATCTTACCTTAAGGCTGAGCACTGGTCCTTTGCCATATCATGCCAGATGTTGTGTATGTTTACCATGGATCCTATTTAATTGATATTTGTGGGTAAGGTCCTACCAAGCCCCGCAGGGTGCACGAGTCATGACCCCCACATCTCAAGACTTCATTTCATCCTTCAGCCCCCTCAGAAGTCCACCTGTTAGTCACATGATTTGGGCAGTTTTTGTATTGGATCAGCATGAACTCACATCATCCAGACTATAAATTTGTGAGGCCCTTTCAGGAATCTGAGCAGTTCCCTGACATTTTTTTCTTCTTTTTTTTTAAATGTTTGATTGCTGTTCATTTCTTTAGTTATCTTTAATGTTGTTTTTGTGTGGTGGATGAGAGACTAATAAACTACTAATGAACACATTTGCAAAAAGTCTACGGGGGAGCGCTCATACTGAATAGAGACTAGCAATTGTGTGAAAACTAAAGCACAGCAGTCGCTCCAAACCCTCTCCGGCTGTGAAAAGCACACAGTGTGTACAACTGACTGATAAAGTCCAAATCAGTCTGTGTGTATTCCCAAATGAAGCACCTGCAACTCCTTTTTCTGGCAGGAGATTTGCTACCCAGCCTCATATGCAATTTCCTTCATTTAGCCTTTGTAGACAAGTTCTTAAATAGCCTACAATAAAGTCCCCTGGCTAGCAACCCTACACAACTATCTCTGCAGGGTGTAAGGTGCATTTGTGCATCTCTGGCTGATATGCCTGGTCCAACTATTGACCCAAACAAGATGAATACCCCATCCTTATTGATTTATCATGTAATAATGCTAATGGTAGCACTAACACAATGCTAAAACCGATATGTACACTGCCATTAGCAACTAAAAATGAACACTACTACTATGATTATGTCCTCTGACTTTCATTAATTCAAATAAATTAAATCTAATATAAACTCAAAATTAATTTTTACATGCATCCAAACAAAGTTTCTGCACATGTAGAGAGTTAATGAATACGTTTACATGCACATCAAATTCTACATCGGGTTGCCGCCATAATTCAAATGCAATGTTTATGCATGAAGCCATTGGAACATTCTTGTGTAAGGTACAACACCTGCGTGAAGTTGGCCCCCCACCCAACGCAAAACGTTGTCGAACTATGCTCAATCGTTTGTGCTCCGTTTGTGCTGGTTTGTGCTGTAAAAAGTTTCGTTTGTGCTGTTTCTGTTTTTAAGATATTAAAAGAATATTTTTAGGTCATTCTGAGGTCACTCAGCCCCCCCACATGCTCCAAATTAACCCAAAATAGTCTCGTTCGTTTGTGCTTCGTTTGTGCTGGTTTGTGCTGGTAAAATTTTCGTTTGTGCTGTGTCGGGTTTTAAAATATTAGATATTCAATTATTGTTGATGACGTCACCAGCCCCCCCACATGCTCCAAATCAACCCAAAATAGTCTCGTTCGTTTGTGCTCCGTCTATGCTGGTTTGTGGTGTAAAAAGTTTCGTTTGTGCTGTTTCTGTTTTTAAGATATTAAAAGAATATTTTTAGGTCATTCTGAGGTCACTCAGCCCCCCCACATGCTCCAAATTAACCCAAAATAGTCTCGTTCGTTTGTGCTTCGTTTGTGCTGGTTTGTGCCGGTAAAATTTTCGTTTGTGCTGCGTCGGGTTTTAAAATATTAGAAATTAAATTATTGTTAATGACGTCGCCAGCACCCCCACATGCTCCAAATTCACCCAAAATAGTCTCGTTCGTTTGTGCTTCGTTTGTGCTGGTTTGTGCTGGTAACATTTTCGTTTGTGCTGCGTCGGGTTTTAAAATATCAGACACTGAATGATAGAGAATTATAAACGGTGACTTCACCAGCCCCCTACCTGCTCCAAATTTACCCCAAACAGGCTCAATCTTTTTTTTTTTTTTTTACAGTAGGCTAACTACAGTCGAAGTAACAAGGTAAGACCGAAACGGCAAACCAAATATTTACTGAACTGTTATCTATGTGCGGTTTCAACTTTTAACGGACACTGCGGATCACAGAATGTGTGGAATATAACACAAACTCCAAGGTAAGTGTTTTTACTTGCTGTATATTGTTTTGTTAATAACATAATATGAACATTGTCATAAATACACGCACCACAATCTGTTTGCAGTGTTATACGCGTGTATAGGCCTAGTACGGGTAAAAAGTTTGGATTGTTATATATTGTAGCGAACCTACATAATAATAATATACATAAAATGTATTTAAGGGGGCCGGAAGGCCAATTTAGCTCAAAGGGAATGATTCATCGATTTGCAATGAATCATTGACCGAATCACTATGGAACCGAGCAAATGACTCGTTTAGAGTTCATTTGAACGGGCCGTAATTTTAACCTTGGCAACAGATATTTATCCAATTTATAGTGAAACACTATGTATTAGCAAGGTAACTTTAGATCGGCAGTACAAGACATTAAATGTGTAAGCAAAACACAAGACAAATATCTTTTCAAATATATGGACGACTTTATTAACTATTCTAAACACATAAAACTAATGTCTAAACCCAATCACACACACACACATTCATTCAAGGCGCAGAGGAAGAGAGAAAGAGTGAGTTTTCAGAGTGAGATGCACTTTGTAAGACATAAACCTGAACGAACCACCAAGCATTAATTGAAACCTTCGTTTCTTAGAAAGGTTATTCAATTTAAATTAACAAACACCAGTTCAGCTAGAGTCTGGAGGTTACTTGCTTGTCCTTTGCGTTGCTTAGGCCAGGGAATTCCCTATTTGAGGTGCTTCGTCAACAGGGTTTCCCGGCTGGGTCCGTGTGGCTGGTTGTCTTTGTCTGTAAGTTGGACGGCCAGTCACGTGGTGTGTTGGCGCGGATGAATGAAAGTCTTTGAAGTTGGAAGCGGGTTTTGCAGTTGAAACGTTAAAACGAGACTTTACAGCAAAACTTAACTTAGAACGAGACTTTTAACGAGAAAATAAAATACAACTAAGAAAAAGAAAGAAAAGTGAGACGAAAAGTTTGATGGCTTGAATGAAGCTGTTTTAACCCCGATCTTGATGGGTTTGTCTGCTGGTCTACTTTGGGTCTGATCGATGTAGAAGCGTACGAACATGAACACTCTCTTGCTGTTTGTAGAGAGAGGCACAAACTTAATTCAACACCGAACCGAACTGCCGAACTGAAACGAACCGAAACTGAACTGCTCTCTGAACTGCTCTCTGAACTGAACTGAACTGCTTTGTTCGGGTCTTTAACTTAAAAGTTAGTCCAACCTCTTTTGGAGAATTCTGGCCAATTGGACAATGGCATCATCTTAGGAGGTGGACCTCGTTTCTTCTTATCGTAAATCAGGCGGTATCTATGATCTGCTTGCTCTCCAACACTAGCAGAGAGAACAAGAGATCACAGTTTAAACATTATAGATTATTATAATCATACAAAGCATTTTACACAGATTTCAAACAAGCCATCTTATGAATTAAGGGCATACGATTATTTTGACTGGAAGCACGATGCTCGTTCATTCATGCACACAGTTATAATCATCATTACATGATTTATATGGAATCTAAGCATAATACAAACATGAATTGTAGGAAAAACAAGAATTATGATGTTTGATTATGAGTCCACTGAGCATTGTTCGGTGTGAGTTGTTCTCTGCAGAATGTGCAGAATTAATGTAGTTTGATATGTAAAGTGTAAAAGTCATTCTGGTCTCTGAATGAAAGCGTGGTCTGTTAAATAACTCTGTCCTGTTTAGCAGTGGTGATGCTGAGGGAGGTCAAAGGTGGTCAGGCCTGTTTGACCATTTGTGAGGAGATTTGTCTTGGTTAAGAATGAACAGTGACAAGTTCTTCCTGCTTTGGCTTATCCCTTTATGGAGTCTTGGCCATAAAAATCTTCTCTGGAGGGGGTGCCTAGACTATCTGGCGTCGGGATCTTTTATGGCTGAATTAGTGATTGAGTTCTGTTTGAATGAATCAAATGGAAGATTCATTTGTGTTTGGTTCATCCTTATATTCTCTACAATATTCATTTTTTAAATGTGTCCCAATCTTATACCAAGGCTGATTTTTTTTTAAATCAAACATACTCTGATATTGGGAAATGTTATTACACTTTAAAATAGCTATGTTCTGTTTTAATATAATTAATTTAAAATTTATTTCTGTGATGTCAAAGCTGAATTTTCTGTACTCCAGTTTTCAATGTCACACGATTCTTCAGAAATCATAGTAAAATGTTGATTTGTGCTAAATGTTTATTGGTGCTAAGTTAAGAAAGGTTCTTATATTTTTGTGGAAACCGTGATCATTTTTTCACTTTTGATTAATTTAATAGGTCCTTGCTAAATAAAAGCATTATATATATATATATACTGTAGGCTATATTACTTAACCAAAACAAAAGAATAAAAATAACAATATTAAGCAGCACAACTGTTTTCAGCATTGATAATGATCAGAAATGTTTCTAGAAGCATCAAATTCATAACATCATCATATTAGACTGATTTCTGAAGGATCATGACTTCTGACACGCGTATAAACACTGCAAACAGATTGTGGTGCGTGTATTTATGACAATGTTCATATTATGTTATTAACAAAACAATATACAGTAAGTAAAAACACTTACCTTGGAGTTTGTGTTATATTCCACACATCCTGTGATCCGCAGTGTCCGTTAAAAGTTGAAACCGCACGGTGAAGTCACCGTTTATAATTCTCTTTCATTCAGTGTCTGGTATTTTAAAACCCGACGCAGCACAAACGAAAATGTTACCGGCACAAACGAAGCACAAACGAACGAGACTATTTTGGGTGAATTTGGAGCATGTGGGGGGGCTTGCGACGTCATTAACAATAATTTAATTTCTAATATTTTAAAACCCGACGCAGCACAAACGAAAAATTTACCGGCACAAACCAGCACAAACGGAGCACAAACGAAGGAGACTATTTTGGGTGAATTTGGAGCATGTGGGGGGGCTGGTGACGTCATCAACAATAATTTAATGTCTAATATTTTAAAACCCGAAGCAGCACAAACGAAAATTTTACCGGCACAAACCAGCACAAACGAAGCACAAACGAACGAGACTATTTTGGGTTGATTTGGAGCATGTGGGGGGGGCTGAGTGACCTCAGAATGACCTAAAAATATTCTTTTAATATCTTAAAAACAGAAACAGCACAAACGAAACTTTTTACAGCACAAATCAGCACAAACGGAGCACAAACGAACGAGACTATTTTGGGTGAATTTGGAGCATGTGGGGGGGCTGGTGACGTCATCGTCTATAATTCAATGTCTGATATTTTAAAACCTGACGCAGCACAAACGAACATTTTACCGGCACAAACCAGCACAAACAAAGCACAAACGAACAAGACTATTTTGGGTTAATTTGGAGCATGTGGGGGGGCTGAGTGACCTCAGAATGACCTAAAAATATTCTTTTAATATCTTAAAAACAGAAACAGCACAAACGAAACTTTTTACAGCACAAACCAGCACAAACGGAGCACAAACGATTGAGCATAGTTCGACGACGTTTTGCGTTGGGTGGGGGGCCAACTTCACGCAGGTGGGTACAACGGGGCCAAAGGCGCCCCAGGGTAAAAGGTGCATTTGATTTTATTCTCATAGAAAACCACTAGATGGCACCAAAATTCAGCTCAACACTTTTTCTTATCAACCGATTTTTGAGGATGCACGTGGAAATTTGGCTGATCCTTGGCTCGATTGCGGACAGCAACGCAAAGTTTATTCTGTGATAATTTGATCTAATATTTAATGTTTTTTTAAATGTTGTAGATGTATGTAGCAAATGAGAATCGATACAATTAGTGACTATATTTATATTATTGATTATATCTTGTTAATGTTTTTCAGTTTTGTTCAAGGTAATTAAAGAAAAAGTTTTCCAATAACGGAAAAATATGTAAAAGTATGGTATTTGGGGTAAAAGGTGCCCCTGCTGTTGGGGCGAAAGGCACAATAATTAACAAGATAATAATTAGCTTGCTGACTTTTCTATTTGTTGACATAATATGGTCAGATTCAGATGGTAAATATCATATTAAGTTGGGTGTCTACCTTACAGATAATCATCATATTTATAATGAAATCATCATATTTAAAGACATGATATTAATCATATCATATAATAAAATGTCATATTTATTGTTACTACTATAAAGCCATATTAAAATATAATGGCATGTATATATCTTACTTTATAACATATATATATAGTCATTAAAAATGTTCATTTGTAAAAATACAGAAACAAAAATATTTTAAAAAAGTAAAGATTCTGAAAGCACAAGAAAGAGATCCCATTATATTTTAATATGGCTTTATTTTGAAAATGACGGAAATGAATCAATCAAAACTAACATTAGCTGGAAACAACATTATTCAAGAACCGCTATAAAACCGAACCAATCTCTGTTACCTTAAATTATATGTTTATCTCTGCAAAGCTGCTTTGAAACAATCTACATTGTTAAAAGCGCCATATAAATGAGGATGACTTGACTTGACTTAAATACTTTGTACCTTTTGCTCCATGCTGGTGAACCTTTTACCCCATGTGTGGTAAAAGGCCCACCTTGCCACCTTGTATATTTATACAAATTTTAAACAAACAAACAAACCACTTTTATGATTTATTTTTTTCACACAAAATCTGTTGCTCCATCAATGTTAAATAAAAACATGTTTTCTGCAATCAGACACTGTGTGTAACGCTGATATCCACAGAAGATTAAGATAAATCCAAGGTTTATTAAACAAGTACTAACAAAAGAGCCAACAATGCAAGACAGTGTGCTATGCACAAACAATACCGGACAAAGAAGTGAGCACAAGGAGGAACTTAAATACACAGTAAAGATGTGCAGGTGATCAGGTGATGCTGGTGGGAAGCATTAGGTATGCAGGGAAATGTAGTACCGTTGAGGTGTGTGACATTACCTCCCCCTCCCGGAAGGCGCGCCATAGGCCAACTGCGGAGGGAGGGGGCTCAGGAGGAGGACGAAGAGCAGGTGAAGGGCAGAAAGAAGGCAGGAGGAACCAGAGTGGAGCAGATGGAGGGAGGAGCCATGGTGGAGGCAGGGCTGGCAACTCCAGGGGGCCAACTGACAGAGGCGGAGCTGGTGGAAGAGGATACCCTGATGGAGCCAGAGAGCCGACAAGCCGAGGCAATGCTGAGGATCCCGAAGGACATGACGATGCCGACGGCTCTGACGACCGAGGTTCAGGCGGGGATCCAGAAGGCTGCGGTGGAGCCAGAGCGACTGAGGACCAAGGTAGAGCTGGAGGGAGTGAGGAGCCTATCGGAGCCAGAGAGACGAAGGGACAAGTTGAAGCCAGAGGAGTGTAGTCCCAAGGTGAGGGCAGGTCGACGAACGACCAAAGTGCCGGGGGGATCAGGGAGCCCGGTGGAGCTGGTGGACTGATGGGCCACAGTGGAGATGAGGGAGGTAGGAGCCAAGGTTGAGCTGATGGATCGACGGGCAGAGGTGGAGTCCTGGTCGAGGAGGTTGGAGGTGGAGACCGGGGATCCAACGACCATGCTGGAGTTGAACACTGGTAGACCCGTGTAGAGCTCACCTCACTGAAAGTGACATGTGGGTGAGCTGTGGGGCTAGCACGAGGTGGCAACAGCGTGGTTGAGAAATGGATGATGGGAGGAGGAATAGATGTTGGGAGGAGGTGGGAGAGGGAGGCTGGGTGGGAGTTCAGGAAAAGGCTCAGGAACAGGCTCCGGCTCAGGTTCTGGAACAGATTCAGTGTCAGGTTCTGGAACAGACTCTGGCTTGGGAACAGACTCAGGCTCGGGAACAGATTCAGGCTCGGGAACAGATTCAGGCTCAGGAACAGATTCAGGCTCAGGAACAGATTCAGGCTCAGGAACAGATACAGGCTCAGGAACAGATACAGGCTTGGGTACAGACATGAACAGGAACATGAACAGTTCTTGGGGCAGGAACAGGTCTTGGGACAGGAACAGGCTCTAATATGGTGGTGGCCATCCAGGCTGAGGGCTCAGGCAGTGTGGCGTCGGCGGCCATCGTGGCTGAGGACTCAGGCGGCGAGGCGGCGGCCATCTTTGCCGAGGGCTCAGGCGGTGAAGCGGCGGCCATCTTTGTCAAGGGCTCAGGCGGTGAGGCGGCCATCTTTGTCAAGGGCTCAGGCGGTGAGGCGGCGGCTATCTTTGTCAAGGGCTCAGGCGGTGAGGCGCCGGCTATCTTTGCCGAAGACACAGGCGCGGCTGACCTAGCGTGAACAGTCTCTGGTTTGGCAGACATGACGTGAACAGTCTCTGGCTCGGCACGACTGACGTGACGAAACTCAGGCTCGATTGGCATGATGTGACGTACATTATGCATACAGTACACTATGCTCAGTTTAAACTGAATGCTTTAATTGACACTTTTTACTATCGTCAAAGTTTGGTTCTGACCACATTGCCTTGGTTTCTATTGCTTCATAGGGATATCAAAACTATTTCCAAAGAATGTAGGGTCCACCAGACAAACCAATTTAAAAAGAAATCCAAGAGCATGACATATTCCAGAAGGTCACCAGGCACCCCAGGGTGAGACGTTAAAGTAAGAATATATAATGTTTTTATGCAACATATGGTCATTTACATAATTAGCTCCATTTGGCTTTTCTGACATATAGTAAACATGTTCAGAAGCTAACCTAGTACAACATTGCACTTGCAATGTGGAACACAAGTCTGATAAAAGAGCTCAAAGTGTGAAAGAAAGCGAAAATGGTATGGTTGCTTCAGCAAATTAATTTTTATCTTACATTTGTTTTTCGTTAACACTATCTGTTAAGTTTAGGGAAGGGTTTAGTGTAGTTGGTATTTTCTAACACAGTAGAGTGCTGCAGCTGATGTGACGTCAAAACCCGTAGGGCTAATTTGCCAGCGGTTCCCTCAAGATTTTCCTATGGGTTTTTATAGTGGATTTTTCCCCCAATTTATTTATTATTATTATCTATTTTAAAATAAACAGCTTAAAAATTCAATCATTTTTTTCGATATGCGTTTCATTTGTTGTAGAGCAAAATGTCCAAGTATCATCAAGTTATGCTTACCACAGTCCTTACTTTACTTATAAATTAAAAAAACCATTATAAAAACCCACACTGGGAAATTAGTCTTCAGAGTTTTGACATCACGGCTGCAGCACTCTATAGAACCTTTTAGTGCCACTCTTTGCATAAATGTAATGACAGGCACATTTTTTCAATAAGCCTTTGTTGTTTTTATGCTGTTTTATAGTTATATTACTTAAAAATATGTCTAATCAATATATAGGCCAAATATGTGGAGCAATACAGGGTTCTAGTGCCTCGCTCCTACAATAATTATCTATGGATGAGAGTACATGGCAAAGATTGGTGGGAGAAAGTTGTCCTAAAGCCTGCTGTGTGTGCAAGACATTTTTGAATCTGATTGTGGAAGGGAAAGATTTATAATATAGTGCAAAACTCAGCTGCTAGACTCCTCACTGGGACTCGTACGTTTGAGCCAGTAACTCCTATTTTATCTGCACTGCACTGGCTATCTGTCAAATAAATAATTGATTTTGAAAATTCTACTACATGTTTATAAAGCACCTAATAATTTGGCCCCTCAGTACCTGACTGTTCTGCTCCTTCTGTACACTCCTTCTAGAACTCTGAGATCCAGTGATCTCTGCTTACTCATTGTGCCTAGATCCAGGCTTCAAAAACGAGGCCTTTGCACTTTTTTTTCTTTTTATATTTATTTTCTCTTGCTTTCAATACTCCCTGACCATAGGTTGGATAATTGTTTTAGCATTGTTGTGTGCTTTTTAATTTTGGTAGTTTTATTCTTTTCAATTTTCTTAGTTTTATTATTTTCTTTACAGCACTTTGGTCAGCCTTGGTTGTTTTTAAATGTGTTTTATAAACAAATATTGTATTGCATATTGTTATATAAATCATGGCATATTAAACTCTTCTCATCACCGCCAGTTGTACCAGACTCTCATTAAATTCTGCTTTATTTCATTGAGCTTGATTTATTACCAAAATCATAGCAGAGATACCAATTAAAAGGCAATAATGGTGTGAGATAGAGCTGCAATCTAAGTCTTCTTAATGTGCTCTCCAGTCATCAAGGCAATGAAGAGTAATGTCCTGCTATGATATTTTTACATGCATCTTAAGAGGCAAAATATTTTTGGAGCTTTTTTCTTTAATATGTACTTAATGGAATGTTATACAGATTGGTATTTTCATATATTCATCCAGCCCAAATGAATAATGGGTGTACTACTTTCATTTTCTCAAAACTTTCACATATAAAGAAATAGGGTTATAGGGTAAGTGTCATTTGTGCATGTTCCCTCCACTTAAAAAAAAAAAAAAAACTGGTGAGACCTATGTGCTACGTTTATTTTCAGTTTGTGTTCCATGGACTTTGCTTGTATATTCTTGTTTCCTGTGTTTCCTTCTGGTTTCCTTTGTTCTAGTCACTAATTTGTTTCCATAGTAACTGATTATGCTGTACACCTGTTTCTAGTTTAGTGGCTCGTTATTTCCTGTGTATTTAAGACCTGCGTTTGGTTCCGCCCATTAT
Source organism: Chrosomus eos (assembly GCA_036326025.1). Taxonomy (NCBI): domain Eukaryota; kingdom Metazoa; phylum Chordata; class Actinopteri; order Cypriniformes; family Leuciscidae; genus Chrosomus; species Chrosomus eos. The sequence goes on from CM070839.1 coordinate 26,129,048, forward strand.
TCAGCATTGTCTTCATGCAGATGCCGAACTACATTACAAGTTACAAATACAAGTTAAATCTTTTCTACTCCTGTGATTTAGATTACCTTCTTTGTTTATGTTTATAAAAAGTTAAATGGCTGCTGTTTGATCCACCTCTCTTGCACTAAAATCTCCAATCCGTCATTTAATTATCCGTATAATTTAATTCATTAATGTACCACAAAAAAACATTTGTGCATGGTAAAATGGATCTGGTGACAAAACTGTAAAATGGTTGCCTAATGAGGATATCTTAAAATAAACACCTTAACAAATGAGGATTTCACTTGCATATTTCTATAGGTTTAGCTACCTTTTCAGTGCAGCCCTTAGGAAATCAGCATGCAGTAGCCTAGAAATCGAGACGCACCCTAGCGGCAGCAACATTTATTTTGCAGCCAGGGTAGTCTAGCAACTCTCCGTTGGCTTTCGAGCTGGAAAAACCAAACTCTAGTCAGGCCAATCACATCGTGTATAGAGTTGGTGGGTGGGCTTAATATAATGACTGCTGAGTTGTGATGGTTCCGCATGAATTCCCTGCTACTTGAAAACAAAGAAGATGACCCCTGCTGCTGGCGAACAGCGGTCTTTCGAATCGGCTTTGGCCGCGACTCTGGAGGACTTGGAGTTAATCTTTTCTTTGAGAAAAGAACAAAGAACGGCACTTAAGTCATTATTAAAAAAGGAAGATGCGTTCGGAGTTTTGCCGACCTGATACGGCAAAAGTTTAATATATCAACTAACACTGCTGGTGAGAAAATGCATGGGACTCACTCAGCCACAACCGTTCGTTGCTCTGGTTGGTTGTAGTCAAGTCAAGCCATCCTCATTTATATAGTGCTTTTAACAATGTAGATTGTTTCAAAGCAGATTTACAGAGATAAATATATAATTTAAGGTAACAGAGATTGGTTTGGTTTTATAGCGGTTCTTGAATAATGTTATTTCCAGCTAAATTTAGTTTTGATTGATTCACTTCCGTCGAAATGATCATTTGATATTAAATCAGGGGCCGTTAACAGGGCCGGCGCGTCCATATAGGCGAACTAGGCAATTGCCTAGAGCGGCACTTTTGTAAGGGCGGCAAAATTTGTGCCAACCGGGAATGAACAATTCACAAAATAGGTTATTTGTATGATTTACTGAGCTGCCGCCGCCCCGCATCGCGGGCGCGCCCCTGCTCTCACGAGTCATGACTGATCTACTGAGCTTCCGCCGCCCAGCAGCGCCAGCGAGGGCGAGCCCCTGCTCGCACGAGTCATGACTGGGTGATGGGAAGTTCGGATGATTTTACTGACTCTATTGAGTCATTCGAGTCATTTCGTTTATTTAAGTGGCTTTAAATTTGATACGTTTAACAGCCAAATTTCCCGATCACATCCACCTACGCAATGTTGATCATATTCTGAATGAAGAAATCGTAATGCAGTAAACAATTATTTACAGGGAACATAAATAATTACTTTACCTTCCGAGTTCCGAGTCATACGTTCATTTGGGTGATCCGTTCATTGTGTCACGTGACATACGCAATGAACAGATCGTTCATTAATCACCTATCAGGGACTAATGCAAGATGTCGAAACGAAATATATTATCTCGTTGCGAATATAAAAAGAGACGACTTATTTGGAAAAGTTTAAACTAATAAAAAACTACCTTCGCAGTAGCCTACATTGAAACAAGACAGCTAATGGACTGGCAATCTCCATAGAACAAGAACTGGCTCAGAGAATCGAAATAGAGGATGTTAAGAGCTTTGCTGCGATGAAGGGCCGCTGTGCGCGTTTCTGAAACGTAAGTTAAGCTTCATTTGCTCTTTAGTCGTTATTTTAAGATGCTGAACCTGCTGATGATATAATGTGCTTGCTGACATTTCATTTGAATACGCACATAATAAAGTGGTGTAAAGAGATGTGCAAGCAACAGTAATTTGAGGAGGTGAAATGTGATTATTTGGAAAAGTCCTGTCATGACTGCTTAAAGAAAAATGCCAGCAGGCATTTGCCTCCTGCATAAACTTTAATATTGTTGACATTTTGGGTACACGCGCGTTGCGCACTATTTGCGTTATATGTATGGCTTATTGGTCTTTGTGTGTTGTTGCTGGTTTTGCGTTATATGTATAGGCCTATGGCTTATTGATCTTTGTGTGTTGTTGCTGGTTTTGCGTTATATGTATAGGCCTATGGCATATTGGTCTTTGTGTGTTGTTGCTGGTTTTGCGTTATATGTATAGGCCTATGGCATATTGGTCTTTGTGTGTTGTTGCTGGTACGTTGCAAATAGAGGGGCGGCACAATTGCTTTTCGCCTAGAGCGGCATAAGTGCACGCGCCGGTCCTGGCCGTTAAGACAACGCAGTTCTCTCTAAACAGACTTTAAACGCAAACCTGTGGTAAACGCTGATGGCGTTCACATGCGCATTAAGAATTGATTCTATAATTATGTGCGTTTGAATATATGTGCACAGGTTTGTAATTCCCTACAAACCATGCCTAAACAAACTACTTGTCTTGCCTATAAATTAGATGTAGCATTTTATTTTATTTTATCACTTTGGGGTAGGTACGCGAACCGAAATTTCCACCGATAGGTTGTAGCACTATCCTATTGCGTGTAGTCATGGAGAGGGAATTTGAAAGACAACCGTTTAACCTGTCCCTCGGATTGAGGCACACCAATGGCGAGTTCCCAGACCTAACATCTTGATTGGGGCGGCAGTGGCTCAGTGGTTCATGTAGATTGTCTACAAACCGAAAGGTTGGTGGTTCGATCCCCGGTTCCACCTGACCAAGTGTCGAGGTGTCCATGAGCAAGACACCTAACCCCAGCTGCTCCTGACGAGCTGGATGGCGCCTTGCACGGCTGACACCGCCGTCGGTGTATGAATGAGTGAGTGAATGGGTGAGTGTGAGGCAATGTAAAGCGCTTTGGTGGCCATTGGGTCTGTGAAAGCGCTATATAAATGCAGTCCATTTCCAAATGCAGTCCATGTGGGTCTGGCTTGCCAGGCTAAGCATGCAGAGTTTTTGGTTGTGACTGGATCTAGCAAAAACAGTTTTTCTATTATTATTTACAATCTGTTGGAGTCATTAACCATGCCTTTCAAATAAGGGCTTTGGGCACATCGCTAGTAAATATCTTCTCAATTTTTACCTTGTGAAATTGAATTGGCCTAAATAGTCTTACTAGTGGAATCTTTAGGATCAATGATTTTGGTTTGGAATAAAATGGTCTTTTCACTTGCTAATAAAGGCAGGAAGTTTGTTATCACTAGAAAAAAGTGGTTTGATCACCCAACCGTGATACCACATAACCGGTTAAATTAATGGTATTTTCTGGTAAGCTTTATTGCTATTCTTCATCAACAATACACAAAATGCATACAAACTTTACTTCCAGAGTTTCCCACGAGTAATTATTGGTGACATTCTTTAATCATTTCGACATGACTTGAATCCATCATGAGACTATCCTTACTCTATCATTACAAATATGACAAATAATCAGAAATATAAAGACATCATAGATGTAAAGTAAAGCATGTTTGTATCAGTACCTCTGGTGCCAGTCTTAAATGCAGGGATAGATGCCTGCTGTTTGAGGCAACGTGAGCAGCTCTCAGGGACAAAATCTTGAGTGAAGGGGCCAGATTTACTAAGGGGAAAATCTGAGGATAAGAGGAGACCTTGGATGATCAAAGTAAGACCCATGTCACTGATTTGCATGGTGAGATGCATGGTAAGAACCTCCTCATAAGCTTGACTTTGATATGCCACCTAAGGAAAGATTCTTCCTTTGGATCCTCTTATTCTTGGCCTAATGAGAATCCAAACATAATATTTAGTCTGGCAAGTTTTCTCAACACATTTAGGTTGCCTTTGAGCTTGTTTATTTCATGTCAAAGCAAAGCAAAATTAGGCTATTATTTAAATATGTAAGTATGTTTGTGGGTGTAATATGATGCTCTGGTTTGAGATGTCCTGATTTAAACTTCTAGCCAATGTGTTAGTCGAAAGTTTTTTCCTTAAAAATTTGTCTTTTTTCCAGTTTTGATGAATTTAAGGTTAGCTAACTAAGATAAGTTATAATAAGCATTATTATTATTATGGGGATATTGGCCATAACATCCAAAATTTGTGTCAGGGCTGGATTCTTGTACACAAACATTGAGGTGTGCAGTTGGATGTTATGAGTGGTCTGTCAATCTTATTGCATATTATTAGTAGTCTGTAAGTGTATTAACAACATGATGATTAATATATTTATTCAAAATAAAAATATAATTTAGACATACAGTGACTTTAATAACATCTTTTCCACGATGAGCATGTTTTTAGGTTTTTAAATTATAATAATGATATTTTTTTGTGGTTAAAAGAAACTACAACAAATATATAAATATTTCTTTGTGTTCTCATTTTCCCCAATAGCAATAGAAATGTATTCCCCCGATAACATTTCTATGACTTTCTAAAAGAGGAAAAAATATTGAGAGATTGATGACATTTTTCAGAAGAGAGAAAGAATTTGAGACAGTCAAATTTGCTGTCTCTCCCTCAAATGTTATATCAGATAGATTCATTATATTAGATAGATTCATTCAGAAGCGTTCTTGCAGTACTTCGTACTGAGTACGAAATTCTTGTCTGAAATTTTTTCTCACGTAAAAAATAAACATGACCTTGCGTTTGGTCAATCACGTTTACACACTGCCTCAGAAACTTATCCATCATCATTTTCTGCATTTTTTGCATCCGTAGCAAACATTTTGAGAGGTGTTTTTACAAAGCATTTGAAAAGGGTCTATTAGTCTCTTACAATATCAGATAATTTGATGACTTTATGACATGTCAGATGTCAGTGTTAGTTCTAAACGTCATGTGGTGCAACCTCCCCTTCTGATAGTTAATAATATTTAGGAATTAATTATTCATTATATGTAATAAATGAGTGTAGATCTATCTGTCTGTTTTGAGCTGACCTGATTATGCCCTAACCAGCAGGTGGCGCTGTGTTTGAAGATGGCAGCTCCGGGCTTGTGTCATCTCTTTGCCCTGCTCCTTATCACACTGTCCCACACCTCGCATAGCTCTGAGGTCCCATCTGAAAATGCCAAACAGAGTCTGACCAGATCTTCCACCACCACCACTGACTCCATGCCAGACCCTGATATGGGTCTTCTGGGCGACAGCCAGCGAAGAAGACACTGGTCACGCAAGCTCTCTCGAAGGCCTGTAGACCGACCGGAGGATGATGGGACAAGTCCAGAGGGCCTGAGCCCTGTAAGGCTGGAGATGGGGCCTGGAGCTAGTATGAGGGCGGAGGTTCACGATGAAGTCAGGGGTCCTGCTCATATGCGGCGGGGAAATCATCCACCAGAGGGAGATTTCAATCGTAAAGGAAGGAGACGTGGCCATGGGGATCTGGCTGAGCACAGAAAGCAGGGAGGCAAAAGAGACAAAGGTCGCGCTAAAGGTAATAAAGATTTTCTGAACATTCTGAAAGAATGTAAAGATTTTGCATTCTACAAAGAAAGGTTTAAGGCAGTGGTCACCAACCTCGGTCCTGGAGGGCCGGTGTCCTGCAGAGTTTAGCTCCAACCAGGTCCAACACACCTGCCTGACAGTTTCTATTATGCCTAGTGAGACCTTGATTAGCTGGTTCAGGTGTGTTTAATTGGGGTTGGAGCTAAACTCTGCAGGACACCGGCCCTCCAGGACCGAGGTTGGTGACCCATGGTTTAAGGTATTGTTCACAGAAAAAATTAGGTTCCACTTTATTTCGATAGTCCACTTTAGACATTCTACTAACTATAAGTAACTTTGCAACTACATGTCAACTAACTCTCATTTCAGTATCAGTACACTGTTGGTGGACTGTTAGGTTATGGTGTTAGGGTTTTGGTTAGTAGAATAAGTTGACTTGCAGTTGACAAGTTACTTATAGTCTGTCTGGGGACCATCAGAATAAAGTGTTAGCAGATATTAAGCTAACAGTCTACTAACACTCAAATGAAAGTGTGTTATGTAGTTGCAAAATTACTTACTTATAGTTAGTATAATGTCTAAAGTGGACTATCGAAATAAAGTGTTACCAAAAAGGACAATTCTGTTGACAATTTGCTTAGTCACATATTGCTTCAGACTTGTATGATTTTCTTTTCTCTGTAGTAGGGATTCCCAAAAGTTTTTTTATCAGCCAATACTCTTTGACAAAAACTATTTAAAAAAAAAAAAAAAACCTGAGATTTTAAATGAAAATGTATATAATAATTTAACAATGTACTCGCATGTCCATGGTTCTGATGTTGTATATTTCTTTTTTAAATTATTTTGTAAACATCCAGGCAAAAGAACAAAGAAACCACTCTATATTGCAATAGTTGCATTGGGTGTTCACAATTGGCTTCAATTTTTACAAGAACAGACTAAGACTTCTTTTACTGATCAGATTGAACAGAGAAAAAAAAAACTCTTTTTTAGTTGTGATAATGTCTGTGTTCACATTTATATTCACAGTTTTTTTTATTTGAATAATAATATATATATTATTTAAAGCTAACTACAAAAAATGAAGACAATTTTTTTTTATTTTAGCTTACAAGTTACAATACTAATATGTCTTAAAGGGATAGTTCACCCACAATTAAAATTCTGGGATCATTTACTAACCCTTGAGTTGTTCCAAACCTGTATGAATTTATTTCTTCTGCTGAACACAAAAGAAGATATTTTGAAGAATATGGGTAACCAAACAATTGATGGACCCCATTTGGGGCTTTAGCACTGGAGGAACCTTTTCATAGTTACTAGAACTAATGGTGGAAGTACCTGTTTTTTGGGGTGTTTGCACCGCCGGAACTAGGAACGATTTTAGTTCTAGAAACCCCTTTTGGGGTAAGTAAATTAGCTCATTCTTCAGAGTAGGGTATAACACAGCACAATAGGAACTACCAGTGACGGAAGTGTACGCTGATTGGCCGAACGTACGAGAGACACCAGCACCCGGCATTTTTAAAATAGCAGTGTACACACAGAATATAGCCTATATATTTGTTCCAGAAACTAACTCTACGAACATGGAAAACAGTAATAGATGGACCTCTCAACATTTACACTAAGGAGAAAATCCAATGCAATCCAATTTGAGGTGACCAAGCAAAAAATTATTATGTATATCTGCTCAGCTAGCGTCATTGGTCATCATTCACACGGCAAAATCGAATATTTTTTTTGTATCTAATAGTCTCTAATAACATGTTAGACAGGACTGTTAAGGCCATTGCACACTGAGTCCGAAATTCGCGTCCGAAATGTTCGCACGTTAAAAAATAAATATGACCTCAAGTTATGCCAATCATGCTTGTACACTGCCTCCGAAACAGTTGTCCGTCATAAAAAAAAATCGGATAGGGTTCGATTTTCTGCGTTTTTCGCATCCGTAGCAAGCAGTTTGAATGGTGTTTGAATGGTGTTTTGACAATTCAGAGCCACCGAATCACGAATATGAAAAAACGGATATGAAAATTTTGGACTCAGTGTGCAAGGGCCTTTGGACAGATCGTAAACTAATGAAGACTGAAAATGGGAGCACTGTGTGCTCAGGGTTTGACGTTCTTCTTTTTCTTCTTTGGAGGCTCTAATGTTCTCAGCGCTGTCAAAATAAATGTCAGCCGCGCCGTGAAAATAAAAGGGGAACATTTATTTCTCATGAAACCACCCTGGTTGCCAGAACTAAGTTCCTAGAACTACCCAGTGCGAAAGAGGCTATTGACTTCCATAGTATGGAAAACAATTGGTGGTTAATTAAAAACTTCAAAATATCTTCTTTTGTGTTCATCCATCCATCCATCCATCCATCCATCCATCCATCCATCCATCCATCCATCCATCTTCTTCCTCTTATGCGGGGCTGGGTCGCGGGAGCAGCAGTCTAAGCAGAGACGCCCAGACTTCCCTCTCCCTAGACACTTCCTCCAGCTCTTCCGAGGGAATACCGAGGCGTTCCGAACCTCCCAGGTAAGGCATCCAGGAGGCATCTGGAAGAGATGCCTGATCCACCTCAGCTGGCTCCTCTCGATTTTGAGGACCAGTGGCTCTACTCTGAGCTCCCATCTCTAAGGGAGCACCCAACCACCCTGCGGAGAAAGCTCATTTCGGCTGCCTGTTTCTGGGATCTTGTCCTTTTGGTCAGGACTCACAGCTCATGACCATAGGTAAGAGTAGGAACTTAGATCGACTGGTAAATCGAGAGCTTCACTTTCCAACTCAGCTCCTTCTTCACCACGTCAGACCGGTACATCGACCGTGTTACTGCAGAAGCTGCACAGATCCGTCTGTCAATCTCCCGTTCCATCCTTTCCTTACTCGTGAACAAGACCCCGAGAAACTTGAGGTAACTAGATAACTCCTCCACTTGAGGCAGGAACTCTCCACCACCCCTTTCCAACTGAAAACCATGGCCTCAGACTTGGAGGTGCTGATTCTCATCCCAGCCGCTTCACACTCAGCTGCAAACCTTCCCACTGCACGTTGAAGTACTGGTCAACAAGACCACATCATCCGCAAAAAGCAGAGACGAAATTGTGTGCTCCCCAAACCGGACCCTCTCTGGCCCCTGGCTGCGCCTAGAAATTCTGTCCATAAAAATATGAACAGAACCAGCCCTGCCGAAGTCCAACATGCACCGGAAACAAGTCTGACTTACTGCCGGCAATGCGAAGCAAGCTCCTTCTCCTGTCATACCTTAGCAGAGGGCCCCGGACACTATACTCCCGTGAGGGACACAGTCGAATGCCTTCTCCAAATCCACAAAATACACGTGGAATGGTTGTGCAAACTCCCATGAACCCTCCAGCACCCTGGAGAGGGTATAGAGCTGGTCCACACTGTTCCTCTTGAAACTGAGGTTCCATTATTGGCAGAATTCTCTTCTCCAGTACATTGGCATAGACTTTCCCGGGGAGGCTGAGGAGTGTGATCTCTGTAGTTGAAACAAACTCTCTGGTCCCCCTTCTTGAAAAGAGGGACCACCAGTCCAGAGGTACTGTCCCCAACCGCCACGTGATGCTGCAGAGGCGTGTCAGCCAAGACAGCCCCACAACATCAAGAGACTTGAGGTACTCATGGATCTCATGCACTCCCCTTCCTTGCCACCAAGTTGCTTTTTTTTTAACTACCTCAGTGACTTCAGCTTGGGTGATGGACGAGTTCACCTCCGAGCCCTCGGCCTTTCGAGGATCGATTCGAGGTGGGATTGAGGAAATCCTCGAAGTATTCTTTCCACCGTCTGACGATATCCCCAGTTGAGGTCAACAGCTGCCCACCTCCACTCTTTTGAAAGAAAGAAATTCATACAGGTTTGGAACAACTTGAGGGTGAGTAAAGGATGACATATTTTTCATTTTTGGGGGAACTATCCCATTCAATTCTTTACTTTCAAAAATTAAACCTGGAAGCTGCAGGGACCTTTAAGTCTGTGTTTAGTTGACAACATGTTTATAAACAAATTGTTAGAAATCTGATAAAATGCTGAAAATATTTACACAAAATTGTTGGCGATTATGCAAATGTAAATTTATTTTAACAGGACAACATACATGATAGATAAGATGATAGATAAGGTGGAAAAATATAAAGGCCAAACATGTATTTATTGATTGCGAAAAAAGTCTGAAAGTCTCCAATGCAGAGTGGCACAAATGCACTTATACCATTTCCGAGCACATGATGATGTGCTTTAAAGCAACATCATTTTTTGAGTCATGGACAATCCTAGCTCCAATAATTTCAAAACGTTTAGAAGGCAAAGATTAGAGATATTGTATATGTGCAACACCTAAGGTATTGCATCTATTCAACATTTTACTGAGCCTTGTTCGTCAGGGATTTAAATTCTAGTTACTGTGAGTGTGAATGACATGATTTATTCAGTCCTCTACTAACGCTCTCATCTAACAGACAAACAATAGTGAGTACCACACCATTTAGAATCACTAAAAACTTCAGTAAAATACAGTTCTCTTAAAAAAAGCACAGACCTTTTTCAGATTATGCATTAAATTGTAGCATCATGAAGAAAGTTTTTCTTGTGCTCAGTCATAGCGACATGCTGTTTGAAGATGCTGAATGCAGAATGACTTGACTGCTGCAGAGGATGGAAGAGTTTCCGTGAACTTAAATGTAACATCTTGTTAATGAAATATAATGTGTGAAAATGTGCATTTAAAATACTTTTTTTGTCCTTTGTTGATCTTTGTTAAACAATGTCACATGATCCTTGAGAAATACTTCAGAAAAGGCTTAATATTTTTATGAAAACAGTAATAGCTCCCTTTCTAGGGACGCGATGCGTCAACAAGGCTTTGGGAATGTATATAAACACTATGGAAACGAAACAATTGCACAAACTCTGTGTTTTCCCTGCTTGCGTTATTTAACGAGTAGGGACACACACAAGCTTTGTGTGATGTGTTTGGGAGTAGAGCATGCGGTATCAGCCTTTGAGGGGGCTGATTGCCAACATTGCCAACATTTCGCTTTGCATGCTCCGCTCCTGCCTGTCACTTTTCGAGGAAAGTGGCCAGGCTCGCGATTCTCAGGGTGCAAGACCTGCAGGAGAATGTGCAGGAGTGCGGGAGAATGCATTCCTGTGGATCGCAAATAGGATCTTTTTATGGGGTTGGAGACGGGTCCGCGGATCTTATTCCTCCCTTTCCTGAGGGATCCATTGCTCTCTCTCCTGTATCGGAAGCCCGTGCTGCAGTCTCTTCCGCCCGAGGAGAGAGATCAATGCTTCAGTGCTTTGAGGTAGACGTGCTGGGCATTGAAAGTGACACAATCATGGGGAATAATAGTTTATATATTATAAAAAATAAATAATAAAAAAAGCTGGTGGAGTTGTTTACTAATATTTGATGGCCAGTAGAAATAAGGGGGCGCTCATACTAAAAATAAAAATAAATTAAACGAGCTTCCTTCCCTCTATTTTTTCACCTCCATCACAGGGCCTTTCATTTTTTCCCGATCTGCACATCGAGCGGTCTAGATCACGGAAAAAGCCTTACTCATCTTGTCTTTTAGCCCCCAAGTTCATGTAAATTCAGATATTAGGGGGTTAAGAGAGTATGGCTATGGGGCAATACCCCGGGTAGAACAGACGCTTGCGAGCTATCTGTTTCCCGGTTCAGTATCGTCTCTAAAAGCATCTGCTTCTCTCACTAAACCATTAAAGAAAACTATTTTTAATCTAGTGGGAAAAGAATATACGGCAGTGGGTCTAGCAGGAGCCTGCTTGCACACTATTGCAGTGCTACAAGCATATCAGGCTGACCTGCTGGGGTATTTGGACAGAAGTGAGGGAGTTTGGCCCGATGGGGTTTGAGAACTTTGTCAGGCCACAGATTTATCTCTCAGGGATACTAAGGAGATCACCTGAGCAATTGGGCGGTCTATGGCAGCCCTTGTGGTCACTGAGAGACACCTCTGGCCCAATTTGATGGAAATCAAGGAGAAAGATACAAGAGAATCTCTCCCTCGCTATGTCCAACCCCCTGGGGCTGCTGGGCGTGAGTAGCTCCAGCCATCTAGTTTCTCATACGCAACACAGCAGCCAAAGCCTTCAAAGCAGAAGCCGGATCAGAGGACCGTTCTTCACGCTGAGAAGGCTTAGGCTCAAAAGAAAAGTGGAACATCGGCACATTCACAAAGTGCGTAGATGCAGCTCTGGCCCTGGACAGACGCATTCTGAATTGCACAGACGACTGACTGATTCTAGCAGAATCAGAACAGTTAGCGGTTTGGAATCGAGATGTCGTCCTCGCGTATATGCGAAGGTTGAGAAAATCTAACCTATTGAGCAAATAGATAGTTAAGACTTTTCTTCTTACTTGTGAGTCCTCTGGCCAATCATTTGGTGGTCAGGGCTCATTCCACTAGGAGTATGGGTTCTAAGCTTTATTATCTGGAGTTCTCTCCAAGACGTTTGTGATGCAGCGGGCTGGTCCTCACCGCTCACATTCGTGAGGTTTTACAGCTTTGACCTGGATGCTGCCCCAGGGTCCCAGGTGCTTGGTGCAGTGTGACAACAAGCTGACACTTTGAAAGTCTGGCGATTTGGGTATTCTCGTTCCCAAAGCGTCGTTGATGCATCGCGAGTTCCCTCGAAAGGGAACGTCTCAGGTTACGACTGTAACCATAGTTCCCTGAGAAAGGCAACGAGACGATGTGTCACCCTGCCATACTTCCTGCATCCCTGTGATCGGCTTGCTTTGCCAATTTTTTAAGCTAATGCCAGTTTGCACCGGATGCTCTTTTATCACTTCCTGGTCATGACGTCACCCGCCTGTGACGTTCATTCCTTCCATTGGACTAGTTTCAGACGCATTCACGCTGGAAGCGTTCCCAAAGCGTCGTTGACGCATCCCTTTCTAAGGAAACTATGGTTACAGTCGTAACCTGAGACGATTTTTTTCCAGGATATTTTGAATAAAAAAAAAAAACAGCATTTATTTGAAATAGAAATATTTTGTAACATTATAAATGTCTTTACTGTCCCCTTTGATCAATTTAATGCAATTAAATACAAAAAAATTAAGCAACAAAAACTGATAATAATAAAGGAATGTTTCTTGAGCACCAACTCAGCATATTAGAATGCTTTCTGAAGGATCACGTGACTCTGAAGACTGGAGTAATGATGCTGAAAATACAGCTTTGATATATATATTGTTGTAAAATATTTAATCAATATTACTGTTAAAATGAATTCAGCCTTGCCGAGCATAAGATACTTTTTTCATAATTATTCTAAACTTTTGATCGATAGTGTATGTAAATTAAATATACTTAACAATAAAGTCCCGATGTGTCCAAATGTCCCTAAATGGAGTGGAGTAGAGTATAAGTAGCGATTTCAAAAAAATTGCCAGGCCTGGACTTTAAATGCTAATTTGATTAAAAACCAACCATAGTTTCTCTCTCTCTTTCTCTTAGGGGATCTCTATGACCCTGAACCAGAATTAGACTCCTTGTTGAAGGACATGAATGCATTTGAGGATGTTCTTTATACCTCCTCTCCCAATTACGACAATGCTCCACTCACTGAAGCTCCCTCCCGTCTCTCCCCCATTTTGGTAACCACGGCAATCGACGAGCATCCCCCAACACTGCCCCCAGCCTCCACCAAACCCCAGGTACCCTGGCGAGCAGAAGTCTCATTGAATAAGGTCTGTTGTGTTGTTCATAGTGTTTAGTTTTCTAAGATGCTGTTATTCCTCTCATATACTCTGAGGATTGCCTACAAAATTTGCTGAAGCGTTTTTGCATTGTTTGGGGGAAAAAGACAGAGCAGATTTTTTTTTTCTTGGTTAAACACCTCACCAGCATCCTTATTTTATTGTTAAATATTTAGTTGCTTTGACATTTTGAGTCTTTTTCCACTCTGTCATTTTGTTGTTGGATCCCAAGACATCTTAATTTGAACTGCGCACCATGGCAGATATAGATACTGAAATGCTGTTTGGAGCCAGTAGTGGAGGTACTTGTCATCCTTGTGGTGTGTGGTGCTTCATCACACAGATTTATTTACCTGTGCTTCTGTGCCATGCTTATTACAGAGTTTCGCCTGGGGTTGGATTGTACACAAGTAAAATTACCCAGCTCGCTTTGCACTAGGGAGTAGGTGGAGGATGGGAGCTGTCAACAGAGCGAGTGAGGGGTGAGATGTCGCTCGCCCATCCTCCTGCTCCTCTTTCTCACAGCCATCTGTTCTGCTCCGTTCTTCTCCCTAGATATCTTTTTACCACTCCCAGTTTTTATTTAAATTCCCTTGAGAGGCATCACTAGGCTTGGATACGGATGTTAATATAAACTAGATTTGCATTTCCTAATGGAAATACATATGCTTACAAGGCAGTAAAAACATCATGTTTTTGATAAAATAATCCAGAAAAGAAAATAAAATGAAATGAAAATAAAAAGCTGGTGAATGTGATACAAAGAGATCAGGGCTTATGCCGCATTCCAGGCAACCTGTAACTCATGTTTTTCCAACCTTATACCCGTGAAAGTGCACTGGAACGGCAGTCAAACCCGTGACTTACCACCCGTGAACTCGTACTAGATCCATGTACTCCCAGTTACGAGTTCTGACGTCACATAGCCCGCAAAACCATACAAAACATCAATGGCAGCCCCTACGGGTGCAGTGTTTCTGCCGGCGGTACACGGTGAGAATACACTTTAGGACAATATAACGTTGCAGTCAAATTAATAATAATATAATAATAATGATAATAATACACACACGATTATGCATTGCAATGTTATGTGTCTGAAACAATAAGTATGTATATACACACACGATTATGTATTACAATGTTATGTGTCTGAAACAATAAGTATGTATATTGCTCTCAGGTATTTTTGCGTGACTGGCCTGGAACGCTACAAAGTTGTGAGTCGTGGTTTGAAGTCGTAATTTACGAGCTCAAAAACTTGCCTGGAACGCAGCATTAGCTGACAATAGCATCTGCGAGTGGGTCATTATGATGGCCAATTTCAGCATAAGCTGATTCTGGTGAACATTCTGGGCCCTATCATACACCCGGCGCAATGCAGTGCCAGACGTGACACAAATGTTTTTTTTTTGCTAGTTTCAGCACGACGCTGTTATCATTTTCACGTCCTGCGCCACGTTGTTTAAATAGCAAATTAATTTGCACCCATCATGGGCGTGCTGGTCTGAAAACGAGGTGTGTTTGGGCGCATTGTTGGCACGTTGCTATTTTGAGGCAACTGAAATAGACTGTTCCATTGATCAACAAAAATCTGGTCTAAAGTCAATTTTTTTGTTAATTAAAAGGACACATTATTAATATGCGCCTATACAACGCACAACGCGCTTACACTCTGCTTATTACACACACAGGGTCGCACAGCAACACACAAACATGCCAAATAATAAAAATAAAATGATTACAATGTAAAAGATTAATATTGTGTACATATGGTAGATATGGTGGAATCCGGCTTGTCCCATAGATGGTCTGCTTGCGTGCTTTAACCTTGCGCACGAGCAGATCCATTTCCTCTTTGCAGAAGCGTTCAACACACCCATTACTCATTAAGAGAATAGGGACAACCCTTTTAGACCATGCGCCGGGTGCGCTGACCATTTTTCCCGTCGTTAAACTAGCAAAAGTGGATTCGGACACCCCCTAAGTGCACTTGTGCTGTGCGCTTTAGACCATGCGCTTATATTGTTAAAATAGGGCCCATTATGTCAACAGAAGTTGCTTTCCAAACTTTAATCTTAAATAGATAATTTCTCGAGGAGACAGGTTATTCTTAAGATCTTTTATGATAAGAGTTCAATGTATTTTTTAAAAAATAGATATATACTATTTACTTTTATAAACACCAGAAGAGCAAAATATGTTAAAGTCAAACCTTCTGCTATTTCTGTGTGTAGGACCAACCCAATCTTATAAAATGCATCTCTATAGCATGCCAGTCAGTCAGTCACCTTTATTTATATAGCGCTTTTTACAATACAAATTGTTTCAAAGCAGCTTTACAGAGATAACAGGAAAGTAAAGTTGTAATAGTATTGTTAAATTCAAAATTAAATGTTTTGCATTGCATTGCATTGCATTGCATGCATTGTATTTATTGTGCAATGTATTTATCATATGCATGTAAAAAATATTTTTGCCTATAAATTGCACGATAAATACAATGTGTGCTATAGAGATGCATTTCATGAGATCAGGCTGGTATCACCTGCTGCTTTGTACATTATTCCAAAAGATCCCAACCAGGATGTTACCACCTGGCAACAATCAGATGAAGGCAATGGCATGTAATTTTGCTAATTGAAGTGACTGTATGAGACTTGTGACACATTTGACAAGAAATGCTGCTGTTTAGATGCAAGCAACAGACACACTTGAAAAAACACATTTTATTGCATCTTGATGAACAGATAGAACAAGAACTGCGATGTGCATGTATGAGAAGCTGTTGTTCAGATTTTCAGCAGCACACTGCCACTCATGTACATTGCGCAAGAGCATTTCAGAGGAAAAAAAGCCCTGAAAATCATGCAAGTGTGAAACCTCCAAAAGAACTGAAACCCTGTCAGGAGGTCTTTTTGAGTTTAGTTCACTTTGAAACTATGGCATGGTTTGAGAAATGGTCACATGCATTAAATGCTGTAGATGGAGAAGAATGAAAAAAATTAAACAAATATCGCATTGTAAGCTATATAATAATAAAGGGAACTGTGCCAATGGTAGGCAATATGAACATGCTGAGCTGTCTTACTGTAGCTACACAGACAAGCTTGTGTCCTTTAAGAGTTGAGACTGTAACACACAAACCTCCAGCTGGTACTCAAATGTTGTTGTAGATCTCAGTTCAATGATTTAAAGTACCATAGACAGTTCTAATTAGCCTTCGATTAGTAACAGCCCCAGATAAAGAAATACAAAGACAGATCTTCAGTATGCACTTAATCTAACTATCATTATTTGAGTAAATCAATCTATATTTATCCATTTATCTATATGACTCCATAGTTTAATTAAGTATTTTATAAATGAATAAAGTTTGCACTCAGATGAAAACTGAGAGAATGTGGTATCTTGATGGCATTTCATAAATCCAGTTTCCAGATGTGATCCAAAGTAAATAAAACATTTTAGCACACACACAAACAATGTCTGAGGCTCTCAGTAATTACTCCGGTAAAAGTGTCTCTGTCCTTCTCTCCAGTCATTTGACTCTCAGAGGAGCACTATCTTCAATGATGTTCACTTGTACTGTGTCAGTGCCACTGCTGCTCTTGCTGGCAAAGACACAGACTCTACAGGAGCGCGAGCGCACGCGCGCGCGCACACACACACACACACACACACACACACACACACACACACACACACACACACACACACACACACACACACACACACACACACACACACACACACACACACACACACACACACACACACACACACACACACACACACACACACATTGTTTTTAAAAACAATCTGAAAGATCCCCAAACTCCATAAAAATATTATATTTATCCATAACATTTTTAAAGGTTATCCTGTTATCCTTTCCATTGACATATTTGTTATTATTTCTTTCAACCAACATTGGTGCACAAAAACTTTTTCAATTTAAAGAAATAAGCCGTTTTGCTTGCAAAATGCCCATATTTACAAATATTTACGTATATATTTATGTATAAGCAAAGGTGACAATGGAATATTACCATAAAGGATTTTTATTATTTCTTAAAGGGCACCTATTATGGCATTTAAAATGATCCTAATATTGTTTTGGGAGTCCCCAACAACAGTTGTACATGCAAGCAATGACAAAAAACACTTTTGTTATCTTATAATATGCATTTATTTTTACCTGATTTGCTCACCGACTCCCAAATGATTCGTTCAACGACTAATTTTTCCAAACCCCTCCTTTGCGTGACGCTAATCGGCGGTGATTGGTCAGATGACCCAGTCAGTTGTGACGATTAAAATGAAGACAGCACAAGGTTCGGGCTATACCTGCCACTGATTCTTCACATGCTCGTCCCTGGGCAGTGAAAAAACGTCGCTTTTTATTCACACTTCAGAGCACAGCGTCTTGTTGTCGACATGATGTTTTCAAGTTTCCCTGGTGTCTGCACGGCGTGCGCAATGAGTGGGCACGGCCAATTTGAGAATTTTTCGCCTTGACGTCACAAGGAAAAGGAAAATGAAAATTCATTATATTCACTCGGAGTCGACTCATACTTTTGAGAGACGATAACTTTTTTTACGGTGAACTTTCATATATAAAACTTTGCAGGATGTTTTTGTTCACTTAGATCTATGTTACACACTACATGAAAGGTAATTTTCAAAATTCCATAATAGGTGCCCTTTAAACATCTTTTCAAAACTTACACATCATCTCTTCCATGGGAATGGAAAACCTTTTGGAATTTTAAAACTGGGATTTCCAGGTCTGGTAAAGTTATAACAAATTTTCTGTGAAATTTCTCAATATACTTTTATTACTTTTATTTTGCTTTTTGTGGTGTTTTTGAAACTGTCATTGTATGAAAAAGAAGGTACACGGTTACTAACATAACCTCGGTTCCCTGAGAGTAGGGAACAAGTATTGCGTAGCTATATGCAGTGACTCCATTTGTCGAGAATATTGAAGCCATTATTTTAAAACGCAGTGCAGCTGCACAGCGAGCACAAAGCAGAGCATCTAGCTCTCTCATTGGCTGTGCTGCAGCAACTGCACGACCTATGGCGAACCAATCGGGTCGCTTCGTGTCCAGGGCACGTCAGAACCTGCCAGAATGGGTGTGGCTTATGCCTATATTTCAGACCATAAGCATACCATTTCGCCATAGAATCAGGTTAAATTGACTGAAGTGACAGCACATGAGCCAAGCGTAATAGAACGGCAGGCTACGCAATACTCGTTCCCTATTCTCAGGGAACCGAGGTTACGTTAGTAACCGAGTACATTCCCTTTCGAGAACGTTCACTTCGTATTGTGTAGCTATATGCAATGGAAACCCATTTTAAAACGCCATGCTATTAGCTAGCGACTTCGCCCTGAACCATTACCTGGGGCTAAGTGGCCCGAGGTCAACAGTAAAGTTTGTAAGTCACAATTCCCCTCATGACCGGACAAAGGTTGGGCCCTTTAATGTAGCAGAATTAATATTATGATCAATTAACCTGTTCGCCCTGCGAACATTTAAAGTGTCACATTGGAAATCCAATTCACCACCGGGGGAGTTTGAAGATTTGTGCCCCAAGATACCTTATGGCCCTTTAACACTACACTTTATTTTTATATTTTAAATTACGTGCTATGAGAAATATTGAATCTTTCACTTAAGTTTTGAAAACCCAGAATTGTTTCCT
Organism: Chrosomus eos; assembly: GCA_036326025.1. Classification (NCBI taxonomy): domain Eukaryota; kingdom Metazoa; phylum Chordata; class Actinopteri; order Cypriniformes; family Leuciscidae; genus Chrosomus; species Chrosomus eos. The sequence goes on from CM070839.1 coordinate 26,148,023, forward strand.
CTCCTTTTATGTAATTTAACATTGGAATACCTTTTATAGCCCAGGATGGTTACATAAAATGTTGTCCATCAGAAAGTAAGTTCAATTTGTGCCAAATAGGAGTATGAGTGTGCCATCTAGTTTTAGAAGTATAACAGGATTATATCTTTTTTTAATATTTGGAGAGTGTAGGAAAGTAGGACCATAATATAATGAGTAGTTCCTGTGTGAAAGGCCTGAAAAAAAAAAATCTTGCAAACGAATAGTTGAAATGCTCTCGTTTTCTATTTGTTTCCATGAAGACTGTGAACAAGGATCAAACCATTTCATGACTGAGAGCAGGATAAAGGACCATTTAAAATTAGGGCAGCCCAATACACCTTTTATTTGACTTCTTTGAAGTGTAGACCACTTAATGCGAGGATGCTTTCCATTCCAAATATATTTTATCAGTAAAGAATCAAGCTTTTTCCAATAATTTACTGCTGGGGGGAAAGGAAGCATCGAGCTAATAAAATGGATGCAGGGCGGAATATAAATTTTTGTTGTTGACATTTGGGCAGATGGTAATGAAGGCAGACACACCCACCTTTAACTTTTCCATAAATTAACTTTTGAAATGAGGGGTAAAGGGGATCTCAGCTCAATCCCTATTTGACTTGTGTTTACATCTGAATATTATTTGGAATAGAGAAATTTAAACCATCTGAATTGAGAGGCATCAAAATAAATTTTAAAAAGATTCATTTTTCAAATCCAGATAGTGTGCCAAATACATCTTTGGAGGGCATTAGGAAGGGAGCGTTGTAGATCCGATAAAAATAATCAAGTGTCATCTGCATACAGTATATATAGATAGAATGGATTGATGAACCGAACTGAATCGGGGCGATAAGTTGTAAGGCTTCAGCTTGTAATGACTCTCCCTGCCTCTAGTTGGCGCTGACCTGTAATAACTCTCCCAGCCACTAGGTGGTCCCAGCTTCTGTAAAATGCTTTGTTGCCACATCAATTAGTATTTGATTTCATCCACCTGTGGGGTTCATAAGCTAGTTTGTGTTGGCCTATTTAAGCATGCCTCTTTCTTTAGCTGTGTCCCAATGTAAAGGCTGCATCCTCCGAAGGCCGCGGACTTCGGAGGATGCAGCCTATTCGGCCTTCGAAGGACGCACCATGTAGCCTTCGTAGGATTTCCTAATTGCGCATCCAGGTGTTCCCGATTACCGCTCCTGGCGCCTATAGCAACAGTGCGAGAGACAGCTGCCCTCCTGATCATTAATTTGTTATAATTGAGTAAACAGCTATGGAGCCTGAATTGGCTATTGTCATTTTTATGTTTTATATTTTACTGGAGGACATGTGAGGATGTTTGACTCATGTATTTTCGGTTTAGCCAAAACAGTGGCCAGAGCTGGTTTACTGCGTCGAATTCAGAGGCTGCGTAGCCTACTGACTGAATTGCCGGATTAAACTGTTCAAATATTGGGCGTTAATTTACGTAAATAATGTAGCCTAATGAAATACATGAAAAGATAAGAAAACACATTAGGCATATATATATATATATATATATATATATATATATATATATATATATATATATAATATATATATATATATATATATATATATATATATATATATATATATATATATAATATATATATATATAAAAGGTTCAAGGCTATTGGCTATTCTTTTTTTTTTATGTACATAAATGGACCATGGTGAATTTATTTACAGTAGGCCTACTCGGGTTTTCCAATCCGTTCCCAAAGGTTTGTAAACTCACGTAATTGTGGCCTCGTCTGTGCCAACCTGGCCTCCTGTTTATGCGGGATGCATTTCATTATGTTTAAACTTAATATTTCTTGAATTTTCTAAAAAACGACATTTAGGCCACTTGTCTTTAAAGTCAAATTTTATAGGAGGAAAAAGCTCAGTATAATAGAATAAGCCTAAGCAAAAAAGACTTCACATTTAAAAAATAAATATAACACAAACACAAGATTAGGTTATATAAAAATAAAACATTCATACATTATTTTATGATTAACATATCAGCCTACTGTCTTCAGTGAACTCAACGCAAATGATAATAATATTATTAGCCTACATAGGCTACACATTTAGAATGCGCTTTTTTTCAAAAAAAGGAACAAAGAAATTCGTCAAATGTCAGTCATAATACAGGGCTAAGATTATCACAAATAAAAACAAGATTTTGACGCAAGTGTGTGGGAGTGTGAGCGTGCACTGCATGGCATGAAGGCGCGGCCGCGGACACTTGCATTATAAACAGTGGAAACAACTTGAAAAATAGGCCTACTCTATAATTTCTGGTCATACAGAAAAGAATAATAGCCTACATCATTCGCAACTACTTTTATTTGTCCAAATTCACATAACAAGAAAACGTTGTCCTTTTGTAAAATAAAATAAAACAATCAATCACGCTTTCATGATCTCCGTGAACTCAAGCGCGTCTCAAAAATGAATTTAAACAAAATATACCTAGCCTAAAGCTTGAAATTATCACTTAAACGAACAATTAAAATGCCACGTTATTAATTCAGACACATTTATTATCATAAATCATGGTTCCAGAGACATGGCTCTTCTCATTCAGCACTGCGGAAAAAAATATAATTTACAGGTTCTAATTTGGCCTGTCTAATCGACATTTTTTCCATAGTAATTTGTGAATATTTTAAATGTTTAATAAAGGGGCAAAAAGTGTTTTTTTTTTTTTTTTTTGCAGCATTTGTGTAGCCTACAGTTCAAATGTTGGTGTTCAACTTTGCCTTTTAAAAATACAACAATCGTTCATTTTTAGTTTTTCAATTAGGGGTTAAAAAAAAGAAAAACGAATGGAAGCAATTATATAGCCTATTATTAAATATTTCAAATAATGTATTTGGAGAAAAGTTTGATTGTCAATCAAAATACTAGTAAAATCAAATACTTTAATCTAAAAACTATCACTAAAATAGTGATAACTACTATCTTTAGTTTGATAATCCATGTGAATTTGCATCCATTCGTTTTTCATTTTTTAACCCGTAATTGAACAACGAAAAATGAACGGTTTTTGTATTTTTAAAATGCAAAGTTGAACGCCAACATTTGAATTTGAACTGTAGGCTACACACCAAATGCTGCACTAAAAATGCTGTTGTCACCGGTGCGCAATGAATTATGGGGTAGATCAGGGTAGGATAGGCCGCTAAGGATCCATTTATGTATCCTTCCTTTCATGGGGAAACGAAGGGTGCATTTGGCGTCGCTTTTGAATCAGGGTAGCCTTCGTCGTGCCGCGATGACGCAACCGGCCTTCCAATACGGCCTTCGAAGGATGCTGAATTGAATTGGGACAGCCTTCATAACTCCGCGGTGACGCAATCGGCCTTCAAATGCGGCCTTCAAAGATGCAGCCTTTGAATTGGGACAGCCTTCGTCGCGCCGCTGTGACGCAATCGGCCTTCAAATGCGGCCAAGCGGCCTTCAAATGCGGTCTTCGGAGGATGCAGCCTTCACATTGGGACACAGCTAGTCAGTTGTGTTCAGTCTTGAGCCTACTATGCCTGTATTTTCCTTGCCAAGAAAGCTAAGTCTGTTGTATTTTTGTTACTTTTGTTTCTTTGATTTATTCTCTGGAAGCTCGGCTTCCTTTTTGTTGTACTTTCAAAACTTGGACTCTTCAGTAAAGACACCTTTTGTTCATTCATCTAAGTCTGCAAGTTATTATTCTGCCCTTGGGTCCATCTGCTGTTTGTCATCCACAATAGCTCAATGGTTAAGAAGCAGTTCAGTTGACTTGAAGACCCGAGTTCAATCCCAGCATCAGACACCCATCACATAAGTTTACACTGTCTAACGTACTGTGCCAGAGGTTCTATTGATAAGTCGAACATGAGAGGGGAAAGCAGGCACCCCTGTCTCCTGCCTCTGCAAATATTAAAAGTGTCCAAGATGAATCTACCAGTAGATACTCTGGCCATGGGATTAGCGTATAGAGTTTGTATTATTCTAATAAACTGGTCACCAAAATTAAACTTTTTCAACGTATACCATAAATAGCTCCATTCACATCAATAAATGCAGGCTGCAGGGTATTTCTACTTTCCCGGATTCAGCAATGACATGTAACACTCGACCGACATTATCTAAAGCTAAACGTCCCGTAATAAATCCTGAATTGATCTGGGTCAATTAATACATGTATCACTGACTGTAGACGTCTGGCAATAACTTCAGCATAAAGTTTTACATTGTTGTTAATCAAGAAGATGGGCCTGTAATTAGACCAGTCCGACTGATCTTTGCCGGGTTTACGAAAAAACGTAGTCAGAGCTGTATTGAGGTCTTTGAGAAAACAGCCTTTGAATATGCAACGTGATCTCATGAGAATACGTGTGTATTTTTACGTAAAGTGTATTTCTATCATACGTACATTTGTTTACGTTTTATATACGCAGAAACGTATAATACTGACGTATTTACAGCACTAAAACGTACAAATATTTACGTATTGACAGGACAAAAACGTAATTTATTAACGAATGAACAAATCTACCGACGTAGACATTTGTACGTGTTGCTATGTAAGAGTTAATGCCCGACGAGGTGTCCGTTGTAAGGTTTTAATGGACGACGGCGAGGTGTAAAGCGGTTGCATTCAACTGTCTTATCAATTACGTTTTCAGTCGAATTTATTAATATAATAGGCCTAAGAACGTTAATAAATATTAACATTTCGCTCTGTTCGTGCCTTCTGCAACAAACTCGTTTTGGAGGACTAGCCTGCGTGGTGTTAAAAAGGAATACACTTTTAACCTTAAAAATACCTTGTTTAATCGTTTAACCATTTTGTAGTATTTAACCTTAGTATATTTACACAAAAAGCATTTTCTCCAATAAAACACAACATACTGATACATTCACAAAAGACATACATTTTATTATCTTAATGTAATCCAAATCCTAGAATCCATACGTTGTTTGCAAGAAACAGATCCAAATTCAGCCTTTTAACCAGAGATCTTCATCTTCATTTCTCAGCAGCGACCGCAAACGTATCCTGTGCTGGTGATGAATTCAAATTCAAAAAATGCGCCTTCAAGAAGCGTTACGACATGTTTTACGGCCGTGATATCAAACGCTCATTGGCTCTCGCCTGCTTCGTCACAGATTGCGACATGCCGTGTTTCAGTCGGTGTAGTACATTTGAAATGGTGAAGCGCGCGTGCATTCAGAGAGCGAACCGGAATCGGATTAACATTTTCATGGATTAACGTTAATAACTTAAATTCTGATCTGTACCTCATTACACAACTACTATAATACTGCCAGAGAGGACTGCGCAGTGCGACTGCAACTGCAACGCATCTTCATGTGAACGACTTTTGGTAATGTTAACGTGACCGGTTTTGACATTTTCGCAATAAATAAATTATTGTGAAATGTATACTTGTCTGTCTGTTATGTTTTTTTTTTTCTTCATAATTGTGTTAGCCTACGTAGTTTTGTGGAATGGTTATGGGTAGGTTTAGAGGTAACGTTAGGAGTAGGATTAGTGGCTCAAAATATATTTTAATGCTATATTTTTAATAAAAATGCCATTTACCTACACATCTCTGTCCATTACGTTTTATCCTTTTTATATTCTGTATAAAATGGATATGTTTAGGTTTTGGGAGTAGGATTAAGGGATCTTGTTACGTTTATCTTTAAAGATATACAGATATCTTTATGATATGAAAAATATACGTAAATAGTTAACGTTTTGTAGCTGTAAAAACGTAATAATGTATACGTTTAAATGTTGCAAATACGTCCATTTTATACGTTTCAGCATCTATCCAAACGTACAAAAACGAAAAAAGTGTTTTTTTTTTTTTTTTGCAGCATTTGTGTAGCCTACAGTTCAAATGTTGGTGTTCAACTTTGCCTTTTAAAAATACAACAATCGTTCATTTTTAGTTTTTCAATTAGGGGTTAAAAAAAAGAAAAACGAATGGAAGCAATTATATAGCCTATTATTAAATATTTCAAATAATGTATTTGGAGAAAAGTTTGATTGTCAATCAAAATACTAGTAAAATCAAATACTTTAATCTAAAAACTATCACTAAAATAGTGATAACTACTATCTTTAGTTTGATAATCCATGTGAATTTGCATCCATTCGTTTTTCATTTTTTAACCCGTAATTGAACAACGAAAAATGAACGGTTTTTGTATTTTTAAAATGCAAAGTTGAACGCCAACATTTGAATTTGAACTGTAGGCTACACACCAAATGCTGCACTAAAAATGCTGTTGTCACCGGTGCGCAATGAATTATGGGGTAGATCAGGGTAGGATAGGCCGCTAAGGATCCATTTATGTATCCTTCCTTTCATGGGGAAACGAAGGGTGCATTTGGCGTCGCTTTTGAATCAGGGTAGCCTTCGTCGTGCCGCGATGACGCAACCGCCTTCCAATACGGCCTTCGAAGGATGCTGAATTGAATTGGGACAGCCTTCATAACTCCGCGGTGACGCAATCGGCCTTCAAATGCGGCCTTCAAAGATGCAGCCTTTGAATTGGGACAGCCTTCGTCGCGCCGCTGTGACGCAATCGGCCTTCAAATGCGGCCAAGCGGCCTTCAAATGCGGTCTTCGGAGGATGCAGCCTTCACATTGGGACACAGCTAGTCAGTTGTGTTCAGTCTTGAGCCTACTATGCCTGTATTTTCCTTGCCAAGAAAGCTAAGTCTGTTGTATTTTTGTTACTTTTGTTTCTTTGATTTATTCTCTGGAAGCTCGGCTTCCTTTTTGTTGTACTTTCAAAACTTGGACTCTTCAGTAAAGACACCTTTTGTTCATTCATCTAAGTCTGCAAGTTATTATTCTGCCCTTGGGTCCATCTGCTGTTTGTCATCCACAATAGCTCAATGGTTAAGAAGCAGTTCAGTTGACTTGAAGACCCGAGTTCAATCCCAGCATCAGACACCCATCACATAAGTTTACACTGTCTAACGTACTGTGCCAGAGGTTCTATTGATAAGTCGAACATGAGAGGGGAAAGCAGGCACCCCTGTCTCCTGCCTCTGCAAATATTAAAAGTGTCCAAGATGAATCTACCAGTAGATACTCTGGCCATGGGATTAGCGTATAGAGTTTGTATTATTCTAATAAACTGGTCACCAAAATTAAACTTTTTCAACGTATACCATAAATAGCTCCATTCACATCAATAAATGCAGGCTGCAGGGTATTTCTACTTTCCCGGATTCAGCAATGACATGTAACACTCGACCGACATTATCTAAAGCTAAACGTCCCGTAATAAATCCTGAATTGATCTGGGTCAATTAATACATGTATCACTGACTGTAGACGTCTGGCAATAACTTCAGCATAAAGTTTTACATTGTTGTTAATCAAGAAGATGGGCCTGTAATTAGACCAGTCCGACTGATCTTTGCCGGGTTTACGAAAAAACGTAGTCAGAGCTGTATTGAGGTCTTTGAGAAAACAGCCTTTGAATATGCAACGTGATCTCATGAGAATACGTGTGTATTTTTACGTAAAGTGTATTTCTATCATACGTACATTTGTTTACGTTTTATATACGCAGAAACGTATAATACTGACGTATTTACAGCACTAAAACGTACAAATATTTACGTATTGACAGGACAAAAACGTAATTTATTAACGAATGAACAAATCTACCGACGTAGACATTTGTACGTGTTGCTATGTAAGAGTTAATGCCCGACGAGGTGTCCGTTGTAAGGTTTTAATGGACGACGGCGAGGTGTAAAGCGGTTGCATTCAACTGTCTTATCAATTACGTTTTCAGTCGAATTTATTAATATAATAGGCCTAAGAACGTTAATAAATATTAACATTTCGCTCTGTTCGTGCCTTCTGCAACAAACTCGTTTTGGAGGACTAGCCTGCGTGGTGTTAAAAAGGAATACACTTTTAACCTTAAAAATACCTTGTTTAATCGTTTAACCATTTTGTAGTATTTAACCTTAGTATATTTACACAAAAAGCATTTTCTCCAATAAAACACAACATACTGATACATTCACAAAAGACATACATTTTATTATCTTAACCCTTTAGCTGTCACCCCCCCTTTTGATAAGTGACATTAAAATGCACTATACAAACTTAAATGGTTGTAATTCAAGAATGCTTTGGAATATAGACCTAAGTTTGGTCTTGTTTTAAAGAAAACAATCAGCAGATTATTACTGAAGTGAAAGCACTTCAAAAAATTAAAGTATGAAAAAGTTATGGAAGTTATAATTTACAGTAAATCAAATATACTTTATTAATATATATTTTTTAATATAAAATAAATATTTTACAAAATATGTTTACTATAAAATTACTTTAAAAATGAAAGCTATATATCTAACCAAGTTGTGTTCCAAATTTAAAGTTGATATCACAAAAATTGAAGTTCCCATGAGATTTTGTTTAGGCGTTATACCAAAAATAGCCACCGGGTTGCCATTGAATTCCATTGAATTTAATTGTATGCATTCTGCCATAACAAATTAATAAATTTCTATCCAAATATCACTTCTGTCACTAAATATGGAACCTTGAGACTCAGACCTTTCTGACAATATGTGTTTTGTCAAGATTAGAAAAGGTTTTGATAATAAATTATGAAAGATGATGCCCAAAAGGGGAGGGGCCTAATAAAAAATACCGTTTCTATGGTAATGCAACGTCCAATTTCAAAACGGTTTTCAAAGGATGAATTCTGAGTTCGTAAGCTTTCAAATGATACCTAATTTATGATAACTACTAAAATATGTGATATAATAATAATAAAAAATTATATATATTTATATAATATATATTATACTTTTAGAGGACTTCTTACTTTACTTTTAAATACAAATTTTATCTTTTTTATGAAATACAGATTATGTTTTATTATGAACTTTAGCACTAAAAACCAAAGTTTCAATTATTAAAAGTGTGTGTGTCGACTTTTGTTACAAAGTCAGAAACTCCTGAATGAACGTCGATTTTTTGAGGTGCACTCGTTGTCAAAAATACAATTTTAACTGTTCAAATACTGTTCGTAATTTGTAAGAAAAAACAACGCTAAAATATTATTTAGGAGACTTAGACTTTCCAACGATAAAGCATTTGTCCAATTAATAGTAATATAGTGAAGTAATTTAATTTGCCCGTATAGGCAAGTGACAGTTAAGGTTAATGTAATCCAAATCCTAGAATCCATACGTTGTTTGCAAGAAACAGATCCAAATTCAGCCTTTTAACCAGAGATCTTCATCTTCATTTCTCAGCAGCGACCGCAAACGTATCCTGTGCTGGTGATGAATTCAAATTCAAAAAATGCGCCTTCAAGAAGCGTTACGACATGTTTTTACGGCCGTGATATCAAACGCTCATTGGCTCTCGCCTGCTTCGTCACAGATTGCGACATGCCGTGTTTCAGTCGGTGTAGTACATTTGAAATGGTGAAGCGCGCGTGCATTCAGAGAGCGAACCGGAATCGGATTAACATTTTCATGGATTAACGTTAATAACTTAAATTCTGATCTGTACCTCATTACACAACTACTATAATACTGCCAGAGAGGACTGCGCAGTGCGACTGCAACTGCAACGCATCTTCATGTGAACGACTTTTGGTAATGTTAACGTGACCGGTTTTGACATTTTCGCAATAAATAAATTATTGTGAAATGTATACTTGTCTGTCTGTTATGTTTTTTTTTTCTTCATAATTGTGTTAGCCTACGTAGTTTTGTGGAATGGTTATGGGTAGGTTTAGAGGTAACGTTAGGAGTAGGATTAGTGGCTCAAAATATATTTTAATGCTATATTTTTAATAAAAATGCCATTTACCTACACATCTCTGTCCATTACGTTTTATCCTTTTTATATTCTGTATAAAATGGATATGTTTAGGTTTTGGGAGTAGGATTAAGGGATCTTGTTACGTTTATCTTTAAAGATATACAGATATCTTTATGATATGAAAAATATACGTAAATAGTTAACGTTTTGTAGCTGTAAAAACGTAATAATGTATACGTTTAAATGTTGCAAATACGTCCATTTTATACGTTTCAGCATCTATCCAAACGTACAAAAACGTACGTTTTCTATCTTTGAAAATAACGTATTAATACCTACGTATTAACAATGAGACCAGGCTGGAATATGACCTTATTTATAGTGTGTAACCAAATGTGGTCTAGTAGATCCCGCAGCGCCAGGTATAAATCTATTGGAAGGCCATCAATTCCCAGGGACTCAGGGACTGAGCAGTTTATTTCAACATAACACTGCATAGTTCTTCTAAGGTAATTTCAGAGTCAAGGCTGTCAGCTTCCTCCTTTTAAAGTATATTTAAATTCAACTGATCCAAAAACTTTTTTAACTGATAAGTTAATAAGAATATTAAGAATATCTCGAATTATCGCCCAATTGCAATTCTCCCAACTGTTTCTAAGTTACTTGAAAAAACATTATATAATCAATGAATTAATCACCTTGAATACAATAACCTGCTCAGTGATTGTCAACATGGTTTTCGACCATTGCGGTCAACTATGTCGGCTTTGCTGCTTTTTACTGAGCAGATACGGGCGTCTTTAAATAAAGGTCAGGTTACTGGAGTCATATACATAGACTTTCGAAAAGCTTTCGATACAGTTAACCATCAAATTTTGTTAAATAAACTTCTTTCTTTTCATTTGTCCTCCTCTGCAATAGATATGTTTAAATCATATTTAAGTGACAGATCTCAGACTGTGAAAATCGGCTCAGTAACATCTCAGTCACGAGTGTGTTTATGGGAGTCCCACAGGGCAGCATCTTAGGTCCTTTACTTTTCCTTATTTACATTAATGATCTTCCTAATGTGTTTGATGTTTCTAGTACTTTGTTATATGCTGATGACACTGTCATTTTTTTGTCTGGTTCAGATATTGATACAATTAATTACAAACTTAACTCAGACCTACAGCATTTACATGATTGGCTGCAGGATAACCATTTAACACTGAATAGTAAGAAAACAGAATGTATGTATTTTCATTCATCTAGGAAACAACTGTCTATATCAAATTTCATCACCTTTTCTAATCAAAAACTTTCAATTGTATCCACGTATAAGTATCTGGGAGTCTCTCTTGACTCACATCTTACTTATCGTGATCATGTTCAAATTTTAATCAGAAAGTTAAACCAAAAGTTATTTGTTTATAATAAAATTAGACCATATCTACTGCATTCTGTTTCTAAAACATATCTTCATGCCATTATATTGTCCACTCTGTCGTATTGTTTACCTGTTTGGTCACTCACAACAAATGAGATCCTTGAACCTGTAGCGAGACTCTACAATAGAGCCTATAAGATCCACAACAGGCTTCCAGGCTGGACTCACCACTGTGTTGCACTATCTTTAAGTAATGCCTTGACATTTCAGAACTATAGATTAAGCCATGGTTTGAACCTTTTTTATCAGATTTTAAATGGACATACTACTGTAGGATTGTCTGCGCTGGCTCCAAAACTCAAAAGTTCAAGGCTCGAACGCACTACGAGATCTGTTGCAAATGGGCTTCTCCCTATACCGGCTTTTAGGAACTGCTATGGACAGAGATCTTTCTTTAATTTGCTCACTAGAGCCTGGAATGAGACTCCACAGCACATCAGATCTATAACATCAATAAGACTATTTAAACAAACTTTTGCTCGCCATCTGATGGACAGGTATATCTGTGACCACTGAGATGGCTTTATGGCCCCCTGCTGATGCTTGTTTACTATCGTGGTTTGTGTGCTTGTTGTGTGTTTGTTATTGTATGGTCTTGGAGTTCTGTTGTGTTTTGAGGTATTCATGTTCTGCAGAACAGGAACCTGCTGAATATCAGTTTTATACTGAGTCAGGCCCGATTGCTCTTAATCTTTTCATGTTTAAATAAATAAATAATAATAATAAATAATAAAGTATTTGGTTGCATTTCTGAATTATATAAATTTTCAAAAAATGGCATGAATGTTTTGTTGATGGCTGTGGGATGTGAGACCATTTTTTTTTTTACTTTTGATTGCCTGGATGTTAAAACGTCAATCATGTTTTTTCAAAGTAAGCTCAGTCTGCTTCCATCTATGTAATATTTATATATTTCTAATAACATTATATGTTATAATAACAATAATATGTTTTGTAATGTGCATTAAATGCTCAGCTCTTCTTCGAAGCAGATCATTAATTTAGCCCTTTCGACATAAAATTTTTGTTGTCTATCATTGGAAAATTGATGACCTAATACCTTTCTTATCCCCCACATCTTCTCTCTAATACTGATAGTTGTTCAAGATAATTATTTTTATGTCTAGCAGAAAAGGAGATATCATTGTTCCTTAAAAACCCCTTGATGGACGCCCATAACATTTCCTGATTGAAAACAGAGTCCTGGTTTAATCTAATAAATTTACAACATTTTGAAAAAAGGAGGCGTCATATGAGTTTGGAGCATATGTATATTAACAAATCCAAACCTCTTTCCTTCTATTAGAGTATAGCAATATACAACTCTACCATCATCATCATAACCTGAGTGTTCAATAATAAAGTTAGAGTTACGTTTGAATAGAATTGCCCCCCCCCCCCCCCCCTTTTTTTTAGATTTACATCTTGATGATATTATGGGAATATAACGCCTGTTTTTCAGTCTTTGGGCATCCCTCGCAGTCAGGTGGGTTTCTTGAAGAAACGCTACATCAATATTTTTTCTATGTAAATGATCTAAAACCTGTGTACGTTTGATAGGAGAGTTTAACCCCTTGACGTTAAAAGACAACATCTAACTGTCACGGGTGACAAAGACGCTTAGCGAGCGGAACCCTTTTGATGAGTCACGAGTTTCCTGAGGGAACGATTTGTGTGCGACACATCCCACTCCGGATCCGGGTGTGGCAGAAACATTGTCTGGCCTGATTAGCGCTAATGCACTGCAGGTGCGAGAGAGAGAGGAGCAGTGTTCACACAGGCTTCCTGCTTCACAAGCCAATGATAAAAGGGCTATTCAGAGAGTTTTCAGCAGGCGTTGGTTGTCTAGGAGCAGGCGCTGGTTGCCTCAGCGCAGGCGCACTGGTTGTCTCGGAGCAGTTTTGGGCACAAGCTTACTTTGGAAGGTTGTCTGGGTGTGGAAGTCGCCCATTGAAGTCTGCTGGATCAGAGTTCGTTTGTGGGAAATCTGCTGGACTGAGTTATCGATTGAATCTGCGCTGTGAAGGGAGAGAGAACAATAAGTGAATTGATTTCATCTTACGAACATTCGAACAGCTCGAAGAGGATGCAGTGAATGTAAATCTGACTGTGTTTCAGAGTGTGCTGAGGAGGAACTGAGGAGTAAATATCCCCCACGGGAGTGTAACAAATGGACTTAGGCCCCTGATCAGCCCTATCGTGTGAGTGAATTGCAGTGCTTTTGCCGTATTTATACACAATGATTCATGGCTGTGGATTTGAAGTGAACACGAGTGTGGTGTGCTTATGCTGAGAAGAGGCCCCAACCCCTGCTTACACGCTTGTGAAAAGTTATTATATCTGCTCTCCATCAGAAGCCTAGAGTTATACAGCTGAGCTGAAAAATATCCTGTACTGAGAAGAATCCTTACCTTCCTAATTACTGCCTGAGTCTGGAAGTATGCAGCATTGCTGGTGAAGTAAGCTTTTAAATCATTGTCCGACTACTGTGCAATGACGAAAGTATTCTGTACTGAGAAGAATCCTTACCTTCCTACTTACCGTCTGAGTCTGGAGTATGCAGCATCGCTGGTGAAGTAAGCTTTTGAATCATTGTCCCACTACTGTACACTGACGAAAGTACCCTGTACTGAGAAGAATCCTTACCCTCCTACTTACCGTCTGAGTCCTGAAGTGAGCTGTATCATTGGTGAAGTCGCCGCCAGGGAGAAACTGTGACGTTCGATCAGTACCTACCTGTAGCTGAAGAAGATCTAGAGGACACTGAAGTCTATCACGTTGGTGCTCATTGATATATTGTGTTCAATAAAGATTGTTATTCCTTTGAAATTACCTCTGGTCTGTGTGTCCATCTATTGCGGCTCCTCATGGTGGTGTCTAAGTTAGGGGTGGCTGGTCATCCGAGTCCGCCCCGGTGACACAAAAGTGGCATAGTCGGCAGGGTTCCCACCGTGAGTTGTAGCGGCCACAGGTACGCGATGGTGGACGAAGAGGCACCAGCGGCCCGTCCATAAGTCATGCCGATCTTTATGGGAGCTCCCTGGGCACAGCGCTATGGAGGGCCAGGATCGGAGTTGGGCTTGCACGATTGGAAGGCCCAGACGGAATTTCTGGCCGGATTACAGGGACTGAGTGCATCACAGAAAGTACAGTTTGTGTTGGGATCTTTGGAAAGAGGAAACATTGAACCGGTGAGCGAATGTGAAGTTGTGAGCTGTTACTGATCCTCTGATGTTCAGAGCTGGAGGACCCATTAAGCCGGTGAGCGAATGTGAAGTTGTGAGCTGTTACTGACCCTCCGATGTCTGGAGCTGGAGGAACCATGAGCCGTCGAGCAAATGTGAAGTTGTGAGTTGTTACTGACCCTCTGATGTTCAGAGCTGGAGGAACCATTGAGCCGGAGAGCGAATGTGAAGTTGTGAGCTGTTACTGACCCTCTGATGTTCAGAGCTGGAGGAACCATTAAGCCGGTGAGCGAATGTGAAGCTATGAGCTGTTACTGACCCTCTGATGTTCAGAGCTGGAGGAACCATAAGCCGGTGAGCGAATGTGAAGCTATGAGCTGTTACTGACCCTCCGATGTCTGGAGCTGGAGGAACCATGAGCCGGCGAGCAAATGTGAAGTTGTGAGCTGTTACTGACCCTCTGATGTTCAGAGCTGGAGGAACCATTGAGCAGGTGAGCGAATGTGAAGTTGTGAGCTGTTACTGACCCTCTGATGTTCAGAGCTGGAGGAACCATTAAGCCGGTGAGCGAATGTGAAGCTATGAGCTGTTAAGGGGGTCGCACACCGGACGCGCAGCTCAGCGCCGCGCCGCGCCACGTCTAGGACAACTCTCACCTGAAAATCCGATAACATCAGCAATTTTCTGATTTCTGTAAATAAATATAAAACTAAATGTATATTGCAGCACAGGGTGAAGTCCGTATATACATTAACTACGATTTGAGAAACATAAATGTAAATTTAATATAAAACTATGTAAAGGGCGCCCTGTGGCTCGGCAGGATTTTGAACACGGTCCTGAGCCGTTGCTGGGCGCCGCGGACAGGCGCCGCCGTTGTGTGTACTCTCATAGAGAATAATGTGTTCGAATTTAAAAGACATGGCACTGCGCGACGCGGCGCTGAGCTGCGCGTCCGGTGTGCGACCCCCTTTACTGACCCTCCGATGTCTGGAGCTGGAGGAACCATGAGCCGGCGAGCGAATGTGAAGTTGTGAGCTGTTACTGACCCTCTGATGTTCAGAGCTGGAGGAACCATTGAGCCGGTGAGCGAATGTGAAGCTATGAGCTGCTACTGACCCTCTGATGTTCAGAGCTGGAGGAACCATTAAGCCGGAGAGCGAATGTGAAGCCATGAGCTGTTACTGACCCTCTGATGTTCAGAGCTGGAGGAACCATTAAGCTGGTGAGCGAATGTGAAGCTATAAGCTGCTACTGACCCTCCAATGTCTAGAGCTGGAGGAACCATGAGCCGGCGAGCGAATGTGAATTTATGAGCTGTTACTGACCCTCTGATGTTCAGAGCTGGAGGAACCATTGAGCCGGTGAGCGAATGTGAAGCTATGAGCTGTTACTGACCCTCTGATGTTCAGAGCTGGAAGAACCATTGAGCCGGCGAGCGAATGTGAAGTTGTGGGCTGTTACTGACCCTCTGATGTTCAGAGCTGGAGGAACCATTGAGTCGATGAGCAAATGTGAAGCTATGAGCTGTTACTGACCCTCTGATGTTCAGAGCTGGAAGAACCATTGAGCCGGCGAGCGAATGTGAAGTTGTGGGCTGTTACTGACCCTCTGATGTTCAGAGCTGGAGGAACCATTGAGCCGGTGAGCGAATGTGAAGCTATGAGCTGTTACTGACCCTCTGATGTTCAGAGCTGGAGGAACCATTGAGCCGGCGAGCAAAGAAGTTTCGAGCGATTACTGACCTTCAGTTGTACAACGCTAGAGGAACCATTGAACCGTGAGCGAATGAGAAGATCATGTGCCGTTACCGACCCTCTGTTCAATGCTGGAGGAACTATCGGGCCAGCAAGCGAATGAGAAGCTATGCTCTGTCGTCGACCCCCGCCACCCCGACGATCTCTGCGGGACACCCGAGGACAGCCACCTGAGAGGTTTGGCGAATGGAATTGATGAACACCAGTTCTAGGGACTAGAACCGATTGGCAGGGGGGGATGTCACAGGTGACAAAGACGCTTAGTGAGCGGAACCCTTTTGATGAGTCACAAGTTTCCTGAGGGAACGATTTGTGTGCGACACATCCCACTCCGGATCCGGGTGTGGCAGAAACATTGTCCGGCCTGATTAGCGCTAATGCACTGCAGGTGCGAGAGAGAGAGGAGCAGTGTTCACACAGGCTTCCTGCTTCACAAGCCAATGATAAAAGGACTATTCAGAGAGTTTTCAGCAGGCATTGGTTGTCTCGGTGCAGGCGCTGGTTGCCTCAGCGCAGGCGCACTGGTTGTCTCGGAGCAGTTTTGGGCACAAGCTTACTTTGGAAGGTTGTCTGGGTGTGGAAGTCGCCCATTTAAGTCTGCTGGATCAGAGTTCGTCTGTGGGAAATCTGCTGGACTGAGTTATCGATTGGACTGAGTTATCGATTGAATCTGCGCTGTGAAGGGAGAGAGAAAGATAAGTGAATTGATTTCATCTTACATCTTACATCTCAACATTCGAACAGCTCGAAGAGGGTGCAGTGAATGTAAATCTGACTGTTGGGGAAGCTATGTGTTTCAGAGTGTGCTGAGGAGGAACTGATTATTAAATATCCCCCACAGTGTAACGAATGGATTTAGGCCCCTGATCAGCCCTATCGTGTGAGTGAATTGCAGTGCTTTTGCCGTATTGATACATATTGATTCATGGCTGTGGATTTGAAGTGAACACGAGTGTGGTGTGCTTATGCTGAGAAGAGGCCCCAACCCCTGCTTACACGTTTGTGAAAAGTTATTATATCTGCTCTCCATCAGAAGCCTAGAGTTATACAGCTGAGCAGAAAAGTATCCTGTACTGAGAAGAATCCTTACCTTCCTAATTACTGCCTGAGTCTGGAAATATGCAGCATTGCTGGTGAAGTAAGCTTTTAAATCATTGTCCCACTACTGTGCACTGACGAAAGTATCCTGTACTGAGAAGAATCCTCACCTTCCTACTTACCGTCTGAGTCTGGAAGTATGCAGCATCGCTGGTGAAGTAAGCTTTTAAATCATTGTCCCACTACTGAGCACTGACGAAAGTATTCTGTACTGAGAAGAATCCTTACCTTCCTACTTACCGTCTGAGTCTGGAGTATGCAGCATCGCTGGTGAAGTAAGCTTTTAAATCATTGTCCCACTACTGTGCACTGACGAAAGTATCCTGTACTGGTAAGAATCCTTACCTTCCTACTTACCGTCTGAGTCTGGAGTATGCAGCATCGCTGGTGAAGTAAGCTTTTAAATCATTGTCCCACTACTGTGCACTGACGAAAGTATCCTGTACTGGTAAGAATCCTTACCTTCCTACTTACCGTCTGAGTCTGGAAGTATGCAGCATCGCTGGTGAAGTAAGCTTTTGAATCATTGTCCCACTACTGTACACTGACGAAAGTACCCTGTACTGAGAAGAATCCTTACCCTCCTACTTACCGTCCGAGTCCTGAAGTGAGCTGTATCATTGGTGAAGTCGCCGCCAGGGAGAAACTGTGATGTTCGATCAGTACCTACCCGTAGCTGAAGAAGATCTAGAGGACACTGAAGTTTACCACGTTGGTGCTCATTGATATATTGTGTTCAATAAAGAATTGTTATTCCTTTGAAATTACCTCTGGTCTGTGTGTCCATCTGTTGCGCACCCGTGGTGTCGGCTCCTCATGGTGGTGTCTAAGTTAGGGGTGGCTGGTCATCCGAGTCCGCCCCGGTGACATAACCATAGTCTGTAGTTACAGGGCTCATAAAGAATGCCATGTAATGTTTAGAGCAGGTTATTAAGCATACCATTAAAGTTTACACAGCTAAACTGTATGGAAAAAACAAATACAAAGATGGTCCTGAGTGCTGTAGCGTATTTAGGGTGAATCTGAATAATTAAATATATTCTGGATAACTAAAATCCTAAGAGCCTTCAAAGGCCGGGAAGCTTCCACCAGCATCCTCCCCCCAGGACTCAAAATTAACACACACAAACACATTCCACCACGATCCCCTCACCCACACACACACACGAGGGAAACGCCTGTTACGAGACATCGGAATGTTGCAGATGTCTCTGAACAAAGAGACGGACATTTCTGTTGTTTAAAGACAAAAAAAAAAAAACATTAAATATATGTTGTTAAATGTATGTTTTTCCCCATGTCACAGTGAAATATCTTTGTTTGGCCGCGGCATAAATAGACATTAGAAATACCTTCTTTATGCATTTTAAATACCTTTGTATTTTTCCTTTGACTTTCATTTGATGTTTTTGACACCTCTAAAATGCTCATGGAACGGGCTATCTGAATATGCACAGAGATATAAAGTAAAGTGTATTTTTAATATGTTTTACCGCCATTGAAGATTCAAACTGTTAAACTGTACATCTATCGAACACGCCCCTGTACTACGAGGGGCACGTTCTCCCCAAACAAAGGACAATAAACCGCGAGTTCCCGCGTGCAACAGCCATTCTCCGATTGGCTCAGACAACGGGAAGGGGAAGGACTTCTCAGAGGTGATAAAGAGGGCTTCCCAACTCCTCTCTTACTTCCTGATCCTAGTCATCATCATGTAACGTCGCGCCTCCGGCGAGCTCATCGCCGTTCTTTTATTTTGTTTCTAGTTTAGTTTGTGTTTTAAGTCTTAAGATAAGTCCCCGGGTTTAATTCCGATCGACGAGTGAAAAGAACCCCGCGTGACATACCTCTTCAGCAAATCCAACTACAAGGGAAACTGCAACAAACTCTCTCTCTCTGAAGAAGAAGCACGCGCACGTAACCACGTGACGCGTCGTACTGAGAGCTGCCCACTCTCTTGCTTCGCCCGTCGTTACTGCTGCATCATGTAACCCGATCCGTGGTCTCCTTCGGAGACCCGATCCGATCTTTATATCTTTCCTTTGTAAGGCAAAGTTTTGTTTTCCATAGTCGACTCTGTTTACTTCCACGGAGTGAAACAAACGTAGCCGAGCTACTTTCATTGGTAATGCTACTCAAAGACTTTAAACCGCCGCGCAACCCGAGCGCTCAGAGACAACACGTGACGCTTACACACACAAAGGACTCCGCTCACGCACGCGGCCGGGACAGGCCTTCAGGAATGCGACAACACAGCGAGACCCATAACTTGTGCAAGTATCTCTTTATAACGCTTCTAAGGAGCATTAAGATGATGTTTCGTGTTGTAATCAGAAAGGTGAATGTCTTAGGAGGAAGTATGCCAATGTTCTCTCTCTCTCACTCTCTCTCTCCCTCTCTCTCTCTCTCTTACTCGCTAACGCGTGTAAGTCATCCATTGCCCAAACTTTACGCATTTCTCGTTCATCAATGTCTTAATGTGTTTCGTTCGTGTTAATGTTTGTAAATCATTATATTGTACTACGTACAGGAATACATTAAGTAGACATGCCTTTATTAAATCATTATATTCACTTGACTGATGGACTTCCTCTTTGCTCAATTTCGAGTCTCTTAAGTGCCAAGAAGATCTTTTATGCTACAAGCTTTACGAATTAATTAATTATTTCAATAATTAATAATTTAAAGAGTACTTATTATGGGGCAGGAAGCCCAATTCTTCTGGCCAGAGAATTGCGTTTCCTGCAATCCTATAAAGTAAGATGATATTGGGGAAAACCCCTCAATATTCTTCTGACAATTGAGCTAAATTAATTTTGCCTGATTTGTAAGACGTGATCTGTGTAATTGACTGCAATCAACTTGTTAAAATGAAAGGATTGCATGTATACATCCAGGTAAAATGACATTCTCCTTTAGAGGGAGATTTATTAACATGTAAGACTGATCTAATCCAAACATGTATGAATAATTATTATTACCAATTATTAATTATGATATGCAAATTCCCCAAGGATTAGATCCCCTAGAATCTTTACAGTGCTTTATGCACCTGAGCGCCACCTCCTCTCCCATACATTCAGTCATTCACTCTCGACGTACATCAGAGATGATCTGACAGAATGGGGATCTCGCTTGAGAGACCCATCCACTTAGAGTGTAAACCAAAAGATCCAATGCACATTTGCATGCGATAATTTGCAACAGCTGCTCTGCATGCAGCGCGTCAGATGTGCGTCACATCTTTGTCTTTCGCTTTGGAGCTAGACAGTGAATGCTGTTCCTGCTCTGCAAAAGATCTATTTGAGTGTCTGCTAGACGAGTCTCTCTTTGGGAATAAGCCTCTGCAAGTTAGTATTGGTGTGACGGCGCGACCACCGATCTCTCAGAGAGTGTGCGCCTTCAATGAGTTGCTGTTTATTCAGTTGTTGGTATCGGTGTTGCGTTCCACTATCACCCTGTTGTGTAGCTTCGGCCATCTCCCTGTGCGCTTCAGCACCAGAGAGAGCAACTTCCTGAAAGACATGGTTTGACCCTGCATCTTTTTTAAGATGTCATTCAGTAGTAGTAGCCTTTATTGTCACTTAGTCACAAGTACCAGTGAAATTAGCAATCAACCTGTCCATACAGACATGGATACAATATAAGGGGGTAGACAGGACAGGAAGACAGGAAGAAAATACAGCATAACATGAGGAGAGGTGAGGAGAAAAAAAAGGCAACCCTTTTAACCCCCAGACTATGCTCATGTGGGGAGTACAGTTTGGGAACAGTAAAAAAACACCTCAGCAACATTAGCACATAATCAGTGCACACACAAGACTTGCAACAGGGTAGGGGAGTGGGGGATGGAGGTAACCCAGCACAGGCAGGCAGCCATCCGGTCCTGCAGCCATTCTCGGCGCTGGTCACAGACCCGCCTGTCAGACTGGTGGTACAAAGCGTTGAAGGCGAGGGATGTGGGGGGGGGGTGATTGCATATCTGTATATATGTAAGAGTTCGTGTATGTGTAGGCCTGGAGAGTCGCTACGCCTGGCATCATAATCTAGGTGCCTCAAGTCCGCAGGATTGTCATAGCGATACACAGCAAGTTGCCATGGAGACAACCCTGATCAGGTCCCAGACAGAGTCAACAATCAGCAGGTGTCTGTGGGGAGTGGGGGAAGGAACGCAAGAGCATCTCGCTGCAGTGCTCTTCCGGGGGAGTTGTTGTTCCAACAGCGGCCTTGGCCAAGGCCAGTGCTGGATGAGGGGGGCCGAAAGCAGATAAGATTGGGATTGTTTGGTCTTGGGACGAGTAGCCGCATTCCGATTTACACAGCTCCTGGTCCATTTTGGTCTCCGAAACGATCCATTTGCCTTTGCAAAGCTGTGAGCTTCTCCATGATGTTATCCATATACTGGTTCATAGTCCCAGTCTGAGTGCTGACAGCTCTGCCCACTGCTTTTATCATGACGGGCAGCCTTGTGGGGCTTTGGACAGCTGTCACCGTCTTCTTAATTCCTCGATAAACCAGGGCAATGCCTGATCCAATCAGCAGAAGACCTGTTATCATGGTTCCGAATAGGTAGATATCTTCAATGTCCTCCACGGAAAGAGCCACCAGACACACCACCCACCACCTCTCTTGCGTTTGGTGTGGCATTGCTCTACCTGCAGAGAAGACGTCGGAGATCGGTGTGGATGCATGAGATTCTCCAAGCTCGTCAGCAGCTAATAAACAGGGTCAAATTATACAGAAATGGGAAACCAGCAATAGAAATGAATAACTACTCCTCCATTTTGGAAGACTAATGTGGTCGGAACCAAGGTTTACAGGATTGCGTTCTCTGGAATCCTCTATCCTCACTTTGACGCTCTTGCTGGCGGCGGTGTGAACGCACGGTAAGGCCTCGGCCCCGAGCCTCTGAAAGATTATACCTTAAGTTAATTCTATTAACTGATCAAAATATTTATAATGAATTCTAATGAGTTATAATTACAAATTCATTTTTTCCCTTGAGCTAATTTGATACACTTAAGTATTTATTTATGTAAAACATTTATTTGTATAGTGCTTTCACAATACGGTTTTAAAGCAGCTTTATGGAAAATGCATGTTTCAATGTTATAATGTTCTAGGTTCAAATAAATAGGGAATCTAGCATTACATTTCCTTTAATATCTTTAACCCCACATAAGCAGCTATTCATTGGGGTATTGCATGAGCCACAAGTAATATTATATTGCAGGTTTTTCTATTTATTTATAATTATGTAGGAAAAAGTGTCACTGGCTCTGGTGCAGCAAATTATTATTTATTTATTAATGATTATTTTCGCTATTTTCCCAGCTCGTGAATGTTTTATTCTCTTGAACATATGATGGAATGTGTGCTTTATTCGCATGTGATATTCTAAATTTTAAGTATAAAGGTGCATAACGCATGTCTCTGAGTTTTTGCAGAACTACACCCCCTCTGGCGACAAGCGAAACTGCAACCAGAGGTGTGCACGCTCATGGAGCACACGCACACGCACGCTTGCACGAGCACGAGCTGTTCATAACCAAAGGAGCATCAGCCGCACAAATCTTTTGTTCACAGTCATAATGTCTTCAGAGGTTATAAAGTTATAAATCTGCAAGTCATTTTACATATATGAAAGGAAAGGCATTTGAGTAAATTACACACTTATGTGTGAGGGGAAAACGGGGGTAGAAGAAAACAGTTTTTGTTTCCATTTATCTCCATGTTGAACTGTTTTATGCGTTTACTGTATCCACTTATGATTGTATTATTATGGAAACACGTTCATGAACAATATAAGTTATTAATTTGTAAAAGCTTAAAATAATAATCATACCATACACAGTTGGTCAACAAAGTACACTCAAATGTCTCAAGGTAATAAACAATCAAATGGCACTATATCCGCTTTCATAACAAGTAGTTATAGGAACTTAGTTATAGGAACTGTCCACTTCTAAACAGTTCTAAGAACGACTCTCCCCCAAACTCGGTTTTGCTGTTTGCGTTCGCACTGGCCAGTGGCCAGAACCGAGTGACGCGAGCACGGCGGCGGCGGCGCCACATACAACAACAAACCAGCTGGAGGAGGCTATCGCAATGTTCCCGTTCTGCCTACCAGGATCTTAATACCGGAGTACGAACGGCGGCGTTTAAAGACTATGGTGGAAAGTCTAAAGTAATATAATGGAAGAAGATAGAAGAGCAGAGCGCAGGCAAAGGACGTTAGCAAAGAACACAAGGCTACCGGTAGGCCATACACAAAAACATAGTTAGCATCTTTTATGGGACATGTTTTATGTTTCATGTTGTACTATTCTTCCGAAGACAATTCCTAGTTTATGAACCTGTTCACTGACAATGGTAACGTTAGTCAAATCAATTCTGATTGTACATTTATCTAGCTTAGGCTAAAGCATTACACATTTTACGCATCGTCATTTGTTGTCATAGATTTGCCGCATCAGACATTAGAGACTGGGGTATATCTTACCGTTTTATCAAGAAAACAGCCAACTGAGGATCCCGTTTGAGCCCTAGAGCAGACCGGAGATCTTTCCATTTGTTGAAAGCCTTCCCGATGCTGACTCTCGTCTCGTCTTATTCCGACGCCTGACTCCAATTTGGCCATTTTGGTCAATAACTAGACAAAAGTTTTCTTTTCTTTGTCTTACGTGGAGTTTGCATTGGGGTTTGGAATGAACTACAAGCCGGTCTCTTTGAATCCATCTTCTACTTTTGTGGAAAGTTGACTAAAGTTTTGTCGCCCGAGTTGTCTTCGCTGATACGGAGAATGGCGGCTAACAATAACAAACCTGGGAGACATTTTGGTGAGCGTGAACGCGCATGACGTCACCCCCAGTCTCAGATTCGAGCCCGAATCCCTCTTATTTATTTTACTGTACAGGACTATAGAGGCAATCTCAGTGATCAGAGAAGGGCTCATTCAGCCCATCAGGCTATTGTTTACGCATGTATGGGTTAAAAAACGGGTATTTTTAACATGAAATGTTGCGCAATGCACCTTTAATTCGCAATTTTGGATGGCAACGTGTCAAGCTTGTGGCAAGAAAAAAAAAAACTCCACTGGTGAACTTGTGAAAAATGTGGTCCGGAGCTTAGGTGGTGGCAGAATGACCCCTCTGGCCACTTCCCTAACGTTAGTTTGCAAGTTTTGTTAGCTTGTTTTTTAACAATGACTGGATAAAATCCGATTTTATCTTAATGTGCAAGGTCACTGTCCAGGACCGCGATTGTTATTTGCAAAAGTTAATTTTAACGGACGGAACAAGATTGGCTGACCTTATAGAGAAACCGAGTGTAAACAGAAACTGAGGGCATATAAATCTTTAGATGACTATAACTATGTGATGAATGGTCACGTACAAGACTTGTATGGTACGATCCGCAGTTCTCCCTAGCCAACGGCAAGAAGACGACAATGTAAAGAGTGACATTACGGTGCAATATTAATGATGTGAATATTTTCTAGAAATAAAAATTACAGATACAGCCTATTAATTTTTCATTGATTCTTGCACCCAACAACACAACAAGATGACATTTAATAATAATAATAACAATTTAAGCTCCTTATTATGTAGCCGAATCTGTGCTTGTTTGTATCGGCAGCCTCTAGTTTTCCCTTCGTTTTGCCTCCAGCTAGCGCCCTGACGTAACTGTGACGTAGGCTCGAAATTGGTCATCCTCAGACTATGCCAGAATTTAGGAGCCAAATGCAAATAAGCTCTACCATCTTGAGTGGACTTTGATATTGTATCGTAGTGTGATGGAAGATTGGTTAAATTCAAATGAGCTAAGCCATTTAATTTAACAGTTAGCCAGTCTAGGGTCTCAAGCTTGTTTATGGAGGATTCAGGGCAGCCAGCTTGTAGTGCATTACAATCTAGGCTTGAGGTCAAAAATGCATGAACTAGCTTTTCTGCATCAAAAATAGATAACACTTTCCATAGTTTGGAAAGTATTATTTTCAAAATACAATTTGCTGCCTAATGTAACACCTAGATCTTTAATTATAGAAGATAAAGTAACATAACATACAGTAGGTTACCAACCAGAATAATACTTTCAACGCCGCCCGCTTTGCCGCGGCGGTGAAATTCGGGGTGTATTTGCTGCCTTTAACCGCTAAGAGGCGCTACAATCACAGACTTTGAAAAGTGTCCGTTTATTCTCTCTATTGCGTAATCTGCCGCTGCGTCGCGGCTCATTCAGAGCGATTGAAAGCTGGTAGCAGATGCATTTAAGTGAAATGTAGTTAAAATAATTCATCACAATACTTAAATTAAATTGAATAAATAATGAAAACATTTCAATATAAAACATTGCAATAGAAACATATTAGGCTACATCAAGGCTTTGGAAGAGTATAAGACGTTGACGTAAACGTTCAGGCGGTGGCTCTGTGGTTAACGCAACGACACGGAGATCCAAGAGGCCCGAGATCGAATCTCAATATAACAACATGTTGGCCGACAGCATTAATCTTTAACCGTTCTTGATGCTTAAATAGTTGACTGTTTATTTGCGAGTTTATTAACTGTTTATTTATTTAAAGTCAAGCGTTTTTTTTATAATCAATGGCATATTACAACATTGCTACAGTAGAGCTGGGGGGTTGTAAGGGGGGGCTTCTTACATTCGCTTCATAAACACACGCACACTAGCACACAAATGCAATCTTTTTTCTGCACCCGATGGATAGACTCATAATTTTCAAGCCCCACTGCCCCCCATCGCCCCAACACAATGCTAATGAAATACGCAACAAGCTTAAAATGTTCCAATTTATTGAAGTAACAAGTAGGCTAGTATCTAAATACAAACTAAACAAACAAAAACAAAAATAGAGAAAATAAAAGTGCTGCTGTGTCAAAATGTTAAAAAAGAAAAGAAGAGAAATCCATTTGGCAAGACAAAAAAATTAAAAAATTCAAACAGACATAACATAGGCTAATGTGTTTGATATGGGATTAAAATTATGGGCAGTGCATGAGATATAAACTAATGATTAATTATGTCAAAATTCCTTGTTTCCGATCAGAGCATGTGAGCATTTCTGGATATTCCTCGGCTCGCTCATTCGCTCAGGGTCGCGCGCTCAGGCTGTCTCCGACTAGTTTTTTTCTAGTCAACTAGTAGCCTAGTTGTTTATTTAAGCCATCAGTGGACAAATCACCCCTTTATATTGATTTAATAACTTAAATAGGCTATACAGGGTAATGAGTGAGTGTTATAAAGCTGCACTCAAGCGCACGAGCCGGAGACAAAAATAGCAAGGAGACATTTAATTGTTTATTAATAAACTGGTGTTTTCTGCGTCGCTGCAAAGATGAAGATGCGATGTAGACTCGCCATGAACGAATAAAGATATAAAGGCATAAAAAGGAAAAGTTCCTCCCGTTGGCGCGCCCAACCTGTCACTTCTCTAGGCTATTTCCCACCCATAGAAGGGCGCGCCCCACACTTTGAGCGGCGACTACCATCTAGGGGGGATCTAGCCGGTGTTCTGTCTCTCCCTCTCTCTGCTCTCTGCCGTGCAAGCGGCCGCGCGCTACACAGTTTGAACCTACAGTCTATGGTTTGAACTTACATATTCACGTAGCCTTTCGAAAACAGGGACATTCATTGTCCCGGGAGAGTGCTTAAATTTCCCGGGACAGGTTATTAAAAAGAAGGACAATCCCGGTAAAACCGGACCGGTGGCAACCTAACTTGCATTTAGACTTTATTTCCATGCAAAAAAGAAACACACAATCTTATTCTTGCTACATTTTAAATTTGTTTTGCCAAAGAAATTGCAGCTAAATTAAACGAAACGGTACAAATCGAAAATAGTCCAAAGCAACATAAATTAAAGACATGAGTTTTGCCTCTCTCGCGCTGGATCTCAGCAAGTTTATTTAGTCTCCCTTGCTCAAACATTCTTAAACTCTACAGAACCAGTTGAAACAACTGGATTGAACACTTCAATTTAAATTTGTGTGTGAAAACACTTTAAATAGGCTACAATAAATAAACAACAATATTTATAATTTAATCAAATATGGGGACACATCGAGAGATGTAGCCTATCCTTAAAATAATTTTGCCTTTGCCATCGGGCTGGCTATCCGACACTCTCCATATGAATGAGGGACATTAACACCTATTGTCTGTCCCTCCAAACCCCCCACAGGCTCTCTGAGTCTGAGTCTGACTTAAAATAAAGAGAAGTCGCAATTCACACTTAAATCGCTCTTCTAGCATTAGGCTATTAAAGTGTTGATAATGAAAGAATTAAATGATTTAAGCTACATGTGGTATTTCTGTCATAAAAGTTTATTACTAAATATTTCATTATTTAAATAATTTAAGAAATAAAACTGGTTTGGGCCAGCTTTTTCCAAGCAAAACTAAATATAGCCTAATCTTCAAACGCATGTTCATTTTGTTGTCATGAACAAAATGCTCAACTCAATATTAAATTCTACAGGGATCTTTGGGTCCAGGCATGCAAAATGTGAATTAGTTATTTTTTAAATTATTATTATTCAAATAAATATCGGTGCTTCGTGGTAGCCTACTGCTGATAAACTAAATAACATTTAGATAATAATTATGAACTTTAAATGAAACAATATAGCAACACTTCGACGAATAAATGATTTGATCTGTTTTTACATTTTAATTCAGGGCGATTTAGTCTCTACATTTAATTAAACGAGATTTTCATCTTGTCATTTTCTCATTGCGAGGCGCTCACAATCACATCATAAACATATTTGAGCAGATTCTCTGTACCTCTCGTTTTCATATGGATTACATAATCAGATAACATTTATTAACCTAAATATTTAGACATTTAAAGGCTTTAGACATAGCCGATTTCCTATCGTGTCTGAGCTGAGGCAAGTGGCTTTCGGTTAATTTTTGTGACGCGCAGTTCCCGGAGACCGAGAGAGACGACATATAAACTTTTGTCATTAGCCTAAAAAAAGTTTACAGTTTTGAACGATGTAGGCTACTGTACTCTTATCTGTATGACCAAAAAAAAATCACGTAGGCCTATAGCCTATTAAGTTATTTTAGCTGTTATGAGAAAAATAAATCAAATGAACGCGCTGCCTCGTTTGTCGAAAACTTTACTTAAAACCATGTTTTTAAAAACTCTATGTAGGTTATAGGGAATAAAACAAATATAGATATATATAGGCCTATATATCTTTTTTTTATACAAAACTGCTTTTGAACAATTGGTATTATTAGCTACAGATCTAAAGTCGTTCTGTTGGATAGCCTATTTGTTCCTTAGTGTAAAATGGAAATGCATGGTAATATTATTTTATAAATATAAGCAAAAAAATATATGGTGTAACAGAGGTTTAGAACTAAACAAATCTGCATTAATAGCCTAAAAATATATAGATTTTTTACAGAAGTCCATGTTTGTTCGGGATTTGAACGCAGGTCTGCCGATTGATGAACCGTCAGCTTTACCACTCGGCCATGTCGAAGCTCACTGAGAAAAGCCCAAACATTTATTTCACCAGTGTGTGTTCGCTCAAATGAGTGAGAATGTTTTGTTGTTAGCCTACTGTGAGTGTAGCCTACTTTACATGAATAAAATAGACCTTTTACAGTTTTAAAATATGATATCCTATCTGTATGACCAAAAATAACGAAGTAGGCTATAGCCTATTAAGTTATTTTAGCAGAAAAATAAATTCAAGTGAACGCGCTGCTGCGTTTGTCGAACTTAATTCAGTGGCAGAAGAAAACCCCATTTTAGAATACGCACTAGGCGTGGTGTGTCAAAATACTTAATAATAAACTTCAATATTTCGTTCAAAACCACATCCAAACGCTTTGTGACATTTTAAAAAGCCGTAACTGGAACCAGGATCGTAACTGAAATGCGCTGCATGTTATCTCTCAATACAGGAGCAGAAGCGCTGGTTCAGATTTTATTGTTTGTTGTTTAAACGTGCGTGTTTTAGGCTATATTTAAAAATATATATACTATATTTGATAAGGTCTATTTAGGGTAGGCCTATTCGCTATAGCCTACTGTGGAGGGGGGAAATCACCCACCGGCAAATCGCACCTTGCTTAACCATGTTTTTTTTAATTATTTCTGAAAGAATTCCAGTCCTGCTGTCTGCTGTCCTGTCCGTGAAGTTTTTTGTTTGTTTGTTTGTTTATTTTTTAACAGAACTGTTTTTGAAGACGTAAATTTAGTCAATCTGTTGGATGAGATTTGTTCCTTAGTGTAAAATGGAAATGCATGGTAATTATATAAAAAACATATTTATTCGGGTTTCGAACCCGTGTCTTTGTACTGCTTAAACCTTCAGCTCTACCACTCGACCACAAGTTCGGCTGTTTAAGCGTCAGTGTGCCCACAAACGACTGATGCACTCTTCAATCTTCTCATTCCTCAATAGTTTAGCATCATTGATTGCACCTAATTTATTTTCACTGACTGCGAGATAGGCCTCTTTTAAATTGATTCATAAAATGTTCTGCTCTAAAAGTTTGCTATATTCTATTTAAAATGTAGGCTACTTTTACATACGTTTTGCTTTCGCTAAATGTCCCTTTGCGCCACCTGGCGGTCATTTCGCGAATGACTTAGAAATGCGACTGGGTTTTTTTTGCCGCGGTGAATTCACCGCGGCAGACGCCGCGGCGGCAATAGGCATTCTGGTTGGCTACCTACTGTAACATAAAGTCCATGTCTTATTCAGAAGCCTGGTCGAAGGAAGGTTCAAGGGAGGTGATGCCCACTCTGGACATGACACTCTTTGACTGGACTGATTATGAAGATATGAAGCCTGCAGACACTTGGCCATCCAACAAAAGAAAAGGTATGCAAGCACATTCTCAAGGTCTAAACAATAAAAGTTATTTTATTGTCCATCAGATTTGTTTCCCACAGTAGGTTTTTTTTTATTCTTGGAGTTTTAAGACCTAGATAATTTCAATGATCAGGATAAATATTTGATTAAAGGATTGGATGAAGTTCTCCCAGATATTTAAACCTCTGTGCCTAAATAATTAGCACATTTCTGAATAAAGGATTTCATAGGAGGCCTCTGTCTATTTCCACCTATAAAGATAAACACCGCAGCAAAAACAAGAGCAATGGGAACACAACACTTGATTCGGAGGACATTGAACCATGTGACCATCATCTTGACTGCCTTCCTGGTCAGTGCATAATTATAATTGTTTAATATTACCATTATCAAAGGCAATGCTTCTCAAACCAGTTCTGAGGACCACACCCACCACTGCACATTTGAATCTTGCACTCTCTACCGATGAGCTGGTGATTTGAATAAGATGTTAGATGAGAGATATCTCAAATTTTCCCATGGTATGGGGTCCACTCAAAACTGGTTTGACAAGCATGGTCAAAGGAATACTCATCAACATGACAAATGCCATTATTTACTTGTCATCATGTTGTTACAAACCAGTATGTCTACCCCCCCCCCCCCCCCCCCCCCCCCCCCCCCCAACCCCAACCCCAACCCCGTGGAACACAAAGGGTACTCTTTTTCATAGGTGTAAAGTGTACCTGAAAACCATACTTGAGTAAAAGTACAGATACCTTACAGCGAAAATGACTCCATTACAAATTACAAGTCACAAATTCCAATATGACTTAAAAGTCAGAGTACCTGATTTTAATAATACTTAAACGTACAGTATGTACCTTTTGGCCACCAGGGGTCACTCAATCAAAATAATAGCAAAAGACGTATTCTGATGACGTCGTGAAAGAGCGTGTGCTCATGGGAGTTGTTGTCGAGAGAGAGAGAGAGAGGGAGTGTGCGCGCGAACCAGCTATACGATGTTCATTGGGACACGCGCGATCTGTCATTCCCCAGCCATCTAGCATCTCCAGCAGATAACATGTTCACTGACGAGGTAATGTGTTGTTATTTATATTATATCTCTATTCTTGTTACGTTTAGTTAGGGCTATTAACTTTATGTAATGCCATTGTAATGAACACGCGCGCTCTGTCGCTCCCCACATTCCTCACTCATTCTAACTTAGTGTTTTTAAAATCACGTCTTTTCAAACGGAGAGAAATATGAATTATCAGGGCTATTGAATCAATATTCCATCTAGCTAGTATTAATAGATGTTAAAAAACACGGTCACCTTTCGTTAATAATTATAATTACGTTTATACTATGATATTGAAAAAGATGGTGAACTGCATATGAAGCTACTTTCTGCAGCTATATCTACAACAAATGTGAATTTACATTATACTGTACATGAGAGCTAGTCCGTCTGCGTTTTACACATGCCATCATCGTTTCACAACATATAAGTTACGGATAGATATAGTTAGCTGAATGGGTGCTTACTTGTTTATTAAAATGCAAGCGAGATCGGCATCTCTCTGTAGTTCCAGTTGTCACGAAGCTCGTGGAAATGCAACTCCAATGTTAACGCGAGTCATGTCTCTTCTACTGTCCCAAACCCTTCTCGAGTCATTTCTGTCACCCATGCGTTTCCGCTTCACGGATCTGCCTCCAGCAGCAGATCGTGCAGGCAAAGCATAATCATGGTCCATTATTGATATCCAACTGCTAGCTGTGTCTCAATGTGAAGGCTGCATCCTCCGAAGGCCGCGGACTTCGGAGGATGCAGCCTATTCGGCCTTCGAAGGACGCACCATGTAGCCTTCGTAGGATTTCCTAATTGCGCATCCAGGTGTTCCCGATTACCGCTCCTGGCGCCTATAGCAAGAGTGCGAGAGACAGCTGCCCTCCTGATCATTAATTTGTTATAATTGAGTAAACAGCTATGGAGCCTGAATTGGCTATTGTCATTTTTATGTTTTATATTTTACTGGAGGACATGTGAGGATGTTTGACTCATGTGTTTTCGGTTTAGCCAAAACAGTGGCCAGAGCTGGTTTACTGCGTCGAATTCAGAGGCTGCGTAGCCTACTGACTGAATTGCCGGATTAAACTGTTCAAATATTGGGCGTTAATTACTAATAATGTACCTAATGAAATACATGAAAAGATAAGAAAACACATTAGCATAATATATATATAAATAATATATTATACATATAGAATAAATATATATATATATATATATATATATATATATATATACATATACTATATATATTAGGCCTATATATAAAAGGTTCAAGGCTATTGGCTATTCTTTTTTTTTATGTACATAAATGGACCATGGTGAATTTATTTACAGTAGGCCTACTCGGGTTTTCCAATCCGTTCCCAAAGGTTTGTAAACTCACGGATTTGTGGCCTCGTCTGTGCCAACCTGGCCTCCTGTTTATGCGGGATGCATTTCATTATGTTTAAACTTAATATTTCTTGAATTTTCTAAAAAACGACATTTAGGCCACTTGTCTTTAAAGTCAAATTTTATAGGAGGAAAAAGCTCAGTATAATAGAATAAGCCTAAGCAAAAAAAGACTTCACATTTAAAAAATAAATATAACACAAACACAAGATTAGGTTATATAAAAATAAAACATTCATACATTATTTTATGATTAACATATCAGCCTACTGTCTTCAGTGAACTCAACGCAAATGATAATAATATATTAGCCTACATAGGCTACACATTTAGAATGCGTTTTTTTCAAAAAAAGGAACAAAGAAATTCGTCAAATGTCACTCATAATACAGGGCTAAGATTATCACAAATAAAAACAAGATTTTGACGCAAGTGTGTGGGAGTGTGAGCGTGCACTGCATGGCATGAAGGAGCGGCCGCGGACACTTGCATTATAAACAGTGGAAACAACTTGAAAAATAGGCCTACTCTATAATTTCTGGTCATACAGAAAAGAATAATAGCCTACATCATTCGCAACTACTTTTATTTGTCCAAATTCACATAACAAGAAAACGTTGTCCTTTTGTAAAATAAAATAAAACAATCAATGACGCTTTCATGATCTCCGTGAACTCAAGCGCGTCTCAAAAATGAATTTAAACAAAATATACCTAGCCTAAAGCTTGAAATTATCACTTAAACGAACAATTAAAATGCCACGTTATTAATTCAGACACATTTATTATCATAAATCATGGTTCCAGAGACATGGCTCTTCTCATTCAGC
The DNA here is from genome assembly GCA_036326025.1 of Chrosomus eos. Lineage (NCBI taxonomy): Eukaryota > Metazoa > Chordata > Actinopteri > Cypriniformes > Leuciscidae > Chrosomus > Chrosomus eos. Next base: position 26,181,466 of record CM070839.1, read on the forward strand.
ACTGCGGAAAAAAAATATAATTTACAGGTTCTAATCTGGCCTGTCTAATCGACATTTTTTCCATAGTAATTTGTGAATATTTTAAATGTTTAATAAAGGGGCAAAAGGTGTTTTTGTTTTTTGTTTTGTTTTTGTTTTTTGCAGCATTTGTGTAGCCTACAGTTCAAATGTTGGTGTTCAACTTTGCCTTTTAAAAATACAACAATCGTTCATTTTTAGTTTTTCAATTAGGGGTTAAAAAAAGAAAAACGAATGGAAGCAATTATATAGCCTATTATTAAATATTTCAAATAATGCATTTGGAGAAAAGTTTGATTGTCAATCAAAATACTAGTAAAATCAAATACTTTAATCTAAAAACTATCACTAAAATAGTGATAACTATCACTAAACTATCTTTAGTTTGATAATCCATGTAAATTTGCATCCATTCGTTTTTCATTTTTTAACCCGTAATTGAACAACGAAAAATGAACGGTTTTTGTAGGCCTATTTTTAAAATGCAAAGTTGAACGCCAACATTTGAATTTGAACTGTAGGCTACACACCAAATGCTGCACTAAAAATGCTGTTGTCACCGGTGCGCAATGAATTATGGGGTAGATCAGGGTAGGATAGGCCGCTAAGGATCCATTTATGTATCCTTCCTTTCACGGGGAAACGAAGGGTGCATTTGGCGTCGCTTTTGAATCAGGGTAGCCTTCGTCGCGCCGCGATGACGCAACCGGCCTTCCAATACGGCCTTCGAAGGATGCTGAATTGAATTGGGACAGCCTTCATAACTCCGCGGTGACGCAATCGGCCTTCAAATGCGGCCTTCAAAGATGCAGCCTTTGAATTGGGACAGCCTTCGTCGCGCCGCTGTGACGCAATCGGCCTTCAAATGCGGCCAAGCGGCCTTCAAATGCGGTCTTCGGAGGATGCAGCCTTCACATTGGGACACAGCTATTGATTCTTTATCGCCTTCTTTTATTTTAGTGACGTGCATCCGGTGTTTACATTTGCGTTTGGCGGTTTTTTCGCCGGGATCCGCACGAAGTTAGAGAAACTAGAGTCAAAGGTTATATGACGTCATAGACGGGCAACGAAACGGAAATAAAGACACGGCCCGTGTCTTCAAATTAAAATATAAATTTCTCCGGATTTGAAAGTTGGTGGGAACTTTTGGGATAATGTTAGTACACAACTAAAAGAAATATATAACATAGATACAGTTATTTTTGCTATTTTGAAAGCCGAAAATTCCATATTGTGCCTGTAAGTATTTTACTCATTCGTCAAAGCCTACTGTTACCGGACGTGCTGGTTTCGGCCTCATCCCATGTCCTCCTCTCATATATGAAACTCCTGTTATTCAGCAACTACCTGCTTATGCATTTACGTAAAGTAGCCAAGTTTGGATGAGTAAAGGCAACATAAACAACATATAGTACCTTCAATGCCCTGTAGATGGTGATATCACTTACTTTGTAGCAGAAATAAACTGCTGCACAAAAATGTATACTTGATAATGTCATACACACACAATTGATATCTGGCTACAGCACACACACACACACACACACACACACACACACACACACACACACACACACACACACACACACACACACACACACACACACACACACACACACACACACACACACACACACACACACACACACACACACACACACACACTAATTTGAGAACAAAAACTAAATGTTATGAAACTATGCTATTAAACACAAGTTATGAGCTGTAGTTTTAATCACACAACTTTGCAATGTTGTTCACAAATGTTCGTTGCAACTATGGTTTTGGTATACGCCAAATTTATGAACACGACTATAATAGCCCCTCTGTTTTCCTCAAAAATTCACCTTCTGTGTTCCACAGTATCATTTAAAATGATATGAGGGTGAGTAGATTACACAATTTTAATGTTTTCAGCTAATTATTTAATCAATATGATATTCATTAGCAGAACATACTAGAAAATATTTGCCAGTGTTTACTTTTGTGGTTTATATCTCATTGTGCTACGATCAGGTTCTTGTTGTGACCTCAGAGAACATGAGTGCAAACCTCACAACCATGGTCTAAACAACAAGTGTTATGATGACTGCATGTGTGAGGAAGGTGGGTATGACTTTTCTGGTTTTCTTAGAGGCAAATTAACATTCTAGAGAGATACTAAAAAGTTGGGCTGGGTAATAAATATAGATTTCTCGATATTAATCGATTCTCATTTTTACGAACCGATATCGATTCTTAAATCTCAAGAATCGATTAGTCATCCTGTTTCATTTGAATGAATGGAACATTGTAGCACGCATCCAAAACAACACAATAATCTTTGTCCTTTGTTACTATTGATATGAAACGGTGTGGATTTTCAAATTACGTCCATTTTCTTTTGAAATTCAAAAACATAAATACCGTTTTGCCGCTGCTCTGGCGCAGCTCAAGAGAAGCAGCACTGCTGATCTCTCTTCCGGCTTAATAATACCAATACAGCGCAAAATAAACATGAATGATCATCTGAAAGTGTGTTAAAAGATAGAGTACAACTTATCGAAATCCGTATCATCCCTGCTGAAAAAAAACAATAGAAACCATTACAGAATTGCTAATGGTTTTAATGGTTATAAAGGGAACTGTATTGGTTTTAATGGAAACTGTAATGGTCCTAGTGGGTCTCTTTTGGTAATTTGCTTTCTTCTATTGGTGTTATGTTTTGTCTATCTGTCTGTATTGGTTTTAATGGAAACTGTACTGGTCCTAGTGGGTCTCTATTGGTAATTTGCTTTCTTCTATTGGTGGCATGTTTTTTCTATTGGATACCATTAAGGACCAATAGAACACTTTTGCAACTTATAAGTTACAAGTATCTACTGGACACCAGTATGAACCATTAAGACTCCAAAAAATGTGGTGTTTTCTTTGGTTTGATGATAATGATTTAATATACACATACACATAATTAATAGGCTAGATGCAGATTTCTTTTTTTTTTCTTTTTTTACAATTATTGCAACAGCAAAATAGATTTTAAAATGATATAAATAAACTAACTAATTTGCAATGGAAACCATTAAATATGTACAAATCATGACCAATACATAAATGTTAGCCAAGTCAAGTCAAGTCATCCTCATTTATATAGCGCTTTTAACAATGTAGATTGTTTCAAAGCAGCTTTACAGAGACAAACATATAATTTAAAGTAACAAAGAATGGTTTGGTTTTATAGCGGTTCTTGAATAGGTTTCACATGGTCAGATTTCACAGTGTTGACAGAACCGGGCTAATATGGTCATACTTCCTGGTTCTGGTAAGAACTCTAGCGGCTGCGTTTTGGACCAGCTGTATGTAGCGGACGGGACCTACGTCCGCTTTGTAGGGGTAAATCACTCTTCCCTGAATGGCTGGAAATCAGAGGATCTAAGTCCCTAACCCCCAGGCCTAATAATCTCGTGGCTACTCTGCCCGCTCAGTAAAGCACAATAGCTTAGGCTTTAGGATTTGGACCTGTCACGGTGGAAACCTAAAGTGCAGAATATCGGTAGCCTAACTGTCAGTGTGTGTTACGTAACTGGTATTCCCCCTAACTACTATACTTTACAGACAAAGGATGAGACGCCCCTACTTCAGGGAAGATGGAAAAACTTCACAGTAAAAGTAATAGTATAAAAGTTGAGAAATTACTGGTTATTTATTATCTAAGTAACAGTATTCTAATACTGAGTAAAATAGTTACAAAGAAAAAAAATAAAAATACAATCTTTTTATAAATCAAATGTAACCGTATAGGAATGGTTTCCCTATCAACCTGTAACCATCATAAAGTGTTTAAACCCTTGTATTAACACCCACTTCACCAGAGTGGCTCAACAACACTTTGAAAGTTTTACTTAACAAACAAACATCAGCATATAGGCTATCTAAATACACTGCAGATAAACCTCATATGCAAATAACAGCAGTATATACTTGTGAATATAATTCACACAACAGTAATTTTCAGGACAATGGTAAACTCAGAAACAGTTTCATACAATACTCTTAATAACACTCCATCACCAACCTCAGTTCAATGCTCCTTTTGGTTCGGATTGTCCACGTTACGTATGTGCCGACCGTACACCAATCAATAGAACATGTCCATCACGAGGGCGTTGCTATCGCGTGATAATGGTGGAGTCATGTGTGGCAGGGTAGCCAATACTCATTAACCGCACCGTGTAACAACGGCGTGAGCGATGGAGGGAGAGGGAGAGAGCAGGAGAGATTAGTCACGTCCCGGCTGTAGCAGTGAACTGGCTGGTTGTCTTCCTTCCCTTGCGAGACCAGCTTCCAACGTTGATGACGAGCTATAATATCTAAATAATCAACACTTTGCACTACCTAGCGAGAACGTTTGCCTCGCGCTATACGAACTATACTTGTTGATGATATGACGACGGATGAATCTTCAGTACAGATGGCGTGGAGTCTTCCGCTCTTACACACGCCACTCAAACCGTAACTGTTCCGTAGCTCAGATCAAAACATGTAGCACACGCAATAACTAAGAGCTAAACTGTTATTTACTGATTTATCATACCGAAATCTCCGTCAGCATGTGACCTCTTCGGACGCCGCCATCCTCTCTCGTTTCACTTTTTCTTTTTGTCCCGCCCTCTCCTCTCATTGACCCGTGTACCCGCCTGCAAGTCATTGATTGGCCGAGTCTATATCCAAGCTCCTGTGTGCGATTGGTTGAGAATATTCTAGGGAATTTCTTCATGTTATCGTAGGGGCTACATGTTAAGAAATATGTGCACATTCTGTGTGTACACCTACATGTAGTTTGTTTAATAAGCGTGCAGGGCAACCACCCAATAGAGCATTACAATAATCTAGCCTTGAGGTCATGAACGCATGAACTAATTGTTCCGCATTTGTCCGTGAGAGCATATGACGTAATTTAGATATATTTTTAAGATGGAAAAATGCTGTTTTACAGATACTAGACACGTGACTTTCGAATGAAAGATTGGTATCAAAGAGCACACCCAGGTTCCTAACTGACGACGAAGACTTAACAGAGCAGCCATCAAGTGTTAGACAGTATTCTAGGTTATTAGGTGAGGAAGTTTTTTGTCCAATAATTAGAATCTCTGTTTTTTCAGAATTTAGTAGTAGGAAATTACTAGTCATCCAATTTTTTATATCAGCTATGCATTCCGTTAATTTTGTGAATTGGTAAGTTTCGTTAGGTTTTGAAGAAATATACAGCTGAGTATCATCAGCATAACAGTGAAAGCTAATTCCATGTTTCCTAATGATATCTCCTAATGGTAGCAGGTACAGAGTGAACAGCACCGGTCCTAGTACTGAGCCTTGTGGTACGCCATACTGAACTTGTGATCGATAAGACATCTCTTCATTTACTGCTACAAACTGAAAACGGTCAGATAAATATGATTTAAACCATGCTAGTGCAATTCCACTAATGCCAACATAGTTTTCTAGTCTATTTTAAAGAATGTTGTGGTCGATAGTATCAAATGCCGCACTAAGATCGAGTAACACTAATAGAGAGATACAACCACGATCGGATGATAGGAGCAAATTATTTGTGACTTTAATGAGAGCAGTCTCAGTACTATGGTACGGTCTAAATCCTGATTGAAAATCCTCGCAGATATTATTTCTTTCTAAAAAGGAACACAGTTGTGAGGATACTGCTTTTTCTAATATCTTTGACAGAAAAGGTAGATTCGAGATCGGCCTGTAATTGACTAATTCTGTATGATCAAGTTGCGGTTTTTTAACAAGTGTTTTTTTTTTTTATATTTTTTTTTTTTTTTTTTTATTTAACAGTCAGACATACATACAAACCAACATAGTGCATTAGTGAGCAATCTTGTAAATCCATAATTCCAGAAGTGACATAAAAGTGATTTAAGTGTTTGATCAAAGTGTGCATGTGAGCGGGTGTGAGTGTGGGTATGTGTATGTGTGTGTGTGCGTAAACAAAGTAACCATTTATTATTTATTACCATTGTCATTACCATCACCACCCCACTCCCCACTACCACCTTTTAACAAGTGGTTTAATCATAGCCAGCTTAAAGGTTTTTGGTACGTATCCTAGAGACAAAGATGAATTAATGATATTGAGAAGAGGATCTATGACCTCTGGAAGCATCTCTTTCAATAGTTTAGTCGTATAGGGTCTAACATACATGTTGTTGATTTAGATGATTTAACAAGTTTGCAAAATTCTTCCTCTCCTATAGCAACAAATGAATCAAGTTTTTCATCATGAAGACTACACTGCACTGTCTGATGTGATACTGTAGTAGACGTTTGTATAGTTATAATTTTTTCCCTGATATTATCGATCTTATAAGTGAAGAAGTTCATAAAGTCATTACTGCTGTGTTTCTTGGAAACATCTGAGCTTGAAGCTTTCTTTTTTGTTAGTTTAGCCACTGTTTCAAATAAATACCTAGGATTATGTTTATTTTCTTCTAATAGGTTTGAAAAATAATCAGATCTAGCATCTTTTAAAGCCTCTCTGTAAGCAATCGAGCTCTCCTTCCACGCAATCCGAAAAACCTCTAGTTTTGTTTTCTTCCAGTTGCGCTCCATTTTCTGGCTGCTCTCTTAAGGGCCCGGGTGTGCTTGTTGTACCACGGCGTTGGACTATTTTCTTTAATCTTCTTTAAGCGCAGCGGGGCAACTGTGTCTAAAGTTCTGGAAAAGAGAGAGTTAAACGTTTCTGTTGCAATATCAAGTTCTTCTAAGCTATCCGGGATGCTGAGATGATGAAACTGATTAGGAAGATTATTGTTAAAGCAATCTTTAGTGGCAGACGTGATAGGTCTAACATATTTATAACATGGAGTCGGCTTTGCAGCCTTGGCTAAATGTAATTTACATGAGACTAGATAATGATCTGAGATGTCGTCGCTCTGCTCACAATTTCAACGGCATCAACATCTATTCCATGTGATAATATTAGATCTAGAGTATGATTACGACAATGAGTAGGTCCTGACACATGTTGTCTAACTCCAATAGAGTTTACAATGTCTTTAAATGCCAATCCCAATGCATCTTTTTCATTATCTACATGTATATTAAAGGGATACTTCACCTCTGGGAAGATGAATGTGTATTTAATATTGGTCATTTATATAGTAGAAATGTGAAATTATTTTTGAAATTGAAGCATTCTAGACTGACAAAAGGCAGAAAATGTATTTTTTACTCATGTGGCTGAAAGACAACAACTCCCAGAATGCCCTTGCTTTGCTGCTTACGAGGCCACTCCCAAACCACGCCTACCGGTTACAGACGGCAGAATCCGAAAAATGGATACAAATATGCTTGCTTTGATACATCTTGAGTTATTTTATAAATTTCCATCGAAATGGTGCTGAATTGTAGCCTGGCTAACGCCAGACCCAATCTCGTTGAGAATTGGGTCTGGGAACCACATGCGCAATTTCTCGTATTTGAGGCGTGGTTTCAGAATGCCCGTCGCAGTTTATTGGGTGCTAAGAATGTCTATCAAATATGCCTGTACGTAGCACATAGCCAATCGTTTCGATTATACCAGATGACGTATGTAGAGCGACAGAAATTAGACAAGGAAGAAGACGATGGGAAAGATCTTTTTTGTAAACAATGACGTTAAGCGATTATTGCCGTTTGTGCAAGATAAATATGAGGGTAGAAGGTATATATGGACACTCCACAGACATGTTTCCGTGTGTTGCATAGATGTCGTCATCGTCTAGCTGCTCCCTCCCCGTTCTGTGATTGGTTCCCTAAATGAGGCGAAAAATCTGGCCATGGTATCCAGACTGCCTTTCAGCGTGAATTGAATCGCGCTGCGGTAAGGCAGTATGGGGAAACCCAGGCTAGCTGAATTGCGTTGTACCGGGATGTACTAGCCTAATGTATATAACACAACTTACACTTTCATATTAAAAATATGATGCAAGGCATGACCATGTCAACAGAGTAACGTTAGCTTAGTAGCTCTGCATATGAACTGTTTTCCTCCTATTGAAATCACAATTTCTCTAAGCTAATACATTCTCTAGGCTAATACAAACTCTAGTAAAACTAAAGGTTTATAAAAATAACCACAACCATATGTGAGTTATAACTTTTAATTAAAAATTTTAATATTAACATTTTTACACAAAGTTCTGTGGATTCAGCGATCACCTCCAGAAGAAAATGGCATCGCTGAGATTCGTGACAGAATATAATAGGACTCTATACCTCGGCACACAGCGAGAGCACTGACACCGCCAGTCCGCCCCAGCTCAAGTGTGGCCGGGCTCACGTCTCGCTCCGGCCGCGGGCTCACGTCTCGCTCCGGCCGCGGGCTCACGTCTCGCTCAGGCCGCGGGCTCACGTCTCGCTCCGGCTGCGGGCTCACGTCTCGCTCCGGCCGCGGGCTCACGTCTCGCTCCGGCCGCGGGCTCACGTCTCGCTCAGGCCGCGGGCTCACGTCTCGCTCCGGCCGCGCTCGCTCCGGCCGCCTCAGGTCGCCGCGAGCATCAGATTCTCGCAACAGATCTTCGAAATCCCCTTCTGCCATTTCAACTTCAAAACTATCTTCCGCCGTCGTGATTAGCCTACTATACAAACTTTTTACACAGCCCAAGAGGCAAGAGCCTGTTAGCATAGCTTCTACAGAAAAATGGCCGACATTCTCTTTACAGTCTGTGAGTGAGATCCCGCCCCATATGGGCGTGGTGAAAACATGCGGAACACTGGCTGTAGTCTTTAGGCTCTGTCACAAAAATCCTCCGATGACGCAAAATGACGATTTTTGCGTCATCGGAGGATTTTTTCCAGACTAAAAATTAATTTTTCTCTCATATCAGGGGATATGAGGGGGGGGAAGCACGGTAATTCGAAAATACTACTGGTTTTCTACTAATACAAAGCTTAATGCTAAATCCTGAAGTAACCCTTTAAAATCACCAACAATTAGGACTTTATCTGCAGTCAATACAGTAGCCAGCAGAATTCTCAAACGTGATTTATCGTTTACACTATATATATTTACATTAAGCACCAACACTTCAAAAGAAGTATATTTAAAACTAGATTTCTTAGTGGTTTTGAAAATATTACTATAAATTACAGCAACACCTCCCCCTTTGCCTTTCGGACGAGGCTCATGTTTATAACAGTAATCTTGAGGGGTGGACTCATTTAAAGTAATGTAATCGTTTGTTTTTAGCCAGTTTTCTGTCAAACACAGCACATCTAGGTTATAATCTGAAATCATATCATTAACTATGAGCGCTTTTGAAGTAAGGGATCGAATATTCAGCAACCCAAGCTTTATCATTTGCTCATATGTATTATATTTGTTTTTTATTTGTTGAACATCAATTAAGTTTTTAACCTTAGAAAGGTTTGGACGTTTTTTGGATTTCCAAATTCGGGGAACAGACACAGTTTCTATATGATGATATCTAGGTGAAAGAGTCTCTATGTGATGAGATTTATCTGACCTTGGTGACGCGAGCCCGCTAGCAGACGGTCGGTTTAGCCAGTTTGTCTGCATCCTGACCTGAGCCCCAGATTGTCATGTTTTATCTCTAAGACTATGAGCCAAATTACTAGAGAGAAGAGCAGCACCATCCCAGGAGGGATGAATACCATCTCTTTTCAACAGGTCAGGTTTGCCCCAAAAACTTTTCCAATTGTCTATGAATTCTATATTATTTTGCGGACACCACTTAGACAACCAGCCATTGAGTGAACACAATCTACTAACTATCTCATCACTCCTTCGAACAGGAAGGGGGCCAGAGCAAATTACAGTGCCTGACATCGTACTTGCGAGTTCAAACACCTCTTTAATATTAATTTTGGTGATCTCCGACTGGCGAAGTCGAACATCATTAGTGCCGACGTGAATAACAATCTTAGAAAATTTACGATTAGCATTAGCCAGCACTTTTAAATTTGCTTTGATGACAGGCGCTCTGGCTCCCGGCAAACATGCGACTATGGTGGCTGGTGTCTCTATTTTCACGTTCCGTGTAATAGAATCGCCAATTACCAGGGCACAATCAACAGCATTCTCAGTGGGTGTTTCACTGAGAGGGGCAAATCGATTTGTTATGGTAATCGGAACGGAAGAGTGGTTTTTTGGTTTTTGTTAAAAAAACCATTACAAATCAGAACCAATAGAAACTGTAATGGAAACCATAAAATATGTGCAGAACCAATACCAACTGTATTGGAAACCATTAAAAATACATATCATAACCAATACAAATTTGTAATGGAAACCTATACAAACCAATAAATCCTAATGGAATGTTGCCCAAAACACACTACGTAATGGACACCACTTTGTAATGGTTTTAATGGTTAACGGCTGATGGTGTGTAATGGTTTTGTAGTGGAAACCATTAGCATTTCTATAATGGTTTCTGTTGTTTTTTTCAGCAGGGGTGTCACATTGATTCGCTCAATCAGTGTTTCAACCGTGGAAAGACGTCAGTTAAACAGCTTGTTATCAATGTCATGCATCGTCATATGGTCACATGTGACCATAAAATCCTTAGTCAGCTAGAAAAAATAACTCTAGAGAGGAGCATTTATATGCACAATATTACATATGCATTATAATCTTAATGTTCTTCAATATTTAATGCATATTTGAATAAATCTGGCAAGTTTTAATGACAGCCACCATTTAAATGTTTATGTTTCATATAATCTTCTTATAAAAATAAATAAAAGTGTAATTTAAAGTCCCTGTAAAGGGAATTAAAAAAAAAATTCTAAACACATTATAAATGTTAGAAATGTATTGCTAAAACATATTACAAAGACTGTGAACTGTGAAGTACTGTTTGTATAGCTAGAAAACAGTTAATTATTACCTTCATATTAAGCTAATGAAGCCTAGTAGGCTACAACTAGACTCCCATAGTTTACAGAATTAGTTAAGTGATTTGATTTCCTTGAGAAAATTTGCCATTTATTGTAACTGATATCCAAAATAATCAATATTGAATCGAATCGAATCAGAATCGAATCGAATTGCAAGCTTGTGAATCGAAATCGAATCGAATTGTGAAATTTGTGTCAATACCCAGCCCTACTAAAAAGTATAAAAAGGATCTCACAAAACCCACCAGGAATATGTCCAAGTCATATTTCACCAATAAATTAAAACATAGAAATAATAAATATATTATACATTATATTTTATACATTACATCGTCAAGTCAAGTCACTTTTATTCATGTAGCTCTTTAGACAATACAATACAATACAATACTGAACTGAACTGAACTGAATTTCGTTTAGTTCAACAACTGTGAAAAGTTAATCAATTATGTAATTAGTTAAGTTCATCTATAAAACAGCGCTGCAGAAAACATCTCGGGTTATGAATATAACATTGGTTCCCTGAGAAGGGGAATGAGATGATACTGTATCTTAGGATGCTAATGTGAAATGCCTCTAGCATGCCGATGTCTGAAGCACGTGTCAAAACACGACAATAACATTGGCCGGTGACAGCCTATGATGTCACTACTAGTGTGAGCAGAGTATAATAGGGCTCCTGTAGTACACGTCATCCACGTTTTTTTTCTGAAGGAGACATGGGCAGACATGCCTGAAGCATGGCAACGGGACACAGTGTCTCATTACCCTTCTTATGGAACCAAGGTTACATTCGTAACCCAATACTTTCCTTTTTAAATGGGAACTCACCGCGTCCTAAGACGCTAATTGGAAACAAATACTTACTCCGCCATGCTGAAAGAATGAGTGCCATATGGCTGACATTAGTCAATGACTTCAATGGCACTGATCACTCATCAGCTACAGAAGAAGGAGAAAAAGCCATACCTTTCTTAAATTCCTCTGCAAGCTCCATGATCTCAGTTTTCTCCTCGACTCAGCTCCAGCAGGTCCTGATTCGCATGCAGGGTTCTTCATAGAAAAACTCTTTCAATACTTGCAGAAGCGAATCAGGTGTCAGATAGCGCCATATATCAGGTGAAAGATAGGTACAGTAGTGATAGTGAAATGTGACCTGGAAATTATTTCTCTTGACTTCATTATTCAATAAAAGAATGCATTTATTTGTAAGTAATTTTGGATGAAAAAGTCTGCTAAATTAATAATTGTAAATGTAAAATTCTTTAGGTCTGCGTTGTTATGCCAAGTTCCACCGCAAGAGGCGGGTGACCCGAAGACGTGGCCGCTGTGTGGAGCCAGAATTAGCCAACACCAACCAAGGGGCTTTCATCACCATCTGACATAAAGAGATGCATCCTCATACCCCATGACTGATAATGGACTGAGCCTTAAGAATGTGGGCCAAAGTTAAACATCCATCAAAGCTTGCTCTAACTCAACCCACAGTATTAGAAATAAGATTACAAGAGGCCATGAGGTATTGTGAATACAATCACGACTGAAGGGCGCTGTTAGGCATGACACGAAGCAGAGTGCCTGCAACCCCTTCATCCGTGACTGTATTCAAAATACTGCACACCTTGAGTAGGCTACCTTATTCCTTTTTTAAATGATTACCATTCCAAAAAAAACATTATTAAAAAAATGGATTAATATGCTACTTTTTTAATAGTAAAATCATTTAATTCCATCCTTCCGCCATTAAATGAGAATAAAAAAGCAAGAAAATATTTCTAGATGTAATGCCTCATCTAATGGAGCTCAAATAAAAACAAGGAACTAGGAACTGTTTACATGCACTGTCATTTATGTTTTAACACAATATGATATTTTCTCACACACATACGTACATATGCTTATCTCTCAGCATTAAAAAAAGTTGGTTTTCAATCTTTTGATTTAAACCAGACCTGTTCGCAGCACAGCACTAAATTCCATTCAAAAGTATAACTCAATAAACATACAGTACCATACCTGAAACAGAAAATATTTACTTTTGCTGAAATACATCATACATGGAACAATTTTGACAGTATATTGATTGATTGATGTTGTTTACATTGCTAAGGGTTGTTGCTAAGAGTGTTGCGCACCAATCTGTTCAATGAAGCATCAGCTTTATCGTATATAAAACACGATTAATGACCAATCAGCATCATGAACCGGAGCTATCTGTTTTTTAATTGTACCTATACTGTACTAACCAGTCGGGTTTGTGCCCCATTCAGAATTAAATTCAGAATGGCTTATAAGGAGGAATTGAGAAATCAAGATACAGAATTGGAATTTGAGACAGGAAGTAGAATTTCGCCCATATTTTTCGAATGTCATCAAATTTCAAATGAAATGTCTTGGAATTAATCAAAGCCAACTAATGGACCATTGAATTGTCTGCATGTTTATCGTTTATCACTTATTAACAGTAACACAGAAGTCTCAAACTCAGTTTCTGGAGCTAATCAAGGTATGCAAGATTACTAGAAACTTCCAAGCAGTTGAGTTGGAGCTGAACTCTGCTGGGCTATGGGTCTCCAGGAACTGAGTTTGAGACCACTTTATTAACATGTATGTAGTTACAGCTCAATAGGTTACAGAATTAATAGATTCAAATTTGGCCAGTATTTTTTTTTAATGATCTGAAAACAGTGTGGTGCATTTTTGTGATGCTGGGTGGCAAAATTAAAATTTGTTTTACAGAAGTGAACGACCTAGGCTTATTATAAATATGTGCATCTACATACCTATACATACAATTTACTTTAGTTTCCAGGTGAAATGAACACTAGAAACAGTACTTTTACTCCTTTTCACATAAATGATGATTACGGGGGCAGATTAACTATTAATAAACAGTATTATACATTTCAAAACGCGTTTACCATAGTGCATAATTTTAAATCAAATACATCATGACATCCACATCATATAACCAGCATCATAGTACAACACAGGTCACAATAAAAAGTGACATGGGTGCTTCAGCAAATTAATTTTTTAAACACTAGGGTATGGTGTAGACCATAAGTTATTTCATTTTGCAGAAATGCCAACACAGGCACTTATTTCCAGTGAGCCTGGGTTGGAGGTTAAACAATGTAATTTAGTTTAGAGAAATATGTCTAATTAGAGAATGTATTATCCATATCAGAGATTAAATTAGCATAAGTACACGGAAGAATAGTGATTAAATTGATGAAGCTGATATTTATGCTGTGCTATAAAACTTTAAATTTCTTTAAATTGCAATTCAGTCAGTTTCTCTATCTGTCATTCAAAATCCATTTCAATATCCATGACTGTTTCCACTTTAATTGCCCAACTTACACTAATGACTTGAAAAGACGACAATTCTTAAATTATGAATTTTGCCCAAACCCTGCTCTTTGTCAAAAGTTAAGGTTAAGTTTGTACAGATTCATTTGTGTCTGAATGAAATGTTTTTTCTACTGCTTTCTAATGTGACACTATACTATAATTAACTACTGCTACTCTTGTATTCAAATTAATGTGGATTTGTTTGGTTTATTTATAATGTAAACTTTATTTATTCCTATACCAAACAGCTTTCTTTAGAGATGTTATCGTGGACAGGATATGTGCTATGATTGTGTTCTGACAGAAAGATAGACGGTTGAATGAGTGATTGTTACCTAAATGGGTTAGAGGGATAGAGATGGACAGAGGGGAGAGATGGATAGGTTGTCATTTTAAATCACTGAACTACTTTATGGTCTGAAACACCTCTGCGTCTCATAACTGTCTTGATTTAACTGTTTAATAGACATGTAGCCTATGTTTATGAGGATTTAGATTCTTTAGTCTTTGTAAAGTCTTATTGGTTATCTTGTTTTCATCTTGAGATTTCTCAAGCTCTACAAATTGTCAATTATTTTAATCTGAAATGCCAGAAATACATTTTACTGAGGACACAAGGATCCTAAAAGTATTTTTGTTTTCATCACAGATGTTCTAAGGCAATAACCGACTGTGATATATTGTACATGTTATTGCAAATATTAAGGTCACCACAACAATCTGTTCTCACAACCTTTCTATACTGTGTGATTTGAAAAAGTGATTTGCAAAGACAACATCTATGTTTGGAATAGTACACTACAATGCTACTTACTTGCTAATATATGCAGTGTACAACAGTGCATACTATTCTGGGTACTGTATACCACAATGCAACAATTAATAAATCGGATGAAATATAGGTTATGCATTTTTTTTTATTTATTTCTTCACTCATTAGCTATATTTGAAATAGTATACACTGCAATCAAAACACTAACTCTTACAGCTAATTAGGTGCAGAGACCTTTATATCAGTACAAAAATGCCAAAAAGGTCTGCACTCTAAGAATACTGTATTTGTGACAAACAGGAGATAAAGAATATACAAAGGTTTCTGCTCGTTGCCTTCGTCAGTGACACTGGAATGGATTACCATTAATTTAACTTTGCTTTCTGAAAATGCTGACGTTTGGATGGACATCATAATTGCAACCATTATCAAATAGCGTCGGCTTCATCTTCAACTAAGGTTCTCTTACGAGAGGTTCTCTCGTATTGCGTAAGCTAGCTTACGCTACGGGAAAGATTCCATCTTTCTGAGAAATTGAAGCCAAAAATTATCCTATAATTTTGTATCCATTGTCAACGCAGTTCAGCTGCAGCAGACCATGAGAAGGCTAGCTAGCCACTCATTGGTTCGCTCACGGAGAACTGCTTAAGCCTATGAGGGAGTGCGGATGAACCCGCGACCAATGAGAGTCTGACTCGCTCTCATTACGTCACCGCCCCCGAAGCGGGCGTGGACGAGGCTATAAATACCCCGAATAGGCTGAATAAATCTGATTTTTCATCCTTCAGCGACGCACCTGCATCTGCTGATCCTGAGAGAGAAGCCGCCGTCGTCGAAAAGGCACCTTCTAGCGAGCGTTTGGGAGACTGAGGAAGCCGGCCGTCTTCGCCACCTTCAGCCGTCCTGTGAGCTAGCGCCATCCGACGGATTGTATCCTTTATACAAAAATGCTTCCTATATATTGTTGTATCTAAAAGAGCGAGCGTCTTTTTCAAGATGTCTCGTAAATTTTCTGGCGGCTTTTGCCGCGCTCCCCTCGAGGCTGGGGACCGCCACCTCTTCTGCGCTCTCTGCCTCGGATTGGAGCACGCCGATCTCGCCCCCGCTGTGGCGGCTGCGAGCTCTGCGAAACTATGCCATTGTTGACCCCGCGGGCTCGACTTCGGCCACTAAGATGCTTCCGTGCCGCCTCTGACTTCGCCGCGGAGAAAGAAACGCCGCTCTCAGAGGCCGCCGGACCCCCAGCCGGAAGCGTTCATCCCGCCGGAGCCTCTCGCTCCCGCTCTCCATCTCCCCCGCTTCCGGACATACAGCTGCCGCCGAGTGGCCGCTCTGTTGCCTCCGTTGACGCCGCGGACACCAAGGAGACATGTTCGCTTCTCGCTTCAGACGGTGAGGATTGGTCCGATTCTCACGCCTCCTCGGCCCGAGAATCAACCGGGACCCGCGCAGCTACTTCCACCAGCGTTCGACTCCCGCCGCTAAACGGGCTGCGCCCTTTCTGCCTGATCTGCACGCAGAACTCACGAAGTCCTGGAACGCCCCGCTCTCTGCTAGAACTCGCTCTGACTCTTCCACCCCGCGTCGCGTTGTGGACGGAGCCGCAGAGAAGGGCTTTATCTCCATTTTCCCTGTAGAGGACCTGGTCGCCGCACGTCTATGCCGCCCTCCGCGAGATGGCGCTCATCACCTGTGCTACCCGCTAAAGCCTGCAGTCCGACTTCAAGCTTTCAGCCGCCGGCCAAGCAGCTTCTGCACCCCATGTCTACTACAGAGTGAGGTACTTCGTGAATGGGACGAGAGCGGGGGAAAAAATCCCCCTTCAGTCGCGGATTGAGGATTTCCTGCGAATTTTGTTCTGCCTCGTCGCGCTAGCTCCTCTGCAGGCCGCTCACGTGACCAGCCTCCTGCACGAGCCCCACCCTAGCGCCTAGCTAAACACAGTCAGACTTCTCAGCGACACCAGGGCGGCCGCCCTCGCTCGCTCTGACAGCCGCCACAGACCGCCGCCTCCCCGGGGGCCTCGGCAGAGGATCGCGCTGAAAACTGATTACTCGAAGTCTGCCTAGCGTGGTTGAGAAAAAGACGGCGCTCTCCCGCCGCGGCCGGATCGCCGTCAAAGTTTCGCCCTCTGTTAGTCCCCGCTCACGCGGCTACTACAGCAGTGTACCCCGCCATTACCAAGCCGGTATCCCTTCCCGCTTGCATGAGCACAAACGCCGTGTTTACGGCGTCCCAGAGAAATCTCAAAAAGAGCGTAAAAGCCTCTTGTGTAGAAAATGTGCCCACAACACTGTGTTCACTCATACACAAAACGCCGTGTTTACGGCGTCCCAGAGAAATCTCAAAAAGAGCGTAAAAGCCTCTTGTGTAGAAAATGTGCCCACAACACTGTGTTCACTCATACACAAAACGCCGTGTTTACGGCGTCCCAGAGAAATCTCAAAAGAGAGTAAAAGCCTCTTGTGTAGAAAATGTGCCCACAACACTGTGTGCACTCATACACAAAGACACTCCTGTTCCCGTGTCTCACACAGGGTCCACTCTCATAAAGCGGTCCCAACCCGCTCGAGTTTCAGAGTACATAAGCGCGCCCACGAACCCGTGCGCGCGTTCCACCTCTGTTACACGGTCCATAAACTTGTGTAGAGAATGTGCCCACAACACTGTGTTCACTCATACACAAAGACACTCCAGTTCCCCTGTCTCACACAGAGTCCACTCTCATAAAGCGGGCCAAGCCCGCTCGAGTCTCAGAGTGTATAAGCGCGCCCACAAGCCCTGTGCGCGTCTTACTTCTGTTCACTCTGTTACAGGGCCCATAAACTCCCCTCCGAGTGTACGTCCCGCTGTTGTAAACACTATCAGCGCGCTCACGCAGCCCGCGAAGTGCAGCGACGGGGACCATGTAGCCATTCACCCCCTAGCGTCACGCTTCAAAGCGTGGGAAGCAGTGGGTGTTAAACACAATAAAGCTAGGCTATCGCTTACAGTTTTGCCGCCGCCCTCCTCGCTTCCGAGCGCGGCTAGAAACTACTGTGAACCCAGAAGCAGTGACGCGCTGCTCCGTTCAGAGATAGCAATTCTGTTGTGCAAAAAGGCTATAGAGAGGGTGCCTCTGGCTATGAGCGAGTCGGGGTTTTACGGCCGTTATTTTCTTGTCCCCAAGAAAGACGGCGGTCTCAGACCAATATTAGACCTCAGATCGCTGAACAAAGTTCTCATGAAGAGACCGTTCAAAATGCTCACTATCAGAAAACTCCTCGCGCACGTGCGCCAGGGGGACTGGTTCATATCACTAGATCTGAAAGATGCATACTTTCAGATCCAGATAAATCCCCTTCACAGGCCATTCTTACGTTTCGCCTCGAAGGCCAGGTTTATCAATACACCGCCCTACCGTTCGGCCTATCCCTAGCACCCCGTACGTTCACGAAGTGCATGGATACGGCGCTCGCCCCCCTGCGGAGTCAGGGGCTGCGAATACTGAACTACTTGGACGACTGGCTGATTTTGGCACAATCTCAGAGAGAGTTACTGTCTCATCGTACAGTTCTCCTCGACCATCTGAAAGTTTTGGGCCTCTGTCAACTGGACAAAGAGCGTACTACAACCCAGTCAGACTATCTCCTTCTTGGGTATAGAGCTGGACTCGGTCACGATGACGGCGCGTCTGTCAACGCAGCGCGCGCACCGTGTGCAGCGTTTCGCCGCATCTTTTCAGATGAACAGACTCACGCCTTTGAAAACATTTCAGAGAGCGTTGGGCTGTATGGCCTCAGCCTCCGCGGTGCTCCAGCTGGGTTACTGCGCATGCGTCCGCTTCAGCTTTGGTTGAGGAGCCGTGTGTCTCACCGAGCGTGGACCACGGGCCACCAGCTGATAAAAGTAACGCAGACCTGTATCACAGCTCTGCAGCCATGGTCAGTGGTAGAATGGTTTCAGCGGGGCGTTTCCATGGGGACAGTTTCACGCCGAAAAGTCATCTCGACAGACGCCTCCAACACGGGTTGGGGAGCGGTCTGCGAGGGCTCACCGGCCTTCGGCCCCGGTCAGCTCAAGAGAGCCTCCTACACATAAACTGTTTGGAGAGGTTGGCGGTCGAGAACGCGCTCATGCGCTTTCTCCCGCGCATTCAGGGCCACCACGTGCTGATCCGTTCGGACAATATAGCCGTGGTCTCTTATATAAACCGTCAGGGCGGAGTCAGATCCAGGAATCTTTTCCAGCTGACAGAACGCATCTTAGTTTGGTCTCAGTGTCACCTGCTCCCGCTCAGGGCGACGCACGTGCCGGGACATCTGAACGACGGTCCAGACAGCCTGTCCAGGAACCCCATTCCCCCCGGGGAATGGTCCCTGCATCCTCTTACAGTCCAGAAACTGTGGCGTCTATTCGGCAGAGCAGAGGTGGACCTCTTTGCCTCGGCGGAGAACACCCACTGCCCAATATTTTTCTCAAGGAGCGAGGACGCGCTAGCCCAAACCTGGCCCAGCCGCCCGCTTTATGCCTTCCCTCCGGTCTCTCTGTTACCACAGGTGCTTCAGAGAATCAGAGAAGCGCAGCACTCGGTGCTCCTCATAGCCCCGCACTGGGAGGGTCAGACTTGGTTTCCGGAGCTCACGCAGCTGTCACAGACAGCGCCGTGGCCCATTCCAGTCAGAGCAGATCTCCTCTCCCAAGCTCGCGGCTCGATCTGGCATCCCCACCCAGAGCGCTGGGCGCTTCACGCGTGGGTGATCAACAACTACCCGTTGCTTTGCCAGAGGGAGTGTTAAACACGATCATACAGGCTAGAGCGGCTTCTACCAGAAGGCTCTATGCGTCAAAATGGTCTGTGTTCTCGAAGTGGTGCACAGATAGGGGTCTGGACCCGCGGTTATGCGAGGTTCCCTCCTTACTAAATTTTCTCCAAGAGATGCTGGATAAGGGCAGATCCCCGTCCACTCTTAAGGTATATGTGGCAGCCGTCGCGGCGTTTGCTGAACCCCGACGCGGCCAGTCACTGGGCAAAGACGGGCTGGTAGTCCGCTTCCTCAGGGGAGCTAGAAGGATGAATCCCCCGCGCCCCCCTTCGGTGCCGATTTGGGACCTTTCCATAGTTCTTGATGCTATGAAAGCTCCCCCATTCGAACCGCTAAGCACCGTGGACCTAAAGTACCTGTCGCTAAAGACCGTTTTTTTACTCGCGCTCGCGTCAGTAAAACGGTGGGAGACCTGCACGCGCTGTCGACCAGCGCGTCCTGTCTTGAGTTTGGACCTAATGACTCATTAGTCGTTCTCAAACCTAGGCATGGCTATGTTCCCAAGGCGATTGGCACCCCGTTCAGGGCACAAGTTATATCCCTATCGGCTCTGCCTGCTTCCGATAGCGAATCAGATTCTAATCTCCTATGCCCGGTCAGGGCTCTGAGATTATATGTCACTCGCACAGCTCCGATCAGACGATCCGAGCAGCTTTTTGTTTCGTTCGGCGGGCGGACCAGGGGGTTGGCCGCCTCGAAACAGTCCCTATCCAGATGGATTGTTGATGCCATTGCAGCAGCATACGCATCGAAAGACCTGCCATGCCCTTTGGGCATCAGGGCTCATTCCACTAGAGGCATGGCCTCATCGTGGGCATGGTCCAGTGGGATTTCCATTCACGACATTTGCGTGGCAGCGGGATGGGCTTCCCCTCCACCTTTGTCAGATTTTACAATCTGGAAGTACCCGCCTTGCAGGCTAAACTACTAGCAGTCTAGTATGTTTCAGCTCTTCTGGTTGAGCTGCACTATAGGGGGTTAATTCACACAGACCGAGTTCGCTCTGTCCCTCTCTTTTATGTGCTTATGTACTACACAATAATCCGGCCCGCTCCGCTGGCCGTTTGTCACAGATACATATATTCATTCCCACTTTCGGTGTTCCCCGGGATGCCCCGCGGGACTAATAGTGGATGCTTAGCACGCACGGCGTTGACCATGGGTTCCCGTAGCGTAAGCTAGCTTACGCAATACGAGAGAACCTCTCGTAAGAGAACGAATCGGTTACCTAACGTAACCTCGGTTCTCTCTAGATGAGGGAACGAGTATTGCGTTCCTGGCCGTGCTTGTGCTACTGGCGATGTTCGCTTCAGAATTGAAAAAAACAGATTTATTCAGCCTATTCGGGGTATTTATAGCCTCGTCCACGCCCGCTTCGGGGGCGGTGACGTAATGAGAGCGAGTCAGACTCTCATTGGTCGCGGGTTCATCCGCGCTCCCTCATAGGCTTAAGCAGTTCTCCGTGAGCGAACCAATGAGCGGCTAGCTAGCCTTCTCATGGTCTGCTGCAGCTGAACTGCGTTGACAATGGATACAAAATTATAGGATAATTTTTGGCTTCAATTTCTCAGAAAGATGGAATCTTTCCCGTAGCGTAAGCTAGCTTACGCAATACTCGTTCCCTCATCTAGAGAGAACCGAGGTTACGTTAGGTAACCGATTCGTTTTACCATGCTTTTTTCTTGTCCATATCACCCAAATACTGAACATTTCTTGATTATTTCTTGATTATTTTGCTAAAATAATTTCATATGTTGTACTTTGTTTATTTATTTATTTTTTGTGCAATGTAAATGTTTTTGATGATTGTGTTGTTGATATAATAGATGGACAATTCACTGCAAATTTTGGGTCTGTTACTTTATGTACATTGTTGGGTAAATCAAAAGAGATTAAAATTAATCTTTTAATAATAACTGAGATACCTAATACCTAAGTTTTAAGCATTTCCGTCCTTACTCTGATATATATCTTAAGCCTAAAAACAGGCTAGTTGTTATATAAATGGTGCCCGAACAGGAACCATAAAGGCTTTAAGGCATTTGTTTGTTATCGAAACCCCGTTACAGCCAGCCAAATGCAAAAGTTAAACTTTTTTTGATAATCATTGATCTAGCAAGTCCAGAGAATTGTACTGCACTGGTTTGGTTCAGATCGGGCGAAAAACCTAGGACTAGTTCGCAAAAGTAGGTTTTTCACATAATCACTAATAATTAATTATTGATTTGATTGACAGCGGTGGTTCTTGAGGCAAAGTTGTTCAGTATGAGGAGATATATCAAATGATATGCATATTGTGTGGATGAGTGAAACACCCCATGATTACAGAGGGCATACAACTCATTAGCGCCAACTAGAGGCCGATTTATTTCAAAATTCTTACAGACCTATGAGTCGAACATGCCCGTCAAGTTTCGTTTTGATCGGACTCCGTTAACCTTATCTAATAGGTGCTCAAACTTCATTGGCCGATGGCGGCCATGTTTTTCGAGATACACCAATGTCCTCATAAACATAGATGACACCTTGGACCAAGACACTGTATACCAATTTTCAAGTGAATCGGACTAACGGTCAGGTGTTTATAGCCCTTTTCATGTTTTTTTTCATGTTATAGCGCCACCACGAGGCCAATCGCTGCTGTTTTTTTTAACGTGACCGAAGTTTGAGCCCATACACATTAGGGGTGTGAACCTACACTGGTCTCACGGTTTGGTTCGATTACGATTATCATGTCACCGATTCAGTTCAATTCGATATCGCGATGAATTACGATGCACTGCATCCTCAATTTTCAATTGAGCACACAGAGAGCCACTGAAAGAGCTGATCATACCTTCACTGATTTGTATATTGAATCAGATGAGGAGGATGGGGCTGTTGTGGACAAAGCTTTTCAACTACCACCTCCTCCACCCCCAGAGGTCTATGATAAGCCCAAGCATGCATCACCAGATCCTAAACCAACCATTATCAACGAATTTACCGTCTTGATGCTCTGGAAAAAAAAATAAGTAAAATTCGACAAAGAGGTGACAGAAGAAATATCTGTAAGGGATTGTGAGGCACTGTGTAACTCTGTTGAAGAGAAAGTGTCATATCATATTGATCATGAATGTGGAAGAGTAAAAAAAATATATAGAGAGAGAGATGCTCGTGCAAGATCTCTAAATAGGCGAGACAGGAAGATAGACCGTAAACTACAAACATACAACCCAACAATTTCTACTCCCCATCCAACAACAAGTAGACCTGTTATCCACAAATTTGCTAAAGACATTAATTCTAATACCTACTGTACTACTGACAGTATGTCAGGAAGCCAGTATAACCCACCTGTCAAGATTGAATTTCCAAAATTCTGTTCGCTGTCCACCCATTGACAGATGAGGAAACTACTGTATAGTTCCCTTTCGTAGTCACTCCGAGTTACGTCGAGTGACGACGAAATGGGGGTTTCGCTTAGAAAGCCTATCAACTTCGAGTATTACAAAACCAGCCAATGGCAAAGAAATGCCATGGGTCTGCAGAATTTGCATGGCGCAAATCTGCCCCACCTCATGGGTATAAAAGGAGGACACCGGCAACATGCAGATATGTTTTCGCTTAAGAGCCAAGAGCTTTTCTTCACTCCACAAGCCATCTCTGACCAACTGTCAGCTACGAGACGAGTGACGGCATTCTCCATTCTCTTGGTGTGACGGCATTCTCCAGCGAGTGCACACTGCCTGCTGATCTGTGCAGTGATCTGCCACTGAGTGTGTTTCTCCCTGGGTGCTTCAACATCCGCAGGGTTTTCCTCTCACAAAAGAGCTTGTACGCGGCACGTCTTTTTAAAGATGCCTCGCCTGTGCACTTCTGGTTGCGGTGGACTCATTTCTGACTCTGATGGGCACGATCGCTGTTCTGCATGTTTGGGCATTGATCACGCTAGATCAGGAACCAATCCATAACGTGGTGAAAAATAAAATCCAATATCTCGCTCTGTGAAAACCAAATCGAGGGTGCTCTGTTGTGTTCCATGTAAATCTTCTATCATTATATCCACATTGTTTGATCTGTCTTCACGTAAATCCTTGTCAAAATCATATGTAGGCTACACGCACGTCCTCCAGATAAGTGAAACGTAGGCCTATATTCCACATGTTCCGGCTGGTTAATTTTGTTAATCACGATCCTTGTAATTTTCGCGGAGCTAAAGTTAAATCCATCATAGCATCATCAAGGCATCTCTCGGGAGTCTTTGGGGGTCTGCAGTAGCGTAAATTCCAAGACAATGCACGTTGAGTTTGTGGGTTTTTAAACAGAGTCCAGGGGCGTCTCTTCTTTCATTATGTGTGTGCGCGTGTGCGCGCCGCGTGGGAACTCTCTGCCATCTTTTCTCACGCATCAACACCTGGCGTGGGTGGGGTCTAGGTGTGGGAGGGATCTAGGGGTGGAGCTTGTGTCTGGCTATTGTGCTTCGATTGCTATTGTCAGTCTTGGGTTGTCACCGGTGTGTTCGGACGTGTTTAGCGGAGCTCCTCACGAGGGCTTTTGGAATTAAAATCTCTAAAGTTTTGGATATACCTTTGGATAACCCGCTGCTGTTGATATATCATTGGTGATGGATTAAATCTTTAAACAGGATAACAAAACAGGATGTAAAAAAGTAAGTCCGTTTTTTTAAAAAATGTATGTATGTGTTTTTGATAGTGTGATTTTTAACATAAATTTTGATATGCTTTAATATTTGTTTGATAGAAAAAAATGCACTACACATTGTTTTAGAAGTTTTAATGCTAAAGCATTTTGATAACTTTAAGAAAATGCATTTTAACATTTCACAAATGTATGAACACTAAAGACATATATATTTTAATGATATAAATTGTTTTAATACTTTTAAACAACGTGTAATTGTGAAAAAAGTACACCTTCAAATATAGTAATTAGTTATATATGTATGATATAATTTTAATACAAACGGTTTTAGATGTTTTATTAAGAAAACATTTTGATAACTTTAAGAAAACATTTACAAGTGTATGGAGACCGCTAAAAACACACTTTTATATATTGTTTTAAACACGATTTTTAACACGATGTAGTGTTTTAATTTAAAAAAATGTGTAATAACACTAAAGATATGTGTATTTTAATGATAGAAATTGTTTTAATACCTTTTAAGCACTGTTATTGTGAAAAAGTACATCTTCAAATATAGTAATTTGTTCTATTTGTATGATATAATTTTAATACACGTTGTTTTAGATGTTTTAATGCTAAAACATTTTGATAACTTTAAGAAAGCACAATTTAAACTTCCTCGTTAATGTTTTAATGATTACAAGTGTATGGAGACCGCTAAAAACACACTTTTATACATTCTTTTAAACATGATTTTGAACACTTCCAGATGTGTGTAAAAGGACCATTCTTTAATAAAAACTACTAAACCTATCTCTGTTTTCTGTCATCCTTCTTAAAGGGATTGAAAATGTATTGTTTTGAATGTTTTTTCCATCATTTTGAAAATTTTTTACATTGAACAAGACAAGTATCCATAACAGGTGTACAGCAGGTGTTCCGTCCGGTTCGGATGGGAGGGGGTTTCCGGAACCGTTCGGGTGGGAGGGGTTACGTACCGTGGGGGGAATTCCCACGGTCACATGACAGACCGGAAGTGGGAGGGAGGGGGCGGGGCTAAGCGTGGGAAAAGGGGGCGGGGTTTAAGCGTGGGAAAAGGGGGCGGGGCTAAGCGTGGGAGCCAATCATAGGGCGGCAATAAAACTGTCAGTTTTTGATGGATGCCGCCCTTCATTCTCTCTCTTGTATGGTCAAGCAACTCACTCGTCTCGCACGTTGAGCTGGCAATGTTTTTCAGATGGTCTTGAAGAGGTAAGTGGGCAAAGCAACAAATCGGCATTGAATTAGTTATCGGATGATATTAAAAGGTAGTGGGATTATTTGTGGTTGACCTGGAAATTTTAACTTGATCAAAAAGTTATGGATTTAATATTAGCTGCGAATTCAGAGCATTAACTTAAGTTGTGTCAGTGTAACGTTATCGATAGCTAGCCTAGTCTAACCGTAAACTAGTTGGCTAACGTTACTGCCTGCCATACAAAGCCAATAAGCCATAGTAACGTTATCTGATAAATTAATTCATAGCTCATAAATTACTCTTTACAAGCTCCTTATTTAAAATATAATAATGAGCAGTGTAACTACAGTATTTCAATGATTTTACTAAAGTAATGTTACATATTACATTTGATTTGATTACTTTTTTTACATTTCTGTCAAATATTAACCATTTTCAAATAAACGAGGTAGTGTTAACCTTATTCAGCACTGAAATCTGTCAAATCTTTCAAAGTCCTTCCTCAGATATTAATATTAAAATAACTTAATTTCAGAGCACCACAAAGTCAGACCTCAGCACCTTTATGTACCTTTAATGTAAGATCGTTCTTAGGTCACATACCAATTAAAAATCATAACATAAAAACTGCAATGGTACTGTTTTTAAAATGTGTAGTAGGCCTAAGTGTACAGTTAGTGTGTGTAAACATGCTTTCATGAAGTAGACTTCAAAAGCTTTTGAATTTGAGCTTACAGTTCTTTCATCAACCTGTCTTTTACATAAACTTACAAAATAGATACTTTAACTTAGTCCTCAGATAGAGGAGGGTTGCTGCCTGCTAGCTCCGTTAAAGGGATAGTTCGGCCAAAAATGATATTTAAGCCATGCATTACTCACCCTCAAGCCGTTCGAGATGCATATGTCAATCTTGTTTCAGACGGACACATTTTATGCCCCAAAATATGCATACATTCTTCACAAAAGTAATCCATCCGGCTCCAGGGGGATAAACGAAGGCCTTCTGAGGGTAATCCGTGCGGTTTTGTCGTAAAAATATACATATTTAAAACTTTATCGATGAAAATATCTGACTTCCGTCAACGATCGACGCGCGTTCACGGGTGATTTCCTACGCTACGTCCTACCTCGTACGCCGACTTCCATCACCCGTGAACGCGCGTCGATCGTTGACGGAAGTCAGATATTTTCATCTATAAAGTTTTAAATATGTATATTTTTACGACAAAACCGCACGGATTACCCTCAGAAGGCCTTCGTTTATCCCCCTGGAGACGGATGGATTACTTTTGTAAAGGATGTATGCACATTTTGGGACTTGAAGGAGCTGGACCCCGTATCTTCACATTATATCCACTGAAGGGTCTAAGACATTTTCTAAAATAACTGAAAATGTGTCCGTCTGAAACAAGATTGACATATGCATCTCGAACGGCTTGAGGGTGAGTAATGCATGGCTTAAATATCATTTTTGGCCGAACTATCCCTTTAAGGTATTTCTGTCCCTCCCAAACTGCATTGAAATGGTATATTTAGCAGCCAGAATTACAAAATTTTCAGGGGAGAAACCCCCTGACCCCTCCTAACATGATCCATATCACCCATCAGAAAACAATTGCAACGTCTCAGATTGTGCCCCCCCAGAATTTTGGCTTGCATGACGCCCCTGCCACTGACGCTGCGTGTTCAGCTCCTCCAGTTTCCGCCCCACCTCCCTTTAACTCCCACTTCTCACCATGACCTTACTTAACCTTCAGATTAACTTTCCTTATCCCACACTATACTTCATCCACATCTTCTACATCTCTCTATAAGCCTATACTTATTAATCCTACATTCTCTTCATTAAACCTGTATTGTTCAGAAACTGTTCAGAGACTGTACTATTTCCTATATTTGAATCTAATATATTCTTTAATGCTAACTTTTTCCCTTCATTCTTCCATACTTCTTTTCTTAGCACTTCTCTTTCTTCTTCATAACCCTTACAATTAATAATCACATGTTCCACAGATTCACTCTGTCCACATTTATCACATAATCCTGTTGGATGCTTAGATATTAAATGTAATGTTTTATTCAAACCTGTATGTCCCACTCTTAGTCTTGTAATTATACTTTCCTCCCTTCTATTTCTCCCTTTTTTTCTACCTTCTCCCACTTTCTTTTGTATTGCATATAAATGTCTCCCTTTACTCTCATTATCCCAATATTGTTGCCACTTTTTAATCACTTTCTCTTTTATTACTGATTTTATTTCTTTTATACTATGTGGTATCTCAATTTCTACCATTTCCTCATCTACTGCTTGTTTAGCCAATTTATCTGCTTCTTCATTTCCTTTAATTCCCACATGGGCTGGTACCCACATAAATTGTACTTCTATTTTACTTTGCTTCAACTCAAAGAGATTTTGCAGGATTTCCATCATTAAATCTGGTATTGATTCTGATTTTTGATTATCAATACTGACTATTGCTGAATATGAATCTGAACATATGACCGCGTTATTAATTCTCCTTTCTTTAATTAGTTTTACTGCTAACACTATAGCCATCAGCTCACCAGTATATTGCCATGCTCTCTCTGTGGGTGCGCAGCAAATATAGGCCGTTTCTCAATATGCGTTCTTGTCTGTACTTGTGTTCTTGTGGACTTGTGAAACGTCATCAGTCGCTGCCCAAGTACTGTCCCAATTCAAAGTTCACATCTAGCCAAGAACAGTTCAAATCCCCGTATGTGTTCTTGATCCGCCCCGTTTACCGAGGATGCATCGAGAGGTGACTCGTGCCGACTTGAGACAGCCATGTATCCCAGAATGCATCTCGTACCAACCAGCAAGCGTCAATACCAGAGGAGAAAACCCGTGTAATATCAAAATAATACTGTTATTTTGTCATGAAATGTAATTTTAAGAGTGTTTCAGTCGAGAATGTAGTTGTTTAAAGCTCAAATCTGTGGTTTGTTTATAAAGATAGCGCCTATTTGAACAATTTATCTGACCCTTTCGGAGTTGTGTGATCCAGACGATCACCGGGCGTTCAGCGCTCATTAACCCCATCTGGAACAGCTTTTCCTCGGCTAGTGCTTCTGACGTGTGCCGCTGGCTCTAGTGTCTCTAGTGGATAAACATGACGTATATTCGTCTTGTGTCGATCTTTGGTCTCACTCATTAATCTATATTTGTTCCATGGCAAATCGTTTTGGCTGAGGGCAAAGTGAAGTTTTCATAACTTTATATATTTAGGCTATTTAACTTTAACTTTGTAGCCTAATTATTTGCTTAATTTCTCATTGTAAGTTAGCTTCTTATACCTTTATACTGTAAAGTATTGATCAGTAAAAATGGCATTTAACAAAAAGAGACAGGGTTGTTTATTTTATTTTATATACTTTAAAATAGATATATTTTTTATATTTATTTTAACATTCTCTTCACTATATGTAAAAATAAAATGACACATCCCTGTCTCTCTTTGACAAATGGCAATAAAAATCAAGAATGTTTCATATTTTTTAAATAAAATAAAAAAAGAAGCAGGGTTGTGTTTAATCATGTTGTTATAAATATGCAGTAAAGATAATTAATGTACAGGTTGCCTGAACCACAATTGTGTGGCCACTTAGGCTAATATGTTTACGATTTTTTTTTTATGAAAAGAGGCAGAGTGGTGTTTTCTAAAATATTTTGTTTTATTGTTGACGAAAAGAGGCAGAGTTGTAGCATATTTCGTTTGATTGTTGCCTAAAATATACAATTTTGTATGCTATTTCATCACTCAATTCACTTCTGAGAACATTTGATGTGAGAAATCAACTGTAAAGATTTCAAATATTGGCATTTTTACGAAAATGTATGGCGAGTCGTAAATGTTTGAGTTGTGTATGAGGGTATTGCGCAATACCCGCAAGAACACATCGTCTCAAACTGTCAGCAGCGTTCTGTGTGCTCGTCACCTTGCAAGTTCATTCTTCCAAGAACAACTAGCAAGAGCGTTCTCCCCAAGAACACAGGTCCGTTCTTTGCATTCTTGGTTTTGAGAAACACCCACTGTCCCAAAAGCTACTTCCCCAAAAGTTGGTTCCACCAACTTTTGTTGCATGGTTGCCCCCTGCAGTTTGGGAGTGCTCTGAGTGTCCTGGGTGAATCTAGGCTTAGAGTGCTCAGTACAACTAAAGCAAAGTAAACATGAATTGACACAACAATGTACCATCACAAGGGTCTTGGAAATATATTATGAAGGTTGAAAAACTACATAGTGTTACTTTAACTGGATGGATGTGTGGTTGTTGGATCACAGGGACTGTTAGACCCTTTGCTATACTAACATAACTAGCAATAATTTTACTTCTAAAAAATGTTGCATTTTAAGCACTGTATATACACTGTATAAATTAAAGCAATTATTTACAGTGACGTCAATACACATACACCGGTTCCCTAGTTCTGCTCTCTCACACGGAGTAATGAGCATAAGTGGGAGGTGTAGTCACATGGCTCTGATCAGGCTAGTATCACATGGTTTGTGTTTGCAGTGACTTCAGAGCACTGGACTAACTTCTGTTACACACAGTTATGATGAAAGTGTTTTATGCTTCCTTTGTGAAATACTGAAAACCACAGAGGGATTTTTAATCGAAAAGAAGCAGTGACACAATGGAAATACCAGCCATAAGTCTCAAGGTAATTTGTTTAATTTTATATTTATGTGTGTTCTATAGTTTGTACATTGATTGTTAAATGATCCATTAACAGCTGAAAGATCAAAAGGAAAAGGTTGTTGTTGTTTTATGTAAAAGTATTTATACACTTTATGAAACAGGAACGATCAAATAAAAACATAAATAAAATTGTATTACATAATTCATCATTCTAAAGCAACTTTTTTTTGTCAGTTTTATGTCTTACATTATTTCCTCAGATGTGCTTCCCTGATTCTAGTTGCACGTTTTACTATTTATCTGTCAATGACTGTGTTTCAAAACCTAAACTGTTTACCTAAACAGCATTTTCTGTCCATTCATCATATAGAGGCCTTCAGAAGTTTATCACAGTCTGGCCGGGCAACCAGGAACCTTTAAAATGAATAATGGAAATTGTAGTAAATACAGTTATGTTTATGGAAGTAAAATAATGACAAATGTTTTTGAAACAAAAAGCCTGTTGAAATGTACTTATTGAAAAAAAATATGCATTGCATTAACCCTGCTTGTATTTTACTGCATTGTATTTTTAGGGCTTGTATTTTTATGGGCTGAAATTTAGCATGGTTGAATATTTAGGCTGTGAATATTTCAATTCAAAACATTTCAAACACATTTTCATTAGTACATTTTCAATAATCTATATTCACCTTTCATGTTTCACTTCCAAAATATTCAAACTGATTAAAAATACAACCTATAATATTCAACAGGCGGTTTTCGGTCCATTTTATTTCGCTTTCAAATTCGCTTCCACAAATTCAGTGGTTTAAATTCGACAGTAAATTCAACGTTGACATCCAGGAACTGCAGGAAAAGCAGTAGATTACCGAGCAAAATCTCCATCTGCACCAGCAGGGGGTGCAAACGCGTGTTGTTGACGAAGATAGAGCAGTTAGAGCAAGCCATTCATTCATAAAAAATAATTTACAACAATGTAAGTGTATCTGTGATTATTATGACGTCTGTTTTATGTGAAATTCAGTGTCTTCACGATTACTTTTCCTGTGTAGCCTACATGCATCTTTCTCTACCGTGAACGAGATTATAATGTTATTCCCCCGACGCGGATGTACAGGTCCAATGTTACATTTGAGTTTGACATAATCTATTGGTTGTTTAGTTGCGGCGATTGTGCTGCATGCATTACTAGGGTTTCCCTCAATACCTCAGGATTCCCCTGCTGGACATATAAAACGCTTAACGTAGCTTAATGGACTAATACAGTGATATAAAATACCAAACTCGCAGGCAAGCAGAAGGACTCAGAATATGAACTTAACGCGCAAAGTTTAATGGTCCCCACATTTAGGGACCGTCTCTAAAGTTACATACGACATTGGTATACACGTTTCTAACTTCAATAGCATTTGAAGAGAACGACTTACAGTCATAAAACTAACTGTAAAGTGTTCATGTAGGCGTCAGGCATAATGTGCAATTTATTCAAATAAATTGAAGTTTGCTATTGAAGTTAGAAACGTTTAGGCCTAATAGGACTACCAGTGTTACTTTAGAGACGGTCCCTAAATGTGCGAATGTCAAGACAATTTTACGTTTAGTCATTTCGCAGATGCTTTCATCCAAAGCGATTTACAGTTAAACTAACAATATAGAACAACAATATGAAAGTGCTATGAACCTTCCCAGTTTAATCTAATGCAGTACATGTATGTTGGTATACTTCCTCAATAAAGGTGCGAGTTTTGTCTTTTATATCACTGTATTATTCCATTACAGGAATTGCCAGTTTTGTCCCGACAGAAAGGGAATCTTTGAGTATGATGATGAGGTATTGAGGGAAACCGATAATCCCGTTCATGGTAGAAAAAGCTGATAACATGTAAGGCTACACAGGGAAAGTAACAATGAAGTTAATGAATGAAACATAAAAACAGCTTTTGTGCCTTCGGAAAATCGTCTTTTCCGCATATATACTGACCCAGATAATCATCACAAAAAACGTAATGCATGCTCAATTGTTGTACAGTTTTCATAAATGAATGGCTTGCTAACTCTATCTTCATTAACAACACGCGTTTGCACCCCCTGCTGGTGAGGTCGACTAACAGGAGATGGAGATTATGCTCGGTGATCTCCTGCTTTTCCTGGATGTCAACGTTGAATTTACTGTCGAATTTAAACCACTGAATTTGAGGAAGCGAATTTGAAAGCGAAATAAAATGGACCGAAAACCGCCTGTTGAATATTATAGGTTGTATTTTTAATCAGTTTGAATATTTTGGAAGTGAAATATGAAAGGTGAAAATGGATTATTGAAATTTTACTAATGAAAATGTGTTTGAAATGTTTTGAATTGAAATATTCACAGCTTAAATATTCAACCATGCTAAATTTCAGCCCATAAAAATACAAGCCCTAAAAATACAATGCCTTAAAATACAAGCAGGGTTAATGCAATGCATATTTATTTCAAGTAGTACAATTCAACAGGCTTTTTGTTTCAAAAACATTTGTCATTATTTTACTTCCATACATGTTCTTTATTTTGTATCAAATTGGGTCACACATTTTAGCATTCTTTAAGCACTATTTACTTACGTAAAAATAAAAAATAATTGTTTGGTACAACATGCTTATTGTGTTTATGTTGTATTACAAAACACTGCACTTTTGCTGAGATACAGGTAATGTTAGAGACAGGTTTAATTGTATGGATAGGTTTAAGCACTGCAGTGGTGGGTGTAAAGAGTCAACAGTAATTAGGGGCCAAGCACCGAAGGTGCGGAGGCACCTATTGTATCTGTTCTGGTTCTTTATTATTATTCTTTTTCCGACTGGGCGTCTATGGCAGCCCATAGAACCGTTAGCGGGAAAGTTGTTTTGGTTTGACATTCTGATAGAGGACAGTCCCAACATTAACCCTTTGGGGTCGGAAAACGCGCCATCACGTTTTGCTGTTTTTTTTCCTTATCAGTGCAAAAGAGAATCAAATTACTCTGTTGATTTTGATCTTAAATATAAGTGTTGTACATCATTAGATCCTGTTAAGTGTGTATTATTTTTGTGGATACTCACAATAAAAACAAAGTGTTGTGCTTTTCGTCAAATAAAGAAAAATAAACATGATGCGCGTTTTCAGGGTGCCGCCAGAAATTCAGGTCCCTATGGAAACCAAAATTTCTGGGCCCCCTACATTTTTTACAGATAAAATTTAACCCAATAAACATGCCCAGTATACTTTAAAAATGATATTTAGCACATTGCATAGTTAAAATGTCTAAAGATGAAAAACAAGATTTTTTTTTTGAAATATGTACTTGTTTAAGGGAGCACATTATCTCAATTGCTGACTCTGCAACTGTATAAGTCAAACAAACACACACACACACACACACACACACACACACACACACACACACACACACACACACACACACACACACACACACACACACACACGTAATAATAACCATATTATTTTTATTGCCCTATTTAGTTTTCTTAATATAAAATATTAAAATATCTATTTTGTAAACTTATAGCCAATGGTTACTACAGACATGCTTTATTCAATTTTATATAATTCTTTTCTGGGGCATTTTATTCACATTAAGAACGTCAAGTTTGACAGCATCGATCGTAGCAGCAGCACTGTGACTTCACAGAACACACCGATCTCATGAAAGTGCGTATCAATACCACGAATGTTATTTTTTCGCGCCATTTATACGCCAAAAATAGTTTTTGCGTGTATATGATAGGCATTTTTCACGTGCATATGATACACACTTTATGGCGTGTAATACGCACGCACCCACCTCCCCTCCTCCCCCTAATCCTACCCAAGGGGTTTCAGTGCGTAGCATGCACGCAAAAAACATTTTTGGCGTATAAATGGCACGAGAAATAACATTCGTGGTATTGATACGCACTTTCATGAGACTGCGTTGGAACTAACACAGTCTCATCCCAAGAAGTCATATATTGACGTCTTGGGACGTCTTTTGACCATACGTCAATATCCGCCTTTTTAGGGTACCCCTAAACGTCGGTAAATGACGATCCTGGGACGTCATACAACTGACGCTTTACCTTTAACGTCAATCGGTGACGGGGTAGGTTTAGGGGTAGGTTTAGGTCTGGGGTAGAGTTAGGATCCGATAACGTCAGCTAACCGACGTTTAAGGGTACCCTAAAAAGGCGAATATTGACGTATGGTCAAAAGACGTCCCAAGACGTCAGTATATGACTTCTTGGGATGAGACTGCGCTGTTGGAACACACAAAACTTACACGGCAAACTGATTTTGTAATTTTTGAAGCGTGTAGATAACTTTTTGTTTTGTAAAGTTATCATCATGTGGCGAACACAGTAGATATAAGACGTATTTAGAGGCTTCAATCTTCGTGAAGTTTCGCGCTCAGGCTCACCTTGTTCGGCTAGACGGGGACGGGGAACGTGGGGGGAGGAGGACGTGTGTGTGCAGCAGCCGCTGAATCTGTGCCTACGAGACTTGATAACCCCTGAGACAGCAAATATGTTATTATTGTTGGATGTAATAAATCATAATTCAGTAATTATTTTACTAAGCTAGCTAGATAAAAGCGGGTCATGTAGCAACAAAAATTAGTAACTCTGAAAGTTTTGGAATACAGAATAGGGCAAGCTACCTTTCTTTTTGAAAAACTGTGACACATACTGTCGACTTCAGCGTTCTCTGTCTTCTCTTTCCTTCATTTTTTTCCGTTTTTGATGCCCTGACTAAGTCATTATTAGTCATTATTATAGTCAAGTGTTATTGCACTTGCTATGATGTAGTGCAGACAGTGACACACGCAGGCATGTCACATCAAAGGTCAGGCTGACTTTTGATGTGACATGCCTGCGTGTGTCACTGTTTGCACTACATCATAGCAAGTGCAATAAGCAAGAGACGCTACACTAGCGATCGTAGCTCGGACAGCGCAGGTGGAATGAACCATTGTGAGGGGGAGGGGTGTGACTGAAAACAGTAAATACATTATTTGTTTTTTAAATATTAAATCTATGGTCAAAACGGACAAAATACACATTTAGTGCACGAGGGGCCCTAACACATTTAATGTATGTATAAAAAAGAGAAAAGAAATAAGAAAAGAAAAAGGGGGTCTGCTCTTCTGGGCCCTAAATCAGCCTGGGCCCTTAGAATCGTCCTAACCTTCCACCCCTTTACGGCGCCCTTGCGCGTTTTGCCTTCTCTCTGTCAGTGAGGTCCGTTCTGAAACGCGTCCGAAAAATTAACTGTAACTCTGTCAATACTTGTCACAGAGATACGAGAGATTTCTCTTTATGAAGCTGAGATTCTCTTCTTTTAAATGAAGTAATTTACTAAAAAAATAAATATCTCCAGTTTATGTAATCCGTTTGAAACCAAGGAGAGGTACAGTTTTTTCATTCTCCCTTCATTATTTTTAATGAGCTGAGGCCGTCACACCCCCAGAGCTTTTCACATGGTAAATAGGCGATCTATGCATAGCACACGCGCACGCCCCGCGATCAATGCCAAACAACACGAAGTTTCTTCATCAGAATACTGATAGTTCATCGCGTTTTAGGGATGGAAGCACGCTACTCCTTCAGAGGATTATGGACAGCGGGGAATAATTCACCTTTATCTCAGAGGAATTTAAAACTCGGACGACGAACGGTTGCATTTTGAAGAACGAACAGTTGCATTTTGAAGAACGAATTGACCCCGCCGAGGATACAAGTTCGGAGTAAGTTGTTTAGTGTTATAATTCCTTATCTGATCATAGAGCTCAAATGCATTTTCAGACTATATTTTGCCTAGTTTTGACATAGTAAATATTACCTCACAACATTCGTGTAGGCCTATACGCTCGTGTAAACCTTTTGAATAACTGCTTAGGTTATAATGATTTAGTGAAATATATCGATCCGCAAGTTTTGTGTGAGTATCGGCTGTGGTGTAGTGGCAGATCTTTCGCCTAGCATGTCAGAGGTTATGGGTTCGAATCTGCCCTTGGTATAGTTTTTTTTCTCTCATCAAAACCGAATATGTTCATCAGTTGTTACAGTCTATATCAAACACACACGTATATAGGACACATGTTTGTGTGCATTTTATTTTGTGATTTCACCGGAATGAATAGTGTCCGCAATGGCGATAGATTGAAGAGTGCGTTCTAAGGCTTCGTTCACACTGCAGGGCTTAATGCTCAATTCCGATTTTTTGAAAAAATCAGATTTTTTTGCAAGGACGTTCACATTTCCAATTAAATGCGACCTTTTGTGATTTCCTGTGTGAACGTGAAATGACCCAGAAGTGACCCGCATGCGCAGAAGAGTACTCAACGGTCAATGACGTCACTTGCTGTTTGCGGAAGTACCTAAACATGAATGTCAACAGGGGAGCTCGTTTAGCAATATTAAAGTTATTTTCCCAACAGAGCCAGCACAATTACAATCTTTTCGTTTTAAGAAGAAAATTAAGGAGGAGAGCATTTGAGCGCCTTCGATTAACTCACGGGAAGAGACACGTCTGTGGCGGACCATAACAGTGCAACGCATTGGAGTGTATTGACAGGTGCGTGCTATCGGTGCTATTGTACGATAGCTAACTTGTTTATCTTCTCATTCCTGCCTACTTCAACGCAGAATTATGACGTTTGTCGCATATCAACGGCGTGCGGGTCGGATACATGCGACCTGGCCGTTCAGATTGAGGTCGCATTTCAAAAGATCAGATACGTATCGGATTTGGACCACATACCCAAGTGGCCTGGGTCGCATTTGAAAATATCGGATCTGTGTCGTTCAGACTGTCATAAAAAGATCGGATACAGGTCGCATAGGGGCAAAAAAATCGGAATTGGTTCGTTTCAGCCTGCAGTGTGAACGTAGCCTTAGAGCGAGTGAAGACTGCGCGTGCTTCGCCACAAGAGAGCTCTGTATCCATGGCACTGATAGCAGCGGACACGAGCGCTCAGCTTGTTTGGTCTTTTTATGTTTTTTTTTTTTTTTTTTTGAAAGGATGTGTTAAAGGATAATTCCGGTATTTAACACTTTGAGTCTATTTTTTAGTTTGTTTTGGATGAACTAGAGTGGTGGACTTAGAAATTTTGACGATGGGTCCTGTCTCGACTTTTTGACTCTTTTAGGATCGCCTCTGAGCGCTTCAGAGTGGCTTTCTACGAGCATACTGAAACATGTCCTAAAACAACACTTAACATTAGTTTCCAAAACTGTGGAACTCACCGAGTGGTTAGTGGTGTAAGTTGATGTTCCAAAACAAGTAGCGTAGCGAAATACAGTTTCTGTCGTGTTTTATTTGCCATTTTTTAAAATCCCATTGATGTCTGTTGGAGGACTCAGTGCTCGTTGATATTACTGCGCCCCGGATACCGAAAGGGGTCTGTTTACATTTGGTTGTAGTCTTTTCGCTCGGTTCTCCGTCTCTCAGAAGGCTAGCGTGAGCAGAGCAACTGCGGTAAAGTGGTTGTCGCCATCAAGTGGTCGGGAGTGTGCTAACGCTTCAGACTCAAATATCGAACGGAAATTTATACGCGGTTGTGAGGTATCTGAAAAATAGTTCCACTATAGCAAATAACACGGATTGAAAGTATACATTGCGCCGATATATTTGTTTTTAATCATCAACGAACACCACTAACCACTCGGTGAGTTTCACAGTTTTGGAAACTAATGTTAAGTGTTGTTTTAGGACATGTTTCAGTATGCTCGTAGAAAGCCACTCTGAAGCGCCCTGAGGCGATCCTAAAATAGTCAAAAAGTCGAGACAGGGCCCATCGTCAAAATTTCTAAGTCCACCACTCTAGTTCATCCGAAACAAACTAGAAAATAGACTCAAAGTGTTAAATACCGGAATTATCCTTTAAGTGATATGAATGACTTTAAGTCTTTATGTTCTTAGGAAAGATTTCTATTTTGAATAAATGCTGCTTTTTAACTTTTTATTCATCAGTGAATCATTCTTAGTTCAGGCTGCCTCACAGCACCTTGATGGGCCATTAGCCATTGGGGGAGTGTCTTTAGTCTTCCCAGGTGTAAATCACATTAATATTCATGACCATTCACACATACCCCGCATACAGCACTGCTGACCCAAAAACTGATGTAAGAAATTCAAATTGTTATATTGATGTTTCTGAAAGAGTGGTCAGAATGATTTTCACTTCATTTTGAAGTAAAAATTCTAGCCTACAAGAATAGTAACTCAAAAGTATTGTGGACAACTATTCAGTATGTGTTAAATGGCCTTATTGCGGTGACATTTTTTTCCCCAAAACGTACTAACCACGCATATTATTTTTTTTCTATAAAATGCAAACATGTACATCCATTTGGCTCACATATTATTGTAGCAGAGTTTGTGCTGAATACAGCAAATGTATATGTTGGCAAATGGTATGTTTTAAGTAGCTGAAATAAGCACAAATGTCAGGGCATGTCAAAACACCTAAATAGCCCCAAAACAGCTCAGACCCCAGAGGGTTAAATACACCAAATTTGGTGTCTCTAACTCATTCCCTCTAGCGCCACCACCTGTCCAAAATTTCACTTTTATTATGCTAATAACTTTTGGACCATAAGGCCTATTAACAAAATTCTTTTTTCCTCTGATTCCTGAGCTCATGCCGATTCGATTGCACCCTATGACGTCATTTTCCGTCTTGCAATTTTTTCCGCCATTTTGAATTTTCAGAGAAACATACTTTTGCGAACTCGTCCTAGACGGTTTGTCCGATTTTCACCAAAATTGCACCAGATCATCTCCAGGCAGTGGCGAAAATTTTTTTGGAATTCAAGTTGATTCGTCAAATCGTTTTTTGATAAACGTGCAAACTTATTTTACGTAGCGCTTGTGAAAACAGACGTAAGGCTGTATCTCCGCAACGCTTTATCGAATTCAGACCAAATTTGGTACGTCATCACAAGCATAACTTGAGGCTACGTGCTGCGTTTCGGCACAGCGCCACCTACTGGTCTGGAGATATGAAAAATGCCTATTTTTACATATAACTTCTGAACGGTTTGTCCAAAAATCATAAATGGGGTCTCGTTAGATTGAGGGTGTCATGCCGAGTCGACTGATATCCAATTTTCCCAGATCGGCTATTTTGGATGTCGGCCATTTTGAATTATGTGCTAAAATGCTGTATTTTTTGAACGCATGAACGAATTATTACAAAACTCGATATGGGTCATCAGTAAGATGCCCTGAAGGAGCCTGAGAAGTTTCGAAACAGCGCCACCTAGTGGTCAAAAGTTATAACAAAATTTCCAAAAAGGCTAATAACTTTTGAATAAATCTGCCTGTTGAAATGCCACTGCTCTTAATGGATTCCTCGGGTCAAGCTGAGAACATAGATACCAGGTTTTCCTTATTTGGCCGAACTTCCTGTCCGCCATCTTGATTTTCAGTCAAAACCTACTTTTTCGAACTCCTCCTAGACCGTTTGTTCGATTTTGGTGAAAATCGGACAAACGGTCTAGGAGGAGTTCGAAAAATCTCCATATCATCTCCAGACTGTGCCAACTAAAAGTTATAGATTTCGTGTCGATAGATGAAACCGTTTTCGTATAGCGCAGCAGCAAATTTGAGGCATGATGCTAAAGCACTATTCAGGCTTTATCTCTGCAATGCCTTGACATATTGACACCAAACTTTATATGTGTCATTGCCACTTCACTCTGACCACATCACATCAGTTTTGTAACTGCGCTACCTATTGGTCGAAAGTGATAATCCATTAAATCATATTTTTATTTACAGGTACTATGATTTTTTAGCCATTTCGCCTACAATTGTCTTTAAATGTTTTTAAATGCTCATTGTTGCAGTTGGTCTGACACTTTCAGCAATGTTGGCATGTCTTGTCGTCTGATTGTGCTTGGCCCCGGTAATTGCTGCTTGCAGCTATATTTATAGATGTAATTACAGAAATTAATTACAGATGTAATTATATGCAGGTTAAAATATATTTACAATGTGAATATATGTGCTGTATTAATATTAATGTATAACATTATTTATTTAAACCCTTAAGTCTTAAAGGCACATAAAGTGGGACCCAGAAATGTCCTTTTTTATTGGTTCATATCTTGATTCTTTTAGAAAATCATTGCCTGCAACACATTTTGTATTTTAGAGATACCCCAGATCATAGGTGCAGCATGTAGCCCAAAAATGCCCTGAATGCTCACTTGGTTTTGAGTTTCTATGCCAGTTTCTAGGGAATAGATCTGTACATTTACTCATGTGCTGCACTGTTCGTGTGTGTTTTCTCTGCAGGCAATCGTGTTGGTTCACTGGATACTGACAGTATGGTGAGAGTTATGGCGCATTTGCCTTTCTCGTTTCTGTTTTTTTTATCACTAACCTGAGGAATTTCACCATTAGTGAAGTTTTTCATCCACTTCTCAGTTCAGAAGTATTGGAAATACATTTCGTCTTCAAACTAAACTGTGTGTGTATATATATATAATTGTGACTAGTCTGATTAAGAGTATTTCACACACACACACACACACACACACACACACACACACACACACACACACACACACACACACACACACACACACACACACACACACACACACACACACACACACACACACACACACAAAGTGGTCAGAAGTGAGGTGCGGACCCTGCAAAATGAGCTGGAAAAAAGCTGGAGAGAAGCCACGGGACAACTGGAACGGCTGCTGATCCGAAGAGTTTGTTTTTGTGGATGTTTGGGGAGCATGTAATGAATGGAATAAACAGAGTACAGCATGATAAAGACAAATTTAATTAATTGGCCAAAATCACTGCATATAACCTCTCCTTAGTGCCCTAAAAAAGCAGACTGAGGATGCAGCACAAGATGAACAGAAATGAGGTCACGATGCCAGGGGTGAAGGTATGACGTCACTTTGTAGGTCAACAGGCAGTTTTAGCATCACACTACTTGGTTCACTCAACAAAAAAAAATGAAAGGATTTTCCCATAGGCTTTTTGGATTATCGCTAAAAACAAGCTCTGTGATCAACAAAAGTTTATGATACTTGCACGTTTTGTCCATCAAGATAATTATCACAGATGATTACAACTTTTATGAATTTTGAAGCCTAAATGTAGTCGCCAGAAGTAAAAAGATAAAAATAGGCTATAAACGAACTACACCACATTCCCACAAATTCAACGTCACCATTACCAATCTTCCAACAGCTCTTCCAGTTTTT
Organism: Chrosomus eos; assembly: GCA_036326025.1. Classification (NCBI taxonomy): domain Eukaryota; kingdom Metazoa; phylum Chordata; class Actinopteri; order Cypriniformes; family Leuciscidae; genus Chrosomus; species Chrosomus eos. Next base: position 26,223,107 of record CM070839.1, read on the forward strand.
ATCTAAAACATTTTCCCAGAACATTAGAGTTAGAATAGTTTGTAAGACCCAATTATAAGCATAACGAGGCTGTTAAGAGATCTGTTCAGCGTGATGACGTTTAATCTCCTCGACAGCCTCTGTAGTCCCAGCCCGATCTCACGACCAATTCGTACGAATTTGTACGAGTGGCTAATTCGTAACAATTCATACGACCTCACTCGTACGAATTTGTACGAATTTGTAGGATTTTTGCTAAATCGTACATATTTTACGAATTCCAAATTCGTATGAATTTATACGAATGACCTACTCCTGACCCCGCCCCTAAACCTACCCATCACGTGGGTTTAGACAAATCGTACGAATCCGTACGAGTGAGGTCGTATGAATTCGTACGAATTAGCCACCTTTTAATCATTCGTACAAATTCGTACGAATTGGTCGTGAGATAGCGTTGGTAGTCCCATTTAGCCACTTTTTAAGCACACCTTTTAAGCACACCTTTTTCAAGACAAGTAACAGCTTAAATATATCAAGAGTGGGGTAATATTGATGTATTTTATGTTGTAGAATAAAACGTGGAAGTGTCTTGAGCTTGTTCACCATATACCTTATTTCAGCCATTTAACCACCCTGTTCTGAAAACCCATTGACTTCAGGACGATGGAACCAGAAGTGTTAAAATGCTAACTCACTTCCACATTTACAAAGTGATGTCATACCTGCACCACTCTATTAATCATAAAACTCAAAAAACAAATCAAAACAAATCAAAATGGACAGAAAGGATTATTAGTGAAACATTTTGAATATACACTGTGCATTTAAACATCCGTCACACTATGGCAGTGAACTATTCAAAATGTATCGATTCTCACAAATGTTTGTTTTCTGTCTTTTAAATAGTCATTTCTAAAATAACCGATTGCTTATGTATGTTCAAAAAGTCTTCCAGTTTTGAAGCCACACAGCATAACAAATGAAATATTTCATCTTTATTTGTTTTTTTAATTTTGATTTCATTTTGTTGATGGCAAATTTTCGACTCACGTTTTTTTCTCTTTGCACTGTTATATTATTATTGTATTATTATTGTACAGGACTTAAAGTAATCTCAAAAGAAAAAAAAAATTGTCAGATTATATTACCTAAAATCTGTAATGTAACAGATTGTTACAATTTTCAAAATTTTGTATTCAGTAATTTTACTAAAATTTGTAAGTAATCTACCTAGCAATGAACCGTACTAAATTAAGTTAAATTGACAGCCCTAATTAAAATATTAGTCTTAACATTTGAATGTGTGTTTATGGTTTATGTGCAGGGCATGCTTGTTTCCCTGGCTTCCTACTTCTTATGTGTTGGGGAATGTGAGCGTTCTTGCAGTGGGAGTGTGGGCCATTGCACAGAGAGACTCCATAGATGCTGTATTATTGGTAAGTGTGATTTTTTTTTCATTCATGAAGAGCATGATTTTCAGATCATGAAGGCCTAGACATTAATTTTATTCAGTATTGATTACAGATGAGAAATCCTCACTTTTATGACATTTGAGTATTTCATAGCCATACTTCTGACTGGCCAAATAGTCTGGTTCACATTACTGCTTTTCTACTGCCGTGCCAGTGTGAGCCAGGGCTAATGTGGGACCTTGAGCACAGAGGCCAAAATCAAGTTGCATTTCCACTGTCAGGCTGGTACCACAGTAGCCCTTCAGCGCAGCCCTAAAACATGCCCTTAACACGCCTCCATTGAAAGACAGTTGTCATGCCCGATCACGTGAAAATCGGCGAATTCTGGTCACCAGCTGATCAATCGGTGCATCACTAAAAGATAAGCTTTAAAAGTATAATGTTCAGATAGGCTATATGCGACAAATTATTATAATGCTATTTCATAACAATACTCATAAAAATGTAAATATGTTTATGTTTTTTTTTACTATTTGTTTCTGCAAGTTTTTTTTTTTTTTCAACTTGCTGCGGCCCCCCTGGCGGCCCTCACTTTGAAAACCCCGGTTCTAGTACACCCCAAAAACAATAATAGGCATAATAGGACCCCTTTAAGGCTTAGTCCAAAGGTCCACATATAGAAAAATATTGTTAAAATGTCATATGTTTACGATACATTTCTGAGCATTTTGCTTTTTTGTGTGGCCAGCCAAATAGATGGCCATTACAAGATGGTCGTTGAGCATGCTGAGACTACTTGTTATTTATTTTTTTTGTGTTTGTATATATTATATTTGTCATGCTAATGTTTGATATCTGCTCTTCTTCCTTCAGTTCTTGATCGGGTTGGCAATGACCATCTTGACTGACATTGTTCATTTTGGTCTTTACTATTTAACACCTGGAAACTCGCCGGACTTGTTCCGTTTTAGTGCAGGCATGGCCATCCTGAGCCTGGTGCTCAAACCGGTTTCCTGTTTCTTCGTCTACCAGATGTACCGTGAGCGGGGTGGCGAATACAACATCAACTTTGGTAAGTTGGGGACTGAAGAAAGGAAAAAGATGGGTGACTGATTGTAATGTAATGGGTGACTGATTCATTTTGGTGCTTTGTAATGCATATGAAAGTCTTTCCATGAAGTTAAAGTACCAGCATTGTTTGCTCTGGTTTGTTTAAAGCAGTATCTAGCCTTTTTTAATCATTATAATTATGTGAACAAGCAGAGTATTTCCCTGAAAATGGCAAAATGAGATAAAAAGAGGAGCGGGTAATTGAGTTTTAGAGCTAGTCACAAGACATATGCCTGACATATGCCACATAAAAGAAAAATATAATTTTTTTTACTTGGAAGAGGTCAAGAACATTTTAGACAAAACCTTTGAACCTTGAATCCTTGAATCTGAAAAATATATTGTAGATGTGTTTTTTTGTTGTTGTTGAAGAGTATCAAATACATCAGGCTTTTATAGGTCATGTAGTATGAAATAATAGTGTAACCTTTAAATTTCCTAGTTCATTATTTTATTTTATTTTATTTTACTATTTGTAAATTGATTATTTTATTTCAATTATAATAAAGTGATTATTTTATTATATATATATATATATATATATATATATATATATATATATATATATATATATATATATATATATATATATATATATATATATATATATCAGTGGCGGGCCGTGCATTTCACACCTAGGCCTTCTGTCCTATCTGAATTAATAACTTTTAATAGTGTAGCAGCGCAAAAACTCTCTATAATTGTTGTTTTCATTTTGCTCTGGCAGTTATAGGGTTAATGCGGTGAGTTCGGGAAAGGCCGGTAGAGAGAAACGAGCGTGTGAGTTCGGCTGGTGCGTTTGTGTACAGTGGTTCTTGCGTTCCGAATCCGATTATAAGTTCAGAAACGGAGCCTCCCTTATCTTGTCGTTCAAGGGTTACAATAGTCCCTTTTCAGACGTTACAATAGTATGAATGTTTGATAAAAAATACGTTTCGATCATACATCTAAAAGAAAAATGAAGAAGAAAATCATATTTACCACGGGGAAAAAAGCATTATAAACTACTGATTATTTTTTACACAAAATCCATCCTTATTTCTTTCCTCAAGAAGACTTAAATTACAGTTGTACAGGTTCTAACTGCGTTGCAGTTCCAACAATGCCGTGTCTGTCTCGTCATATTTCTGGGATATGTTTTACTTCGCTTTAGGGCTGAGAGTGTCTGCTGGACAGAAGCACAGTCACCGCAAAACATGACGATGTGTACAGCTGCTGCCCCATGCTCTCACACAGAGTTTTGAAATCAATAAGATCAGCGGGACTTTTGCCTTCAAAATCATTCGTTGGCATAACTTACATTAGTCAGTTCTGTTTTTACCCGGACAGATCGAATAGAGTTCCGTGACTCTGCGTTTAGCTCAGGCTGAATAAGGGTTCTCTTACGAGAGTATCTCTCGTACTGCGTAATATCTTACGCTATGGGGAAATACTCTTTCCTCGAGATATTGAAGCCAAAAATTATCCTTAATTTTTTAAACATGCAAAACGCTTTTGCAGCAGCAAGCAGACAAGGGCGAGACAGCTCGCGCGCCCATTGGCTGCCTCGCTGGAAAAGCTGCAGCCTATCGAGTGAGGCACTGCGTGACGTAATGACGAATGAGGACGCTTCGCACTCATTTCGTCATGTCCCGCCAGTATAGGCGTGGTCTCGCCCTATAATACCCTCGATAGCTGTATTTCCTCTGATTTTTCTACTCTTCACGCGAAGCTCACGCATCGCTGGATCCAGAGTGAGAAGCCGCGCCGTTGACTTGTAGCCTTATCAGCGGGACGTGCCATCTTCTGAAGTCGCTGGCCCAGCCGCCTTCAACCGCCGTACCTGCTGCGCTTTCCGGCGTACTATATCCTTTACTCTGCTAAGTGTGTGTGTTTGCTTACGTGACGCAACACCCATTTCTACTGTTCTAAAAGAGCTGCGTCTTTTTAAAGATGCCTTCCTGTGGTTCTTGCCGAGCCCCACTCAGCGACGAGGACCGCCACGTCATCTGCGTGTCCTGCCTGGGTGAGGATCACGCGGCCACCGCGCTCGCTGACGGCGGATGCCATCATTGTGAACGCTTGCCTATGGTGACTCTGCGGACTCGCCTAGCTTCGTTCTCCGAGCCCGCATCCCAGCCCGCCGTGATGCCGCGCCGCAAGAAGCGCCGCGCCCAGCGCGCACCCGAGCTATTTCCAGCCCGCCAAAGCTCGCCGGTTCGCCCGCCAGCTTCGCCGGCTTCGCTCGAGTCGCTCCCAGATGGACAGCGGCCGCCGTCTGCCGCCGCGTCCGCACTTGAGCTCGACGAACTTACCGGAGACGGCATTGAAACTGAGCCGATGCGTCCGCTCTCTCAAGCCGTGGATTACATCGGCCTCGACTGAAAGGTGCTCGCGCAACTAACGCGCAATAGGCTGGACGGACGCTTTCTCGGGAAAGACGAAGCTCCGTCACAGTCGAGACCCGCGCCTTTCCCCCCTGAATGGTGAGATACATTTGTGGCTAACGCTATCCGAGATGACGGAAGCTGAGCGCTCCGTGTTCCTCGACGTTCTCGCTCTGCTGGACGCCGCCCCCCCTCAGCGCGGGCCCCGGCCAAGGATTGAGATAAAGCCCGAGGTCTCGAGGCCTTCCTAGTCTCTCTAGGAAAGCGACGGTGTTCAGTTCCCGCTGCGGCCGGATTTCCACCAAAACTTCTCGCTCGTTCAGTTCCAAGCAATGTGACTGTTCCAGTGTATTTCGCAGTAAGCAAGCTGGTTCCACAGCCCGCTTGCCTGCGCACAAAGGCCGTCGTTTCGGCTAACTAGCAGCGCCGCCAGGCCCGAGATCAAACACCGCGCTCTCGCTCTGCTGGACGCCGCCCCCCTCAGCGCGGGCCCCGGCCGAGGATTGAGGTAAAGCCCGAGGTCTCAAGGCCTTCCTAGTCTCTCTAGGAAAGTGACGGTGTTCAGATCCCGCTGCGGCCGGATTTCCACCAAAACTTCTCGCTCGTTCAGTTCCATGCGTTGTGACTGTCCCAGTGTATTTCGCAGTGAAGCAGCCGGTGTCTCAGCCCGCTTGCCTGCGCACAAAAGCCGTTTCTATGGCTACCCAGATAAATCCAATAAAGAGTGCATTTTCTGGTGTTCCGGCCACGGCCGATGGTGTTACGAGTGTTGTAAGAATGCCCACGTCCCAGTGCCCATTCCCACACCCAGACACAGCCCGCCACGGTGCAGGGCTAGCACAAATAAAACCAACTCATGTTGGTTGTGCAGAAAATATAGTGAACGCGCCCATACAATGCCCGCTTACACTATACGATGCGTGTCCCTTGGTTTCTGTAAAAACGAAACTAACACACATTTAGTCGGCGCGAGCCGACAGTGTTCTCAGTGCAGTAAATGTGCCCGCTGTTCAGCATTTCCTCACTGACACGCCGAATCCCACGGGATTCACCCCCGCTCGCTTTCTATGCACAACCCGTCACAGAGAAGCTGAGCGCGGCCAGGCTGCCCGCTGTGATTAGCGCGCACCTCGCACGCTGTGAACACAGCGTTGATTCAGTCGGCGCGAGCCGAGTGTTCTCCGTGCAGAAAATGTGCCCGCTGTCTCGCGCCCGCATTTCTCACAGACACTCCGAATCTCACGGGATTCGCCCCCGCTCGTCTTCTCTGCACAACCCGTCACAGAGAAGCTGAGCGCGGCCAGGCTGCCGGCTGTGATCAGCGCGCGCCTCGCACGCTGTAAACACAGCAGTGATTTAGTCGGCGCGAGCTGACAGTATTCTCAGTGTAGTAAATGTGCCGCATTTAGTAAATGTGCCCACATTCCCTCACACGCGCCGAATCCCACAGGATTCGCCCCGCTCGCTTTCTCTGCGCGTCCCGCCATAGAGAAGCTGAGCGCGGCCAGGCTGCCCGCTGTGATCAGCGCGCCCCCCGCCTCGAACGCTGTAAACACGGTGCTGTGTTCCCAGTACACAGGGGCTCTCGAGCTGCCGTCCTGCCGCGGCCAGAGCCCAGATTTCATTCTACCCCTAGCTATTCACGCAGATGCGTGGTCAAGGCTTCCCGGGGTATCAGAATGGGTGTTGAACACTATAACGAGAGGCTGTTCGCTACAGTTTGCTCGACACGCCCGCCGTTATGCGGCGCGAGTCGAAACTACGGTGTATAGCGAAGTGTTTCATCTACTTCGAGCCGAGATAGCGAAACTACTGAGAAAAGGGGCTATAGAACCTCTATCTCAGGGCGAAGGGGGCTTATACAGCAGATATTTTCTGGTACCGAAAAAAGATGGTGGGCTCAGACCCATTCTAGATCTGCGACTGCTGAACAGAACCCTCGGGAAGCGCCAGTTCAGAATGCTTACGACCAGGAAAATCCTCGCGCAAGTGCGCCAAGGAGACTGGTTCATGTCAATAGATCTGAAAGACGCCTATTTTCGAATACAAATAGCGTCCCATCACAGGCGATTCTTGAGATTCGCCTTCGAGGGCCAGGCATATCAATACACAGTCCTGCCGTTCGGCCTGTCCATAGCACCCCGTACGTTCACGTAGTGCATGGACGCGGCCCTCGCCCCCCTGAGACTTCGGGGCATGCGAGTTTTGAACTACTTGGACGATTGGCTGATTCTAGCTCGTTCACGAACGGAGCTCATAGAACACAGGGCCGCATTACTCGAGCACCTCGAGGAGCTGGGCCTTACAGTCAATTGGGCGAAAAGCTCACTGCTCCCCAGTCGGAGAATTTCCTTTCTGGGAACAGTGTTAGACTCGCTATCCATGACAGCACGCCTGTCACCGGAGCGCGGATTGAATATTCAGCACGTCGCGAGATCCTTCCGCCACGGCTCTATAGTCCCGCTCAGAAGGTTTCAGAAAATGCTGGGTCTGATGGCCTCAGCAGCCTCCGTACTCCAGTTGGGCCTGCTCCGCATGCGCCCACTGCAGCTATGGCTAAAAGCACGAGTTCCCCCAGGGCGTGGACCGCGGGTCTATTTCGCCTCAGGGTCGACCTTCAGTGCGTTTTCAGCTCTGAAACCGTGGAAAGTGACCGACTGGTATCAGTCAGGTGTGAGTCTGGGGATCGCCTCGGGTGTGAAGGTGGTGTCTACGGACGCCTCCACATCGGGGAGCGCTGCTCGAGGGCAGACCGCTAGCTGGCCTAGGGTCAGTACGGGAGAAGCTCCTTCACATAAACTGCTTGGAATTAATAGCAGTCGACAAAGCGCTAAGGCGCTTCTGTCCCCAGATAATAGGCCACCACGTATTGGTCCGGTCGGACAACATGTCAGTGGTGGCGTACATAAATCGCCAGGGCGGCGTCAGGTCCCGAAACCTTTACAGGCTGACGGAACGCCTCCTGGTCTGGGCTCAGCACAGCCTGCTCTCGCTGAGAGCGGCGCATGTGCCTGGTCACCTAAAAGTGGGGCCAGACAGGCTGTCCAGAAACAACGTCCCAGCAGGAGAATGGTCTCTGCACCCGCAGACGATCCAGCTGCTGTGGGAAACGTTTGGCAAAGCGCAGGTGGACCTGTTCGCGTCCCAAGAAAACGCTCACTGCCCGAGATTCTTCTCGAAAAGCCGGGACGCGCTGGCCCATGTTTGGCCCCGCCGCCCCCCCTATATGCTTTTCCCCCCTGTCTCACTCCTGCCTCAGGTGTTGGAGCGAATCAGGAGGGAGGGATGCCCAGTGCTACTCATAGCTCCGCTCTGGACAAACCAGTCGTGGTTCCCTGTCCTGATGCAGCTGACCAGCGCTGCCCCATGGCCTTTACCGTTGAGGAGAGACCTCCTCTCTCAGGCGGGAGGCTCGATTTGGCATCCTCGCCCGGATTTGTGGTCCCTGCACGCATGGGCCATCAACGGGTACCCGCTGACCTCCCAGAGGGAGTGTTAAACACGATCGCGCAGGCTAGAGCCCCGTCTACCAGACGGCTCTACACCTCGAAGTGGTCTGTGTTCTCTGCTTGGTGTCAAGCGCAGAGCTTTTCACCTGTAGACTGCGGGGTTACGGAAGTGCTTTCCTTCCTTCAGGAGCTACTGGATAAGGGCAGGACCCCTTCCACGCTCAAAGTATACGTGGCGGCCATAGCAGCGGTTGTAAAACCGGTGTCTGGCCAGTCACTAGGAAAGAACGACTTAGTCGTGCGTTTCCTTAGAGGAGCTCGGAGGCTAAACCCTCCCAGGCCCCCTTCAGTCCCGACATGGGACCTTTCCACGGTCTTGGAGGCCATGAAAGGTGCCCCATTCGAGCCAATCCAGTCGTCAGACATCAAACACTTGTCTTTCAAGACAGCGTTTCTTATGGCTCTCGCTTCAGTGAAGCGCGTAGGGGACTTGCAAGCGCTCTCAGTGAGCGCGTCATGCATGGAGTTTGGACCTAATGAGCTCGTCTGGTTTCAGACAGACTGAGCAGCTTTTCGTTTCGTTTGGCGGCCGTGCTAAGGGACTTGCCGCTTCGAAACAGAGCCTATCCAGATGGATAGTCGGTGCCATAGCGCTGGCTTACACTTCTAAGGGCCTACAGTGCCCTTTGGGTGTTAGAGCGCACTCCACAAGAGGCGTGGCCTCCTCGTGGGCATGGTCTAGCGGGGTTACCCTGCAAGATATTTGTATGGCCGCGGGCTGGGCCTCGCCGTCTACATTTATAAAATACTATAACCTGGAGGTTCCCGCCTTGCAAGCTAAGCTTTTGGCGGTATAAAGTTCAGTGCTATCTGCCCGCTGTGCGGCTCAGATACTGAGTTTGACCTGCGTATTGCTCACTGACCGGTACAGCAGCTCATTAAAATGTCGACACACTTGTGGCCACCCAGTTCAGGCTGAATGTTCACCCTGACGGTATGGTCTATTTGTCACATGATCAGCTCCTTCGGATGCTATTTACAGGGAATGATGCTTCTAGCCTCTCTTCCCTCACTCTCTGTGAGTTTATGGTGATTACGCACTATATGCGCCCCGGGCTTCGGCCCCTGGGACTTTGGTGTTGGATCCCTACCAGCACGGCGTGTTGCATGGGGTTCCCCATAGCGTAAGATATTACGCAGTACGAGAGATACTCTCGTAAGAGAACGTACTCGGTTACTAACGTAACCTCGGTTCTCTCTAGAGAGGGAACGAGTACTGCGTATCTTGCCGTGCTTGGAATATGCTCTGGTTCGCTTCGGCGTTAAAAAATCAGAGGAAATACAGCTATCGAGGGTATTATAGGGCGAGACCACGCCTATACTGGCGGGACATGACGAAATGAGCGCGAAGCGTCCTCATTCGTCATTACGTCACGCAGTGCCTCACTCGATAGGCTGCAGCTTTTCCAGCGAGGCAGCCAATGGGTGCGCGAGCTGTCTCGCCCTTGTCTGCTTGCTGCTGCAAAAGCGTTTTGCATGTTTAAAAAATTAAGGATAATTTTTGGCTTCAATATCTCGAGGAAAGAGTATTTCCCCATAGCGTAAGATATTACGCAGTACTCGTTCCCTCTCTAGAGAGAACCGAGGTTACGTTAGTAACCGAGTACGATTTTTCCGGTAGGTTTGAACCTGCTGGGGTTCGAGGAGGGAAAGAAACATTAATTTGTGGGTTGAAAAACTATTAAATCTACAGGAATATATTTTAGCTTACGCAGTTTGCTACAGATGCGGATACTATCAGTAATAGTACGCGCTCTGAGCATCCAATCAAAGAACGAGAACATGCAGACGTTATTATACGCCTGCTAGATGGCCCCGCTGCAGTCAAAGCGAAATCTGATTGGCTGATTAAATCTGACTGATTATCTGTTGGTTATTATCTGAACAGTTTCATTGCCATTCATATTAAGCTACAGCTGCCCGCACTGTCGATTCTGAAGGCCTCCAGGCAGATTTATTTGACCCGGCAACGCATGATGGCTGAAATATGATTGGATAAAAGCTCTAACATAAAACCACACTACTGGAAGCAGCGCGACCAAGAGCAAAGCTATGAAATTAAGAGAATGAACAATTGGGAATAATTTAATACTCATTCATGGAAAAAATATATTAAAGTGCAAGTCAGTGATTCTCATAGTGTTTAGGCCAGCAGAGAAGGCCTTGCTGGCCCTGACGGCCCACCACTGATTATATATATATTTAAGAAAATGTTTTTCATACATTTTTATTTGTCTTATACAAAGTTATATATTTGTGTATAGGTTATTACTCCAGTCTCTTCATCATGGGTAGCATAAATGAACCACTGGTTACATGGATAATTCACGTTTCTTCTTTAATCAGAAGCATCTGCATAACAGCATGAACAGCCGCCTAACTCACATACAACTCACTTATATTTTCTTAAAGAGGCAGGAGCACAAAATAACCTCTACAGAAATATATATATATAAGTTTTGTATAAGACAAATAAAAATGTATGAAAAACATGTTCTTAAATAGATTATTATTGTTACATCGGTTTTCTCCCCCCCCCCCCCCCCCCCCCCCAAATATAATCAATTTACAAATAGTGAAATAAAATAAAATAATGAACTAGCAAATTTAAAGGTTACAATATGATAATATGGAGCTCATACTTGAGGAAAATAATTTAGTAAAATAATGCAATTTGGTGCAGCTGCTTATATTTATATGAACAAAAGGTAAGATCACATTCTTATAATGTAAATCAGTGAGATCTTTGTAACAGTATAGCAGACTAAGTGCATAAAATGCATATAAATATAATTTGCCATATTGTCACATTACATTTACAACTGATATATAACTTAGATGATATTAAAGGGATAGTTCACCCCAAAATGAAAATTCTGTGAGTATTACTCACCCCCATGTTGTTCCAACCCAGTAAGACTTTCATTCATCTTCGGAACACAAACTAAGATATTTTTGATTAAATCTGAGAGCTGGATCACTCCTCCATGGGCTTCTAAGGGATTGAAACTTGCCGGCCCAGAAACGTTATTAAAGAAATCGTTAAAATAGTCCAAGTGACTACAGTGGCTCAATCTTAAGTTTATCAAGCGACGAGAATACTTTTTGAAAAAAAAACAAACAAACAAAAATAACGACTAACGATATGGAAGCAACATTTTAGGTTTTTACAGATTTAAATTAAATATACAATAAAAAATGAAAGGTTAGAGGTTTAGATGTTGATGTTTTATTGAAATTAATAAAGTTTGTAGTTTCCATTATGGTGATTTGCTTTAAGTCAAGTCACCATTTATGTACGTATATATCGCTTACAATACATATTGTTTCAAAGCAGCTTTACAGAGATAAATGGAAAATAATGCAACAAAGTTTGTTTCGGCTGTACAGCAGATAAGAAAATAGCGTCATAGTCTAGCTTAAGTAAGTTCAGTGATGGTTCATTTTTGTTGTAAAAAAGTTATTATTTAGTTAATTTATCTATACAGCCGCTCTGGAGAAAACAGTGATGTCATCATCCAGCTCAGTTCAGTTCTCATATAATGGTGTCAATGCAGGCAGATCAATATTTTTGAATATTAAATGTCCCCAAATAAGCAAGCCAAAAGCCAAAGGCGACAGTGGCAAGGAACCAAAACTCCATCAGGTGACAGAATGGATAAAAAAAACCTTGTGAGTAACCTTATTAAAGGGACATTGTGTAGGAATTTCTCCCATCTAGCGGTGAAAGTGTTTTTTGCATTCAAACGAATCGTGCTCTACAGCGCCTCGCTTTTTCAAATGCGCGTTGCATACGGTAGCCAGTATGTACCAACAAGCTTTGACAGGATGTCTTCTAATAGCACTTCTCGAGTTTTCTAGGTGTCAGGGATCAATCAGGTTCATTCACACCCACTGCACAAAGATCACAATCACCTGAATATTAACCACCTGCACCTGTCATCTAATCCAGCATCACTGAGCACTACAAAAGAGCACACTTCTCATCCAGTCTCCGTCGAACCTTGAACTAGGAACCGACCAGCTAACTTTCTCTCTGTGATTCCCAGATTCAAATATTCATCTGTTCCAGTGTGACTCCACAGAATTCCAGCGAAAAGGACTTACCTACTGCTTCTCTTCCAAGACCCCACGCTTCCTCCTGGATTCTCCCCGATTCTCCTGTGATACTTCCCTGTGTTTCCCGGTTTGCACATCCTTTCTACATCCAAGCATATCTCTGCAAGATATCATCGCATTATCATTCCTCTGCAAATTATATCCCGCATCTGTCCGTTTCATTCTGATGCTCACCTGCCATTCTACAATTAAAGCTTTCTGAATCCAACTAACCTTGTTGTCCTCGTGTATATCCTGACAGAAGGTTCGACCGAAACCGCCATGGATTCAGAAAATCCCGCTCCAGAGATAGATCCAGCCGAAATTCCTCTGCCTGTGTTTGACGAGCACGGAGCGTCAGCCAATCGCGCTTCCGCATCTGCTGCTTCGTTTCCGTGGTGTGTGACAAGCCCGATGGTAAAACCAACGCCCTTCTCAGGCAAGGAGGAGGATTGCAACGGGTTTCTCCTTCAATGTTCCCTAGCGCTAGAGGTACAGCCATATAATTTTCCTACTGAACGCTCAAAAATCTCCTTTGTTATTTCATTACTCACTGGCAGAGCACTGCAATGGGCCGAAACCATCTGGAATCAGGCCGGTCCAGCCACCAATAACCTCCAGACTTTCATTTCCCATTTCAAAGAAGTGTTTGGGTGTCCTCTAGGCGATTCATCCACCTGTGAACAGCTCTATCATCTGCGACAAGGTACAAGTTCAATCACTGAATATTCCTTGAAATTTAGAACCTTGGCTGCGGCAAGTGGATGGAATGAGAAAGCACTCATCACTACCTACCGGCAAGGTTTAAATCCCACTCTTCGATTACAACTTGCAATATATGATGATAGTGTTGGTTTAGAGAAATTCATCCAGTTTTCCATCCGAGTGTCCCGACGTGCTCAGAGCTGTTATCCTGAGAATCAACAACCAGTACATCCTATTTCTGTTCAATCATTGGAAAGTCCTTTGACAAACGATACAGAACCCATGCAGATTGACAATACCCGTTTGACTGTCTCTGAAAGAGCCCGACGGATGTCAAATCATCTCTGCCTGTATTGTGGAGACAACTCCCATTATATCAGCGCCTGTCCTGTCCGACCACCACGTCTCCTGGTGAGTTTATTATCCACCAGTACCCTTAATGTTGCTCCATTATCTGCTACAGTGTCCTTGATTACTGCTGACGCTAGTATTTCAGTTACAGCCCTCATCGACTCCGGGTCAGCGGGTAATTTCATCTCGAGCGACCTCTGCAGGCAACTTCAACTCCCGAAGACCCACTCTCCAACCCCGTTCACCGCAAAATCAGTGACTGGAAAAGCCCTGAATCCCGGGTATGTGAAATATCAAATCAAACCCATCACATTACGAGTAGGGTGTTTACACAAAGAATCATTCACTCCTCTGATACTTGAAAACTCCACGGCAGCAATAATTCTGGGCAGACCCTGGCTCATACAACACAATCCCGTAGTTTGTTGGAGGAAGGGAGAAATTCTGCAATGGGGGACAACATGTTTCTCTACTTGTTTTCCTGAACTTCCCAAGCCGGTTTCCCCCTCTCCAGTGAATATTCCCATCGCTGTAACATCCATTGAAAGCCCTCGGGAAAAACAGTCTACAGACATTCCTTTCTGTTACTCCACGTTCGCCGATGTCTTCAGTCCCGAAAAAGCCTCCCATCTTCCACCACATCGACCTTGGGATTGTGCTATTGACTTACAGCCAGGTGAACCGGTACCCCGAGGTCACATTTACTCTCTTTCCATCCCTGAACAACGAGCCATGGAGGAGTACATACAGGAAGCCTTGAAACAGGGATACATTCGCCCATCCACCTCTTCAGCAGCCTCCAGTTTCTTCTTTGTCGCCAAGAAAGACGGAGGATTGAGGCCCTGTATCGATTACCGCGCACTGAACAAAATAACCATCAAGTTCCAATATCCCCTTCCTTTGGTTCCCACCTCTCTTGAACAACTGAGAGGCGCACGCATCTTTACCAAGTTAGATCTCAGAAGTGCGTATAACCTTATTCGAATCCGTGAAGGGGACGAATGGAAAACTGCGTTCATTACCCCATCTGGCCACTATGAGTACCTCGTTATGCCATATGGATTGGTCAACGCCCCTTCCGTGTTTCAAGATTTCATGAATGAGATACTCCGTGACTTCCTGAACAAATTTGTGATTGTCTACATTGACGACATACTCATCTTTTCTCCCAACGAAACTGTCCATCGACACCACGTCTTTAAAGTACTCCAACGTTTACGAGATCATTCCCTTTTTCTCAAGGCAGAAAAGTGCACATTCCACCAAGAGACTGTCCCGTTCCTCGGTTATGTTGTCAGCAAACATGGAGTGAAGATGGATGACGGGAAAGTCACAGCAGTCACCTCATGGCCTACACCTCAATCCATAAAAGAACTCCAACGATTCCTGGGCTTTGCAAATTTTTACAGACGTTTCATCAATAACTACAGTACCATAACCTCTTCACTCACCTCTCTCTTAAAGGGAAAACCCAAGTCTTTAACCTGGACTCCCGAGGCAGACGCATCATTCAATATCTTGAAACAGGAATTCACCTCTGCACCCCTTCTACGTCATCCTGATCCAAACCTCGCCTTCATTGTGGAAGTCGATGCCTCCACGACCGGAGTCGGTGCCATCCTGTCTCAACACCAGGAAGATACCATCAAACCTCTCCCTTGTGCATTTTTCTCCAAGAAGTTATCTCCAGCAGAACAAAACTATGATGTGGGAAACCGTGAGCTTCTCGCCATCAAGCTGGCTTTGGAGGAGTGGAGACATTGGCTCGAGGGTGCTCAACATCCATTCACAGTCCTTACTGACCATAAAAATCTGCAATACCTCAAAGAAGCCAAGAGACTGAACCCAAGACAAGCCCGTTGGGCCCTTTTCTTCACCCGTTTCCATTTCCACATAACCTACCGCCCAGGATCCAAAAACATCCGCGCTGACGCTCTCTCCAGACTCCATGCTCCCCCAGATCTCGTTGAAAAACCTGATTCGATCTTACCAACATCGGTATTCATCAGCCCGATCCTTTGGGATATTGACGACCAGATCCAAAGAGGCACACGACGAGAACCACCTCCACCTGAGTGTCCAGACAACCGTACCTATGTTCCACGTGAGTTTCGTCTACCTCTTATTGAATCTGCGCATTCCTCTGTGGGTACAGGACATCCCGGAACCACGCAAACGTTTAATCTCCTTCAACCACGGTACTGGTGGCAAGAGATGAGGGGAGATGTTAAACGCTTCATCCAAGGATGCCAAATCTGTGCTAAATCCAAGGTTCCACGCCATTTACCATCCGGGAAACTCTTACCACTCCCTGTCCCTCAACGACCTTGGTCACATCTGGGGGTAGATTTCATCACCGATCTACCATCATCTGGAGGTAACACGTGCATCATTATCATCGTGGATAGATTCTCTAAGGCTTGTAAATTGATTCCATTACCAGGACTCCCCACGGCCCTCGAAACCGCAGAGAATCTTTTCAACCAGGTGTTCCGTCATTTTGGCATCCCTGAGGATATTGTATCCGATCGTGGGCCCCAGTTTATATCTCGGGTCTGGAAGGCTTTCTTCTCTCTCCTTGGGGTCACGGTCAGTCTGACATCTGGGTACCATCCTCAGGCGAATGGGCAAACGGAAAGAAAGGTGCAAGAAATAAACCGTTTCCTCCGCACTTTTTGCCAGAACCACCACGAGACATGGAGCCAGTTCCTCGCATGGGCCGAATACGCCCAAAATTCTCTACGTCAAGGCACTACTGGGCTAACACCTTTTCAATGTTTCCTGGGTTTCCAGCCACCTTTGTTCCCATGGTCCGGTGAACCGTCCGATGTTCTCTCAGTCAATTACTGGTTCCGAGAAAGTGAAAGGGTTTGGAACGAAGCACATTGTCATCTCCAACAGGCGGTTAACAGACATAAGATGTTTGCAGACGTCCGAAGAGGTGAAACGCCTACATATGAACCTGGTCAACTTGTCTGGCTTTCCACACGGGACATTCGTCTACGCCAACCATGTCGAAAGTTTAGCCCACGATACATCGGACCTTTCAAAATTCTCCACCAAGTCAACCCGGTCACATACAAGCTTCAACTTCCTCCTCACTTCAGGATTCACCCTGTGTTTCATGTATCACTGTTAAAACCTCACTATCCTGCTGTTCTCCCTCCTTCCACAGAACCTGATCCTGACATGCCCCCCATCGAAGAAGATCCCATCTACACTGTTCGTGACATCTTGGACTCCCGACGTCGGGGTGGTCGCCTAGAATACCTGGTTGACTGGGAAGGGTATGGACCAGAGGAAAGATCCTGGGTTCCACGAGACGATATCCTTGACCCAACACTTCTCACTGATTTCCACCAGCAGCATCCACAGCGACCAGCTCCACGACCTCGAGGCAGACCACCACGACGTCGGGGTCCTCGGTCCGCTGGCGCGGACCCTGGAGGAGGGGGTAATGTCAGGGATCAATCAGGTTCATTCACACCCACTGCACAAAGATCACAATCACCTGAATATTAACCACCTGCACCTGTCATCTAATCCAGCATCACTGAGCACTACAAAAGAGCACACTTCTCATCCAGTCTCCGTCGAACCTTGAACTAGGAACCGACCAGCTAACTTTCTCTCTGTGATTCCCAGATTCAAATATTCATCTGTTCCAGTGTGACTCCACAGAATTCCAGCGAAAAGGACTTACCTACTGCTTCTCTTCCAAGACCCCACGCTTCCTCCTGGATTCTCCCCGATTCTCCTGTGATACTTCCCTGTGTTTCCCGGTTTGCACATCCTTTCTACATCCAAGCATATCTCTGCAAGATATCATCGCATTATCATTCCTCTGCAAATTATATCCCGCATCTGTCCGTTTCATTCTGATGCTCACCTGCCATTCTACAATTAAAGCTTTCTGAATCCAACTAACCTTGTTGTCCTCGTGTATATCCTGACACTAGGATACAAAAAGTAAACTTACAAACCTTGTTTTTAGCGCCTTCTCTACTTTACTCAATAGCTCTATAAATGTTTTACTGTCTATATAATTAAGTACACAACCAAGCAATGAAAAAAGCTTGTAATTAAGACAGTAACATTGACTTACCTGTCGAGAAGAAAGCAGGCAACTTCAGTGTCTCTTTTGAAATCTTTCTCCTGCATTAGCTCTTTCCACCTGGAAAAAGCTATCCCGATATTAACTCTTGTTTTTTGTAATCTCCGGTCACGTTTCCTTTTACGTTCTTTTTTGGACTATTTTGGCGATGAGGATTTCTTCTCCTGTGGCTCGACATATGGTCCGCCATTAAAAAATGAATTGTGGAAACGCATTGGCCTAGTACTTTTTGTCCCTCTCTGCTATTATAGTTTTTCAAGATGGACCTACCCGTCCCATGTATATAAAGACAATAAATTCTTCGTTTACAAAGTCAGATAATTGGCAGAGGTATTTGTACATCCTGTGGGGATAGAATGGTTATAGGTGTAAGATAAAAAGACACTCTGCGAAATGTATTTTAACAGTAAAAAAACCTGTAAATTAAGTACCAAAAAAATTTACCATAACAAAAAGTCGTCACTTTAGTTTAGAGTCCAATTCTCACCAATAACTACGACTTTTGCCTCAATAAGCTCCCAAT
Organism: Chrosomus eos; assembly: GCA_036326025.1. Taxonomy (NCBI): domain Eukaryota; kingdom Metazoa; phylum Chordata; class Actinopteri; order Cypriniformes; family Leuciscidae; genus Chrosomus; species Chrosomus eos. The sequence goes on from CM070839.1 coordinate 26,241,277, forward strand.
TATTGCTTATTAATAGTAAGGTAGTTTATTGTAGTATAGGCTCTATGCACGGCAGTGGATGACGTATTTCCGGTGAAGGTCTAAGAATGCTGGATTACTTCCGCCGATCGTAGAGTGCTATGCATATCCGAGAATTTATATTGGCTTCTAGACTCTTTGGCTATACTAAAGTTAGTCACAAAAACAGACAAAACAGCCACCCCTCATTTTGTTTATGCTTATTTGCTTTATTATATTAAATAAACATAACTATATATATTTATATAAATAATGACATCTAAACGTATGAAAGTTTTGTTTCAAAGACGGGAGGACTTTGCAAAATGGACTCTGCCATAATCCCGTTTTCCTCTGCTTTAAATCTCCCCAACCGGAAACTGAAGAGCAGCCTTGCGTCAAAGGCGGAAGTTATGCATGCATATAGCCTATTGGGTAGGGTTAGGGATGTAGAATAAGGCCATGCAGAATATGGCATTAAAATGTGCTTTATAAGTACTAATAAGTAGCCAATATCCTTGTAATATGCATGCTAATAAGCCACTAGTTAATAGTGAAAATTAGACCCTAAACTAGTGTTACCCAAAAACGCTTGGCAAAAGTTCTAACCACCAGACCAATGTGTTCGGGTCTATATATTTATTTACGTAAAAAATATCAGCACTGGCAATATTAGTAGATCTCATTAAAAAACCCAACGTAACGTTACTATTGAAATGAATTTCTAGATATCGTAATGTTATTTTTCTTCATACATTTATTATTTAGTGCGTGTTTCCTGGTAATCAAACCCAAAATAAACTTTGAGCAGAAATATTAATTTAGCTACATTTTATCTTCAGGGAAAATTTTTGGTAAGTCTGGTAAAATCCTCTTTGGAGTTGTAATTTCCCCTCCTAATTCCACATGCCTCCTTGTCAGTTTGCCTAGGTAAGTTGCATTTATTTGTTGCAAAGAAAGAATGGAAGGACTTCTCTCTGTCTCCCAAATCACTTCACACTAACATAATCAAATAATTTCAACTCAAATCAATATTTAATCTACATTTATTTATGTTTAAGTTGCCATACTGTATAATAAACTCAATAATGTACAGTCAACTGGTGATTATTGAATACAGAATAGCCTATATACTGTAAATTATTTCCTTCATAATTCTTTTACTGTTACTTTACTCAAGACACATTGATTATTTCAGTTCTAGATTCAGGCCTGTTTTTCATGTTCATTATTCATCTATCTTCATTATTTTTGTTCCTGTTCTTTATTATCGTCTTTATTCACTGTCCTGCTTGCTGTCTCGTTGTATTGTGTATCTGTCTCTCAGACCTGGAAACATCTGTGGACAGTCGTTGCACCACAGACAGTGCTGACAGCACATTGCTCGGCCGTCACTACTGAACCTTCTCTCCATTTCCTCCTGCAGTCCTGTTCAGCTTTCTCGAAAACAGGAAGTTTTCATCTTGAGCTGCTGTGGTGAATTGTTTATGTGGACTTTTTCCTCGCTCTTCTTCAAATTATGTCTTGGTATTTATGTTTTGCAACACTTTTTCTTGTTAATATTCATGCATTTGAATATCCTGTAAGTCGTCTTTCATTCTTTGTGCATTCCTTTTGCTTGATGTTTGTGATATTCTTCTATTCTGTGTGTGTGTGTGTGTGTGTGTGTGGTGTGTGTGGTATGTCCATGAGGTTTCAGAAAAATAATCAATTCTGTGTCAAGATTTTATTACACAATACTCAGAATACAACTTTTCATGATAGTACTGTGCCATGAAGGTACTACAAGTAAAATAATAATAATAATAATAATATAATTGTTTATTAAAAAAAAATGTATTTCAGAAATGCATGTGTCTACATTACAATTTAGAGTGATCTGTAATCAGAGATGACTGTTTTCAATTTTTGCATTTCAGAAATATACAAGTAACTAGCTAACAATTTAACCCTCAACCTTTCCATGCATAATGATAAACTTCCTTTAGGACCCAGCGGAACCACTCATTTGCTCCAAATAGATTTATAAGGCTATCTAGTGGCAAGAGTCATGAAATATCATGTTATATTTTTTTTCCCACAAGAGGTCGGCAAAGACACCCAATATAAGATATTTTGGGCCACATTAAAAGGGTCATGCATGAAATAGTGAATTATTTTGAATGCAAGTTGAAAAAATGTGAAGAATGTGCTTAAAATACGATTTATTTATTTATTTATTTATTTATTATTTATTGATCAAATCTAGTAATTTAAAGGTAAAAAAAAATCATTTCAAAAAAATTATATATATATATATATATATATATATATATATTATATATAATTATATATATATATAATTTAAAGGTTCGGGTCATTTTGACTCATGAGGGAAAGATGTGTTACAAAGTGTGAGGGAAGGATGAGGGTTAATCAAAGTATTCATTTAAGGGAGAAACAATGAGCTCATTGAAGTAAATAATACATGTTGTTTACAAATGATTAAGATAAACTGAAACATTTTGCATTAGTGCATGTTAACATGTTTGTCGCAATCCTCGCAGGAGTTGGCATCTGCAGTTTTCATAAGAAGCTGGATTCAAACTGGAGCTGACATACTCAGGATGGGCATCCCGAGATAAAACAGAAAAGCAAATGGAAAAAAATTAGCATAGCTGCTATTTATAACAATAAAGCAAAGATATTATTAATAAAAATAATAGTACATTTTATTTGTTGGCGCCTTTAAAGACACTCAAGGTCACCTTACAAATATTTCTAAAAACATCAGTATAACAACAACAGACAAAGCATATTATTATAATATACATTAGACACTGAATAATAAGATATTGCTCAATACATGTGCAATCATAAATAAGCCTGTTTAATTAAATGAGTTTTAAGTATGAAGACTGAAGTATGAAGATTTATAAGTATGAAGACTGTCGCTGTTCTCAGTTTTCAGGGGAAGGGAGTTCCACAAATGATGGGCAGCATAACTAAAAGCCTTAGACCCATACTGTTCAGGAGAATGTGTGGTAAGACAAAACAATTTGATGAAGAAGATCTGAGGGTATGGGCAGGAATTTAAATTTGAAGAAGATCAAAGAGAAGAGAATTGTGATAATGGTTGCAATTAATAATATGGTTCATGCTTCATACATGAAAATATGCAGAACTAATAATAATATTACAACAGCCAGACTTTTAACCTGCATTGATGGAAAAACATGGAGCTATCAGATTTAGTCAGAGTAGATGTTGTACCTACCAAGAGAATTTAAATTTGAGTTTAAGGAAATTTGATGAAAACCAGGTTTTAATTTCAGATAAGCAGCTGGACAGAGAAAGTGTAGGAAAAACAGAAGTAGGCATGGAAGACAACGCTGTGTTGTAGAACTTAATGATGAAGGCAAAGGTTATCTTTAATAAATTCACAGGAATATAAATCACACAAAGAGAACTGCTTACAACACGTAGAAGAGACCAGACAGCAACTGAATAGAGAGGACTTAAGTCTAAAAGCAAATGAGGAAAATTAACTACACACCTGAACTAAATGACTGAACTAAATGTGCAAACTGAAAATAAATTCAAGTCACCTTCATATAGCGCGTTTAACAATATAGAATAGAATTTCAGATCAGCTTTACAATGATAATAGGAAAATAAAGTAACATAGATTGTTTTGGCTTTACAGCAGCTCTAGAATAAAGTTATTGTCCAGCTAAAGTTAGTTTTTGATTGATTCACTTCCATTGCAGAGATCATTAGTTATTAACTTAACTTAACAAAGTCCAAACTATGTGAGAGGATGACAAAGACAGGTGAAGCTGGGTATCATCAGCATAGCAGTGGAAATCATAACCATACTCCCTGAAAATGTGTCCAAGGGGCAATAAATAAATAATAAATAGAAGAGGGCCCAATAATTTCATAAGTGAAATGAAATAATAACAGAATATTAATGTTAGAATTAGCAAGTAGTAATCGGTCGGTCATGTTACACTAAAAAAATCATAACCTAAAAATGTGCTTTATGTGGTAATACCTAAACCTATTGGTTTATTAAAATAAAATATTTTTTTTATTTAACATTACTGAATCAAAATGAGTGCTGTCAATAGATTAAAAAAATATTAATGGCACATTTTTCTGTAATTAAGCGCAATTTATCGCACCTAACATTAAAGTTTTAAATATATTTTTACAATGTAATACTTTTATATTGAATCTCCAAAATAATGGATCTGGATCTGGATCTGTCTCTGTATATGTTGAAACCCTCCAAGAAGATCATCATAAACCACACCATGTGTAACACAAGGCTTTATTCTCTAGCTGTTGTATTTTCTGCCTGAGTGGTCGCAGAAGTGCTGATTTACTGCACTGTCTCAAGCTGTCAATATTTGCCTGTGTTTTTATTGCACAACATAAGGGAATTGTGTTATCTTAAATTATTTATTGACATTCTTAGGTTGCATTTTAATAAATGGATGCAATAGCAAATTGATCCTTTTTTTCTTAAATTATGTTTTTGTTTTTACAAAGTAGTTTCTCATGCCTACGATATAATGGCTATAATGTAATTGAGAACAATTACCTCTGTGTCTGAATTGCCCACAGTGCATTAAAATAGTGAGTAGCCGCCTCCTCATTGGTATGCTGTTGATGTGCAATGGGATTTTTCCAGATAATCTGTCATATTCTGGAATATTCAGGCTGAATAAAGATAGCATATTGCTCCAGTGCTCCCAGTGTAAATCACATATGTTGCAGTTTTACACTTTATTTCGATGGTCCACTTTAGACATTCTACCAAGTAACTTTGCAACCTCGACATGCAATTTTACTGCAACAGTGGTGCTGTGAACTACACCTACTTTTTAAAATAAAGCATTTAGTTGATCCTGGTAAGTGTGCAATGTCACAGTTGTAAACACGATGGCTTTCCTCTTCCATGAGGGGGTTTGAAATCAGGATGGCATTGTATCTCCTGGAATTCCAGTAGAATTCAACCAATCAGATGACGAGTTCAAAACTCCTGAAATGTTTCCCATTTTGTGTGCCATATGCATCAGACACTCAGTCAACGGTCCTTGGGCGGGATGTCTGAGGCTGAGACTAGTTGACATGTAGTTGAATAGTTACTTAATAAAATGTCTAAAGTGGACCATCGAAATATAGCAGACATTACACCCTGCAAAAACTCATTTTCGGGAGGAAGCCACGTAACATGAGTTACTTCATTCAATAGTATTTGTAGCCTGGCAAGCCAGAGCTACATCAAGATGTTAGGTCTGGAAACTCACAATTGGCATGCCTCAATCCGAGGGGTGGGATAAACGGTTGTCTTTCAAATTTCAAGATAGCGCTACAACCAACCAGAGCAATGAACGGTTTTGGATGAGTGAATCCCATGCGTTTTCCCACCAGCGGAGCTAGTTGATATATTAGGGGAGACCGGGGGCAATAGGTGGTTTGCAGTCACGTGATTGTGTTGACGCGCGAAATTCAGATGGAGGGCAGGAAGTGAAGAGCGCAATGGACGAGATGGAGTAAAGTCCGTACTGTACTACTTTTGAGGCTATTACAAGAGAAATATATAATTAGAAAATCGAAACATATGTTGGACATGATCCTTACGTTATGAAGAGGACCGATTTTCAACTGAATTGAGAGATTTGCCTGCCATCGAGGCGGTAGATATCAGCAACTACCTCGTCTTACAGACATACTTTGACTTTACAAAGTTTGGAAACTGGTACGTTACACAAACAGCCACATAAGTGTATTTAAACACCTGAATTATGTAATTATAAGCCACATAAATAATGTATTAACTCACATTTGACGAAGTGATCACTGCACACACACACACGGGCATTTTCCCATTCGGCTCCTCCCGACCGCAGACGTAGGTTTGCAAGGCATTTTCCCCGGTGTTTTTCTGTCAATTTCTTGTATTTTTCCCCCTTATGAACAACAACTTTTGGCACACGATAAAAACTCCTCGTGGTTTGATCGATTTGAGTAACCATAAACGACGCAAAACATAGGCATATTGAGTTTGTTATAGTGCTTCCTAAATATAGAAAATCACTTCCTGCCCTCCATCTGCATTTCACGCCATGACAACGCAGTGGCGTGACGTCACGTGAAAACAAGCTATTGTAACATATTTTACATTTTCCTTAATAACTCACAAACTACTTGAGATAGACTAGTCATCTTTTGATACAAGAAACACATATATGTGCACTAATTAAAAATACAATTTATATATTTTCAATTATAAGAACAAGAGTAAAATATTTAATTAAATGCAAGAAGTCAGAGTGTTACAATTGCCCCCACCAAGGGGGCAATTGTAACAGTGTGTGGGGGCAATTGTAACACTGAGAAATAACTCCTATTAACCCACTTTATCTCAAATAAAAGCCTAACTCAAAGTAATCACTTTACTGCTGTTGTATTTAATAATGTTACTATTCCCTATCCGTCTTCCTGGGCCTGAATCTAGGCATATTTTACTGTAAAGAAAAAAACTTTTGCTAAGTTCTCTGTTCTAACTTCATCAAATTGCTTTTTTACAAGTGAACTAATCATTTTCTTTGGTTTGGCTGGGTCTTATACAATCAAAACACTTTAAATCCACTATACAAATAAACTGACAATGAAAGGAACTTTGCTTTTGCAGACATAGCGTATAATATTCAAACTTTGCCAAGCACATATAAAACACACATTATTTTATATAAAACATGTATGTTAATTGCTGATTTGTTAATACTGGAACAAACATTTATTTTAATACACCCTTTTAAAATTAAGTTTTACAATAGAATTTAGTGAATTTTTTTTTTACCAGAAAAGTATGTCAATGTCAACACACACAAACAAGCTTATACAGCCCATTCTCACCCCAAGGCGTCATCTAACTGACGCCTTGGGAATCAGTTTGACCATGCTTCAATATTCGACGCTAAAGGTACCCTTTAGCGTCAGTTAGTTGACGCGATCCCAGGGCGTCATCTAACTGACGCGTTACCCTTAGCGTCAGTTAGATGACGCCCTTCTACCCAGACCTAAACCTACCCGCGTCATCTAACTGACGCGTTACCCTTAGCGTCAGTTAGATGACGCCCTGGGATCGCGTCAACTAACTGACGCTAAAGGGTACCTTTAGCGTCGAATATTGAAGCATGGTCAAAATTGTCAGTTAGATGACGCCTTGGGGTGAGAATGCGTTGGCTTATAACAATGGGCCTTGTGGCTCAGGGGCAATTGTAACACAGTGTTACAATTGCCCCCGATACTGCAGCCATGACAAAATCTTATATTCTAGCTAGCCCAACCTGTATTAGCATAGGATGTTCATGTTCGTTTTAAATCAATAACCTATAGGGATAAAATGTATACAAGTTTAAATTCACAGACATCTAAACTTTAGACAGCAGAAGAAAAATACTGTACATCCAAAAAATAAATTTCATACCTCAAAATCAGTTTGTCGTTAACAACTTCTGCTAAAGATGAATTTTTTTGCTTCTTTTCCACAGATAGAGAGAGAATCCTACTGGGCATGTACAGATTAAGTGTCATCACTCTAGCTTGTTTCTGATTGTAGGAATTGAGTGTGTTACAATCTCCCCCTGTTACAATTGCCCCCGGTCTCCCCTAAACTTTTGCCGTATCCGGTCGTCAAAACTCAGAACACATCTTTCTTTTTTAAGAATGACTTAAGTGACGTTCTCTTAACTCCAAGTCCTCCAGAGTCGCGGCCAAAGGCGATTCGAAAGACCGCTGTTCGCCAGCAGCATCTTGTTTGTTTTCAAGTAGCAGGATAATCACCTTATGAAAATCACGCGGAACAATCACAACTCTGCCGTCATAATGTTAAGCCCGCCCACCAACTCTATAAACGATGTGAATGGCCTGACTAGAGTTTGGTTTTTCCGGCTCGAAAGCCAACGGAGAGTTGCTAGACTACACTGACAGCAAAATACATTTTGCTGCCGCTAGGGTGCGTCTAGATTTCTAGGCTATAGTATTTGTGCTCTTAAAGGGTACCTATTATGGCATTTAAAATGTTCCTAATAATGTTCTGGGAGTCCCCAACAACAGTTGTACATCCATGCAATGACAATAAACACTTTTGTTGTCTTATAATATGCATTTATTTTTACCTGATTTGCTCACCGACTCCCTAATGATTCGTTTGACGACTCATTTGTCCAAACCCCTCCTTTGCGTGACGCTAATCGGCGGTGATTGGTCAGATGACGCAGTCAGTTATATTTTTCGTTAGCCCAAAGCTTAAACATATTGATAAAGCACTGCAGTACTACAATACGCTTCACATAATTTCACATATTTCAAAAAACAAAAAAAAATGACATTGGAGACCTAGAAGCTGCTGAGCGTAACTCTCACTCTCTCACACACACACGCACGCACGCACGCACGCACACACACACACACACACACACCACACACACACACACACACACACACACCACACACACACACACACACACACACACACACACACACACACACACACATAAAAGCAACAATTATTAATAGTACTTACAGGTTGTGATTCGGAGAAGGAAGCTGATCTAAATAAACTTGGTATTGAACCTTCCTATATCAGCCGACTCGCGAATCCACACTTGAAAGCATTTGTGTTTGTGAAGCGATCGTCATTAAAATAACGCGAACACAGCTCAAGGTGGCTATACTTGTGTGGTATAGTTGTAAATATAAACTCTAGCCACTGAGTCTTCACATGCTTGTCCCTGGGCAGTGAAAAAAAAGTTTGCTTTTGACTTCAGAACAGAGTCCCGTCGACATGTTGTTGTCAGGTTTCTCTGTCTCCTCGGCGCGCGCACTGAGTGGGCGTGTCGAATTCAAATAACTTGTACAAGTGACGTACGAAAGCTAGAGAGAAAGCATCGTTTGTCTATCGATTCATATCAGCGACTCAGAGTCGACTCTTACTTTTGAGAGACAATAACTTTGTATACGGTGAACTTTCATATTTAAAACTTTGCAGGATGTTTTTGTTCACTTAGATCTATGTTACACACTACATGAAAGGTAATTTTCAAAATTACATGATAGGTACCCTTTAAAGTAAAAGCTATGAAATCAGAATGCAAGTGGTCATAGGAGACACATTTGAAACGAATGCTAGTAACATGTGTTAATGCTAATGTGTCTTGGCTGACCACTTTTGATCAAATCACTTCTCTCTCGCTCAAATTCTGGGATATTGTGAATAATTTGAGGGCATCAGGGAGCCGCTATCATAATGCAGGGAAAATGCAAGAACTTACGGGAGAGTTGGGATATCTTATACCTAATTAACTCTTGTTTTGTCTGAATATTCAACTTGATCTCACAGAAATATACAAATTTTACAAGGTGGCGATTTCATATGAATTCGTATAATATATGATTTTTAGAGACTGCTATTGAGTATACACAATTCCAGTAATTCATAGTTCTTCTGATCTTATCTTTTACTTTCAGGTATCCCAACAATAGCTCGAAACAGAGATGCCTACCAGTCCATTGACCATCAGGATCAGTCTGGCAGCTCTGCCAGCACCCCTGGCCAAGCAGAAGATGGCAAAAATGGGCCACGTTCCTACTAAACAATGCCCAAACACAAAATATAACCAACCAGTTGTCTTTGTCGTCAAGGCCATGATGTATATGGATTTTCTTTTTTTAAATCATATTATTTTGTAGGTCATGAATATACAGTTACAAGCTCCAAAAGAATGAATGTAAATTTTGAGCAAACTATTCAAAAGTTTTACATTTGGTTCTGCAGAGGATGTTTAGATGTTGTGGTCTGGTAATTTAGAGGTCCATTAAACATCCTAGTGTTTTTCAACCCGGGGTCCCTGTTTTACTTACAGCATGTTATACTATCTCTCATTGCAAGATGTAAGCTGTTTCCAAAGGTTTATAGTCTCCTGAAGCTGTGATTTTGGGGTGTTTAGAAGCTCTCCTGCTAAGTGTCCATCTGTCACTGTTGGCAAGTTGCAAATTGCAATCACTTCAAGTCCAAGATAGTTAGTTATACTCAACATATAATAGTGTGGTTTTCTATGTATTTATCTTCATTTAATATTAATGCAGCAGGACTCAACATGTGATACTTTTGTGAATCCTTCAAAAATTCAAAAGACTCTTGTTAATCCAAATGCTATGCAATTGGTTCTGTATTTGCAAAGATTGGTCATGCTCACAGGATTATTTATTTGCTAAGCATGGTAATGCTAAAGTTGGACATCTGCAATTGGGATTTCCTATCAAATTTTCCTGAGTGGAGTGACTAATTTGATTTTGGGATGACAGAAATGTATTTAGATACAAATAATTATGTAAATTGGTGCACTTGCCAAACATTGAGATGAGTGTATTTTGAAGAATATGCTGATACCAGTATCACAAGATTGATTAATTCTGTTACAAATCTGTTATGCATGTTTATGTATTATGGCACTGTGACTACTCTGGAAAATCAAGATTAGCACACCCCAAAAAACGAGAATTCTGTCAGTATGCATTTTGTGATTCATGGCACAGTGAAAGTCATCCGAATTTGGAACGACACAATCATTTTATTTTTGGGTGAATGTTTCTTAGCACAACCATGAGTGTTATTTTGACAGTGAAGAGAATATACAATTTTAGGTCTGTGTATTCAGTATGTTTACATGAATAAACTGGATAACTAAATGGTCATAGTTCTGTGTGCATTGTAACAACAGTCAATACTTTTCAAATGTGATAACACTCCTATCCACCTTTTTCCTTAACGTGGAAGTCTCACCCTTAATAGCATAATTATGCTTTACATTTCGGGTCTCCAGTGTTTCTAGTAAAATTAGCATATTTTCTAAGTTGATAATGTAACGTTTTTTACAATACAAATTGTTTCAAAGCAGCTTTACAGAGATAACAGGAAAATAATGTTGTAATAGTATTGTTAAATTCAAAATTAAATGTCCCCAACTAAGCAAGCCAAAAGCCAATGGCGACAAAGGCGAAGTAAGGCGACAGCGGCAAGGAACCAAAACTCCATCAGGTGACAGAATGGAGAAAAAAACCTTGGGAGAACCCAGGCTCAGTCAGGGGGCCAGTCCTCCTTTGGCCAACGAATGAACAGTGTATGATAATGATTTAGGCAGCATAATAGATCAGAAGTCAGATGGGATCAGAACTTTCACAATATCTATCCAGTTCCATCTGGTTAGGGTCGGAGTAGTCTCAGCCTCAGACGTCACGCCCACAGAACGTTGGCTAAACGTCTGATATGGTACACTTAACTGGAAACACTTCAGGAACGTCGAAGTCGTCATCTGATTGGTTGAATTTTATCAAATTTCCGGGGGGCGCGAGTGTCGCGTTTATTTTCGGTCCGCCGGGAAACAAAGCGCAGACGTGTGATTGCAGAAGAAAAACTGTTGTGTTTACATGAGTGACAATGAGCATTTATCAAGATCAGCTAAACGTAGGATTCTCAAAAGTATGCGAGGTTCACGGCATAGACTCTTTAAGAGATGTCCAGGAGTTTTGTTTGAGGCACTTAGTGGAGACAAAAAGAGATATTTTAGCCTGTTTGCCGATGGGATTTCGGAAGAGTATTATTTTCCAAGCCTGGCCGACCCTTTGTCAGCATTTAGAAGGATTCCCAGCAGATCCAATTTTACTAGTTTTGTGTCCCCTCCCATCTATTATGGAAGATCAAGTGAAGTACCTAACTGTGAAGGGGATATCAGCCGCGTTTGCGGGCAAACATGAAACAACAGATGCTGACATCGCAGCTGGCCGATTCAGTATTGTGTTCGGTTCTCCAGAATTGCTTGTGGGTGTTAAAAAGTGGAGAGATATGCTTCAAACAGATGTTTACCGCGAGCGTCTCATCGGTATGGCTGTTGATGAACAGATCAATGACTTACTGCTTGTTTTCTTCTCCTTCTTTGATTTTCTATGCTGACTGACTTGTTGCACGCCGGTCTGTTGTTGTGGGGACATTTCAACGCCCCGAAACGTGATGCTGAACGAAACGAACTGTAATTGGTTGTTTGACATGTCGGTCAAACGGCCTTATGGGCGGGCCTTGGCCAAAGAAAGCTGCTATGAATTCCAGACCTTCAGCCGTCAGTCTGAAGGTCTGGCTATGCGAGACTAGGGTCGGAGTCATCACGCCGGTGTGGAGATGAGTTTGTTGGGGTGTCCATGAGGCCTTTACAGCTCCCTACATACAGCTCCCGATCGGTGAAGTTCAGGGGGTTTTGTCCTTAAAATGAAAAGAGCGTACTTTTGTGGGGAGTATTTTAACTTAAGTGTGGCAAGCCATGCTAAATTTCTCTTGTCAGTCTATGGCTTAAATCCAAGACATATGGTGCTGTTTATGGACATTCCTCAGATTTGACGGTGCTCAAAACACATATTTTCCAGGAATTTCTTTAGTTTGTTTCTGTTGTTGACTGCCACAACAACAGGAGCAAACTAAATAAATTCCTGGAAAGTATGTGTTTTGACCTTAACCCTGCCCTCATTTTCATTTTTAGAAATGTTCAAAAAGTTTCTGTTTGGTAATTCCATAACTCTTTTCACCCTATTTTAACAATGGGTAGAATGGAAGAGGATAGGATACAAACGGAAGTTAGAATCCATCATGGCGGTGCTCATTATTTCCTCAGGAAAACGGTGGATACCAGAAAATAGAGGGAGACCGGGTATGGTTGTAACACTTTTTGCTTCAGTAAGTATAACTCACTGAATTTTGTAGCTAGAGTTCTCAATTTTTTATACAAAGTACCCGCATTTGTTCACTACAAATGGCACCAATTCACTCCTCTACAAGAATATCACAGACCTCGTGAGTTGGTGTCAAATACATGCTGTACCTTCTTTTTTCCGGGGCATGAGAAATGTATTTCTGACTAAGTACTACTAGAGCAAGTAGTCAAGATCTATGATTAGTGACTCCCGATATGAGCTTGAGACACAGACAACTTTACGTGTGACATGAACGAGACTTTATTAACTAGACTAAACATTTAAACTACTCTAACATACATACATGCATACAGTTTACCAAGGGAAAGAGAGTTTAGGCAGAATACAGGAAAGCAAGAAGTTATAGCATTGTTTGAAGTTCAGCAGTTCCAACAACCTGAGCAAACCATCCGTTTAGTTCTAACACCCCCTTCTTAGAAAGGGGTAAGGATACTTAATGTATCAAATAATGAGACTAAGTTTGATAGTTGCATGTCTCGCCCATTTGAATTAAACTGTCCTGATGCAATTTGTTGAGGCTGCAGTTGATCTTTGATGATGTTGTCTTGATGAGAGAGAACCAGTGGGAGTCTGAGGATCTTTGGTGAATGGAAAGACAAGGCCGCAGCCTGGCACAAGTATATATATATATTTAATTGTGTCTACTTGAACGACCTTCCTTAACAGTATACTTTATAAACATACTACATTTTCTAACAAAAAACAAAATCTGTGTGTGTGTGTGTGTGTGTGTGTGTGTGTGTGTGTGTGTGTGTGTGTGTGTGTGTGTGTGTGTGTGTGTGTGTGTGTGTGTGTGTGTGTGTGTGTGTGTGTGTGTCTTCTTAATCAGAGTCACAGTCTCACAGCTGACAAATGAATGTCGGTAACCCTGGAGTGCAGGCTTTGTGGGCCCAGAGACTGCATACGGTCCCATGTACCTTTGCAGCTGATCTTTCCCTTCTTTGTGACCTCATCAGATGCTTTTATTAAAAAGACTGGCAGTCACACCTCTGTCTGTCTTTCTTTTCCACTTCCTAGGCATTCTGTAAAAATATTAAATCAGTTGTATGATAGGGGATGGTTGTAACCCTTTTTCAAGAAGTGTTGAAACCCACCCCACCTCTGTCAGTCACTGTTTAGCTGTATTAGCATACTGGTTTGAAATTAGAAGGGGAAAACTGCATCACATGTTGCCTAAGACACTATATTTTAATCTAATTAAGTCAAACTATTTTATCTGCAATAGTTTAGATACTAGACAAAAAATAGTCTTGGTCAAAATTTTTACTTTCTTACCTCAAAATCAGTTTTTTCTCTATAAATTCAGAATGTGTCGGTTTCCAGACTTGACAACCACCATGCGGTATCAGGGAGGAAGTAAGTAAATACTGAAATTATTACATGACTCCTATCTTATCCCTAAGTGGTAGAAATGGTGGTGTTACAACTCTCCCCGTGTTACAACCATACGTCTCCCTAAATTAACTTAAGTCAATTTGAATGTTGTCATCTGTCCTGTTTGAAGCTGACAGCTTACGATATACTTTAGCTTGATTCATTACGAAATCAAGTTGTTCTTTCCTTCTATACAATGGTTCAACGCTATTGTTGTTTCTTTTGTCAGTTTGGCTTTAGCTGTAGAGTCTAACAGCTTGAAGCAACAGGCTAGTTGCACCAGATTGACCACAGAAACCAGAACTCTCATCAGAGATTTGGCTCCCAACAATGCTGATTTACAGTTTGCTAAAAAATAGTTATTAAATAAATCCCCAGAAAATAGCTAACTCCTCTGTTGACATGTATGAGGAAGTTAAGGGTGCTGAATGAACTGAAACCAGTACAGGCCCGGCTGCAGGATGAAATTACTGAGGGGGCATGTGAAATTGTTAAGGGGCTTAACTACCATCAATGAACAATCAATAAACACCTCTGTAGCGAACCTACATAATAATAATATACATAAAATGTATTTAAGGGGGCCGGAAGGCCAATTTAGCTCAAAGGGAATGATTCATCGATTTGCAATGAATCATTGACCGAATCACTATGGAACCGAGCAAATGACTCGTTTAGAGTTCATTTGAACGGGCCGTAATTTTAACCTTGGCAACAGATATTTATCCAATTTATAGTGAAACACTATGTATTAGCAAGGTAACTTTAGATCGGCAGTACAAGACATTAAATGTGTAAGCAAAACACAAGACGAATATCTTTTCAAATATATGGACGACTTTATTAACTATTCTAAACACATAAAACTAATGTCTAAACCCAATCACACACACACATTCATTCAAGGCGCAGAGGAAGAGAGAGAAAGAGTGAGTTTTCAGAGTGAGATGCACTTTGTAAGACATAAACCTGAACGAACCACCAAGCATTAATTTAAACCTTCGTTTCTTAGACAGGTTATTACATGTACCTTAAAAAGCACCAGGTCAGTTACAGTCTGGAGTACTTGCTTGTCTTTGCGTTGCTTAGGCCAGGGAATTCCCTATTTGAGGTGCTTCGTCAAAGGGGTTTCCCGGCTGCGTGGCTGGTTGTCTTTGGAGTGCCTGGCTGGAGTTTCTGAACCGCCGGTCACGTGATGTGTTGGCGGAGGGATGAACAAGAGTCTTTACAGTTCGAAGTGCGTTGCAGGAGAGACGTGTAAACGAACTTTACAGCAAAACTTAACTTAGAACGAGACTTTTAACGAGAAAATAAAATAAAGGAAGAAAGGAAAGTAAGAGATGATATGGCTTGAATGAAGCTGTTTAAACTCCGATCTTGATGGGTTTGTCTGCTGGCTTGGTCTAACTTGGTCTGGTCGATGTAAAAGCGTACGAACATGAACACTCTCTTGCTGTTTGATCATAGAGAGAGGCACAAACTTAATTTAACACAGAACCGACTCAAAACCGAACTGAACCGAACCGAAACTGAACTGCTCTCTGGACCGCTCTGGACTGAAACGTTCTGCTTTGTTCGGGTCTTTAACTTAAAGTTAGTCCAACCTCTTTTGGAGAATTCTGGCCAATTGGACAATGGCATCATCTTAGGAGGTGGACCTAGTTCCTACTTATCATAAATCATGCGTTATCTGGGGTCTCCTTGTTTTCAATCACTAAGCCGAGAGAACAAGAGATCACAGTTTAAACATTGTAGATTATTATAATCATACAAAGCATTTTACACAGATTTCACTCAAGCCATCTTAAGAATTAAGAATATATGATCGCACTGATATCAAACAAGACACACTTTCATTCATCCATCTAAAGTAACAACATTTGCATGACTTGTATGCTATCTAGTATAATAGACACATACATAGCTACAATATAGGATTAGGTAGTGGAACAATGTTTGATTATAAGTTCGTCAAGAATTGTTCTGGGATGAGTTTATGCATTTTTATATGAGAAGTCTCTTGTCTCTGTGGGTTTTAAGAGGTCTCAACAATGAGGTCATTCAAAAGTCTTCACGCAGAGGGAAGTCTGTTTTACTTTTCGGTGTCATGTTCAGCAGTGGTCATGCTGAGGGAGGTCAAAGGTGGTCAGACCTTTCACCATTCTGGCAACGTTCTTCCTGTTTTAGGCTTATCTCTGAGGAGTCTTGGCCATAAAAATCTTCTCCGGAGGGGGTGCCTAGACTATCTGGCGTCAGTGTTGTGACTTAGGAATGTGGTGTTAAAATCCGTAATGTTGAATCACATTTTAATGAAGCCCATGAGAGATTAGAAAGATTAATTTGTGTTTGGTTCATGGTTCATTCTCTACATATTTCCCCCCTTCGATCGATGATGGGTTGATGAGAGAAGACATCATTGAACGCTGGAGAAACAGAAGAAGCAAACACACACAGCAAACAACAAGGCAAACACCGCCATGACTGGTCACTTTACTGGTGCAGGGCATTAGATTATCTAGGCCTAAAACAGGTTCACTCTCTCAATATAGTCAATCATGTGGAAAAAGTTTAGTTCAATTTTAGGACCGTTATTCTAGTTTGTTTTAAAACGGTGATTGATCAACTTTGTGACTAACTTTGATTTGTTTGTTTTATTCTCTTCTAAATTGTTCTAGGTTTAGACCAATTTACCTTTCAAATTTTGATTCGAATGATGCAGAGAGTTCTCTAGGCTAACATTCGTTTTAAGGTGACTTGCAAACATCAGGCGTGGTGCGTCAATCCTTATATGGTAACCTTGACCCTTATGGGGTAACAGGGATTTTACCTAATAAAAGAAGAAGAAAGGAAGAGGTAAAACAAAACAAAGCAGTTGAGTGACTCCTGTATGGCTACTGTTGTGCAGTGTCAGGTGTCACAATGTAATGAGAGGGTTACACTTGTTGGGTGCATTGCTACATGTTTCCTATAGAAAGGATAGCTAAGTCAGTGTTGCGATTTCAGTGTCTACCTGTGGGAAGAACATGTTTGTTGGATGTTTTCATGGTAGCTGTGTTTAACTTGTGTATGTTAGTGGTACAGTGTAGTGTAGTGCATGTGCTGCATGTATACTGTATGTATGTCAGATCTGTCTCAGTCTGTTTTGCTCCCCCCTTTTGCTTGATGGTTAAGCTTTGATGGGCTTGTTGCATCTTTGCCTTGGAAAGGGATCTTCTGTGATCTGCTGGGGGTCAGTCCAGTAAGGCAGGAAGTTCTCTGGCAGACATTGGGAGATGGTTTGGCATGGATGCGTGAAGCTGTAGTGCAAAACGTGGTCTCCTTTGTTGCCTTCCTCTTGTGATGCCTTCTGGTTGTGACAGACTTTCTGACCTTCTGTGCTTACTGTCGTTGCTGTAGCACACACATGGTTCTTGAGATTGGAGCTTGTGGTGTGATGGGTAACCAGGATGGTGTTTTCTGGTACCTCGGGTGTTTGTCAGTGGTTGACTGTGAGAGACCACTTTGTTCTGGGTTGTTGTTGAACAGGTGGTTGTCTCAGGAAGGTGTACAAGGTGATCACTGGTCTTCTGTGTTCAGCTTGTCTTTGATGAGCACTTGCAGTTGCCTCAGTAGTTGCTCCATGTCTTCTGAGGGGAGACTGTCGTGTTCTTGGGCACACTCAGTGGGGTGTTTGGCTGAGTGGTGCGGAGGTGGGTTTCGTTGTCGCTTACCCACATAGAATGCTTTTGGATGCACTCGTTGATTCCAGTTGTTTCCTTCTGGTGGGTCCCATGACTTTTCCATGTGGTTGGAGTGGTAGAAGTCATCGGCATGGGAGTCACGTTCTCTGTGCTCCTCACGAAGGACTGTGGTGTTGTCATGCCACTGGGTGTCTTCCAGTGCAAGGCTTGTGTCTTGGCTGATGGAGTTTGACACTGTGGATGTTTTCAAACCTTTCTTGGAGGACATCTTTTGTTTGATGTAGGCCTTGTGTGTCAGGTCACGTAGCTCCTGAATTTTCATTGTGCCTGGGCAGGCCATGATGCCAAGATGATGACTCAAACCGGGGTGCAGGTTTCTCAGGAAGAGGGTTTTGAAGTTCACATCCTCTTCAAGTTCAGGTTTGTTATGTCCACCTAAGTAGGCTTGTCGAAAGCGGTGATAAAAGCTTTGGGGAGTCTCTTGTCGACATTGTTTGGTTTCCAAGGCGATTAACACACCGTGTTCTGACTCTGGACCTGTAAATTCTTTAATCAGTGTCTCACGTAGCAGCTGGTAGTTTGACATGACATTAGCAGGTTGTCGGTCTAGGAAGCTTCGTACCTCTGGACTGGATGTGGATCTGAGGAGGTAAAACCTGTCTCTGTCAGTCATATGGGGTCTCACCGCTAGGTGGAAGTCGATATCTCGGAGGTAGGCCTGGATGTCGGGACCCTCTGTGGAGTTCGGGTTGAACTGAGTGATATTCTTAACCAGCTGGTTGAGATCTTTAACGGTCATCCCATGTGCAGCTTGGGCATCTGCCTGGATGAGCTCTCTTCGTTTGTTGGCAGTGAACAGTTCTGTGGTGAAGGCCGGTGACATTTTGGGTTGTGCCCATTCACTTCTTTCACTGTATGCCAGTTCTTGGATGGAGGACTCTGTTCTGCTCAGCAGGGGTGATGCTGAGGGAGGTCTCTCCCTTCTTGGCTCTGGTTTCTGTTGGAAAATGTGCTGGAGTTCATCTCTGACCGCGTAGAGCTCGTTGTTGGCGTCGTCTCGCTGTTGGATCAGGTGGTCCAGTTCAACGCTGCACCTTTGCAGGTGGTCTTCCAGAGCAGTGATTTTAGAGTTCTTACTTTCAATGTCAGCTTTGGCTTTCTCTAGCTGATGTTCAACAGCCTGGAGTTGGTTCACCAGGTGTTTCTGGACAGTCTTTGACTCTTGTTTGTCACGTTCAGTGACTGCAAGGGCTTCTTGGAGCTTGTCAACTTGTGTCTTTGTTTCTTGCTCCGCTTCGTCAGACACTTTGAGTTTGTCTTGAGCTTTACCTTTGAGCTGGTCTTTGCAGTGTTGAGTGTGCATCAGCTCTCTCAGGAACTCGGTGGTCTTGGAGTCATCCTGGACTTTCACTTCCAGCTTGTCTATGCGGTTCTGGGCACGTGTCAGCTCCTCCTGTAGGTGGGTGACGTGCTGGTGGCTTAGGTTTAGCTGGGCTGTGAAGGCATTACTTAAGGAACAGGTTATCTTGGTTAGTTCCACGTGGTTGTGGTTCTGGCTTGAATCATGTGTCAGGAATCTTCTCAGAATTATGATTATTATTAAAAATAATAACAGTTCAATTGTCTTTGGTGTGAGGCAGTCTGTAATGCCTCTGAGCCAGGCGTCCACGTCTTCCCGTTGGGCAGTGGGGTTTGTCGTCCACGACATGTTGGCACGCTTGGTGAAGAGACTGACACAGATCTGTGTGTATAAGCCTATATGTGGTTGAACGGCTAAGTGTCGTTTCAGTAATTGTACATCAATAGTGAAGTGTTGTGATGACTAAGTGTTGGTCTAAGGGTACACAGTGAGGCTAGTGATGCGAAGATCTCGTCACTCAACTGGGTAAATGAAAGAGAGAGAAAAAGGTTAAAACAAATCTCAATGGAAAGAAACCCCTTTTTTTTTTTTCAATGGGAGAAATATTTTTATAAATATTTTCTATCAATGAAAAGCTGGTTTCAACTCGTGGTGTGAGGACTTAGTCGCTCAACTGAGTAAGGGAAAAAGAGAGAAAAGTTAACAACCAATTTCAATGAGGGGAAAAAAACAAAAAGAAAATTATTAACTAGGGGAAGTATTAATTTCTCATAAATGTTTTTATCAATTAAAATCTGTTTCCGGAAAGGTAAACAATATTATTGCTTATGTTTGTGAGGAAAAATAATACAATAATGATGTTGATACCTCTTCGCTGAGTTTGACAGGATTGACACCACACACCTTCAGTTCGACCGCTTACAGCAGGGATGCTTTGAAGGCGGAGTTTGCTCAGTACTTGTCTCTGTTACTTGATCTTGGATAAGATGTCAAAGTTTAAATTGCGTTACAAATGCAGGGAGAGTATGAAGAACACAAGAGGGTTTGATTAAAAATCAAATATCTAATAATCTGTTTGTTGGGACAGATTATATTTGTCTCTTTTAGAGTCGATTGGTGGTTCTTCCAGGTTTGTTCCTACAAATGTGAAGAATAAGATGGAATAAAGCAGGACAGAACAGGAAAGACGTGATGAGGAAGAAATGAAGCAAGGAGGTTGGATCCCGCTACCTTTACGTCTACCACGAGTATAGAATTGATAGTTGAGGAACAACTAAACACACAAATAAACTTTTGTAAAAGACGATTGTCTCTGGTTTATTTGAAACTCGTATGGAGAGGGTAATGTCCCCTATTGAAGCGTCCCGAAAATTAATTAATCAGAACAAATATAGTGGTTAAGTTTATAACCAACAGGACGAAAGGATAAAACGCAATGACAATAATGAGCAAGTCTGAGTCTAACACTATTTTTGTAATAGTAATAACAACTTTCAAATTTTAACTTTCAGAGTTCAAGACTTATTCACCTAAAGTGATTAGATCTCAACGAGAAATTTAGAAATTATGAAAATTATGAAATTAGAATTATTAAAAATAAATCTAGAAATCATTAAAAATGACCTGTCTAGAAAAATAGAATTTCAATTTTATTTTAACATTTCCTTGTTCTTCAAAACATATTCTAAATTTGACAATTAATAATCATAAACCAGCATTTTCTTTTTCAAGTAAAATGCAGGTAAAGTAATTAATAATTGTAAACCAATATTACCCTTTCTTTAAAATCAAATTCAAAATTGACAATTAATAATAGTTAACCAGCATTCTCTTTTTCAAGTAACATGCAGGTAAAGTAATTAATAATTGTAAACCAATATTTCCTTTTCCAGTAAAATATAGGTAAAGTAAAAGAGAGAGGTAAAAGAAAAACGAAGAAAAGAGGTCTAAAAGTCGAGGTGTTTAAATGGTTAAATCAATTTAACTTTGTTCAAACAGACACTGTAGTTAACTGCTGGGGTTAGTATTGATAACTGATGCTAAAGGCTTTAGCACAGACCTCAATGTGAACAACTGCTCAGGTTAGCTTAGCTTAGCTAGCGTTTGTTTACACCGAGGGTTGGGTCAAAGTTCACCCGGAAACGTTTGGCCAAGACTTCCGTGTCACGATCGTAACTATAGCGACCAAACGAACGCTAGTGGGCGAACCGGGAATTGCAGACAGTTGGAAAACAATTTGTTACAGTTCCATGCAATATGGGAGCATTTCAATGTCCACAGAACATGCATGTACAGTAACAATCAATCCTATTACGGGAAATGTCGGCGCATTTCACACTGTTCAAATAAGATACACCACTCGTAGCTGGGTTTACGACGTGGGGCTTCACTCAGTTTGTCAAGAGTGATATTAACTTTAAGCAAGCGACAGCTTTGCGTTATAATAGATGTAATTAGGACGACCTCGGCGGATCGTCTCTGTGCAAGTTTATCTAGGCACATAAAACAATAACTGTTGGTTCAGTTTCAATGGCAAGCTTTACTTGATAACGAATTTAAATAACCACTATTCAAATTACACTCGGACATGCGCAATGTTACACGAGAATTATTTGAACGGACACAAACAGATAAGATTAGTTAAGCCTCGCTGTTTATCACGGGGATCGCAGTGGAACACGCACTGAATCAGATAAATACATATAGCTAAGGCTTATGACTAACTTAGATGAGGAACACGCTCATCGCTCTGTGAGGAGAATATTAGTCCTTATAACGTTAGGGTTATTTTAATTACTGCAGTTTGATTTCGTTCAGTTCTCTAACTGATATAAACACAACACACACAACGTTACAGCTTTCCTGAAAGACTCTGGAACACGCAGAAATCGAACAGCTCTAACGAGGTATTTCTGGAAATGAGGAACACGCTCAATTCTTACCTTATCGTAGTGCGAGGTTTCATATCTTATTTACTGCAGTTAACAAGAGAGCAAATAGGGCGGCAGACTAGTCTTTTTAGCTTTCTCTGGGAGCTTCACTCACAGATAACAACAGCAGCATTCATTCAAACGGGGCGCGCGCTGCGCGCGTCACACACAGACTCTCAGAGAATCGGATCTCTCATCCGCACAATATGAAAAGATAAATCTTGATAATATTCTTACAATTTAGATTGAACTGCCCGCATCCTCCACCAAATAATGTAGCGAACCTACATAATAATAATATACATAAAATGTATTTAAGGGGGCCGGAAGGCCAATTTAGCTCAAAGGGAATGATTCATCGATTTGCAATGAATCATTGACCGAATCACTATGGAACCGAGCAAATGACTCGTTTAGAGTTCATTTGAACGGGCCGTAATTTTAACCTTGGCAACAGATATTTATCCAATTTATAGTGAAACACTATGTATTAGCAAGGTAACTTTAGATCGGCAGTACAAGACATTAAATGTGTAAGCAAAACACAAGACGAATATCTTTTCAAATATATGGACGACTTTATTAACTATTCTAAACACATAAAACTAATGTCTAAACCCAATCACACACACACATTCATTCAAGGCGCAGAGGAAGAGAGAGAAAGAGTGAGTTTTCAGAGTGAGATGCACTTTGTAAGACATAAACCTGAACGAACCACCAAGCATTAATTTAAACCTTCGTTTCTTAGACAGGTTATTACATGTACCTTAAAAAGCACCAGGTCAGTTACAGTCTGGAGTACTTGCTTGTCTTTGCGTTGCTTAGGCCAGGGAATTCCCTATTTGAGGTGCTTCGTCAAAGGGGTTTCCCGGCTGCGTGGCTGGTTGTCTTTGGAGTGCCTGGCTGGAGTTTCTGAACCGCCGGTCACGTGATGTGTTGGCGGAGGGATGAACAAGAGTCTTTACAGTTCGAAGTGCGTTGCAGGAGAGACGTGTAAACGAACTTTACAGCAAAACTTAACTTAGAACGAGACTTTTAACGAGAAAATAAAATAAAGGAAGAAAGGAAAGTAAGAGATGATATGGCTTGAATGAAGCTGTTTAAACTCCGATCTTGATGGGTTTGTCTGCTGGCTTGGTCTAACTTGGTCTGGTCGATGTAAAAGCGTACGAACATGAACACTCTCTTGCTGTTTGATCATAGAGAGAGGCACAAACTTAATTTAACACAGAACCGACTCAAAACCGAACTGAACCGAACCGAAACTGAACTGCTCTCTGGACCGCTCTGGACTGAAACGTTCTGCTTTGTTCGGGTCTTTAACTTAAAGTTAGTCCAACCTCTTTTGGAGAATTCTGGCCAATTGGACAATGGCATCATCTTAGGAGGTGGACCTAGTTCCTACTTATCATAAATCATGCGTTATCTGGGGTCTCCTTGTTTTCAATCACTAAGCCGAGAGAACAAGAGATCACAGTTTAAACATTGTAGATTATTATAATCATACAAAGCATTTTACACAGATTTCACTCAAGCCATCTTAAGAATTAAGAATATATGATCGCACTGATATCAAACAAGACACACTTTCATTCATCCATCTAAAGTAACAACATTTGCATGACTTTTATGCTATCTAGTATAATAGACACATACATAGCTACAATATAGGATTAGGTAGTGGAACAATGTTTGATTATAAGTTCGTCAAGAATTGTTCTGGGATGAGTTTATGCATTTTTATATGAGAAGTCTCTTGTCTCTGTGGGTTTTAAGAGGTCTCAACAATGAGGTCATTCAAAAGTCTTCACGCAGAGGGAAGTCTGTTTTACTTTTCGGTGTCATGTTCAGCAGTGGTCATGCTGAGGGAGGTCAAAGGTGGTCAGACCTTTCACCATTCTGGCAACGTTCTTCCTGTTTTAGGCTTATCTCTGAGGAGTCTTGGCCATAAAAATCTTCTCCGGAGGGGGTGCCTAGACTATCTGGCGTCAGTGTTGTGACTTAGGAATGTGGTGTTAAAATCCGTAATGTTGAATCACATTTTAATGAAGCCCATGAGAGATTAGAAAGATTAATTTGTGTTTGGTTCATGGTTCATTCTCTACACCTCGCTTTGGAACGACAGATTTTTAAAGATAATAAAAAGATAAGCCAGCATAATTTATTATTCATATATTGATTCTTTCACGCTTAAATTAAAAATATTCTAACTGACTCCTCAGAGTGAGTTTTTATTTTAGAACGTTCCACCTTAACGTTCCCATGGCAACGCGTCATATTAGTCACGTGACACACCGCACAATAATGCATGACATGTATTGCTTTTATTTCCTTTTTCCTTTTTTATTCAAAATATTTACAAACTTGCTTACCATGTCATCAACTATCTGATATTCCGATTCTCAAAAAAGTGGTAGTGAGTGTGTTTGGTCGTTTAAAGGGCACCTATTATGCATTTAAAATGTTACTAATATTGTTCTGGGAGTCCCCAACAACAGTTTTACATGCCTGAAATGACAAAAAACACTTTTGTTGTCTTACAATATGCATTTATTTTTACCTGATTTGCTCACCGACTCCCTAATGATTCGTTTGACGACTCATTTGTCCAAACCCCTCCTTAAAGTGACGCTACTCTGCGGTGATTGGTCAGATGACGCAGCCAGTTATATTTTGCGTTACCCCAAAGCTTAAACATATTGATAAAGCACTGCAGTACTACAATATGCTTCACATAATTTCACATATTTCAAAAAACAAAAAAAAATGACATTGGAGACCTAGAAGCTGCTGATCGTAACTCTCTCACTCACACACACACACACACACACACACACACACACACACACACACGCACGCACACACGCGCACACACACACACACACACACACACACACACGCGCACGCGCGCACACACACACACACACACATATAAAAGCAACAATTATTAATAGTACTTACAGGTTGTGATTCGGAGGAGGAAGCTGATCTAAATAAACTTGGTATTGAACCTTCCTATAGCAGCCGACTCGCGAATCCACACTTGAAAGCATTTGTGTTTGTGAAGCGATCGTCATTAAAATGATGTGAACACACACAAGGTTCGGGACGGGTACAGTTGTAAATATAAACTCTAGCCACTGAGTCTTCACATGCTTGTCCCTGGCCAGTGAAAAAAAAAGTTTGCTTTTGATTCGCACTTCAGAACAGCGTCTCGTCGACATGATGTGTTCACTGTTTTCTCTGTCTGCTCAGCGCGCGCACTGAGTGGGCGTGTCGAATTCAAATAACTTGTACAAGTGACGTACGAAAGTTAGAGAAAATGCATCATTCGTCTATCGATTCATATCAGCGACTCAGAGTCGACTCT
Source organism: Chrosomus eos (assembly GCA_036326025.1). Classification (NCBI taxonomy): domain Eukaryota; kingdom Metazoa; phylum Chordata; class Actinopteri; order Cypriniformes; family Leuciscidae; genus Chrosomus; species Chrosomus eos. The sequence continues at coordinate 26,266,807 of CM070839.1, forward strand.
TACTTTTGAGAGACAATAACTTTGTATATGGTGAACTTTCATATTTAAAACTTCGCAGGATGTTTTTGTTCACTTAGATCTATGTTACACACTACATGAAAGGTAATTTTCAAAATTCCATGATAGGTACCCTTTAAAACCTTTATAAATAATCTTGATCTATAACGTGAGATGAGCGCCACCGTTTCTTTGCGCCGCAGTTCAAAGTCCTGTCAGTCATCAGTTTCTCGCGAAATAGGCTACATGTAAGAAAGTGGCCGGTGAACTGTGAGAAGAATATAGTAAACTTTAAAGTTACTTCCACTATCTTTGTCTGATATGAATAACACACGTTGGCAAATTTGAATAGATTGTTATTGCTGCTTCCATATCTGTGTATTTTACAAACTCCAAATGTATTGTTTTACTAGTGCTTATGTGTATTTAAATGTCTGAAACCTAAAATAAACATAATTTATGAGGTTGAAAACACTGCATAGTTGTGATATATGACAGCGCTGAGCTCGTCCATCTCTGGCTCAGCACCAACCAACGCGCGAATCTGGCAGTGATGTCACGTCATGGAACATTACAAATCCCATTATGTGGACCATACTGCTCAAAAGGTTAAACATTTAATTTGTAACCATGAATACAAAAATTAAACTGAGGGGGCAAAAATCAGATCTGAGGGGGCAATGCCCCCTTTTGCCCCCTCGTGGCGCCGGGCCTGAACCAGTAGATACAGCTAGAAGTGTGTTACTACCTGCAGAGGGCGTACAGTGGCTCGTAATGCCCCATTCAGGGTTTCCAATCCTGTTTCTGGAGAACCAACTAATTAAGATCTTCAGGAGCACTTGATAATTATAGACTACCGTGTTGGATCAGTGTTGGATCTGAACTCTGCAGGTATAGATTTCCTGGAACACATACCTGCCAACTTTTGAGTTTAGCTTTGCGTGAGACTTCTCTCTGGGGTGGGGGGGGGGGGGGGGGGGGGGGGGGGTTTGGGGGGGTTGTCGGGAATGATGGACCGGACCTACTCTCAGTATTACGCAAGGTCTCTCTCTGTCGTTCGCGCGCCCTACGCGGTTTGAAGCTCTCACTCTCACATGCACGCTCGCACTAGATTACGGCCAATTTGAACGAAATTGCGTTATAACTATTCGATCACGAGTGGCTCAACATGTAGATCTATAGATAAACCAGTCCGTTCTCATCCCAAGGCGTCGTGTACATGTGATGCTTTTGACATTTCGTCGAAATCTCACACACCTGGCATCCTTTAGCGTCAATATGAGACGCAGATCCCAAGGCGTCATAACCGTAACCCTATAGACCTAAACCTACCCATAACAGTGCGTGTTATATTGACGCTAACGAAATGTCATATGACGTCACCTATATGACGCTAAGGATGAGAATGCGTTGGATACACTCATCTTTCAAGCATTTGACCGACCGGGTTGACACTTCAGCGTGAGAAATCGGGGGTGTGGCGTGTGCGCGTGTGCGCGTGTGAAACCATTCAAATGCGGGTGTCTCAAAGCTAAACTCAAAAGTTGGCAGGTATGTGTTCCAGGAAATCTATACCTGCAGAGTTCAGATCCAACACTGATCCAACACGGTAGTCTATAATTATCAAGTGCTCCTGAAGATCTTAATTAGTTGGTTCTCCAGAAACAGGATTGGAAACCCTGAATGGGGCATTACGAGCCACTGTACGCCCTCTGCAGGTAGTAACACACTTCTAGCTGTATCTACTGGTTCAGGCCCGGCGCCACGAGGGGGCAAAAGGGGGCATTGCCCCCTCAGATCTGATTTGTGCCCCCTCAGTTTAATTTTTGTTGGCAGCTATGAGGAACAGGATTAGGCATGCTATTCATGGGTTTCAGTCACGTGACTTTTTTGTTGTGGCCGCCATCTTTAGGACTTTTGCGTTAAATCGCATAATCTCTCCCTGTTGATCGGAAATATGTTGCACACTTAAATAGCACAGATGAAAAGCAACGGTATTTAAATAAAATAGATACTTTAGGTATAGATCCGTATTTACTGTTAAACGAACTGCTGACTCCACTAAAGTCTAGTAAAAACTTGCCAAATTTTACGTTTGCTGACATTTACATGTACACTATCCCTCTCCCTGTCCCCACCACTTTTGAAACATCTCGCGGCACGGATGTACCAATACAAATAAATAAAGGTAAAATAAGAGGTGATCTAGCACGCTGAAATGTGTTGTTTTTGAAATCAAGTGATCAAAGTGCTTGTTGACTCTGGATTAGTGGTGCAGAAACAGTGTTCTCTCGTGACTCGTGCACACCGCACAGTCTTGTGGCTGTGGCTGATGTTGCCAGATTGGGTGTTTTTTTAGCTACATATTAAGACCTGTTTACGGTGTGTTTTAGCTGGGTTTTCGCCTGGAAGGCTATATAGAAATCTGGCACCCGAACGAAGTTAAACTGAGCGAGCGTGCGTTCACAGTAACGTTCATCAGGCAGTAATTCAGTACGTTCAGTTCACGTTCGCCCAAAATATGAACGAGTTCATGAACTATCGTTAATTGAACACGTTCAGGCACAACACTGTTGTATAGGTATATCTGATTTATAATTTAGTGTTGTATTAAATGCCCCAGTTATGCCCTATTATCACAGTTTACAGCACAGCAGATAGACGGCATGTTGCAATTCGGTCCTACAAATGGCGGCCGCTCCACTGTGTGACGTCACATGAAATCTATGAATTGTTGTGTGGAATTTTAAAACGTGGTTAGATGGTCAGGCTTAATGATCCTGAGTTTATACACTTACACTGAAACATATCAACACAAAATACACAAACCGCCAATAATACAAAACTTTCAAACTCGACTTTCTATTAGCGATGTCCAATTCGAAAGAATAATTATTTTTGAGTTATTTAAATTACATGAACCACTGACATTTATAACCACAATTTTTTATTATTTAATAGTTATATTTTTAGTTATAGTGCTTATTGTAAATAAGTATTTATTGAATTAGGCCTATTAGGGAACTGCTATCATCAGACAGCACCTTTAGCTATAGCTAAAACCAAATAGAATAAAAAAAACTTAATAACCACTGATCTGTATAATGTAGCTACAACCTTGAACAGTAATAGCCTGTTTTGTTTAAATAAATGGCTTTATTTAATAATAATAATTTAACAGTAGCTATGATTTAATGATATTGTTTCCTTTGAATAGCGGTGTAAGTGATAAAACACAATATTTAAAAAGTCAAAACCAGAATTATCTATAAAACGATTAAAAATCTATCTTTATTAACCACGTAACATGTGTCATGTGAATCGTGTTATCGAATTAGACCAATGAAATCAGTTTGAGACAGTTTACCCCCACCCCCTTCGTGACTCGGTTTCTTATGTATTTTTCATCTATCGCTTTCATTTCTTTTTTGGTGTCACGTGTTAGTATAGTTTCGGTCTGTTTAGATCGATTTGTAGACAGAAGTGAAACGTTTTTATTTATGTGTTTTAACATATTTAGCATACAATGCAGATGTCTCTCCTCGTGCTGACTTTGTCCGCACAGGTGTGGTCCAACTTTTGTCCATGTGCACGAGAGGAACTCTGTCAACCCATTCGATCCCAACCGGCTTTTGAGGTGAGTGACAGTTCACTCTGGACTGGACCCATCCAGCGATCAGCTGATGGCGTTAAATACGGACACAAAATATCAAACCAAGTGGCGCTTGCAAACATATTATGCTAGATTAGTAGCCTACACTCATTTTGCAACATGACATCATGACTTTTGCGTAAACATACACGCCACTTTCAAGTCAAGTGGCGTGTTATCTATACGTATTTTGAGCTATCCGCGTGTGTGCGTGTATGTCTACGCCGTTAAATGTCCGAGTGATTCCGCGTGTATGTAGCTAACTTACACGCCGTTAAATGTCCGAGCGAAACGAAAAAAAACCTAGATCTACATCTGGCGAGCGATATTTTTTTGTCCTAGATATGGTAGGGGAACACTTATTAATGGTAGGCTATTAAGCCCAGTGACGGGTAGGTTTAGGGACGGGGTTGGGGTAGGTCATATTTATACAGTAATGTAACGTTAAGTCAACGGCGTTCATAGACACACTGAAAAGCGATTATGCTTGTTAATAGCACGCCAAATGGAAATTACGAATTGGGGTGTTATACATACGCTATTTCATGAGATCAGTCTGCATTTTGTGACATTCAGTGTCTATCTGTCCTTCGTTGAGGGTCGCTGTAGTAAGTAGAGCTTCTCTGTGGCAGTACCAAGAAAGAAACTTAACTGCTTTTTATCTTCACTTCACTTGTCCATATTACTATAGTTCATCATCACCAAGTACTGCTGCTGCATGCTGTTTTACTCAGACCTTGATAAATAACTAATTTGAAGAAAGTAAATTAAACACAACATTAAAGGGGTTATATGCTTTTCCACTTTTTCAACTTTAGTTAGTGTGTAATGTTGCTGTTTATGGCAAGCCGTTTTAACTTTTATTCATTTCCAGGATATGTATTGTTGATATCAAGAATGCAATTGTTGATATCAACAATTTCATTTTTTGATATCAACAATTGAATTCTTGATATCAACAATTGCATTCTTGATATCAACAATTGCATTCTTGATATCAACAATTGCATTCTTGATATCAACAATTGCATTCTTGATATCAAAAATGTAATTGTTGATATCAACAATTGAATTCTTGATATCTGTAATTGTATTTTCACTAGTGAAATGTCACCATAGGCTGCCATTCAAAATCAATTGTTGATATCAAGAATTACATTTTTGATATCAAGAATTCAATTGTTGATATCAAGAATGCAATTGTTACTAGTAAAAATGCGAATTCCTGATATCAATAATTCAATTGTTACTAGTTGAAATGTCTATTCTTGATATCAACAATTGAATTGCTACTAGTAACAATGTTCATTTTTGATATCAATAATTACATTTTCACTAGTGACAATGTTCATTTCTGATATCATGAATGTGATTGTTACTAGTAAGAAAGCCATTTTAGATATCTGAAATAATATTGATATCAATAATACATTTTCAGATATCAAGAATAAACATTTTTACTAGTAGCAATTCAATTGTTGATATCAGGAATTCGCATTTTTACTAGTACCAAATCTAATTCTTGATATCAGGAATATAATTCTTGATATCAACAATTGAATTCTTGATATCAACAATGTAATTCTTGATATCAAAAATTTTATTGTTGATATCAAAAATGTAATTCTTGATATCAAAAATGTAATTCTTGATATCAAAAATGTAATTGTTGATATCAAAAATGTAATTGTTGATATCAAAAATGGAATTCTTGATATCAACAATTGATTTTGAATGGCAGCCTATGGTGACATTTCACTAGTGAAAATACAATTACAGATATCAAGAATTCAATTGTTGATATCAACGATTACATTTTTGATATCAAGAATTCAATTGTTGATATCAAGAATGCAATTGTTGATATCAAGAATTCAATTGTTGATATCAAGAATGCAATTGTTGATATCAAGAATGCAATTGTTGATATCAAGAATGCAATTGTTGATATCAAGAATTGTATTCTTGATATCAAAAATGTAATTGTTGATATCAAGAATTATAATTTTAACTAGTGAAAATTGAATTGTTGATATCAAGGATTCATATCCTGAAAATGAATAAAAGTTAAAACGGCTTGCCATAGCTGTTTGGGCATACAAAAGATCTGTAACGTTACAAAGCTCAAAGTCCACTCCAAAGGGAGATATTTTATTTAACAGAACTTTTCAAGAACTACAATGCAATTTTTTTAGATCTTATGAAGCCACAATGGTAGGCCCTACTCATTTAAATAATCACCACCCATGCAAAAAGGTGGAGGCCTGGTTGAGCTTATTTGAGAAGAAGAGTTGTTGCTATGACAAAGAGACAAAGAGTTTTTTCCACAACATTTCCTAAACTCATTTGTTTGACTTTCCTAAGGCTGAGGAACTTGAATAAAACTTATTTTAAACACTGTTCCCGAACATTACCGTACTCGGTTACTGACGTAACCTCGGTTCCCTGAGAGTAGGGAACGAGTATTGCGTAGCTATACACAGTGGGAAAACTCTTTTTCTCGAGAATATTGAAGCCATTATTTTATAACGCAGTGCAGCTGCACAGCGTGTCTACCTCTGTCATTAGCTGTGCTGCAGCAACTGCACGAACCTATGGCAAGGCGGCTGAGACACACGAACCAATCGGGTCGCTTCGCTCCAGGGCACGTCAAAACCAGCCAGAATGGGCGTGGCTTATGCCTATATAAGCCAATAATATCTGTCTGCAGAGCCGCAGAGCCACAGTTTTACCCCAGCAGCAGTTTCACCCCAGCAGTTTTGCCCCGCGCATGCGCAGTTTCACTACAACAGTTTTACCCACACCTGCGCAGTTTCACTACAACAGTTTTACCCCCGCATGCGCAGTTTCAATACAACAGTTTGGTTTTACCTGCGTATGCGCGGTCACGTTGTTCTGTCCTAAAACGATCTAAAAATTATTGTTACCAATAATTTTTGCTTATTAGTTATTTTTTTGCTCCTACTGTTGCTCGCAGACCTTCAGGGTCCTTTACTGAAATAAAACAATGCTTGTGTCATGTCATCTTTTAAGTTTTTCAGCCACACAAACTTCCGATTAGACATTCAAATGCGAACTATTAGTCTAAGTCAATATATGAATTATTCTTAAGTTAATTAAATCTGCCTGTGGTTAATGTGTAAACTTGAACACAGATAAACCAAATGACTTGAACACAAACTATTTACAATAATTTCAAACAAACCAAAACACACGGGTAAACCTGTTGTGGTGAAACTGCGCATGTGCGGGGTAAAACTGCTGGGGTAAAACTGCTGGGTTAAAACTGCTGGGGTAAAACTGCTGGGGTGAAACTGTGGCTCTGCGGCTCTGCAGACAGACCCTTCTCATATAAGCAGACCATTTCACCATAGAGTCAGGTTAAATCAACTTAAGGTTAACTCAACCACAGCACCTGAGCCAAGTGTAATGGCACGGCAGGCTACGCAATACTTGTTTCCTACTCTCAGGGAACCGAGGTTACGTTTGTAACGAGTACTAGGGATGTAACAATACATCGATATGGATTGATGCATCGATCAAACGTCTAACGATAGAAGCATCGATGCCACACATAAAATATCAATATACGTTACCTTTATTTTTACACTTTCTACATCCTCACATAACTTTTCTCAGCTGAAATAAACTCCCGACAAGATTGACTGAATACAAATGTCACAAAAGCCGGTATTTTCCACTGTCAAGGCATCATGAGTTCATGTTTTACAGCAGAAACGACAAGCACCCTTGTTGTTTGTGAACAACCAGAAAAGTCTGTTTTAGCGAATCAGTGTGCAGTATTCAGGTCAGGTGACAAGGCTGCTAGTCACTTTGAAAAGACGCGCTAGCTGAGAGGAGTTTCGTCAAAGCTGATTAAATGGATGGATTTTAACGAACTTGATGAACCTGTGATATCTTCTTCAGGGAGTACAAGGAAAATAAAAGTAGTGTTGTAGTTCCCACTTTTTGATGGTCTCGGTCTCGTCTCGGACTCGACCGCATTTGGTCTCGGTCTTGTCTCGGTCTCGGACATTGAGGACTCGCGATTTTTTTTCAAGACCAATCAAGACCATAACTGTGGAAATATCACGAAATTGCCAGTGTATTGTCTCATTTTTTTGTTAACATCCTTGCTTTTATTAGGTGTAAAACGATCGATGAGTAATGTAGACGAACTGCTGCGCGTGTGACAGAGAGAGAGCGAGAGAGCGCCCGCACGCGCACTCTTTCTCTTCTGAGCCAGGCGAAAGTATAAACAAGGGTTCACCGTCTCCTAAGCGCTGTCTTGCATGGCACATATTAATAAAAATAAATCGACACGATGGTAAAAGATCAGTAGACCATAGTTTGATGTGGAGCATTCGGATATTTTTTACTACAGGTTGTGAATTGTGCTAAAATACGTTTAAAAAAGGATTGTTGTACGTTTAAAAACAACATAACTTTATGTATTGTTTATAAAAGGCGGAGAAAAGTGAAGACTTTAGTGATGAACAATGAATAATTGTTTTGCATACTGTACTAAATTATGGAAGTCACCCAGGAGTATTGAATAAAGATGGTTACGTTTTTTTAAACTGTTTAAATAATATCTAGACTATTAAATAGTGTTTAATATCTAGGCTATGTATTTTTATGGGAATGTGGATCTTTCAGATCAATTTGAGAAGCTCTTTTGATAATGTTTCACAATTTTTTGTAGTGCCCTGGTCTTGGTCTTGGTCTCGGTCTCGCCCTCCCTCGGTCTTGGTCTCGACTTGGTCTCGGCCCCTAAAAGTCTTGGTCTTGTCTCGGTCTCGATACACTCTGGTCTTGGTCTTGTCTTGGTCTCGGGTTAGGTGGTCTTGACTACAACACTAAATAAAAGCTGAAACTTTTTCTCGGAGTCTTGCTAAAACAGCACGTTAGTGGTGAGGGAAAAGCTCTCTGTATTGCGTGTATGTTATTCACAACTGCTGAGGAGATTAACGTTACAAAGTGTTTTATTATGTGCCATAGCAATTACTTGGCTTTGTTTAATTCTGAAACATGAAATGTGGAGTTGTCTGCTTTTGCCACACACAAAAAAATATATATAAAAAATAATTTCAATGAATTTTAATTTTATAAGTTACCTGTATTTTTTTAGGTATTATTACTTAATCAAAACAACTCAGCTGCAGTTTGATTGATATTCAAATGCAACACACACACACACACACACACACAAAAACATGAATGAATAAGAACGGAGTTATCTGTTTTTGCAAATGAACTCTTCGGTTATAGAGTTCTTGTTCATTTTCATATATGTTTTTTTTTTTTTTTTTACTTGTAACACAACTTGTAAATGTCCGAATTGGGAGAGAGTGTGCAATCTTCAAAGAGTTTAATTAAACATTCATGTTATTTATTTTTGGATGCATTTGTGTGTTAATAAACGTAACTGGTTGTATACACTTGGCACATAATATCTAAATATCGATAAATCGATTGATATAGCCTTGAATCGAATCATAATCGTATCGCAGAATTTTTTTGAGGTATCGGCAAATATCGCAACGCTGGCTGAGAGAATCGATATCATATCGTGATGAACTGTCCGATTTACACCCCTACCGAGTCGTTCCCTTTCGAGAACGTTCACTTTGTATTGTGTAGCTATGTGCAGTGGGAACCCATTTTAAAACGCCGTGCTATGCTATTAGCTAGTGACTTCGCCCTAAACCATTACCTGAGGCTAAGTAGCCCGAGGTCAATAGTAAAGTTTGAAAGTCACAACTTACCCTAGGACCAGGTCGGGCCCTTTATTAAGATATAATGTTGCAGAGGCTTGGGGCCCTCGGGGCAGAGGCCTTTAGATAGAGGGTGCCCGTGCCTGCAGAGTAGGGACCTCTAGGTTAGCAAATCTCACATATGTGGACGGTGAGGACCAGCCTGTCGCCGCACAGATGTCTTCGATTGGTACACCACTGGACCAAACCCATGTCAGGCCGTGCCTCTAGTGGAATGAGCTCTAACACCTATGGGGCATTGAAGGCCCATGGAGGTGTAGGCTAGAGAGATACTATCCATCTAGAAAGTCTCTGTTTTGTGACCAGCAGACCTTTAGTGCTGCCAGCAAAACACACAAAGAGCTGTTCCGACTGTTTGAATGTGGTGGAGTGCTCCAGATAGATTCTGAGAGCCAGGGGCAGGCCAGATTCAAATTATTATCATCTTTCGACGGGGGAAGAGTTGATAGCGCTATCACCCGGGCTCTTAACGGTGTTAAGAGCACCTTAGGAACATAACCGTGTCTTGGTCTGAGCACGACTCTGAAGTCGCCAGGCCCAAACTCAAGGTATGCAACGCTTACGTACTCTTTTGAACGATGCCAGCACTAGCAGGAGTGCAGTTTTGAGTGAAAGCGGTTTAAAGTCTGCCATCTGGAGTGGCTCAAATGGGGGTCCCCTAAGGGCCCTGAGGACCGTGGATAGGTCCCAGGAAGGAACAGAGGGGGGCCGAGGCGGGTTGAGGCTCCTAGCCCTTGAGGAAACGAATGACCAGGTCACTTTTCCCCATGGAATGGCTGGCCACAGGGGCGTGAAAAGCCACTATGGCGGCCACATATACTTTGAGCGTGCAGGGGGTCCTACCCGCGTCAAGCAGCTCCTGAAGAAAGGAAAGTACTAGAGGTACCACTGATCTGGACGTGGGTGCCAGATTGACCCATTGATTAATCGCGATTATGTTATGAACGAGTATGAATCGATTAATAAATTTTCAAAAATCGATTTTTTATTTTTAAAAAAATGTTTTGCATTATTTTATTTTGTAAAAAATGTTCTACCGGAAGTTGAACGTCACGAACGCGCCCAGTTCCAGTTAGCAAGCGCGTGTAACGGCCATAGACAGTAAAAGAAGGGTAACGGCGTCTCTCCTCTCTCTCTCTCTCTCTCTCTCTCTCTCTCTCTCTCTCTCTCTCTCTCTCTCTCTCTCTCTCTCTCCTCTCTCTCTCTCTCTCTCCTCTCTCTCTCTTCTCTCTCTCTCTCTCTTTAATGATTAAATTGGACAATTTTATTCTAGAAAGACAAGGTGTTCAGGTGGAGAAAAAACTTTTTCTTTACCTTGACATGTTTCGACTGCAACCTGCAGTCTTCCTCGACCTGAACAACACCTTGTCTTTCTAGAAGAAAATTGTCCAATTTCTACAGTATGTTGGTTCTGATCTACTTCCTAAAGGAAATAAGCCTTTTATTTATTTGATTGTTTAGTTCAACTTGATGAGTCACAACACAATGTGATGTATTCATTTCTGTGTTCTACAGAACATAAGCTACATACAAATAATTCTGAATTTATAACTACACGACACAGAAAGTGCTTTGAGTTGTTTTTACTCAATAAAAGAGTTAAGTAATTCAGCAGCTGACTTTTTTTAATACTGCAATCACTTTGTGGTGTATTTTCGTTTACTGCTGTGAAATGGAAAATCAATAATCGCTAATCGAGAATTGTTAATAATCGAAAATCGACTGTAGTCGAATCGGGACTTCAATAATCAGAATCGAATCGAATCGGGAAATCGGACAGATTAACCACCCCGTCCTTCCTCAGCGGTATAGGCGAGGGAGCTGCCTTCAGCAGTTTCGCCAGGTCTGGAAACCAAATTGATTGTGCACTTGTTCTCCCTGATCCGTTCAATGACCTGTGGGAGCATCGAGACCGGAAGGAGCGCATAAAGGGGGTGGCTGGGCCAGTTGTGGGACAGTGGGACAGCCATCGCTGTAGGGGACGCATGCGCAGTATGGAATTCTGACGACGCCTAGGCCATTAGGCCCAAAAACCTTTGAAACGTTCTGAGCGGCCTGTGAGAGCCCGTTTTGAACAACGTCACTAGCTGCTGAATGGGCGAGAGCCACGCTTTCATTTTTCTCGAGTCTATAACTGTTCCCAGGAAGGCCTTATGGTGGCTAGGAGACAGTGTGCTCTTTGCAAATTGATCCTGAGACTCCGCTATTCTAGATGGCTGAGGAGCCAGGATCTGTGTGTTGGCAACTGGCTCTCCAATTGGGCCAGAACGAGCCAAGCGTTGGGGTAGTTCAGGATGCGCATTCCCCGTTGTCTCAGGGGAATAAGCGCAGCATTCATGTATTTCGTGAATGTACGGGACGCCAGAGATGGACCCAAACGGTAGGGCCGTATATTGATAAGCCCGCCCCTCAAAGACGAATCTCAAGAATGGCCTGTGGTGGTGGGCTATTTGGATATGAAAGTAAGCATCTTTCAGATCCACTGAGAAGAACCAATCCCCTGGGCAAATTTTCACAAGGATTTGTTTGCTGTAAGCATTCTAAATGGCCATTTCATAAGGGTCTTGTTCAGGTGTCTAGAATTTGCCTGAGACCACCGTCCTTCTTCGGAGCGAGGAAGTAGCGACTCGCTTAATGATGGGGGAACTGTCTCGACAGCTCCTTTCATTAGTAGGTTTGACACTTCGGTGTGAAGGACGCAAGGTGAGTTGCTTCCCATCGATATCTTTGGGTCAAAGACGAGACGTCACAATTTTGGTGTCCTCATAAAATTAAATTTACAAAAGGGATTTTACAAACAAAAACAACATATTATATGCAAGTAATTAAAATTGTCATTCAGCGTAATGGTCCGGACTTTGATTTTACTATTACATTTTTAAATAAACGTATAAAATACCATGTTAAAAAAATATTTGCTTCCTTGGCATGTTCACATAAGTGTAGGCTGTATAATATTAAAAGGACTACGTGTTATTTTTTTCCTTAAGTATTAAAATAACTAGGGGACTTTTGTCCCGAATATGCAGGTCATTCCGTGTAACAGGATCAGGAAGCTTTTTTTCTTAAAATAAATAAACAACCAATAGTCATCAAGCAGTCTGTGACATCATCAAAGGGCACCCTGAAGATCTTGTGGTGCTGCAGCAAGTTAAGTTTATTGCTCTTAAATATTTGATAATTTCACCTTTACATAGTTGTAACTTGAGTAACAAAAACACGTGTCATTCAGTGAAATGGCAAAAAAACACTTTTATTGTTAGAATTTTTGAAAAAGTAGTAGATGTTGTGAATAATTATGATTAACCTTTCTGATCAAGTTCACTATATGATATAGGTGGCTAGTTGTTAGCCTGCAATATTAGCTTAAATATAAGTTTTGTCATTCAGGGTAATGTTTTGTCATTCGGTGTAATGCAAATTACACCACAATGTCATCCATGACACTGAATGACTGTCACTGTTTAGATAACATTTTTAGCACTTTTTTTTAAATATATTTCAGATAAATGAGGGATGTTTAGCACTAAAAGAAAACATTAAACTTTATAAATATTAATATTTAAATGTATTTTTGTCTATTTTTGATGTATTACTGATTTATTTTAGATGCCCACCCCACAAACAAAGAGAGTTACTAGGCACTGGCAGAAAATTAATGCAGACCCAGTAGCTAGAGCAGCACTTTTTGCAAGGAGACGAGAAAGGTATTGAGGATTGTAATGTCAAAAAGGGCTGGGTTAAAAAGATCGATTTCTCGATTTTAATCGATTATCATTTTGAAGAACTAATACTGAATTGTAAATTGATCTTTCTGTCTATGCTGTTTTCAGTTGATTTTAATCAATATCAAATTTATTTGAAATCGAATCAAATCGTGAAATTTGTGTTAAAGCCTAGGCCTAAACTATCCCTTTAAGGTGTGTGTCCTTTAAGTTCTAAGTTCTCAATGAAATGAGATATGCTGATTATACAGTATTACCACCAATTCAGTTTATTTTTACATGAATATGATATGCATTGTGGAGTAAAATGGTTATTCTTTTTAGCATCTGCTTCTGTGATTTGCTCAGGAATTTAATGATACAGAATAATATTCAAAACATTGCAATAATGGGAACAATGATGATATTTTCACAATTTTTGTCAAAACGTCATTCAGAGTAACAAACCATGGTCATTCGGTGTAACAGATATATTTATGTAAAAATTAAACAATATTACGGAGGCCGAGAGAGCTCAACGTGCTGCAAGCTAAAGAAGACGCATGCAATTAGAAAAAACGTATGGAAACATAAAAACGCATGCAAATATAAAAAAACACCCGCAAATTAAGAAAACATCTTCATCAGTTTCACAACACACGTGTGCTCCAAATACTCACAACACAACCAAATAGAGAAACGCGCTGCAAAAGCTCACAACACAACCAAATACAGAAACGCGCTGCAAAAGCTCACAACACAACCAAATACAGAAACGCTGCAAGTAACACAGACCACAACGGAAATGTTTCCGGGGAACCAAATAAGTGACGGACCCGGCTGGGACGTGCTTATTGCTCGTGAGCATCCCTATGCCCTACTCCCTTCGAAGGGCAGATGGCAGAGCTTTTCAAGTGGGACTTTGGAGTGAGCATGGCACTAGTGTGCCATTTATACAGCCGTTTGGAACGCACTTGATGAAGGGAGCAACGAAAGACAACGTAATTTCCAACGTAATTATTTTCACCTGGGATGTTCCCATGACAACGCAGCAGTTGTCCATCGGCTGAATAGCTGTTCTGACGACAGAAATATAATGCTGTTAACATAACGGTTGCAAATAAATTTATTTGTTTATTTTTACTTTACAAAAAAGAAATGTTACAATATGCGTTTATATCCGTTATGTGTGTCAGTGTCTCAACTTTAAAACTTTGGACCCTACATTAACTAACATTTCTTATGAAACTTTTCTTTATGAAAATTTAAACATAACATGAAACAATTTGTGTAACTGATGTATAGATTAATATCTTGCCTTCATGTTCGTCTTCTCTATCTTTTTTATTTATATTTTAGTTTTCAGCTCATTGTTCTTTTCTCATTTGTATTCTGATGACATTGAACATATTGTTAATACATTTTGTATACTGTATACAAGTTGTATGTCATAAAAAATGAATCTCTGTGTGTTTTGCGGGAGGAAAAGATTTTTTTTATATAAAATAAAATAAAGTAGAATTTTGAGCTGTAAGCAAAGAGTATAGAAGAAATATAAAAAAGTATAATATTACAATATATTATAATATTGTTTATATATACAATATATTACAATATATTTTTTAAATTATAGTTAATTTATAAAAAATATACGCTTTCACTTCTTGTCAATACAGCACGTCCTGTCTATCACGTCCCAGTCGGGTCCGTCACTTATTTGGTTCCCCGGAAACATTTCCGTTGTGGTCTGTGTTACTTGCATCGTTTCTGTATTTGGTTGTGTGTTGTGAGCTTTTGCAGCGCGTTTCTGTATTTGGTTGTGTTGTGAGCTTTTGCAGCGCGTTTCTGTATTTGGTTGTGTTGTGAGTATTTGGAGCACACGTGTGTTGTGAAACTGATGAAGATGTTTTCTTAATTTGCGGGTGTTTTTTTCTATTTGCATGCGTTTTTTTTATATTTGCATGCATTTTTTTCTATTTGCATGCATCTTCTTTAGGTTGCAGCACGTTGAACTCTCTCGGCCACCGTACCCAATATACATATTCTGAGCTGTACTTTCAAAAATATTTAAAACAATATGTGCTCCTACTAAATTTTAATATATTTTAATTGATTTTCAATTCCTTACTAAAACTTCTTGCTGACAAATGGTTAAAATCTAATGGTTTAAAGGATATCGGTGAAGGATAAAGATTTAAAATGCCATATAATTACTATTTGCTATAAAGGCAGCTTTTGTTATCAGTGGTGCGTGCTTGTAACGGACCTGGTGACTGATTTTTGGACCTTTTCTAACATTTCCAGCCAGCTGAATTGTGAGGGGGGCTGTTAGGGAAGCACTCTGTTCTTACAGCAGCTCAAACAGAGCTAGAACTGTGTTTTTCTGCAGCGGAGCGTGCCTTACAGCGGGCCCATTGACTGCAGTTATATGGGGGGGTTAACAGAAAAGTGCTATTTTTGTGCTTTATTTGGGTCACTGTTAAAACAGCGTTTGTTAGTAGGGGTGCGAGTTTTGCAACGGCCCATTTACTATGTAGCCAGAGGTGGCGCTCCATCACTACCAAACTGGCCATACCTCTGCCGATTGCCTGGGCGGTGGCTTTTGTGGCGCGCAGGGCCAAGTCAGTGGTGCTGCGCAAGTCCCCAAAGGCCTCAGGGTCTGGGCCAGTCTCATCCATAGAGCGGAGGAGCTTGGTCTGAAACGCTTGAAGTATCGCCATAGTGTGCAAAGCCGATGCAGCCTGGCCGGCGGCAGTGTAAGCGCGACCGCCGAGGGGAGATGTCGTTCTGCAGGGCTTGGATGGGTGCACCGTCTTAGTTGAGGAGTCCAAGAGGAGAGCTAGCCACGAGCACGGGATGGAGATGGACAGGCTCTCGCAGTGCGGCCAGCCGCCATTGTTGAGTGCAGTCTCCACGTGGGCGAGGCCTAGGCATGGGGCGCACTCGCTGTGTCCGTCAATTTCAGAGGCTCTGCATGAAGTGTATCCGGAACGCGGCATTTGAAACAACGCCGTTGGAAAATTTGCTCTTTCAGCCTCTAGAGTGTCGCGAAGGCGAACACACAGAAGTAGCCGAAAAGGATATAAAGGCTTCTCTCTCACCGGATAGCCGCAGGGGAAGGAAGCGCCGAGTTGAAGGTGCCGTGTCTGCTGATCAGGTCGCTCGATCCTCTGCAGGGGCTCTTTGACGGCGAAGGCTCAGAGATTAGTGAAGTAGGTGTTCGCTGAAGGAGATTAAATCTGACTCTATGGCGAAATGGTCTGCTTATATAGGCATAAGCCACACCCATTCTGGCGGGTTCTGATGCGCCCTGGCCATAGGTTCGTGCAGTTGCTGCAGCACAGCCAATGAGCGAGCTAGACGCTCTGCTCTGTGCTCGCTGTGCAGTCGACTTAATTAATGGCTTTAATATTCTCTAGAAAAGGGTTTTTCCCACTGCGTATACGCAATACGAAGTGAACTTTCTCGAAAGGGAACCCCGATATCTGTGCGCTTTTTTGGTTTTGTGATCAATTACTGTTTGTATTAACTTAGTTTCGAACAAATGTCATGATTAAATGGTGGATATAACATTGTACAGTATCTATAATGTATAAAAACAATAAAATAAGAAACTTACCACTCTGATACGTCCTGTGAAATCCGTGCTTGCAAAGTCTGTGCATGAAATCCATTCCTCAATATTTACACTAGATAAGAGCTCATAATTATGGAGGGACGGGACATTCCCCGAACACGCGCTAAGCACTGCCAATCACAACACACTGGGCCAGCTAACCTATCACAGCACATTTTGTATTTCGGAAGGAGGGGCTTCATCTAAATCGCGTGTTCGTGCCAGACTGGGGAGAGAGGAGCTGTAATAATGTAAAATATGTGGAAACATGCATTTGTTTCAAACCTTTGTGAAAGGAATAGGACCCCTTTACATTTATTTAACGTTAATTTTGTTGACTGAGTAAAATACATTGATTATAACAATGTATTGTGATAAAGACAATAATCTCTAATAAAAAAAAATTAAAAATCTATTATCTTTATTTTAGAAAGCTGTCTAACTCAAACAGTTAATGCATCTATTTCAGGTTTTTGTATTTGATGTTGGGGAAAAGGCTTGGAAGTTTTATGACTGGACGAAAGTTACAACAGTTGCAGCTTTTGGACAATATGATGCTGAACTCATGTGTTATGCTCACTCTAAAGGAGCTCGATTGGTCCTGAAAGGTAGGGTTTGACTGGACATTATTGCAAAGTCTTTTAAAAGCATTTTGTAGCCTACACTGTAAAACCTTGCCAAATTTTGACAGAAACATACCATTTTAAATTAAAACAGAAATATACAGAAGAAAAATCATTCTGGGTAATCTTTGTTTCGAGAAAATAGCCTACAGGAATATACTGTGAATTAACAGCACTGAAAGTCGACACTCATAGGCTGTTCCAAACCACACCCTATACCCTCATTCACATTTCCCTACATGAGTTTACTAATATAGTCCACTTGACAGAGTAAATGAAAAGAAGTGAGTGAATTCAGACACTGATGAAACACCTGATAAGCAGAATCACTGAAGGAAATAGAAACGAGGAGAAAAAAGAGAAACACAAGAACTACAACTGACTTCCAGTTTACAAAACCAGTTTAACATAATTTATTTTATACATGTACAAAACATTCTTGAGAATTAAAAGAGATTTAGTTCTTGATGTTTTATTGAAAATAGTAAAGTTTGCTTTAGTTTGGCTCATTCGTTTTTCTCTGGCTGCTGTGACAGTGAGGTAATAAAGCACAGTTTTTTCAAAAGCCAAGAGGAAGTTGATCAGGTGTTTTTGACTGTTGTGTCGATGCTATACTCGTCTTGGACTTTCTGATTCACTATCTCTTCCTGTGTCTAATCTTTGACTTTATATGTATTTTAATTTTATATTTATTGATTATAGTATCTCTGTGATTCTACAGCATGAGATCCAGCAATGTTTCAGTAATAGGTTATTTTGAAGAACAATGAAATCATACAGTGCATAAAACATTTTGAACTCACACAGACATCAACAATCAAGATTCAAACAACTTTATTTATCCCAGTAGGGCAATTCAGTTTTAGCCTAGCAGTCGTAACAACAAGACAAGACAACAACACTTAATCAAACATTCAAAAACACTGTCAGTGACATCATATTGCATTTGGGCACTGGAACAGAGCAGCAAATACACCGGCCATAATACATGGACTCAGCGAAGACCAATTGTTCGAAATAGATAAGTAAATGAATAAATAGATAATAAAACTAAGTAAATAAAGAATAATAATAGATAAATACAGAGGTATATGATGCCTGACACATATCTAGCTATTACTATCAACAGTATTTAAAAGCCTGATGGCAGAGGGAATAAATGAATTTGCATATCTGTTAGTTTTCCTTGGGGGGGCGAGGTATCGCCTTCCTGAGGGCATTAGACAGAATTCCTGACTAAGAACATGATCCGGGTATCTCATAACCTGTCTAGCCTTCTGGAGCACCCGTTTTTTTCCAGAGGGAGCTCAGGTCTGTCAGCTGAACTCCAATGATCTTGGAGCAGATTTTAACAATGATACTAAGGCTATTCTTGTCCCTCACAGACAATCCATCAAACCAGCAGATAAAAGAAAATGTTAAAAGACTTTCAATAAATGAATGATAGAAATTACATAAGATCCTCTGCGATACATTGAAAGAATTTAGCTTCCGCATCAAGTGCATTCTTTGTTGTCCACGCTTAGTGATTAACTCGCTGTTCTTGTCAAACTTGAGATTGGAGTCAAACATGGTTCCTAGGTACTTATACGTCTCTACAATTTCAACATTTTCGCCATGAATGATGCTGGCTTCTGGCTTAACATGGTTCTTTCTAAAATCAATGATTAACTCCTTCGTTTTTGTCACATTAAGGTCCAGGAAGTTATCATCACACCACTTCACAAATTGTGGTAAGGCATTTCCATGGCCCAGTTGGGCCCCCTGAAGAAGTGACAATAGAACAGTATCATCAGAAAATTTCACAAGGTAGCTACCCTGTTGTGAAGTCCTGCAGCTATCAGTATACATAATAAACAGCAAAGGAGAAAGGACGCAGCCCTGCAGAGACCCTGTGTTTGAAGTGATGACGTTGGACATGCGGCCGTTCACAAATACCTGCTGAAGTCTGCCTGTTAAAAAATTTAAGAGCAACAATAAAATCTGATCAGGAAGATTAAAATTAGAGGCAAGTCGCTCAATTAAAATATGAGGCTGCATCTTATTAAAAGCTGAAGAAAAATCAGAAAATAAAAGTCTTGCATGTGATTTGGGCCTTTCAAGGTGCTTATATAATCTGTCTAAAATGAAAATCTTAGAATCATCTACACCTTTCCCAGCTTGATGTAGTGGATCTAGTTTTCCATCTATTAAGGAGACAATTTCATCTTTCAATATTTTCTCGAAGGTTTTCATCACAAGTGATGTTAGTGCAACTGGTCTGAATTCTTTCAGTTCTCTTGAATTATTAGATTTAGGGACAGGTATTATAGTGGATAGCACAAATCTAGCATGGTGTTCTTCTGTGTGGTAGAACAAGTCACATACTGTTCATACGTTCTCAAAGTCTTTTTTAAATTGCAGTGATTAAAATCTCCAAGGATAAACTTGGGTGCCTCTGGGCAGATAGAGTCTAGTTTATGCGTGATGACAGCGATCAGCTGGGCAGCAGCTGTGGCGTTGGCTCGTAGGTGAATGTACACTAATGTGTAAAATAGCTGTTAAAATTCGCGAGGCAAGTAAAAGGGGCGGAGAGAAATAGTCAACAGTTCCACATCTTTGGTACATATCTTCTCTCTAATCACAACAGTGTTACAGTACCTTTTGTTCACGTAGAAGCACACGCCTCCTCCTCGGTTTTTGCCGGTGATCTCCGATGACCGGTCCATACGAATTGGGCTTCCAAACCCCGTTAAATTCAGGTCCGAGCCATGTTTCGGTGAAGGCAAGGAGACAAGTGTTTTTAACTTCCCGTTTAAACTTGGCGTGTGTTTCCAGCTCATCTATCTTGTGTGTAATAGACTGTACGTTTGACAACAGGACCGAAGGAAGTGGCGGTAGTTTGCGGCGGTTGTCAAGCCGAAGAGACTTAAGTCTCCGACGTAGACCACCTCTTCTTCCTCGTTTCCGATGACCTGACGACTTAGTCAGCCTGCAAAGGTTATGCCCGTTGCTACAGTTTCCGCTGCAGAAGTCCGTAAGGACAGGAGAAGCTCGCGGCTTACTTTCCCGAATACACCATGTCCTCCGGCGTGACTGGCAAAGCCCAGGAGCAGCGTTGACACGCAAAAAAGTGCGAAAAGCTCCATGTGTAATCCCATAATCTGCATTTCTGAAGCACTGACGAGTTAAAGTTTAAAACACGATTAAAACAACAAAACGACTGGGAGACTACTGGGTCGCACACTGTGAAGCGCCCCGGAAGTGAGCATTTATTGCGCATAGGAATCTCAACAAGGTGACAATCAAAAGTTTCATGTCGCAGTGCATGCTGATTGCCAGCATAGTACAACACTCCAAACATGCACTGCAGCATGAATAAATTATGCAGCTGAATGTTCTTTTTTATTGTTGAGATTCATGTGCTGATTTTGATATTTGTGTCTAAATTATACTGTGGCTAGTTTTTTAAATTTTTATGATGTGTTTTAGAAAAATGTTAAATTATAACTGATTGCTGTTGTTGGAACTCATGCTGTAGTTTCACAGTGGTGGTAATGCAAAACTTACGTGAGTTAAAGGCACACTGTGGAACTTTTGGCCACTAGGGTGCGCTCGACCTGTAATTTTCACGTCTAGTGCCCCTAGAGGCCACAAGCGCCGCATCAGCATTGTCGCAAAAGTCAACAAACAGTCAACCGGTCAACCTCCCGTGTCTTTATGTGTGTGCAGACGGCATTTGATTTGTATGTTGGAGAAAGTTAATCGATTCACTACTGACCAAAATAATAATATAAATATAAGATTAATAATATAAATCCTATAAAGAAAACAAATTGAAAAAGTAGCATATGCAGAAAACAATGTCTGATCAGGTAAGTCGCATTGACAAGGGTTGCACAATCCTGCTCCTGCCGATCGTCTGTCCTGCACAGTTCATCTCCAACCCTAATCGAACACACCTGAAGCAAGGATCAGGATCTCTTTGCAATGGGTTAGAGATAGGGTTGCCAACTGTCCCGAATTAGCCGGGACGTCCCGATTTTTGGGCCTAATTTGTCCCGATCGGGACCTCTCTTGTCCCGATTATTGAGTGCTACGCTGATCTGACTGATACAACAGCAACACGACACGTAAATTAGTTCAAATCTCCTAGAATCTAGAGCTGCGCATGCGAGACAGAACAGCCTACTGTATGAGCGTCGATCAGCGCCAAACCGTGTAGCGCGGAGAGAGAGGGAGAGACCTTGCCTGCTTATCAGTAACATGGCCAGGCAGAGAACAAATTTGAAAAAGTAGAGATATTGTGCAAGCAATATATTTAACTTACTAGTCCAAAAGCATGACGGCCAGGTCAGCATCGGTCGGGGATCCCTCATCCTACTTTATCGCACGCCAGCGAGGGAACGCTTGACCAATGTTTATCCTCGTCCTTGCTTTTAGTTTATCACTCTCCCTTTTTCTTTTTTTGGTCTCCTCTGACAAAATCTTTGCTTTCTTCCGAGTAGCTGTTGATTCAGCCATGACGACAACATACAGACGCCGGCAGTCAAACGCGAGTTGAGCTCTCACGTTAGAATTTGAGGAAGTTGGGGTGGTGGGGGAAGTGACGTATGCCGTAAAGCGTTCGAATTTTGTAGTTCTTTTTGTGCTCGGGTTCCTACCCGAAACCCGAAGTTACATAGTGCTAGTAAAAGCGATACAGACACCTTCAGGCTTCGGCAGACGTGTCATTCAACCTATTGTAAGTCGATGTACCATCTCAATGGGTTTTGGTAATATATTATAAAGGTTGAAAAGTTCCACAGTGTGCCTTTAATGTAATCTAAAGTGCTCTCGACTCTCTCGTGCTCTCGAGGTTATTTCACTAGCAGCTCTTTTCTCGCCAGAAGACGGAATAGACGCGAATTTACTCTGTTCCGTCAGGGCTATCAGAGTTTATTTGGAGCGTTCTGCCTCATTTAGACAGTCAGAACAGCTCTTTGTATGCTTTGGCGGCCGCACCAAAGGGCTCGGTGTGACAAATAATAATAATAAAATAATTCATTACATTTATATAGCGCTTTTCTCGGCACTCAAAGCGCTTTACATAGAAGGGGGAATCTCCTCAACCACCACCAGTGTGCAGCATCCACCTGGATGATGCGACGGCAGCCATATTGCGCCAGAACGCCCACCACACACCAGCTTACTGGTGGAGAGGAGACAGTGATGAAGCCAATCAGTATATTGGGATGATTAGGAGGCCATGATGGACAGAGGCCAATGGGCAAATTTGGCCAGGATGCCGGGGTTACACCCCTACTCTTTCGAAAGACATCCTGGGATTTTTTGTGACCACAGAGAGTCAGGACCTCGGTTTAACGTCTCATCCGAAGGACAGTGCTTTTTGACAGTATAGTGTCCCCATTACCATACTGGGGCGTTAGGACCCACACAGACCACAGGGTGAGCACCCCCTGCTGGCCTCACTAACACCTCTTCCAGCAGCAACCTGGTTTTCTCAGAAGGTCTCCCATCCAGGTACTAACCAGGCTCAGCCCTGCTTAGCTTGGTTGGGCAACCAGTCTTGGGCTACAGGGTGATATGGCTGCTGACTGCTGACAGGGTGATATGGCTGCTGACAAAGCAGAGATTATCGCACTGGATAGTGGACACTATCGTGCTGGCTTATGAGTCTAAGGGCCTGTATTGCCCCTTAGGCATCAGAGCTCATTCCACGAGAGGCATGGCCTCGTCATGGGCTTGGTCAAGTGTAATACCCATGGAAGATATTTGTGGGACGGCCGGCTGGGCCTTGCCGTCCACATTTATCAAATTTTATAACCTGGAAGTTCCCACTTTGCAAGCAAGGACTCTTTCAGTGTAAGTGCAAGTACAAACCCCATAGGCCATAGGGCCTGATAAATATCTGGTCCTGGCTAAACTTGAACTACGGTTCTTGTTATATATTCATATATATATATATATATATATATATATATATATATATATATATATATATATATATATATATATATATATACATTATAAGGATCTGGCCCTGTTAGGCCCTTTTCCTTGCTTTCACGAGGCTCGTCAAATAACCAGTTTCTATTGGGATTCATAACTTTACTCATCTATGGGCCTCACTATGGAGCGAAGTTAAGCACGCACAGTGTTTTGAAGGGGGTTCCCATAGCGTAAGCTAGTCTTACGCAATACGAGAGACCTCTCTAAAGGGAACGTCTCGGTTACTAACGTAACCTCGGTTTCCTGAGAAGAGGGAACGAGTATTGCGTAACCCACTGTGCTAATGTGCCTTGATCAGGGAATCACTTCAGTCGACTTAACCTGACCATTCGTCCTCTTCTCAGGGAACCAAGGTTACGTTAGTAACGGAGACGTTCTTGTGTTTCTGCTCGTCTCTTCTCTTTTTTTCTGTTTTTGTTGTTCCTCTATCCTTCAGTGAATCTACTTATTAACAGCAGGTGTTCATCACTAATACTCAACAATCACTTACATATTCACCTAATTATCTCACTACATCACTGTCAATGTTACTTTTTACTCTTTGTAGTGCGGTCACTACAGGACTTTCCTTGTAGGGTTGAAAGGGTTAAAGGTGTAAGATAAAAAGACACACCCACGAAATGTATTTAACAGTAATAAAATTTAAGTTTAAAAACATTATATATGCCAGTAGTTTACCGTAAAATTTAGCTTTGTGGGTTTACCATTGTGCTGAAGAGTAGAGTCTGTGCTTCAGTCCAGGACAAGATCAAGAAACATTGATAATATGCTGCATGTTGCTTTATTTAAAAGGCAGTGACTGTGTTGTTGCTGATCCAGTGAAAATCACTTTCTTTTTTTATTTTTTTTTATGTGGATTGTGGAGTCAAATGAAATAAGTTCACAGTAATAATATGCTGACATTATTAGCGCATTATAAATATTAGTTTATAAAATGAATGGCAGTTGGCCAATTAAAGGCAGTTGGTTTTTGCAAATTAAATTAGTTAACTCGAGTTTTAATTTAGTAACATACAGTAAAGTAGATTACAGTAAAGAACTGTACAACTAAAAGTAAATTACTGGCAGCATTTACCATTAATTTACAGATCAAAGTTTTACTGTGTACTGTACATTTCATTTTTTTTTTTTTACATTTTTGAACCACGTGTTGTGCTTACCCTTGCAAAACCCACTACCATGATGCTGGAGTATTGTGCGCTATTGCCAGGGATTTTTTATTTAGTTGTTATAGTGTATTAGGCTTTTCCGTTTGATTGCATATTGTTACTCCAATTCAAAACAGCCACCCACTATTGTCTGTAATATTCTAGTCTTTAGATATGGCCTGGGTCCTTCCTTCAATGTAAATCTATGGGATTATTTTTTTACTTGTTTTCTTGTTTTATGCCAAAATTAAAACCCTTAAAAATAATAACACACCTATTCTCAAGAAGCCACATGATTGGTGTTATCATTCTTGCCTTTAGCAAATAGGGTACTAGGGAATATATGTTCAATACTTCAGGTTAGTGATTTGAAGAAACCCTCAACCTTAAGTATGAGCCATAGTAAAAGTGACTTGATCACTGATTAAATTGACATGATTGATGAAATGTTCTTCACAGGAGATGTGCCACTCCCAGATATTGTGGATCCAGTAAATAGGACAGCTTGGATCCAGGCAAAGGTCAAGTTGGCAAAGAGTCAGTTTATGGATGGAATAAACCTAGACGTAGAGCAGGCGGTGCAGACCGGTTCCCCTGAATACTATGCTTTGACTGCCCTCGTCAAGGAAACCCCTGAAAGTTTCCACACAGAGATCCCAGGCTCTCAGGTAAAACAGCACATCTGACAATGATGTCATATAGGCACTTTCAAAGTCCTTGACATACTGTCTTCTCATCTTGAATCATAGGTATCATTTGATGTGGCTTGGTCGCCCAAATGCATCGATAAGCGTTGCTATGATTACCTTGCCATTGCCGATTCATGCGATCTCTTGTTTGTTATGTCCTATGATGAGCAAAGCCAGATCTGGGGTGATTGTATAGCCATGGCCAATGGCCCATTCAATCAGACATTGACAGGTAAGTGATTTTTAAAAAAAAATATATTTAAAAAAAAGTCCATTTGGTATTTGAAAATTTGATCTCATGCAAAATGTCTCGTTCCCTCCATCCAATGGAGGTTACAATAGTAACCAAGATTTTGGTTTGACCATAACATTATAAATTATGTTTTCATGTTTCCATTTCAAAATGCACACCTGAAGTTAGGAAATATGTCTTTCAGCCTATGATCAATACATCAGCATGAACATAGAGTCAAAGAAACTTGTGATGGGTGTTCCATGGTATGGTTATGACTACAGCTGCCTAAATTTTTCAACGGTAAGCAATTTATTTTCAATATTTTCAGTACCTTATTGAAAATGACATGCAGTACTAGGGCTTTTCGATATAGAAAATGCAATGCAATAAACTAATAAATATGTCAAATCAATTGGTAGTTAAACACCAATCTGAAAAAATAAGCTTTCTCAACAAAGTTGGCAAAGAACTTGCTTTGGGAAAAGGGTGAGATATAACTATACTTTTTTTTTTTGCAAACACTGCTCAGCTTGTTGTGCTTGGATTCACCAGAGAGGTCTATCATAATTCCTCTTTGAGTAGCCACTCTGATTTGCTTATCACTTCTCAGTTCTCATTGAATATAGCATTCATTTCTAAATACTTGTAAACAACCTTCCTTGTTTTGGCACCAGATCATCTCCCACACCTGCAAAAATTGTGATTTCTTTCACCACTGATGTCGAAATTGTATAAAAATTGTACGAAACTTAGGTTGTACAAAAGTGTATGACTTTATAGTTTTCTTTTTTTATGGTGAGGTTAGGGTTGTACGTTTTTTACAACCTAGATCATATGACAATTGTGCCATTTCGCAGGACTTCTGTTGAGACTCGATTGGGCTTAACATACAAAAGTATATTCCGTAGTATTGTAATTGTGAATAGTTGTGGTTGACCAATATTGTTTTTTTGATGCCAATGCCGATATCTTGGAGAGTAGGATGGCTGATATAATGCCTATGTATAGTAATATATATCCAAATAAAGAAATTGTATGAAAAAAATATGAATAAAAAGTAAACACTGTTACCAACAGGGCACTGGGTTTGTGTGCACTGGGAATCTTTTTTTTTTTTTTTCAAATAAAGGTAACACTAATTTGACATGCAGCACAACAATTACATGATTATATGACATAGTGGGTAACTGAGGGTAACCATGCGTCTCCAGTGAAGCTGAACTCTCCTATCCGTATTTAATTAACATGGACAAACCATCACGCAATGAACACGTTCTTGCAGGCTACACATGCACACTTCAAAATATCTTACAGCTGGATTCGACTAAGTCTGCAAGATTTGTGAAATGAAATGTTTATTAGATATTAAAAGATATTTAATTAATATAAATGCGCATTTGCTGAATGCTGATGCTAAATGAGAAAGTATTATAGTGTTTGACTTTCTGTTACTAATAATATATTAATAATATTGAGGTCCCCTTGAAAACGAGATGTCACATCTCAAGGGGTTTTCCTCTTAACAACAATAAAGTTCAAGAATAATATAAAATGTATGCTATAATACTTTCTTTAAA
Organism: Chrosomus eos; assembly: GCA_036326025.1. Taxonomy (NCBI): domain Eukaryota; kingdom Metazoa; phylum Chordata; class Actinopteri; order Cypriniformes; family Leuciscidae; genus Chrosomus; species Chrosomus eos. The sequence goes on from CM070839.1 coordinate 26,293,816, forward strand.
AGTTCTATAATGTATCAGGCAGTGTTAAACAAAGACTTATAATAACTAATGAAGACGGAGAATGGGATTGCCGTACGCTCAAGTGCTGCTGTTCTCTGATCCAACGTCCTATTCGATTGTGATCCGATTTGGAAAATTTTGGAAAACACTTTGGAAAATCAAATGTAAACTATTTTGAAATTTAGTTTGATTAATGAACAGCTGTGCTCATTGTCTTTATGGATTTTTCCCACATGAATCTCAATACTTATGAAGGTTTTTCTGTCTTCGATAGAGCTTGGGTTCCTTGTTGGAACTGTTGCCTCTGTTTTGCTTAGATAGTGGACACTTAATATTCAACACTATTATTGATCTGACTACACTTGTGTCACGGCGTGGTGCAGGCAGAAGAAGAGAACAAGACGAGAACTCCAATGCAAATACTTTTACTAATAAAGAAACTTCAGGTAGATACAAACAGGCAGGAACTCACGCAACATAAGACTAACTACTGACAAAAGAGAGACTGAACTGAAGGAACTAAATACACACACTGATGAACAGAAACAGGTGACACAAATTATGATAATTAACTAGAAACAGGTGAATTAACTGAGGGATGATGAGGAGCGGGAAAACTGAACAAGACTAAACCAAAATACAAGGAAAAAGGGGGAAACAAAGAGTCAAACTGTGACAACTTGGATGAGAACTGAACTGAGCTGGACGATGACATCTCTGTTTTCTGCAGAGCTCCTTTATAGCCAAATTGGACTAATTTAATAAATGATGATCTTTATAACAGAACTGAATCAACTCTGAACAGCTGAACAATGACACCTTTTTTTCTTTTTAGATCTGCTTTACAGCTGAAGTTGGAACTCTGTTTGAATCATTATTTGCCTGTTGATCACTGTAAAGCTGCTTTAAAACAATGCGTGTTGTATAAAACACTGTAAAATTAAAGGTGACGACATAAAATCTGTTAACACACTTTCTGGTCATTTTGGCCTGTTTTTTGATGGCCAACTTTGCAACCTATTCAAATAATAAATCATAATTCATCATAATACAATAGTTTAATTGTGTGTTTTCAATAGACCATATTCAAAATGTTTTGCACAAAAACAATTGACTTAATGTGGCCAAAAATAAGGAATTGACTATGATCTTAAACTGACATTTTGACTAAACACAAATATATATCCATACAGAGGGGTAATAACATTAAAGATATATATATATATATATATATATATAATGTTATGTAGATTAGACAATAGAAGTCCTAATTGCTTTAACTGATATGCTGTTTGATACTCTCTTTGTTATTCTAACAGGATGGAATTTGTACAATTCCAAAAGTGCCATTCAGAGGGGCTCCATGTAGTGATGCATCCGGCAAACAAATTCCCTACAGCATCATGATGAAACAGATCAACAGCTCAATATCAGGAAGACTGTGGGATGAGAACCAGCGAGCTCCATATTATAATTACAAGGTACAGTATCAATTCTAAATGTTTTATCACAATATTTACTACAGTATAAAATATACAGTGCCCTCCACAATTATTGGCACCCCTGTTTAAGATGTGGTCGAGGACTTCTAAAAATTCTCCTTTTTTTTTTAAACAACATAGAACCCAAATGCAAAAAAAAGAGAAAAATCCAACATTTTATTTAAGTACATTACTTTGGTGGTAAAAAAAAAATCACACATTTTAAAAAAAAAAAACCTTGAAATCATGTGTCCCACAATTATTGGCACCCCTAACAATTCCGCTGAAAAATGTAATTGATTTTTTTAAAAATATTTTTTTCTGTAGTTGCTAAAGTTGGTCAGGCTATCTAGGAACTTTTAATTAGTAATTTATGACTTCCTGTTTCCCTGGAGTATAAATATGACGTGACACAGAGGCCTAATTCTCTTACCCATTTGTCAACATGGCAAAGGCAAGAGAACACACCAATCAAGAAAAGCAGATGTGTGTGGACCTTCATAAGTCAGGCAATGGCTAAAAGAAAATAGCCACTCGCCTTAACTTGTCCGTATCTACAGTCAGAGGAATCATTAAGAAGTTTAAAACAACTGGAACAGTGACAAACAAGGCTGGAAGACGTCCCAAGTTTATCTTGCCCCAACGCACAGTGAGGAGGATGGTAAGAGAAGTAAAAAAAAGTCCTAAGCTCACTGTCACAGAATTGCATCAAAGAGTGGCATCTTGGGGTCACAAAGTCTCCAAAACAACCATCAGACGCTCTCTACATGCCAACAAGCTGTTTGGGAGGCATGCAAGGAAAAAGCCTTTTCTCCCTAACACTCTAACACTCACAAACGTAAACATCTGGAGTTTGCTAAGCGGCACTGGGACTTCAACTGGGATCGTGTGATGAGACTAAGATTGAGCTTTTTGGCAACAAACACTCCAAGTGGGTCTGGCATAAAACAAAAAATGAGTATGCCGAAAAGCACCTCATGCCCACCGTGAATTATGGTGGAGGATCTGTGATGCTGTGGGCCTGTTTCTCTTCCAAAGGCCCTAGGAACCTTGTTAGGGTGCATGGCATTATGAACGCTTTGAACTACCAGGACATTTTAAATAAAAACATGATGGCCTCTGCCAGAAAGCTGAAGATGGGTCATCATTGGGTCTTTCAGAAGGATAATGATCCAAACATGTGGCAAAATCTACACAAAAATGGTTCAGCAGTCACAAACTCAAGGTCCTCCCATGGCCATCTCAGTCCCCAGACCTCAACCCAATCGAAAACCTGTGGGGCGAGTGCATAAGAGAGGACCCAGGACACTGGATGATCTAAAAGATTGTGCAAAGAAGAATGGTCAAAGATCCCTCTCTCTGTGTTCTCCAATCTTGTGAAATGTTATAGGAGGAGATTAAGTGCTGTCTTGTTGGCAAAAGGGGGTTGTACAAAGTATTAACAATAGGGGTGCCAATAATTGTGGGACACATGATTTCAAGTTTTTTTTTCTAAATGTGTGAAAAAAAATTTACCACCAAAGTAATGTACTTAAATAAAAGGTTGGATTTTTCTCTTTTTTTGCATTTGGGTTCTATGTTGTTTTTAAAAAAGGAGAATTTTTAGAAGTCCTCGACCACATCTTAAACAGGGGTGCCAATAATTGTGGAGGGCACTGTACATTTTCAAACATAATTTCAGTGATCAGTTTTTTATTCATCTTAAAGGGAGGGATATTGAGTTTATATGAGTCAATGGATTTTAGACAGACATGTTATATTTTTTATAAAATGCATACGATATTTATTTACAGGACACAGAAGGCAAGGTCCATCAGGTGTGGTATGATGACCCAGAAAGTATTGCTCTAAAAGCTGCCTATGTGTCACAACATGGTCTGAAAGGTATCGGAATGTGGAACGGAAATCTCCTGGACTACAGCAGTGACCCAATCGCCCAGCAACAGACTGTGGACATGTGGAACGCCCTAATACCCAAAGAACACACGGAGTCTCCTCCGGTCTTATAGGATTCTGCTGTCTCTTGTTGTCAATATTCACACAAGGTCTGAGTGACATAAGAAGTGCTTACCATAAATATTTGTCATATTTATGATTAATTGGATTGTTTTATCATAAACCGAATAAATAACATATTCCTTGTCAGCAAGCCTACTAAAACTTTATATTTAATTGAATTTGAATTGACATTGGCACGTTTATTACATGTAATCATTTGTATGAACATACTTTCCCAAATTTAATACTGCAAATGATCCTAAATCAGCATAACTTCAAGCAATATGTTTGTTTTTCTTGACAGCTCATTTCTCTCTTTCTTTTGTGGTAATTTTTAATTTTTTTTACAAAACCCATAAAGCAGATATAGCATTTACACATTACTCAAATTGCAAAACAATATATGTCAAATCTCTTAAATACTATCTTTTGTGCTTTATGTAAATGTAAAAAACAATTTATAGGTAATTTCATCATTTCAGTGAAGGTTGAATCACAACAAATTTAATTTCTAGGAAAACTAATGTTAAGCACATAGATGTGTATTCTGTGTTGTTGTTGTTTTTTTTAAAACTGAGCTCTCTTTTGCATCAGTTCTGCTCTCAGGGCCGGTAGTTCTGTGGCAGCTTGCTTTCTCAACTAGACAAATAAAGAAAAATAAATAAATAAAGAGCTGAAATAACAACAGAATTAACCAGTACATGTCTGTTTAGTACCTTGATCTCTGTAGCCAGTTTTATTTTAGCATCATCCACTTGTTTCCTCAGATTATCAATTTCACTGCACTCCGTCATAATCTGGATTATCAGATCATTCTGTAAATACAGAGCACAATGTTTGTACTTAAATTGATCAAAATATTAACTCTCTAGGGACTAATTATGAAATCACATCAATATATGTATATGTATTTAAGGATAATTTAATATACAATTAATCTACATCTGACCTTTGACCTTTTTTTTAGAATGCTATCATCTATAACTGACATTGTCCGGGTAAAATGTTTTTGGAAATTGTCTGAAATGTCACACACATTCAAATGCATTTTCACTATCTCAAAAGTAGTGAAAAGGTCTGAGTGTTCCAAAAAACATTAAATAGCTTTATTAACATTCCATTTCATCTTGTGCTACTATATTTCATTTGGAACTCCCATGTGAAAATGTCTAAATGACACAAAATTAAACCTCACTGCCTGGAAAGTAGTGCAACCATGTCTTAGTGTTTCAAAACACATTAAAAAATCTTTAACATTGTTTATTTCTTGGAATTCCAAAACAATGATTATAGCGCAAATGAAAATAAACAAGACTCTTCTTTTTCAGTGTAGCCCACACTTTTCACACGTAACTCGATTTTGACCTGTAGAATGGATCACATCTTCCAAACTAGCATAGGAAAATGTACCAAAATCCCTGACTTCCACAATAATCTATGACTTACTGTATATTCTTCATCTCTGCCATCACTCTCACTGCTTCTATCCTGCTTGATCTTCAACTTCTTCCTTTCCTACTACGACGACAATATTTTCTGATGCACTGCCGTCCTATCATCAATACTTTCTGGAAAAGGTACAGCTTTTACTCTGTCTTTTATAAAACTTACTAACATCAACCTAAAAAAAAGGCAAAAAGGGTATTATACTGCCTGCCAGTAATGAACAATTGTGCCGGCTACACAGAAAATATTTATCCCCATTTTTTTTTTTTTTACAAAATGTGCATTAAAAAATTTAAAAACACTTTAGAAAACATTGGATGTGGTACTTTGGATGTAACATTTAAAAAAAAAAAAAATGTATATGTATTTCCAATAAAATTAACTCATAATGGAGCTTTGACAGCATGTCACCTAACATGTCTCCTTCACTTCCTTGTTGCCAATGTCAAGCCATGTGCACAAATATTTTAATTTTTTTGGCTGAAGGGGATGTCATATGATAATACTAAAATGTAATTTCATTGGTGGAATATTACTCTATTTTAGATGCAATTTATTTTCTCTGCATCATTTATAAATGACGATACACCATCGAGGGGTTAGAATAAGAAACAAATTGACAATTTCTTCCCTGTTGAGAAGTTTTACAAATAAAGAATGATTTAGTCAGTATTTTACTGAAATAAGAATAAGAAAATGTTTAATCTACCTTCAACTTTGTGCTTGATTGTTTCTTTGCTTGCATTCGTCGTTTTGCACCATCTCTGGCTTGGAGTTGTTGTAGCATCTTACAGTAGAAGGTGTGAAGTTCCAGTTGTACACTCTTTAGTGTGTCCTCCAGAAGTGTTGTTGCCTTCTTAGTGTCAAAATATTGCCTCTTCCACCTGTCACGTGCTTTAGAGGCAAACAAAAAAATAATCATTTATACACCCTAACCTAACTTAACAGCCATTTCACAAACATGAAATCAGACAGATTTAAGAAAGACTGCAATCCTAAAATACCTTCTATGAAGACCGAAAAATCATTGAATATATAACACATTTTGGTTACACTTTATTTTGATGGTTCCCTTAAGACATTTTGTTGACTATAAGAAAATTACCACCTACATGTTAAGTAACTCTTAAGAGTATTAGTAGACTGTCTTTAAAATCGGCTAATATTTTAAATTGATGGTCCCCCTACATTCTACTGACTATAATGAGAGTTAGTTGACATGTTGGTGGAATGTTTCTTATAGTCAACATAATGTCTAAAGGGGACCATCAAAATAAAGTGTCACCCATATTTTTTATAACATACAGTATATTCTATTTGTGTAACTTCAGTTAAAATTTAACAGTAAACCTTCCAGTTACACCTTATTCGTTAGTCCACTTTAGACTAACCGATAGTTGACATGAAGTTGCAAAGTTACTTCTAGTTATTAGAATGTCTGAAGTGGACTATCAAAATAAAGTGTTATTGGCTGTCCAGTTCTCAGACTCAAAGTTTTAGTTGTTTAAGATTATATTCCTTGCATAATTTTGACACGTGCAATTATAATGGCACGCAATGCGCAACTCTATTGCTGCTCAAAAGCCTTCTAGTCATGATCATGACAATGTAACCAAGATATAATTCCCCTCATCTTCATGATATGGAAGAGTGGTTCCCTTTCGATATGGTTCACTCGTATTGTGTCAGATTTTATCTGATACTTGTGGGGAAAACCTCTCTTTTCTCAGAAGCCTGATTGTTTCACTTCACAGACAAATGGCATTTCAGCCCGCCAGAAAGGGCGGGGTTCACTTCCTATATTAGTCACACAGAAATGCCGTTGTTCAGAATCTTTCTCCTTCAGTGCGAAGATCATCTCGCTGCTCTGAAGACTGAAGCCGCTCTTCTTGCCTCTTCTCACCGTGGAAACTTGCAGCGGAACAACAGCGCTGATAGCTCTGCATCTGAGGGCCACGCCAAGCCAAGAACCAGCCTTGGTTACCAAAATTGATTCAGTTGCTGTCAGCACCTCCATGGCCCTTACCGCTGAGGAGAGACCTCCTCTCTCAAATGGGAGGATTGGCACCCTCGGCCAGAGTTATGATTCCTGCATGTATGGCCCCTTCATGGGAGCTGTCAGGCTTCCCCTAAGGGGTCATGAAAAGGATCTCAGAGGTGAGGGCCCCCTCCACGAGGCACCCTTAAGCCCAGAAATTGTCTTTTTTCTCAAGCTGCTGCATAGCTCGGAAATTAGACCCCACTAATTGTGAGATGTCAGTGTCAGTTCTCACATTTCTGGAGGAACTGCTGGATGGCAGGCATGCCCCCTCCACACTCAAAGTGTATGTGGCAGCTATCGCAGCAACTCATGCCCCGATGTCTGGCCTATCGATTGGGAAACACGACCTGGTCATTTTCTCAGAAGGGGCTAAAATGTTGAAACCTCCCCGCCCTTGTTCGGTCCTGTCGTGGGACCTCTTCACAGTGCTAAGGGCACTTCAAGGCCCTCCTTTTGAGCTACTCGAGTCAGCTGACCATGTAACGGTCACTTAGTGCATTTAAAGTAATTCGAGGTACAATGAGAATTGCGCATGAGCGTAGAGAGTTTGTCTGTAATAGATGTGAAATGTGAGCAGGAGAAGAGATAACCGCTGTACCGACTTTTGTACTCTTTCTTTTATTTCCTTTTCTATTTGTGACCAGAGTTGAATGTTTATTTTTATGCTTTTCCTCACTCAATCCCCATGTATGTGGATGAGTGTGACTTTAAGTCATTTTATTAAACCCGGGGAAAATAGGCAATCTCGTCTCTCCGTGCATCTTTTCCTCCGACGCCATGTATTGTTTTTCTCTCTGGGCAACAACATCTCAACTTTGCGTTACAGCCTTGGGTCAGTCTTGCTTAAGACTGCTCTCCAGGCCCTCCTTGCTTCGAGGCCCTCCTTTTGAGCCACTCGAGTCAGCTGACCTTCGGTCACTCTCGCTTAAGACTGCCCTCCTACTGGCTTTAGCATCAGTCAAGCAAGCTGGAGATCTGCAGGCTCTATTTGTGGAAACTTCCTGCCATGGGTTCAGTCCTAATGACGGTAAAGTGGTCCTTAGGCAGAGGAAAAGTTCTGTGCCAAAAGCGCTTTCTACCCCGTTCATAACGCAGGTCATAGAGCTGTTAACTCTTTCATTGCAGAAAACAAACAGGCCCCTCATAAACTCTATACGTAAGGGCCCTCAGAGTGTATAATGAGCGCTCTGGCCAGTTTCAGCAATAAGACCAGCTATTTGTCTGCATTGGGGGGGGTGCACTAAAGGGCTGCTGGTTTCAAAGAAAAGACTTTACAGATGGATTGTGGATGCGATAGCACTGGCTTACAAATATGTGGACTTGTTTTGCCCCTTAGGAGTGAGGCCCCACTCCAATAGAATTATGGTCTCTTCTTGGTTGTGGTCCAGCGGAGTCTAAATCGCAGATATCTGTGCGGGGGCTGGCCGTCTACTTTCATCAGATTTTACAACCTGAACATCCCTGCTCTTCAAACATGAGTGTTATCAGTCTGAATTACTTATTTATTATGTAGCAGGCTCCGATTGTGGTCTGAGCCTCTCTTTATACAGAGTGCCTCTAAACCGTCGGCTTCCCAGAGCGACTTCTGTTCTGCGCTTGTAGCAAGGCCCTATTGGATTAAGTGCGAGTCAACCGTATCAAAAGGGAATGTTATGGATACTCACATAACCCTGGTTCCCTGAGATAGCGGTAATGAGCATTGCATAATTTGCCCTGCTACTACTTTGCCCAGCAAGTCATGCTAGATGCTCCTCCGTCGAAAGATTCTGACAGATGCCGTTTCTGTGTGACTAATATAGGCAGTCAACACCCCCCCCCCCCCCCCCCTTTCTGGTGGGCTGAAATGCCATTTGTTTTTTCAATTGCACAGACGTGAACCAATCAGGCTTCAGGATTCTGAGAAAACAGGAGTTTTCTTCAAGGTTGTCCATTGTTCACAACAATATTTAAAGCACCCCCACCATCCCATCATCTCCTCATTCCATGGTCAACCTCTCAGAACCTTAGAAGAGCTTTACAGGGGTTGGACAATGAAACTGAAACACCTGGTTTTAGACCACAATAATTTATAAGTATGGTGTAGGGCCTCCTTTTGCGGCCAATACAGCGTCAAATCTTCTTGGGAATGACATATACAAGTCCTGCACAGTGGTCAGAGGGATTTTAAGCCATTCTTCTTGCAGGATAGTGGCCAGGTCACGAAGTGATGCTGGTGGAGGAAAATGTTTCCTGACTCGCCCCTTTCAAAACACCCCAAAGTGGCTCAATAATATTTAGATCTGGTGACTGTGCAGGCCATGGGAGATGTTCAACTTCACTTTCATGTTCATCAAACCAATCTTTCACCAGTCTTGCTGTGTGTATTGGTGCATTGTCATCCTGATACACGGCACAAAACTGTGCTCTTACCCTGCTAATTGGACCTTCACAGTCTGCTCTTATTGGTTCAATGTGCAATTAATGAAGATTGGCCACCAGGCTGGTCCAATTTAGCCATGAAACCTCCCACACTAAAATGAGAGGCGTTTCAGTTTCATTGTCCAACCCCTGTAAATTATTATTGTTAGAAACAATCCCAGGACAATTTGTAACTATTTTATGCTTGGTGAATCTCATTTGAATCACACTGATAGTTAGTTTTAGGGATGGGGTTAGAGGTGTACCTTCACGCTTTTTTTTCTAAAAATCGTATGTTTTGTTACGAATCTCAGAGTACAAATTCATATGAAATCGCCACCATATAATAGTTACATTTTCTCATGAGATCAGATTGTATGTTTTGCTGCATTAGGACCTGGACGCCTTTTCATCTTTGAAAGAACTGTGAATTTAGAGATGAGAGAATTATGAATGTGTCAGAGAATTATCTGGAGAATATTAGCAATTTGTCTGTGAACCGAAGCTAAGCAGCAAGACAATGAAAACTTTAAAGATACAGTTCTTGAACATTTCATATGACAGTTGAGAGGATTGTACATGTGAGAGCATTATACCTTGGTTTCTTCGATGTTTGTTAAAAGCTAAAAGCTCTCTGCCCTTTTTCAAAAGTTCTTGCCTTGTTAGTTCAAGCTCCTTCCTTTGCTCTTTGAGTAGCTTGATTTCCTTTATCAGCTCATTGTCTGAAAGCATACAAATTTTGAATACGGTATTCAAGAACAAGAATGACACCATTTGTTAGTAACTGCTTATGTCTTACTAGTGGAAGTTTGTTGTGTATAAAATTCCATGGAATAGACAGACAGTGCAGAACTGCTTTCTGGGAGTGGAGAGGTTGGTCTACTCATAAGAACCTGTGAAAACACATAAAATCCACACTGAAAGCTTCTCACAACAATGTCCAGAAGACACTGTTCAACCGCCAGCTGCGTGAGGAATTTTACTCAGCCAATAAACCTCATGGTGTCTTAATGAGGGTAATACTTCCTGTTTTGTCTAGAATACCTCTACTAACCTTCAGAAACTCTCTACAGGAATAGTGGTCTGGGTGAAATTCTGAAACTACAACACTGCATTCTGTACAAAACTTAAAAAGACTTGAACGATTCTCTATTGGTTTTATCAAATGTAATATGAGAAAAAATAAAGATTATCTCTTACCACATCATCTGTTTTTTCTTCACTTGATTTCAGTGTCAGAGACCTATTCAATTTCAAAAGGCAACTAAATATTCCATTATAGAGCTAATCCTTTTAATATTTATTACCTAAAAACAGTTAACTATTAAAAGTATTTAACAATGACAGAAGCCAAAAGAATCAGGTTACCTTGCCGGTCCATGAGAATCCACAAATGGCTCTGGAGCTCCAGAGTTTCTGTTGTTTCTTTTAAAAGAAAAATTATTTTGCGCAGTTGTGTCCATTTCTACTTCAAAAAAGCCACCCTGTTTAGCAAGATGTCTCTCTGCATTGAACAGAAATGAATAACCTGACATAAGTAATGTTTAAGTAAAATTGTAAGTATTGTGTACATTATATCAAATGTTTTGTCACAATCTTGTGGCAATTTGTAACTATTTTACCTTTTGATGAATTGTTGGCTAATTCATATGAATTCGTACAATCTCATTTGTACGTTTTTGTTCAATCTGCTTATGCCCCATGTGATGGGTATATGTAGGGTTCATAATCATAATAATCATACATTTTTTTACGACTCACATCATACGAAATCACCACCTCGTTACATAATTAAGTTTTCCCATGAGATCAGGTTGGTTTTGTCAGGAAACTTGTAACTACTATCATTTAATCTGCTATTTTATTCATTAATTTATTAACAGTTAACTCCTGGTATGCGACTTCCGTAAATATTTGGTATATAAATTGCGTTTTACAAAGTGGATTTAAAAACGGAATATTTTTTAATGCATTTCTGCAGTTCACTTACATGGCAATGACGTTTTGGGGGCCTGAAAACACAAAGTGCAATTTTTTTTTTTTTTACAATAATACCGTTATCATCTCTGTGGAAACTAAAAAAAGGCAAATTTGTGAAAACTGTGATGTCATGCACGTGTATTGTGTGTTCAGTCTATAGGCGCATAGTGTTTCTTTACCATTACTGCCCTGACATGCATAATACAGTATTTTTTGTTATTTTTGTGGATCTGTGTGAATGGGGACCGTTTTGACAATGTTTTAACTTTCAAAAATGCAAAGGAAAAACTCTTACGTTTTTAGTACATCGTTGCATGTAAACGCCCTTATTGTTCCTTAAAAAATGAGGCTTGTAACTTAGTTAATTATCAAAAGTGCACCTGTGCTTATATTATTAGTGTTTTCATACCAGGGTGTTTGTTTACAGGTTCCATCTGATTTTGAGAACGGTATGTTTGATGAGGAGTGAAAGTGGATTCAGCATCTTCATCATTCTCGTTCTCCTCTGCATCCTGCATTAGGACAGACTGCTGAGGTCCTTTGTTGATTGAGGGGAATTTAATAGGCTCTTTTATCATGCCAGGTACACATGTTGGTCTTGGCAAATCGTGACCGTAATGGTCACTGTTGCTTATTAAAGTATCAGGGGTCAGAGAGCTGGAGCAAATGCCACTGTCATTCTCTACCACAGGTAAAAGGTAGAGCTCAGGAAAAGGAGCCTAATGGGGTCATAAAGAAGACAAAAATCATGCATAAATCGGCTAATTACCAAAAATAAAACTAAACTGTAATATCACAAGTACTTACAAATGGTGGAGTAAATGATTTTACTGTCAGTTCTCCCTCTTGTCTGAATTTAACCTAAGATCAAATTACAGGAGTTTATTTTAACTATATTCTGCTTCACAATGGAAACTATGCATCTGTCTACATAGTATATTCACATTTTGCAATTGTAGATTGCCTGTATTGAGAGTGAAGTATTTTAATTTTGACCTGTGTCCTATGTACTTTGTACCCAAACTTTTAAACACCATCATCATCATTACACTTTGTGATTAATGTGGTGTACTGTAAATAACTCCAACATGCTTACAGTAATTTGAGCTTACTTTCATCTATAAAAAAATATGGAAATTATAGCTACCCACCAGTGCCAAACTTCTGCCAACACATTTTAAAAAAACATATCTCTCTGTGATCCTGTCCAGCCCAAGAAATAATCCAAGATCAGATCTGAGATCAGACAGACTCACACCTGAATCCACTCTGAAACAAAAAGCACTGAGATCAGACAGACTTACAATATGTACAAACTGAGTAGGGGAGATCAGAATGAGGTTAGAATTATTATTATTTGTGGATCAAAATCTATTTATTGGGAAATATTTCATAAGTCTAACATATAGTTTAGAGCTTAGTTGTTTTTACATTACTTTTAAACACAAGTTCAACACTTTCTTTAATTAGAACATTTGTGAATTTAGTTCTGCGATTAAAATACACTAGGCTACAGACAAGAATCAAAAAGAAGGTGGAAGATTTGAACAGAAGCTGAACTGTGTTCTAAGGACAAGATTATTTTTCATAAATATCAGGTCACGGAAGGTTGTCGCAAATATGGTTTATGTTATTCTTACAATTTTCTGCTGTTTGAATAAAATAATGATTTGGTAGGTTGCCTTTTACATTTTTGCTGTTTAATGAGTTTATTTGTAGGCAAGAGAAACAGCTAACACATAATTATTAAAATATATAAATTAAATAAAATTCACAAATGTAAAAGGTGACACTGAATAGCCGAAGACTCCCAGTAGACAAAGTAACTGACCTGATAAATCCAGCTGAGATGAAAGTGTCCACAGCTTCAGCAGAAACTTTATTCAATCTCCGGTCAAACTGATCATCAGGTACAAAAAACACATGCAGCTCCACACGCTTCATTAGAAATTAAAATTAAAAATTACACGCTACAAAAAAAACACCCTACATGCAAGTGGAATTAGTTGCTGAAATTACATAGTCTAATCTAGTTTTATTTATAGAACATAGCCTACCTCTGTGATTTCAGTCCGCTTGCCAGTAAACCCGCTCATAGTCACATTTATTTATCTCATGATGATTTCATTGAGAGTGTACAGCGTGTGTGGGTGTGTGAAGTGCTAAGTAACGGTGTCTTGAGTGCCAGGTACCAGGGTGAACGTAACACTCATAAAACCCCCAGAGCTTCAGTGTAGACTAGAGGACATTCGATCGATTGCTCCTGTCTGCCTCGCTGCCTGCTGTTGTGTGTGAGTGTGTTTGCTCCGAGGCTGTTAGCTCCGTCTAAGCCTCGCATTTCTTTCTGTTTTGAACCATCGTTTACTATCATTTCTAGTTGTTTATACTACTAATTACAGCTTACCTAACATCGCTAGCTTTCGTTATTGTTAGCACAACACGCTAGTATCTCGCTAGCCTGTTAAGGCGCCCCCCGTGCGCTCAGTTATTTATTTATTTTTCTCGTGCGCGCCCGCACATCTGAGTTCATAAAAAGCCCAGGTGAGTAAGAATCAGTCAACAAACACGGTGAGTAATGTCTTGTCCTGTTATTGTCACTTGCACATCATGCCATATGTTTACCATAGCCTTCCCCGTCGGCATAGGGTTTATATGTGATAAATGCAAGGAGACAGTCAGGCTGACGGAGAAGATTTCAGAATTAGAGACACGCATCCAAACTTTAATTGAGGATAGTAAGTGTGCTCGAGCTTTAGATACTACTTTGGATGCGCCTAGCATAGTGAACCATTTACATGATTCGGTTCCGGCTGAGTTATTGCCTGTGCAGCCAGGCAGATGGGTGTCGGTGAGAAATCGCTCTAGTCGCGGATCAAAAAACCACTCTTCTGTTCCGGTTACCATAACAAATCGATTTGCCCCTCTCAGTGAAACACCCACTGAGAATGCTGTTGATTGTGCCCTGGTAATTGGCGATTCTATTACACGGAACGTGAAAATAGAGACACCAGCCACCATAGTCACATGTTTGCCGGGAGCCAGAGCGCCTGACATCAAAGCAAATTTAAAAGTGCTGGCTAATGCTAATCGTAAATTCTCTAAGATTGTTATTCACGTCGGCACTAATGATGTTCGACTTCGCCAGTCGGAGATCACCAAAATTAATATTAAAGAGGTGTTTGAACTCGCAAGTACGATGTCAGGCACTGTAATCTGCTCTGGCCCCCCTTCCTGTTCGAAGGAGTGATGAGATAGTTAGTAGATTGTGTTCACTCAATGGCTGGTTGTCTAATTGGTGTCCGCAACATAATATAGAATTCATAGACAATTGGAAAAGTTTTTGGGGCAAGCCTGACCTGTTGAAAAGAGATGGTATTCATCCCACCTGGGATGGTGCTGCTCTTCTCTCTAGTAATTTGGCTCATAGTCTTAGAGATAAAACATGACAATCTGGGGCTCAGGTCAGGAAGCAGACAGACTGGCTAAACCGACCGTCTGCTAGCGGCCTCACGTCACCAAGGTCAGATAAATCTCATCACATAGAGACTCTTTCACCTAGATATCATCCTATAGAGACTGTGTCTGTTCCCCGAATTTGGAAATCCAAAAAACTGCCAAACCTTTCTAAGGTTAAAAATATAATTGATGTTCAACAAATAAAAAACAGATATAATACAGATGAGCAAACGATAAAGCTTGGGTTGTTGAATATTCGATCCCTTAATTCAAAATCGCTCATAGTTAATGACAAGATTAAAGACTATAACCTAGATGTGCTGTGTTTGACAGAAACCTGGCTAAAACCAAACGATTACATTACTTTAAATGAGTCCACCCCGCAAGATTATTGTTATAAACATGAGCCTCGCCCGAAAGGCAAAGGGGGAGGTGTTGCTGTAATTTATAGTAATATTCTGAAAACCACTAAGAAATCTAGTTTTAAATATACTTCTTTTGAAGTGTTGGTGCTTAATGTAAAAATGTATAGTGTAAACAATAAATCACGTTTGAGAATTCTGCTGGCTACTGTATACAGGCCACCAGGGCACCATAAAGATTTTATCAAAGAATTTGCTGACTTTCTATCAGAATTAGTATTGGCTGCAGATAAAGTCCTAATTGTTGGTGATTTTAATATACATGTAGATAATGAAAAAGATGCATTGGGATTGGCATTTAAAGACATTATAAACTCAATTGGAGTGAGACAACACGTGTCAGGACCTACTCATTGTCGTAATCATACTCTTGATCTAATATTATCACATGGAATAGATGTTGATGGCGTTGAAATTCTGCAGCAGAGCGACGACATCTCCGATCACTATCTAGTCTCGTGTAAATTACATTTAGCCAAGGCTGCAAAGCCGACTCCATGTTATAAATATGTTAGACCTATCACTTCTGCCACTAAAGATTGCTTTATCAATAATCTTCCAAATCAGTTTCATAATCTCAGCATCCCAGATAGCTTAGAAGAACTTGATATTGCAACAGAAACTTTTAACTCTCTCTTTTCCAGCACTTTAGACACAGTTGCTCCGCTGCGCTTAAAGAAGATCAAAGAAAATAGTCCAACGCCGTGGTACAATGAGCACACCCGGGCCCTTAAGAGAGCAGCCAGAAAAATGGAGCGAAACTGGAAGAAAACAAAACTAGAGGTATTTCGGATTTCATGGAAGGAGAGCTCGATTGCTTACAGAGAGGCCTTAAAAGATGCTAGAACTAATTATTTTTCAACCCTATTAGAAGAAAATAAACATAATCCTAGGTATTTATTTGAACAAGTGACTAAACTAACGAAAAAGAAAGCTTCAAGCCCAGAAGTTTATAAGAAACACAGCAGTAATGACTTTATGAACTTCTTCACTTATAAGATTGATAATATCAGGGACAAAATTATAACTATGCAACCGTCTACTACAGTATCGCATCAGGGAGTATATTGTAGTCTCTGTGAGGAACATTTTGATTCATTTGTTGCTATAGGAGAGGAAGAATTTTGCAAAATTGTTAATTCATCTAAATCGACAACTTGTATGCTAGACCCTATACCGACTAAGCTACTGAAAGAGATGCTTCCAGAGGTCATAGATCCTCTTCTAGATATCATTAATTCATCTTTGTCATTAGGATACGTACCAAAAACCTTTAAGTTGGCTATGATTAAACCGCTTGTTAAAAAACCGCAACTTGATCCTACAAAATTAGTCAATTACAGGCCGATCTCGAATCTGCCTTTTCTGTCAAAGATACTAGAAAAAGCAGTATCCTCACAACTGTGTTCCTTTTTAGAAAGAAATAATATCTGCGAGGATTTTCAGTCCGGATTTAGACCGTACCATAGTACTGAGACTGCTCTCATTAAAGTCACAAATGATTTGCTCCTATCATCCGATCGTGGTTGTATCTCTCTATTAGTGTTACTTGATCTTAGTGCTGCATTTGATACTATCGACCACAACATTCTTTTAAATAGACTAGAAAACTATGTTGGCATTAGCGGAATTGCACTAGCATGGTTTAAATCATACTTATCTGACCGATATCAGTTTGTAGCAGTAAATGAAGAGATGTCTTATCGATCACAAGTTCAGTATGGCGTACCACAAGGCTCAGTACTAGGACCGCTGCTCTTCACTCTGTACATGCTACCATTAGGAGATATAATTAGGAAATATGGAATTAGCTTTCACTGTTATGCTGATGATACTCAGCTGTATATTTCTTCAAAACCTAACGAAACTTACCAATTCACAAAATTAACGGAATGCATAGCTGATATAAAAAATTGGATGACCAGTAATTTCCTATTACTAAATTCTGAAAAAACAGAGATTCTAATCATTGGACAAAAAACTTCCTCACCTAATAACCTAGAATACTGTCTAACACTTGATGGCTGCTCTGTTAAGTCTTCGACGTTAGTTAGGAACCTGGGTGTGCTCTTTGATACCAATCTTTCATTTGAAAGTCACGTGTCTAGTATCTGTAAAACCGCATTTTTCCATCTTAAAAATATATCTAAATTACGTCATATGCTCTCACTGACAAATGCGGAACAATTAGTTCATGCGTTCATGACCTCAAGGCTAGATTATTGTAATGCTCTACTGGGTGGTTGCCCTGCACGCTTATTAAACAAACTACAGCTAGTTCAAAATGCAGCCGCTAGAGTTCTTACCAGAACCAGGAAGTATGACCATATTAGTCCGGTTCTGTCAACACTGCATTGGCTGCCTATTAAACATCGTATAAATTTTAAAATATTGCTGATTACTTACAAAGCACTAAATGGTTTAGCTCCCCAGTACTTGAGCGAGCTCTTAACGCATTATAGTCCTTCACGTCTATTGCGATCTCAAAATTCTGGCCAGTTGATAATACCTAGAATATCAAAATCGACTGCTGGCGGTAGATCCTTTTCCTATTTAGCACCAAAACTTTGGAACAATCTTCCTAACACGGTCCGGGGAGCAGATACAGTCTGTCAGTTTAAATCTAGACTAAAAACACATCTCTTTGGCTTAGCATACACATAACACATTATAGATTTCTATAATTCAATGTTAGGCTGCATAGATTAGATCAGCCGGAACCGGGAACACTTCCCATAATTCCTGATGTACTTTGTACATCATAAGAAGGATGGCGTCTACGCTAATATTAGTCTCTCTGTTTATCCCGAGGTTTACCGCAGACCGCCGGATCCAGGGCATATCCAGATCTGATGAAGGACCATCACATGGACACGTCGACACGCATTATCAGGGCTGTGAAGGTCCATGGACACCTCACCACTCATCTCCTCACCGGCCGGATGACCCTACCCAACCAGATGAACTGGATAATATCGTGAAAGTTCTGATCCCATCTGACTCCTGGCATTATGCTGCCTAACTCATAATCATACACTGTTCATTCGTTGGCCAAAGGAGGACTGGCCCCCCGACTGAGCCTGGGTTCTCCCAAGGTTTTTTTCTCCATTCTGTCACCTGATGGAGTTTTGGTTCCTTGCCACTGTTGCCTTCGCCTTTTGGCTTGCTTAGTTGGGGACATTTAATTTTCAATTGAACAATACTATTACAACATTGTTTTCCTGTTATCTCTGTAAAGCTGCTTTGAAACAATTTGTATTGTAAAAAGCGCTATATAAATAAAGGTGACTTGACTTGACTTGACTTGACATTGTGTGAACGCTACATATTAACACGTGATGTACCCAAGTGTTATAGCCCATATTATATCCATCCAAAAATAATAACAATGATAGTAAATTAAACCGTTTTATATTATTATTAATTATAGTATGCAGAACTTTATTTTGCACTTATATCAGTCTGCTTGTGTGTTTGCACTTTGCAGCCCTTTCAGACAAACTGTCTGCAGGTTTAGACTTTTACGCCACTAGTTGGCGACAGAAGTGACTGGTAGAATGTATTGGTGTGATTGGTCCATTTACCAAGATGGGAACTGTTTTTTTCTAGATACTAGATGTGAAAAATATTGGTATAAGTGCTCTCAAATGCTTATTGCTTAAACATGGGAGGGAAAAGGAAAAAGAAAGACATCTGGCCCCTTGTTCATGACAGTATCCTGTAAGACCTGGGACCAGTTGCATAAACACTTTAATGAATTAATAAATTAATGAATAAATACACTTAGCAAAATAATATTTTAAGATTACTTGTGGCATAAAAAAAAAACGTTATCAAAACCATCAAGTGTGCAGCACTTACATTTTTTTTAATTTACATAACTTGAAAACTATAACACCAAAACACTCAACAACTCTGTCTCTGAAGACTAGCATCCAATCTTTCTTAAAAGTTAAAAAAAAAAATTAAAAGTGCAAAACCTTGAAAACTCAGTGACCACTGTAAGAAACCATTTCTTTATTTAAAATTGAGATGTACAATTTTGAAACTAAGCTGTCATTGTAGACAAGTTAATTTGATCATATCTGAAGGTATTGTGTGTATGCAAAATTAAGACGGAGCAAGATAACAGACCTAATTACCTGAAACTTCACATAAACACCACAAATCACTTATCTTTTTAACCCACCTATTTATATATTTGAGTAAAGGAAGTATTTAAACAGGCCTTAATTTGTCATGCTTTGAGACAAATCAACTATCTTTCTGTCCAGCCAGGTTATAATATTGTAATGCAAAAAATACAAGTCAATATAATACAGAAAATACACAGCTTGTGTTTCTATAACACTTTATATTTTGTTTCATAATGTAAGGGTGCTTTTTTATAGATATTTATGAAACGTCAACACGGTTATCCTGCGTTTCTAGTCTGCCCTCAAAGATGGAATTTTCTTCTGCAGGAGTCCATTTCATGGCGCTGAAACATAGTAAGAAAGAGTTAATACTGCATGACAGCCACAAATAATGGACAAATTACAACACATTTAAACAACCTTCTTCATAAATGAGATGTTAGATTTTTAACTTACTTTGTGAACCCATTCATATTCCCCGAATTTTGAATCAAAGGTTCCTTTCTGTAAGGAGCGAAGTTTAAGAGTGAAGCGAGGTCCTAGTTCTTGTATGCCCACTCTTTTTTCATTCTTGAAGATGTACCTGAATGACACACATGAGTTTATTCAGTTAATGAATGAACGTAAAATATAAAGCACTCTAAATAGCAGTCTATATATTCTGACAGTCTCTATTTTTACTACAATGTATTCATATGTCTCTATTCTGTAGATCAACTTTGTATTTAAAACACATTTGATCATAACAGGCAACATAAATTTGTCTCCCCTCGTGAAAATCCTTGAACTATCAAACCTTGGTTGAGAGTATTTTTCACTGAACTAAATGGAAAATATTAGACTTTGTTTGTATATACAGCCATGGCCAAAAGTATTTGTAGATTTTTGTTTTTCACGTGCTATGGTATACTGGAAAACAATGATAAGCATTTCATAAGTTTAAAGACTTTTATTGGCAAAAACATTCAATTTATGCAATTTCTACAATGTTGACCCTTGAATGATAAGCTCTGCTATTGACATGCTGAATATCAGCTTCTGGGCCAAATCCAGACTGACGGCGATCCATTCTTGCCCAGAGGGTTAATAGCGCTTGAAGTTGATCACAATTTGTGGGCTTCTGCATGTCCAATCACCTTTTGTGGATTGACCACAGGTTCTCTATCTGATTAAGAGCCGGCGATGATCTCCGAGCCTTTTCATTATCATTCTTGTCCTGTGACATGGTGCTCCATCATGCTGGAAAATGCACAGATCACCACCAAATTGCTCCTGGGTCATTGGGAGAAATTGCTCTTTCAGAACGTTTTGATGCCATTCTTTATTCATGGCAGTGTTTTTGGGCAGAATTGTTAGAGAGCCCACTCCCTTGGATGAGAAGCAATCCCACACATGGATGGTCTCAGAATGCTTCACACTGTTGGCACAACACAGGATGCATGGTAGTGTTCATCTTTTCTTCTCCGGACAATCGATTTTCCAAATGTCCCAAACAGTCGGAAGGGGTCTTCAGTTGCACCAGTCTTCAACTGTACAATCTTTGTACTTCCTGTAGAATTTCGGTCTGTGCTTGATGTTTTGCTTGGAGAGAAGTGGCTTCTTTGCTGCCCTACTTTATTCCATTGTCATTGTCCAAAAGTAATCGCCTCACTGTGCATGCAGATGCACTCCTGCTGCCACTATTGAGCAAGCTCTCCACTGGTGTCAACACGATTCCGTAGCTGCCTCCTCAGAAGATGATGTTCCGGGCGCTTGCTGGGTACTCTGGGAAATCCTGAAGCCACCTTCACAGCAGTTGAACCTCTCTCCGAGTGAGGCTGTGTCCTTCCTAGTCCAGTCCTTCAAAGGATTTGCAGGCTAGAATCCTTCTTCGCATTGAACACTAGAATAAGACGGTCTAGTAAGCATGCATGACTACGTCATAGATGTATCCACCCCCGCTGTAACGACTGGAAAATAACATCAAAATGATGGACAATCTCAGTGGTGATTTATTTTTTTGTGTGAATTATATGTGTAAAGCTTTGCGGGGAAAGATACAATTTAGGGCTGCAAGACTAATCAAAATAAAACCGCACACGATTTGGCAAAGGCAGTGATTATTTTATGCACAGCTTCTCAGTCTGGTGTGGCGGATCGGAAGTAAATGCTGCTCGATCTGAAAGCCAGAGTGCGAACACTCCAAATATGCCCCGTAGAATGGGCATCATACTATCGCTGTAGCTCAAACAAAAGATTGAGTCACTTTGAAGGATTAAATATGACTAATAAATACACGACTGCCTAATTTTGTGTAAGAAGCCACATCATTTCACAGAAGTATGCTCAACTGTCATTATGAAGTGAGTTGAGTAAAAACATGTTATTAAATGTTGACTTTTGTTGGACAAGAGGTTCATAAATGCTTCTCGTGTTTGAAAAGATGTTTGAAGCCCGTTGCCTTTTCAAATGCTATTTATAAGCGACTCAAAATTGCAGTGCTTTCAGATGGAGCAGTGTTTACTACAGCTTCACTGACAAGCTTTTGCTGAATAAAAAAATTAATTGCAGCTTTTGCGATTTCATAATCGCAATAAGCCAAACCGGTTTAAGCGCGATTTCATGTTAATTGCAATTAGGGGTGTAACGATACACGTATTCGTATCGAACCGTTCGGTACGAGGCTTTCGGTTTGGTTTTCGGTACGCATTTTTAAACCGAACGGTTCGTTGGACCATTTTTCCTGCCAACCAAAATTTCGTTATTTCAAATATAGGCACGTTGCGCGTGACAAGCGCCCTCGAGATGCTGGCGCGACCACAACATCAAATGGCAAACGTAAAGTAAGCGGAACGAAACTGAGCTACTCGTTATTATGTGGTTGACGGACTGTTTATCAGTCTGGATCAATGCAGCGCAAGCCGATCTTGATTAAGCAGCACTGTAACTACACAGCGCTGAGACATCCAGTAAAGAAAGCATTTGAATTCACTATTGAAGTAATAACATCGCTGCGAGATCTAGTGAGAAACATTCACATTTCTCCGTTATTAACGGATCAAACAGCGCTGACGTGGAAACCAGGAAGAAACATTGTGCCATGAATGAACTATTAGTGTGCACAGATCAGCAACATTCACCATGGATTTACTGTAGTAACACTCACTGTAACCATGGAAGTTTGGCAGGAATAGTAGGCAATAATGCTTTCAAGTAACATTACGTCGGTTTTATTTAGACATTATGAATACAACTGCTGCCCTCAAATGTTAATCTGAACTAAAATAAACCTTTATTTGTAACTACTACAATATAACATT
This sequence comes from Chrosomus eos, assembly GCA_036326025.1. Lineage (NCBI taxonomy): Eukaryota > Metazoa > Chordata > Actinopteri > Cypriniformes > Leuciscidae > Chrosomus > Chrosomus eos. The sequence continues at coordinate 26,316,472 of CM070839.1, forward strand.
TCAATTTGTCCAAGGAGCTGTTTTGTTTTATATGCTTCTAAGAAGAGTCAATTATAGCTCCATCATTGCTCAAAGTAAAAAAAAAAAAATCATACTTTATGATGTTAGTTTTAATAAAAATATAATAAAAATTAAATCAAGGAAATTTCTCTGGCATTTCTTTCTTTATTGCTGTATCGAAAACGTACCGAATCGTACCGAACCGTGACACAAGTGTATCGTATCGAACCGTGAATTTTGTGAACCGTTACACCCCTGATTGCAATTAATCATGCAGCCCAAATACACTTGAAACATATGCTGCGTCCCAATTCGCATACTATCCGTCCTAAATAGCATTCGAAAATAGAATTAGTACGTCCCAAATCGTAGTACGTTGAAATGAGTGTTTCAAAGATACCCAGATGGTCTACTATTTCCGGTCAGAATCCGAAGTGTAGATAGATCGATGCACACTCTAACGGCTGATATTGCCCACAACCCATCGCGCGTTGGACGAGGATTCGGTTAGACCTACAAACACGAGTGAAAAGTGTTAAAAAACTACAGACATGGAGGACGCGCGAGTCCCGCGGTTGTGTAGAGAGGTTTTGATAAAGAGGTTTGAGTGATTAATTATCAGTATCTGACCTGACAAAAATGAATTTATTCAATGTTGTCCACATTATATTTCGTCTGCAGCAGCATTGTGAACTTTTGTAAAGATATGTTTAGCCATTACCTTTTAAATTTAAACTTCATTTTTGAGATCTTCGACACCCACATAATTTTTCCTTACATAGCTCTGTTCATTCTGCACAATAATCTAGAAACAATGTACTATCAACACGACAACTACCGAAGCAGCAAACTTTTTTTTTGAAAAAACACATTTATGTTGTAACATTTATATATGTTACATACATAAATGAGCGGCTGTTCTGTCGGACAACATCTCCAAGACGCTACACACCATCTGACTAGTAAGTCAAAGTCCAAATCATAGTCTTTGCTGTCCCAACGTAATTGATATAAGTACCAATGTAGAACATTATATAGAAACTGTGTCTATTCCTCGCTTAGTGAAGCCAAACAACAAATCTACTGTAAGATCTAGCAAGAATATTATTGTAATTAAACCAGAAAATCTAAATATCAGTGAACAAAAACAATTTCTAAAGCTAGGTCTTCTAAACATTAGATCGCTTACACCTAAGGCGGTTATTGTAAATGAAATGGTCACAGATAATAATTTCGATGTTCTGTGCCTTACTGAAACCTGGCTTAAACCAAATGATTATTTCGGTCTAAATGAGTCTACTCCACCAGGATACTGTTATAAGCATGAGCCCCGTCTGATCGGTCGTGGCGGCGGTGTTGCAACAATCTATAGAGATATTCTTAATGTTACTCAGAAAACTTGTCATAGGTTTAATTCGTTTGAAGTACTTGTGCTAAATGTTACGCTCTTAGATGTAAGAAAGAAATCCTTATTATCTCTAGCATTGGCTACCGTATATAGACCTCCAGGGCCATATGCTGATTTCCTAAAAGATTTTGCAGACTTTCTCTCAGACCTATTGGTCAATGTCGATAAAGCAATAATTATTGGCGACTTTAACATACACATAGATAATACAAATGATGCGTTAGGGGCTGCGTTTACAGATCTATTAAACTCTTTTGGGGTGAAGCAAAACGTCAGTGGTCCCACTCATCGTCTAAATCATACACTAGATTTAATTATATCATATGGAACCGATCCAACCGATATAGATATTATACCGCAAAGTGACGATCTCACTGATCATTACATGGTAACATGCATAATACGCACTGCTGAAATTTGTCATGTTGCACCACGTTATCGACCAGGCAGAACAATCCTTCCAACCACTATAGATAGATTCTCAAATAGCTTACCTGATCTATCTCAGCTGCTCAATAAACCCAAACAAACAGATGAACTAGAGGAAATGACTAGCAGTATGAGCAACATTTTCTCTAGTACACTAGATATTGTTGCACCAATTAGATTAAAAAAGGTTAGAGAGAAAACTAAAACACCATGGTTCAACAGTGCTACGCATGCTATCAAGAGAGAAACTCGTAACTTAGAGCGTAAATGGAAACGAACTAATTTAGAGGTCTTCAGAATCGCGTGGAAAGACAGTATGTCACGTTATAAAAGGGCTCTAAAATCAGCCAGGGCTGAGCATATCCGCAAACTAATTGAAAATAACCAAAATAATCCAAGGTTTTTATTTAACACCGTGGCCAGACTAACAAATAATCAGACATCTCCAGAGCAAAATATTCCGTTACAATACAGTAGTAATGATTTTATGAATTACTTCAATGAGAAAATAGAAAGCATCCGAAACACTATTGTAAATGTACAATCCTCTATGGTGTCTTATGACTCGGCCTCAATTATGGCCCCTCTAGAACAACTAAACCGTTTTACGACTATAGGACAGGAAGAACTAAATAAACTTATCATTGCATCTAAACCAACAACATGTTTATTAGATCCAATACCCACTAAACTACTTAAAGAAGTGTTACCTGTAGTGGAAGAGCCCCTTCTCAATATTATTAACTCGTCTTTATTTTTAGGTCACGTTCCAAAAATATTCAAGCTGGCAGTAATAAAACCTCTCATTAAGAAACCGCAATTAGATCCAAATAACCTAGCAAATTACAGACCCATCTCAAATCTTCCATTTATGTCTAAAATACTAGAAAAAATTGTGTCCGCTCAATTGTGCTCTTTCTTGCAAGAAAATATATGAGAATATGATATCTATGAAAAATTTCAGTCAGGATTCAGACCGCATCATAGCACAGAAACTGCGCTAGTTAAAATTACAAATGATTTACTCTTAGCCTTTGACCAAGGCTGTATCTCAATACTAGTTCTACTTGATCTTAGTGCTGCGTTCGACACTATAGATCATAAAATACTCTTAGATCGACTACAAAACTACACTGGTGTTCAGGGACAGGCATTAAGCTGGTTTAGATCGTACTTATCAGACCGTTACCATTTTGTCTGTTTAAATGGGGAAAAATCAAAGATAACATCAGTAGACTGGAGTGCCGCAAGGATCGGTGTTAGGCCCTCTGCTATTCTCAATATATATGCTGCCACTTGGTAATATTATAGAAAAACATGGAATTAATTTTCACTGTTATGCTGATGACACTCAATTATATATCTCATCACGACCAGATGAAAACACTAACTTATCTAACTTGACAGAGTGTCTAAAAGATATAAAATGCTGGATGACGTGTAATTTCCTGCTATTAAATTCAGATAAAACGGAGGTATTACTTATTGGTCTAAAAAACTACCCACAAAATCCCTTACAATACAACTTTAATTTAGAAGGATGTCCTGTTACTCTATCCACTACAGTAAAAGACCTGGGTGTTATACTAGACCGCAACTTGACTTTCGAAAATCATATTTCATATGTTACAAGAACAGCCTTTTTCCACCTTAGAAACATTGCTAAGCTACGTAACATGCTATCTGTTTCAGATGCAGAAAAGTTAGTTCATGCATTCATGACCTCGAGACTAGATTACTGTAATGCTTTATTAGCTGGTTGTCCTGCATCCTCAATAAACAAGCTACAGTTAGTCCAAAATGCAGCCGCTAGAGTTCTTACTAGATCAAGAAAATATGATCATATAACACCAATTTTATCATCACTACACTGGTTACCTATTAAGTTCCGTATCAATTACAAAGTATTATTATTGACTTATAAAGCTCTAAATGGTTTAGCTCCTGTGTATTTAACAGACCTTCTATCGCCCTACAATCCATCGCGCTCTTTAAGATCACAAAATTCGAGGCTTCTGGTCGTTCCTAGGATATCTAAGTCTACTAAAGGAGAGAGGGCGTTCTCACATTTAGCTCCTAAACTCTGGAATAGCCTTCCTGATATTGTTCGAGACTCAGACTCGCTGTCCCAGTTTAAAACTAGATTAAAAACGCATCTCTTTAACCAAGCATTCACTTAATGCTTACCTTTTATACTACTGCTGAATCAGTTCGAATGCATTAATATTATGAACATCAGCTATGCTAATTATTTCCCATCTGTCTTTCTGCTGTTATCTCGGGACGCTAGTCCCGAGGTAAATAGCGTTCGTCAGCTCCAGTTTGTATCCAGCCTCTCACGGAGACTTCAATGAACTGGAGAGCCCCAAGACACTCAGTGGAAAGAGACGACTAAACACCGGCGATATGTTATGCCTAAATTTATACATGATTAACTAACTGTATTTTTCTTTGTACATTTCTGAAATGCACTTTCTGTAAAGCTGCTTTGAGACAATGTGTATTGTGAAAAGCGCTATACAAATAAACTTGAATTGAATTGAATTGAATATATATAATACTTCTGGCCATGACTGTAAGCTTTATGGATTACACAGCATCATTTTCATTTACCTTCAAACTATTCAAATGAGAGAACATTTACCTGTGAAACCTGAAAAAGATGAAGTCTCTCTGATTGTGAAATGTGGCGACCTGACGGCCCACAAACTGAGGATCATGAGGAAATAGAGCAGCAAACAGCCGGCCGATGGAGTGACCGAGTCTAGTAGTAAAGTTGTTTAGGATGACTTCTGGGACGTGTTCTGTTGGGCTTTTACCTTTTCTCTAGCGAGGAAATACACGAGAAAGGTTAAGGAGAGGGCTGTGTGCCTTTCAGAACTGACAAAAAGGCACATTAACTAATTTTCTGAATTTTTTTAAATGAAACCGGAAGGAAATTTGAAGAAACTTACAGAGCTACTAAAGCAGTTTTTATTAATACATTTAATATTTTAGTATTAATTACCCATACAATCTTATTATATACACAACACATTAACTATTACCAGAAACACATTTTTGGGAAATTTTTATACTCACTGATTGTATTAGCAACTACAGAAATACTGGAAGAACACTTCATTTCCCAGAATTCTGAAATTTCTAATGGCTTTTAATCAGTTTGACACTACTAAATTTAATTATATACATATTGAGCACTTTAATTTACATATTAATTGGTTGCGGTGTTTAACCTGCAATTTACACTTTAAGAAAATGTGTAAAAATCTAATTTTTGTTGGTCACAAAGCTTCTTTTCGGCAATTTCCCAAAAGTCAATGGAAAAATCCTAACCAGAGGAATGCCAACTTCCAAGTTGAACTACATAAATATGTCATCCCTGCAACACTTTACATATTAGTGGAATTATGTTGCATCATAAAAAACGGACCAGCAAAATTCCTTGTGTGACTATTCAATTTCTTAGAATTACAATTAAGTAATAAACAGAACAATTTCAAGAGGATCCTCACACCATCGGTGCTAGGCCCCTAAAAAAAAAAAAAAAAAAACACTCACCTTCATTTCCTTACGAAGACGAACACTACTGAGTTTGAAATGTGCAGTTGGCCCGTCAGGAAGGTGACAGAGAACCAAACCGTCTGTGACACTTTAAGTAAGGGAAAATCTTTGTGTAGAATTCAGCGAGCGTTTCTCATTACCTCATTAAGCAGACAATACAACAAAAACTCACAGACCTAAGAAGTGGTCATATAAAGAAATCTGAACAAAGGATACTTGGCACCTTTCTGTCCTCATTGATCACTATCAGATAAGTGAAACCTCTAGATACACACTGTGGAATTACTCTCTTCAATGCCAGACCTCTTCTGTAGTAGACATGTGCATGTGGGATTACTGTTGCCAGATGATCACAAAACCTCACTGTCCTCTGAAATCAGGCAGACACAAACACAGAAGAACAAAATGTTTGAAGGACATTACTATTCTTAAATATTTATTTACAACAAGAGTGAATTAGAAAACAGTACAGTATACAGAAAGTTGAACTCACTCCTCTGGGCCTATCTGAAGTGGTGATGAGAACTTTGGGATTTGTCAGCCGATTGAAGTAAGCAGCAAACTCATCAGTTCCTTCATCAAAAGCCACCTGGATTTAACAAAATGCCACAAGTTCAGATTCAGATTATTTTATTTAATGCCATGTCAGCATTTAAGCTATTTTCATGCCACAAGTTACTTTCAAAATTGTAAATGATGTCTACAGAAGAAGACAGAAGGTGGAATAGGGATCACACATCACCTCCTCATCCTCTGGGCTGACTGTAGTTTCATCATATACTCTCTGGTTTTCTATTGTTTTGGGAACTTCTTTAGGTGGAGCCTGAAATGAGAAAATATATGGAAACATATATAAACAGAAAACAAAAAAACAAAAGGAATTTTCTGACAATGACTTGCAAAAAAGAGTTTAATTTGCCACATATTAACTGCAAATGTAATGCATTTGATTTGAGCAATATACCTGTTAAACAACTCAAAAAGTTACTGTTTGAATCAGTCTGACGAATATTGAACTCACAGAATCCTTCAGAGCAGTTCCTGATTATTTCTAGTGATGTCCATCTCGAATTGATGCCAGTTGTGTACTTGAGGTTTGTGAAAACTTTAATCAGTATCATTATTGTGTGGTAATTAAATTTTTTTAAATTTGTATCTCAGAAAGTATTGATCAATGTAGGCATTAACCATTAAGAATGATTGTTTTCCATTCACTACTGAATTGTTTTGCCCATACCACAACTAAATTATCTAAAGTATCATATTAATATTTAAATATTAGCTTTTAAAGTATGGTTTGAAATTAAAATAGACATCTCATAAAACATTTAATTCATAGAAGGGTATACATCTACACAGTAATTATAATAACAGGAAACGTTTTTTTCTTCATAAGATTTTTCAGATAGCCTAAATTATGTGGTAACATCTAGGAAATTAACTAATTTCATGCAAGTCAATTTAATCTGACCTCACAGATTACATCAATTTAAGAAATTTTGCAAGAATAAAAAAAATAGAATAGTCTCACTGCATGCAATGAAAAATAATGCCACGGTAAAATATAAATGAAATCATTTGTACATGACTATTGTAAAATATATTTTTTAAAATCATTAAATCTTTAAAAATGTTAGTGTAATATATATCATCATAGTCCATAAGAATATTGTAACACGTTTTTAACTTTAATTACCCATCCCCAAGTGCAAAGAAACCGTTTTTGCAAGGAAATGAGATTTACTTGATCATTTAATGTGGTTGACAGACTGAGAACATCAAGATTTAAGAAAGCTTGTCTGATGATAGATACTGTGAAATGCAGTCCATCAAACATACCTTATCACCAAGAGCTTTTCTCTCTTTCTTCTTTTTCTTTTTCAGTTCCAACTTTTCCTGAAAGACATAAATGATAGCTTTAACATATAGGAAATTTGGGAAATTCTTGACATGTTCCAGAGATTGCTGTGTCTCAGGCCTTAGTGAGCAACATACGTAAACGTGGTGTTTTGGTCAAGTTTAATTATTCTTTCAAGAAAACGAATCGTTCTTGTTTACTTTTTAGGGCACCAAAGCCACGTTTGTCTTTTTGGCCATCTTAGACTTCTTACTTTTGATGCCCAAATGGCTGTCTGTCCTGGCAGCTCTATAGGGCTTGAAACACAGACAAATTGTGCGTTAAATTCAATACGAGATTTGAGATGTCACCTTTCTTTTCTGCTCCTTGAGTTTAAGGAACATCGAATGTCTGCGCTGCTTGTTTTTGATATCAGACATGCTGAATGTGGGAGGAAAACACACTCCTGACACTGGTTTCTCGTCTGTTACTTCACCCTCCGCCTGATCCATCTTCTCCACTGGAGCTTCGTCGGATTTTGGCTTTCGCTTTAGGTTCTTCGTTTTCCCCTTTTTCTTAGAAACACTTTCTGAAGTTGTTAATTCAGTAGAATCCATTTCTGTTGCTTATGTCTTCAATTCACGTGTGTGAGAAACTCTACTTCCGGTTCAACTGGACGTTCCTGCTTGCCACGTGAGTTGGTGTTGTGTATAGCGCCTTCTAGCGGATAGCCAGATGATTGTTCAATATATATAACTCAATATAACTACTTCTCCTGCATTCTCTTTATTAAACTGAAACAACATTTACCGTACTATTTCCTATATCTAAGTCCAATATATTCTTCCATACTTCTTCGCTTAGCACTTCTCTTGCTTCATCATAATCCTTACAATTAGGCCTAATAATCACATGTTTTACAGTTTCACTCTAACCCATTCTTAATCTTGTAATTATATTTCCCTTGCTCCTATTTCTCCCACTCTTTCTACCTTTTCCCACTTTCTTTTTTTTTTTTTTAGCCTATATATAATTACAATAAATTATAATAGTAGCCTACCATACAATTATAATCCGTTTAGTCTCATTATTCCAATACTTTTGCCACTTTTTAATCCCTTTCTCTTTTATTACTAATTTTATTACTCATATGTGGAAGCTCAGTTTCTACATTTCATCATCTACTGCCTGCTTATAATTTATCTGCTTCTTTATTCCCTTTAAATTCCCACATGGGCTAGAACCCACATAAACTGAAACTGTACTTCTATTCTACTTTGTTTTAACTCAAACAGATTGTGAAAGATTTCCATGACTAAATCTGGCCTTGATTCTGACTTTTGATTATTAATACTACTGCTGAATATGAATCTGAACATATGACTGCATTTTGTATTTCTGTAATTCCAAAATATTCTATCAGTCACATTTGTTTTCTTTCATTTGCTACACAATTTAATAGCAAATTTTCCACTGTCTCTGGTAAACCACATTTATAGCAACCTGACTCATGTTTGCCAATAATAAATGAATGAGTGAATGATTAAGAGCTGTGTGCAATACGGAATCAAGATATTATTTCTATACTTCCAAAGCTTTTCCTTCCATTTGCAACATGTTTTTGAATGTTGTATTGATGACGTCCTTTTACCTCCCCATCTTACATCTCTTGCCATTTCATAATCAGCCCCTCTAATTATTCCTTTCACTTCTGCTTTACTTAGTGATATCTATGCTGGCGTATTTTAGTGCCTTTTTTGATCAGCTTCCTTATTTCCCTCTATCCCAACATGTGCTGGCACCCATAGAAATGATATACTTATTCTATATTGGCGAATTTTGAACATGCTTTGTAGAATATAATATTTATCTTGTCTAGATGTAGACTTAATACACTTGATAAAACAGAGTTGGCCCTATGAGTCAAATTACTGTTCTTAATTGCTGACTTTCCTCGATCATATCTCCCGAGTAAACTGATAAATGATTACTTGTCCTTTTAGCAATTATAATTTTAAAATGGGGAATGCATACTGAAACTGCTGTAGCCTATGTCCTGAATCAGGGTCTTTCGATCCATCTGTAAATATTTAAATTTCCTGACCATAATTTTGATGCATGTATATTTGTACAACCTCATTCCCAGAAACATATCCATTTTTGTTATTAATTTCTTCCAAAATTTGAAGGTATAGGCACTCTTTTTGTATAGTCCATCCAAAATGTAACGCGATGCGGTGAAGGCAGATAGCAGGCTGGATCCAAACGCAGTGTACACGCTTTATTTAAACAAACTATAAACTTAAACAGAGACTCAGAACTTGGAACAGGAATCTTTACACAGGAACGACCAACACTTACGTTAATCCTGAAACATATAACAACTCACAAAGACAGGGCAGAAACACAGGGCTTAAATAATCAAGTACAAACGAGCTAACAGGATAACAAGGGGGCGTGGGAAAATCAGAAACACCTGGATAACTAATAAACAAGACAGGGAACCACAGAACATGACAAAACACGACAAGACACAAAACCCACATTACGACACAAAACTTGCACTATTTGACTATCAATATATTTTTAGCTGTATGGGTTTCAGTGTGTCCTTTTGGGTCCACTTGCCAAAGTCAACTTAAGCCTGCGAATTTCCATTGGGGTCTCTCCCATGTCCACTAAAGTTGCTAATACTGGATAGGTTTTAAATGCACCAAAACATACTCGCAAGACTTGTGCTTAAATAATGTCTATCTTTTTTTTTAATAACGTTGCTGTAGCACAGAGGTCTTCACTCCTGCTCCTGGAGAGCCACTGTCCTGCAGAGTTTAGTTCCAACCTGCTTCACCACACCTGCCTTTGAATACTCAAGCGATTCTGAAGTGCTTGATGAGCTGATTCAGGTGTGTTTGAATAGGGTTGGAACTAAACTTTGCAGGACAGTGGCTCTCCAGGAGCAGGAGTGAAGACCTCTGCTGTAGCAGATGTCCAAGGCACTTTGGGTTTAAACACTGGGGTATAAATACACAGAACAACCTGGGGTTAACAAGGAACAGGTGAAGGTAATGAATTGCTATAGAAACTTATGAGGGTAACTATGGAAACAATTAAGTCTACTGAATGTATTTTTCAGCAGTCTTTATACCCGGCCATGGCCTGACGGAAAGCCTTATAAATTTTTGAGTTTTGAGAACAAATTAGACCACCACCTCTGCCAGCCTGACCACTGTCTCTGTTCAAGTCCCCCAGACATATCCACTGGTCTTTGAAAGCGTAGGACACACACCACTTAGAATGATCCTCGTAGCTTCTGAACATCTGAGGTCCTGGGAGACAAACTCTGTTAATGTTCATCACATGCCGGGGAAGTGAGCAGTTGGAGGGCAGTTGATGTGCCTGGTGCAGCCACGATTCCACCAACAGATCTGTCCCCAATGCTTGAGCCACCCAACCTGTGTAAATATCTGTAGAGAGTGTTTACCATTTAGTTGTCTAATTAGTGACTTATTATCCTAAAACAAATTATTTATGCTAAAAGAATAGTTCACCACAACTGTTCACCCAAAAATTCTGTCATCAAGCACAGTTATAGTACATCATAATTTATCTATTCACTGAACACCTTCTGGCAATCAAATTTCAGATGCAACAAGGAATCTGCAAATATCATAATGCATTTTAACTCTGGTTACAATTATTTCTGACAAGATATAATGCATTAAAACGTACATTATAAATACCTTTATAATGTATAAAAAATAAAGGCTTTAATTATTTAAGTGTTGCCTTTGTAAGCATTACGTCCGTGAAGCATAAAAGGAGAAATTTTGAAGACTGTCTGTTTTTCTTTCCTTTGCAATGAATTTTCTTACTTTAGGTTTGTTTAGTTAAAATATAAAAGTATTAGACAAATCCATGTTTATATATATCAGCTTTAATGTTCACTAAGAAAAGAAACTCCATAAAACATAAAAAAGGTTGAACTTGAGTCTTGTTCATGCTTACATAATCAATGTAAATAGTTGCTTAAGCAGTGATGTACTTTGGAATAATGTAATGTCAATAAACTGCTATGTTGTGCCACCGGTCTAAATATGCAGAAGAGTTTTTTAAATTTAAGAGCTCTCACCATCCACATAGTTGCGTGATTTGGCAAAACTGAAAAAAGTTTGTCCTCCAACTGATTTCAGCTTCTGCAGACTCCTCCTGTTTTTTAAGGCCGGTGTTTTACCATCACAAATTTGTGCCATTATAGCAATATCTTGGCGAAATGCCGCAGGGACAGAGCAGTTATACATACGTGGATTAAGATATGCTAACTGCCATGCTGTTAAGAGAGAGGAATACTTGTTTCAGAATTGTGATCACTAATAATATATACCACTTTTTAAATCAACCTAATCTTATACAATAAGCATAGCATGTGCTCACATATTTGAGGGAACTGTGAATAGTTGTATGTAATACAAAGCAGAGTCTGGCCATAGTATTTTCCTGTAGATGGGTAACTGTAATTTCTCTCTGGAAATGGAGGAAAATGAGGAACACTGTGTGTAAGCCAAAATCCCTGAGACTGGTCAATCATCAGCACTCCTGCAGAAATCAAAAACATGGAAATAAAGTTAGTCATAAATCATCGAGCAGTTGGATATAAGTTTCATCTAGCATGAAACGTTGTTTTAATGAGAAGAGGACTCACATGGACCAAGCAAATCAGAAGCGTATTTTAATGTTAGGAAAACAAAAGAGAAAGCTGGATTGAATTTGGATTTAAGTCTTATTTAAAAAAAAAAACACACACAAAAAAAAACAGATAAGACTGCATGTGTCCAAAAACTGTTTTATCGATCACAAGTTCAGCATGGAGTACCACAAGGCTCAGTACTAGGACCATTGCTGTTCACTCTGTACATGCAACCCTTAGGAGATATCATTAGAAAGCATGACAATAGTTTCCACTGTTGATGATACTCTTTATTCTATATTCTCTATATTCTCTATATTTCTTCACGCCCTGACGAAACTTACCAATCCACAAAATTAACGGAATAAATAGCTGATATAAAAAACTGGTTGAGTAGTATTTTCCTAAGTTTCTTGTCATGATTCTGCCATCATGTCTCCGATTTCTCTGGTCTTGTGGCAGGATCATGACAGACCCATGTTTCTTGTGCAGACATGGCCATTTGTTTGGGCCATGTGCTTGCGTTGTCTCGTCTCGTAACCCCGCCCCCTTGTTATCCTTGTCTTGTGATTATTGTCTAGTCAGTTTCACCTGTCCTCGTCATTAGTGTTTCCTATTTAACCCCTGTGTATTTTCTGTCATGTGCGATTCATTGTCATACGTTGTGTGATCTTTGCTGTGAGTAGCCAGAAGAAAGTCTTGTCTTAAGTAGTGTTTTGTTCCTGTCATAGTTGTTAGTTTTCCGTCTGAGTATTATTCTTTGTCTAGTCTATCCTGTCTTGTTTTACCCCATCGTGGGTTTTGTTTTCCCTGTTTTTGTGCATTAATAAACGTAGTCACTGCAACTGTCTGCTATTGGGTTCATCCTTCCTCATCCACATAACAGAATGAACCGCCAACAACAGAACCCAGCAGACCGCATGTCGCTCCGGCTACGACCGGAACAATGGTGGTTGTCGACTCCCACCGACCGAGAGAGGGTCAACTGTCCAGTCCCGTCCCAGGGGGAGTGGATATTGAAGAATTATGCCCTACTCTGGGATCATTTCTCCCAGGAGGGTCCGCAGACTTCTTCCTCGGGATCTCCACCCTCTGCCTGTCTGCCTGTAATCCCGGAGGGTAGTGTTTTGGCCGTTGTCTCGCAGGGGAACCAGGCCAGTCCTGCCGTGACTCCTGAGACACCTTCCGCGTCCATCAGTCTTCACGGGAAGCGTGGAAGGCACCTGTCGTGGGAGTCAGCATCGGAGTCTTCCTGCCCGGAATCCTCCTCGCCTGCTGTGAGTTCCCCCATTCCTGTAACGGTTTCTGCTTCACCTTCCTCTCCAGTCCCCAGTCTGGCCACAATCTCTGCACCTCGTCCAAGGAAGAAGAGGAGGAGGAGGGGAGCTTCTCGTCCTTCACCCCTGCCTGTCCTAGAGCACGCGCCCGCTGCAGTCAGTGCCGTCACAGAGCCCGCTGCTGTCAGTGCCGTCACAGAGCCCGCTGCAGTCAGCGTCGTCACAGAGCCCGCTGCAGCAAGCGCCGTCCATGAGCCCGCTCCAGCAAGCGCCATCCGTGAGCCCGCTCCAGCAAGCGCTGTCCATGAGCCCGCTCCAGCAAGCGCTGTCCAAGAGCCTGCTCCAGCAAGCGCTGTCCATGAGCCCGCTCCAGCAAGCGCTGTCCAAGAGCCCGCTCCAGCAAGCGCTGTCCATGAGCCCGCTCCAGTAAGCACCTTCCCAGGATCTGCAGAGAGAGTTGCGGCCGATCTAGCCGCTAAGGATGTCCTGCAGGCTGTTTCGGCGCATCAGGAGATGCCTGTCATCATAGCGGCCAATACCTTGTCTGAATACCTGTCCCGTCTTGTTAGGATTCTAGAACCCCCTGTCTGTCCTGCCTTGTCCTCCGCACCCACGCCTGTCACTGTGAGCGCAGCACCCGCGCCAGCCGCCGAGAGCGCTGCACCCGCGCCAGCCACCAAGAGCGCCGCACCCGCGCCAGCCGCCGAGAGCGCTGCACCCGCGCCAGCCGCCGAGAGCGCTGCACCCGCGCCAGCCGCCGAGAGCGCTGCGCAGCCCGACGCCAGCGCCGCCGCCGAGAGCGCTGCACCCGCGCCAGCCGCCGAGAGCGCTGCACCCGCGCCAGCCGCCGAGAGCGCTGCACCCGCGCCTGTCCCCGTGAGCGCCGCACACAGTCCTGTCCTGTCACCAGCCTTGTCCCCTGTCAGAAGTCCCGTTTCCTCCATGTCCTCTGTGTCCCCCGTGTCAGAGTCTGTCGCCACCAGCCCCCGGACTGTTCCCCTGTTTGTCCCTGTCTCCACCAGCCCCCGGACTGTTTCACCCTTTGTCCCTGTCTCCACGAGTCCCCGGACTGTTTCACCTTTCGTCCCTGTATCCATTTGTCCCCGGACTGTTTCCCCTGTCACCATTAAACCCCGGACTGTTTCGCCTAAGTCTTCTCCTCATGTGTCTCCAGCCAAGTCTCCCCGGATTCCCCGTCCTCAGCCCTCGTCCCGAAGACCCAAGACCCCCAGTCCTCCCATCCACCCTGGACCTCCCCTCATGAACTCTGTGTTTCCTCCACCCCCCTTGCCTTGTATGTTGTATTTGATGTTTCACCCCAACCCTGTTGTTGTTTATTTGTGTTTACCGTTGTTAGTGTTTTCCATGTTTTGTTGGTTTTTATCTTTGTCACAGTCTGTCTTGTCTTGTGTTTAGTGTCCCCTTGAGGAGCGTCTGGAAGCCGCTCCTTAAGGTGGGGGTTCTGTCATGATTCTGCCATCATGTCTCCGATTTCTCTGGTCTTGTGGCAGGATCATGACAGACCCATGTTTCTTGTGCAGCACATGGCCATTTGTTTGGGCCATGTGCTTGCGTTGTCTCGTCTCGTAACCCCGCCCCCTTGTTATCCTTGTCTTGTGATTATTGTCTAGTCAGTTTCACCTGTCCTCGTCATTAGTGTTTCCTATTTAACCCCTGTGTATTTTCTGTCATGTGCGATTCATTGTCATACGTTGTGTGATCTTTGCTGTGAGTAGCCAGAAGAAAGTCTTGTCTTAAGTAGTGTTTTGTTCCTGTCATAGTTGTTAGTTTTCCGTCTGAGTATTATTCTTTGTCTAGTCTATCCTGTCTTGTTTTACCCCATCGTGGGTTTTGTTTTCCCTGTTTTTGTGCATTAATAAACGTAGTCACTGCAACTGTCTGCTATTGGGTTCATCCTTCCTCATCCACATAACATTTCTCACGTAATAACCTAGAATACTGTCTAACACTTGATGGCTGCTCTGTCAAACCTTCGTTGTGTGCTCTTTGATACAAATCTTTAATTTGAAAGTCACGTTTTTAGTATCTGTATAACCACATTATTCCATCTTATCTAAATTACGTCATATACTCTTAATGACAAATGCGGAACAATTAGTTAATGCGTTCATGAATGTGGCGAGCAGGACGAGGCCGAGGGACGTGAGAGAACGGCGCGAGGCCGGTGGCGTGAGTGGTAATGAACGTCACCAGTGAGACGCACCGGTCTCGCATCTCTCATGGAGGAGCGGAAGCATAAAAGGAGGAGTGACGACGGTGAAGATCAAGAGAGGAACAGGCCTGATTTTATGTTGTGTTTTCTTTTTCTTTTTTCTTCTTTTTTTTACATTCAACAACTTTTAATAAAAATAAAAGAAATACAAAAACAAAAGATCCGCCAGCAGCCCCTCGCGGATGACAGCTGGCTGCACAAAAGGGAAACAAAACAATCAACAATAAAAATTAATGTTTATCAGAATGCATATTAGATAAAGGATCATACATAATATAATATAAATTTTATAAAGGATCATGTGACACTGAAGACTGAAGTAATGTCTGCTGACAATTCAGCTTGGCCATCAATGGAATAAATTACAATCTAAAATATTTTAAAATAGAAAACAGCTCAAACATATTTTTTTTTTTACTGTATTTTAGGTATAATACACTTCTTTCAACATTAACAAATCTTAACGAGGCCAAACTTTTGAATGGTAGGAGTGTATATGTTATCTGTTGCCACCCTAACACATGTTATTAGAGAGTATTCACACAAAATTACCTTTTGTATGTCCATACTTGCTTGGGTACTTCAGTTCTGGTGGCGCGTCATTGTAAAGCATATAGACTGAGCTATTGGACTGAAAAGTAAAAGTACAGTAATCTGTGTGCAGTACAGTGTCATTACAGTGTTATTAATGCACACTATAACACCAATGCAAGAATTAAAATATTTTAAGTGCCTCTTAATAAACATTTGAAACAATTCTTAGGAACAACAAGGAGCAAAGATATTCAAAGAGCTTCTTACTGTATATCCAGAGTAAAGCTGTGTCAATGTTCTGCCTAAAGCTCCTTTGCTGCTGTTGACTATATGTTTACTCATCTGAAAATCCATGAAGGACGGATCCAGATACATGTAATCTACTCCACTTCCCTTAACATCCATCTTGTAAATGGGAAGTTTGTAAATAATAAACCTTTTAAAATAATATAAGAGAGTTACAATAGCAAAGAAACATGTACATAACACTTTACAGAGCATAGCTAAGATTAATGTCAACAGCAACTGTCAAATGATTATCATTAACTAAGCCTAAACCCAAAAGCAAAGATTTCAACCTACCAGTCCACCGGCTGACCATTCTCATTTAAGCAGGATATCACTGCCTCTGAGAAACCGATCAAAAACAACAAGATGCACACACAGAGTTGAAACAACATTGACATTTCAATCTGTTATTCAAAGCGAACCAAACATTTCCTGTTTAAATTACAACAGGGAATTTCGTATTACGAGCTGAGAAATCTAAACAGCTATTCTAATTACAGAAAGAGGAAGTTTGTCTCATGACCGATATTACACAGCTGTAATCTAGAGACAGAGAAGCACTCTTAGTTTGTTCTGCACATGGAAGAGACTGGAAAAATCTGTTTGTTTAGAAATGTAGACTCAGAAATCTGACTGTTTAGAAATCTAGAATTTATCACTAAACTGTGTAAATTAATGTCAAGTACTGAGTGATTTTGTTGATAGCCTACCCCTCTACCAGGGTGAGTTTTGACATTTTTATTTATTATTTTGTGCATTAGTTAAATTTATAAATGGACCCTGTGAAGCCAGACATATGAAATAATAGTCTCATATATATACAGTGGTGCTCAGAATTAATGGTACCCCTGGTAAAAATGATACAAAATGCCTATAAAAAATAAATCTGCATCGTTTATCCTTTTGATCTTTCATTAAAAAAATTGGCAAAATCCTAACCTTTCATTGAAGTAAAAGATTTGAAAGTGGGGGGGAAATCACATTATAAAATAAATATTTTTCTCCAAAACACGTTGGCCACAATTATTCATACCCTTTTATTAAATACCTTTTTGCAATCTCCTTTTGCCAAGATAACAGCTCCTGAAAAAAGAGTTTTTTCCTATAATGCCTGATGAGTCTGGAGAACACCTGACAAGAGATCAGAGATCATTCCTCCATACAGAATCTCTCCAGATCCTTCAGATTCCCAGATCCATGTTTGTGCTGCTTCTCTTCAGTTCAGCCACTCATTTTCTATATGGTTCAGGTCAGGGAACTGGGACGGTCATGACAGAAGCTTCATTTTGTGCTCCCTAACACATTTTTGTGTTGATTTTGATGTTTGTTTTGGATTGTCGTCCTGATGTAAGATTCAACCACGGCCCATTATAAGATTTCTAGCAGAAGGCGTCAGGTTTTGATTTTTTATCTGTTGATATTTGATAGAATCCACAATGCCATGTATCTGAATAAGAAGTCCAGGACCTCCAGCAGAAAAATAGGCCCACAACATTAAAGATCCAACGGTATATTAAATTGTACACATGGGGTACTTTTTATCCTTGTGTGCACCAAACCCATCTAGCGTGTTTGCTGGCAAAAAGCTCTTTTTTTAGTTTAATCTGACCACAGAACCCTGTGCCGTTTGAAGATCCAGTCGTGTCTGACACCTGAATATGCTGGAGTTTGTATTTGAAGGAGCGAGGAGCATTTTTCTTAAAACCCTCCCAAACAACATGTGGTGATGTAGGGGTTGTTTGATATTTTTTAATAGGCTTTCTGACCCCCAAAACTCAACTAATCTCTGCAATTCTCTATCTGTGATCCTTGAAGAGTCTTTGGCCACTCAAACTTTCATCCTCACCGTCCATTAAGAAAATATAGACACACGTCCTCTTCCTGGCAGAATCGTAACATCTTTAGTTGATTATAACTTCTTAATTATTGCCCTGATGGTCAAAATGGGATTTTTCAATTCTTTAGCTATTTTCTTACATCCACTTTCTATTTTGTGATGCTCAACGATCTTTTGATGCACATCAGAACCATGTTCTGTGGTTTTATTCATTGTGATGAATGATTAAGGGAATTTGGCCTTTGTGCTTCCTCATATTTAAACTCCTGTAACACAAGAAGTCATAGCTGGACAATTTCATGTTCCTAGTCACCCTGGTTTGCTAAAAAAGTTAAATATTAATGGGAATATACTTCATAGATATTTTATTCATAAAAAATTCTAGGGGTATGAATAATTGTGGCCAACGTGTTTTGGAGAAAAATATTTATTTTATAATGTGATTTCCCCCAACTTTCAAATCTTTTACTTCAATGAAAGGTTAGAATTTTGCCAATTTTTTGAATGAAAGATCAAAAGGATAAACGATGCAGATTTATTTTTTATAGCCATTTTTTATCATTTTTACCAGGGGTACCATTAATTCTGAGCACCACTGTATATGACAGACTATTATTTGTAGTCTGGAGTCTGGCTTCACAGGGTCCATTTATAAATAAATAATTTAAATAATAATAAAAAAAGCTTATTAGACAAATTTTGCCTTTCCTTTAGTGTGTAATATAGCTGTTTGTTCTTAAGTTACAAAGCACAGAGTCCTCACAAAAACATTTAATTCCTCCAACAAAACACTTTCCTCAGATGCTTTGTTTGTATTCCTGCCATTATTTCTGTGATGTACATCCCCATGAGACACATTTGCATAATGACCATCTGCCTGCTGGCTACTTTGGTTCGCCCAAACAAAGGTAGTTCTTTTAAGGCCAAGACACGTGAACTGACAGTCCACAAAAGCCCTCTGAAGCAGACGCCACTATAGTCAAGGCAAGTCAAGTCACCTTTATTGATATAGCCAGCGCTGTTTACTGTCACGTTTTGATGTGTTCTGTTAATCTTTTGTGATCTTGTCTTCCCCTGTCTTTTGTGATTTTGGTTTAGTCCTGTTAGTTTTCCCGCTCCTCGTTTGTGTCCAATTTTCTGCACCTGTTTTCAGTTAATTATCTTGTTTGGTTCAGTTCATTTAAGCCCTGTGTTTTCTCCCAGTGTTTGTCGATCGTCGTCCATGTGTGGTTGTGTGTTTCTGATTTCCTGGAGTTTTGTTCCTGTTTAAGTTTTGGAAAGTTTTCATTTTGTTATTAAAACATTTATATTGAAGCTTTCGTGTCCTCGTCTTCAGCACCTGCACAAACCCTGACAGAACGATCGACCATAACAAAAAAAAAAGGGAATGAACTACGAACTCTGTGTCCCACAAGATGGCCGGACTCTGGAAGAATATGCGGAGATATATCTCCATCTTTTCCGGGACTCTAATTGGGACGAGGAGTCCCTGACACATGAGTTTTGGAGTGGGATGGACGATACCCTCGCTCAGAGACTGTTGTTGGGAGATCTCCACCTCCCGTTAGTAAAATTCATTGCCCGTACGCTGTGGGTGTGTGGTTCCTCATTCACCGTGGGAGACATCCAGCCCGTTGACCCAGCGCCAGAGCCAGAGCCCATTGACCCAGCGCCAGAGCCCGTTGACCCAGCGCCAGAGCCAGAGCCAGAGCCCGTTGACCCAGCGCCAGAGCCAGAGCCCGTTGACCCAGCGCCAGAGCCAGAGCCCGTTGACCCAGCGCCAGAGCCAGAGCCCGTTGACCCAGCGCCAGAGCCAGAGCCCGTTGACCCAGAGCCAGAGCCCGTTGACCCAGAGCCAGCGCCAGAGCCCGTTGACCCTGACCCAGAGCCCGTTGACCCTGACCCAGAGCCCGTTGACCCAGAACCAGAGCCCGTTGACCCAGAGCCGGAGCCAGAGCCCATTGACCCAGCGCCAGAGCCCGTTGACCCAGCGCCAGACCCAGAGCCCGTTGACCCAGAACCCGTTGACCCAGCGCCCGTTGATGTCAAGTCAGTTCCCGATCATGAGCCTGTCCTCCCCAAGAAAATTTGGGGGGGGCGCCATACGCCTTCACCGTGGCCGGCCAAAGATCCACGGAGGCCTGAAAAGATAACACCGCCATGGCCACCTGAAGGGTCTGCACCGCCATGCCCACCCGAAGGGTCTTCACCGCCATGGCCACCCGAAGGGTCTTCACCACCATGGCCACCTGAAGGGTCTGCACCGCCCTGGCCACCTAAAGGGTCCTCACCGCCCTGGCCACCCGAAGGGTCCTCACCGCCATGGCCACCCGAGGGTCCCACAGCTCCGCCCTGGACGCCCGAGGGTCCCACAGCTCCGCCCTGGACGCCCGAGGGTCCCACAGCTCCACCCTGGACGCCCGAGGGTCCCACAGCTCCACCATGGCCACGCCCACAGCCTGCTCCACCGTGGCCACGCCCACAGCCTGCTCCACCGTGGCCACGCCCACAGCCTGCACCATCGTGGCCACGCCCACAGCCTGCACCGTCGTGGCCACGCCCACAGCCTGCTCCGCCGTGGCCACGCCCACAGCCTGCTCCACCATGGCCACGCCCACAGCCTGCACCGTCGTGGCCACGCCCACAGCCTGCCCGTCGTGGCCACGCCCACAGCCTGCACCGTCGTGGCCACGCCCACAGCCTGCACCGTCGTGGCCACGCCCACAGCCTGCTCCGCCGTGGCCACGCCCACAGCCTGCTCCGCCCTGGAGGCTTCCTGGACCTGCACCATGCCCTCGTCAGCCTCCAGGGCGCCCACCCTCCCACCCCTTTGGATGTTATACGGCGCGAGGACGCGCCTTCGGGGAGGGGGGAGGTACTGTCACGTTTTGATGTGTTCTGTTAATCTTTTGTGATCTTGTCTTCCCCTGTCTTTTGTGATTTTGGTTTAGTCCTGTTAGTTTTCCCGCTCCTCGTTTGTGTCCAATTTTCTGCACCTGTTTTCAGTTAATTATCTTGTTTGGTTCAGTTCATTTAAGCCCTGTGTTTTCTCCCAGTGTTTGTCGATCGTCGTCCATGTGTGGTTGTGTTTCTGATTTCCTGGAGTTTTGTTCCTGTTTAAGTTTTGGAAAGTTTTCATTTTGTTATTAAAACATTTATATTGAAGCTTTCGTGTCCTCGTCTTCAGCACCTGCACAAACCCTGACATTTACAATGGAGATTGTTTCAAAGCAGCTTTACAGCGATAACAGGGACATAATGCAACTAAGTTTGTTTCTGTTGTACAGCAGATCTAGAAGAAAATAGTGTCATAGTCCAGCTTAAGTGAGTTCAGTGATGGTTCAGTTTTGTTGTAAAAAAATATTAATTTATAGTTCAGTTATATACAGTATAGCCACTCTGGAGAAAACAGGGATTTCATCATCCGGCTCAGTTCAATTCTCATATAATGGTGTCTATGCATGCAGATCAATAATATTGTTGGATATTAAGTGACACATATCTATATATCACACCTATATCATAAAAATAATCAGAATACTTTTATTTGTCACCGAGTATAATTTGTTTAGGCTGTTGGCATAAGACAAAACACAACATTTACCGGTTCTCTCCGCCTATGTTACTCTGTCTCTGAATTGCACAGCTAAAATCTTGCAGAGGTTTCCTATCCTTAAAACAAGTTGAGTTGGCACTAAGATATTACCAGCTCAGGTCTGATTTTCTCTTGTTCCTCGAAAAATGTGTTGAACTTTGTTTGAGGGGTGGTAAAGGGAGTAGTAACTGTTGGCCAGATGAAATGTTGGGTTATGGATGGGGTGGAGAAGGACGTGACTGTGGTCACTGAGTAAATTGAGAAGGACAGAGGTAGAGGAGGCTTGTTTTGGAGGGTTATTAGCAAATCAGAATCTCTGTATGGATTATGGAGGTGGGGAAGATCATTGAACATTTGGACCCGTTACAAAACAATAAAACTGGTGCCTCCTTCAAAAACCTCCTCCAACCACTGGTGTAGTCAGCAGTGACTCCATTTACAGTCATGGCCACTATCTCAAATCAGGTAAATACATTTAATTTTCATTCATACTGTAGATGTGTGGATGTGTCATGCTAGCATCCTGAAAAAAAGAAGAAAAAAAAAGAAAGAAAAAAACAACCTTTTATACAGTATTATTTTATAATGTGTCTCGTGTAGAATGTGGAGTTTGTGAGGACAGGCTATGGGAAGAACACGGTTAAAGTTCTTCACATCCGTCGGGAAGGATCTCATCACCACATTACTGAGCTGATTGCAGATGTTCAGTTAACCCTGAAGACCCAAAAAGACTATCTGACTGGAGACAACTCTGATATCATCCCCACTGACACAATCAAAAACACTGTCCAAGCTCTTGCCAAAATAAAAGGAGTAGGTTTTTTTATTTGTTTCATTTCGCTCTTATAAGTGATTTAATTTATAGCTACATTAATACATCTTTCCTCTTCATATATAAATAAAAACTAAACAAAATAACAAAAATGATAAATGAGCCTATGGTTTTGATGAAGACAAATATTTAATATGACTGAATCAATTTGATTTCATTAGGTTACTAATTACTAAATAGTATTTTTTCACGGTTAGTTCAGGTAAAAACATATTTTTTTTTACTTTTTACAGTGAATGCTAATCAGCATTAGTTTCGATATATCAGATGTCAAATGTACAAAGTGTTCCATGAATTGGTTATTAAATCAACTTAATAATCTTGTAATTAAATAGCTGATGTTTAGTTGTTTTAAGCAATTTCTTTATACGAATATTTCTTGTCTTGCAGATTAAGACCCTTGAGGGCTTTGCCCTGGACATTTGTGAACATTTCCTCACTGCATTTAATCATGTCACAAGAGTGAGGGTCAACATTGATGAAGTTCCCTGGAAGAGACTGGAAAAGGTGTTGTGTTACCGCTAAAGCAGACTATATGCAGTGGCTTTCAAAAACAAATGAGATATTTGTATATATATTTCATCATTTAGTCAATTGCTTTTATTGAAACAGCTTACAAATGAGGAACATCACAAGCAATGTATTATACAAAACAATATTCACAGTACTGCAATGTGAATAAGCAACACCTGTACCTGCGCCTATAAACTTAAATGGAAACTCATACATCCACTAAAAATGATCTTGACACCAGTCACTTATAATTCATAGAAAAAAATACCTACAAAAGTGGTCAATTTTAAGAAAATATTTTTTTGCAGATTTCATTCCGAATGATAAATGTTTGATTTATATGACGAATCTTATTAAATGAATTGTTTTGCAATATATTAAAGTGACCAGTATCCTATAGTCAATCAACAAGTTTTTTTATATCCAAAATATTATGAATGTGTTTAACAGAATGGAGTTGAGCACACGCATGCTTTTATCATCTGCCCCGAGGCCTGTCGCTTCTGTGAGGTGGAACAACATCTGAGTAGTGAGTAAAAATCAGATTCTGAACTAATGGACTGAAGGAAAACAATTAAAGGAGTAGTTCACTTCCGAATTAAAATTTCCTTATAATTTACTTACCCCCACATCATCCAAGATGTTCATGTTTTTCTTTCTTCAGTCAAAAAGAGATAAAGTTTTTTGAGGAAAATATTCCAGGATTTTTCTCCATATAGTGGACTTCCAACGGGAATCAATGGGTTGAAGGTCCAAATTTCAATGCAACTTCAAAGGGCTCGACATATAAGCAGAGGAATAAGGGTCTTATCTAGCGAAACGATCTGTAATTTTCTATTTAAATTTCTTTAAATTTGAAACCCATTTAAACGAATGCTCGTCTTGCACGTCCATGTCTTCACTCGATTACCTAATCACGTTGGAAAGGTCAGATGGTTACCTGACGTATAGGCGGAAAATGTAGGGTAGGGTGAAAAACTCCATCTCATTTTCTCCTCCAACTTCAAAATCGTCCGACATCGTTTACTTTTTTTTTTTTTTTGTAAATGGCGTTTCACTTCGTCTTTGCACGTCCGCTTTGTAAACACTAGGTCAGTACTTCCGCCTACTGTATGTCACGCGTGGCCTTTCAATATGATTATGCGTGGTGCATCGCAGTGCTAGTGCAAGATGAGCATTTGTGGTTAAAAAGTATATTTATTTGTGATTGTAATGTTTCTTTTTTTAAAAAAAATGAACAATGGTTTCACTAGATAAGACCCTTATTCCTCGGCTGGGATCATGTAGAGCCCTCTGAAGCTCCATTGAAACTGCAATTTGGACCTTCAAACCGTTGTACCCCATTAAAGTCCACTATATGGAGAACTATACACTGGAATGTTTTCCTCAAAAACCTTAATTTCTTTTCGACTGAAGAAAGACATGAATATGCGTGGCGTGGGGGGTGAGTAAATTGAAATTCTGAAGTGAACTAATCCTTTTAAGGGGAAAGAATATTGTTGTTGTATTTGAGCAAATTTTGTTTGTGTCTCAGTGACTCCAGTGGTTCACAGCGGTCTTAGAGATATGAAGGTACTGAAGACTACTCAGTCTGGATTTGTGGGCTTCCTGCGGGACCGTTTTACCACTCTGGCAGAGGCAAAGGACAGATTCTTCTGCACTTCTGTTTATGCAAGATGGCGCTACAACACTCACGTAAACGTGGCATTTGACGCTGCATGGTAAATAGGACGTGATACATGTTAAGTGTCATATATTTATACCGTACTGTACAATGAAAATGTCCTTGTAGGAAAACGGTTAAGGACACCATCATTCAGAAGTTTGCGGGACCCTATGATCGTGGAGAATTCTCTCCTTCAGTTCAGAAAACTCTGTACGATACACAACTCCTGGTACTTGACAGAATTCCACAGGTAAGTCAAACTGATTTTTGTTAGTGCAAAAACTTTGGGCGTTTGTTAGTGTTAATTAGGGTTCGTGATTTGAACAAAGCCTCAAAACAAAGCATGACCTTGAGTGGCTTTATGTAACTCATTTATATACACTATTTAATTATTAATATACTATTCCATGTCATAAAAAAATTGCTTTTATGTCTTGTCATCAACTGAATTCAATAGGTTGAGGAAATCGAGATTATTATGCCGAATCAGCATTATTTTGTCATTGACATGACAAAAATGGGACTCTCTAACAAGGATGAGGTGAGTGACTGAGAAAATCCTGGGGAAAACAAGCTTCACACACAGGTTATCAGTTCAGATGAGTCTGAATATCTGTATTGACACAGAACAAAGTTCATAAAAAAAGGACAAAATCAGGACTTTTGAGGCTGCTACTCTTAAAATGACTTATTGCCACATTTCTACAAACCATTTTGTTATCCCAACTTAAGAATATGAAGGATATGTGGAGTGTTGCTTTGTATTTATATTTCATTTACATGTCACATTATGTTGTTGTGCTTTCATTTCAGGTTTATCTTCCTCTCGATAATCCAGCAGGAAACATCACAGGCACTGTGCGCAGAAAACCACGAGCCAAAATGTAAAGACCGGCAAAATTCACAAACTAGACATCTCATATACACAAAACAATCTAGCATGATTATCTGTTTGAATATTCAACAAACTTCATTTTTATTTATTTTTTACAGATAGATTTTTTTGTGTAATCACACGAGTAAATACAATTTACAAATATAAAAATGTTTAAATGAGAACTTCTATTCTTGGATAAATATTAATAAATGAAAACTGGGGTTAATAAACAGTGTTCTCATCTTTATAACGTTGTTTCAATCAATCAAACTTGAATCCATTTCTATAGTTTTCAGAGTTATAACTGTGTTCTTCAAAAGTAATTAAATTAAAATAGATTTGAGGTGAAAGGTGTTTACAGCAGTGGTCCTGGAGTAGCAATGAAAAACATTATTAACATTAAAGATCAGTTGGCTTCATCATCTTATTTCATTGACCACTAATACAGGGATCAATATCGGTGGTGATGGTGGGGGGCATATTATTCACATGCACAAAGGGAGTTAAACAGCACTGTAATGAGGACCAGGTAGTGGATTGTTTCAGCAATCTGAAAAAGCACCATTTATTGCAGGCTACTGGCCTTTGTTTCCTCTTTTTAAAACACCTTGTATCACAAACTGCTTTAGATTTACAGTGTTGTGCTGTCTGTCAACAACAACAATTCACCAGTTCATCAGGAATCACACTGTTAGTTACAGAATGAAATGAATAAACAGAATTAATAGCAGCACAAAGCACTGTCATTCTGACAGGATTCCTGAAAACAAACCTCACGCGTTCAGCCTTTATCATCATTTTCCGACATTTGATCATTTGCGCTGTCAATTTACCTAAACACACTTTTTATCTATTAAAACTGGAAAAACAAATAGGGAAATAAAACACCAACAAGCTGATAAAATCTCAACTGTGACAGCAATGTTGTCAATCTCACTTCGGTTCAAAACCTACTTCATGCATTATACCGAAACATCTCAGTTTTTCATTTGACATCACAGATCACATTATTAAACCAAGCATTTAACCTTAAAAGCAACAATGATGTATGGACAAGCACACAAAGTCAAATCTGAAGGAACACATTGTTAAACATAGGTCGGC
Organism: Chrosomus eos; assembly: GCA_036326025.1. Classification (NCBI taxonomy): domain Eukaryota; kingdom Metazoa; phylum Chordata; class Actinopteri; order Cypriniformes; family Leuciscidae; genus Chrosomus; species Chrosomus eos. The sequence goes on from CM070839.1 coordinate 26,343,150, forward strand.
TAAAAAACTGTAAATGTGCCTGTACAGCAGAATGAGACCTTAAAAGCAATAAATTCACCATGTTTATTTATCAAGATGCATAAAATGTATTAGTTCTGTCTGCAGTTACCCTGCACTGCGTGATTGTCTTCCATACGTCACCATCGGCTGCAGCAGCTACGAGACGTTACTTTTTAAATGTTGGGTTTGGAGAGGCTTGACATGATACTCGTATATCTTCAGTGCAGGACCCAGTTTTATTGACAGTCCGGTTAGAACGTCATTACGAGTCATTAATAAAAGGGATTTGCCATCGATTTCCTGTAAGTTTAGCAAAAAAAAAAAAAAAAATACAGAAACGGAAGACAAAATAATAACATGAATATTACTGAATTCATCCTACAACTTTAAAGTATAAAATCACAAATCACATCATAATAGGTTTATACTATGGTTGTCTTGTAAAATAGTTATCGCTTTTATTTGAGAATTAAAATTTGTTGTCAAATGACCATATTTTATATACAGCTGAATGCAATTGAGAGATGAACACGGAGGCATTAAAAAGTGCATATCAAAGTACATTTTATACATAGCTGGTAAAATGAGTTGTCAATGTATAAAAACAAGTACATTATTTGGCTAAACATTAGCCATGAATTAATAAATAAGTACCAGAAGGGTAGCTGTGGATTATGCAACACAGGCTCATTGGAAAAACGTACCTGTGGCAAAGATTTTTGCAAAACACAAAATACGTACCAATATGTACTGCAGTTTCCAACAGAAATGAACCCTAGAGGCAGTAAAACAGCAAGCACTTTTAATTGTTTTCACACACAATTATGATTACAGGGGCAGATTATGAATTAATAAAGACTAGTTTTCACGCGGCTCTTTGCACAATTATGTTATGACCTCAAAACACTAGTTTTTACCATAGTGCATGGTTTGTAAACAAATATACTTTGGGGTTTTCATCACTTAACCAGCTCCATATGTTTGCTTTTAATGTGCTAAGCTTGTTCGGTAGCTCAGCTATTACAAAATTGTGCATGTAATGCGGAGAGCTCGGGTACGAATCCCATGAAAAATGAGCCACTATAAAAGAGCTAGAAAACAAGCTAAAATGGCATGGTTATGATTGCTTTTTTATGTCACATTTGCTTTTGTTAACACTATCGGGTAGGTTTAGTGTAGGTGTACGTTACTTTAAAATGGAGCATTAAGCTTTTTAGCGCCCACTCACCGGAAATTTCAATTCAGAACTGCGGTGATGCGTACAAACTCCAACGTAATAAAACTTTGCCATATTCGCATTCCTCTGTTCCGGAAAAAATTAAACAGGCTTTTAGTGTCACTCACTGGACATTTCTGGACTTTAAAACTGTTGTGAAAAGTGCACGATGCAACGTATTTTGCGTTTTGCAAAAATGTTGCCACATGTACGTTTTTCTATGAGCGCTGATCAGACCTTTCAGGAAACAGTTGGGAAAATGCAAGCAAAAAATGTCCCTGCAATTCTAAAGTTTGTTATGAAGAATAAAGATGTCTTAGTTTGTTCACTCCAGTCAAGGATTATATGTATATACCGGTCAAAAGTTTGGAAACATTACAATTTTTAATGTTTTTGAAAAAAGTATCTTATGCTCATCAACCTTGCATTTATTTGATTGAAAATACAGAAAAAAATACTGTGAAATAATAAAAAAAAATTAAGTAATTGTTTCCTATTTTAATACAATTTATTTTTGTGATGCAAAGCTGATTTTTTGCCATTACTCCAGTCTTCAGTGTCACATGATCCTTCAAAAATCATTTTACAGTAGTCAACATTAGAAGTGGATCAAAACGATATACACTACCGTTCAAAAGTTTTGGGTCAGTAATTATTATTATTATTTAAAAAAAATAATAAATTAAGCAATTATTCAGCAAGGATGTAAGTGGATAAAAAGTGATAGTACATACGGTAATACTTTACAATAAGGTTCATTAGTTAACATTAGTTATACCTTAGTTAACATGAACTAAGAATGAACAATACAGCATGTATTAATCTTAGTTAATAATAATTTAAAATGTGCTAATACGTTATTAAAATCAATGTTAACATAGTTAATGTACTGTAAACTAACATAAACAAACAATTAACAGCTGTATTTTTATTAACTAACATTAACAAAGATTAATAAATACTGTAACAAATGTATTGCTCATTGTTAGCTCATGCTAGGTAATGTTAACTAATGAACCTTATTGTAAAGTAGCCTATTACTGTAAAGTCTTTTTTAGATATTGTTAGAAAAGATTTCTATTTTAAATAAATTGTTCTTTTTAACTTTTTATTCATCAATGAATCCTGGTTCCAAAAATACTAAGCAGCAAATCTGTTTCCAACATTGATAATGAGTATCAAATCAAGATATTAGAATGATTTCTGAAGGATCATGTGACACTGAAGACTGGAGTAATGGCTGATGAAAAGTCAGGAAATACATTTTAAAGTATATTAAAATAGAAAACCATTATTTAAAAAAAAAAAAAAAAAATATATATATATAATATATATATATATATATATATATATATATATATATATATATATATATATATATATATATATGACTTAAAAAGAAATAATTTTGGAATATAAAAATGAACCCCTACCTGATCCTGGAAAGCGTTGGCTTGCTCCTCAAACCCTGTTGCTTTAAAGTAATTGACCACATCCGCCACAGCCCAGTGTGCGGGATCAGTGAGCTGCCCATTCTCCACAGAGCTATTAGGGAGTGAAAAATATTCAACTGATGCATTAGTATGATTTAACCATTCCATATGTCCACAGGATCTTCCAAGATATATGATCACTTTATAACACTTCATCACTTTCAAATAATCACTTTACTAGGCTTAAATCTGTTTCATGTGTGCTGTAGGATATCACTAAAAGAAGTGTCCAATCATACGTCGTTCTCTGCCTCTCTCCATTAGAACATGCTGACATCAGTTTGCCTGAAACGTTTTTGGAGGGCAGGGTCATGGAGAAAGGGTGTGTGCTCAAATCACTTATTAAATTTGCGCATAAGGTCTTGTTCAGGAAAATCTGCTTTGGTCAAATCATTGTAATAATATGCTGATCTTCAACAACTGACAGTGCATGACTATTTCAAATAAAATCAATGTGATTATCAAACAAATTGGCAGCAGTTGCCATGCAAACCATTTATCCTCAGTCCGGTTGCCATGGCTCTGCCCTTGTGTAATAATTGAGAGGCCATCTAAACACAGAAGAGGCAGAGCATTTCTATTCTAAAGCGGCACAGGATGTTAAAAGTAGATTTCCTGCACTGTTTTTTTTGGATTCGGTGGCTCAGTGAGGTATGTTGCCTCACAGCAAGAAGGTCCTCAGTTCGAGCCCCAGCTGAACCAGTTCTTTCTGTGTGGAGTTTGCATGTTCTCCCTATGTCCACACACATCCAGATAAAGATAAAGATGATGGTTTATTCCATTAGAGTGGCTGAGTTTGTTGTTGGCTGAAATAGGCCTATTAAAGTTATTCACATATTGAGCCCAGGAGGAAGGGTCCATCTTAAAAAATCTTCATGGTCATTTTAGAAACAATCTGTCAAGTGTATAAAACAGAAATATTTAATGTGGCCTTAATTTTGTTATTGTATACACTAGAAGTATTGATATGGTAATACGATATCACAATAATTAACATGCATGGTATTGTTATCGTGGGCACTGTGAATAGTTCCTTATTACGAATTATTTCGATTTTTAGAGTGCATTTTAAGAATACATTTCCAACACTGTGTATAGGGTTGCACAATTAATCGAATTTGTAATCGCTATTACAATTAAAGCTGCAAGCAGCATTGAAAGGGCCCTCGCACCCGTGCCATCGCCACCCGGTGGCTTTAGGAAGACAGACCACGGTGGGCAATGTGCATTTAAGTAGATAAATATAGTGGGAGTATGTCAAAGTCAGTTACAAAAATGTCCTTTATTATGGGTATAGTAGCATGCTGTTAAACATGTCACTTCCTGTTGCCAGCAGGTGGCGCTATGACTGTAACTGAATATGAGCATGCACATGTGTTCAGGACAGAACTCTTATCAAACATGTGAAGTTTGGGGCAGATTGAACTTTGCCTTCTTAAGTAAAAACAACTTCCTGTTTCGTAGCATTAGCATGCTTTAGCACTTAGCTAAGAATTGCTAGCATGTTTAACATGTTTATAACATGTTTATAACTCAATGGCATATTTACTATGTTGCCAGTACTGCATCACACTGTTAAACATGTCACTTCCTGTTGCCAGTAGGTGGCGCTATTACTATAACTGAATATTGTAATGTAGATGTGTTCAGGGCAGGACTCTTATCAAATGTGTGAAGTTTGGGGCAGATTGGACATTGTCTTCTTAAGTAACAACAACTTCTTGTTTCATTTCATTAGCATGCTTTAGCACTTAGCTAAGAATTGCTAGCATGTTTTAACATGTTTATAACATGTTTATAACTCAATGGCATATTTACTATGTTGCCAGTACTGCATCACACTGTTAAACATGTCACTTCCTGTTGCCAGTAGGTGGCGCTATTACTATAGCTGAAAATTGTAATGTAGATGTGTTCAGGGCAGGACTCTTATCAAATGTGTGAAGTTTGGGGCAGTTTGGACATTGCCTTCTTAAGTAACAACAACTTCCTGTTTCATTTCATTAGCATGCTTTAGCACTTAGCTAAGAATTGCTAGCATGTTTTAACATGTTTATAACATGTTTATAACTCAATGGCATATTTACTATGTTGCCAGTACTGCATCACACTGTTAAACATGTCACTTCCTGTTGCCAGTAGGTGGCGCTATTACTATAGCTGAAAATTGTAATGTAGATGTGTTCAGGGCAGGACTCTTATCAAATGTGTGAAGTTTGGGGCAGTTTGGACATTGTCTTCTTAAGTAACAACAACTTCCTGTTTCATTTCATTAGCATGCTTTAGCACTTAGCTAAGAATTACTAGCATGTTTTAACATGATTATAACATGTTTATAATTCAATGGCATATTTAATATGTTGCTAGTACTGCATCACAGTGTTAAACATGTCACTTCCTGTTGCCAGTAGGTGGCGCTATTACTATAACTGAATATTCTCATGTAGATGTGTTCAGGGCAGGACTCTTATCAAATGTGTGAAGTTTCGGGGTTTCGGGGTTCGAAGTTACAGCAAATTACTATTTAATTGCAGTAATAGCATGCTTTAGCACTTAGCTAAGTGTTTGCTAGCATGTTTTAGCATGTTTCAAGTATGTTGTTAGCATGTTTAGCACTTGCTGGCACTTTTTTATGTTATTAGGAGTCCACAAAAGTGTTAAACATGTCACTTCCTGTTGCCAGCAGGTGGCGCTATGACTGTAACTGAATATGAGCATGGACATGTGTTCAGGACAGAACTCTTATCAAACGGGTGAAGTTTGGGGCAGATTGGACATTCCATACCTGAATTACAGCAAATTCCTATTGAATTGCAGTAATAGCATGCTTTAGCACTTAGCTAAGTGCTTGCTAGCATGTTTTAGCATGTTTCAAGTATGTTGTTAGCATGTTTAACACTTGCTGGCACTTTTTTATATGTTATCAGGAGTCCACAACAGTGTTAAACATGTCACTTCCTGTTGCCAGCAGGTGGCGCTGTGACTGTAACTGAATATGAGCATGGACATGTGTTCAGGACAGAACTCTTATCAAACATGTGAAGTTTGGGGCAGATTGGACATTGTTTGCCTGAGTTACAGCAACTTCCTGTTTCATGGCGAAACATCAAAATTTCTCAGGCCGCCGAGGACACGCCCTTCGACGAAAACTCAAGATCTTCGCAATTTAACGTCGCAAAGGCCTTAAGATTACACTCACCAAATTTGAAGATGATCAGATTAAAACTGTAGGAGGAGTTCGTTAAAGTACGAGGCCTGAAAATGGCAAAAACTGCACAAAAATCTGAGAGGAAGTTCAAAATGGCTGACTTCCTGTTGTGTTTAGGGCTACGCTCCAAGAGACTTTTTTGTAGGTATTGGGCCATTACATGTATGTACCGAATTTCGTACACGTACGTGAAACGTAACGCGAGGCGCACTCCGTTGAACCTTTATAGGTGGCGCTATCGAGCCATTTTGCCCCGCCCAATTTTGAAACGCATATCAGATGTAAATTTTCGCCAGTTCTGACGCGTGTGCAAATTTTCGTGAGTTTTCGTGCATGTTTAGGCTCTCAAAAATGCGATTCATTGCGGAGAAGAAGAAGAATAATAATAATAATAATAATAAACAGAGCAATTCCAAGAGGGTCCTCACACCATCGGTGCTCGGGCCCTAATAATAATAAACAGAGCAATTCCAAGAGGGTCCTCACACCATCGGTGCTCGGGCCCTAATTATGGATGCCACAATTATGTAATCGTTTAAAGGCACAATTACAAAAAGTCCACTTACATTATTCTGTGTGCTTAAAATGTGTGTTTTTTTTTACAGCTTATATTTTTTCCCCCCATTGTTTTATTTTTAGTTAGTGTAACATTATAATTAGCATTAAAGCTACACTGTGTAACTTTTTTAGTTTATTCTTAGCTAAAAACACTTAGTTCTTTCAAAAATATATGTGCTCATTAATGTATATTTACTTCGTTCAAGTAACGGGTAAGGGGTTCTAACATACGGGTAAGGGGTTCTAATGTCGGTTGCCATGTTGCCCCTCCATCTTGAAAGTACATTAGCCAAAGAGCAACATACCCGTTAATTCAAGCTTCGCCTTTCGCGTTTTAACACGCGTGGGTTAGCACTCGAACTGGAAGCCATGTTAATCTTGGACTACATTGGCCACCGTAGGAGTTAAAACGAAATCGGAATTGAGAGGAACAGAAACTAATATTCACTGGATGGTCATATACCTTTTCACCGCTAGATGGGGGTAAAAATCACACAGTGTAGCTTTAAGCCATAGAAAAGCATTGAACGTTTTTCAGGAGGAGTTTTCAGCTGGTTTATTTTGATATTACAATATGGCATGCAGTCGCTTCAAACAATGGCATAAAGCTGTTCAAAACATCATTCAATATAAATTGTGATAATCGTAACTAATAATCGCAAATTATGAATTCAAAGCAATAATCGACAATTATGATTTTTGTCATAATCGTGCAGCCCTAACTGTGTATGCTGTGTCAAAGAGGCATGTATAGTACACTCTGATGTAAACAAGCCCAACACAGATGAGAAATGCATGGAGGAACAAGTGAAGGAGACGCGCTGAATTAAAATGCACATTCACATAACGCATTTATGGGACAGCAGAAATGCAGCCGTTGCCATGGTAACCCTGCAAACAAAGCAGCTGCTGTTTCTGATCAGTATTTAATTGTTCCAAACAGCCAATCAGATTTTTGTATTCGCTATGGTGTTCATCACAGCATCAAATACTTAAAGGGACTATATGGAACTTTTTCCCCAAAATAAACGTAACAATAGCCTTTTTATTTTACCATTTATGAATCAAACATCTCCTGTTGAGCATACTGACACCTTTTCCGCTCACAGTAGGTGCACCTATAAGCCTGTATACTATTTTTCCTATTTTCTGTCGGGTCGGATTTTTCCCGCGCTGTCTGCGGATGTGACGTCAAACGCAGTCATGTTAAACGTTTCAGATCACTCTGCCACCACCGCTAGTCAGCAAGTAGCCTACACTCGCAAACTTATATCAAACAATAAATGTTTTTGACTGTTCTTACCTATGTAAACATAATGTTGACCTCCTTGCAGGCAGCAGATGACTTGTGAAGTGTGCACGCACGTACGGGCGCTGCGAGCAGTGTTGCCAGGTCCGAATGCCTGCACTGTTTCCGCGGGTTAGTTGTGTAGTGCACGGGTTGACGCGATTGTTTTACTCACTGGAACATGATTGTTATCGGGGAAACACCCGGGAACGCTATTTGACTATTTTTGGCCGTGATTGGGTTAGTTTTGATGAGCAATTGGGCTGGTTTTGTTGTGCAGACCTGGCAACCCTGGCTGCGAGAGCGAGCAGAAAGGAAGAGCAGTTCTGTTTTTTGGCCACAGGTGTCAGTCGCGAGTTTAAATTTCAGAAAAACGCATATAGGCCCTTTAATGACTTAAATATTTTTTACATTTAAATCTGGACTAAATCATTCTTTATCATTGTTCAGTTACACTTTACAATAAGGTTATATTAGTATTGTATCGAAATATAAATTATAAAAAAACAATTATATATAAAAAGGGTAACACTTTACAATAAGGTTCATTAGTTACTGCATTAATTAACTAACAATGATTAATACTTTTGTTACAGTATTTATTAATCTTTGTTAATGTTAGTTAATAAAAATACAGCATTGTTTGTTCATGTTAGTTCACAGTACATTAACTAATGTTTACAAATACAACCTTTGATTTTAATAATGTATAAGTAAATGTTGAAATTAAGATTAATAAATGCTGTAGAGGTATTGTTCATTTTTAGTTCATTAACTAAGGTAGTTAACTAATGTTAACTAATGAACCTTATTGTAAAGTGTTACCATGAAAAGTTATGTTCGTTTCAACATTTACTAAAACATTATTTAAAAAAAAGTTGTATATGTTAATATAATTTAATGGACATGGACATACATTAACTATCAATGAACAGTTTTATTTGTATTGACTAACGCTAAGAAATAATAATAACTACTACTGTAACAAATGTAGCTATTGCTCATGGTTAGATAATGTTAGTTAATGCATTAACTTAACGGGACCTTATTGTAAAGTGTTACATTGCTCTTTATCTGTTTGAAACCTTTGTTTAATTTATGGGCTACATTTTGTGTGTGTTTTGTTTTATAGTATTTAAATGTTCCTAGTTCTTTTTTTTATAAGAAAAGTTATTAAACCTGTTAGGAGAACAACACTTTTTTGTATCTTAATTCAATACCATGGTAATGCAATCATACTATGATAAAAGCTTCAGCAATTATCGTTAAATTAAAATATACACACACAGCTTAATTACCTTTTGGTGTCCACTGACCCATTTTCCTTGGCTTCCATGACTGCTGGATTAAAAGAAAATCTCAATGGATAATGATTCAATACATGCAATTATAGTCATCACAAGATTCTGTAGTAGTTCTCTAAGAAATACTATAGTATGGGAGATGCTCTATTTTAATTCAGTCATTTAATACATATTTGCAAATTCTGATAAATTCTTGAGGTGCAACAAGACGGTCTGCTTTGATATGTACACCAATACATATTTTTTTAATCTGATCAACAACTGATCTAGCGCTCACCTGTTTGTCAGAGAGGTGAGACTGCTCTATTCCATTAGATGTGTTCAGTTGTATCCTCATGGCCTTCATCTGTCTCCCGCTGAGCAAAAATGCCCCATGTTCCATAAACTTACACAAACCTCCAAGCTTCAGATAATTGATTCTGCAAAAAAATCAAAATCAAACATTATTTCACTGAACTCAACCTATATTTTAAGCACTGTGATCCTTCAGGTGAGTAATAAACCAAAAACTTCAGGACCACGGTTAAATAGAAGAAACTAGAGGAAATACATTGCAAACATTAAGGTAATCTGTCAGAAAATAGCCTAAATCAAATTACAAGCAAATTAATATTTTTTAATATAATCATTATTATCATATAAAGAAACTCAATGCAGTTTGTAGGTATGAGAACAACTTAAATTACATGCGAAACATATCACAGTTATAAATAAGGGAAATTAAAATAAGCGTTTTCCTTGCTGGTTTGACAGGTTCCGTGTCTATGAAGAGAAACGCGATAAACAAAATGACAGCCATATTTTTTTTAACATAGAGAAGTGATTTTTAATTATAAATAAAACATATTACAATTTGTTGTGTAAAGTATTTTTAAAAACTGAAAAATACCGTATGAAATATATTGGTCTTGCTATAAATATCTGTAACTGTATCACTGAAGCTGTAATCTGACAGGCTAAACAGAAGTATTTTTTTTTTTCAACAAAACACATATTGAATATATTACAAGTGTTGTTTTTTTATGAATTTCAACAGTGGGATGATTAATAGAGCAGATGATGAACTCATTAGCCAGCTAGCTTCCTATAACTCCACATTTATGACATTTGCCGTCATTCTAAGAAAACAAAACGACACTGTCCAATTCTTTGGATGAAAAGCTTTTGTCTTACCAATTTGTTTTATGGCTGGATGATTTATGTAGATGGTTTGAATGTTATTGATTCCCGATCATTGGAACAATATTACGCTTTTTTTCGCCCAGTACAATTCGACAAATGCAGGAACGGGGGATCTTGGGTAATGTAGTCTTGAACGATGGGAAATGTAGTTGTTAACAAGCATGGATATATTTAAATCAACCTGTTATTTTTACCTGAGAAATCAATGCAACAGAAATAGGCCGTTTTACCGCTTGATTTTTATCCAGGATTGTAACAGTATTTGACTATATTATATTAGGCTATATTATATTACGAATGTGATTTTCTCTGCAAGTTCACTTCTTATAATTTTTTACAATAGGATTCTTCTAACACCAACTAAAATGCTTTGACATTCTAAATGTGTAATACCATTAGCGTCCTAGGGCTTAATTTAAGTGTGGAAGTCAAATCATTCACAAACATAAGGAAAAAAACAAAAGAAAATACACTGACACTTTGCATTGGACATTACAAGGTAATGCAAATCTTTTATTTTATTCAGTGTCAAAATAATTGGTCACAAAATTGTACAGCATGTTCTTTAGAGCAGATATAAAAATAGTAAAAAAAAACTTCAGATGAAATATCACACACACACACACACACACACACACACACACACACACACACACACACACACACACACACACACACACACACACACACACACAAACACACACACAACACACACACACACACACACACACACACACACACACACACACCACACACACACACACACCCCACACACACACACACACACACACACACACACACACACGTACATGTGCGCGCTTAATAGAGAATTGAGCTTTTTCATATATTAATACTGAACATATACTTTTCTTTAATGTGTAAAAGACAGGGGTAAAATGGTGTTCCATGGTAAAAAAAAACTGCAAAAAGTGAAAAATAGGCTTTATTAAATGTATAAATTAACATAATAAAGTAAACCTTTTAACGTCTAGTCAAATGTTTAAAAAAAAAGAAAGAAAAAATAAGGAGACCAGAAAAAAACAAAAAAACATAATAGAGCTTTTACAGGTACCCTAGAACTCCAAGAACTCTTTTGTACATTTCTCTATGACAGATACCCGTATGTTTTCCTCATCATATTCATCAAAGTTACTTGTGTCTCCAGGCCCTCTGCACTTTGGTATGATGGGAGCATCAACCTGTAAAATTCATGAAGAGATAAAGAGCGGTTCTCAAGATCCATTCAGAGACTTGAATCATGAAAGTATGAATACAGTGTTAAAGAACAAGAGGCCACACCTTCTTCTCATAGATTGCAATCCAGTCTGTCGTAGCAAACCATCTGTGATTTTTGATGTCACTGACTCCATTTTTCAAATTGCCGAAGCGCTTTGTGAGGTCCACTTGCAGCAGATTGCGCAGAAGATCCTTCAGGTCTGAACTGAAGTGTGAGGGGAATCGTACCTGTGCAAATCAAGTATTGACATCTGAATGTTTGATATTTATCCAAAAATCTGTACTTATGTATAAAACAAAACCAACAACAACAACAACACACATGCATTGTTGTAGAAGTTAGGAAATGTTTAAAACACCTCTAGAACCTTTGTGTGTCAAATGCTCCTGTTAAGATGTTTATTCTGGTCCCATAAATATGACGACAAGATATTATTATTATTATTATTATTTATTGAATACTGATGAAGCAATCAAGTTTGTGTAAACTAAATAGAAATTGTGATATACTCCAAATATAGGGCCAACACTAAGAGGAAATTCCCCTGAAACTACTGAAAAACTAATTGTGCTAAAAAAAATGTCAGCCACTCAGAACACCTTAACAATGAGCAAAGCAAAATCCTGGCAACTAGAATACTCACACATGTTGCCACTCACCACTCAAATAAAAAATAAAGATACAAAATAGATTCAATAAAGGAATCTATAAAGTATTGTTTAGTCATTTTCCCTCATCCTCTCCTCACTCAAAATCATTTTCTTTTAATTTTTAAAAATTGAGTGTTCATCAGAGTGGTCCAAGACCTTAGGACATTTGAACGCACACGCACACGCACGCACACAACACCACACACACACACACACACACACACAACACACACACACACACACACACACACACACACACACACACACACACACACACACACACACACACACACCACACACACACACACACACACACACACACACACACACAACACACACACACACACACACACACACACACACACACAATGACTGCATTAAAATAGTTTATGTGGTTGTAATAAAAATAATAACAAATCCTTTCCTCGCGTGCTAATGTAACCACCATAGGAAGGAATGAAAAATTGGGATTTTTAAAAAATTGGTCAAAAAATACAAAAAAGGAATTCCCTATGAATTGTCTCAGGTTATGACTATAACCCTTGTTCCCTGAGAAGGGAACGAGACATGGCGTCGTTGAAAACAACTCTTTGGGGACACTCCCTTAGCGTGCACCTCTGAAGTATGAATGAAACTAATCCAATCTTGATTGGTGTTGCGTCATGACGTAACATGTGACGGCATAACCGGATGCATAAAAGTTTACACACACACACACACACACACACACACACACACACACACACACACACACACACACACACACACACACACACACACACACACACACACACACACACACACACACACACACACACACACACACACAAAACACACACACACACAAAAACACACACACACACATTAGCCTAGCGAGAAGCAAGGCACTCCTAGGCATCAGGGGTGTGGCAAGACGACGCTGTGTCTCGTTCCCTTCTCAGGGAACAAGGGTTATAGTCATAACCCGAGATGTTCCCTTTCGAGGGAACTTGCACTGCGTCGTTGAAAACGACTTTTTGGGGAACGAAAAAGGCCTGCCCTATAGTGAAACTGATCTCAGGCACTAGGAGCTAGGATGAGAGCACACGTGCGCCAGGCGTACTAGGGAGGTGCAGACTATAAAACCTGATAAAAGTGTGCGGGGTAGCCTAACCGGCTGCCTCACAGATTTTCTGGAGGACGCCATGCCTCTAGTAGAATGAGCCCTAACGGCCAAAGGTGAAGGCAAATTGCGCACCTTGTAGGCCGAGGCAATTGCCTGAACAATCCAATTACTAATGGTTTGTTTGGATGCAGGGAGCCCCTTCTTAGGTGACCCAAAACACACTAACAGTTGGTCCGAAATGCCTGCAGGACCGTAGACCGTGACATGTTGGAAGGCACTTAGGCACATAACCAGGCCTAGGGTGCAAGATAGCCTTAACTCCCCCAGGGGCAAACTCCAAGCAGGCTGGCGTTACTGCCAGGGCTTGGAGATCTCCCACCCTCTTTAAAGAGGTAATAGCCAAGAGAAAAGCAATCTTGAACGTCAGGTCCTTGAGCGAAGCCGACTGAATGGGTTCGATGGGGGCCAGGGATAACCCTTCGAGAACCACCGCCAGGTCCCAGGCAGTATCATGTTATTTTTTATTTTTTTTTCTATAAGAGGTCAGCAAAAACACCCAATATGAGACCTTTTGGATTTATTTTGTATTTAAAGGGGTCATCAGATGCCGATTTTCCACAAGTTGGTATGATTCTTCAGGGTCTTCATGTAAAGTTTGTGACATACTTTGGTTAAAATTCCTCAATGGTTGTGTAAAACAACACCATGTTTACCTCCTCAAAAACAGCTCTATTCACAGCGACCCATTTCAGTGCATGTCTCTTTAAATGATAATGAGCAACTGCTCACCCCAGCCCACTGCCTTGACCACTGCCTTGGCAGACAATATGGCTAAGAGCGGAAATATGCTAATACTGGACAGTCCGTCAGTGGTTGTGGGCGGATCATGAGCAATATGACATCATATTGCTCAGAAAACCCAAACGGGTTGATTATTTAGAGTGTTTAGGCTTTTTGAGGATTAAAGTAACACCAGGTAACTTTTAACTTTTGCTCTCAGGGTCCCCCCCTACAGTTGGGAAACAGTATTGTCCTCTACTACTGTCGTAAACTGTCATCCTACATGCATGTGCATTTGTTGACAACCATGATAGCCCTGAACACTGTAGGAGGAGGTCACATGCAGCTGTTCGGCTTGCATCACGTGTGAAATGTCTTCATCCCAGGTACAGTGGCATATATTTCAGCATGTCATATGAATATAATTTCATGGGTTTTATTTATTTTTTTCTAACGACAAATGATCGCGATGCTTACGTTTACAAGCCAGCGTCATTATAGTAGCCTAGTCTATGGTTACCGTTTTACTAAATCTATATGATACTTCAATGCAATATTTGAGTGGTAGATAATAACCATATATCGTCAATATTATAATATCAAGCTATATTATTATATCAATAATGCGCGGGCGTGCATATTAATGCGTAGGCTACTCTAGCACACACACGCAAGGTCTCTCGCGCTCTCCTTCTCTCTGTCGTGTGCGCGTGTAATTAATGCGTACTCTAGCTCACACACGCAAGGTCTCTCGCTCTCTCTCTCCCTCTCTGTCGTGCACGTATAACGAAACCTATAATATATAAAAATATATATATATTAACGATGAAATACGGGACAAAACATGATTTTTTCCTAATAAGTCGGGACACTAAAATTAGAGTTGAAATACGGGACTGTCCCGGGAAAAACGGGACGTCTGGCCAGGTCACCCTAGCTAGTATGCAAGCAATATACTTACTAGTACAAAAGAATGACAGCCAAGTACGCATCGGTCAGGCACCCCTCCCCCTCCTCCTTCAGCTCACGCCAGAGAGAAAACGCTGGCCCAATGTTGATCCTTGTTCTGCCTTTAACGCGATCACTTTCTCTTTTGCTTTGCTCCGATAAAACCTTTGCTTTCTTGTTTTTCTGTGCTGCTTCGGCCATGACTATAACATTTGGCTCGCACGTCCGATGTTAAGGAAGTGGGGGTGGTGGTGGAAGTGACGTATATGCCGTAAAGCAGTCGAATTTTGTAGTTCTCTTTGTTCGCCGGTTACTACCCGAACCCCGAAGTTTAAAAGTACGATTAAAAACACTACAGACCCCGTCAGGCTATGGCAGACGTGTCATTCAACCTATTGTAAGACGATGTACCATCACAAGAGACTTGGAAATATATTATGAAGGTTGAAAAGTTACCTGGTGCTGCTTTAAAAAAAGTGAATGGATAGTGAATGGATAGTGAATGGATTTTTTTCTTCCATTGTATGGTGGTTGTGTCCACACACTGCAGACCAAACACCATATAAAAGTGAGTTTTGCATCCGGTGACCCCTTTAAGTGAAAGAATGTACAGAATGTGCCCAAATTATTTTACTATTTAATGATTGATAAAGTCTAGTAGGCCTACTTTAGAGGTAAAAAAATAATATATATATATATATATATATATATATATAAAATATAAAATATAAAAATGAAATGATGCAAGCTTTCTGGATAAAAAAAAAAAGTATAATTTTAGGACCCACGAGGGAAGGAATTGTTACAGGGAGGAGAGGATGAGGCATATTCATTATGTTTATTTTTTCTTTTGTCGAAATTGTTTAATTCTTCTGACCTTGCCAGATACGATTTTCTCATAGATCTGAATAGGTTGATCAGCGAAGAAAGGTGGATATCCGGCAGCCATTTCATAGATCAGAACACCCAACGCCCACCAGTCAACAGCTTTGTTGTAGCCCTAACAAAGAAAAAGAGCAAACACTGAGACCTTGTGGAACTCCTCAAAAGGAAGAACTACTGGCGTGTTTTCTTATACCTTGCTGAGAATGATCTCTGGTGCCAGATACTCTGGTGTACCGCACAATGTCCAAGTTCTGCCTTTGACTCGTTTGGCAAAGCCGAAGTCTGTAACCTTAATCACATTCAAATATAAGAGTTATGGACGAAGCTAATTCAAATAATGTATAAATACAAGACCAAAGTGAAAGTAACATTTTATCGGAAGATCAGCAGCCAAGTGACTGGCACACCTGGATGTATCCCTGATGATCAATGAGCAAGTTTTCAGGTTTTAGGTCCCTGTAGATAAGGTCTAGAGTATGAAGATACTCGAACGTTAGAACAATCTGTGCAGCATAGAAACGTGCATTCTGCTCACTATAAGGAAAAAACAAAGTTATTTCATTGACAAAGAATGTAAGAAGGCTAAAGGCAAATACTAAAGATTTTTTATTTGTTTTTAAGCGGTTCACCTGAATCTTCCAATCCGTCTCAGATGTGAGAACATCTCACCGCCTTGGATATATTCCATGACCATGTACAAATTTGAATTATCCTGTTGAGGGAATTCTTTAATGAAATTCTGTTTCACATTTTTGCAGTAGCCTTGCCAATGATTCTTCTTACAAACACAAACATTATCTTTCTTCTCAATATAAATTGCTCCTGTACCTTAAAAGCGCACTCCAGCTTCACAAGGAACGGAAAGGAAACTGCTTGTAATATTTTCTTCTCATTTAATGTGTGTTCTATCTGTTTGAGCTTCACCACCTGGAAAATCATCAAAAGCAGGGATAAAAAAAAGAATTTAATTGTGGTAAATAATTA
Organism: Chrosomus eos; assembly: GCA_036326025.1. Classification (NCBI taxonomy): domain Eukaryota; kingdom Metazoa; phylum Chordata; class Actinopteri; order Cypriniformes; family Leuciscidae; genus Chrosomus; species Chrosomus eos. Next base: position 26,359,988 of record CM070839.1, read on the forward strand.
ATATAAAAACCAGGCAAAAAATTTAAATACTAAACAAAATAGAATTTTTATTATAATATTTTAATGTACTATAAGCATATTTTACCTATAGTATAAATAGGGTAAGCAAAGTTGTGATTTTAAAATACAGATTTTTAGAGTGACTGTTCAAAAGCCGCTGGATCCAGACATGATGGTTCTATATCACAACCAATTCGTACGTTTTTTTACGAGGTGGCTAAACTCATACGAATTCGTACCATTTGTCTAAACCCCAGTGATGGGTGGGGGCGGGGTAAGGGGTAGGTCATTCGTACTAATTCATACGAATTGGGCAATTCGTAAAATATGTCCGATTTAGTCACCTCGTAAAATATGTACGAATTGAGATCGGGTTGGTCATTCACAACACATTTAGCTTTTTCTTTTTATTTGTCAGATCGGAGTCACATAGCCTACACATATACATAAACAATAAATAATATATACAAACACAGAAACATAAACAATCCCTTTTGCCAGCTTAGCTAACATTTCCATGCTCAATCCATTCAGTAATGAGGGTTTTGGTTTTATAAGGTACATGATGACACGTAGGGTATAGCTACACGACAACGATGTACTACAAATTTTTACTAAAAAGTATACAGACGACAACGTTGTTAAAACGATCCCCATTCACACGGATCAGCAAACTACTTAAAGGGATAGTTCACCCCAAAATGAAAATTCTGTCAGTAATTAAGTTTATCAAGCGACGAGAATACTTTTTGTGTGCAAAAAACAAACAAAAATAACGACTTTATTCAAGAATTCATTTCTCTGTGGGCCTCGAGTCAGTTCACGTAGTAAAACTGCACAGCGCTTCTGGTTGAACGTCACACGCATCACACACATGACCAGCGTCGGCCAATAGGGAGCCCACGTGGGACGTACAACACGGAAGCTCTGCGCTATTACCAAGGGGGTAATCCATCAGCCGGAAGTTGAAGCTGCCTCCGGGGGCCGCCATTGTAGCTGGCTATCACCTGCTGTTAGCATCCCATTGACTCTTATTCATTTTGGCGTCACTTTGACAGCGAATAACTTTACATCTGAGGCGTCCAAAGACTCCATTTGTCCATTATTTATTTCTAAAGAAACACGACAATGTATAAAAGGCTCCATTACTTTGTATCTTACGTTATGGCCCCGTAGAAGCCGTTTTTGTAAAAATAGGCAAATGATTGCGTCATAACACGCGACTCTCTGTCGCGCAGAAGAGACATTTACCGTAAAGACGTAGAAGCTCGCGCGCAATCGGGGGGACGTGGAGGCATAAAGTCAAGGGAGAAGCCCATAGAGAGTCATAAAGTTGCTCCTGCTGCAAGCTCATGAACAGCTAATAATCACGATCTCCGGCTCTGCAAGATTCGGAAGGGAATGATTCAGATTCCTCTTGGCACCGCTACTCTCTCCGTTGAAATCAACGGGGTCGCTCTGTCCATTTCTTTTACTGTCTATGGCTATTACACTACGTGAACTAACTCAAGGCCCACAGAGAAGGAAATGAATACTTGAATAAAGTTGTTATTTTTGTTTGTTTTTTTGTACACAAAAAATTATTCTCGTCACTTGATAAACTTAAAATTGAGCCACTGTATTCACTTGGACCATTTTAACAATTTTTTTTAATAACGTTTCTGGGCCGGCAAGTTTGCAATAAGCCTATGGAGGAGTGATCCAGCTCTCAGATTGAATCAAAAATATCTTAATTTGTGTTCCGAAGATGAACGAACGGGTTGGAACAAAATGAGGGTGAGTGATTACTGACAGAATTTTCATTTTGGGGTGAACTATCCCTTTATACGACTAAAAATACTTAACGACTAAAAATGCTGTGTTATGCATGCCAGACTAGTAGATGGCGATGTCACTTTGTGAAGAAACTACGCAGGCTGAACGTGTAATACGCGCATGATGTAGACGTTTTCAAAAAAATCGTTAAAAGTTTTCTGTTTTTAGTTAAAAAAAAGGTGTTGAGTAAACGGCCCCTCAAACAGTCTGATTACGTGACAGTCATCAGTGGAAACATCATGGCTCACTGTGGTTTGGTCCTGTCAACAGAGGAAGTTTCAGTTTCCTCTATGCTCTGTAATTTTTTTACCATTTAACATTAGATTCTGACACATGAAACAAGGTCCAGACCAGCCAGACACAATTTACACATCTGACCTGTTTTTGAATGTCCTGAAATTTGAAAATAATAATCAAGCAAAGTCAATGTTTAATGTCCTCTGTAGAGAAATATATATATATATATATATATATATATATATATATATATATATATATATATATATATATATATATATATATATATATATTTGAGCTAATAATGTCTTCTGTAACCCTAATAAATGTTTTTTTTTTTTTTACGGCGGGTCAGGTAAAATGAGTAGAGGAGGGATCTAAATCTAAATGCAGCACCTTTATTATAACGATAAAGACGATAATACACAAGAGAAACAATGAAGGAGATCACAGGAGAAACACGAGCCAGCATTGACAACACAAGACAAAGAACTGAACAGTGCCATACATAGGATACTGATGAACTAAACAAGGAGTAGGTGGATACAATCAATCAAACAATGAGTAATGACAACAAATGAAACCATGACAATCAAGGAAACAAAAAGAAAACATATAGCAAATAAGCTTATACTACTCTTATACTGTTTTTCGCATACTATCGATTTCAGATGCAGCATAAAAGTCCAATACGAAACTGAAACAAACATTTTTTAGTATAACATAATCATAATTTGTGTAAACATGCTCAAACATGCATTTAAGTCTGGGACTAGGCTAGGCTTACATCGTCTGTGAAACCGTCAATAAGGCCAAGTTTTGTAAGGAGGCTTCTGAGCATGCTCAGTTTGATGATCACTGATCACCCACAACAATCACTTTTTAAAGCATGGGGGCTTTGAGAAAATGCAAATGTTTGTTATTCAGAATTAATGTATGTTTTAATAAATGTATTTTTGTTAAAAAAGTTTTGTTTTGAGTCACCATTAGGGTGATTAGTGTTGTTCTTCTTTGTGAAGTTTCTTCAATTTTAGTGATTAAATTATTTTGGTGCATAGAAGTAACATAACCTTTGAGTTTGTGCCAATACCTGCAAACTGAGATTGCTTAGTGGAAAGGTTAGTAATATTTGCATTAGTAATGTGCAATATTAATACTCAGCTTAAGTTCAAAATGTAGGCATATTGAACTTGGATCCACAAGTAAGTGCACACCAAAGATTATCATTATAAATGATAATTATATTGTATTTAGAATGGGGAAGTACATACCAGTTGTAATGATATTGACACAGAGGAGCATATTTTTTCATCAGTTAATGATTATTTCTTCTCAACAGCAGACGACAAAATGATTGCACACGGTCAGCATAATAAACAGAATATTATCGTTCATTGGTGTAAACGCTAATATATACTGTAACCCCCACTGTGAACCCCCTTTTGGCTTGCTGAGTTGGGGACAATTACTATTCATCAATATTATTGATTTGACCGCACTGACACTATTGGATGAGAATTGAACTGAGCTGGATGATGACACCACTATATTTTCTTCAGAGCTGCTTTATAGATTAATTGAACTAATTTCATAATTGATTAACTTTACACAGTCATTGAACTGAACTGAATTAACACTAAACTGATTTCAACCAAATAACAACTGTTTACTGTACTATAGTCTTTTTAGAGCTGCATTACTGCATAATTGAATTCTGTTTATATCACCGAGTCATTAATTTCCATATCAATGTAAAGCTGATTTGAAACTATCTGTATTGTATAAAGCTATATATATATAAATAAAGGATTGACTTTAATCACAGACCAAATTTATTGTGTTTTTTTATTGTTGGTAGTTGATACAACAATTTTTTAAATAAAAGTTATTTTTTTTTTTTTATTTTTTTTTTTTACAGTGGATGTTCTTTTCAGGGGACATCGAATTAAGTGTCTTCATTGTAAAACCATACTCCTCTTGGAAAAATTAAAAATAAATATTTACAAAATAGTATACATTTTGCTCTGAAAAGCTCAGTATACTCTTCAAGAGACCTGATGTTAAATAATAAGTCTCAGAGGAATTAACAAAAACAAATGTCTTACAGAGGACAAATAGCACTTGCTGGGTCCTGCAGGAGCATATACAGTATGCATACTCACTTTTTGCTTGTCCAGAATCTTCATAGCATGGTATTGTCCTGACTGTCTGTGCTTGACTAGCATTACTCTTCCAAAAGATCCAGTCCCAAGAGTTTTCAGCCTGTCAAAGTCATCTAGACACGATGTGCTCTGCAGATCCAAAGGCAGAGGACAGCTCTTAGTTCTGCTGGAGAATACGGTCTTTGACTTTGATGTTTACTGTAATAAAGCTCTCCTACCTGTGGATGACTCTCCCATTTAATCAAAAAATCTTCTTTGGCTTTTGTCAAGACTTCTTTCACTAAACGGAACAGATTACAGAATTAACATCAGTGGCAAAGGATTGTTCTCTGCTTGATTTTAATATAAACCACAAATTGCTCTGTTTGGAATCAAATTTGAACATTTTGTTAGCTTAATTTTAATTTGTGCAATCAACTTCAATTTGTAACACACAAGTTAATGCATTTAAATTGGTTTTAGCTACTGTATGAATCCTTCTGTTGGGATTGGCCAGGGTGTTTCTAGGTTCCAGCATGCTTTGCAAGGGATTGGATGGGGAGAACATGTTGAAATTAAATGTAATTTTATGTTTTTGAGCAAGAAGAAAAAAAGGCAGGAACCTCAGTGAAGTCAGTGCACTTCCTGCCAACACCAAATGTTAGACATAATACACATTAAAATGGTAACACTTTACAATAAGGTAATTAGTTAACATAAGTTAATTACATTAGCATGAAGGAATAATGAACTGCACTTACACATCTTTATCATTTACTTTAAAATCTTGTTAACATTAGTTAATCCATTGTGAACTAACAGCTGTATTTTTTTATTAACTAACGTTAACAACTATTAACACATAGGCAGTAACAAATGTATTGCCAGAGGTGGGCACAAATACATCAAAAACTATTTTGTTACAAAATACAAATACTGGCTCATGAAATGTAACAAAATAAAATACAAAATACTGATGTGAAAAATGTATTTAAATAAAATACAAGTCGTTAGTATTTTGAAAATACAAAAATACTCCCACATTAATATTAAAGGATTAGTTCACTTTTAAAAAAACTTTTGCTGATAATTTACTCACCCCCATGTCATCCAAGATGTCCATGTCTTTCTTTCTTCAGTCGAAAAGAAATTAAGGATTTTGGTGAAAACGAATGCGCATCACAGAACAGAGGATGGCGAGCATTTGTGCTTATAAAACGTAAACTTTTTATTTATTTTTTAAATGACCGATCATTTCGCTAGATAAGACCCTTATTCATCCTCTGGTATCGTTTAAAGCCCTTTGAAGCTGCACTGAAACTGTCATTTGGACCTTGAACCGTTTTGGCTACTATTGAAGTCCATTATATGGAGGAAAGTCCTGGAATGTTTTCATCAAAATCCTTAATTTCTTTTCGACTGAAGAAAGAAAGACATGGACATCTTGAATGACATGGGGGTGAGTAAATTATCAGCAAAAGTTTTTTTTAAAAGTGAACTAATCCTTAAATGCCGTTTTTAAGAGGAGCAGCGCAACTTCTTCTCCTGTGTTCAAAACTCAAAATTTACTTCTTGGAGGGAGCCCGGTCTACAGGGTGTCACGTGATTTTCGTGCATCTAACCTGGACATTGCCATTGCCAACATCAGACCGAAAATATGGCAAAATTATTTACTCTGGTGATTTTTCTACAGTATTTAAGTATTTGAAATACACACTCCCTCAAAATTTTATGTTTTCCACACCTGCAAGATACAAATTACAAAATACACTAAAGTAATTAAATACGTATTTAAAATACATTTAATTGAAATACTGCCCATGTCTGTGTATTGCTGGTTAGTTTATGTTAGTTAATACATTAACTAATGTTAACTAATGAACCTTTTAAGTGCTACAATTAAAATATTAAAGAATTGTGTGCTACAGCTAGTGAATGCTTTTTTGAGGATATTCACTTCAGGTAGGTTTCTGCTACACAGAGTATTTGAGTTGAGTTTGCATGGCAATTTCATGTGAAAACATTACACATATCTCCCCTTGACAACATTATAAATGTTTTCATAAAGCCAGCTACAACTAACATTACAATATAAATAGGCCTATGGACTTTTAATGGATATCTTTTGTGAGGTGCACTTGGTGAATTTGGTTAGATTTTATGTTATAATTTCACTGGAACCAAGAGTGTTGTGTCTGTAAATACAGAAATCAAGTAAACTGTGATAGCTGTGTGCAGGGCGGCTTATTATCGGGTCTGCTACGAATAAGAAGGACAGATGTAATACTTTAACAGCCACTGTTCACTAAAGTGAAACTTCAGGTTTGTTTGCTGCTGTGAGAAAGCTTGTTTCTCTTCCTGTCAAAACCACAAACAGTCTGACAACAATCAAAGTGTACAGAAATATATGCATTTAGACAAGGCCAACACATTTTACTCTGCACTCATCAGATAAAATAAAAGACCTACATCACATCATATCCTTCAATCTATAATGGTTGAGAAAATAAACCGATAATCTATGCAATGAGTTAATATCAAGAGTAAGCATGTTTAAGAAAGCAGGATTCTAGTACATTGAAACAACATTCATTAGATTGTTTATTAATTTAAAATATATCTCTGAAAAGGTTTAGACTTACTTGTTGCATCCCAAAGGCCACTGTACTCTGACACATGTGGCCCTTCATTCTCTAGTCCTTTCTCCTGGTTTCCTTTCCGGTATTTGTAAAAAAAACGGCTAGCTAAAGTGTCCAGTCTCTGAAGGGCAGAGTTAGTGCCTGATGACTGCCCAAAGTTTGGATCTTTTGTCTGGGCCATCACACACACACGCACTGTTCATACAGGAGGAAACTCTCAAACTGGTTGATAACCACGAATGCTCTTCAACTAAAGTCTCTGGAGCACAGAAAAGCCATAGTCATTTCCTGTTTGAGAGTATAGATTAACATAGAGTCTTTGTCTTACCACCAACTGAGCTAGTTATACTTCCTGTTAGAATATGTGTTAATGAAGAAGTAAATACGGTGCATCAGGCCCTTTGCTCAACATCCCAAACAGTGGAGGAAAAACAAAAAAACACACTGTGAGGTTCCAAAGGCCAACACTGAGAGATACTGAGAGATTACTGAGAGATAACTCATCAATGTAGAAATATTTTACTTATTCTCAGAAAAGACAATTTCTTTCTTCTGCTGAACACAAAAGATATTTTGAAGAATGTTGGTAACCAAACATTGCCATTTACGTTCTTTATATAGCCTATATATACTGTAATTACTTAAATATAAATGAAACTTGTTGGACTGTTTCATTCTTCATGATGTTGCTGTCATTATGCACTCTATAAAATAATCACATCAACAGGTTCATCAGTGTTACTTACCTGACTTATGCAATTACTCATGTAAAGTGTGACATTATTATTGACTTGTATTATTTCTACTCATCACTCCAATTCACAATTCAAACTAAGTTTCCCCTGATAAAAGCACTAAGGTAAGTGCTTTCATTATAGTATGAATGTATTAATATGAACAAACAAACATACACACAAGTGAACAAACACTGGTGCACCTTTGCAGGCAGTTGCCACTAGACACCATTTCAAACAAAAGCAAAATAATAGGCCACCACTGTGTCGAACGGTTAAGTCGTGGCGCCATCATGTGGAGAACAGACAGAATAAACTTAAGTGATGAAACACTTCTTAGTATTTTAACATTTTGGCTATCTACATTAATTGGCATGTTTATTAAAATGCACGACTAAATGTTCAGATTAAAATATCATTCAAACATAAATGTAACAAAATTACTAATAGGTTGACAAAGGACATTAAACATTAAACATCAATATTTGTTTAAATATTAAATTTAAATACAAAAATGCAAAATCTAGCTGTATTTTATTTACTGTCAATTTGAAGTCACCTTTTAGTTTTTAATCTAATATCACAGTAGTCTAAACAGTGTTTCCACTGCTTAACAATTGCTTAACAATCTAATTTTGTCCATAGATTGGTTTCTGTTAGGGTCACATAATAACATTTTATGAAAAAAAAAAAAATAGATACAATTAATTTAGAAATAGGAAATGTATAATATTTATTATTAGCTTCTTTATTGATATTAGTCATCTGAATAAGAACCCGGATGGAAACATTGGTTTGTTGCTAAGAATCCGTGCGCTCCGGAAGAGTCCATGTATTTCGCAGTGGGGAATTATGTTCACTCAACAGTAAACTTACACGCTAAAGCATGCCACATAATTATGTAGTAATACACAGTAATTTTGTTAAATTTTATAGGCAATAAAAATGTCCAAACTGTGGTTCAATTATATTGTGTTATTTACTGTGTAAACAGCATGCAGTCCATGTGCCCCTATCTGAAGAATAGGTCAGTCCATCTTCATCGTACACTTGCAGAAACTGGACAACACACAGAGCAGATTGAGGGCTTTCATTCAAAGCCAAACATTTAATTGAGATGTTAAAACGAAATAATATTAATTAAGGTAAAAAATAAGAATTACACACAAAGAAACAGAAAAGCGACGAACCGCGACATCATCGCAGACAGAGAGACAGAAGCCCGTGTTTAGGTAATTTACTCAAAACCTTCTCATTTTCATCATCAATGATATGTGGGCACAAAGTTACAGTGGGCACAAAGTTTATACAAAATAATAATGCTATTGACATAATTATTCAATTGCTTGGGCTCAGTGTCTGTAAGCTATCTGGCTGTCTGAATGCGGCGCATCTCTGCATCTCTCATCGCATCCGCATCTCCTGTTTATAAATAATGATCATTTGTCACTTTAATAACATGCAATATAACCTAAGCATTGTTGAGAAGTTCGTTGTGCAGTTTAGATGAACAGCTGCATAAATCCTGGCAATGCATTACCGGTGTTTTATTATCATCTGGGCCTCCTTGCATCAGTGGATCTTGCAGAGAAATCAGAGGCAAATGAATCACATGACAGCGCGAAACACCCTGTATAACTGGAGAAGGAGAATGAACGGAGAAAGGCACGTGTTTGGACGCAGATCCGCTCTTTTGATCATCCCCGTGGCCTACACTACACACAGGCCAACTCTTCCATCACATAATGATCATGATTTAGCCTAACCTGTGCACTTGAGTCACGAACAACAAAAGATCAGGATCTATCTGTCTTCTTTACATTTATCCACCTCATGCCACAGCCTCTAGCTGTATACCTCATAATATAACGTTTGTTGAGAGGGTGCCATGAGCTCTATTGTAACAGACCAGTGATTCAAGTCTAACAGCAGATTACATCACTGATGTCTTCTGTTCATGGGAGAGAATGGTGTCTAGGAGAGGTTGATGTTGTTTGCTCATTGGTTCACTGTTGAAATAAACAAATTCATTAAGCATTGTCCAGAGTAGGAGACTTGAAGATTTCTGGTGTTTTTTATCTATCTGTCTGGCAGGGGCGTTTCCTCAAGGGGAGTGTCTCCTAAAAAAAACAGGATGAGAAACTAACCCATATTACAAAATGTGACATTAAAACAAAATAACTAAAAAAGCAAATAACACTGCCCAACAGCGACATCCGCAGGTGAAGTTACAGCGGGAGGTGCTGATCCCATTGACTTAAAAAAGACCCCCTACATGTCTGCGGTGGGTTTGGTGTGGGGTAATTGAGAATGAATGGGGAAAAGTCACGTGAGAGGAGTCAATGTCTCCATCATGCAATGATATATGATTGGTTCCTGTGATAAATCGTGCCTCTTGTTTACGTGCGCATTCTCGAATTGTCCCGAATGAAGACATGTGTTTCTCAAACGGAAGGTTGCATCCTACGAAGGCTGCATATCTCAGCTGCCACGTGTCAAACGTCGCTGAAGGCCGTCCTTCGTTTCGCGTCCTTCATTCATTCTGTTTTGAAGGATGCTTCAGATGTATCCTTCGTTTCCTTAAATCACACAATCCTTTGCACACATCTAAATTCACGAAAATAAACGGACGGAAAACGAGTCGGTACTGAGCTTGACTGAGTTTATTATGAAATGTAAGACAAAAATTATGTTTCGGACATGAAAGCATAGATGCTATCTTTTGTTTTGCTGTAAATTAATCACTTAACACTAAACTAGTCTCGCATAGCCAGACCTTCAGACTGACGGCTGAAGGTCTGGAATTCATAGCAGCTTTCTTTGGCCAAGGCCCGCCCATAAGGCCGTTTGACCGACATGTCAAACAACCAATTACAGTTCGTTTCGTTCAGCGTCACGTTTCGGGGCGTGGAAATGTCCCCACAACAAACAGACCAGCGTGCAACAAGTCAGTCAGCATAGACAATCAAAGAAGGAGAAGAAAACAAGCAGTAAGTCATTGCTGATTACGTTTACTGATTACTACGTTTACTACGTTTAGCTGAACTTGATAAATGCTCATTGTCACTCATGTAAACACAACCGTTTTTCTTCCGCAATCACACGTCTGCGCTTTGTTTCCCGGCGGACCGAAAATAAACGCGACACTCGCGCCCCCCGGAAATCCGATAAAATTCATCCAATCAGATGACGACTTCGACATTGCTGAAGTGTTTCCAGTAAAGTGTACCATATGCATCAGACGTTTAGCCAACGTTCCGTGGGCGTGACGTCTGAGGCTGAGACTAACACTAAACTGACAATAATGTAAGCCACTGGGAGACCTCAGATGGCTGTCATTCACTGTATTGGAAGACAGTTAATATAACGATTTGTAATACAAAAGCATTTATCCAAAATTAAGTTTTAATAGTATTTTCGTGCCGTGAACGTGGGGGCGGGAACATATGGCGTAGACACTTACTAGACCGTCTCATTCTAGAGTTTAATTGCTGAGGACAGACACTAGCCTACAAGCCTCAGAAGGATTGGACTAGAAAGGACACAGTCTCGGTAAGATGCAGCCTTCAGTTTGAGAAACACCCCATGGCGTTAATGGGAAGACTAATTAAACATGAAGTAAACAACTCGACCATTTAGATATCACAGCTTTATGTCATGCCAAAATCAAACTGGAAATAGTCTGAAAACATAATGACTGTGGGTTTTTTTCAGCTTGAGGAAATTAAAGGTAGGCCTACATCTGACCAATGTGTACAAGCTTGACGACCAAAAACACACCCATTATTCATTAAGAGAATAGGGACAAGCCTTTTGGACCATGCGCCGGGTGCGCCAACCATTTTCCCCATTCTTAAACTAGCAAAAGTGGATTCGGTTAGCCGTGGATTTGGACACTTAGACCTAAGTGCTTTGAATATTGTTTGTGAAGCTGTTTCATGACAGCTCTCTCCGGGTCAGCGGCAGCGCCAACACAGCTTTGAATCTTGCAATATGATTTTGTCAAAGTTTATAGACAGACGAATTGAAAGATCGCGTGGGTGTTTGAATCGAGATCACAGTCTTTCTCCGGGTCAGCGGCAGCGCCAACACAGCTTTGAATCTTGCAATATGATTTTGTCAAAGTTTATAGACAGACGAATTGAAAGATCGCGTGGGTGTTTGAATCGAGATCACAGTCTTTTAAATATTAATCACGCAGCTCTTTTGTCTTATCTCTCTCTCAGTATATGAGTAGCGCGAGGGCTTTTCAGTGCTTTCAAACTCGCGCCTCTTTCACGCATCCACTTGGGATATTACGTCACTCAACACTCATAGATAACGACACATTTCATCCTCTGTTGGAACGAAAGTGACTAACTTCTGCCAACCTCATCTACAAGCAAGGACAAAAATAAAGCACTTGAATTTGAATTAATATCGATTCTGGAATAAAAAAAACGATTTTAGGATCGTAAAAAAGAAAATTGCGATTATAGCTAGCCTAGGTGAATCTTATTTTTTTCTCCTAGCCCTATAATATGTTGAGACTTTTCAGGTGAATAAATGCATAGTTCTGCCAAATATAGATCTTTAATGGTCTTGCGGTAGAACTTTTGCCAAGCATGTCAGAGGTTCTGGGTTCTAATCATAGACTGTTTTTTTGAAGCTTTGATTGTGTTTACAGTGTGCAATATAACATGTGTTCATGTTTTGCGTGTAAAAAAACACTGTATTTTTCACACAATTTACTTATCTGTATACGACTGTTTTCACTGTCCAAAAAACGGCCCGATGACTTCCTTGTTCTATGAAGTCCCTCCTTCAGAAATATGTAACGAGTTCTGATTGTGCCAGTGGTTCCTGTGTTGTGATTCGACAGCAGCTTATCGCACGTTGCCCGGAAAGGTCACGCCTCTTACCATAAATTGGAGATGCATGCGCAGCTGAAGTGCTGCTTCTCTGTGGGAGCGCAATAAGACCACGCCCCCTTTTATTGTGTATTCCTGTGGGCGGAGATTAGTTAAAAAACTGTTCTAGTTACGTCATTAAAAAAGGAAGTAGAGGGATGTAGTCCAAACCGGCCGTTCGCTGTAGGCTTTGAAAGGGGACTTCTGTTAATTAAAATATCTCGCTAGGCATTAAACTTTGAGCTTTATAATTTTACAGGTATTATTTATGCTTTAACAGCAACATTACACACTAACTAAAGTTTGAAAAATGGATTTGCAAAGAACGGGACCTTTAAGTGCCCTCTGTCTGCTCCGTTCCTCTCCAATGATGTCTGCTGATTGCAGTACCTCGTTAACCACATAGTCAACATTATGAAAAACGTCTGTTGGTGCTTCAGTGACTACTTTGCACAGAGAACCTGTCAATCACAGCTATCAATCATGTCACAGCACCGTTTATATAGCATCAAATAACTAACTAAACTTTTTTAAAAACTAACTTCTTTTAAAAACAAACACTTGAAATTACAACGTGATAGAAACTACAGTAAATGACAGAAACTCTCTTTGGAAAATAGATATTTGAAGTGTAATTTAATTGTTTAGTTGGTCTCACGTCCCGTTGAGTAACACAGGGAGGCGGGGTTTATGACCAATACTAGGACCGGTCACCGGGGGGCGATCGAGACGTTTTGGCTTCACTTTTGAGGGCTTGTGCGGCACGCTTGGTTCTAATCCCCACTCGTATGTTTTTTTTCCCCTCATCAAAACTGAAAATATGTTTATCAGTGGTTTTATATCAAGTAGGGACACGTTTTTGTGAATTTAGTTTTGTAATTTCACCTGAAAGAATAGAGAGTCTCCGCAACGGCATTAAGCGATAGATTGAAGTGTGCGTCCGTCCGTGTGAAGACGTGTGAGCCACAAGAGAACACTGTATCCGCACCACTGATAGCAGCGGCAACGAGCACTTTGACCACTTGATTTCATAAACAACACATTTCAGTGCTAGATCACCTCTTATTTAACAAACGAACGAAATGTATGCTCTGCTAGTTAACTGGAGATGTATTGTTTATTTGTATTAGGTACATACGTGCCACAAGATGTTTCAAAAAGTGGTGGAGACACCTGCAAATTACGCCTATGAACGACGGTATGAGTCATCTTCCAGATTTAGATCTGTATTTTATACTGTTGTCTATCACTTATATTAGTGCCGCAGTGACTCAAAGATCTGAGCAATCAAAGACAAGTAAGAGATTGAAATATTGGTTGGTAGTGTTCTATTAAGTAGATTCAAATGTTAGTTTGTTTTGTTCTAAGTGAGAATAAGTGATTCTTAAAAAGTATAAATGAAAATATGATCGTTGTTGCAAGTGAAAAGTCTGAAAAAGTCTGCGAAATCAGGCACTGTCATGCTGTGGCATGCTATCCAAGGAGACTTTTATTCTACCAACAGAAAACTAGGAAATCTCAGGAGAAACAATACGACACAACAACTAAACATGACTAATTCCAGAACAATGAGTAAGGAGAAACAGAGAGTATAAAGAGAGACACAAAACGAAGGAACTTAATGCACACCTGAACTGAGAACTCTAATCAATGTGTAACTATGGTGACAAACATGTAGGAAACAACGTTCTGTTCTCTGTTCCCTACATGTTTGTCACCATAGTTACACATTGATTAGAGTTTAGAGTCACTAGAGTCATGCACATTGCATGACGTCATCGTTTTCAGAGATTCACATTTTTATAGGCCTTATTCGCAAACACCGAAAGTAGCTAACCGTAGCGGTTATAGGTTATTATATAGTAGCGGCCATATTGTTGACATGACATCTGTCTTGCCCCTAGCCGCACGCAGATTTGAGTTGAGGTGAGCAGTAGCCTAATGGCTTCATCTCGTCGGTATCAAGAGAAGATGAGCTTGATTGGTGTATACACATATCAAATAGACACAATAGCCTTAAGTAAAGATCCGTCCTTATTGCCAGCCGTAACTTATCCGGATATTTATAACGTTAACTCGTTCATACAGTATCCGCATAACGTTACACTTCGCAGGGCTCCAGACTAACTTTTACTACGATCGTTGTAACAAAATAACACAGTATCACACAAGCACTAATTCTCTACCTAGTATCAATGAGGCATATATCAATAACGTTACCTGTGGTAAAATGATGGGAACAGACGTTGCTGTGGGGAGTTGGCAGTTTAGCCTATTTATCCTAGCTAGCCACATGTCTCTCCTGCGCTGGCTCAACTCCTCTATCTCACTCCATTCACGTTTTCTGACAGTCGGTATCACATAAAAACTAACTCCGGGGTTCTTATTGCTGTTTTTAGAACAGCAGTGTATTACACAACACACCATCGCGCTGTTTTAAAAAATACAGCGATAATACCGACGCTGCCTCGCTTGTCAATTGACAGACTGACAGTTGCCGTGGTTTCTATGTCAACAACATGGCCGCTGCGAACATTGATGACGCAGATCGAATAACATCTATTGTTTACATGGAGACCGGTTTCAAAAACGTGCACTTTGAAAGCCGTTTTCAAAAGTTTGCGTTTTCAGGCTCCCAAAACGCCATTGTCGTCTAAATGAACGGCCAAAATGCATAAAGAGTTCCCTTTTGAGAACGTTGACTTCGTATTGCGTGGTTATACGCTATGGGAAAACTCCTTTTCTCGAGAATATTGAAGCCTTTATTTTAAAACGCAGTGCAGCTGCACAGCCAACACAGAGCTAACTAGCTCACTGATTGGCTGGCCTGCGGAAACTGCACGAACCTATGGAGAAGTGGCTAGGATGCGCAATCCTATCAGTGCGCTTTCCGCCTCGCGCATGCCAAAATGGGCGTGGCTACTGACTATATATGTGGCCCATTTCGCCATAGGAATCAGATTTAATCTCTTTCAGCAAACTCTCTTCGCTGATTCTTCTGCTAAAGCTTTCGCCGTCGACGAGCTCGAGCAGCAGAACGAGCAACTCTGCATAGCAGTTCAGCGGACGGCGGCCTCCTGTTCGAAGCTTCTCCACATGACGTCGTCTCTTCTGATTCACCTTTCTCCTGCAACCATCCGCTGAAAACCGCTATATCCTTTAAATGCACAGTATGCTCGCCGCTGCGCCCACCAAGAGCCGACTCGACGAGTAGTTCCTGCTGGGCCGCGCACATCTGCCCGCCCACCGCTATTTGCTGTGGGGGGGGATCCAAGGCGGCTCACCCATCTAAACCCTGCAGAACCACCTTAGCATTTGCTGGACGAGCTTACACCTCCGCTCTATGGACGAGTCTGGACTGGACCCCGAGGCCTTTAGAGATCTGCGCAGTGCCACCGGTCTAGCTCTACGCACCACTAATACCCCTTTTCCACCAAGGCAGAGCTGGTGCTGGTTCGGAGCCAGAGCCTAGTTTCAATTCGGTTCTTTGTTTTTCCACACGCAAAGCACCAGCTCCGAACCAGGAAAAGTGGTTCTTAAGTAGAACCAAATCATTGCTGGTCTAGAACGGAGCCAAGTAAGAACCGATTGCGTCAGGGGCTGGGGGCGGGGTTACCGTGACCAACAAGAAACTTGTGACCGCCATTTTTAAATAGCAGCTAGTCGAGCTAATAGCAGCTTGATTATTATATCCGTCTATGTAAGTTACGGCGAGCTGCACAAACGCGTTGGATTCCGATGTATTTTTGCAAACCCATGAGCATCCATAGTAACGCAACGTCCGTTATTGTTGATGGCTTGTTCGAGATGCATCGGAGCGGCGTGGACCGATCGGAGCTGCGGGAGTGTTTGGAGAATCATACGACTCCTTGTGCTTTTGGATCGCTTTCGCAGTGCTGAGATGTCATGCGGCGATCGATCTGCGTGAAGCCGATGCATCTCGAACAAGCCTAGCGTGTTTGTGTTTGGCGCTACCGCACTAGCGTTGCTGGGCAACATGAGACGTATGCAGTGACGTAAGATCTGGCTCTGTTGTGGCTCTCTAGCCGGTGGAAAGGCAAACCGGTTCTTAGTAAGCTTGTCAGTCGAACCAACTCCGAACCAGCTCTGGCTCTGGCTCTGAACAGAGCCCGGTTCTTGTTGGTGGAAAAGGGGTATAAGACCACCGCTGAGGCGATTTGAAGGAGTATGGCCATTCTAGTTGTGTTAGAGCACCACCTCTGGCTCAACCTGACAGAGATTAAGGATGCAGACAGGACTGGTTTCCTGGACTCTCCAATCTCCAACACCGGCCTCTTCTGTCCTGTGGTGAAGGGCTTCTCTGAGCGCTTCACCGAAGCACAGAAGTCTTCGCAGGCCATGCGACACTTCTTGCCAAAACGTTCCAGTTCGGCTTTGGGCCGCCCCAAAAAAACACCGCCCTTTCAGCCAGCTAGGCCCATGTCGCCGGTTACTCAGCCCCGCCCAGCGGCTGAAACCTATTGGCGCCCTCAGCCAGCCAAGCGCTACCCGTTCCCGGAACGCCAGGACCCCCGACCCAAGATTGTTTTGGAACCTGATCCTCGGAAGCCTTCCTAGTCAGACAACAGGAAGGAAAAGAGAAGGGATAAGTCCTGTTGCGGCCGGACCACCCTCGAAAAGAACTTTTGCGCTTTCCCCAACCCCCTCTTTAGTTCAGGCGGCTGGAAATGTTCAAACTGCAGCCAATGAGCCCGTTATGATTCACCCCTGCAAACAAACGCTGTTTTAATAGAGACCCAAGTAAAGCACAAAAACAGCACTTTTCTAACTCACAACACCTGGATGGCTGGGTCCCTGACACACAGTGGTCCGCCCCCAGACTGTATTCAACCCCTAACCACTCGGGCCAAGGCCTGGGAAACCATCCGTGATGTTTAAAATCACGTGACTGAGCACATGAGCAGTTTGTTGCTGGGATGGTAAAAACGGAAGCTTGTTTTAAATATGAGGGAAGAGCAAAACACTAAACTTGGTTATGGCTATTTTTCTGACAAAATTATTTGGCAAAAGGCAAACTACAGCTAAAGGTTCTATTTTACTAGGCAAAAAAATCTCACAGGAAAAAGCATACATTGACTACAGCATTATCAATTATTAATTTTTAGTTGGTGCTGTCTGGTATTTTTGTTCATAATTTATTTGTATGACAGCCTGACCAAAAATGATGTAGTTTCTGCAACACTAGTGGCACCTATGCAAGAATTTGGTTTTCATGTGTGTGCCTGTATGCGTTCTCTATTTTAAATGCTTGACATTTTATAAATTGCGTAAGAATATGTCGCAGCATGTTTCAAATGAAAATAACATAACAAAAAATCACAAATTTAAGTCCGGAAAATGAATACCAAAGTTTAATTACACATACGTTTTTCATCAATACTTTTCATTCACAGGAAATACATTTTGTAATGCTTTGAAACTTTTAATTTGCATCACTTCTTGTACAGTTTAATACAGTTGTCAATAATTAATCCAACTATTAATGGTTAGGGTAATCAGTTCATTATTTGGTACATCTATAGATTTATATTACATTTAAAGAAGATACCTGTTTTTTTGTCCCTAGTGAAAAAAAAATCTACACCAAAATGAATTTAAAATAAATGTATTTCATACTAAGTATACTAAAAATCCATTAGCATATTTACAGACATATTACTTGAGACTTGATATGAAAATTATAATTAAACTTTATTTGTAGTGCTTCTTTACGGCACAATGCACATTTATTAATATTAAGCCTAAAATGTGTTTTAATATCACTATTAGTAATGATAGTATGATCTCTGTATAATATCAGTCTTTAAATGCAAGTTATTTAAAGTGTACCTAAATTATACTTTCAATAGTTCCACTTTAGCACAATAAATTATACTTGTTGGACATCAGCACTATTTCTGGAAAACTAAAGTGCATTAAGTACAAAATTAGTTGTCCCAATTTAGCAGACTTTAAGTATACCAATTTAGTATACCAAAAGTACAATTGTAGGGTATTTATATTAAGTACATACATATGTAAATGTATTTCTAGTATAATTAGCATAAAATAAATTTATTTCAAATACATTTTAGTATATTTATTTTATTTGTCACTAGGGTAAATCTGACCTGTCATCAACAGTGAATATCTTCGTTGTTCATGACGAATCCAGTCTTGACATTGCTGTTCAGTTATGTCATAGCAACCATCATTTATGAAAGAGGATGACGTTCATGAGGATGGAGATCATACACCTTCCACCTCCAGTTACTTGAATGGTTGCCCATTGGCCAAAAAGGTGTCCACCACGGTGTCTGGTTTTTGCCAGATTGAAACAAATGCGTTATTGTGATGTTTATTGCCACAAACTGTCTGGAATCTTGGTCCATGTCTGGCCACTAACTAAAGACATGTTAATGGGAAGAAGCCAATGTTCTCCGCACTCCTGGATGGCAGGCCAACCTCGATGAGTGACTCCACTTCAACACAGCTGCACGCCATGGCTCAGGAACAAACAACAGACCATCAAGGCACCCCACCGGAATAGCCATCCCTCGCATAGCCTCCCTGAGCCGTCCCTAAATTTCTCCACCTTGGCATACAACTGACTCTCCAGAAGGCGTTGCAGCACCTGGGGTACGTGCTGAATGTGTACCTGTTACGAAGGAGAAAAACACAACTTTTGTGTACCATGATATTGTGATGGTAAACAAAGACAAATCTATTGATCATGTCTCTCAACATATCGTTAACCAGGGCCTGGAAGACAGCTGGGGCATTAGTAAGCCCGAAGGGGGTGGTGGGGGTGTTGAACACTGTCTTCCACTCATCTGAACCAGGTGGTAGGAATTACGGAGATTCAACTTTGTGAAGACCTGAGCATCCTTGCAACAGCTCTTGAGCAGTTGACATCAATGGCAGGGGGTACCGATTCTTAATGGTGATGTCAATTCAGCCCATGATAATTGATGCAGGGGCGGAGTGAGCCATCCTTTTTGCCTACGAAGAACCCCACGCCTGCAGGAGAAACGGAGGGTATAATGAGGCCAGCCGCCAATTATTCATGTATATATTCATCCATCTAGTGCTTTGGGTTTGAGAAAAGTGCTAGCGGCCTCTTTACGGCCTCTTTACCGGCCAATGAACGGTCGAATACCTTCAACAACTCCTTGAACAGCTCGAAGGAGGCACAGAACGACGCCTTGGCTGCCCACACAGTGGTTCCCCATTTGCGCCTTGACGATGAGCAGAGTGATGACGAATGCCATCTTGGTGATCTCTGAAGCATAGGTGGTAGGTTGAGAGGCAAAGATGATGGAACACTGAGCCAGGAATGAATGACAGGACATGGGGTCTGCATCATAGGGGGTCGGTGTGGGCACTCTGGGTTTTTGAGGGCACTCTGAGTTTTTGAGTTAAACTGGAGTGAGCAGGTACAGAAGATGAGGCAGCCGCTACTGTCCTGATGGAATCCTGGTCTCTCTGCAATTAAGCTGTGCGGTAATGTCTGTCCATCAAGTCGAACCATGGAAAGTTCCTTCTCTGAACTCCACTTTGTCCATTGTGCGTTTTTAATTGCCTTGTACAATACTGCGCCTTTTTCCTGAACTTGAAGCGTTGCTCGCTGAATGCTTAGCTTAGAAAGTTCAGCATCGATGTATTTTATTACGTCCTCATTTCTGCACACGCCGTCAAATTAACGTTGTACCCTTTCTTCTGCCCAAATGCTCAGAAGAGCTTTGGTATCTTCGACAGACCAGTACCTACAGGCAATTCTCCATTTCGAGCAGCGATTATTTTGCGCAATATAAAAAGGTGAAATGTGCGTCTTGCTTCAGATCATAACGTTCCATAACACCGATAAACTCCGCCTTTTACCTTGAGCACGCCTCTAGTCCGAGCTGGCCCGCTTTGGCCCAAGGTATTCGACGGGCCAGAAATCCTGGCCGTTGGCCCCGAGTAAGCCCCGCTCAAGCCCCGGAAGTGACAGTGGAAACGCGACTGGCCCTAGCACGCTCTAGCACGGCTCGGCCCTGGCCCGGCAGTGGAAACGCGGCTCATGACTCACTCACTAAGACAGTGCGCATTGCTGCCGCAAAGTTGTGATAGCGAAGACCCTTCTGAAAGCTAAATTGAAGAATGGGACAACCTATGTTTTTATGGACTTGAGGGACATGCGCCAGTCATTGTCTATAAAGTCCACAAGACCACTAGTTCACATGATGTGAGCGATTTGTGACGGGGGCTGACTTGGTTTCAGTATTCAAAATATTTTTAAAACATAAATCTCATAATTTTATTCATTCAATTGTAATTGCAGTGTACATACATCTAAATACTGTTTCAGATGCAGAATCTGTGCTAATTATCATTACAAACATAGATCATTTGATATTGATTTCATTTGGTTGGTAACAGCTTATAGTGTCTTATTATTTTAATAGAATTTAATGATTAAATGTAAGAATTTTACAAAAGATAATGCATACATCTAGTAGGTTTATTATAAACCTGAGCCTCTGTAAAAAAAAAAAAAAACGTTTTAACCACACGGGCATACATGACACCCAAAATAAATAGTCGTTGCTCGTAAGTTATAGACAATAGACACATAACCAACATATATTTAGAAAGCCAACACTTTACACAGAGTTTACAGTTTTTAATGTATAAACATATTGTATTTCTGTGTTGTAGAAACTTAGAAACACAATGAAGCTGAAGCCACAAGTCTGCTCATGCTTCATTTCAAATCTGAGGATGTCATCTCTAGAACTATGAATTTTATCAAACATTTTCTAATATCATGACATGTGAGTTTTTAGAGAAGGCTGATAAGATGCTAATAGCATATTTTATTGCCCTGTAAACACGCATTTGTAGTCCATTGTCTGGTGAGGAGAATTGTTCCATTCATGTTGTTCTCACTCGACAAACCTTTCACACCTCTGTCATAAATGAGACCTAATCTTCATTATTCTTTTATCATTATTATTTTATTTGTATTCAGCCATTATTAGCCTTTACTCTGGCATTACATTGCTTGCCCATCTACACCACTTTGATCCCACTGTACATTAATCCACCTTTTATCTGAATTCTTTCTAGAAAAAAAAAAAAAAAGGATTCTTTGGACCGTATGTAAATTATTTTAGCAAATTAGTTTATGGAATAGAATGGCTACTGGCGCGACAGGTGCACTAGAGCTACAATTTGCATCAAGCTACATAACACAATTTAAAAGATTAATATTATTCTTTTATTCAAAACTTACTTTAAACCACCATTGAATGTTTGTATTAAATTCTGATCACTAATGTGGATTTTAAGTCCTATAATTTTGTTGAAATGTTATGTATAGCCTTTTATACGCAGCTAATCACAACACCTGCTTAGCATTTATAATGTAAACATCCTTTATTGATATGAAAATACACCAAATCACATGAAAGTAATATCGTAATCGTGCTTTTATTAGCTTCTTGTTAAACGTGTTGAAACGTTTCTTTGGGTTTGTTTTTCACGGAGCTCTGAACGAGGACAGTGCTACAGTACAGCATCATTCAGAAGGGCAGGAATTATGGTCATTTAAGATGATTGACAGCTCTAGGCCGAATAAGCGTTGAATAAGCGAATAAGTCATAACTTACGCAAAACCCGGAACAGGAGAGACAGAGCACGCTCTGAACTCTCTTTCAGCTCTTCAGGTTGCAAAATTATATTCTGTATGACGAAATATGTTGCAAACGTGAGATTTGGACTAAGAGCCCTATGACACTGTCTTGTGGTACGGTACAGTGCAGTACAGTATACAGTACGCAATTTTTTACCTTTCGATTGTCAGAAGTTGTGAATGCTACCAAGTTACCGAACAGTACTGTACCATTTTTTGGGACCCTTCCGTTTGGGTACCTAGTTTGGTACCTAAAAGGTGGAGCTAGACTCACAACAGTACGTTGATTGGTTGACACAAAATCATCACTTGCAGTTGAAAAACAATTCCATTGCAAAACAATGTTTTTTTGTCTTGTGACAAACAGCTACATGCCGAGAAGCATGAACAAGATCTGCTGTATGTCCTCCATTGTCGTTTACTGTATAGCTTTCTTCTTTGCGCGAGAATGACGTTGATTGCTAGTTTCCGGCATACTTTTGACAGTGGAAATCAGCCGGATCAGGGTTTACCGTCTTAAATCATACTGTAATGTACTGTGCTTCACTGTACTGTACTGTACTGTACTGTAATGTGGTCAAATATTGAAACTTAAATCTTTCTAATGATACTAAGTTTGTTTAGATCAAGTAAGAGTATAAAGTATTTTAACCCTAAGAGGTCTGAGCTGTTTTGGGGCCCTTGAGGTGTTTTGATATGCCCTGACATTTGTGCTTATTTCAGCTACTTAAAACATACCATTTGCCAACATATAAATTTGCTGTATTCAGCACAAACTCTGCTACAATAATATGTGAGCAAAATGGATGTACATGTTTGCATTTTATAGAAAAAAAATAATA
This sequence comes from Chrosomus eos, assembly GCA_036326025.1. Lineage (NCBI taxonomy): Eukaryota > Metazoa > Chordata > Actinopteri > Cypriniformes > Leuciscidae > Chrosomus > Chrosomus eos. The sequence goes on from CM070839.1 coordinate 26,382,961, forward strand.
TGCGTGGTTAGTATGTTTTGGGAAAAAAAATGTCACCGCAATAAGGCCATTTAACACATACTGAATAGTTGTCCACAGTACTTTTGAGTTACTATTCTTGTAGGCTAGAATTTTTACTTCAAAATGAAGTGACAATCATTCTGACCACACTTTCAGAAAGATCAATATAACGATTTGAATTTCTTACATCAGTTTTTGGGTCAGCAGTGCTGTATGCGTGGGAGTGTTAATGCCCATGAATATTAATGTAATTTACACCTGGGAAGACTAAAGACACTCCCCCAATGTCTAATGGCCCATCAAGGTGCTGTGAGGCAGCCTGAACTAATGATTCACTGATGAATAAAAAGCATTTATTCAAAATAGAAATCTTTCCTAAGAACATAAAGACTTAAAGTCATTCATATCACTTAACACATCCTTTCAAAAAAAAAAAAGAAAACATAAAAAGACCAAACTTGTTTTTTTTATATAAATATATATATATATATATATATTATATATATATATATATATATATATATATATATTATATATATAAAATTTTGCTTATATAGTGCTTATATAATTATTATATATATATATATATATATATATATATATATATATATATATATATATATATATATAAGTGCATTCAAAGAATCCTAAAAAAACTATCATAGGTTAAAAAAAATAAGCAGCACAACTGTTTACAACATTGATTTAAAAAAAAATATATCAGAATGATTTCTGAAGGCTGATGGTGACGATGTAAACACAACAAAACAAAAGCAAAAAACTGTTAGCACATTATCCAAAGTAAACTGATGGACAATTATGATTATAGATGCACAATGTATTTGTTGATGGACAGAGAAACATCTATTGATGGGTAGACCGCGTAACCGCGAGTATCTGTTTATGGCCATAGACTGCACGCATTTACTGATACACTCAATGAACGGCTGTAGTACAAATAAAACATGTCCAGTTAACTAGTAGAGCATTCATTTAGTCCGCTCTTAAATAAGAGATCTAGCGTTAAAATGTTTTGTTTTTTAACTCAAGCTGAGCGCTCGTGTCCGCTGCTATCAGTGTCATGGATACAGTCTCTTGTGGCGACGCGCGCGCAGTCTTCACTCGCTCTTAGGACGTGCTCTTCAATCTAAAGCCATTGCGGACACTATTCATTCCGGTGAAATCACAAAATAAAATGCACACAAACGTGTGTCCTATATACGTGTGTGTTTGATATAGACTGTATGATGAACATATTCGGTTTTGATGAGAGAAAAAAAAGTTGCCGAGGGCAAATTCGAACCCATAACCTCTGACACGCTTGGCAAACGATCTAACCACTAGACCACAGAAGAACACAAACAAAACTTGCAGATCGATATATTTCACTAAATCATTATAACCTAAGCAGCTATTTAAAACTGAATGTTGTGAGGTAATATTTACTAGGCAAAATATAGTCTGAAAATGCATTTGAGCTCTATGATTCAGAAAAGGAAATATAAAACACTAAACAACTTACTCCGAACTTATCCTCGGGGTCAATTCGTTCTTCAAAATGCAACCGTTCGTTCTTCAAAATGCAGCCGTTCGTCGTCTGAGTTTCAAATTCCACTGAGGAAAAGGTTAATTATTCCCCGCTGTCCATAATCCTCTGAAGGAGTAGCGTGCTTCCATCCCTAAAACGCGATGAACTATCAGTGAATCTCTGATGAAGAATCTTCTGTTGTTATGCAGTGATCGGGGGCGTGCCGCGTGTGCGATGCATATCGCCTATTTACCATGTCAAAAGCGCTGGGGGTGTGGCGGGCTCACCTAATTATCTATAATGAAGGGAGAGCGAAAAAACTGTAACTCTCCTTGGTTTCAAACGGATTACATAAACTGGAAATATTATTTTTTTTAGTAGCTTACTTCATTTAAAAAAAGAGAATCTCAGCTTCATAAAGAGACATATCTCGTATCTCTGTGACAAGTATTGACAGAGTAACAGTTATTTTTTCGGACGCATTTCAGAATGGACTTCACTGAAGGAGAAGGTAAAACGCGCATCATGTTTATTTTTCTTTATTTGACGAAAAGCACAACACTTTGTTTTTATTGTGAGTACCCACAAAAAAAAATAGAAACTAAACAGGATCTAATGATGTACAACACTTAAATGTAAGATAAAAATCAACAGAGTAATTTGAGTCTCTTTTGCACTGATAAGGAAAAAAGTGAGCTCATCACGCCCGCGTGACGGCCGACCTCAGAGGGTTAATGCTCTCTGACTCCCTCTACAGCTGAGAGAGATGTTAGCAGGAAGTGATGCAACATCTCAAAGGAAATAAGGTGTGAGTGGATTGTGGGTGGTGGAGCTGTCAGGGTGATGCATGATAGTATGAGATTACTCAAGCACTCATTCATCATTTACCCGCCTGCCTGTCATTGTGTTGCTGTCTTGTGCTGTAACAGATTGACTGTATCTTCATAAATTGCTTGAACATCTTTTTTAGTGACTGTTCTAATTGCAGCATGACTTCATAATTTGGAAATTGTATTGATAAAGCAGAAGCTTTTATGCATATATTTCATTGTAGTGTAATGCATTGAGCTAATTGCAGTAACAATGGTGACAGGGTTTTCTTAGAGGTTTTGCAGTTTATGGGTCATCCCTTTGTGGTGACGACACTTTTGAGTCAGATCCCAGAGACCTTTTTGAATGAAGCAATGAAGCAAATAAATGGAGAACTTGGACATATGACGGCTCACATTACCCTCCATTCTCTGTCAGTAAAGGGAAGTCATTAGAGAGATAAAACAATGTTTGAGATTTAATAATATTTAGAAAATTCTTCAGCATCTGGTTTCAACAAACTAATTAATTTAAGAAAACCTATAGTGATAATTCATTTAAGATTACAAGGTTTTACTTACAGTTGATTTAAGGGTTTGTTGCAACCATTTCCAGAGCCGTAAAATAAAACATGCATAATCAGTCTGGGGTGCGTTTCCCAAAAGCATTGTTAGGCAACTATGCTCGCAAGGTCCGTCATTATCAGCATAGCTCAACAAGTCAGTGTTTCCTGAAACCGTAGTCCCAATGAACATTCGCAAACAGCTTTGAAGTTGTGTAGTTGGAATGAGAGCTCTCGAGCTGTGGTTAGAAACATAGTTTGCTGGACATGTGGACTCAATAAATTCTTATCTTGAGAAAAATAAGATAGCTGACGTTCAGTGCAATGATTTTTGAGTTTGACAAGACATAAAGTGGTGATATTGGAGTTGTTCACTTAGTTTTTAATTAGTCTTCCCATTAATGCCATCATTGTCTTCATTCAGGCCGATTCGAAAAGGCACACAAAATCAAGAGGCGGGATTTATCGCAAACACAATCATGTGCAATCATAAACAATCACATCATAGCGCAATAGGGGCATTGCCTCCTCTCACATGACTTTCCGACATTTATACTCAATTACCCCCAACAAACCTTTCACTTTTTAATGTTTTGTAAGCTTGGCGTTGTTTTTTTTTTTTTTTGAAATATCGGTTCCCTTTGAATTGGGATTGGGATCACGCTAGGGAGACCAATCGACTTCGAGTGAACTAAAACGAGCCAATAAATATTGGCATGCAAGATTTAAACGTATACACAATGCTTTTTGCTTCGGAGCCGACCAGTTGTGTCCTCTTGAGTGAATGAGACAACGAGTCTCTGTTTTCCGAGACCTCTCTGTGTTGGCAGGACGGCGCTTCAGTGATCTTCGCGAGCTCCCGGGCCCTGGCTGTTACTGAACGCAATCTACATCTTTAAACAAAAAGCTGTTCTCACAGCTGGTATTCGGTTGAGTGCACACAGCGGGCTTGCAGTTTCCCCGCTGTGTTGCCGCGTTGATCCCTGTGTGCTTCAGCACAATAAGAGAGCGTTTCTGTAAAAGAGCAACACGGGTGAAGATCGCGTCCTTTTCAGGATGACGTTTCACCTGTGTGTTTCTGGATGCGGTCGTTTCCTGTCCTCATTGACGGCCACGATCACCGTTTCAAATGCCTGGGCTTAAGCGTGTTGAGACTGCGTTCGTGGGTGGTTCATGTTCTCTCATGAGAGCATGACCACGTCGGCGCGTTGTTCGTCTCCCCTTTCTCGTAAAGGCTTGAGAGACAGGTGACCCAGCGTTGGAGGAGATTGCTCTCTCGGAGACGGTGCACGCCCCTCTCCCTCCCGAGGTCGAGGTGGAGGAGGTCGGGGTGGAGAATCTTTTCATTCTGTTCTGCCGCTGGCTCCCCGGAGTCCAGTGGTAGCCTCATTTTCTAGAGCAGTTTCTTCCATCTCTGGGTCACGAGGGTGCGGACTGCAGTGAGCAACGCTCCCATGCCTTGCTACTCCTTTCCCCCTCTTCCATTTCTCAGATGTCAGTGACGCCGCCACGGCCTCGTCACTCTCATCTCCCGCTGGGCAAGGAGGTGCGGAAACCTGGACTCGACGCCCTCGGGCCTCGCTTCTTGTTTCCCCTCCTTTCTTCGCCTCGGGACAGCCCGCAGCCGAACGCCTCCGAGCCTTCCCTGCCGTCTGTTCCCCGGTGGAAGCAGGTAGGTGTTGCCCCGCACACCCAGACCTCTCTCTCGGCCGCAGTAATGCCTCCGGAGTCTGGTCCCTGCCTTCCACCTTGCTGCCCCTCCGCGTGTACGCCGGTGGTCCAGGTGGGTTCGTTGGTACGGTCTCTCGAAGCTTGGCTAGGGCTTCCGAGCTGTCCCGCTGGCTCACCCGTACCATCCGGCTCGGCTATGCAATTCAGTTTGCCCGCCGGCCTCCCAGGTACAGGGGCGTCCTCTTCACTCGGGTGCGGAGTGTCTATACCCCTGTCCTGAGGTAAGAGATCGACGTCCTGCTGGCGAAGGACGCGATCGAGCCGGTCCCTCCAGCCGAGATGAGGTCTGGGTTTTACAGCCCTTACTTCATTGTACCCAAGAAGGGCGGGGGGTTACGGCCAATCCTGGACCTGCGAGTTTTGAATCTGGCCCTGCACAAGCTCCCGTTCAAGATGCGTTTCTGCGTGAGCATTTTCGAATGCATCCGTCCCCGGGATTGGTTTGCAGCGATCGACCCGAAGGACGCATACTTTCATGTCTCGATTCTCCTTCGACACAAACCCTTTCTTTGGTTTGCGTTCGAAGGTCGAGCATATCAGTACAAGGTTCAGTACAAAGGTCCTTTCAAGGCAGGTCAGCGGTCCCACTGAAACCGTTTCAGAGGCTCCTGGCATATGGCAACCGCAGCCGCAGTAACGCCGCTCGGTCTGCTTCATATGAGACTGCTTCAGCGCTGGCTTCACGATCGAGTCCCGAGATGGGCGTGGCAGAGCGGCACGTTCCGGGTCAACATTACCCCGCACTGTACCGAACCTTCAGTCCTTGGTCAGACCCTGCGTTTCTATGGGCCGGAGTGCCCCTAGTCCAGGTCTCCAGGCATGCTGTGGTTTTGGCAGATGCCTCTGCCAGGATGGGGGGCCATGTACAACGGGCATGCCATTTCAGGTCTGTGGACGAAGCCTCAACTGCATTGGCACATCAACTGCCTAGAGTTGCAAGCAGTACGCTTAGCCTTATCTCGCCTCAAGGGGCTGCTTTTGCACACTGGTCCGTACGGACAGCACTGCGACCGTTGCGTACATCTACCGTCAGGGTGGTCTACGTTTCCGTCGTATGTCGCGACTCGCCTGCCATCTCCTCCTGTGGAGTCAGAGGCATCTGGTACGGTTGTTGGTACGGTCTCTCGAAGCCTGGCTAGCGCTTCCGAGCTGTCCCGCTGGCTCACCCGTACCATCCGGCTCGGCTATGCAATTCAGTTTGCCCGCCGGCCTCCCAGGTACAGGGGCGTCCTCTTCACTCAGGTGCGGAGTGTCTATACCCCTGTCCTGAGGTAAGAGATCAACGTCCTGCTGGCGAAGGACGCGATCGAGCCGGTCCCTCCAGCCGAGATGAGGTCTGGGTTTTACAGCCCTTACTTCATTGTACCCAAGAAGGGCGGGGGGTTACGGCCAATCCTGGACCTGCGAGTTTTGAATCTGGCCCTGCACAAGCTCCCGTTCAAGATGCGTTTCTGCGTGAGCATTTTCGAATGCATCCGTCCCCGGGATTGGTTTGCAGCGATCGACCCGAAGGACGCATACTTTCATGTCTCGATTCTCCTTCGACACAAACCCTTTCTTTGGTTTGCGTTCGAAGGTCGAGCATATCAGTACAAGGTTCTACCCTTCGGCGTGGCCCTGTCGCCCCGTGTCTTCACGAAAGTCGCGGAGGCGGCCATTGTTCCCATGAGAGAACATGGCGTTCGCATTCTCAACTATCTCGACGACTGGCTCATAATAGCTCACTCGCGAGATCTGTTGTGCGAACACAGGGACCTGGTGCTTCAGCACCTCAGCCGCTTGGGTCTTCAGGTCAACTGGGACAAGAGTAACTCTGCCTGATGCAGAGGATCTCTTATCTCGCTATGGAGTTGGACTCGGTCGCTCAGACTGCGCTCCTCACCGAGCGTCTCCTCACCAGTCAGTGCTCTACTGCCTCAAGTCCTTTCAAGGCAGGTCAGCGGTCCCACTGAAACCGTTTCAGAGGCTCCTGGCATATGGCAACCGCAGCCGCAGTAACGCCGCTCGGTCTGCTTCATATGAGACTGCTTCAGCGCTGGCTTCACGATCGAGTCCCGAGATGGGCGTGGCAGAGCGGCACGTTCCGGGTCAACATTACCCCGCACTGTCGCCAAACCTTCAGTCCTTGGTCAGACCCTGCGTTTCTATGGGCTGGAGTGCCCCTAGTTCAGGTCTCCAGGCATGCTGTGGTTTTGGCAGATGCCTCTGCCAGGATGGGGGGCCACGTACAACGGGCATGCCGTTTCAGGTCTGTGGACGAAGCCTCAACTGCATTGGCACATCAACTGCCTAGAGTTGCAAGCAGTACGCTTAGCCTTATCTCGCCTCAAGGGGCTGCTTTTGCACAAGCACGTACTGGTCCGTACGGACAGCACTGCGACCGTTGCGTACATCTACCGTCAGGGTGGTCTACGTTTCCGTCGTATGTCGCGACTCGCCTGCCATCTCCTCCTGTGGAGTCAGAGGCATCTGAGGTCGATTCGAGCCATTCACATCCCTGGTGTGCTCAACCGTAGCCGACGCGCTTTCACGGCAGCCACCTCTTCCGGGAGAATGGCGACTCCACGCCCAGGCGGTCCAGCTGATATGGGGAATTTTCGGAGCCGCTCAGATAGATCTGCTTGCCTCTCCGGACACGACCCAACTCCGGTGGTTCTTTTCTCTGACCGAAGGTTCTCTCGGTATGGATGCACTGGCGCACAGCTGGCCCCAGGGTCGCAAGTATGCGTTTCCCCGAGTGAGCCTTCTTGCACAGACCTTGTGCAAGGTCAGGGAGGATGAGGAGCAGCTCCTGCTCGTTGCGCCGTATTGGCCCAACCTGACTTGGTTCGCGGAACTCATGCTCCTCACGACAGCCCCACCTTGGCCGATTCCTCTGAGGAAGGACCTCCTTTCCCAGAGACGGGGCACCTTGTGGCACCCGCGTCCAGACCTCTGGAGACTACATGTCTGGTCCCTGGACGGGACGCGGAGGTTCTAGGTGGCCTACCACAAGGTGTGGTAGACACCATCACTTCCTCTAGAGCCCCCTCTACAAGGCGCCTCTATGCATTGAAGTGGAACCTGTTCGTCGACTGGTGTTCTTCCCACCGAGAAGACCCCTGAACTTGCCCGATCGGAGACGTGCTTTCCTTCCTGCAAGATGGGTTGGAGCCAAGGCTGTCTCCCTCCACCCTCAAGGTGTATGTTGCTGCAATTGCCGCTCATCACGATGCAGTAGAAGGTAAGTCATTAGGAAAGCACGAGCTGGTCATCAGATTCCTTAAGGGTGCCAGGAGGCTGAATCCACCTCGTAATGTGCACCCCTTACCCTCTTGGAACATAGAGGCCCCCTTTTGAACCCTTGCCTACGGTCGAGTTAAATATCTTGATTATGAAGACAGCTCTCCTGTTGGCTCTGGCTTCTTTTAAGAGGGTAGGGGATCTGCAGGCATTTTCGGTTGACGAATCATGCCTAGAGTTCGGACCGGGCCTTTCTCATGCTGTTTTGAGACCCCGGCTCGGATATGTGCCCAAGGTTCCTACCACTCCATTTGTAGATCAGGTAGTGAACCTGCAAGCGCTGCCCCTGGAGGAGGCAGACCCAGCCCTAGCTTTTCTCTGTCCTGTCCGCGCCCTGCATTGCTATGTGGACAGAACGCAAAGCTTCAGGACCTCAGATCAGCTCTTTGTTTGTTACGGAGGCCAGCAGAAGGGGAAGGCTGTCTCCAAGCAGAGGTTATCCCACTGGTTAGTTGATGCTATCGTCCGGGCTTATGAGTCCCAGGACGTGCCATGCCCACCTAGGTTGACGGCACACTCTACTAGGAGTGTTGCCTCCTCCAGGGCTCTGGCGCAAGGCACCTCGCTGACAGACATCTGTAGAGCTGCAGGCTGGGCGACACCTAACACGTTCGCTAGGTTTTATATCCTCCGCGTTGAACCTGTTTCCTCCTGTGTACTCGCTACGGCCAGTAGCGCGAGGAATTAGGTTATGTTGGCTTGCTACGCCATTCCCACCCCTTGGGCTGGATACGTGCGTCTTCTTACTCCGTTGGTTCCCCAACATAGGGCTAACCTCGTGAGTTCCTCCATCACCCCTTCGGCACCAGACGAGGCGGATCGCCTGGCGCCAGGTCTTTTACCTCTCGTAGGAGTTGCTATTAGACTGGGTGGCCTGAACAGTGGTCCTTTCGGCGACCCATTTCTCCACGTTCCAGCTACCCTCCGGGTTAGCTCCGTGTCTTCCCCTCGACAGACCCATTCTGTCGTCCTTGCTGAGTACGCTCCCACCCCTCGGGCTGAGACTACCTCAAGGACTGCCGTATCTTTCATTACCCCACGGGTTAGTACATACGTGTATTCCAGTGCCTCCCTTCGGGCGGGCAGGGGCTCCGCAGCGTTCCCTCCTACGGGTTGGGCACGCTTACCCAGTGTTATCCAAATCCACTGAGCGGGTCTTGCGGAACAGCTGTGTGATTTCTACTAGCTAGCTCCCGCCATATAACGTAAGAAACTGTTCTAGCGGGAAGCTAAGCTGGGCGCTGGAAGGGGCCAGCATCATGGCGTTTTATTAGGGATCCCAATTCGTTGGAAACTCCTCCGACGAGACGTAGGAGTTCCCACGAAAGGGAACGTCTCGGTTACGTCTGTAACCCTCGTTCCCTGAGTAGGGAACGGAGACGTCTCGTCCCGTCGCCATGCTTGCTGTACCTTCGCGGAGGACTGGGCTCTGTTCGGCTCCTCAGCAAAAAAGCATTGTGTATGCGTTTGCTTCCGCCCTTTATACCCGCACTGGCAGGCGGGTCGCGGAATGCAAATCTTGCATGCCAATATTTATTGGCTCGTTTTAGTTCACTCGAAGTCGATTGATCTCCCTAGCGTGATCCCAATTCGTTGGAAACTCCTCCGACGAGACGTCTCCGTTCCCTACTCAGGGAACGAGGGTTACAGACGTAACCGAGACGTTATTTTCTCATCAAGTTTTTTGAGGAGACATTGCCTCCCTTGCCTCCCCAGAGGAAACACTCCTGATTAGATTTAGTCATTGATATTCATGGAGATGCTGAATTAAATATTTCCATTACTACATAACTCATTTTCTTGTTTTAGGAAACTTCATAGAATCAAACCAAAGCATACAATTAATAAAATTCTACAAATGTGTCTGGACCACATACAGTTCTCCCCTATTAACCTATCAATCAATCATCAGTCCCTCCAGGATTTCGCGATGTCGCGATCGCAACTATTAACGCAACTTCAACAAATCCCCGTGAATTCAGTGCGCGTTGCAATTTTGACCAATCACCGCAAATTTTCTGCAACTTTGACCAATCGTCGCGGTCTCCTGCTAAGCGTCATCAAACTCACTTCTTTGTTTTGTTCAGAAGACGCAGCAGACATGTGTGCTGGGGGGTGCGATAGGACTGTCTGTCTGAGTGTGTGTGTGTGTGTGTGTGTGTGTGTGTGTGTGTGTGTGTGTGTGTGTGTGTGTGTGTGTGTGTGTGTGCCTGCGTGCGTGCGTGCGCACGCGCGATCGGACTGTGTGTGTGTGAGAGAGAGAGAGAGAGAGAGAGAGAGAGAGAGAGAGAGAGAGAGACAGACAGACGGACGCGGGGCGTGTGTGTGTGTGTGTGTGTGTGTGTGTGTGGGTGGGGGCGTGTGTGTGTTTTGTGGTGGGTGTGTGTGTGTGTGTGTGTGGTGTGTGTGTGTGTGTGTGTGTGTGTGTTTGTGTGTGTGAGTGTGTGTGTGTGTGTGTGTGTGTGTGGCGCGATCAAACAGTGGAAACATGAACAAAATGACGTTTATTTTGTTCATGCATGACATTCAAACAGCAAAGTGTTTAGTGTTGTTTCCACGGACTTATCACATATCTGCTTCTCTTTTGTTTTATATTTAAAGAATTGAGTTTGACCATTTTATTTTCCTTTCTTTTCTTGTGTTTATCACTTGTAATAGGCTACTAACTATCACAGTGCATTAGTTCACCCAGTTCCCGAACTCTCTCAATTCAGATAATTTTACACATAAAAAATAGCTACTCGTTCTATTGTCTGAAAAAAAAAAAATAAGGAAATTAGAACAGCTTTATTGGATATTCGGGTATATAATATTATATTATATTAAAATACAGTATTAAACTTTTCATTTTTCCACCATCTAACTTTTGTGGCTAGAAAACAGTATTTTGCACTTTATTAGTAGGCTATATTGGCATCTTTCAACATAAATGCTACTTAATGTTTGTGAGGTTCTGCACATTTACATTTTTGCAGGTGCAGATCTTGTTTTTTAAAAAAAGCTTAGTTTGTTAGATTTTGCTGTGTCTTTAAATCGTTTGTTTTGCCTTTATAAGGTTACTAAAGGTTAGTTAACTGGTTTTGTGCTCATTAACGTGTGTTACAAAGTGAGCACGTTTGTCTCTGAAGTAAATTCTGGACTACAGAGCAGATGGTGAACAGTGTTTTCTGTGGGACATAAGTCTCTTTGGGGTGGACTTTGGGCTTTTTTTTCACTTAGTAAACCTATAACATGCACAAAAAAAGATATATAACACAATAAAAGAAAGGGAAAAGCCAAAAAGCATAATATGAGTACTTTAAGTAAAAATCTATCTACCTTTGCTGTTTTAACCTAAAAACAAATGCAGAAAAACATCGCAACTTTCATCGCAACTTTTTAGAAAAGCGGCCGCAACATCAGGCATTTTAGGCCGCAACAATCACAAAAAAGGTTTTTATCTGATTACATGCAGGTTTCCGATCTGAAAAACTTGCACAAGACTTCACAGAATATATCTGGTTTGCCTGTCATCAACATGCAGTAACAGATCATACATTTTATACAGATTCTCGAGTAAAACCACTAAACACATCTGTAGTGAGGTAAAATTTGAAACTATATTTGGTATATTTGCTTAATCAACAGTCAGGATATAGTATATGATCTTTGTAGTAAAAAAATAAAAATAAAAAAGACCTTCTTCTCAAAATCATTTGAGACGCACAGAAATACAGTAACTGGTGTAAACATGCAAAAGTGTGACCAAATAGTCTCAGGCATTACCTTGAAATCTTTATTTATAATTTTAATCTGTAAATCAGCCATTTTATGTTGTTTTGTTCTTTGTTTCATTCTTGATCAGTTTGTATGTCCTTTATTTGTGTGAAATCAGTAGGTGCAACTGCGCTTTACAAATTTACCACTAGAAGTCAGTGTTGTGTTATATTTTGCCACTTTTGTTTCCATAAAGTTACAGTTATGGCATAAAAGTTAGAAACATTTCATTGAAAAAACTATATATGTTTTAAGTTGACAAAGATACATAAATTGTTTTAATTAAAACTATTTTCTTTCCCACAAACAGAATATAAGCTATTTCAAGCACTGTGCACAAATTTAATTTACATTTATGTATTTGGTAGATGTTTTTATTTACAGTGACTTACATTGCATTTAGTTTTATCAGTTCAAAGCACATGTTCTCAAGCATAAAACATAGACATTTTAAGGATGTTTTAAGGATATTGTCATTTTGAAATGTTTTTAATCTGTAAACTATTCCCTCTCATCATGTATAAAATAATGGTTCTGTAAAAAAGCTAAATATATTTTGAGTTACTTGCAAGGTGGTACATTTGAATGAATGTAAAATTATTGTCATTAAGTATGAGGGAGATTTGTAGCAGGTCACCATCATTGCTTTTTTAGGCTGGGGAACGTAATTTTGTATAACATTATTTTTTGGGGGCATTTCAACAAACTTTAACAAATGAGTAGTTGTAATCAAAATTAGTCAACCTCCATTGCAAATCAGCTTTATTGGCAAAGGGCAATTCCATGCAAAGGTCATCTTTACCATGAAAAAATAAAGTTTTAACCAAAAGAACAAAACCCTTTTTAAGTTGTCCATTTAGGTCTGTAATATACTGTATTAATGTGCTTTAACAAAAATTAAGAAAATTGCCTTGTTTATTCACCAGATATGAGGTGAGCAACAATGCTTAAATTACATTTCAACCAGCCAGGCAGCCATATTTCATGCTTTCAAAAAAAGGTATCAAAGACACCCCTTTTTAAACTTTATTTTAACAGTAAGCATTTTGCAGAAAGATGGAGGCATGCTTAAGAAATAAAGCCTGTTGAATTTATAAGGGCTATAATAAAGAGGTCTTGACGCTTTAGTGCACTGTCATGTCCATAACGTTTTAAAGGTTTAGTTTATTTAATAATCTTCAGAATCATTTCAGACAGTCTTCTTAATGTGAAAACACAGCCATTATTCATCAACAAAAGTGCCATGATGGTTTGATTGTTGATTTTCCAAACATATTCTATGTATTTCAGACGTGTCACATACATAACAGGGTTTTTGTCACATCCATAACGTTGGTTTTTCCTCATAATACACTTCATAAAAATATATATATTTTAAACATTGATATTTTATGTTCAGATAAGACCCCTTCATCATGTGGATAGTAATATTTATACATTGGATTTAAAAGTTCACAGACTTTAAAGGAAATCGAACAGTATACCAAAAACTCTGTCATTTCCCGTCACATTCATAACGCATGCACATTTTCCTTTTTTGGGGGTGCTTAAATATATTTTAGAAAAACATATTTTGCCTGTCAATTCCCTTAGATTGGGTGCTCTGAGAATATGCATTTCAAATTTAAATATTGTAAGAAGTTTTTTTTTTTTCCTGAGACATTTCACCTGTCATTATGAGTTCAAATGTCACATCCATAACGCTGGAATTACCCAAAATGTACAGACTTTCAGCTGTTTGCAATGATCAAATCAAACAAAAGTAATTGAAATAGCTCAACACAACAAATGTTTCAAGTGGTTTCCCCAAATTCAACCGAAAATGCACCTTTTTAATGACTTCTGCAGTCTCAAAATGATTCACCCCCCTGAATAGAATCCTTCACAACAACACAAATCTGCAAAACAGGTGTTGTCTCAAGCAACACCCGATGCAACTAATCAAGGGCTTCATTAGTTGCACCAGTTGTGCTTGAGCTAAAACACATAATGTATATGAACTGGCTAGGCTTGTTAAGTGTCACATTTGACTGCATGTTAGAAATATGGCTTAGTCAAACGAATGGTCCAAAAATTTAAGAGAAAATATCATCGCCCTTTACAAACAAGGAGCAGGATACAAAAAGATAGCGAAGGCACTAAATGTTTCTAGAGGCACCGTTGTAAGCGTAGCTCGCAAGTTCAAAGTTAAAGGAGCAATGGTTACACTAACTGGATGGGGCAGTAAAAGGAAGCCATCTATGGCTACAACCAGATTTCTGAGAAGGCAGGTTCAGAAAAACCCTTGAGTTGGTAAAAGACCTACTGCAAGACTTAAGCCTGGTTCACACGGGACGATTTTAAAATTGTCGGCCGATTTTCCAAACCTGAGAGACCCCACACACGGCGATAAAAAATCACTGGTCTAACAGTTTTGGTCGTACAGTGTGTGGTGCGCAGCCACACGGCAAAATCAACACATCACACACGAACCGTTTTGACTCCCGAGCATTCCCAGGTCAGACGGAAAATCTCGCGAAATCCCTCGAGATCAAACGTGACTTCAGAGTAAACTATTATGGCGGACAAAGAGGATGCAGTGGCGATAGTTTAAACTATTAGAGAAAACATCCACCGGACTCTCTGGTGCGCCATGCCGCCGGCTGTTTTGATTTTGTTTGTTTGTCTTCCTCTGCGCCTCGTCACCTCGCTTTCTGATTGGCTACACGCCACAGTCCACAGGCTGCGTGCTCTTTCGTCCTCGGGGGACACCACACACGAGGAGAAATCGGGCCAAAACAATCCAACATGTTGGATATCCCCGATTTGAGATCGGAGCGGTCCAGACGTCCTTCCGAGCAGACGAGAGCAGTCTTAACACACCACACACGGCAGGAATATCTGATCAGATTATTTTACAATAATCGGAGCATCCTTAAGATGTCGGAAGGGGAAAATCGGGGCTAAAATCGGCTTTAGTGGCAACAGGCACCGAGGTTTCAGATTGCACAGTTAACTGTGAACTGATAAGAGAAGTAAAGACTCTTAACTTCCCTTAACATAACTCCAAGACGTACACCACTACTGACCCAAAAGCACAAAGAAAGTCAGAAGAAAGAAGAATGAATCATATGCTGAAAAGAACACTTTGCCTACCAGTTAAGCATGGTGGTGGCTCGGTGATGCTCTAAGGGCTGCTTTGCATCCTCTGGCACTGGAAACCTGCAGCGTGTTAAAGGCTTTCATTTTTGCATATCAAGAAATCAGGAAATCCAAGGAGAAAACATCATGCTGTCATTGAGAAAGCTAAAGCTTGGGCGTCATTGGACCTTCCAACAGGACAATGATCCCAAGCATACCTCAAATTCCGCTAAGACTTGGTTCTAGAAGAAATCCTGGAATATTCTACAGTGGCCATTCTCAGAAACGCTGCCAAAAGCTGGTCATTAAAAGTTGCATTTTCAGTTGAATTTGAGGAAACCTTTTGAAAAATGTGTTGTTTAGCTATTTCAATTTTGTCTGATTTGTTCATTGCAAACAGCTGAAAGTCTATCAATTTTGCCAATAAACCTGATTTGCAATGGGGGTTGAATAATTTTGATTTCAAATGTATGTTGAATATTGTCAATATATTTGTGAAAAATATTTATGCATTTCCTCTAAGCTATCATCCCACCCACCTACTAAAGTTTAGATTCAGATTCATGATTTTTTAAATGGGACCTTTTATGCAAAATTCACTTTTAGATTGTCTCTGAACAAAATTATGTGTGTACACAACCATCCTATTTTGATAAAAAATTCATCCTCTCCATTTGTTCTTTTAAGACTGAAACAGTCGCTGCGTCCTAAATTGCGTACTGTCTAACTAGGTACTACATTTGAATTTATTTGAGTATGAATATGGGTAGTATGAATGAAATTCGGATGTACTGTACTACATCCGCCACTGTTGTTACTGTCATGTGACCTACCAGCTCAGCTGCATCATTTCCCTGCCATTCACAAATCCTCTCCAGTGGCCTCATGGGATAGTAGAGTGTCCATCGAATTATCCAGTTACTTTTCGCCTACTGTTTTTCAAATCCTATGTAATCAGACATAGGCCTACTACTCTTTTGGCATACTGTTTTTCACATACTATAACATATGTGAAAAACAGTATGCCAAAAGAGTAGTATGTCAAGGTTTCGAAAAACAGTAGGGCAGTATTCGATTTTGGCTGCAAGGAAATGGGACAGTTTGAACTGATTCATAAATATATGATAAACAATTAATATATCATCCAGATTTAGTCATCATTTGTCATCCTTGTGTCAAAAGAAAGTATTGTTTTGTTGTTGAGTTTGATGTTAGTATAGAGCATGTTGTGCTGTTAGACGTGTGCTTTGCTGCGTGACAGATTACAGACATGTAAAGGGAACATTAGAATGTTAAACATTGAAAATCTCACAGGCTGATGATCCAGTGGCGCTAATATTACGTTTGCTTGACAAGAGGCAGACAGACCCTCATCTGCTGAAGCCCCCGTCAGGCAGCAAGAGCTGATCAGTGAGGTGAAACCTGCTGTCGACGGCGCTGATGGGTTTGAGTGACACAGCAAACGTTTGGCCAGACTGTGCAGTTCCCTCGCTTTTCTTCTTTGTCTGACATTACCAATCTTCCGCTTTCTCTCTGTCTCTTCCTCAGACACCTTGTCTATCTGCCCATCTGTGGTTGTGTGAAAAAGCCTTGACCTCTTTCCTTATAGATATCCGGTCTACAACCAACCTTCACCTCGTCCCCTGCCTCATGATCTAAGTGGACAGATGATATTGCCACCTCCTAAAACTGTTGTCACAAAGACAGCGAAGAGGAAGTAGATTGGTGCCAAACTGTGCCTCAAAAGTCTCTGAGGCAGCGAGAGATCAGCTGTTGGAGATATGCCCTCACCCCCCAATGATGGAGGTAAGTTTGATACAATTACAACTGTGACCCCAAAAGCTCACCCAGAATACCAGAGCATAGCCTACATGCAGACCCTCTATGTAAAGTACTTTTAATAGCTTGATATTTGAAGGTTTTTAGTTTGAAGGTAGTTTTAAAGCTTGAAGTTTAAATGTTTTGAAGGCCATATGGTCTAACAGAAAAGAAGATAAAGTTACTCTGGATGGTTGCTAGCTAGAGTGTTGCTATCCAGATGCTAGAACATATTATCGCATTGCTAGCATGTTTCAGATAGTTGCGTGATAGAGAGATAAAGGATTTTATTTTAACGATCTAAGCGAATGGTCTAAAGTGCACTTAGGGCTTGTCCGAATCCACTATTGCTAGTTTATCGACGGGAAAAATGGTCCACGCACCGAGCGTACCCGGCGCATGGTCTAAAAGGGTCATCCCTATTCTATTAATGAGTAATGGGTGTGCTTTGGGCGTAACATGCAATAAACCAATTAGAGTCTCATCTGCCATTCCCTTTAAAAGCCAGTTGCACTCGCACAATGGCGGGTTCACTATATTTACATGGCAGAATTTGCAAGCGGAAAAATTAAACGCTTCCCTAGTGAGGAAACGGATCTGAGCAGACCATCTACCGGTCAAAGTGCATTGTGGACCCGCCTATAGGCACACTAACTAACATGCTCTTTAAATAACAAAAACAATATTGTGCCATTGACTTTAGACCAGGTTTCAGTTGGTCAATGGCGCAGTCTATTTCAGTTGCCTCAAAATAGCAACGTGCCAACAATGCGCCCGAACACACCTTGTTTTCAGACCAGCACGCCCATGGGCGCATAAATAGGCGCAAATACATTTGCTATTTAAATAACGTGGCGAAAGATATGAAAATGATAACTGCGTCGGGCTGAAACTAGCAATTAGTTTAAACTAGCTGCACTGCATTGCACCGAGTGTATGATAGGGCCAAAAGAGACAGACAGATTTTAAATAGTCTTGGCATTCAGTCAATGTAAGTTTATGAGATTTTTTTAATCCTCATTTTCAGGAAAGCCGTATGTTAATCGGTTAGAAAAGATAATAACAAAATGAGTCGGCCTCAAGGCCTGTGCCGAGTTTGGTAGTTGTAGCTTTAAAGCTTTAGGATGAATTACAGTCAGAAATTCTAGGATAATAAGTTTAAATGGAATATCAGTATGTTGGATTTCTCAAGCCAACATAAAAACCTTAGTGAACTGTCAGTCACTAAATGTTCTTTATGTTCCACAGACAATCAAGGAACGTCCCCCATGAACATACCACCGGCATTATCCAATCAGAATGGAGTAAAGAGGAAGGTCCACACCAAGAAGAAGAAGAAGAAGGGTTTCATCACAGCCAACGTTGCAGGAACAAAATATGAGATCGGTAGGAAAAACTAATTGTTTATTATGTCAAACTTGTTGACATTCTTGTTGTCATGTCACACAAAGCATTTTTGTATTTAAAAATGCTAGATGCAGGTCAGTGGAACTAAAAAAATAAATAAATTATTTTTTGCTTCAAATATGTATTAAACAGCAATATAAAAAGACTCAATAGTAGACCTACTTTTTTATGCTGCATAGTCATAAATGTGATTCAATTTTTTTAAAATTTCTACATCAGCCTGGAATTAAAGTTTTTTTAAATTATTTATTTATGAAACACAATAATAGAATTTGTAAAATATGATGAAATGAATATGAAACCATGTATTTTTACGTAAATGTATCTGCCAAAAGCATACATGTTAATAAAAGTTGAATTTTTAAGGAAATGATCATAGAGTTTACTCTTTACAAATAACAAAGTAGTTTTTTTTACTATTACTTACTATAGTATTAACTACTATTTCTTACTTTACATTCAGAATACATTTACGTATTTAGATTTGTATTAAATCCAGTTAAAACAAAGCTTAAAAAACCTGCTATACCTGTTTAAAACAATCCTTGCGTTCAATTTCAGTTTTAACTATGGTAAATTGTTTTACAAAGTTTGTGCATCAGAGTTACTTTAATGTGAAAAAAGTTTAATGAAGTGTATGATTGGCTAGATAATATAAAATTTTGAAAACACTTTGTATATTTTAACTTACAAGTATAATTATTTACAGTACATCTCTCAATTAACAGTCATATAATAGGCATGTCATATAACAGTCATATAACAGTCAATTTAACAGGCATGTCAAGATTTCTAGCTTTGGTTTAACCGGATTTCAGTCTAAGCCACACTGATATGGTTTTATTCAGTAATGCTGATGTTTATGGAAAAACAACATCATGATTATAATATAGCCAATTGCTACATGTAATGTTTTTTTTGAAAGATAATTAAATGCAGACAAAACATTCTTAAAGCACTTGGGTTGATGCAAAAGCTTAAGTAATGCAAAATCAGTTTTTATTAAAAGTAGAGAACAAGATTTCTGTGGAGGAATTCTACTAATGAAGTCAGTTGTTTGTGCCCATTGGAAAAGAAAGATGATCTAGTATTGTCAGAGTCAATGCATATCAAAGGAATCAAATTTGATTTATTTGCAGTTCGTATCGTCATTGAGGAGATGACCTTTCATAAAGCCAGAGATGAGGATGAAATGTCCAATCTCATCTGGAACGACTCTGCCGTGCAACATGAGAAAATCGCTGAGCTCAGGAACTACCAGGTACTCTGATTTTCCTTTCAGTTCAAAGAATGAAAAAAAAAAAAGTTAAAAAAAGATAAAAATAAACATGCTGTTAAGGTTTCCTCTTATTTTCCCTGGATTAAGAGATGTGACCTTTACCTGGGCTTATACTCATTTTCCCATCATCCTTCACAGGCATTTGCAGTTTAATCAACAGAAGTCATCTAATGTACTGTATATAACCTTTATGGCTAAAGTACTATAGTAAAGCATCAATTGAGGTCACCTGAGGTTGGCAAATTTGTCAGGAACAGATTTGAACCAAACTTGTTTTAGGGCAAGTCAGTTCATTGAGCAGCCATTGAACTGTGGCTGCGTTCGAAAGATTAGCAATTGTTCAACTTGTTCCCTTGCTGCAGGCATATGGATGTACCTCCCTAAACTGATTTTAGATGATCTGAAATGATCTAATGATCTACAACGTAATAGAGAGACTATTGTGACAACCAAGCGAATATTTACTTAAAGGGATAGTTCACCCAAAAATGAAAATTAAGTCATTAATTACTTACCCTCATGCTGTACCAACCCCGTAAGACCTTCGTTCATCTTCGGAACACAAATTAAGATATTTGTGATTAAATCTGAGAGCTGGATCACTCCTCCATAGGCTTCTAAGGGAATGAAACCTGACAGCCCCGAAAAGTCATTAAAGACATCGTTAAAATAGTCCAAATGGCCATTCTCCTAAGCTGTTGACGTAGTGTAACAGCGCAGCGCTTCTGTGTTCGTCACACGTAGGCTCACTATTGGCCGACGCTGGTCATGTGTGTGATGCGTGTGACGTTCAACCAGAAGCGTGAAATCTCCAGGCCCAAAGAGAATACTTGAATAAAGTCGCTATTTTAGTTTGTTTTTTCTCAAAAAGTATTCTCGTAGCTCGATAAACTTAAGATCTAGCCACTGTAGGCACATTACATATTTAAACATTTTCTTCAATGACTTTCTGGGCTGTCAAGTTTCAATCACTTAAGAAGCCTATGGAGGAGTGATCCACCTCTCAGATTTAATCAAAAATATCTTCATTTGTGTTCCGAAGATGAACAAAGGTCTTACGGGGTTGGTACAGCATGAGGGTGAGTAATCATTGACTTAATTTTCATTTTTGGGTGAACTATCCCTTTAAGACAATTTGATTTCTTGCTTTAGATAAAATCAGGTGCCATTTTATTTTTTAGCTAAACTCACGGGATCAAAGACAGAGGGGTGCATTTCCAACTATGATCGCAAGTTCTATCGTTACCAATAGAGTTCAATGGAACTTGTGACCATAGTTTCCTAACGATACTTTTGGGAAACGCACCCCAGGATAGTAGAATAATATATGCCTTCAAAAATCGATCAGATGAAGGTTGATGGTAGGCCTATGTGTCAATCTTTGGATTCGGACATTCCTTGTTGGCTTCCTACCTCCGCCTGCAGAATATTTTTTTTTAGCATTTAAATGAATTCTGTGTTTCAATAGTATGTGTCAAACCAGAAATAAAATCTAGCAACATAAACTTAGCTTAAATCAGGCCAAAAAAAAAAAAAAAAATTCAGGCTGTCCATCTTATGCACTTATATTTTGTAAAGTAAACAAAAAGCTGACAATACTACTATCTGTTACGGCGTGGCTATACGAAGCACACGATGAAGACCAAGGAGATAATAATATCAGTCTTTATCACAAAGGACGAAGAACCAAACAAAATGGAGTGTATATATACACAGACTAAATGAGATAATTAATTGAACGCAAAGTGAACAGAATCATAATCACAGGAACAAACAGGCACACACTAGGAAACTAGAGATCGGTGGCTGACTTGAAGCAGTGCGTGCCGGTTAGAAATTGTCTCGACTTGAGACAGCGCATCGCCACGTGACTGTGACGTATGGCAAGTATGGCAAGAATGGCAAGATGCGAGATCAGCCAGCTGGTTCATTCTGCACAGCTTCTCCAGAGCGGCTGCACAAGCTCTGATGATGACACAGCTGTTCCATGATTGGCCGAATCCACCGCATGACAACGATCATGTGTTTCGTGTTTATTCGAACACCTTCACTTCCACTAATGCTCAGAAATCTGCATTTTTATAACAATAAAGGCTTTTTTCATGATGTCGCAATGTTATTCTGTGTCATGTTTATCAAAATAAAACATAAAAAACGTAGACACCACTTCATTGGTATTTAAATAGTATATATATATATATATATATATATATATATATATATATATATACAGTATATATATATATATAATATATACAGTATATATATATATATATATATATATATATATATATATATATATATATATATATATATTGGTGGTGGTTGAAGAGATTCCCCCTTCCATTTCAAGTGCTTTGAGGTCCCAGAAAAAGCGCTATATAAATGTAACAAATTATTATTATTATTATTATTATATATAGTATAATAGTATTATGTTGAACTTTATCTTGTACAAACAGACGCTGTATTTAGCAGTACATAAAGTATTATATGGAAACGTATCTAAAACGTCTGTGTTTTTGACAAATGTTGCATTTATACTATGGTAAAGTATGCAAACACAGTGTGAGCTGTCACTACGGGATGCAGAAAGTGTCCGACTTCACGTCTCCGTTGTCAGCTCCTCCCCGCCTGCACACGGCAACTCTCACCGATCGGTTACAATCGGCCGCAGCCGATGTCCAACACACCAAACCAGAACAAAGAACAATGAAAACTAAATCAATACAGAGCACACACGTTACACCTATTCAAAGGCTATCCAAATTGACGTTAACATTTTGATAAGCTAAAAGCACAATACTCTATGTGTTTTTATGCATATCACACAAACATAATGGGTAATCTGTTTTAAATTACACTGAATATTTTTACTAATCCAAGTGAAACACGTTAACAAAGTCATTCTCTCACATCGTCTACCATTTTTTTATTTCGTTTCTCACTGAACTTAAAATGTATTCTGGAATTGTCTTCTCTGTAAAGGATATACGCTTTCTGTCTTAAGATTTTGCAAAAATAAGGTATCATAGGAGGCATCTTAATTAAAACAACCTTAAAGGAATTCATCACCCAAATTTTGTGTTCATAATTTACTCCCCCACATTAAACCACTGGAGTTACACATTTGGTTACATATCAGAACCAATTGCATTTACTTGGAAAAGATCAGCTTCAAAATTTCTCCTTTTGTTTTCTGGAGAAGGAAAGTATTAAATAAATGTTTTATGTTTTCTTGTCTTTCATATTGAAACAAATGGCTTTTACACCCAATTCATATGGCATAAACAGTCTGTATGAAACAATAGTGTGTTGTGTTAGTGTGAAAAAAAATCAACTCTGCATTTCGCTCTAATATTATATAGACAAAATAAATAATTGGCTTTGATGGTTTGATCCATGAAACACTTTTCATACAGTTGTGTTCTGTATTATTTTCTTTTTTGGGAAAAGCGTGTTGTGCTTTCATACTTAATAAAAGGTTTGTTCTTTAGTCCCCCCCCCCCCCCCCCTGCTTTCCTGTGATTGGCTTAGCTGCCAAGCTACAGGTCATATGAGTCAAATTAATGGCCTTGTTCAGCCTCATTTGCTCAAATACAGAAAAACTCACCAGCCCCCATCCCTTCCTCTTTGCATTTAAAGCAATTCATTCATCTGTCAGTACCTACAACTACATGGGCTCTGATGCAGAACCAATTACCTTGGCCCTTAGAGTCAAAATTGATCGTCTTTTTTAGTTTTAAATTAAAAACAATGTGGGGAACTAAATAGGGGTTAAGAAAGGTCTGACAACCACCTTTTGTTTTGAGTCAGTAATTGGACATAAATGTCAAAATATTATAGTCTCAGTTCAAGACTTCTCAGTTCTAGGGCTCTAATGTTGTGTTTTTCCTCTAAGAGGTGAATAACCGAGTGCCCTCTAACAGTGTGATTATTTTCCTCAGAGGATAAACCATTTCCCGGGAATGGGTGAGATCTGTCGGAAAGACTGCTTGGCAAGGAACATGGCCAAGTGAGTTGAAAACATGATACCAAATCAGATACATGACTGATTACATCTGCCTTCCAGCCAAGGAACATTGACTTTACTCTTCGTTTTTATTCATTTTAATACCCTCTTCTTTTCCTTAGAATGATTAAAAGTCAGCCTCAGGAATATAGCTTCATCCCCAAAACCTGGATCTTCCCGGCCGAGTGCACACAGTTCCAGAACTATGTAAAGGAGTTGAAAAGAAAACGCAAGCAGAAAACATTTATCGTTAAGCCTGCAAATGGAGCCATGGGCCATGGGTAAGTTACAACAGACTGGAAGTTTTGCATCCTATGAAGTATTAAAAAAAAAGAAGATTATTTGTCATTTTCGCTATGAACAGCATACTGCTACAAAAGTGGCAAACATTT
Source organism: Chrosomus eos (assembly GCA_036326025.1). NCBI lineage: Eukaryota > Metazoa > Chordata > Actinopteri > Cypriniformes > Leuciscidae > Chrosomus > Chrosomus eos. The sequence continues at coordinate 26,406,658 of CM070839.1, forward strand.
TACAGTAACATTTTGTTCAACCTAGCATTCTCCGAGAAGCTTAACATGCAGTAGAACAGTTTGTAGGATACCCTGATCAACATAGCCTACTTTATTGGCTCTGGAACAGTATCCTGATTAATCGTTGTTAAATAAACTTTCTAGGCTTATGAATAGGGTTGGGTTATGGCTAGGCTTCAAGGAGCTGCATGAAGTTCCGACCATATGCATATTTGGATCAGATTTTAGCTTACGTTGTGTTGAAATATTTGAACTTTTGTGGTTATGTGACCGCCTGGCTGGTTGTGTGTATTCTAATCAAAACTTTGAACATGAGGTGAGAATTAGCAATATTTTTCTATTAAAATGTTTTAATATATATATATATATATATATATATATATATATATATATATATATATATATATATATATATATATATATATATTATTTATATATATATATTTTTTTTTTATAATTTAATAAGCAGAGGGTAATGGCTGGTTTATGATCAATTCGAAAATTCAGTGCAGCTGCCATTAGGAGTGAAATCCGACAATTGTCTGATGAAAACACAGATGGAAGTTAAGATTAGTCCTGAATAGCTGGGTTAGGGTTAGGATTGTGATGGGCTGATAGGAGTGTCGCTCCATGGTTTACTTATATTGGCCAGAGGAGAACTGGAGAGCCTTTTGGCTTTCTTTGGGTAAGTTGACACGGCAACACTATGCTTCAAACGGAAACATTTTTCCTTTGAGTTTTCCGCGTACAGACATTGCCAAAACGATCCCCATTCACACAGATCCGCGAAAACGATTAAAAACGCTGTATAGATTGAACACGTAATACGCATGTGCATGACGTCACAATTTTCAGAGACAGTTTTCAAAAGTTTGTGTTATCAGCCAACCAAAACGCTGTTGCCATTGTAAACTAACGGCCGAAACGCATAAAAAGTTTTACGTTTTTAGTTGAAAACGGTGTTGTGTTAACAGCCCCTAAGTTAGGGGGACACTTCATTTTTAGCAGTATTATTGATTGTACTGAGAATATTGAAATGAGATCTGAACTGATCTGGATAATGACATCACTGCTTTCTTCAGAGCTGCTTTACAACTGAATTGGACTGAATTTTATTTTTGATGATCTTTACAGTTATTGCACAAAACTTTATAAACACTGAACTGACCAATTACACTATTTTCTTTTTAGAGCTGCTTTACAGCTGAATTGAACTCTGTTTGCATCATTGAATTATTATTTTCCTGTTTATCCCTGTAATGCTGCTTTGAAACAATCTCTGTTGCATAAAGTGCAATATGAATAAAGGTGACTTGACTTGGCTTAAATAATATTGTGCCACCACAAGCATTAATCCGATTGGCAAATTTGAAACTGAACTCTAACCCTAGATATACACCTAACCCAGTCCTTTATCCTAATGCTGAAACCTCATACCTATGCTAAAAGTGTACAGCAGCAGATGGGGCACCTCATTTATTTATGACTGTCTTTTATCCGTTTGTAAATTAATATTTCTATGGTCATACGCTACAGCAAGCCGGTACTTATTAAAATGAGAAGTCATCAAAGGTTGAATTATTGTGCTGCATTTAACAAGTGAAAGGAGATCGTCTGCTAGGCTGGAGATTAAATTTGAAAAAGCGTAGCGTGACGCAGGAAATTAAGTTATATCTTCCTACGTAATTTATTTTTCAGTCCGAAAACTAAATGAATATTGTTTGCGTCTAAGCAGAGGCTTGTTAAAAACTGTGGCGGGCTAAAAGACGAGATCCCCACTGGTGCCAAATTAAACAGTCAGCCAAAGTGGGTTTTGATTACCTGCCATCAGCCCTCATCAATCATGTCATGCAATTCAAACAACCCCATTATCCTCTACAACATAACATAACAACACAAGCTACTGGACGCTAAACGCACACCTGAGCCAACGGACGCCAAGCGCAGGACTAGAGACTGTGTGCCAAAACGGTGGAGATAAGGAAGATTGGCCAGTGTGCTGCTTTTGGCTGAGCGTCAAATTCAAGGACTCAGAACTCCCTTCGCAAAGCAGAAACAATTAATATTTAATTTTTAATTATAAATTACATTTTTATTTATTAAACAACGATAAGCAGCTATGGATGTGGCATTTCTTATTGAAAACAGAATGGATTTGAAGTGTAATAAATCCTAGAAATCCCTCAAGAGCCACTTATTACGCTAGAGACTCAATCGCAGTAAATCATTTTTAATTGTTTTAATTGAGAGAATGGAGCGTCTCAATGTTACGCGGGTCTTTTTGCGGCCCATGTTCCTGTTTGGTCATTTTCTGCAACGTTATGCTTGTACTAAACAAACAACCGTAAATGAGTCAAATGTATCATGAGCCACTAGAGAATCTTTCGTAACATCACACAACTCATGAGAACGTTCAGCTGTGATTTAATAGTGCTGAACCTCTACACTGAATTGCACCAAGAACAAGCAGACAAATTCTTTTGCAATATTTATCAGCTGACATAGCTAACAAATGAACTGTGGTGATCAAGCCCTCTTTAACAGCAGCTTGCGGTCCTTGGAAACTTGACGTCTCAGGTAATTGTTGAGGCCATGCAAACCGGACGAAGAGAAACATGTATCCAATTAAGTCAATGCAGACCAATGATCGTATATTTTACCGTCAAAATTGTTTTTCTAAGGCCCCTTTGTTTGTTAAACATCCAAACCTCACTTTTTTCATGTGTTTGGTACTGGTGAACATATCGTTGTCTGTATTCTATAACAGCCAAGAGCTGGAGATCTGTTCAACGTCAAAATTAAAGGAAATAAATGATGGCAGGGCTTAAAACAGACCAAGACGTCTGGTCTTATTAACCTGGGCCTAGTCAGGGTCCAGGGACCAGCGATAGAGACAACGCCTTATTAAACTCGCTCTCTCTAATACGCTTCAGAGGTTTGAGTTCTTAACCAACAATAAAATATGCACCACATTTTAGTGTTGTGCTCTGATAGAATCTTATCAATTTTCTCCCAGGATATCTCTGATTCGAAACTGCGAAAAGCTCCCAGTCCAGGACCACTTCATTGTGCAGGAATACTTGGACAAGCCTTTCCTCATGGAGGGCTACAAGTTTGACCTGAGATTCTACATTCTTGTTACTTCCTGTGATCCACTGCGTGTCTTCCTCTACAACGACGGCCTGGTTCGAATGGGTACAGAGAAGTACCACACGCCAAACGAGTCCAACCTGGTAAGTTGGCTTATGACATCATTAAAGCAATGTGAAAATTTTAATTGTAAATGAACTAATAAAAAGTAATTAAAATATATTTCATTAATGGTCAAAACCCTCCACTCCATGCAACTCAAATAGACACTTTTCCCAATCAAGCCAATCCTGATAGATAAAAGCTTCATATTCTTCATAGCTAAAAGCAAGGGTGTAACTTTGGTTTGAGAAGTGGGGGGGCACAAAATGGGTTTTTTTTTTCCGATTTGAATCCCATTTCCTGCATTTACATACATTTAGGGACTATGGTACTATGGTGATACAAAATCCAGGAAATAATTAAGTTGATTATAATTATAAATTCTGCCAAAAATAAAAGTAGGCTACTAAACTATGTATAACAAAAATTTGGATGGTCATTTTAACACATTCTGTTGACTATAAACTAACGTTGCACCTACATGTCTACTAACTCTCATTAGAGTGTTAGTAGAGTATTAGTAGATAGGGTTAGGGTTAGAATAAGTTGACATGTAGTTGCATAGTTACTTAGTCAGTAGACTGGCTGTTGGAGGACCATCACAATAAAGTTATCAGATATTAGGCAGACTAATACTAATGACAGTTAGTTGACATGTAGTTGCAAAGTTACTTATAGTCACCAGAATGTTCAAAAGGGACCATCAAAATAAAGTGTTACCAAAAGATTTTACTTTTTTGATTAATAGGGGCCGATTGCCAAGACTTGAGGTAATAATTTTATAAAGTCAAAAATGTTCACCATTAATGTTTTGTGTGTAAATAAAATTGAAATTATGTGAGACCCAATTTCCACTTAATGTAAAAACTACATATAGTATATTTTAAATAATTGTTTAATAGCATCTTTTTATGAATGAAGGCCAGTTTCACTGATATTAATATAGCTACTGACGTCTCGATGAAAAGGACCCCACCCTCCCCCAAATTTGAAACATTTATTAGGCTTCAAAATATAACAACTTTTAATTTAAGTAAACTTTAAACAATCTTCACTTAAACCCATAATAAATGCCATATTTACCTGTGCCCTTCCTGTCTAACAGGTACGAAATATACAGAAATTGAATAAGGTTATAAAATAGTCTGCAATGCATACATTAAATTAAATATAGATTAATCCTTATTAAATCTACAACGTTCTTTAGACAAGATCGGTGTAGGGGTGGGCGATATTGACAAAAATGAATATCTCGATATTTTTTTTCAATATCTCGATATCGATATTCAGACGATATTTTTGCGGGGGACGGGGGGGTATTGCATAACTCCTGACACAAATTAAGACAAATACTGAAACTTGAGTCTTATATCTAGTAGAGAAAATGTAATAATAATTATTCTCTCTAGACCAATTCAATTAAGATTATGAGAAATTATTGACATTGCACTCTTTAGCAGTAGCACTTGTGCAATTCTACATATCCCTTTTCCTTAGTTCAGTGGTTCTCCAATGTTTTAGAGTGCCGTACCCCTCTTCCACTTAGACTGCAGGCACAGCTTTTCCATTTCACGAGTTCGCATCTACATATAATTATTATGATAAAGATTATGCGTACTTGGCGTGCTGTCCGGGTGGAGGGCTCCGAGCTCGGAATTCTGCCCGAACCCAGAGTACTCCCCCCGTGGTAAGAGTAGATGGAACTATAGATGGAACTAAAAGAGAGGAGATGGGGTGGAGGTGGGATGCTGATAAACTGTCAAGGAACCAGTGTGGGTTCTGCTGATATTTATGTTGTCCTAGATTGATTACTGATTGCTCTCCACTGGTGCTGATTGGGTTAATTAACTGCACCTGCTCCTCCCGAACCTTGTTTATCAAACCTCATTAAGAGACAATATTTTGCCCCCTTTAATAAATTTTTCCATTTCATTTTTTACCTTTGTAATACCTTTAAAAAATAAATAATTCCTTAAATAAAAACAATGTTCACTAAATAGGCAATGTTAAAAATCGTTTAATATTAATAAAAATATTATAATAAAATCGCCAGTAGGTGGCGGTAACTCATTGTCTTTATGTTTGTGAGTTATCGAGTCATTCATTGAATCTCACGGTTCGTTCAAAGCCACAGATTCCGTTGCAAAATAGAGCAATAAGCCTGAGTATACTGTTTTAAATTTAGTAAATCACTTAATGTTACCCTTTTTTTTTTTTTTTTTTAACTGTTGTATAAAATCAATGTCACATTTGAAATCGTGTGTGGATATTCGGTAAACATTGCATCAACATTAAAAACACTGCCGGAGATCAGCAACCATGCGCGCTCTCTACACTGCTGAAGAAGCGCGGATGATCTGAAAACACAGACAAGTAAGCTGGAGTTCAGCAATCTTCATTTGAGATTTTCAACTTCAATTGACGTGTCATTCAGTCAGTCTATGTTCTGTCACGAGCCGCTTGCGCTTGAGAACGGCTGCCTGTTAAGGATTTCCTTTAACACCCGGAGTGCTAATGCCGAATGACGTGCTGGTTGTCCTCAAAACAGTAACACGGCGGTTATCGCTCATATAATTTTTTTTTGCCAACGTATAGTTAAGGCGGCAGGCGTGAGTTGCTTAGGCGGCCGCCTTAGTTTTTTGTTTTCTCTTTAACTTCCTTCAGCTCTTTTCATGTTTGGGGGGTTGGATTGTACAAATTATGAAATATTCGATATCCCAATTTTGCATATCGTCCAGACAACAATTTGGATATTATCGTCTAAACGATATATCGCCCACCCCTAGATCGGTGAGTAATTTGCTCTGTTTCCCTTTGTTCTTTGGTTAACTAAAGCCTTGTTCACACTACATGCTTTTAAAACGTTGGGCTGAACTGTGCAGTTCACACTACATGACTTGCTCTCTGTGAAATCAGGAGTGTTCAAGTTGTTGAGCTGTTCACACCACACGACACAACGTGATTGATCCACAACAGGAGGTAACACACTACAGGAGTTGACAACAACTCTGTCACCCAACGATTCTACAAACCGCGTTTTGTCACGAAAAATCACGTGATAAAACGAACCGGGAATGACAATAAACAGAATTACACTAAGATTTAATGTACATTTCAACCTATAACATTTTGCTTACCTGGGTGTTTGAGGGCGTTTGTAATTTCCGTCCACCTTTTCTCTTTCTCACATCTCATGTCCAACATCATAAAGGCATGCATGCTCCTGCCACAGTTCGATTAAACTTGCTCCTAAAATTTGCTGTTGAGTCCATTGCTTTCTTGACGACATGTTGCTCATCTTTCTGTAAACTCGTCTTGGTCGTGTTTGTTTGAAAATCGCGCATTTCGCGTATTTACCGGTATTTACCATGGTATTTGCGGTGACCTCAACCCATGCCTTGCTCTGATTGGCTCTAGCTCATGACATCACTGAGATTGAGTCGCGCGACAGCTCTGGATATCTAGCACGCTAGATATTTTTCTGGGCTCGGCGACGCGTCTGCGAGGCGTCTGCGAGCGTCTTTGATGCGTTGTTGGCTCTTTCATACTAACAGATTGGCAAGCGTTCATCGTCCGCTAATCCCCCGCGATTTGCACGCGATAACACCCTGACCTGTCGGCGAGCTCAACGATTTGCAAATCGGGCTTAAATCGGGCTTAAAATCATGTAGTGTGAACTTGGCTTTAAATGACAAACAGAATTGGCTGCTGTCCCTTTAAGATCTGTCGCTGATGACAGGATCTTACCCATTTAATTTTCTCATTTACGCTTGACTTTCATTTAAGGTTTTATTTAACTCATTTAAGGCTGTTCTTGTGAGGATACAATTGACAAAACGGAAATTTTGGAATAAATGTGTGTATTATTATTATTCAAGTGCGAAAGAGATCCGGATTCTGGCGCGCTGTCTGTGAATGTCCTGACGCACACGCACACGACGCACAGACAGCGCGCCAGAATCCAGATCTCTTTTATACCTGCTCATTAGAACTTTCAGTGAGCTCTTTTTAGAGTGTGGACTATGGTGTGGACGCGACGTACCTGGATGCGGACGCGCGCATCGGCACAGGCTATATTCTGCTCCTCCAGGGCGATGACGGCGTGCGGTTAAAAAAATCATAAACGAACCTGAATGTGGGGGGGACACAAACGGGATTTTGAAAAGTGGGGGGGACATGTCCCCCCTGTCCCCATAGGAAATTACGCCCATGGCTAAAAGTATAAAGTATGCTGCAAATGCTGTTTCATAGTGACTTTAACACTCTTATACATAAATTTAACATACATTAGTTAGAGTAGACACCATATTTAATTACAAAGCCATAAAGATTTCTGCAATTCTTTAACTCTAACATGTTCACACATTGAAAATCTTCCTAAAACTATTCTAATGTAAAGGGTTGAAATGTAACCATCTGTAAAACCCCTGCTTGCTTTTTTGGTAAACTGTCATATTGTAAATCTTCATTAAAACATGTTGCATTAAAAAATGTGGCATTACATATATTAATAAAATATTATTGTATTGCCAATGTTTTTTTTTAAACCATTCTGTGAATTGTTGTAAGAGAAGAAATGTGACAATTTAAATAATATTGGTTTTATTTACATAGATTTACTTCTTTCAGCTGCCAAAACACTGACATTATGCTTTTTTCACAAATTTAAAAAAATGGCATCTATGCTCTGATGAACTTTCATTTTTTTATATCCTCAGAACCAGCTGTACATGCACTTGACCAACTACTCCGTAAACAAACACAATGAGAACTTTGAGCGAGACGAAACGGTGGACAAAGGCAGCAAGCGGTCTATTGGGTGGTTCACAGAGTTCCTTCGAACCAACGATTACGACGTGGCCAAATTCTGGGGCGATGTATCAGTGAGTTGTTTTTATTCTATTGCTTCTCTTTGTTATATTTTAAATTTAGGATTGCATGATACAATGGAGAAATGTGATGAACAATATAACTTGTTTGACAATGGAGTGGTGCAGGAATGACGTCAGAACCCGGATGTCTAATACGCCGCTGGTTCTTTTGAGACTTTCTTATTGGGCTTTATAATGGGGTTTTTCAATTAATGAGTAAAATAAAGCCTGTGGTAAATATAACTTGTTTTGACTATACTTTGACGTTTTGTTCTACAAAATACAACATACACTGTACACACTCACACCCCAAGCTTTCTAATCTACAGTAGTTGCTTATTAAAAACGCACGTTTTCAAAAATGAACATAACTACTTCAAAATTTGCCTCTACAATAATCTTAATCAAACAGAGTGGTCCGGGGAAAAAAAAAACACAGTAAAAAACATACACACTGGCAATAGCTATGACTTGAGAAAACAAAATAAAGAAATAAAAGTATAAACTTGCAAAATAAAATAAAAGTAATAAACAAACAAAAAAAAGAATACAAAATAAATAAATACATAAACAAACTGGAACTGCAAACAAAACAATTAAAAAAAACAAGACTGCAATCTTTCAGGGAACTAGAGAGAAAATAAAATAAAAGACTAGATAGCAACAAAATCAAGAGAGAACCTAAAAATAAGGCTTTTGGAGAACTAGATTTAAAACAAAGACTGAAGAGTAGAGTAGAAAATAGGAGGAAAGAAAATAAATGGAAAAACCATAAAGAACAGATGACCACAATCAAGAAAACGAGACCTAGACAAGGACTAAAAAAGTGGTCATGGTAACGGGAAATAAGGGGTGATATGAGAGGAGAACATGGCCAATACAAACAAAGACAGTGCTGTGTCCTCAAGCACAAGACAACAGACATGGCTGCAGGGCAGGACACTGACAAAATCATACAAGTATGCACCATTTAAGGGTAGATAAGATACAAGGTGTACCTTCAAGGGTACCTTATGACAAATTACCATGTTATTTGGTGTTACATAAGTAAAAATTCAGTAACTGTGTTTTTTATTATTACCATGGTTTTACTACAAATATCATGGCTAAAATATGGTTCCTGGTAACCATGGTACATTTCTGTTTACTGCAGTTTTACTACAAATACAAAAGTCACACTTTAATTACTGTATTACTGTAATGGGTTTTGTGTAAAGGCCTGCCAGTGACATGCTGTTGTTGTATCCCTAAAGATAAAACTTTTGCACATTTTTTGACAGATTTATTAACAATTTACAGAACATAACATGATTCATTTGAACTTTTAACAATAAATTTTGTGCTTTAATTGCACAAACTTGCCTGATTCTAATAAATGTGACATGCACACTACTCTTCAAAAGTTTGGGGTTGGACATTTTTTTTAAAAGAAGTCTCTTCTGCTCACCTAAGCTGCATTTATTTGATAAAAAAAACCATATGTGACAAGCAGGACGGGGCCAAGAGCCGTGGGAAGCGAGGCCGGTGGAGCGATTGCTAATGAGTGTTACCTGCGCCACACCGGGAGTATAAAAGGAGGAGTAACGACAGTGAAGGACGAGAGAGGACCAGTGACCTGATGTATAAACGTTGCGTACGCACAAAAAAGCTATTGAAATGTGCGCAAGCAATTTTACAGGCACATATGGGGATTTATAAATAATAAACTAGGCGTAAATATGTGTGCACCGTACAGAACTATAGATCGTGTGTACGCACACTTTTACTGGAGTGAGCGAAGTAATGAATTAAAATAGAATTATTTAAACTGTTTTACATCTATTTACACATTTAGATTAAATATGCCACTCTCATTCATGGAGTTAAGCACTGAAATTCATAAAATCATTATCCAAAAGTTACAACATTATTATTATTAATTTAAATAGAAATATTTTTGTTGAATGCATTGCTTTTGAACACTTTTCCTGTGGCATGCTGTGTTTTAGAGTTTTACACACATCGAGGATTGCTTGGTGGCACATGATACGTCCGCTTTAATTTATGTTCTAAATAGCAGATTTTCTGAGAAAATATATAATCTAAATAAATAATAATCGATGCGCTCTTGACTGTCTAAGCAGATGGCTTAGCAACATAGACAGTTATAATGACAGACACAGAAGAACTCGCTCAGTTATCGAACGGTCCATTGATAACAGTGACTGTTTTAACTGTAATACAGTTCCTGAATCATAAAAAAATGACGTCTAACTGACGTCAAACCTTTATAATGTGTACACTTTTAATTTGTTTATTGTGAAATAACTCGAAAAAAACTGCGTATATTCAGATGAGTAGGAGAAATAGTTGTAACTTACACAATTATTTGGAAACAGTTTATTTTTCCACTTAGAAGCTTATTTTATACACTGAATTTAAAATTAGTGGTTAAAAACACACCTTTGGATCTATATTTTTGCCTGAGGATCAACACTTTTGTTACAACATCATCAATCCGCCCATCCCTAACCATTAGTCATATAGCACATTGTGTTTGGACTTTCTGAAGATCTTCAGATCTTATAGATCTTCTTTTTACTTACAGTATGACAAGCCTTTCACAAAGGTTGTGTTCTTTCACCTATATGTGCTTTTTTTTAATTGTCTATGTAAACTTGCACTAGATGGACAGTTGCGGTGTACTTTTTAGCTTTTTACGCCACTAGAAATGTCTTTTTAAGGCACTGTGTCAAGTTAAAAGAAGTTCTAAAAATTATGCATATGATGTCATCGCGTCACACACGTCAGAAGACATGGCTCACCCAGATTTGTATCCACATTCCCATTAATTTAACGGATTAATGGCTTTAATTTCATATCGCAATGCATATCACAACCCTGATGATAAGCTTATGGAGATTTGCAGTATTTTTCAGAATGCGATAGATCATGTAGCTCTACTTTAATCAGCCTCCTGGCTCAGGTTTCTCAATTGTATCAAATGTTCCTTTCAAAAAGGAATCTGTTTCCTGTCAGTGTGTTACCAGTGTGACAGCTCTGCCCTTATCTTTCCCCTGCTTCTGTTTGCACTGCCTCTTTCCCCTTACTGCCCACTTCTTTATTTTGATCTATTTGTATTCTTCCATCTTTTAAATTGAGAGCTCATCCACTCATTGCACGTCTGCACCTGTTGACTCCTTTGCCAAGCATTCAGAAGTGTCACAATTTACCCAGCGTGCGCCTTCTCTGTAACCCATTGTCTCTTCACAAGTTGGTCTATTTTGTTGAAGTAATTTCTCAGATGTAGAAGTCGGTCAGAAGGCACTACTGATAACTAATGTTAAATTCTCATTCATTTTGAGTCTAGCTGAGGACACAAACACACACAATTCTTTCTGTTTTCTGTGGAGGATGCACGCTGGGATCTAACCTGCTTCTCCGGAACTGCACGTTTTGGGTCCGCGGGACGCTCAGCAAACGTCCCGCATGTTATCTGCCCCTCATACTTCAACACAGGCTCTGTTTAATCATGCAGGGAGACCGCCGGCCTGCCAGACCTCTGATAAGCGAGTACAGCAGCTGATACAGGCCGTCTGTTCCTGTCTTCCTACGATCTGCCCCTGTCTTCCCGTAGCGTGCTGTCAGTCTTTGACCTATCATGTCTCTTCAGGGAGCTGGGATGATAATGAGTTCCTCATACGGGCTGTTTGCACATGCAATGAGATTTCACGAGCATGTCCTCAACGAAAGTTAACACAATGTTATGCATATCTTGCGATTAGGGCAGTTCAATTCATAAATGTCCACCTTTGAATGCACTGTTTAGAGTTGTTTAAGTTTGTTGTGTGTTGTCTTTTATAACCAAAGCGTGTTTTGTGCATGTGTTCGCAGGAGCTGGTGGTGAAGACCCTGATAGTGGCCGAGCCACATGTCCTCCACGCCTACCGCATGTGCCGTCCCGGACAGCCACCAGGGAGCGCCAGCGTCTGCTTCGAGGTGCTGGGTTTTGACATCATCCTCGACCGCAAGCTCAAGCCCTGGCTGCTAGAGGTCTGTTCTCACCCTCTCTCCTCAACCAGTACACTTTTTGATCCCACTTATGCTGATATACAGTATACACTCCACATGTGTGCTCTCACCTGTTAGAAGCCAACATGATGGAAGAAAAATTGTCTCTTTGTCTCTTGACCATGTGAAGGCTTTTTTTATTTTATTCTCATTTAATTCTTATTTAAATTTATAGGGTAATCTAACAGTGCTGTAATTATTCACATCGTGTCTTTAGTAAATCCTGACAGTAGTTTTTTAACACCAAAAGAGAGTTTGCGCTGGTGCCAGCTGTTAGTAAATCTGGGCCAAAATTTAAGAAAATTATCAATAGACACACAAAAAAAAAAGTCTGTAATTTTTACTGAAAAGAAAAACACAAACAAACAAAACAAAACTGCCAAATGTGGTTGTCAGAATAATTCAGTTATACAGTAAAAATATAAACATGTTAACCGAATAACCTGTAAATTCTACAATTTAGAACTACAATTTACAAAAAAAATAAAAAAAAATAAACCTGTAAATCCAACAGGCCTTTTCTGCTGAAGTAGCAAGGCCACAAGCTGAAATAAATAGTAATATACAGAAGGATAGTGTCATGCATAAAAAATACAAAACACCATTATGGTAACACACAAATGGCACTAAAATAATTCAATAGACATTAATTTAATAACATAAAACCCTAATGTTCATAACTGATAACAAAAAAGCTTTTCCAACTTCAGGCTGAACGGTTCTTAGAATGGTGAGAAAAGTTCCAGGTGTATTTCCACTTGATCATAGTTCAGCACGGCACCTTTACCAACTGTTCTCGGCCTGCAATTCTCAGCATGGTTGGCTAACCGTGCTGAACCGTGCTGGTAGAATGCGTGTAGTGAAATCACATCTCAGGATTGGTCACTTGTCTGTTGCTTGGCTACCAGTTTCTCTGTAGCTGGCTAACAGCTCTATTTGAGCGATGTAAACACAAATTAATAAAAAAATTAAAATAAATATCTGATCACCCTCCATAACAAGGTCGCTATTTACATCTCATATCGTCTGTTAACTCTTGCGTTAAGGGAATGACTGATGCATTTGTATTACTTTCAAAAGAGCTCCGTTATTAGCCCTACAGAGGAAAATAAAACCATATCCGTACCGGCTGGCCTGGATCGGCACAGAATGGGAAAGCAAAGAGAACGGTTTGGCCCAATGGTATAATAAAATTAAGGAAAACATCAAATGTGAAGTGTTACACAGGAAATTCTAGGAATGTTATGGCTTTTCATTGTAAATTATAAGATGATTTTTTCTTTTTTACCTAAAAAAATTGTGCATTTAACAGTACATTTTACTTTAAAATTACACAAATGTAAGGTTATATCTATTAGAGTTTTTCCTCCGTATATAGTTCAGCTCCGTAAACAGGTTTTTTCTGTCACATTTTTACAGTCATTTACAATTAAAATTACAAACTTTTTTCACAGTGATACATTAGTGGGTTGCTAAGCTCACAAAAATTCACTTGCAAAATGTTTGGTTAATACTGGGCTTTTAATCAAACTATTTTTTTTAAATCAATGGTTTTCAGTATTTAATGCAATCGACCATCTTGGATTAATAATTATTTCACTGAGGTCATTGTATTGCATTCAGGGATTGCCTAGTTCATGAAGGACACATGCAAAGCTCTTTTAAAATTAGGTATCTTAGAGCTACAATGTTTCTGCTTATCTTTTGGAACTTTGTTTCACATTGGTCGCATGCCTATGGCCTATGGTATATGGTTGCATGCCTACAAATTCAGTCTAGGTAGGCAGCTCAATAGGTTTTTAACAAAGATATAGAGTGGAATGATTGCCAAATTATGCCCATTTTAATTTTGTGGAAATGGGAATAGGATGCATTCACCTTGGTTTTGCTAAAGATGTTGGGTTTTGCGTCCTTTTGTTCAACTTTTAACCATTTAAGGCAAAACGTTCCATGTAATTCAGCTAAACAAGGGACTCCCACTGAAAGATGATCTATAAAGGCAGTTGTTTGTGTGTTTGAAAACAGTTGGTTCCTTAGATTCTGGGGTTTGGCTTTTTTTTGTTCTGTTTCTCATTTTCATTTCCTTTTGCTGTGGTATTCTGTAATGTTGGATGACAGTCATCTAAACAACATTTCCCAGCCGTTCCCAGCATGGACATCTTTTAACTCGACAAACATAAAATGATTGTGCTGACTATACCACTTCACCATGCGTTTGTCATGGTTATTGCTTAACCGTATAGCAACTATATTTTTTAGTGAATTGTAGAAGACACCAAACATTTACAACCCAGTTGCCATTTAAACGTTTATTCATTGTTTAATCAATTTTGTTTTGATTTTGTTTCAACGATCTTTCAAATCAAATTAAATTATCAGTGTTGAATTATTAGTATTTTCTTAATAATTTAAAAAAAAACATTTTGTAACAGGTAGCCTAGTCTGAGCTAGGACTGTTCTGTTTGGGTGGGTTTTGTGTTTTATTGCAGTGTCTCTATTTTTAGTCATTCTCCTGTGTTCATCGCTTACCTTCATTTCTCATTATCTTATTAGTTTGGTCAGGTGTGTCTTGTTTCGTTCATCAGTTTGTTCAGTGTATTTAAGCCCTGTGTTTCTTTCAGTTCTACCATAAAGACTCGGGAGATAAAATCATGTAATAAAAGCATATATTTATTAACAGGCCAGCAAACAAATATTTATAAAGTTCTTTGGCGTAGGCCTCTTCCGTAGCGCGTGATCCGAGGGTAGCGGAATCTGCATGTCCTGCCTGAAGACGAAGGCAGGGGCGCAGCTGCCCCTGGGAGGTATGGGAAGGGACCAATCCTTGTGGTGGTGGGGAGGATGGAGGGGAAGGGACCATCCTGGTGGTGGTGGGAAGGATGGAGGGGAAGGGACCATCCTGGTGGTGGTGGGGAGGATGGAGGGGAAGGGACCATCCTGGTGGTGGTGGTGGTGGGAGGATGGAGGGGAAGGGACCATCCTGGTGGTGGTGGGGAGGATGGAGGTGAAAGGACCATCCTGGGGGTGGTGGGGAGGATGGAGGGGAAGGGACCATCCTGGTGGTGGTGGGAAGGATGGAGTGGAAGGGACCATCCTGGTGTGGTGGTCGGGAGGATGGAGGGGAAGGGACCATCCTGGTGGTGGTGGGGAGGATGGAGGTGAAAGGACCATCCTGGGGGTGGTGGGGAGGATGGAGGGGAAGGGACCATCCTGGTGGTGGTGGTGGTGGTGGTGGGGAGGATGGAGGTGAAGGGACCATCCTGGTGGTGGTGGTGGTGGTGGTGGTGGGGAGGATGGAGGGGAAGGGACCATCCTGGTGGTGCTGGTGGGGAGGATGGAGGGGAAGGGACCATCCTGGTGGTGGTGGGGAGGATGGAGGGGAAGGGACCATCCTGGTGGTGGTGGGGAGGATGGAGGGGAAGGGACCATCCTGGTGGTGGTGGTGGTGGGGAGGATGGAGGGGAAGGATGGAACTAATTGTTTTGCGTCAGCATCTGTGAATCTGTGAATCTGTGAATACTGCAAGTATTAGAACATGATTGGTTAGATGTGAAGGCAATAAGTGATGTAACGATTGAGTCTTCCTGGCAGGACTTACGCTAAAGCTTTCATTTCTTGGTCAGTCCTCATCGTGCTTTTAGCTCCTTTTCTGTTCCTTGTTTCTAAAGAAGAGTGTTTTGTTTTGTTAAATAAATCTGATACTGCTGCAAGTAGATCCATCTTCCCACCTTATTGCATCCTACACATGACACACAAAAAAAAACATTTAACTAACAATTGCTGGCTGGGAAGACCTATATCAAGGTGGATATTTCAATTTTGTAGAGCTGTCAATCGAAGCTTTAATAAGTTAAAATATTATTTGTTTTGTTTCCATATCATTTAACAATAAGCTGACCTACAGTCCACAGCAATCCATTCTTAAAATCAAATTTACCAATAAAGGCCGTTTGCATAAGACATAAGCTATTTACATTTACATGTTTTGTCTTACGCTTCTTTTACAGTCCTGTTACCCATGTACATACTATGTATGTACTTTTTATATAGTAATTACAATTACTGGGTAATAACTAGGTACTAACCTACCCCTAAACCTACCTCTAACCCATGTACTTACCTTATATTAGCCAGTACTTTCTAGGTAAGTACACTGTAAGTACACGTAAGTACTGTACTGCAAAAGGAAGCGTTACCCAATATTTTCCCATGATGTCTTTGGCTGTTAGGATGCATCATACTGGAATGGTTTTAAGACAGAGACGGAGTGTTTCTAGCTGTCCCAGTGCATGGACGTGTCCTATGTGAACGGTTCTTCACTCATTTTGGACTGCCTGCCCACAGTAAGGGTGATTTTCATGATGAATGTTGGCTGCAGACTGGCAGAAAGGTGGTGCTTCCTATGTTATGGAATGTACTAACTGGTCAAGACACATTATTAAAACCTTGATTTTTGACAAGCAATTTTTATATATATTTGATTGTTCTAACTATGTTATATTGACAGCCCTACACATTTTTGAGTGCTTTTGACTTGAGAAAATGCTGCCTTTAACATCTTAAGTGGGGTTCCTGCACAACAACAAGGATAAATGCTTAAATAGCTGCGTATTCAGGACTGACGTTCAGCATAAACACAGGGCTGAGTTTGCTTACACCAGAGCAAGAGCAGACTCTCTCTCCTCTTTCCTCCGTTTGACAGACACGCTGCAGAAATGTAGGTCAGGACTGTGAGTTAAGACGGTTAGGATGCAGGAATGCTGGCGCTCTTACATGTGGGCTAATGTGCCTTTTGCTAACCCAGAAGTTCCATGTCAGGTTTTCTGGATCACCCACACTTCTGTGTGTCAGTTAAAGCATGACCTAAATCTTTTAACCCAAACTTCTGGCTCCTGCTTCCATCTTACTAACCAATTCTAGAATGTAAAATGCCTTGGGATGATTATGTTTTATTTTTTTGCCAATTCTATGAAGAATTTGATCTTTTATTAGAAACAGTTTTATTTTTGGGCTTTTTGCCTTTTTTTTTATTTTATTTTTTTATTGAATAGACACACCAGAGAGGGGATTTTATCAAGGGATTGGAATCACACTACAGGCTGGATTCAAACCTACAACTCCCATGTGAGCACCACTGTATGACACATATATGCTTACTGCTAGGCCACAGCACTGAAAGAAAGTTTGCACTTGTAATGACAAATCAAGGATGTTAAGAGGCTAAAAGCAGGATTAGAACTTGCCCCTTTTAAGTCAACAGGGTGCGAATTTTAAAAAGAGGATAACACGGTATAGGAAACACCGATTTTTGTCGTTTTTGTCTGTACTGACAGCACTCCAAATGTACAAAAAAATGAGCTCAATGTTAAAATTGACCGGAGTTCTCCTTTAAGTTTACAGAGTTTAAGTGTCAGTAGTACTATATTAAACTACTGTTGAATATAATGTATAATAATGCAATGGGTTAATATGTGTGGGATCTGATATTGCCAAATGTCTTATGTTACCAGTAAAAAGTATTATTTTTAATATTTAGTCAGTGACAGAGTGCAAGAATATTGACATAAACATTTTATTTTTGTTGAACTGGATCACGTTGCAGGCTTTATTTGAACTCGTATGCCCTGTATGAGCACCATAACTCAATGCACGTGTGCTAACTGCTAGGCCACGGGCCAAGAGAAAAGTGATTTTTTTTGTTGTTTGTTTGTAGTTGTTTTAAGTCAAGTAATTTTGTTGCAGGTTTTAGGTCTCATGTTGAGTGACGGTCGTTCCCTTGCAGTTCTCCGGCGCTGTTAGTGTCTCTTCGCAGGTTTTGGGAGAGAACACAAACTGTGGCGGTAGATTCAGTCGTTCAGCCCCAGTGATAATGATCCCTCAGTGCTACTAGCAGCCGCCACAAACTCCCATCAATTAACATCCCACAAGCTCCTCACTGAGGGGGAAAAAAAGCTGTTTCTTTTTCACGCTACATTTACCGAGCGAACATTTATTTCCGATTTCAAGTGATTAGTCAAGACGCATATCCACACTGCAGCATCTGACGGAGAGAGGCAGGAGGTGTGATTTTCTGCTGTCTGTTCTCTTATGAAAGTTTCAAAGCTGACTGTCGTAATCTTTAATGGATAAATATTGGCAATTGTCCGCTGCGGTATTCTTTCAACTTCCCCATCGTCCTCTATTTAATTTCAAGTTTTGATGGCTTACTCTTATCAGATATTCTATAAAATTATTTCTTTGATGCATAAATTGTTATGATTGATCTACAATTATAATTTATTCAGGTTTCAGTACATATGCAGGTCTTCTGGTTCTTTTATCAAGACACTTCACTGTCTGCTGCAGTGGCAACAAAAAAGAAAAATGTAACCTCTTACTTAGACAGAGAAATGTCATATTCTCCTTTTCTTCATCACTTATCAGCTGTTTTTCATTTTTTATTTTCAGTTTCTTTTCCCTCTTATTTGCAAATGAGGCTGAAATGCCATCTGGGGTTTTACAATACCTTCAAACTGACAGCTCTCTCGTTCTGTCTCTCTTACTCACACACATCTTACTGAGAGTTTTAAAACTTGTGTTTTTAAAGAACCCCAGCTCAAATAAACATTTTGATACATTCATTGACAATCAATGCTCGATTTGCAACAAAACACTAACACAGACACACTCAAATAACACAATTTCTCAAGAGCACACACTGGATAAATTAACACGAGCACACGTATAAACAGACACTGTTATACAAATACACTTCAAAATGAACACACTAATGCACAACACAAATACACCAAACACTACCATGCACATTTTTAAAACCACACATAAACACAAAAACAAGGCTTTTCAAACCGAGAGACCCGCAGGGGCCAGCAGGGGATGCTTCAAGTTTCGCCGAAAATTTTAGAGAAAACATGTTTTTACAATTTTTCTTTTTCTTTTACAGTGCTGTCAAAGTTAACATGCTCACAAAAAATATCAAACAAATATGCAGTTAAATATGCAAATAACAATAACCGCAACAGTAGTAGTAGTTGTAATAATATTAAAATATATATATTTTTAAGTCATTTACTTCATTAAACATGATTATTTTATGCCATTGACAAACATATTTTTTAACAGTAAGAAATACAAACCTATTTTTAAATTAGTTTTGAAAATCAAATGAATTGAAACTTCTTTTCAGGTTTATACATTTGACTACTCTTATAGTGCATAGTAAAAAGATACACACTGCAATACAAAGTAAATATTTCCAGATGCAATTTAAATCACACTTTTTTTTTCTCACACAGCATAAATGGGTCTATACATACTTTTTTTAATAAAATACAATTTTACTTTTTACTCTCCTTTTTAATTTTTATAACGATTTCGAAAAATGCAGCTCACTTCTGGGTACAAGTTAAAATAAAGTAGGTACACACACAAAATCATTACACACCTTTAAAATAATATAAACGCATATCATAGGAATGCTAACATACACACTCCAATAAACCTAAATCAAAAACACACAAACGTGTACGCGCGCACACACAACACACATCGCTAAAACAACTCAATCACACTCAAACAACACTCTAACATCTAACATTTCTAAAAGACCAATACATATGCGCCTTCAAAAACACACATTGGCTAAATAAACACATATGCACACATTTGCACATATACAGCTAAAATGACCACACACACACACACACCCCACACACACACACACACACACACACACACACACACACACACAACACACACACACACACACACACACACACACACACACACACACACACACACACACACACACACACACACACACACACACACACACACACACACAAACAGAAGCTGTGCAGCAGCACTTTAGCTCTGGCCAAACAGCTAATGTTCTGAGGCTTTTGTACTGATTTTATCTCCTCTGCTGGTTTTATTCTCCTTCCATTGACATTCAAAACATTTGAGCCATTGATACGAGCAGGAACACAAACATGGAAACCAGAGAAACCTCACTCTCTTTAACTCGCCTCACATCATACGCTAGACGTGGTTAGGCACCATTGTCCACGTCTTCACCAGAGCGCATCATTAACATGTTAATCTGGGTGCTGCTCATTCGCAGGGCTGCTGGGAAGGTTCGTCCACTCCACAGGTCAGACAGAAGCATCTGAGGGACTTGAATAGCCATTAGTCAAATGCTGTGGTGCAACATTGATATCCCCCCCGCCCCCCCACCCCGGGCCATCTCTGTCTTTCCCCCCCTCTTTTCTTTCCAGAAACTGCTCACATTGGAGCCGTTAAGCTGGCATGACGAATAATGCAAAGGCACAGCGACTGGGGAGAGAGAGAGAGAGAGAGAGAGAGAGAGAGAGAGAGAGAGAGAGAGAGAGAGAGAGAGAGAGAGAGAGAGAGAGAGAGAGAGAGAGAGAGAGAGAGAGAGAGAGAGAGAGAGAGAGAGAGAGAGAGAGAGAGAGAGAGAGAGAGAGAGAGAGAGAGAGAGAGAGGAAACATGGCTTCTCAATTCACTTCTTTCAATCAGTATAGTGTCTGGATGGTTTTGACAGTTCCAAAACGTAGCGAGCTGCCTACTAGAAAGCATTTTAGGGCAACATAGGTGCGCTCCCGACAAGACAGCTGTTTTAAAAGGTAAGTGGCAACATTATGCTGCCTTCTACTTGGGTAAAGTTTAAAGCAGCATTGCGTGTATTTTTCAGAAGGCAATCCCACAATGCATTGTGACAAGCACATTAAGCATTATATCATGTTATCATGATATTTTACATATGTTGCGATATATTAAAAGTTGCAAATATAGTACATCCTACTTTACATGCATATACAGTATAATAATGTAAAGCAATACATTCTACATTACAGATCTTGTGTGATTGTTTGTGCCGTTGCATTGCAAAACATGTGAAAAAAATGTTTTTAGTTTGATAGGTTGTAGGGGAGGCTCTGAAAAAATTCCAAAAACGAAAGTTTGTACAACAGTTATTAAAAATTGGAATTGAATTGCTATAAATAAAACTGAAACGAAAAAAAAATTGCATAATAAAAATGTATAATTCAATTCAAAGCACTTTATTTGTCCCCAAGGGGAAATTTGAAAGGGCACATTACAGTAGCTTACACAGGCACACTCCGCACCATACGTACCACATATCATCATACATAAATCAAAATAAGTCATAATGCGAGACAAGAAAAATAAAAATAAAATAAAAATAAAATATACAAAAATCATCTGTTCCTAATAACGTTCATAAGGAAACTTAACTGAAATTATTAATCCATTTCAGAAACTGAAATGCTGCATTTTTATATTTTCAGAAAACATCACATAGTATGTTTTATAAGCTGTTTTCCTCATGGGGAGCAAAATATTTCATGATTATACCATTATAATCAGGACAACACCACACACACACACACACACACACACACACACACACACACACACACACACACACACACACACACACACACCACACACACACACACACACACACACACACACACACACACACACACACACACACACACACACACACACACACACACACACACACAATCCATTTTCACTAACACAAATGCACTAGCAGTGATCTTAACCATTTTTCTATTCTATCTCTGATTCGTGTGGGTTCAATGTTATTGCAGAAACTGTATCTGCAATAAGCACAGAGTAGGAAATAAAAAAATAAAAAAAAAACTGACTTTATTTTGTGTTTAGCTCTTGTGAAGGTTGTGTCCTTGACGCTGTTGGTTTTCTGACAATCATTAGAGAAGCAGCAAGCATCCAGGGACAGGAAGTGCTTGTCAAGTTTTTGCCAAGCGCAGGTCAAGTAGATCTTTAAGAGCTCATCCGCACACCCAAGATGCTCCAAACACACATTTCAAATGCTCCTCTTTCTAAACATGACTTAAAAGTGTTTTAATATACAGCATATTCCAGACCCGTATGCTGTTCATTCATTCTTTATTTTTTTATTTTTATTTTTATTTTACCAGGTTAAAAAAAAAAACTCATTGAGATTCAAATCTCTTTTACAAGAGTGATATAGCCAAGATAGCAGCTACAGACATACATACAGAAATACACATCAAAACACAATCAAGGATCACAACAGTTATTGACCAAAGGATAAAACACATAATCAGTTAAAAGTAACTTAAACTCGTTTAGTGATGGAAGCATAGTCAGATTTAAGATGTTTTGTAAATTATTCCAAGCAGATGAAGCATTATAATTAAAGCCTTTTATTCCTAGCTCTGTTCGAACCCGAGGAACCTTAAGATATAACACATCATTCAAATTTTTATATTGTAGCAAACATTTCTTTTAGAAACGCAGGAATTAGACAACAAATAGACTTCTTTGAGTATACAAAGATGGCAACTCAGCATTATCATATAAAGTGCAATGATGTGCTTGATAACTATAACCAGTAATGAAATCTAAAACGGTATACATTTTTTTAAAATAATGTACTGGTGCAATCATATAAAGCAGATCTCCGTAATCCAATAGTGGTAAAAAGGTGGTAAACAGTTATTTTCTTGGACAAATACACAAACGTGTATTTTTTTTTAATAGAACTGTTACACAGCTCTTGTCATAGAACTGCAAGGACAGTTTCCTGTTTTGCGATAGCTTTGTGTAGAAACACAGGCTTTAAAATCTGTACATTATAGATGCTTTTTAAAATATACTTTTTAGAGATGGACAGTGGTGGGTACTGGGAATTATTTCAATTGTGTGTGCCATAAAAAAAAAAAAAACTTATAACAACAACTAGTCATTTTTGGGTTAACCATCCCCTTAATTTAGCTATGCTGGTCAGGCCATTTTGAGGTTTATGGCGGTACATAGATAGCTACAGTAGTTTTTTTGTTTTTTTTTTAAGAACATAAAAATTTAAGAAGAACCTTAAAAACACTGGTGGTTTAAAAATATTTTACATTTCACCAGATGCTTTTATTTTCTAAGCACAATAAATTTGGTTTTACGCATTAGGAATTCATGCATAAAACAGAATTTTACAACTGCCATCGTTCTTAAGATTTCTCACTGGATGATCATAAATTATGCAAGACATGCATCATGAGATGTCTGCTTTTGCCATATATGTATCCACACATATCTAGCACATTCGCTGTAGGGTTAATTTGATTTTCCTTGCATGTATTAGCCGTCACACTTCTCTATTTAATTTGTATGCCTTTAATTAAGTCATAAAAGTGGTTCAGTGAGTGGAAACTCTAGGTGGCAGTGTTGCTCTGGAGTACTGCTCTTTTCAAATTTATTAAAAACAATATTCCAGTGATCTATTCATCAGTCTATATCAGGGAAAGCTAAACTACTTAGCTTTTTTAATGTAAATAGTTTTTAAACAAAGTAGTATCCTATATAAAGGCCTGCATTAAATCTTTCTTTCACTTGAGTGTTTATTTTGTATGACAGTCAAGTGTGTGTTTGGGAATTTGTGAAAAGGGGGTCAGGTCAGCGGCTGGCCCTGAACACGCACCGAAACACTGATTGAGTTTCGCTGTTGGAAGCAGCCTCTCCAAATGTGACAAAAGAACAAAACAGTGATTGATAAGGATGTGGAACGTGATCCGCACGTCTCTTTCTGCAGCTGCTCCATTAACAGAACTCAGATCAGTATTCCTGCATGTACAGCGCCCAGAGAATTTGAGCAAGTGTTGTTTTTGTTTATCCTGATGTTGTTTATCCTGCATTCATGGGATGGCACATTCGGTACTGCTGCATAGTAATGCATTGTATGCTTTGCATCATTTCAAATATCATATTAACTATGATCAAAATTTCCAGTTCTATCCCAGAGATTTATATCGCACCTGAACATTTAAAGGTCCCCTGACATGGGGTTATTTTATTATTTTATAATGTTTCCTGGGTTGCCCTTATAATGTTAGTATGTTTTTTAGATCAAAATTAGTCATAATTTAGAAATAAAAGGCATTTTTCCTAGCCTGATTTTAGCCTCTGATTTGAACACACTGTTTGAAGGGGCGTGTCTGCTGTGAGACTCAGTGTAACCGCCCACTGCTGTGATTGGCTGACATGCGTGCATATGAAATAGCTACATGTGAAAGTCTCTCGATCTCGAATACTTTTACTACTGCTGCTATTATACGTTTTTACTAATACAGCTATCGAGATTAACGAATCGTGAGAAGTTTTTAAAGTATTTAGATCTATTCCCATCACATACAATGTGTGATGAGCATTGAGCAGATGACAGTCTGTGGATCGAGAGACAACGCAATTTCTCACTCTCTCTAATGCTTTCACTAATGCAAATTCAAACACGATGATGTAAATACAGTAAGAGATTCATTGTGCAGTAACGTGCGTCATTGATTTCATAACGAGTTGTCCTGATAAACTCGCGCTGTGTGGAAAAATGTTCTTTGATCGATTTCTGTATATAATTTGTTCACAATTTAAATAAGATTATTTTCATCCTACTAAAAGAAACGATGTGAAGGTGATATTTTAGTCACTGGCTTGACTTATGCATAAACAGTATTGAACGATTTTGAGAGAAAGATTACCTGTCTGAACTTGAACTTGAATTGTTGCTTGGTAGCTCGATCACTTATTTTCAGACGTTCATCGAGGCCAGCTCTGTATTGTCCCAAGTTGAGGAAACAGTCGTCGGTGAAATTTTTGGACCATCCAAAACTTTGGGAAGTTGTGTCGGCGCATTTCCAGAGAAAATAAAATTAACCCATTGTTTCTTCAGAGGCTCGGATGAAGGAACTAAAAAATACTTTTGTGTTCATTTGTACATCCGAACACCGATCAACTGCCATGCTTCGCTCGTTTGCAAGCCATTATATCTCTCTATTCCACTTTTGTGCTTTGATTGGTCTAACGCCATGATATCTCTCTCGAGGACGATAAACTAAAATCGTACTTCCTAGCTCGTTTTCTCATGGGCGGGTCAAAGTCTCTTTGCGGGCATAGCACAGAAGGGGAGGTAACATTCCCCCATATGACGTCATATAGGGGGAGATTCAAGATCAGCTCGTCTGAGATCTCGTTTTCTCACAGGCAGAGAAAGATAGCCAAAACTCAGTTTACACCGACTGAAATTTCTAGACACGAGGGGACCAAATACAGGCTAGGGGAACTAATATTAATGTTAAAAAACCTCAGAAAGTGAAAATTTCATGTCAGGGGACCTTTAAAGCACACAACCATTCATAAATGTACTATTTATTTTCTCAAAAAAAAAAAAAAAAAAAAAAAAAAAAAATATATATATATATATATATATATATATATATATATATATATATATAAAAGATTATTCATAAAGTTTAGATGTGTTTAAGAATGTAATATACAATACAAAGGCAAATATTAAAAATCTAAGTAAACTTAATTTAAATTAATAGTATGCACTGAAATGATTGCACAGTGAAATGATAATCCACTCTCTGTGGTTTCTTGGATTACTGTCAGGGCATGAATATACCAAAACTTTGAGGAAAGTTACTTTTAGAAACTGAGTGAATTTTTTATTTATTTATTTAACTTGATTTCCCTTAAGCAGCATTTTCCCTATTTTATATGCAATTTATTTATTTGTCAACAAACCTTTGAATGTAATTGCAAAGACACTTTGGAATTGTATTGTGTTTTAAAAATGGTGCGTGCCATTTTTTTCTCTGTTAATAAAATAGAATACTGATGTAAAAGAGGCAACTGTAAGTATCCCATTCCTAGGTTAATATCTCTTAAAAGTTTAAACAGCCCAACACAGAAGTGTTGACTTATACAGTGTTTATGGGACTATCTGCCTGACCAATAGCATTGTATCCTGAAATGGGGCGGTAAAGTCCTCACTGTTGTTTATTTTAAATAAATCAAATGTAAATGCATGTCCCAGTTACACTTAATGTTGCCACATTACTTTACATTACATCAAAAAAAAATAAAAAAAAAAATAAACCAAATAAAAATTTATTAGGTATTTTTACATTAACAATGTAATTAAATCAAGTAAATCACATCAAGTTAGTGTTTTAAGCATTTTTACATTAATTCCAAAATAATAACTCAAGGCAGTGACAATTTAACCCTTTGAGCGGTATGGTCCCCTATATATGATTTTTTATTTCTGTGCCCCTGAGAGTACGGCCCCACATATGGGATTTAGAATGTTCAGTGATAAACCATATTCTTTTATTTTATTAACTGATGTTCAGCTGTTCCTTTTAATACTCTATTTTTGGATCATCAGTCATCATGCTCCGCAAACACTGGTCACAGACACGAAGATATCTTTAATTTACTCATTTTGATTGCTCACTAAAAAAACACAGTCATCATGTTTTCAGGCCATTTCAAGTTAGATTTTCATGTGACATAAAGTGGTGATATCTGAGCTGTTTATTTACTTTGTAATTAGTCTTCATTTTGCTCATTCAGATTCGCGAACTTGGAACAATCACGAAAACAAGAGGCGGGATTTATCTCGTGAACAAATCATCGCCAATCATATCATAGCGTGATGGAGACATTGCCTCCTTTCACGTGACTTTCCCCCATTCATTCTCAATTACCCCCCACCAAACCCACCACACGCTTTAGGGGGTCTGTTAAAAGTCAAATGGGCTCAGGGGAGGCAAGAGAGATGTGGCGTCCCGCTATAATTTTACATGCTGGTGTCGCTGTTGGACAGTGTTTTTTTGGGACAGTGTTTTTGGGACATTGTTTTATTTTTGTAATAGGGATTATTTTTTCATCAATTTATTTTGAGGGAGCACTATATATTGACAGGAGAGATCTTTTTATTTTTTAGTGTGTCATTAGACAAGCATTCTTAATAGATCATCAGTATTTAAATTAGTTTTTTCCATAAAGGGAAAGCTTGTAGATGTAAAATGTGTCTATCTGCTATAGTTTGACTTTTGGTCAACTTTTAAGTGTGCACTAGCATATGGACAACTTCAGAGCTAACAGACACACTTTTGATTGAATGGGGTCTCTACAGAGATACATTAATCTCAGAACAGCTGGATTTCCTGTAGTTTGACCCCATACCACTAGTAAAAACACAATGAAGGTGTTTAAATTAAATATCAGCGAAATCTTTTGATGGTGTCAAGGAGCTTTTGTAACATCTACTTGCGTCAGAACGATTTTTCTCAAAAGGTGTTGAATTATTAATAAAAAAAATGGCTGACATCCTAAATCTGCAGGACTGCTGCGTGGCAGATCTTGATGAGGTGTCTTTGTTGCTTTGTGAAATGGGCCATCTGCGGGGCATCTACTCAGCGAGAGGTGACGTGGCCCGGCTCGGAGAGCTAAGAAAGCGTGAGCCGGATCAGCTTCTGCTGCTACAGTTATTGCTGCTAAGGTTACGGCTGATACAGTAAATTCATTGATTTAGTCCACCCTCCCACCAAACCCCCCTCTGACGCTCAGTTGTGATGTAAATATTATCTTACGGTCCTCTCCTAAGCGATCACCTTTCTGAGGGAGATTAACATCCAAGCGGGGCAGCTCTATTAAGAGCCCAGCAAGGGGTGGCTGTGTGTGCTGTCATCTCTCTCTGTTGCTGCCATCTTTCTTAAACCGTTTGTCCTTGCTGACGCTGAAGCACTAATGCCGTGTGTCTTACACACTGTAATGTGCAAAGCTGTACCCAAAACTAATTTTTTTGCAATATTGGAGCTAGCAGCAGAGTGAGCGAATGCTTTTGCTGTTATTTGTCACGGGTGGAATACAAAAGAGCATATTATTATCTTGGGTGAAGAAAACCCTCCAGGATTCTTACCTGCTGATAAATGGCATTAGGAATTGTTCTTCAAAAAAATCCTGCTGCCCTTTACTCATCCTCATATCGCTCCAAACATATTCCTTTCACAAAAGGTATGAATATCCTATCAAAAGAGCACTTTATAAAAAAAGGATTGTGTTATGTGGAAAAAGGTTGTGAGCTGTTAACAAAAAGTTTGAAAATTCATATATAATATTATGCGTAATGAACATTATTTCACAAATGTCTAGTTGACTTATCAGATAATCAGTATAGGTCAATAGGTCTTTTGTTAAGCGTCCTTGGGTTTTATGAAAGGCGCTATATAAATTAAAGATATTATTATCAATATATTTAATTTAAACATATTTGAGGTTTGTGTTCAGGGAAGAAGGAGACGGGACCGGCGAACGTTCAAACTAATTTTAATAATATAGAATAAACAAATAACAAAATGAAAGTAAAGTGACAGCCCCTTGCGGACGACTGCCGCATAACATAATACAAACACAACATAAATATCCCAGGCCTGGTCCTCTCTTGTCTCGCACTTTCGTCACTCTTCCTTTTATTCATCCAAATCTCTTTCTGTTATACTCGAGGCCCTCACGCCACTGTGCCACCAGCCTGGCTCTGTTTCCCCGGCTCTTCTGCTTGCCACAATATTATTCCTGACAGCGAAATGAATACTACTATATGAAGGAGAACATTTCTCAGTCCTAATACAAAGTAATAAAGTAATAATATTATTCCCTGGCTGTATGTTTTTTTTGAGATACAGATGATTATTATGATATATTAATCATCAATAACACTATGACTTATTGTATTAAATATGATATATGATAATTATTTTTTGCTTTAAGTCTATTAATGGCATAGTTAGTTTTGGTACATATACATTACCCATCAAACGATTTTATAATATTTTTTAAAGAAGTCTCTGAACAAGTATGCATTTATTTGATCAAACTTATACAGTAAAAACTGTGATATTCTAAAATATTATTCAAATTTAAAATAACTTTTCCATGTTATTATATTTTCAAATGTAATTAATTAATTCAGCTGAATTTTCAGCAGCCAATACTCCAGTCTTAAGAAATCATTCTAATATGCTGATTTTTATCAGTTATTATCTGTGCTCAGTATTATGTCACTTTCAGTTTTGGTTTTGATGGACTCTGGATAGATTTTATTTTCCTTATATATGCTGACTCTTCGTTATATTTTTGAATCTCACAAGGTTCTGTAGCACATTTATGCGGATGATACCCTGTTGTACATGTCAATAAAACCTGGGTCTAAATCCTTATCTGAATTATTAGCCTGTTTAAATGACATTAAAGGCCATTGCACACTGAAATTCGCTTCCGAAATCTTCGCATGTTAAAAAATAAATACGACCTCACGTTATGTCAATCACGCTTGCTACACTGCCTCCGAAACTTTGTCCGTCATAAAAAAAAAATTGGATCGGGTTTGATTTTCTGAGTTTTTCGCATCCGTAGCAAGCCGTTTGAATTGTGTTTGAATGGTGTTTTGACAATTCAGAATTCACAGAGTCACGAATGCGAAAAAAACGCATAGGAAAATTTCTAACTCTGTGTGCAATGGCCTTAAGAGTTGGATCTTGAAAAACAACACTGAAATCATTTTATTTGGCTCCCCCTATTTGGTAGACGGCCTGACCTGTAGTTTAGGACCTCTGCAAGTGAGTATCCGCTCATGTAAAGAACCTGGGTGTTGTTGTCGATTCTGAGTTGCAATTCGACAAGCAAATAAACTCTGTTGTCAGAGCCAGTTTTTTTTTTCCAGCTTAGGGGTTTACGGAAATTGAAATCTTTTTTTGTCTTTTGGTGACCTAGTGACAGTCATTCATGCCTTCATTTCAACAAGGCTTGATTATTGCAACGCTCTGTAAACCAGTTTTCACTATTGCGTTTGCAACTGGTTCAAAATCCTGCAGCTCACTTCTTAACGGGGAAGATAAAACGTGTGCATATCAACCCTATTTTATCACATTTACATTGGCTGCCGGTCAAATACAGAATTGAGTACAAGATTTAAACTTTTGTATTTAAACCCTTGCACGGTCTGGCTCCAGTTTATATCTCAGACCTTATTTGTCCATACTCTCCCCGAAGATCTCTTAGATCATCATCTGACAAATTATTAACCATCCCATTGTCTTGCTTGAAATCTAAAGGTGACAGAGCCTTTTTACGTATTTGGTCCTAAGCTGTGGAATTCGTTACCTCAATTTGTTATCATCTTCCTTGTATGCATTTAAGTCATCTTTGAAAACGTATATTTTTTCTCAGGCCTATTCATAATTGTGGATATGTAGTTTTACTGAGTTAAATTTGTATACTATGTATTTTTGTACGACTGCTATTTTTATTGTGTTTTTGTGAAGCACCTTGTTCAGCAGCAATGTTGTTTTAAGGTGCTATATAAATAAAAGTGATCTTGACCTTTGTGTGATAATTCACTGGCTCTGCCTCTGCCTCTGAGCCCCTTACTCCACCTTGGGCCATCGATCAATTGGCTCTGCCTTGGCTCCTCACTTCCTCAGCTCTACCTGGGACTGTCATTGTTTTTGCTCCACTGGGCTCACTCGTCCCTCCACCTCTGCCACGGACTTCTGGGACTTTGGCTCCACCTCGTCCCTCCAACCCTTACGGCTCTGTTGGGCTCCTCCTTCCCTCCGGCTCCTCCTCAGTCCTCACTCACACCTGTTCTGCCTCAGTCCTCCGTCACCCTGGCTCCACCTCGTCCCACCAATCCTTTCGGCTCTGTCGAGCTCCTCCTTCCCTCCGGCTCTGCCTCAGTCCTCAGTCCTCAATCACATCGGCTCTGCCTCAGTCCTCCGTCACCCTGGCTCCACCTCGTCCCTCCAATCCTTTCGGCATCTGTCGAGCTCCTCCTTCCCTCAGGCTCTGCCTCAGTCCTCAGTCCTCACTCACACCGGTTCTGCCTCAGTCTTCCGTGTCCCTGGCTCCACCTAGGCTGCTCTTTACCTCTGTTCTGCCTTGGCCCTCTGGTCCTACGGTGTTTCCTGGTTTTGCCTTCCCTCGGACTGTGCCTGGGTCTCCAACACGCCCGACTTTACCTCTGTCGGGCGGACTCTGTCGGGCGGACTCCGGGCTCCGCCCTTGCTCCGTTACACGTGGGTCATCCTCTTCTTGGCTTCTATCTATGGACTCTAACTCCACTCCCCATGGTCTTTTCTGCTGCCGGCTCCCCCGTGTTCTCTTCCTCACCATTTCCTTCACCCTCTCTCCACTTATGTAGTTCCTCTCACGGCGGCAGGAGGTGCTTAGCGAGAAAGGGGGGTAATGTCACGAAACCAAATTCTTCCTTACTTGAAAAACAGTAGGCCAAAAGTATTTGAAGTGTTTGAAGTATTTGAAAAACAGTATGCCAAAAGAGCAGTATATACGAAAACATAGTATACAAAAAAAAAAAACGTAGGCGAAAAGTACCCGGATGACTTACTACTGACTGACTACACTAAGTGCACATTCAATGGAGACTTTACTATCCCACTCTATGGAGAGGATTTGTGAAAAGCTGTGAAGCCATGCAACTGCCAATAGGTCACATGACAGTAACAACATGGCGGATGTAGTTAGTCCGAATTTCATTAATTCTACCCATATTCATACTATATAGAACATATTTTATTAACGGTCGCGAAGTACATGCAAACACCTAACCCTTTCTGTTTCTTTGGTTGTCATGGTTTCATTTTGTTTTCATAGTTACTAATTTTTTGGATTGATTACTTCCACCGATTTCTAGTTTAGTTCTCATTATACTTTATATATACTATATATATATATATATATATATATATATATATATATATATATATATTATATATATATATATATATATATATATATAATATATATATATATATATATATATATATATATATATATACATATATATATATATCCCTCGGTTAGTTTCCTCTTTATCTTTATTGTATTAATATATGTATTGTTTTTACTGCTACTTGTTTGAATGATTTCTACTATTTGGATTAACCTCATTATTTTTTGTTTATAATAAAAAGGCTGCATTAAAATCCTTCTAGTTTTTGCCTGACCCGCCATATTATTATCAATGCTGAAAACAGTTTTTCCTGCTTAATATTGTGAAACCATTATAAAACCAGATTTCTACTTGAAATTAATGCTGTCATTTTTTTTATTTTTTATACTTAATTATACTATAATTTAAAACTGTAATTATATTTAAACTAACAATATTTCCATTTTACTGTATTTTTGATCAAATAGATTAAGCCATGCTAAACATAAGAGACTTCCTTGAATTTTTTTTTTTTTTTTTTTTTGAAGTGTAAGTGTATGTTTCTTAAACTAAAACATGGCATGTTATTTATTAAGAAAATTGTAAGCATTTTTCACTTGTATTTCTTGAATTATAGTTGTTTTGTCTGTCCCTTGCAATAATAAGAACAGCAAAAGATTGAGTTTCTGGTCAACATTTCAAATACTGCAGCACTGTGCATAAAAGTTATGAATGAATATTACCATATATCACTGCGATTGTGCAGATATCACGAGCTGGTCTCATTTCCTGTGCTGTTTTTTTCCTCCCAAGTTCCACAGAGAAAATAACTCTGGCATCTGATGAATTAGCTTGTGTTGGCAGGAATGTGACAGATTATACTAATGCACGGAAAGACATTCTATTGCTCAATTATCTCTAATTAACTGCTCAAATCATTCTGAATGGTTATAAATGATTTAATTCAAACAAATATGTAAAGCAGAATGCAAAGCTTTGGCTTTCATGCGTTTCGATCGTGCCATTATTCCATCCAAAGCGAACCAAACAAAGCTGATCTGATACATATAAAACGCAAAAACGCGCTCATCACACTGGGTAATGAAAGAATGAAAGGGCTAACAATATATTTGCATTTAGTGATGACTTATTTCCCATGTCAGCTGTCAGACATCCACGAAGTGGCAGCACTTGAATAGATTCCTCGTGCAAAGATAAAATATTGTGCCGATTGGTGAAGTCTATCTCTATCATCATTGGTGGTTCTGTTACATTTTCTGAAAGGAAGGACCCAAAAGCAGAAAAATACAAAATTCAACAAAACAAAACCAACAGGGATCCCAAACTTAAAGTGTAAATTGCAGGTTAACCACCACAACCGATTAATGTGTACATTAAAGTGCACAATATGGATATATTTAAAAATTTCTGTCTTAAAATGCGTTAAAATAGCATTTATTGGGGTTTCTTCAAAGGTAGCGCGTTTTTTACCGTAACTGGGTGATGATGTCATAACAGGGAGCTGCGGGCAGTAATGCACTCACTCTGGGTGTGCTGTTTGAGGGAGAATAAAACGATTTGCGGGACTCCCGCAAACTAGAAATATCTGAATAAAACGTAAAAACTAATACATTTTTATTCATCTGTTGCAGAAAATCAATAAGAACATCTAAAACAAAATAGAAACGGTTTACAGACAGAGTTTCTATTTCTAACATGTCAGCAGCGAGGAGCGATGTAGCCAATCACAGACATATGTGTTGATTTCTTGAACGCAATAATGGCCAATCAGAAGCATTTACGATAGATTCCCCTCACCGCTCAAAACAGACTTTTTGTTCAGTGCTAAATTCTGTATGCTGGCAAATCCTCTAATTATAACAAACATAGTGTAACGTTATATATTATGGAAGCTTCATTGATAATAACAGAGATGTGCGAGATCTCTGTGAACTGATGTCAGCTTTAGGAATTATTATGGGATCGCACTTTGCGTGCAGTCATGCCAAACCATGCACGCAGTAGCCCGCTTGCTTTTATGTTATAACAGTGGATTGTGTGTTAATGCAACAAACAATTGATCAGGAGCATGTATGCTGATGTGTATGGTGGGCTAACACGTAGGCTAACTTGAAAGTATTTGGAGGTACAGAAAAAAAGTATTTTTGCGGGCGGGAGCGGGACAAAACATGAATGTTGCGGTCGGGAGAAAGTAATATAAGAAAGTAGTTGAGCACGTCAGTTATAACGACACACGTATTCAAAAATAGCCGGGTTTAAACCGGGCTTGGGCTCATAATTGCAGTTTATGTGTCGGGCCGGACTCGGACACAGCGGACTCGGGTAACGTTAGGGTCTTGCTTGATGTTTTGGGCCGATCTAAGCTCTACCTCGGGTAAGTTATGCGAACACTTACAGGCACGAATCAGCCGTTTGTCCTTGGGGAACTTGTGGAGCCTCTCCCCCGTTTTTGATGTATTCGTACATCCCGCACAAGCACAATAGTTAACCATTTTCGCTAGCTAGGACTCCAATATAACGTAACTCTAG
The DNA here is from genome assembly GCA_036326025.1 of Chrosomus eos. Classification (NCBI taxonomy): domain Eukaryota; kingdom Metazoa; phylum Chordata; class Actinopteri; order Cypriniformes; family Leuciscidae; genus Chrosomus; species Chrosomus eos. The sequence continues at coordinate 26,440,949 of CM070839.1, forward strand.
GCTTGTTGCATAGACCGTAAAAGCTTGGAGTCCCTGTTATGACATCACGCCCAGCCTAGTGGAAGGAGGGGGCGTGGTTAAAAGCACTGTAAAACGAACCAACTTTTCATTATATTCAGCATTTGGTATAAAAAATATAAAAAAAAACAATAGTGGGCGGTTCTTATCTTTATATTTAGTAAGCACATTGCATTATCTTCGTGAAAATTTTTACCTGCAATTTACACTTTAACAAAATAATGGCAAAAGAGGCTGGAGACACAAAACACACTAGCAGAGAACAGAGGGAAATAAAGGATATAGCCTATAACAGAGAAATCAAGAGACAAAGAGAAACAGGTGAGCGATAATGAGCGGCCGCACTGATTGCAGCGCGCGATCGGCTGAGCGTGGTCTCGCATGGAAGAAACAGAAACCAAACAAGAGAAAAGAAAACAAAAGAAGTGATCAAACCCAGGTGCTGACAGGTTCAGCATAATAGACTGGTTGGTTTGTTGCCTGGCTGATCAAATTTGTCCGCTTTAGACATCATATTTAAAGAACAACAACATATGTTTTGTCATGTAACAAGCAAGCCAGGAAATGTCTGTAGCGCTGAAGAGAAGCAGATAGCATCAGATCATGATATGCCTTCGTGTCACAAACTCGATGGAAATGTACTTGCAGTCTTTCTTCCATCTTTTGATTTAATGGCACCACATAAGCAATGATATGTGGATTGTCTAGTAATCATTGGCGGTGCTTTGAAAGCTCAGTAGCAAACAAGATCAAAGTTACAATTGTTTGAACTTTCAACGTCGCATGGCCTGCAATTACTCGCCCTCATGTTGTTCCAAACCCACGTGATATTCTTTCTTCCAGTTGTAAAAAATTAAGATTTGTTTTCCATGCTCTTTTCCATGCCATTACAATGAGCGGACAATTAAGTTGTCTCTTTCGTAGGGGACTCGGAACCGGGTTTCATACCCAGAGACGCTTTCTAACTTTAAAAATGATAAATGAAAATATCAGAAACATGGTTCATACAATTTCTGTTCCTTGAAGATTTTTAGTTATTCAGTTTAAGGTACCAGACAAATTGCATTGTTTTAAACCTGATTTTGGATATCAGACAAAACTGCAGACAGTTTTGGATACCAAAGAAAATGGATGTCTTCTCGCAGGATCTGGAAAAGAGGCTGGATCCAATATGGACGTGGATGTGGAGATTCTCTGTAATATTTTTGCTGAGGAATGCCTGATTTGTGACCAGAATTGTTCTTTTGAGTCTAACCTTTTCAATGAATTTCTTGGACTTTTGTACAATGAATACAATGAAAAATCAGACTGACCTGGTTCTTGAGTCTAGTAATCTGGTCTTAGCAGTTAAGAACTCATTGGAAGGGGTCGTTTTTCAGTGAATGATACTGTACATTTATGTCTGTTTTCTCACACAAAGCTGTCTTTTAGCTTCAGAAGACGTATACTAATATACAGTATAGTCAACATTTGAAGTGGATCCAAAAAGTGAATCAAAGTGTATAACTTTGATGAGAGGTTTTGATCCACTTCAAATGTTGACTACTGTAGGACATGAGGCACTTTATATTCGCAACATCAGTGCCAATCTCGGTTCTTGGGACACTAAGACAGAATTTGTTTTTAATGAGAGCTGATGCCTCTGATTTCACTAATGGGTAATAGTGACCATTTCTACTGTGGCTTCTCAGTCCCATTTAAATGTTGGTGATTGCTTCAGGTTTTGATTTTGAAATTGAAGAAAACAATATGAAAGCAAACCGTCTCTCTCTCTTTTTTCCCTTCTACAGATCAATCGTGCTCCGAGTTTTGGGACAGATCAAAAGATTGATTACGATGTGAAGAAGGGGGCTTTACTCAATGCCCTGAAACTGCTCAACATCAGGTATGAAGCATTACTCTCTCCAGAGTCCCATTAGAAAGAGAAGCGAATGAGTTAATCAGAAAACTCGCTCTCCATTGTCGGTTGTCCACCAGTCTTTTGTGTTTTCAAAAATATTGATTCCTTGATCTCAACCAAAAAGTTGGCTGAAACTCTTTGATGGGTCCGCATGCATTTGTTTTAGCTACTGTTTGATTTAAAATAATTTTGGAGTGTTAGTTTATTGTGAGCACATTACGTGCAGCACCTGGTGTATTTACAGTATGTTCTGTTGCAGTGTGAAGACCTTTTAAGAAGTATACTTAAAAATATCTGAAAGTCACTGCCTTGCTAAACAAAATATTAAAACAAGTGCTTTTGCAGACGAATAGGATTGTGATAGGCCAACCTTTTTTTAAGGCTATCTATCTTTTTTTCACAAAACTAACTGAGACATTTTTTGCCGTGACCCTTATGCCCCTGATATCAAGATGATATTTAGCAGATGTATGGAGTTCATACAGGTTTAAAGACAGACTCAACTCAAGATTGATAACCACAAAATCTCACAATATTTTTTGTCTTCATTTTGAACAACATATCAGTTGTTTTTGTTTGGATTTAAAGAAGCATTCTTGGTTGAAGTTAAGCTCTAGCGACAGGATATTATTATTTTTGCCTAAAGTGGTCTAAATCACTTTTTATGCAATGGGACTATTTTTTTAGGATGAAGTTCTATTTAATAGTTACTGATGTAGTTCTTATATGTGTACTAAGAAGTACTTTACAGATAGTATAATACTGTATGTCGCATTCCTCTCTTTTGCATCTAAATTGATATAATGTGAATTACCAGGTTTATTGAATTTAAATGGTTATGAAATAAGTTAAAATAAATGGATATAACAAGGTGAGCATATTATTTTATCCCACTCGTCTCAGACATATAATGTTTATAGTTTTATAGTTATTATTTTAAAATAATTATAGCAATTGTATATTTTTATTTGAATGCTTTTTTATTATGCTGTATTTTGCCCCACTTAAGTTGTAAGTGCTTTACTGTAAATACTGAGGGTAATGCATTTTCTTCAAACTGGATGAATCATAATGTTTTTAACTTAAAATATTCATTTATATGTGTGTGTGTGCATGCACGTGTGCGTGGTGTGTGTGTGTGTGTGTGTGTGTGTGTGTGTGTGTGTGTGTGTGTGTGTGTGTGTGTGTGTGTGTGTGTGTGTGTGTGTGTTTGTATGAAAGTTGTTAATGTTTGCTTGTACTTACTTTCAAAATTTGAGTGACTGACTGTGTATCTGGTGATTGATTACCGTAGACCTGGCCTTCAAATCCCAGGCCCACCCTTTGTACTAAATATACCAGAGTGGCCCAACAATGGTCCTAGGAAACAACAGCAGACAAACTCAATACAGCAGTGGATCAGGTTTCAAGGATCCATTACTACCATTCTGTCGGAGTGATTTTCTTGGAAGTCTCCACAGACGTTTACTGTGTCCCAACTGATCCAGCTGAGTTCTTCCCAGTAACATATCAAAGCAACTCCTGTGTTATTTCCCCAGCAGTGGCTGGACAAATCCAATAACTCAGCGAGAAGTGTGAAAGTCGTATCAATAAAACGAGAGGGTTCCCCAGTGGTTCAGGAGCCCACTGACCCTGAGTGGTCACTTTCAACAGCAAATTTGAAGGGCCAGTGAGCGATGAAATCTTGAAGTGCTGAATGCTGTCAAGTCGAGTGATGTATGGAGTCTCGGAGTCTGTCAGGATTTCGGCTGGGAGTTTGGGCTACTTTGAGTGCTATTATTTGAGCATTTCCTGTTTTTTTTATTTCTTTTACCCAGAGCGAGTGATAAACGACGGAATCTGGCCCAGCAGAAAGCGGAAGCTCAGCGACGGCTGTATGGACATGGATCCACGCGGAAACTGACGGCCGGATCATCGGACTGGGAGAAACAACGTCACCTACTGGAGCGCAGGAGAGAGGAACTGGTACGACCAATTCAGCTGTTAGAAAGCAACATTTTATTAGGTCATGTTTAAGTTAAAAAGCAAAATAATGTTTTGATGTCAGAGTCATGGCTCCAGACTTGAGTCTTTTTTGCTTGTGGAAAATGCAAGTTAAAATCTAGCTTGTGTTTTGTCTAATTTGTCACAACCTCCAAAACTAAAAAAAGGTAGTTAAAGGAATAGTTCACTTCAAAATGAAAATTCTGTCATAATTTACTCACCCTCAAGTTGTTTCAAACCTGTATGAATGTTTTTCTTCTGCTGAATATAAAAGAAGATATTTTGAAGAATGTCAGTAACCAAACAGATGCTGGTCCCCATTGACTTCCATAGTAATTTTTTCCTACTATGGAAGTCAATGGGGACAGTAAACTGTCTAGTTACCGACATTCTTCCAAATATCTTCCTTTGTGTTCAGCAGAAGAAAGAAATTCATACAGGTATGAAACAACTTGAGTAAAAGATGACAGAATTTTCATTTTTCATTTTAAACTATTCCTTTAAGTATTCATATTTCAAAATGCAGACTTACAGACAAAGCATGTTTTCAGAGTAAGTTCTTTGGAGCTTTGTGTACCAGTCCTTGATTGGTCTTTCGATCAACTTTTTTATTAAATGAAGAGATGAATGAGGTTGAGATGACTGCAGGTAGGTGGTATTTTCAAAGGGCAAAGCTAGATGCAAAGGAGGAGTGAGATTTGGGGATTGGGGGCTGAGCGAATATGCCTGTACCAGCATTTAACAGAGATCAGTGACTATTATAGAAGACACCCTGCTGCGCCAACTCAAATTGACCAGCTGACCTTTCCGCAATTATAGTTTTTGATGTATTAAAATGGTACAGTGGGAGTTAAACTATATGAATTATGAATAAGCCCCCTGTATTAACAAGTGTAGAGGAGAGACTGTTATACACGCCTGCTAACTCTCAGACTTCATTAAGATGCCTCGTAATATGGGAAACGAGTCATTCAGTGACATTGTTTTTCGGATTCGGGTGGCTAAATTACACTGCAGGATAGCACCAGCAGAAACAGGGCATTATTTCTTTGTCATTCTTCCTACTTCTCACCACTTATTCACTTGCGTTGTGCTTTCAGAAAGAAAGACTGGCCCAAGTACGCAAGCAGGTCTCCAGGGACGAGCACGAAAAGCGCCACCTGGGGAACTACAGGTAGGGAAGCCGCTTTGACGATTGTTATCCTGTAAGAATGCCCGCTTACTCCTGTGGGGTCTCTTGTGGCTTGGTTTGGGATATGAGATGGTATGAAACAATTTCTTAGGCTATCATGTGAGGACAAAGCAAGGACAAAGGTTGTTTCTAAGACTTAAACAATTCTGCCAAAGAAAAATAAGATAGTAAGGCACCAAGGCATGTCTGAATCCAGAGTTTAGGGAACATTTTGTTTATGAACATTTATTTGCATTTATACTTATACTAATGTTACACTAAAAAAGTAGTTACACTAAAAGCCATGTGAAAACTTAGTAAAATGGAACATCATTCATTCATTCATTCATTCATTCATTCATATTCATTCATTCATTCATTCATTCATTCATTCATTCATTCATTCATTCATTCATTCACCCCTTGTGTAGAAGCACCAAAAATTGCCAGTATTTTTATATATTCTTTACAAGCAGACCTCTTTCTTCAGAACATTAAACAACTCCAAGTTGCTCCTTTAATGACTACTAATGTTTTGTAAATAAGCCAAATTTTTCGGCAGCCAAATGCTTTTTGCATTTTATTACTCTTGACAGTTGTTGCATTCAAATTCAGACACCAGGATCATTCAAACGAAGATTTAATTAACCTGACCTCATGTTACATTTAAATTCAGACACCAGGATCTTTCAAACGAAGATTTGATTAACCTGACCTCATTACAGAAGCATCTCAACTAACCATTTGTATTTACTGAAGAGGTAGGGTGGCTTCTTCATAGTAAAACTGCACCATTTAGCATATGCTGAATTTTACATACCACGAGTCACTTCGTAATTGCAATAAATCGCTCCTTAATACGGAGCCTCCACATCAGAGCCACAGAGGAGGAATACGAAACAAATGCCTTTTCTTAAGTAGGTCATTTTATGTTTATGCGTGTAACTGCTGTTCTGTTCAACACTATATAAAAACACCCCAAAAGATGCTGAAACATGAAAAAAAAAAGTGTTTGAGGTTTGTGGGTCAGACCCAGATTTCAACGTGCCATATGCCGAAGACTAAGCCCACTTACTCTTACTAGATTACTTCTCCCACATAAGTTTGTCCATCGTGCTTGTAGCTCTTAATGGATTTGGGGTGGTTTATCGTCTGATCTGAACATTTACATTACTTGAGCTTTTGATTACATTGAAGCCGGAATCCAAAAGAGCCGTTTTAAATGTCACACACCAAGTGAGTATTAGTTTATTAGACGAAAATGTGGGAGGTATAACGTGTCACTTGCTCCACCTTCACTATTTATTTAGATTGAGGTGCCTATTATTTTGATCAGAGGTTCTCAAATGGTGGGTCAGTCTGTTCTAAAAAAGGAAAGAACGATGCTTAATGCTAAAAATAAAAATAAAACTAACAATATAATCATGCTAAGTTATGATAGCACAGTTTTCTGGAATATGCTAAATGGTAAATGTTCAACACTGTGCTAGTTTCATGCCTCTCGTTTCACTCTGTGACCTTTTGTTCTCACATAATAACATTATTTTAACTAAATTATTTATATTTAAGGTTCATTTATGTGGTAAGTAGCTAGGATAATAATCAGTATGATTCTTGCTGTCTGACGGTCATTATTGCAAAATAAACCACTTTAGGTTGGTACAAAATCATCTTATGATCTCTACATTATGCCTTACATTATCAACATTTAAAAGGGAGATACACTTCCCATGTGTGTTGTTGCTGACGTCAAAGGCTGTCCAGTCAAACTCTACAGTATTTTGGGACAAAATTGTGACTGGTTAAATAGCTAGTAATAATAGCTAATAGTAATAAAATTTTTAGCCCGATGTTTGTTCAGTCTAAACTGGTAAATCACTCTTATGATGTTGTTTATGTTTGTAGAGAATTTAAATTTTTTTCTAATTTCTATTGGTCTAATTCATGGTTATATGGTAACACTTTACAATAAAGTTTCATTAGATAACTACATTAGTTAACATGAACTAACAATGAAAAATTTTAACTTTTTATTGTTATTTATTAATCTTAGTTAATGTTTTTTAAACATGTATTAATATGAACTAAAAATATACAGTTGTATTTTTATTAACTAACATTGACAAAGTTTAAAAGATCAATAAATACTGCATTAACAAATACTGAATTAACTTACTTTAATAACATGTACTTCATGTAAAGTGTTACCTGTAATATTAATGCATTTAAAGTGGGGTTTTTTTGTGCACAATTTTGGTACTGGAGTACTGGAGAGTGTTGCCATCTGATGTCTAATATAAAATCTGGGTCCTGAAGCAAAGCCAGTTGCTGGTTTTGATTATATACACAACCCAATATGGCGCTGATCTGAAGATCCATCACACAGATATAGACAAAGGTTTACACGACTCTGGCTTTTGTTTAGTCTTAACATCTAAAATAAAGACACGTTTATTAATCATTAGTATATACACAGCATTAATGGACAAATGCATGTGTGAAAAGAACGATTTAGGTTTGTTTAAGTGATTAGAAAAGCAGGCAGACCAGGCTTCTAAATCAGATAATCAGATAAAGCTTTTTCTCTCCCTCTCCCTCTCTCTGCACAGATGTATTTACCCCCCAGATGACAAGCTGCTCTTGGAGAAATATGAGAGTCTCCTTTCAGCTGCCTTTCAGACATTCCTCGCTGGGCGAGCAGCTTCACTTCAAAAGGAAATGAATAATCCACTGAAACGAATGAAGGCATGTACCTGAGACGCAACCCAACAGTCTTTTGCTCTTTTCTTTCTCTTCCCCCCTACAACTACTTCTTCCTACTACTCTGTCTTTTGCATTTAAAATAAGATGAGGAAAAGTATTTTACTCCCTAACTCTTTTTTGTGGCCATCTGTTTTCCATTATTGAAGTTTAAGGCAACCATCAGTATTACTATTGCTCATTCATATGGTTAGGGATTTAAACAATCCATTTGTGCTACAGACATGCAACCTCAAATCATGTGGCTAGTTGAGGAGAGGTGGGCTAATACTTTTCTAAGTGATGAGACATGATTTATTTAGTTATGCATGCCTGGCACATAACAAATCTGGCCCATTGACTGACACTGTATTCTGAGCCATTCACAATCTTGAGACCAACCTATAGACAGTGTATTTTGAAACTGTTGCTTGTAAAACTACCAGGTATTCATATTTTAGTTTAACTATAGTCAAGCTAGCCATTGGCGACCCTACAAGCTACTAAAAATGTAGCGAATTATATGAAATACAGCAAATTACAAGCTGAATTTTCTGGTACAAAAACAGCAAAGCAAAGAAAAAGAAGAAAGCTAACCATGAAATAAAATTTAAAATAGTCACATTGTAAAGTAGAAAGTTGTAATAAGAAATATGCAGTTGTTAAACAATTAAATTGTTGAGCAACTGCAACTGCAATACGTACAATTACAATTGTGAAACAACGTTTTTTTACAAAGTCTAAAGTCAGTTACGAGAAATAAAGTCACAATTGTGAGATATGATGTTGAAGTTAGATTCAGAGAGAGTTTTTAATAAGGATCGCAAGTAGGCATCTAGACCGCATTAATGATTTACTCTAAAAACAGTTAATGTAATTGATCTTAGCATGAATGGCAACATTTGACTAGAAACATTATTTTGGGAAATTATGGTAATTCATATTGTAATGAGGGCTATCAAGTATTTCAAATTTTTTATTATCACAAATTAATCGCACATACAATTTGGCTGATAAATTACTCCTAAAAGATCATTTAAAGTCATCATTGTGTTAAATGAGAAAAGCATCAAATAGACATTACAAAAAGTAGCTTTATAAATACATATTTTATTTGTTTCAATAATTACTTTTTTTGTCATTTATTTTGGTTGAGGAAGAAGATGAGACGTGACAAGCGGATCTATTAGCAGCTTAACTTTAATTAAACAACAGAAGAGAGTAGTAATGAATGAGAATCACGTAACAATGTGTAATCAAACATAACAAACACCACACAATGAACATAGAGAACTGAAGGTCTTATATACACAGGATAACGAACTTAAGTGAAAACAGGTGTGCACAAATTAATAACGTAATAAATAACCATGACAAAAAAGGATGAGCGGAACACAGGACACAAAGAAAAGCAAACTAAAAGTCTTTGAAAACGAAACCAAAACAGACTAAACATCACATTATTAAACTTTTAGACTACAGCGGCCTTTTTTTGTCTTCAAGCTGCTTCTGAATTAGTATTTAAATACATGTTTAGTCCAAAACAGTTTCCAAAATTCTTCAAAATATCTTATTTTATGTTCCACAAAAAAAGAAAGAAAGTCATACAGTTTTGAAGCTATGAGGGTGAGTAAATGTAAATAAACAGAATTTAAATTTATGAGCAAAATATTCACAAAATATGAAATGAACAATATAAGACTTTTTTAATAAATTATGAATGGGCCATTGAATCATTGGTTCACCCGATTGATTAGCTCAAAACGCAGATTAATTAAGAAATGAAACACCGCTGTGTGTTGCTCGGAGCCGCACAATAGTTCTACTCTGGCTTTATATGTAATACGTCTTTTTATGCAAAACTGATTGGAAATTATTAAAATATTAAATTCTTATAGAGCTGCACGATTCTGGTTAAAATGAGAATCACAATTTTTTTGCTTGGAATAAGGATCACAATTCTCTCACGATTCTGAAAAGCGTTATTATTTTAAAGATCTAAAAACCCTGAACATTAGGTTACCAAACAAGATAGAAATAAATTAAGACATAATACTCTTTGCTTCAGTCAAATTTAAACAAATGCAGTAAACAAAAATAATGTAATATTTAAATAAATGAAAAATTACAATTAAACATTGACAACATTCAAAGGTTCCCAGGCTAGACCTATTAAAGATTTTTAGAAAGAAACAGTAGCCTATCAACATTTTTGGGTATGGTATTGCATTGAATAGCATTGCTGGCCGCTGGTACTTTGTGATTGAGCAGTTTTGTTTTTAACTATCTCATACTGTAGTATGTGATGACGTTTCAGGTGATTTAACAGATTGGTGGTGTTACCCTTCGGCGTAGAAACGATGTAAACATTGCTTGCAATGTATGCTTTGCTGAGCAGCATCATCTTGTTTGAAACCAAAGAAGGCCCACGCTTTGGAAAAAGATCCTCTTTTCGGTACTAAAACAAAGTCAGGGTTCTTATCATCAGACCTACTTGCACTTTGCTCTGTGTCATCGGGCCCGCTGTGAGTTATGGTGCGTTATCTTGTTGAATATCATTGGCAGAATCGTAGAAATGCAGGATTAAGATCACATGGGGAGTTGAATCGAGATCGCGATCTTAATCGCGATTAATCTTGCAGCTCCAACTTCTTATTTATTGAACTGTTGTATGAAATCAATATCACATTTGCATTTGTGCTATTCAGGACAAAAACATGACTCATGTGATATTGTGCTCATTACTCTTGTGATATTGCTTAACTATATCATATGATATAAATATGAGACAAAAACTCATACAGGGATATTTTTGCCCTGATAGCTTTCATTTTAGGGGCATTCTTACTGCATTCTATAGGTTATATTATAAAGTGAGCTGTATCTCTGCTTCATGTTTGTGACCAATCAACTGCATGATCAATGTATACGACCTACGTAGGTCTGTGGCAGGACATGTGCGTTAAACCATTTTAACACGTTATTTTTACTAATTAATTAAAGTAAACGATAGTAAGCTATCTAACTATTGTCACAATTTCCAGTCAAAATCCTCAGTCACCAGCCCAGTCACCACAGAACTACATTTCCCAGCATCTCTCCTGGTTCCCACCTGCACTCAGTCAGCCATCATTACACCTGCCACTTATTATCACCTCATCATGTCACACAGATAACACAGATACCAGTTACAATTCATATTGATTATGTTCTATGGTTGTGTGGATCATCCTATACAGTAGAGGAAGCAGTTCTAGAGAGAGACATTTCAGGGTCCATTCCAGTGAGAGAAGTCCCTGAGCCCGCTCCATCGTGGCTCCTGCCACTGAGCCCGTTCCGGTGTTGGCTCCTGCCCCTGAGCCCACTCCAGTGTCGGCTCCAGTCCCTGAGCCCACTCCATAGTCCGCTCCAGTCCATGAGTCTATACGAGAATTCCCCCCAGACCAAGAGTCCACTCCAAAATCCAGCCAAGCGTCCGCTCCAGAATTCAGCTAAGAGTCCACTCAGATCCCCAAACTCAGATCTCAGTCCACTCAGATCTCAGCTATTCGTTATGAGTTCGCCCCTGCTCTAGAGCTCAACTTAGAATCCTCCTCCTGGTTGAACACCAGCCTAACCCCAGCACAAAAGAGGAGGCTAAGGAGGAAGAGATCAACCTTTCATCACTCTAATGCAGCCCCTGACCATAGTCCAGTGATGGCTCCAGCCCCTGACCATAGTCCAGTGATGGCTCCAGCCCTTGACCAGAGTCCAGTGATGGCTCCAGCCCTTGACCAGAGTCCAGTGATGGCTCCAGCCCTTGACCAGAGTCCAGTGATGGCTCCAGCCCTTGACCAGAGTCCAGTGATGGCTCCAGCCCTTGACCAGAGTCCAGTAATGGCTCCAGCCCCTAACCAGTGTCCAGTGATGGCTCCAGCCCCTAACCAGAGTTCAGTGATGACTCCAGCCCCAGAGTTCAGTCTGTGTCTGAGTCTGTGACAGCACAGGCACTGCTCTACCATCAGAGTCCTCAACCAACATGGCCACCATGGCAGAGTTCCCCACTATCCTGGATTCTATGCATGAGTCTCCTGATGCCACTGCCATCATGCCTGAACCCAGCCATATATTTACAAATCCGGGGGATTCAGAGACCCTTCTACTACTGACTGCTCTACCCGTTACAGTAGGGGCCATCATATGTGTTTGGGCTGCACACTGCTCTCAAACTCTCTTATTGAAGTTGCGGTATTCATCAATGAACTTCCTATATGCCCTAATGCGACCACTGAGTTTGTTCCCGAGTTTTCTGTGTACCCAGATGCGACCACGGAGGTCGCTCCTGAGTTTTCTGTTTGCCCAAATGCGACCATGGAGGTCGTTCCCCAGTTTCCTGTATGCCCTGAAGTGACCACAGAGGTCGTCCCCATATTTATAGTCTGTTCAGATGTGACCACGGAGTTCGTTCCAGAATTTCCGGTGTGCCCAGATGTGACTAAGAAGATCTTTCTCGAGTTTCCTGTCTGTCTAGATGCGACCACGGAGGCCATTCCCGATTTTCCTGTTTGCCCTGATGCAACTAAGAAGGTCGTTCTTGAGTTTCCTATCTTTCTAGATGCGACCACAGAGGCAGTTCCCAAGATTCCTGTTTGCCCTGATGCAACTAAGAAGGTCTTTCTTGAGTTTCCTGTCTGTCTAGATGCGACCACGGAGGCCATTCCCAAGTTTCCTGTTTGTCCTGTGTCCTGTCTGCTGCTAAGAAGGTCATACCCAAATTTCCAGTTTGCCTTGATGTAGCCACGGAGGTTGTCCTCTGTCCACAGAGGTCGATCATAGTCCCTTTATCACGACCACATAGGCTGATCAAAGTCCCCTCGCCACAGCCACAGAGCCCGATCAAAGTCCCCTTGCCAATGCCACATAGGCCGCAGCCTTGATGGTTGCCCTTGAACTCTGTTTGTCTTTATGTTTTATTAGGTCTGTTAAAATCAGCCCTTCAGACATCAACAAGCCAGCTGGCACTCCAGACGCCCGTCTTCCAGCCGGCACTCCAGACTTCAGCAAGCCAGTCGCCACTCCAGACACTCGGCTTACTACTGATACTCCAGACGTTCTCAAGCCTGCCACCCATCCAGATGTTCTCAAGCCTGCCACCCATCCAGATGTTCTCAAGCCTGCCACCCATCCAGATGTTCTCAAGCCTTTCACTCATCCAGACGTTCTCAAGCCAGCTGCTCTTCCAGATGATCTCAAGCCAACTGCCCTTCCAGACATTAAACCAATAAATCCTCCTGATGGTCTCTAGACAACCGATCAGCCTGGTGTTAGGTTTGTCTGCTCTGATGTAGTGGTCTTTATGTCCACCTTTGGAGATCTTCAGCTCTACTGTGGGGATCTACTGTTCTGCCAGCTCCACTTTTGGAGTCTTCAACTCCGCCCAGCATCATGGACCTTCTGCTCTAGATTCTACCCTTGCTCATCCTGTCCAGGCTTCTTCCTCCCCAATTGGATTTATTTTGGTGAAAGGTTGCACCTTCCTGAATGGGGTAGTACTGTCACAATCCTCAGTCACCGGCCCAGTCACCACAGAACTACATTTCGCAGCATCCCTCCTAACTCCTACCCAGTGTTGTAGTGCAGGGTATACGCAGGTATACGACATATACCCACTTCTTTTTCAGTCGGCATTGCGTATACCCACTTCTAAATCCCCTCTGATGCGCATCATTTAGTAACTAATCCAAACTCATGTGAATAAAAAACACCCAGTTTAAGTGTAGCCTATATAATGAAAGTTGTGAAATAATTCCCTAATATTAACTCTAATTTGGTGCTGCAATGATTCGCCCATCGCGACGATAACTGGCCTTCTCATCGGAGCTGCTTCAGCGCTCAAACATTTATGCGCTCAAACAGGATTTATGTTCACAGAAGCGCGAGCCGAGCACGAATCCCAAAGCGACGCTTCACTTCAGTTAACGATCATACAGTGCGGGATAAGATGAAGTAGCTAAAATAAAAGTAGCTGTTTTCTTCAATAGAAGTTTTAAATGACTGACAGAAATAATCAGTTTGATCAAAGACAGTGGAAATTATAAGCTTAATTTAACAACACAAGCACCCTATTAAATATATTGGCATTATTATTGTATAAATATATTTGTATAACATTACATCGAATGTGTTATATCACTCCGATTATCTGTGTTTGCGCAACTTGCATCATTAAGCCAGAAGGTGGCGACAAGTGATTGTCTTTATGAGTGAGCAATAGGCTCCTTGCACATAGCAACCTAACGTCATATCCGCAACGGGTAAATACGGCTCGCTCTCTTCCTGTCTGAAGGCGTACATACACAACGTAGACATTTTCCGCCTAATACTAGAAAACAGTACAGCATTATAACACGCATATTCTGTCAGCCCGGGATTGTTTATTAGCCTAATGTAAGCTAGCAAACTAACGTAAGCCATAAAGTTTGAGATATATAGACTTACCTTCATATCCGTGGATATATGAAGAGGCATACATTTTAAAGCCATTCTCTCTAATTTGCTGGTAGGTGATTTGGAGGAGGACTTACAAAGGCGATATACGTCCGTTATTGTAAGTTTCGGCAACTCTTGTAAACATCTCATCTCATAGTGTAGAATAGCGCCGGAAAAGACGAGGACGCATTTCCGGTAAGGAAGTAGTTACGTGCAAGGAGCCCATTGAACCATTGATTAAATGAACAGATTAGTCAAAAAACATTGATTAATTTAGGAAAGAAAAAGAAAAAGAAGCTGAAACTGATCTTTGATGCTCATACTAATTGCTCATATGCCTCTGGACACAGAAGGATTGCATTGGCGTTTGTTTGAAATGTAACATCTATGCAAAATAATCCTTGAATCATTTCTTAATCAAGGCCATTCCCGTTTTGAATATGTGATTGTGCATTGTCAACAATAAGCATAAACATTCTGCATTTCCATTTTGTGGAGTGGATCATTCATTGCGACATTTAAACTGATGAAATACTTCATGCTACAGTCCACCGAGATGCTTTTAAAGCTACTGTTGTCCATTTTTTTGGCCTTCAAAACACCTTAAAATGCTCATGTCGAGACCAGGAAAATCAAAATTTTCTAATTTATTGGAACTCTGTATTTATAAAATCCTGTGTACGGCCCTGCTATGCAAGAGCAATTCTATGTTCTATTCTATTAATTATATTCTATATTTATATAGTCTTGCATATTCAATACTAATATGTGTCACACAACACAGAGCGTTCATCTTTTGCTGGGACGCTTAAAGGGGTCATATAATGGTACATGCACTTTTACAAGCTGATTGTACTAAAATGTGTGTTGGCAGTGTCTGTACACAGCCATCATATAATGATAAAAATCCATCCAGTGTTTTTGTTTTAATCTTCTTATATGTTTTCCCCTGCCTCAAATCGAGCCGTTCGAGCGTGTGACGTCACAAGCTCGCACGCCCCTCCCACGATTGTTGATTGACAGCAGCGTTTCAACACAGACCCGCCCTCGCTCGTGAGTGAGATGTCAATCATAGTTCATCATTGTTGATACACTGGAGCAGAATGGCGCCTTAAGCGATTGTGGTGTTCTGTTCTTGGGTGTAATAACGAACACAGCAGTGATTTTAATGTTCCTAAATCCGAACCGCTGAAGACGCAGTGGCTGAGTTTTGTTTATGAAGGGAATATTCCCCAGCCACAAACAACGTCAACGTCACTTTTATGTTTGCGCGAATCATTTCTCACCAGACTGCTTTATAAACGAGGGTCAGTATAAAGCTGGTTTTGCTAAGAAGCTGCTCCTGAAAAAGGAATCGGTACCAGCTATTCGTGTTCCTGCTGGACTTCCAGAAGAAGTGAGTGTAACGTTTTATTAACCTTTAACGTTATATTAATCTTTGCAAATCCCTTGCACGCTTCACGATGATTGTGGCTAATGTTTACACTCAGGGTGCATTACGGCATGTATTCTATGTAACGTTACGATGTTCTCAATATAATTCATAATCCCACGTTTATAATGAAAAACGCGTTATAGTTATTGTGTTATTAAAAACTGTGTACGCAGGTGTTACAGTTAACGTAACAGGAATATTAACAGGAATATCAATGCAGTTACAATACTATAGATGTACTTAAAAGTTTTCTTAAAACATAAAACATTTTCGTACTGCACTAAACATAAACATACAACAAATTCTTAGGTATCCATCAAATACTGCTAGAATCATTACTGACATGACCTCATGTCAGTGTTTCAGTCACGATAGTTGTACCTAACACTGAGATAACGTCACGCATCACTGACAAGCCTACATTTACAAAAAAAAAAAAAAGTTTTTCAACATTAATCTGTCAAGAACTTACCTATAACTTACATTAGTAACGTTAAACACATAGCGTTTGTATCTCACAACTCTAACGTTACCCTGCCTTTACATACAAAAATAGATCAAAGTGACATTGTTAACCAACCATTCAGAAACGTCCTGTTCGAGCCTTAATTGTCAAACTTCTTCGGGGCCGTCATCTTGTTACGGGTCTGACTCCGGTTCAAATTGATATGGTTGCACTACAGATGTGTCCTCAGAGACTCCACCTGTCATTCTTTCGCCAAAATACACTGTCATCTGTTGTCAAGGCAACACTCCACGTGCGTTGTGTCAAAAACGCCCCAGAGAACAGAGGGGCGGGGTGAGCAAAGCTCATTATCATCTAAAGGTGAACTAAGTAACTTTTTTACCTTAACCGAACAGCTTTGGAGTCCGTGTAATGTTTATATTACTGATTTCGTGTTGAATGGTGGGCGTCTCGCCCCCCCCCCCGTTGGCTGTGAGCGAAAAAAACGCACTTGCAACTTTGAGCCGGCGGCCCGCCGGCCGCAGCATCAGGAAGTGTCGCGTGATATCAGGTCTCGCGATGTAACGAATTGCTTTACGGCAAGAAAGATCTGCTAAAATGAGCATCAAACAGAAATAACCCGGCGCAGTATACATGTGGTGTTCGACGCCCACATACAATACAGACTGCCGACAGTTCAACAGGGCGCGCGCAGCTCTTAAAGGGGCCACACCTTATTTCCACTCGTTACAGCTTCCATCCTACTGAACAGGTACCGGTGTACAGGGGGAGGGGATCCGGCCGTGAGTGCAGAGACATCTCTGCGTGCGTGATATTTATGACAGTACAAGTATCCCACAGCGACTCTAGGGGTCACTGTTTGACAAAAACAGAAATCCTGCATAGTGCTGCTTTAAAGGCACATGCACTGAAACGGCGTGCTGAAACAGAGCTGTTTTTGAGCAGGTAAGAGTGTTTTCTTAAAATACTAATGAGATTTTTTAATAAAAGTATATTACAAAGTTTTCATTTAGACCCTAAAGATTCATATTAACTTGTACAAAAATGGCATTATATGACCCCTTTAAAAAAAAGTTTGGGGGCATAAATTAAGAGTATACCCACTTCTCCAGGCACCACTACATCACTGCTCCCACCTGCACTCAGTCAGCCATCATCAGATCTGCCACTGATCACCTCATCAAGACACACAAATAAGCACTCACCTTACATAACCTCATTGTTTGGTCTCGTTGGACACTAGCATGATTACTTACCTGTTGATCCATACTGAGCTACTTACCCAACTATCTTCCTGTGATACTTACCAGTTACGATCCTATCTTTTATTATCTTCCGTCTTCAGTCATCATCAGTCGTCTTCAGTCATCATCAGTCATCTTCAGTCCTCTTCAGTCTCCAGCCTTCCAATTTGCATCAGTCTGCACCTATATAATATTAAGAACTGTTATTCACAGTTAAGTATTTTCTGCTATTTAATGAACTCAGTCTCCCGCATCGTTTGTTTCCTGCACTTACCGGCAAGTAAACACCCTTTGTGGAAGTTACCTTTGTGTTACATCCTTCTGTTTGCTGACAAATATTACTTTTTTATAATCAAATATAAAAATGTAATTGTTAAGAAATGTTTTAAAAGCTTTATTAGCCTTTTCCACATTGTGCCACTGCATTTCTGAGCATTGTTTCTCTTTTTTTTATTTTTATGAAAGCCTCTGCTTTCCAATTCTCTATTCAGATGGAATTCATTATTGTGCTCCGCAACCTCTCTGAAACCTCTGGATGTTCATTTTACAGGGAATTTCAAGGCCGGATCTTGGTACCCATGCAAATGAATGTGGCATATTGTTGGAAGGGTTTCATCCTCATAGCACACATTGATGGAATCTGAAGTCTAGCATTGGAGTGGGGTTGCGCATGAATTTGAATGGAGATGGTTGTTAGGCAGTTTGTAGTTTTTTTGAGTCAGGAACTGTTTGTTGATATGGCATGGGAGTGTGTGAGCCATTTTCTACGGATCTAGTGTCTGGCTTATTTGGGCAAGATTCAAGAGCCCTGAGTTTGTGCCATTGACTTGTGGGTTTTGACCTTTTTGTCTGTCAGTGTGTTTATGTATTGTAGCTTCAGACTTTCAGCAACCCTGAGTATTTAACATTAGTCTAGGGCCTGTCTAATTCTCACAAATTTACAGAGAGTTTGGGAAGTTACTCAAAATAAGTCATTAGTATTACTAATTACTAATTACTTTTCTAGTTTTTCATGGGAATACTTTAGTAATTACTCTGTCTAAACAGCAATCACATTACTCTTTACTGTCGCTGCAAAAGGGGCTTGCTCCAGAATCACTGGATTACAATAACCCGCCAAATTTACGTACACAGTGGCTACTCTTAAAAAAAATAAATTCAGAATCCATAGAAACTTTTTATCCACAAAAGGTTTATAGTGAAAAAAGGTTATTTAGATTATTAAAATGTTCTTCACACTAGGATAAAAAAAAAAAGTTTTTTTTACAACTGTTCACTGAAAGGTTTTTGGGGAACCTAAAATCTTAACCATTATTTTTAAGAGTTTATTTGATTTTCTGAAAATTGACCCACTCCATCATGTTTGAGTAAAAAAGAGAAAGTGCTATGCCTATTATTCCTAAACACTAGAAGACCTATCAATTGTGGGGAAGTCTGTGTGTAGCGCTTGTCTCCCTGCATATTCTTAAGGATACGCTCATTACAAACGAGTGGCTGCGGTTTATTTTTAAGGACCCTGATCATTTCAGTTCATTTCATTTCAGATCAAGAGAGGTACATTTAAGCTTGAATTTTATTTTAGCTGTCATAATGTAATGCATTCGGTGCAAAAAGGCTGTTTTTGAAAGATGCAGCAGGCAGTATGGGCAGCACAAACTATACTGGACCCGAAAGCAAGCTCACAGTTCACGGCTTGAAGCAAAGCATTGTTTCTCATTTCATATGCAAAGAAGCATTTACATTTTAGAAGCACAGCAGCAAAAAAAAAAAGAAAAAACGGTCAATATAATGCCAAGGATCACAGAGAGGGTGGAAATGGTCATGATGCCACTAAAATTTGTTAGTAGCCAATGATTTCTGAGATAATTTAATATTATACAACTTTTGATAATAAAATGATTTTTAATAAAATGAGACTGACAGATATCAGGGACTGTCAGATCAGATTTTCTCATGTCCACAGACTAATTTAACATTATTATTAGGAAAATCAAAAAATGTCCAAAATACATTTGAGTAAGGTAAACAATAAATTCTGTAGGTCATTAGATGAATGGACTTAAAGGGATACTTGATCAAAAATGAAAATTCTGACATCAATGAGGTTGGATTAAATCGTTCCATTAATATAGATAACTTTTTGTCCTTTCTGATTATTTTTGGTTTTGTTTTGTTTGCTTGGACTTTCAATGGATGGACTGAAATTATGAGATAACATTGAACAAATCTTTGTCTTAAGTCTTATTGGTTAGAAACGACATGAGGGTGATGACAGATTTGTCTTTTTTCAGTAAACTATACTTCCAATGATTAATTTATTACTCTAGTGCAGTAGCTCTCAACCAGGGGGCCTTAGCCAGCTTCAAAGGGGGCCGCAGGATGCAAAAAAAAAAAAAAAAAAAAAAAAAAAAAAAAATATAATATATATATATATATATATATATATATATATATATATATATATATATATATATATATATATATTATATATATATATATATATATATATATATATATATAATTATATATATATATATATATATATATATATATATATATATATATATATATATATATATATATTAAAATGTTAAAATAATATAAACACATAATAAGCACATCGAAATGTTTTATTCCTTTTATATTCCCTCAATAACTTTTTTTTTTTAATAAGAACAATAACATACAGAACATAACTTCTGGAAAGACAAAATAAATTGTGGTTAATTCATATATTTAATTAAGCGTGCAACTTAATTCAATATATCAAAAAAAGAAAGAAAAGCAGCTTTATCATAATTACAACAGAAATACCAGAAAAATATCAGCGTATATTGAATGTGTTGGACAACCAGGGGTCTTAGAATCAAAAATGTTGAGAACTGCTCTAGTAATAATATTTTAATTTTGAGTGTGACACAATGGTTATACTAATATAACATTTTATTTTAAAAACAAAATGTGTATACATCAGTAAATGTATAAAAGGAATGGCAATGCATTTGGTTTGCATTTTGTTTCTTTCAACACAGGCTCATTGGAAGAATGACATTTTTGCAAAACTCAAAAAATGTACCAAAACATATCCATGGAGTTTTCAGCTGATATTAACACTAAAGGCAGTTAGACAGCAATAACTTTTATTCCTTTTCACACAAAATTGTGATTACAGGGGCAGATTATTGATTAATAAAGACTTATTTTCACTTGGTTCCTTGCACAATACTATGTTATGACCTCAAACTATTTTATCATTGTGCATTTGTAAACTAATAAGTTTGTATGTTTGCATCATCACATAACTACATGTAGCTTTTCCCATGTAGTAGACTTGCTCGGTAGATCACCTGGTAAACTTGCGATGCAGAGAACTAGGGTGCTCAAGTCACGTGAAACTCAAGTCTTGATAAAAGAGCTCAAAGACTTGTAGAAGCAAACTAAAATACCATGTTTGCTTCAGCAAATCTGTTTTGATGTAACATTTGCTGTTTGTTAACAATCTCAAGTATATTAAGGAAATGTCGCCACAGGCACAGGTTTTTCTAATGAGCCTGGGTTGATTTCTTTAGAACGCCTAACAAGCTGTGAATAGCTGTGTGTGGGAGAGAACGTTGCTCTGTTCTTACCTTGCTTTTCACAACCACAACCAGCATTCAGTAAAACATTAACAATGGCAATTTCCAGCACCTCACCGCAACTTATTGTAACACACGCTAACAAAATGAAAACTCCTGTTGAAGATGCGTCCTCTGCATTAGACTCACACCTGACTTAAGCTATTTCATATGTTCCCACCATCCCTGCCATAAATTATGCTTAAGGCCTATCTAAAAAGAATGTCCCCAAAATTGACCTAAATCAAGATAACAAAAACACATTTCATAAACATCTTACGGTAGCAAACACTGGCAAATATTGACACATCACCTGCAGTCAGTGTTGGATTATTGTGAGCTTTTTTCTCTTCACCTACTGCCTGAAAAATAAGTCTTACTCTGAATTTGGGGAACAATGGAAGGTGGCGATGAGCAAAAGAAACGAGTTTAATGCACTTAAAATCTCTCTCCATCTGTGCCAGAACAACAGATCAATGCCTGGCTTATTGAGTTACAGCTGGTATAATGTTTCTGCTTGAAAAGCATGCAGCATTTGTAATGGAGAAACATGAGAGTCACATCAGAGAAAAATTGTTGATTCAGAAGCAGATTCAGAACAATATTGATCAAATTCTTGAGACTGTCACCAAAATACATGTATTGCTTGTTTTTACAGCTGCACGCCTGCCCTTTTCTCATCTGAACTACTGTCATTATCCAATCTTGTTTTGTTTGGACTGGATTTATTTGTATGAACCAGTTGACAGACACTAAGGCCCTTTTTAGATTAAAATTTAGTTTTGGATTCAAAGCTTAATAATATCTCTCATGTCAAATGACTAAAATATTATAATACCCTGAAATATACAAGTTATTTTTGACGTTATTAAATATTAAAGGAACTATATATGCAACTTTTTCCCCAAAATAAACGTAACAATAGCCTTTTTATTTTACCATTTATGACTCAAACATCTCCTGTTGAGCATACTGACACCTTGTCCGCTCACAATGGGTGCACCTATAAGCCTGTATCCTATTTTTCCTATTTTCTGTCGGGTCGGATTTTTCCTGCGCTATCTGCGGATGTGACGTCAAGCGCGTTCATGTTAAACGTTTCAGATCAATTTGCCACCACCACTAGTCAGCAAGTAGCCTACACTCGCAAACCTATCTCAAACAATATATGTTTTTGACTGTTCTTACCTCTGTAAACATAATGTTGACCTCCTTGCAGGCAACAGATGACTTGTGAAGTGTGCACGCACGTACGAGCGCTGCGAGCAGTGTTGCCAGGTCCGTATGCCTGCACTGTTTCCGCGGGTTGTTTGTGTAGTGCACGGGTTGACGCGATTGTTTTACTCACTGGAACATGATTTTTATCGGGGAAACACCCGGGAACGCTATTTGACTATTTTTGGCCGTGATTGGGTTAGTTTTGATGAGCAATTGGGCTGGTTTTGTTGTGCAGACCTGGCAACCCTGGCTGCGAGAGCGAGCAGAAAGGAAGAGCAGTTCTGTTTTTTGGCCACAGGTGTCAGTCGCGAGTTTAAATTTCAGAAAAACGCATATAGGCCCTTTAATTAAAATAATAATGGTATTAAATTGAAAACACCTAACTTGTTTCTAAATTATTTTGATATTTATAAATTATAAAATGCCAAGTTTGTATAATCATCTTGAGTTAGTAATGAAGAAAAAGTCTGTATTAAATATGGACAAAAAAACGTGACATAATAGACCATACAGACAATTAATAGATAAAATATAATATAATATATTTATCAAATGATCCTTGCGATTTATGACTACATCCAGTACCCAATTAAATGCACCAATTAGTTAGAATTAAGTGCAAATCAGATAATTAAAGAGAAAGGCTAATCTTTTATTAACCTCAACTAACTGGTCTGGCTTGGTCATAAGAGTTGGAGTATGTCATGCCGATATCAAAAGAACTGCCTGAGCCCCCCCAGAAGGAAAGTTGTAGAGGCTTATGAGACTGGGAAGGATTTAAAGCCCTTTCCAAGATATTTTAAGTCCTCTATTGTAGGTAATCTATAAATAATGGTTTCAGACCACTGGCAATCTGTCCAGGCTGGTCTGTCACACCATTCATCCCAAGAGCGGAGTGCAAGATGTTTCAGGATGTCTTAAAAGAACTGCAGGGTGTCATCAAGGGATCTGCAGGCAGCTCTAGGAACAGTCAGTGTGAATGTGCTACTGTTGTGGAAGAGAAATACGTCAGACCGCTGGATTTATCAAAAGTGTTACACTATAATTGGAATCAGAATTATTAATCATATTGAATCATACTAATAATTAGTTTTATAGTGTTTTAAATTAACTGGTGTTGCTTGCCTGAATTATTGGTTTTAATTCATAAAATATAATGGAAAATGAATTGGTCATTTTAGAGGTAGGATTTAGTAATCTGTGATTTGTAATACCATGGAACTTTTTTAATTTAGAGTCTTTTCTCATGTGAACTGAGCAGTTGCAGTGAACCCATACTTCAAAGTCAACAACAGAGTGCTTTATTTGAAAGAAATGACAAGGAAGAAATGCCGAATAGATTATGATGTGTTAAACTCAAAGTGTGGTTCAGATACAGCTTCCAGATGGATTCCTGAACTCGAAACACATGGCTTTGATTTATGCCAAGAAATTGTTTAGGTGTCATGCAAAGTACTGTTTTGATTTAGGACTTTTTTCTCCAGAAATTACTCAATTTGATTACTTATATTTTGCACAAGATAATAATGTGTTTAAAATATTTTTGGAATGAGGAGGCCTCACTAAAATATATATTTTGTATATATATATATATATATATATATATATATATATATAATATATATATATATATATATATATATATATATATATATATATATATACACTACCGTTCAAACTTTCTATTCATCATAGAATCCTGAAATAAAAATGTAAAAACTGTTTTCAACATTGATAATAATCATAAATGTTTCTTGAGCATCATATTATAATAATTTCTGTAGGATCATGTGACACTGAAGACTTTAATGATGTAATGTAATGATGCTGTAAATTCAGCTTTGATCACAGGAATAAATTACACTTCACTATATATTCACATAGAAAACCGCTGTTTTAAATTGTAATAATATTTCACAATATTACTGTTTTTTTCTTTTTTTTTTATAAAATAATTGCAGCCTTGGTGAGCAGAAGAGACTTCTTTTAAAAACATAAAAAATCTTACCGACCCCAAACTTTTGAATGGTAGTGTATATATATATATATATATATATATGTATATATATATATGTGGAACTCTCTCCCCCGATCACTCTGTTCTGTTAACACTATTTCTGATTTCAAATCCATGCTCAAAACTCACTTATTTTCTGAATGTTATAACTCTTAAGTTTTTTTTTTTTGCTCCATCTACCTAATTTTCTCATTTATTGTACTTACACTTTTGTCTACCTACTGTTGTTCTGTCTGCTGTCTTTGTCCTTTGCCTCTAATGTTGCCTGTTTATTGTAAAGCGTCCTTGAGCTCTGGAAAAGCGCTATATAAATAAAACTTATTATATATATATAATTATATATAGTTATTTTTTCTGATTTCACACTAATAGTATGAGTTGGCATATATATCCAAAACAGTTGTATTTTGATTGTTTTAGATTGGTATTTGGTCTTGATCTTTATGTATTTAATATAGTATCGCTTCATAAGGGTCAGTTAGAGCATCCATTATTTCATCCAAATAATTTGATTAAAAATATACATTTCACAGTAAATATTTGGTTAAAAATAAACAATATATGATCAATATGCAAACTGATTGATTTTGATTGTTAAAAATAATCACCAATATGGTATATAATCAATATGCACCAATAAATCAACACATTAATCCGATATGCAGTCATTCAAAGTTTTTACTCAATTCAGTGAAATATAGTTTGAACTGACTCATGGAAATGAATTATATTTACCAGGTACTACTATTGAAGCTTAAATGAAAGATGCTATTAAAACCTCTCTGTCTTAACTCTCTTATACTCGCAAGTCACAAAACAAGGAGGTATAGTAAATCTAGTGTAATTCACTTTTTTAAAGAAATATTGTTGTACAACTCATGTTGTATTGCCCACAGCAATCATAATCCACAGCAGTTCTTCAAACCAAGTATTTGAGGAAATTGGACTTGCACTTATTTTCTCCTGACATTCAGTAAAATCACCAGTGAGGCTCAAAAACGTGTTCATATCAAGACAATTTTTATGTGAAAAACAAAGACAATCTTATGCATTTGTTTGTGACTTGTTCTGCAGGAGGAAGATATCCTAGACCTCCTGGAGCAGTGTGAACTGGATGATGAGAAACTGTTGGGGAAAACCTCTAAACAGAAAGGTTCTAAGGTACGTAGTCACAAGTGTAGATAAACTCACTTTTTTTTAATCTAAAGAAACTTAAAGTAATTACATTTGCCAACTATATTTACTATGTACGTTTTATTTTATTTTTTTACATGGCAAATGCTTTTATCCTAAGCAAGTTGGATTGCATTCAAGGTATACATATTTTCAGTTCATGCATTCCTTGGAAATCAAAACCATGACCATGCCAATGCTTTTCATCATTTCATCTTTTCTCTACTGTTTGAGCTACAGGAATGCTTTGTGCACTTTTACGAGGTAAAACATATTTAAAGGAATAGTTGTCAATGCTGTCATATTTTACTCACCCTCAAGTTGTTTCAAACCTGTATGAATGTCTTTCTTCTGCTGAACATAAAAGAAGATATTTTGAAGAATGTCAGTAACCAAACAGTTGATGGACCCCATTGACTTCCATAGTGGGAGGAAAAAAATACTATTGAAGTCAATGTGGTCCATCAACTGTTTTGTTACCGACATTCTTCAAAATATCTTCCTTTGTGTTCAGCAGAAGAAAGACATTCATACAGGTTTGAAACAACTTGAGGGTGAGTAAATGATGACTGAATTTTCATTTTGAAGTGAACTATTCCTTTAAGAGGCAATTAATTGTGTATCCCATCATAATTATGTGTAAAATGCAAAATGGTTTGATAGTGCAATACTAATTTTTATTAGGAGTATTATGAAAAGAAGTATGAAGTGCAGTATAGTTTACTGCAAAATATAGTTTGAGAATGTTGGGAGACTTATTCGATTTGGTCATTCGCAATGTGTCGGTGATCGCCACTGATCTCTTTTATCACAGTTCTTATTACTCTTACGGTTCTCTGATTGGTGAAATCACACAGCCTTCTGATTTTTATAAAAGTGCACTGCCCAGCAAAGGCAATAATTACACCAACACAGATTTTGATTGATGCTCAGTTTTCTCTTAATCTGACTGCCGTTAAGCACTGTCTGTCACTGGACAGATCATAGTCTAAGCAACCAATTCATAACCTCACATAATAAGTAGTTACAGCTTTTTAATTTGTATGGCAGGCTATGGTATTGCTTAGTCTCAGAGATCATGATAGGTCTGTCTTGAAAGTTTTCTTTACAATTCTATATAGATGGAGAAAATGTATGGGATTATTGTGGTACCTAAGGAAAATGTCACAATGGAAAATATAATTTTATTTTGGGGTGAAAGAGTTTTCATGACATTTGCTAAGAGAGATGTTACAGACAGTTACAGACACTGTTTGGCATGAAATGATCTTAATTGGTTCACTTTTGACGTACAGAATGTACGTTTTATTTCGGCAGTATCTGCTCTGATGGTTTAGGACACTTTAACAGTGTCATTACAGGGTCATTTGGAATAATCTGACATGGCAGAAATTAAGCAATTTAAATAGTCCCAAGCAGTTCCTCCTAAAAAGCAGGAACTCTCGGCGTTCTTTCAAAACTCTGTTGGAGATTACATTCAAAGTGTTAATTTAGACAGACCTTTGAGCCAAATTGAAGTTGAAAAGGTGAAATTAGTGCATTCAGGAAGCTAATAGTCAGTGCATCCCAAGTGTTGGACAGATATTCAATTCGTTGTTCAATACTTCTTGAAGGACATAATAGATTAGTTCCCCTGACATACAATGCATGTGTTTCAGACCAAATGAACATGTTTCTGCTGTGACATTAATCAAGACTTCAAGAAAATCAAGACAGGGTTCGCCAGGCACGCCAGGCATGCCCTTACATTCTTTCAACAGTGGCAAGTGTTAATTGGTCTCGGGCTGAACTGACAGAAGAACTGACATTTTTCTAGGATCTTCTCTCATCATCTCTCCCTGCGGATGTGTTTATGTGATTGTTTGCCTGTAGGTCCTGTCATCCATGCCTGAGAGCAGCCCGACACCCAGAGGGCACAGAGACCCTGAAGACTCTTCGGCCAGCTGCAGCGACAGCAGCTCTGGTTCTGACGCTGATGGAGAAGATGAGAGTAGCAGCATCACGCAGGAGAAACTCAATCGCCCCGAACGCTCCAGTGAGTTCCTCCCCTTGGGCCTGTGAAAGAAAGTGCTCTGGGAAACCTCTATTAGGTCCTTTCCACATAAATGGTGTTGGTTCTCTTTTTTCTCTAAATGGTTCCAGTGCAATCAATATGGTTCCATAAGTCAGGGTAATGTGAAGTTTAATATTCACGCATGACATTAAGTTCTCAGCAGACAACAACAACAACAACAACAACAGATCTTGATGATGGAAATGCAGAACAAAACTAGATTGCTGTCATTCATTATTATCAAGAAATCTGTTTACATAGGAAACAGTCAATGCAGAGATGTGCCACGTGTTTCAAGCGTCTTGGAGATGTTGCCGCAGTTCTTCTGGATTTTTCATATAATCACAGATAGACTCGATGATGGTGAGATCAGATCTCTGTGTGGAGCACTGGCTGTTGTCAGACTGCTTGTACATACAGAAATCTAACTGGATTATTGCAATTAATGGCAAAATGGATGTTTGAAAATGTTAACTGATATTTCCTACTGACACACTAGAGCAAAAGATATAAATAACTGGCTTAAAACCGTTTCTTTGGGGGTGAAAAAATATTAACGTGCCTAAGACTTTTGCACAGTATTGTATTTTTTAGGATTCTTTGATGAATAGAAAGTTCAAAAGAACAGTATTTAATTGATTTAAAATACAACTTTTTTTGCAATAATAAAAAAGTCTGTACTGTCACTGCTGATCAGTTTAACGCATCCCTGCTGAATAAAAGTATTAATTTCTTTCAAAAAATATCTTACTGACCCCAATCGTATTTGTTATGGCTTTTGACTTTAGCATCAAAAGCAGCAAAACAATCGAATTGTATTGAGTTAATTAATTACAAAATGAATGTACAAATCTTTTTGTTTTGATAACATAAAATGTAACATCCCCAAATAATGTAATTCTCTATATTTTTCCATCACACGCTGCGTTTGATGCAGCTGTTAGAAGTTAATTAATTTGATTGCAATCATTTTACAGATGATTGCAAATAAAATAATTTCATTTTAGCATCATTTGAACGTGCTTCACAGTTGCATCAAACGTTTCCAGTGTAGAAAACTTTAATTATTGTAATGGGAGTGGTCTAGTTTTGTTTTGCGTCAGCCTTGCCAGACTGAGTTGTTGTCTTGAGAACTTTACTTGATCTCACTAATGGACTTCTGACGTTATCTGTTCCTAGTTTTAGTCCAGGTTTTAGGGGTCTGCTCGGTGGAAAAGCTATTTATCACCTGTGGGCTGGGACTATTAGGGTAGACTTGGAGGTTCTGGGATGTTTTGCTGCTGAGCTGCTTTTATATGTGCTATCTGTCCCTCGATGATTTCCAGATGACTGCGAGAGCTGCTTATGGCTTAAACTTTTAAGCAGCCTTTTGTCTAGCCAGACATATTAAATCTTCAGTGCCGTTTGCAGAGCCTGAGCTAAATTACAGATGTAAATCTACTATAATGCATTTGTTTACCTAATTAATACATGAAACAGAGAAAATCCATCTTTTTTAATTAGGGTCACAGTATTCGCTGGCCCATTGCTGTGGCTCTTAATTTGACTGGCTGACTGCGGCAGGTGATGTGGTGAGAGCTCCCCCGGCTCTCATGCCATGCAGCTTTAATGAGCTTTTCTGATGTTTCAGTCCGCTGGTTTAAAGGGAGACCGGTCGCTCAGCTTGGGGAAAGCACAGGTTGGGTATAAGTTCAGAGAAGCACTTCTGGCGTACCTTGAAAACGGTGCAAACAAGCCCGAAAAAATGTTTGTGTTTCACAGTAGAGCTTTTTTAGAAGCTGAGAGTTCCTTGAGGTCCAGCAGAGGTCCATCTATTCAATAAATGTTAAGTTTTACAGTAAAAGTTGCAAACATTCAGCAAATGTTTGTCCACGTAACTCAGGTTGTTGCCATTAGTTATTTTTTTAAGAGGTGTTTTAGACGATTATTATATATATATATCAAACTATGATGGGGGAACAGGGTTGAATGATTGAGCTTGAATTCATTCAATTCTACAGTTTGTAAAAAGAAAAGAAGCATGATTTTTACCTCTCACCATGCAGGTCGTACAGGGTTGTGCACAAAATATGGGACACAGCTAAATATAATAATTTTGATCATTAAAATTTATTAACAATACTTATTATTACACAATTATTTTTACAGCTTATGTCAAAATTATTTTGTTTGATTATTAGAATGTAATAGGCAATATTTAGAATGTGTCCAACAGTGATAGGACCGGCCAAAATGATGCATTTTAAGTTAGATAATAATATGCAATAGTTCAATAATGGAAAAAACAGTTTGTATCCTATTTTGGAAAGTGCCATAGATGGTGCAGTTTATTGATTATTCGTGCCTGACACAGTTGAAGCCATGACTTTTCCATTAGCCACTAAAAGTGGGACAAAGAAGCGAGCTGACAGGTTTATTTGGTGTGCAGGGGGTCACTGGTGATTGGGTTGATGCCGGAGGGGGCATTAGGCCATTCTGGGGTGACATTGTTTGCCCCACACTACCCTGAGGCCATCTGCGATTTTCCGAGCTAAGCTGCTATAATACCGCTTTTGGCAACTTCTTCCCTCAAGATTCATGGATGAAGCGGCCATGCCGCTGGCCAGTTCACAAACTGGAGGTCATTCAAAATCGTAGATTTGCTGTATGCGTGTTTCAATTCGCTGTCCACCCTGAGTTGGAAGCCTGACAGGCCTGCAGGATGATCACATGGTGCAGTGATTACGTTTTTTTTAACGGCTTTCAGATGTTTGGCTTAATTTCCTTGGTGATCCAGGAGGGTGTGTGAACGTATGCGTCTTAAATTGAAGTCAAATGCTTTGGTTCTTTGTTTTAGGTCGCGTTCATTGGAAACCTGCCCCTAAACCAATACGAGGTCCTTCCTGCTCCCCCAATCTTTCTGGGCTCATCCGCCGCTCCATGTCCTGTCCACGCTCCATATCCTCTCTGACTGCGCAGTCCCAAACCAACGAGACCAGACAGCCGAAAACAGCCACTCACATGGCTAATGCATCGCCTGCAGCCGCTCAAACAGCCGCCGCCATGACTCAGATGACCCCAGGTCGACCCCACTCAGCATCTCGGTCCCAGTCGCTCAGTCGCAACAGTTCCACAAACAGAGTTCCACACAGCAACAGTCTAGGTGCCATTCATCCCAATACGGCAAGTATCGGTTCTCTCTGTCACACATAGGGAATTTTATTATTTTTATTATATATTGCTCATTCTATTTATACAGTATATGTGATGCAATTCCATATGCATGGAATACCCTGTCAAAAGATTACATTGATCTAATTGTGCAGTATACAACTAGAGCACACTACTGTATGTGGAATTAAGTATATAATAATAAAGCAAGGACCTGCACTGACCTGACCTGACCTTCCATTTCCATCTTGATGAATGAACCAGAAGTTCAAGGGTTAATTTACACCCCAATAAAAAAAATTTAAAATAATAATATATATATATATATGAAAGAGTAATGAATCTCCTGATTAAAACACATGCGAATCATATCATATGTAAAATAATGAGATCATCAACATTAATTAAACAACATTAAAACTTCCTAACGTTACCGAATGAAATGTTAAACCCAGGACGAGCTATGGGTCTGTGCAAGCTGTGGTGCAAGGGCTGTTGATGGACTCGATCGATTTTTTTGATCGTTTTTTTATTTTATTTTATTTTTTTATGAAACTTACCCACATTCAAGTGTTGATAAAATAAAAATGCATTAAGCTAGAATAAAATAGTTTTTTTGTTTGTTTAAAAGCAGAGTGTCTGTTCATTCTTATGATGCATATTTAGATATTCATACAACAAAATATTCTGGGGGCCATGAACATTTTGTGAAAATGATCAAAAATGCGGCAATTGCTGTGGCTGGCAATTATTTTTTTTTTTAAACGCTATCGGGGAAAGAGTAAATATGTACTGATTTAAATACATTATTTCAGAAATGAGAATTCTAATAAATTCACCATTGAGAATAAAAAAAAAAAAACGAACAAATTAAATCTGCACACACTGAAATAACGATAATTTAGAAATAATGATAATATTGTGGATAAATGTGACCTGGGTATTTCATAATTGTTTTCACATATTTAAATGTTATAATGCCTCAATATTTGGTTGGACATTTGTTTGGACTGACTAAATTTAAGACATTTATACATAAAATTTGTTTTTGTTTTTTTCTCCCTAAACCGTTTCTGTATAGCAAAGGCTACATAGTTTGCATAGTTGACATAGCTACATAAATGCATAACATGGGAAATATGTGGAAAAGTTAAATGGGAAATATGTAGAAATCTGTCATTTTAGACACTGCTATAAACACTACTGTGGACTGAGTATGCAGTATACAGTAAGCAATACTATAGTATTTAATTCTAAACAGACATACATATCACGAACACATGTATCTTTTTCTTTACCCTAGATGTCCTCTAGAGAGTCTGAACAGATGTTCACAAAGATGGCTGATTTAGAGAAGATCTGGCAACGCACCACCTGTAAAAATGAAAAATATCATTTTTATTTTCCCATCGCTGTCCTGAATCATTCCAATCCATCAAACAATAGAGATTCCACACACACACACACACACACACACACACACACACACACACACACACACACACACACACACACACACACACACACACACACACACACACACACACACACACACACACACACACACACACACACACACACACACACAGAATCAGTCAAGCGGTGTTTTCATACAGTTTCTTCTCATTTTCACACTCCTATATCTACTCTCGTTCTCTCACTCTCTCTGGGCATACCTTAGAGAGGAAAATTTGTCATATTATGGAAAAATTGGGAGTGTGAAGCTAAATTGGGCCTGTATTTACGGGCACATTCATCTCGTGAATTTCAGCACTCCCCCTTGTTCAAACTCTCATTAAGGAATATTAATCAGGAAAAACAGCGCACACACTTATGCACTGTTTAATAAGACTTTAGATTGTGTTTAGCAAGACGGACTACTACATACTCTTTTTAGAGTAATTGTGTATAGGATGCATGATCATCAAGTTAATAAGGCTTCATTTCTAATAATGGAACCTGTTTAATTAGGATTTGCACTCTTTCCTCAAAACTTTTATAATAGAAGGATTTTGTGCTGTGTTTGTAGAACTCTAATAAGCCTCCATAGACTACTTTCAGTTTTTGGAATTGTTTTGCTCAGTATATGAAGCATTGAATGTGGTAAATCTTATGAAAACATGCCTGGGTTATATGGTGCCTGACAAAACGTACAGATTTTTCTTAAACCAGCCATTCCAACTAATTCAAAATAAATGCTTTTAAATCGAGTAATTTTGTAATAAAAGTGTGTGTGTGTGTGTGTGTGTGTGTGTGTGTGTGTGTGTGTGTGTGTGTGTGTTAACTGATAACTGATAACCTGGTTACCTTGAGCAATTGCTACCTGATTCAACCCCTTAATTTAGATTTTTTGTGTAATCAAATATGTTTAGGTTGATTTAGGGATTTTAAATAGTATTTTTGACTTAAATAGAATCAATTCTATGTTATCACATGAAGCACTTTTTAGGTATATTTTATGAACTTTTTTCAGTGTACAACAAATCTTTTTGTAATTTCGATTATTCTCCATGATGATCTCATTTGATGGTGTTTTACTATGTTTCAAGAAAAAATAAAAATTTCAATCAGCATAAAATCAACAAAAAATAATACCATGACATTTAAATAGTTTAATAAATAAAAAATACTAAATAAAATGGACAAAAAGTTACTTTGTTAAATTAAATAAATGTGTCTTTTTTCATTACTGAAATGAAAATTTGAGGAAAACAGTGTAGTTAATTGACATTAAATAATTTCTTCTTCTTTCTTTTGATTTTGGGATGAAACACATAACCTACATGTATAAGATTTCCGTAATTCACCTCGGACTCAGATATACCTAACCCTAATATATTCTGTAATTTTAAAACTTTTGCTCAGTTTGTGAAGCCTAATGTCTAAAAGTAAAGATCGCAGTTTTTTTTTCCTTCCCACAACCAGCAGTCAGGCGCCACACGAACTGCTGTGATGGCCGAAACAAACCTGATGACACTTATAACTCATCTTTATTGTGTGGGTTCTTTGCATGTGCAGGCGCAGGGAGAGACCCCGCTGAGTAAAGAGCAGGAGGCCGAGCTGATGCAGCAGACGCTGGCTGCGCTGGGGGAGATGAGGATTCGTTACCCCGGGAAGAGCGAGGAGGAGGCTGAGGCCGTGTTGGATGAGGTGAGCTACGCAGCTGAGAGAAAGCGCTCGGTCAGGGCAGGCGGACCGGCTGCTCGGTTCCCCTCGTTCCCCGAACTCATTTGAGGACGTCCAAGCCGTTCGCAGCATCTCTCGTTGTATGTTGAGTCATTAGACATCCACCTGTATGCTTAATGAGATCCATTAGCTGTCTGTGCAGAAACACATCTGGCCAACGGCACCTGTTTAAGGCACTTTTCCAGCATTCATTTACACATCACTTTCGCGGCGATTGATTTGGCGTACATTTGCACATCAACAATCACGGAAACACAGCATTTAACAGAAGAAGCACAATTGAACGGATGCTGGCTCTATTACCAGAGCTGTGAAATTGTAATTGGTGCTTTCCATGAATACGGTACACTTTGGTAATTATTTTATTTTCAACCATTAGAAGGACATTATTAGGTGTGTTAGGTAAAGTCTTATCTAACATAAAATTAACCTTGCATGAAAAATAACTTGTTTTAATCACACTGATTGCTTAAAAACACCCGACCCCTGTGAAGGTAAAAGAGTAGCATTTGAATTTGAGATATTGTACAGTAAATATTCACACTTATAAGTCTGAAGACAATAATTAAAATACTTATGGTTTGAATTCAAAATTGCAGAAAAATAGATGCAAATGTGTAAAATGACATTTACATGAACAAAAAGACAGGCACAAATGTGTAGCCTATCATATATTTACTTCTGTCACTTTTGCTGTGCAACCTCAGGTCGCCAACCTCTCAAATCCTGCACTAGAGTTCTAAATCTTAGCGCCTTTATTTTTATTACTACTTTTACGATATTTCTGTTGCAAAACTCACTTGTGCTTTTGTGAATGCAGATGTTGATAGAGCAGAACTGAGGGTTGTGCTGGGGTGAGAATTAAGTCTTTTTATTGGTCAAGCCCTGACAAATGAAATGGAACGTTTCTTTGCCTGAGTAAACTGAGTATTTATTTTCTCATTTACAGTATATATATATATATATATATATATATATATATATATATATATATATATATATATATATATATATATATATACCAGCACATTTAAAGGTGCAGTGTGTAGCTTTTTGGCGACATCTAGCGGTTCGTTTGCGAGTTTACACTAAGGGCTCAGCCCACTGCTCACCCCTCCCTTTCGAAGAAGCTACGGTGGCTAAAACGGGACAAACATCGTCGTAGTGAGTAAAACAAGCCACAGCTAACATGGAGTACCACAGTCCATTATAAACCACATCATGGATAAAGTTTACAAAGCCATAGTCAGGTGAGAATCAAGGGTCTTAATACAAAATATAACAATATTGGTCTGAGCTGTCGACACGACAGATCTCGTCACAGTTGTTGTAAATAATAGTAATCAGCTGATTGTCTCACGAACGTAACCAGCACATTCTCCCCACATAGCAAACCCATAATACAGCGAGGGAGTAGAACCACATGAAACTATGCAACTATAGATTTTTTCTAACAGGGTAGTAAAAGTTTAGCTGGCTAATATGAGCTGTTACTGTGGCTGAGCTGGTTAAAGCCTTGTTTATACTCGACGCGTCCGCATGAGCCCAAAGGTGCGTGCGGCAAAAATGACGTGATTGTAACAGCGCGTGCGCCTCCGCATCCCATAGACACCACTTATTACACACAATAGCCTTTTTTCTCTGATTTTGGAAACTCGATGGACTTAAAATGCTTCCAAGATCGACGGGTTGGTGATTCCTGTAACTGTTTTCCGGTCAATGACAAGAGTAATTAGCCTACTAAACAGCTGTCTAACGAACGTAACCAGCACATTTATCCCCACATAGCAAAGCCATAACACAGCGAGGGTGAAGAATTAAGTCACATGAAACAATCCAACTACATATTTACACCACTGACAAGGGAAAACACTCACGGTGTTTATGACTAGCTTATTCTAGCTTTCTGCGGCTTCTCTTTCAAGGTAGTGACGAAACGCACTCTGTAACGCTGTTTGTTCGCTGTCGGCTACGGTAGAAATATGACGTCATAATATGGCGGCCTTCATAGAAGGGGATTCCCGCGCCTATGTAGATATAAATGCCTAATTCTAAGGTAATAAAAACATTACGGTTTATTAAGCAAGTTCTTTATACACAACTGAACACATAGTTATGGATGTCATATTGCATTTCTGTTAATAAATAGTCAAAAATGTTACACACTGCACCTTTAATTATAGAAATACTTTGGTATTGTAAAATGTTTACACAATTTTTACACAATTTACACAATAAACTGAGGACAACATTATCGCACCAGTATAGGTTCCAAAAATTGTATTATACCACAGATACATTTGTACAGTGCATTTCAGGTGTTGTCGGCAATGCTGTAGTCACTAAATGATAACTATTGGTCAGGCATCGTTAAATAAATAGGCTTCATATATATATATATATATATATATATATATATATATATATATATATATATATATATATATATATATATATTTATATATATATATATATTATTTGTATTTATTTTTTTATTTATTTTTTTATTTAGAAGTGTGAATATTTATTGTAAACATTCTCAAATTCAAATCTACAAGCTCTCGAGTTTTGTTACTCTTTTAGCTTTATTTAGCCACCTCAGCGGCCTTTACATTCTCGACTGCATACAACTATTTAAATGATACAGCAATATTATAATTTTGACACACTTGTGAATTTTTATTACATTTGTTGTAGTACATTTTTTATTTATTTAATTCAAATTTATTATTTTTATTTTTTAACCCCGTTCTAAAGGTTTAAATGACCACATTTATGGCAGTAACATCATTTGGACCCTTCTTACAGGCTAGCGGGAAGAAAAAAAGATTATTTCATTTTTCGTAATTTTTTAAACAAACCATTCAACCGTGTTTTGTTAGTTATTGTAAAACTAATGTAACAAACAAATAGTTATCTTGAAAATATAGGAAATACTGTAAATGACAAACCAACATTTGGTCAAAATTCAGTTAACCCCTTCTAAGGTTTTAAACTGTATTTAGAAAAATAAAAATTATACTGCAAAAAAAATCTCAAACCTCATATAAAATGACTAGAACATAAAACATCTGATATAATATTTAGTTTGACCCCCTGATATTGACAATCAACCGTTTGAAGGTTAAGCATTTCATTTCACTGACACTTGATTTTTGAATGACTTGGAAATTACTCTTGAATTTCGACAGTGTTATATGTATATGTTTGTAATTAATACTTCTTAAAATTATAGGTCTAATTCACAGTCTAAATAGTTCTTAATGATTTAGCAAGGAAGATAAATATAAAATTATTTATGCCATCATCTCACACTCAAAACATGGAAATAATTCATCCACTTATTTTAGTGGAAAGTACGAAAATGTATTCACTAGAAGCAGCTTACATTGGTGCATGCACTGGTGCCACCGGGACCCAAGGAGGAGAGTGCGTATATTTTATTTATAATGTAAATGTTGTAAATATATTCACACATTAAGATCAATGTTCCAACATGTTAAAAATGAATTCTTGGGGAGAAAACTTGTGCGAATGGACTGTTCCTATTCAAGGTCCTTGTGTTTGGAACATAAAAGCAAGAGATACAGACAGACAGACAGACAGACAGACAGACAGACAGACAGACAGACAGACAGACAGACAGACAGACAGACAGACTAGATAGATAGATAGATAGATAGATAGATAGATAGATAGATAGATAGATAGATAGATAGATAGATAGATAGATAGATAGATAGATAGATAGATAGATATGGATTCAATTAAAAATATTCAGCCTTTCACACACAGACAATAATTGTGCATATTGCAATAATGAAATTATTTTCATTTGCTCCTTTAGATTCAGAACAACTGGAAATACCATAAGCCAAAAGTTGCTTCTTACTGGCTGGTAAAGTTAGATGCCACCAAACAAAGGAAGGTGAGTGGACTTAAAAATGCATGAAGTTTGCAACAACAAAAAAACATAAACACTAATTTTTTTTTTTGATAAGTTAGAGTCTCAGGTGACCAAAGTGTGGTGAAAAAAAAGGGGGTCTTAAACCATGCCGTTTGGCTCTGTCAGAAGACATGATGCAACAAAATGAAACTGTTCAAAGCCACTCAATTTTAAGACTATTACAGTAGTGAACGACAGGTGGTTACAGCAGGTTACAGGTGTTTTGATTTGACACAGTAGGCTGGACGTTGTAGGATGGGCATGACAGACTGATATAATGAGGGATCGTCTCGTTCCACAAGCTGATTATCAGCCGAAGTTTGAGGGATCAATGAGAATAGAGTTAACATGCCTCATACAAGGCCATTAAATCAGACATATTGTTGAAAGTCACTTCACAGTTGTCGACGAGCAGAATGGTGTGAGGGAGCTGGAGGGCGAAGAGACAGATGAGCGGAAACTAACTGAGACTTCTTCCATTACTCTTCTTCTGGATTTCACTGTTCACAGTACCCTCCAGTATATTTGGAAGTCCGTTTCATTTGAGCAAAATTGGTTCATTAGGACATTTCATATCAATTAAAGATGCATTGATTCATTTGAATATTGTGCCTAGAAGTCCCTGCATTTTTGTAGCAAAATAAACATTTACAGTATTTAAACTGTTACTATCATAAGTAGAATTCATAATTTCCTTTAGCTGTATTTAATGTGCATTCTTAAATAGCTTCAGTGTAGTTTGGTACTTTTTGTAACAAACTTTTAGGGCCAGATTTACTAGCAGCTTAACCCTCTTTTGGCGTTAAAAAAAAAACTAATGTCAGGATTTACTAAAGACATACAGTGAAAAATGAGTACTGAAAGGCGTGGACAGGATTATTTTTGCATCTGACCTTATTGCATATGCATTTGAGTTTTCCTTTCAAAAGCAAAATTTATGGGAGGAGAGTATTGAAATGAATCACGCAACGGGTTTTACTTAGTCAATTTCCTGGTATTTGCGCCATTATGTACCACCCAAAAAAAGCATTTCTTAAACCAGAGGCTAATTTGGTAGATTGTTTTGGTCATTATGGAAATGATCCGTCTGCGTCTGCGTTCTTTTATTTGCTCAGTAGATCATGCGCAGAACTTTCCAGTATTTTGAATCACTATTATTTATCTGATTATTTCATGAAGGTTTTGGACATTGTTCGTACCAACATCCGCTCAGTGCTGCAGAGGATTTGGAGTGAACCGGATGTGGAGAGTCTACGTCTTTATCACCTTTTCAACCGTGTTTTTAACCGTCTGCTCTGGAGTCACGGTCAGGGGCTCTGGAACTGCCTCTCCAGCTCTGGGTAAGAGAATTATATTCTGCCTTTTAAGTCAACATGAAATTAGAATTAAGCATACATGTACTTTATTAATACACATTCCTGGTCTTACTGTGAATTATTCATTAGGGCACATCATTTCAAAGAAAAAATTGGATATCTTCTTAAAATTCATCTCCTTGTTTATTGAACTGTCGTGTAAAAGCAATATAACACTCGTAATATGTCGGAATATCAGTGTGACTGTGGTTTACTGTGATATTGCTTAATTATTATTCGTTTTTTTTTTACACTTGTAAATGTCACATTATGAAAGTTAAATGGGTTTGTAAGAGTGTTTAATGTTGAAAAGGCATTGAAACGGAACATAACCATGGCCATGAGAAAAAGGGTCTCTGTTTTGTCTTTATTGACTCAATCGTAAGTCTTGATATAGACTTTTACTTCCTTAGAGAGTCACACATAGAAGCATACACGCATGCTGTTATAATACACATAGACTCTTACATGCTGCGATTTTATCAGCTCTGAGAGCAAACAGCAGGGACTCCTCCTTATTGACCGCCTTTCTCCCCCTAGTCATTGCGAGCGCTTCTCGGAGGCTTTGTGTGGCCCAATCACTCTTGTAATTGCCACAGAGTGAAGGATGTTATATAGCCAGGTTTAGACCATTTGGAGTTGATGAGAGCGAATACAGCTCTAGGGGATTAGAAGCAGTGCCAGCAACCCATGCTGCTTCTGTTTAATCAGGGTCTGACGTGTGAAGGTGGCCCATGAGCCGGTAGCACGGGAAGGAGATATCAGTGGGAGAGCACCGCATAGCCTTCCTGCCTGTAATGTACAATTCAGATCCCTAGAAGTTACATTTCATCATCTCTACAATGAAACCTCATCTCCTCTGCCAAGACTTTAAAGAGACTTTTTATTGTTTCTTTCTTCAACAAGAGCCAAAAGAACGAGAATCAGACCCTTTAACCTTCCTGACAGATTGTTCCAGCAATGTCTATTACAATAAAAGCTGGCCCGTATCGCCTGTATGATGACATACGACAGCAAAATGTCTTAAAATTGTTACTAAATCAGTATTTAATCAGTCTTTTTTTTTTTTTTAAACAATACAAATGTTATAATTTTAATTTTGTGTTCAGGATGTTTAGGTATTTTGTACTGGAAAAGCACTACACAGTACATTGGAATATATATATATATATATATATATATATATATATATATATATATATATATATATATATATATATATATATATATATATATATATGGCAGGTGTTAATGTCCAGTGTGTGTCCAGCTAAAGTCCAGTGTGTGTGTATATGTGTGTATATATATATATATATATATATATATATATATATATATATATATATATATATATATATATACAGGGCTTGACATTAACACCTGACAATATAATATACATTTTACACATTTTTCAATTGTAGTATTTTTTAAAAAGGCATCTGAAAAAATAAACTAAGTACAATGTTGTCACACCCAAAGTGCGCGTACATAAAGACAAGTATTTTGGCTATATAAAAATATAAATAGTATAATGGGTCTGTGCGTCAGCTCTTAAAGTGACAGCAACCTAATATACCGGCTGCCAAATTATGAGATAACAATACTGCCCTACAAAGCAAAAGGGCAGTAACTGCATTTTTGGTCAAAAATGAGTTATTATCATTTTCATGACATTCAAGGCATCCTTTGTTATGTGACAAAATATCTGATCTCAAATGTGTGTCGTTTTGGAGAAAAATGGTAGTCGTTTGTACAGTAACTGCAAAAAGCCCTAGTGAAACAAAGCAAGAGTACAGTAACATCCATTACTGTATTCTTGTTATGTTTTACCTAACAAAAAATCGCCGTGTTGCTGCGCAGTGTAGTTACTGTTGCCATGGTGAACACACAGCTGATTTCGCGGCATCCTCACGGGACGGTTTTAACATTTGCGATTTCACCCTTCTAACTTCACACAAATTTTGTTTGAAATGCAGTGTTTTCCCTAATTGTTCCCCTACCAAACTAGATCCGCTCTTAAAGTCACTTTTTGAGCATTTAACCGCTTCATTTGAGAAAAACTATTGTCATGTCATAAACACAGAAACTCAAAGGTCTTCACGGCAACCCGTCAAAATAAAAGTTCGGTTTAACTTGACAGAAATATATTACTGTTGTACAGTAGAATTTAGAAACGTCTCAATGTAATAAAACTTCTTACACTAATACAAATAAATTAAGATTAAAACTTAATTTTTAAAGGAATAATCACAATTTTAACAGTAGCCTAAAGCTCATTGTGCAGCATGTTGTTTGACCAAAAATGTTTGTTTAATTTCATATGATTAAAATAAATGTAATTAATAATATATTAGAATTTTGTATAGTATAAAATTGTATAAGTTTAATAATAGTTTACAATAAAAGTTTCATGATTTCCATTAATTAGACATGATTTTTGATTACTAAAAATGTACACCACGTATCCGTAACACGCCCGCTCCACAACACTATTTCGCAACACAAAAATGTTGTCCAAATGGTTCCAATTATTTCAAATAATCTATCTATCTAAAACAGTCTATCTAACACACCCAGAGCAAGTTTTGGCAAAATAGTTTTTGGAGAATCTGTAGTTACTGCCTTTTTCCTTGGTATGGTGCCACGTTTTTGTTAAGTAATACAAAGCAAGAATACAGTAACTGCAAAATAGGGGTAAAATATCAAATTAAATATGAGGATTGATATGTACAAAGAATAAGCTAATATAAAGTAACAAAACAGCCACATGTCCAATAATCTACCTACAACTACTTAGGCTGGACGACAGGATAACTTTAAAGTCATTTTTCTCTGTTCTGCACTCTGCGTAGTTACTGCCTTTTTGCTTTGCAGGGCAGAATATATGGGTTCCACAATGGATCAAGATGAAGTTGTTACTAAGAGGTTTAAGTCAAGTTTATGTTGTGTACACTTGTAACTGTAACTTGATGCATTAATATAAAATTGCACGGATGTGCAGTCGCAGGTGTGCATATACTGTATTGATTTAATTGAACCATGTAAAACATGACTCATCTATTTAATTTAAATGAAGTTGAAAAAATAAATTTTACTATCTTAGTTTTTAACATTTTGAATCTTAATGAGACTTGAGACTTGCCATTCAGTTGTTAGGAATAATCTTATATTTTGGTTTGTGTCCATGAAGAACAATAATCAAATGAAAATATTTTAATTGACTGGATTTAAAAAAAATCATAATTACCACATGCCATGGCTATTTCATATTTAAACTGTTTTTGAGTTTCCAGTAAAAGATAACTATACCATGTAATATTGTTACTGTGATATAAAAGTATGAATACAATGAATACCATGTATCTTCCTTCAGCAGGTCATCATGGGAAAGTGTCTTCAGTAAGAACAGTGAGGTGGTGACCGTGCATGAGCTGAGGTGCTGCCAGCGTGTTGTACAGTTGTGTAGAGACTGTCTGCTTGTAGTCTACAAGTTTGTTGCCGACTCGCGCGGTTCTCTCAGCGGCCTTAGCCCAGACTGGGACGACACAAGGTATAGTTACCCTCTTCAAACACCCATGACGATGCTGCTAAAAGAATGTATTGACACTCACATGACCATTAGTACAGTTAACACTGCAGAACTGCATTTGTAAAATGCATGTTTAAAAACATGTGGCACTGGCTATAGTAAAATTGCATATTAATCAAGAGGGAGAACTCAGAACAAAAATTCTGGGGCAAATTCATGAAACCTTTGCATGCAGTATTTCAGTACAAACACTTGTATTTATAATATTTGATGTAAAGTCAATGCAAGTCTTTTCAGGGCGAAATACACCACCTTTCTATGGATAAATATTGCCCATTATACAGAATATTACAATTGATTCACAAATCAACCTTGTATAAATAGTGCGCTATACACACATTTTCTGGATGTTTACAAGAAAGTGTTCCACATTTTTGTGCTGACACACGTACCACTTTTGTGCATGAAACATGCATTCAAACCAAACACTCCAGCACAACAGCAGAAGCACATCTGAACGACTCCTTTCATTCACTCAGTTCATCAGAAAGAACATAAATTAGCTCCACATTTGCTGAAACCCATGCACAATTTGGTTCTTATCACCTTATATTTGACAAGTTAAATTTGTGTCAAACTGATTCTACAATCCGATTAGCCGAATCTGATTTCTTAGGAGGTTTTGAACACTGCAAAGTTGGTACAGAAACTGCAACTGAAGTGGTATTTATATGTAAAGCCCATTGATATATTTTACTTTTTGTAAGAAAATATTTTATGCTTAAAACAAGAAAACAAATATTAAAGATATTCTCTAAAAACAAGTATCTCTTACTAACTATTAAAGCAAATTAATTTGTTTCGTGTTGGATGTTTAGGTATTTTATTTACTGGAAAAGTACTGTATACTGAAAAAAAACAACTGATTAAGTGATGTCTGTGTGAGCGGTGCTTCATGCATTACTACAGTACTGGCAGTGGACAACATACCTTTTCAATGAAATTTCACAAATCTGATTTTTGCAGAGAATTTTAGCTTGTCCTATTAGAGTATTGTGTATTATTAGAGCTGATCAGCTCCATTTAAATCACCTACCTTCTTGATATGCTTATGCAAACATTGTGTGTGAATTTTACCTGAGATCAAGCTACATGAGTTTAAGCACTTAAGTGTAGTTTATGAATCATGCAGAATTATTCAGATTCTGTCCTTCAAGTCTGGCCTGTTGACTACCCAGAAATTTGTCCTTGTTTGCTCGACAGCACTCATCCTGTGATTCCACCCCCTTGGACTTTATCTTTTGGTTTTGGATCACA
This sequence comes from Chrosomus eos, assembly GCA_036326025.1. Taxonomy (NCBI): domain Eukaryota; kingdom Metazoa; phylum Chordata; class Actinopteri; order Cypriniformes; family Leuciscidae; genus Chrosomus; species Chrosomus eos. The sequence continues at coordinate 26,484,931 of CM070839.1, forward strand.
CTCTCTCCCCTCCAGTTTGTCTGATCTTCGGCCATAAACCTTTGTCCACCTGTTTGCTGTTTTTTTTTGCTGTATTTCTATGGGGGCATGACCTCAGAGAAACCCAGCCAGTCATTTTCGATTTCCTCTCAGCTCTCCATCCTAGCCAATATCCGCTCTCTTCTCACACTTGTGTTCTCTCAGGACATGCCTCATTGACGGCTCATTGCTGGAACGGCCCTTGGGGATCCGTTATTTTTCAATCAGCCGGCATCTGCTTTGCCTCGTTAGGGAAATGATGCCTGGGTAACAGTCTCATCCTTGCTTCTTATTCCATCTCCGCCTCCTCATTCCTTGTTCCGATCCATCAGGTGACTGTCATGTCTCCGATAGAAGCTGTAGAAGTCACATGACATACCAGAGATGTGCACTTTGTCCAACTAACCCATTCGTTCAGTCAGCACAAAATCAAAATTGACCATATGTACTTCATGTTCCAGGTCTATTATGCATGATTGCATCAGTGCACATTATTTCAAGGAAATGTGACAAATTTCTTTGACTCTGAAATGACTTATTGGTTGCCAATATCCAAGACGCTTCTTTCTAACCACTTGTTATATCCAGGCATTTTTTAACATTGCAATCAGTTTCTTATGGATAAAATCAAGCCCTAGATTTTTATTTTAAATATATTTTGGAAATTTGTCAAATTATGGGAGTATGCAAACATTCACCTAACATGAGTATATTGTGATACTTTTAAAAAGTAATGGTACATTATTATGTTACTCTTAAAACAGTAAATAGTTAAAAATCCACTTTCAGAGTAGACAGCTTTGTTAATAATAATGGGAGCAATAGTTTGCCTTTGTCGGTCGATTCCATCCTTGAGTAAATAAATAGAAAAATTACACCAGTTAAAAAAGTAACTCTGCATTAAGGTGCAGATTTAGTAAAGTATTACTTCAAAAAAGGGTTGCATGTAGTGTGTTAGCACAAACTCAGGTTCAGTGTTTAGTCACGAAAAGTAAGAGCAAGCCACAAAATTATAGTATAAACGAAAATAGGTGCCATTGGAAGTTTTGAGAGATTTATTTTTCAAGATGTAGAACTACAGAGATTCCTTTCTTAACTTTTGAGAAACCTAATATGATATCTGGTGAATGGGGAAGTCTCCTTTTTCTCTCAAAGTGTCTTAAAGTTCTCTCTCAAAGTTTTATGCAGCATGTGGCAGTTGGGTGATAGAGTGTAGGCTTTAAACAAGCAAACAGACGTGAGATATGTGCAGATCTTCGAGCGATTGTGTGTAATTAGTAAAGCACACACACGTTCGAAGGTTAGACAGCTGGCGGTTCTCTAGGGGCTTTGCACTGGCAGGTTTTTCCAAGAACTGCTCAGTGATCAAAAGCCAAAGACCTGGAGGAATCCTCACAGAGGTCCAATTAAACACCGCCTGCAGCCTGATTGGACCCTGAGTGATGGAGCTCTCTCATGGATGAGACTTCCTTACAGGGAATTCTTCAGAGCCAGAAAGGCCCACCTCCATATATGTTCATATTTGAATTGCATATTCCTTTGACATTTCCTTTTGTTGACCAAACTCGGCAGTCTTTACTGAAAAATATGCTAATGAAGCTCAACCCCAACCCACAACCATTTCCTGAGAACTCACCTGTCTGGAGTTCCCAGAGGGAAGAACCCAAAAAAATCGGGCTGGATTTTTTTAAAGCTTTAATGAAAGGAATGTAGAAAAAGACCATGAAAGGTGGCTGTGTGAGACTGAAGGTGTGCGACTGAGACATTCATCGATATTCATCATTGTCCAGAGTTTTTATGATCCATAAAACCTGCATGACATCCATGTTCCTTATTAAATATTGCCGATTGAAGGGAATGCACTGCAAACACATGCTTAGTGCGGTATCATGAGAAGATTCAAGGGCATTCTTTTATAAAAGTTAATTTGATTCTTCCCAAGTCTCTTGGCCCTGTCTTTCTGCAGCAGGAGCTTTAGAACAAATCTTCTTTAGTTAGATAAAGAGCAGCCCTAATTTGTACTGGCATTATGTATTGCTGTTGTAACTACATCATTGCACTATACAAAGCCACTTCTTTCATTCATACAAAGCCACTTCTTTCATTCATACAAAGCCACTTCCTGGGCTCCTGCAGTCGTGACACTTATTCTTTAGTTTTTTTATTTATAATTTAGAAAATCCATTTATGCAAACAATAATTGAAATACAACTCTTCTATGATGAACAAGTTGTCAGTTTTTGAATTGTTACAAAATATCTTATTGAAAATTCTTTAAAAAAATAACTTTTTAGGTATTATTATTATCATAAAGCCTATTAGGTACGAAGTAGTATTGATTTATTGATTGATTTTAGTGAGTGAAGCAGTTTTATTTTATTATATATATATATATATATTATATATATATATATATATATATATATATATATATATATATATATATATATATATATAAAAAATTAATGATTGAAAAAATATTGTTTGCCAAATGAAAGTCACTGTGGTACAACCAACATGCAGGAAATTATTTCACAAAAAAAGCCAGAAAAATTTTGCACAAATATATGAGACTTAAAAAACTTAGTACATGTATACCTATTTGAAATATAATAGCTATATTTCTAAAAGATGTTTCCTATTTATCATTTCAGACATCCTTATTTGTCATTGCCCCACAGTTTTGTTTTTCAACATTACTAAAAGGAGAGAGAAAAAAGAATTTGGCGGTTAGTAGTTTGTTCAAATGATTTAGTGTATGCAGCTTATTTAGCACAACTTGTTTTTTGTTGTTGTTGTTTTTTTCTCTGTTATTTAATTAATTAACTGTTTAAATTGCCTTGTTTCGAGTAGAATTATAATTAAGCTGTTGTGGTATTAGCAAGTGTGGGTCGTCAGCTGTCCAGGCTGGTTACCCTCCTTGTCTCTGTGCAGGCTCTAATTATCTAATCTGTCCTGTCTTGGAACATCCTGTGCATTAAACAAGTTCTTATCCGTTAAAACAAGTCCCGTTCAGCCACTTGTTTCACTCATTATTAAAAACGGCACAGTGTAAACGTGAGGGTCAGCGGAGGGGACGGGAATCTGAAGCATCAGCTGGAGAGCCGAGAGAGAGCCTGATCTCTAGGTGACCTTTGTGCCTCTAATCCTGCCTTTGAGTTTGGCATCCAACCCCTATTTCTGATTCCTTTCTCCGTCTGTGCAGGTATCTGCTGCCAGTCACTTCCCAGTTCATCATCAAGTGGCCGTCTTCTAGCTTCGGCCGCTCGGCATCCTCGACTCGCCCCCGCAGCGTCTTTACCACACGGATGGGCCACTTCTGATGGCCGCTTGACTCCTGATGGGGGAGAACACATTCAGACCTCTGAGAGAAGGGCATAATGCCTGGGACCTCCGCAAATTCCTGGAGCGTATTTAAGTGGATTTGCCTGCCTGCTTTGGTAATGCATCCGATGCATATGATCGACAGTTCTCTGCCTCCCTTCTGCTGTAAAAAAAAAAAAAAAAAAAATTTGAAAACAAAAAATGCTGCATTGCTATCTCCCTTAGGATGCTTGTAAATAAATTGATAATGTTCAACATCTTTACAAGACTGTACAATTTATTACATGGATTCCAGGGAATGTTTTAGTGTCATGGAATCAGAAAAGGTCATGGTAACCTTTGGGTTTTTTTTTTTTTTTGCTTTGACAATAGTGGTACTTTAACTTTGTTTTTCCCTTACATGATTTAATTTTCTTAATATTCAATGTATAATTTACATAATTTAGTAAATGTTTCTTTCTGCTCAGAATTTAAATTACAACACAGGGCCGTTCACATAGGTTCTCAACAGATATGTGAAATTACGTTAATTTATGGCGATAGACACACACAGACACACAGACACACACACACACACACACACACACACACACACACACACACACACACACACACACACACACACACACACACACACACACACACACACACACACACACACACACACACACACACAGAGCATGATGTGTTGCAGTGGCCAAAGATGTGAGTTTAAAATCAGGAATTTGCTTTCCACTGTGGGGAACCTTGTGTACGTTTCATTTGATTTGCTAATCAGTTTAATTTATGCATTAAAAATTATCATAAATGTAATGTGTAAATGTAATGCAGTCAGGAAGAACAACACGATAGAAAGTTGCATCTCATAAAATTGACTAGGTCACATATTTAATATTTGTGACATTTAATATGGCACAGTGCAGGAAACAATTGTAGAACAAAGATTTAAAAATAGCGCAGACTGAATATGTCCAGTGTGAAAGCCCCCCCAAGACTGATTAATAAAGGGAAAAAGAGTTAAATGGTTAGTATTAGATGTGGGGTCAGGGTTTGGGTTAGAGGTTAGGTCTAGGGTCTATTTAGGTCTATTATAGGTTAGAAATTAAAAATGCTTACTGTTTGGAGTTAATGCTCTGTTAGTCTAGACTATAGTTGCCTGTTTTGAATTTAAAGCTAAAATCACATATCAACTTAAGGGACATAAGTCTCTTTTACATATAACTTTTATGAGCCATACTGTGTAGATGCAAACATGAACCTCAGCGTCTGAGCTGTCTGATGTGTGTCCTTGCAGCGTTGAAAAGAGGGATTTCCAATATTGCTGCCGGTAGAGTATGTTTGATAAATTGTTTATAAGCTCAGTGTGCTAAAACTCGGATGGCTGCATCTTTAAGATACTTGAATTAATTTGTGCTATTTATTTTATTCAAATGTCTGTGTTTACACCTAATTTAAAGTTTATTTTAACCATGGCATTACCAATGTATCAGTGACTTTATGAACAGAATAACCTTTTATGAAAGTACTGTAATAAGTGCTAATTACAGAGCTTTGCTTTGGATCTAATTAGGATACAGTAAACGTTCATGTAATGTTTTAGTAAAAGTGACCTGGATGTGCCAGCTCAAACCACGCTGTGCCAACACTTCTCACAACCAACATTGTGTTATTTTGGTGTGTTTTTGGGGAGCTCTGTGACTGTTGGCAATATTTTTATTTTTATTATTTGTATTATATATCTTTTTATTTTTCAAAGTAAGAGAAATTGTAGTGACAGTGTTCTGACAGCCAGTTATTTAATTCCCTCTGAAAACAGCGATAACCTGACACATATTCAACAGGCCAGTTCAGGTCATTTTGCCCAACTTACCATCATGTCACAATGCCAAATATTATTTTTGCCTGGATTATCATTCAGGAGAATGTTTTTTAATAGCAATAAAAGGCTTAAAACATCTAAACAGACTCCAGAATTCTATTTGCGAATCTCATTGAGCTGCATCTGACCTCTCTGACTTTTGCTTCTTTCTCCTGAGGGTTTCTTAACACAAGGTACCTTACACACACACACACACACCTATAATCCACAGCATGACACTCCATGTCATTCCACACAGTCACGCATGAGATTTCAGAGCATAACCTTGTCCTGTTTTGATCTAACCTGAGGTCATTCTTGAAAACTAAAAACTACACTGTACAACTCCTTGTTTCTTCCCCTGTCTCTCAGAAAAAAGAAAGAAAGATCGTGATGGTGTTACTTAGCAACAGCAGAGAGAAGCATTGAGATTGAAACACGTGTTGACACGTCAGTGTGATTCTTGAATCAAAGAAATAAAAAAGTCAACAGCTGACACTTGAAGTGAGTTTTGATTTAACTGCTTTCAATATTTTTTGCCTTTGTCAAGCTGTTTTGTTAGTGGTCAACAGTATTGCTGTCCTCAGTTAAGGTGCTATCATAATGACAGATTTAATTAGGCCTACTGAAGGTCAAAAAGTTGCTGCACTGTTGCATTTAATTATTCTACTTTACTGCAGTATTCTGTATTAGGGGACATAATATGTAAGTGCCCTTGGTAGCACATTGAATTGCTGTTCAGTTGCATAAATTAAAAAAAATTGAAAATAAGCGTGAACTTTGTATATAATTGTGAGTAAGTAGCACCAAACAGAATCGCAAATATTTTCCAAACAGATTTCCGAAACATTTCTACTGACCCTTTGTCCAAAAGGTAGTTCCACCCCAAACTCACGGCAATGGTAAGATTTTGACATGTTGGATCATCCAAACAAATGTTCTGAAAGCACATTGTGTTCTCTTTAGGTCAGCCTACAAATGGCTGAAACAGATTTTACGCAGGTAAAAGAACGCAGATACATATGCAAACTCGGCCTTGTGTGTTGTTGCACAAGAGGCACTATAGCAGGAATTTGCATAAATGCTATTTAATGTTTCTTGACGTTCTTCTTTTTCAGGTCAAACTATTAGCAACTTACCTGATAATAACACATTCAGGTTAATGTCAGAAACATTTCAATGCAACTTTATTGCTCTTTTGAGTACTGAGGTTTGTTACTTGTTTGCTACCATGCATTGGCCCAAAACACGCAGTTGTGTAATTTATATTTCAGGCTTTATAGAGCATTACGGCCAATGAGTTTTTGATTAAATGCTTGAAATAAGTTCTGCGGTTAACATTTATCTTTGACAATATGTTTATTACAACATTATTTTCCTGTTATCTCTGTAAAGCTGCTTTGAAACAATCTGTATTGTATAAAGCGCTATATAAATAAAGGTGACTTGACATAAAATATATCCGTTATACACCTTGTGAATATTTTTTAAAGCTTTTACTTCTCTTGGAAAAGTGGCTAAGTGGGACTCATCCCACCGAATAGGTATACTCATTCTGTCTATAATTGTGCTTTTGCAAACTATCTTAACTCAAACTTTCAGGGAAAATGTTTTTAGATAAAGACTGAAACAGTTGGAAACTTAGAGATGGTGACAATAGCCGCGTTTCCACTGCCGGGCCAGGGCCGGGCCAGAGCTAACAGCGAGCCGAGCCGAGCCAGTGGCCTCGGGCCTCAAGCACCGGGCTCGCGTTTCCACTGCCGGGCCAGTAGCCCTGCAGCGCTGCCCTAAACCCCGCCCCAACACGCCTTTCTGGATCAAACGTCATACAATACAACCCAACCCATTTCAGCGGGTATTATGAATTTATTTATAATAGGAAGATAGCATGTATATTAACTCACCGGCCGTGGCTGCAATAGTGTCCCGATTGTCTCGCGAGTCGCCTCTAACAGAGTGGACGGTGACCCAGCACACCGTACATCAAGTCGGAAAGTCCCTTCTCTGAGCTCCGCTTTGTCCATTGTGCGTTATAATCGCCTTGTACAATACTGCGCCCGCGACTTTTTTTTATCTTTTTCCTGAAGTTGAAGCGTTGCTCGCTGAATGCTTAGCTTAGAAAGTTCAGCATCGATGTATTTTATAACGTCCTCGTTTCTTCACACGCCGTCATTCTTCTGCCCAAATGCTCAGAATAGCTTTGGTATCTTCGACAGACCAGTAACGTTACAGGCGATTCTCCATTTCGAGCAGCGATTATTTTGCGCGATATAAAACAGTGAAATGTGCGTCTTGCTTCAGATCATAACAGTCCATAACACCGATAAACTCCGCCTTTTACCTTGAGCACGCCTCTAGCCCGAGCTGGCCCGCTTTGGCCCAAGGTATTCGACGGGCCAGAAATCCTGGCCGTTGGCCCCGAGGAAGCCCCGCTCAAGCCCCGGAAGTGACAGTGGAAACGCGACTGGCCCTGGCACGCACCAGCACGGCTCGGCCCTGGCCCGATAGTGGAAACGCGGCTATTGAAGACAGACAACTATGGTGTAGATTGTTTATAGTCTACGTTTAGCCTTGCACTTCTGGCGATTGTATTTAGGCTTAAAAAAATTTTAAGCGTTCACTTTTGAAGATTATTATGATGAACAATCTTTGTTGGACAAAGAGGGTATTTTCTAGCCTGGCATGCCAGACCTACATCAAGATGTTAGGTCTGGGAACTCTCCATTGACATACCTCAATCCGAGGGGCGGGATAAACGGTTGTCTTTCAAAATCCCTCTGCAGTGCACGCAATAGGATAACGCTTCAACCAACCAGAGCAACGAACGGTTGTGGATGAGTGAGTCCCATGCGTTTTTCCACCAGCGGAGCTAATTGATATAATAAACTTTTGCCGTATCAGGTCGGCAAAACTCCGAACACATCTTCCTTTTTTAAGAATGACTTAAGTGACGGTTCTCTTAACTCCAAGTCCTCCAGAGTCGCGGCCAAAGCCGATTCGAAAGACCGCTGCATCTTCATTGTTTTCAAGTAGCAGGGAAATCACCTATGGAAATCACGCGGAACTGCGTCATGAACTGTGCCGTCATTGTGTTAAGCCCGCCCGCCGACTCTATACACGATGTGATTGGCCTGACCAGTTTTTGTTTTTTCCAGCTCAAAAGCATATTGAGAGTTGCTAGACCACACTGGCAGCAAAATAATTTTCGCTGCCGCTAGGGTGCGTCTAGATTTCTAGGCTAGGTATTTTCTGCAATAATTCAAAAGCCAATGGAAAAATCCTGTTTGTTTTTGTCGAGTGAACCAGGCTTTTGCCAACTTCCGGGTTGGTCTATAAAATATGTCCTCACTGCAGCACTCTATAGTTGTCTAAAATGAACAGACATTCCATTTTGGGTGGCGTTCTGTCAAATGAAGTAATTTTCAATGCAGACACTTACAGTTTAGACAGCTCCATTGATTATGTTGTGCACGAGTATTTTCATGACAGTGCAGACTCCCCTAGTGCAGAAATGTAACAACAGGTCAGCTCTTTACAGGGTAGGATATATTAAGTAAGATAATATTATACTACTAAGGTTCATACAGTAAAGGGCTGCATTAACATTTGGTCAGGACACTACTTTGTCTTAATACTCCTTTTCAAAAAGTGAGGATAGAAAAAAAGAATCAACACAGAAGAATCGCATAGACTGCACACCCCCATATACTCCCATCAGTAGTTCTTGTCAGTGGGGCTATATCCTTTCACATTTCTTGTTTATTGATCTTTATCTTATATTAGGCCAAAAAAGAGGTTTAAACATTCTTTTTGTAGATACCCTTCCTTCATAAAAGCTTGTGTAAGGTCTGTATAATGCATGAATTCCATTGTACTATAGGCGTTACAACTGTGGAGAAACATGTTAGAATTACTGTATCTTGAGCCTTCTACTCTGCAGCCTTTCTATTTCCCTCATGTAAAGGTCTCTCAGTGACTATTTAATGGATCACAGCCATAGACGCTTTCAAGCGCTGAAAAATGTGAGTTTAAAGCCTCAGATTACCTGTGAACGACCAACAAGAATAGTATGATTCTGAATGCTTGAAAGTACTTATGGTGAAGGTTGTTTTTTTCCCTGCATGTCTTACGGTCACAAAACCGACTCCAACCAAAGTGTGGGCATCTCCACAGCTCAGCTGAGTTAGTGTCAGAAGAAAAGCCCATCTGCCAACTGAGGGCTTGTCCGAGATCCTTCTGGAGATTATGGTAGCCTCCACTCTTGCCAGTTTCCCAGACAGACCCCGATGCTCTGATGTTCTGAGCTCAGGGACTCAACAGCTGTCTTGGCGGTCACAACTCCCTCTTTCATGTCGAGTGTTGATGCATTCAACAGTCTCATTCAAAGCACTTGGTGTATTAGAACTCTTGTGTTTTTCAAGTGTGGTGATTCATACCATTACCTTTCCCCCCCTCAGTCATTTTGAAGGATGGCTTGCTAAATGAAATGGATTAATTAACATTGATAACTTTTTAACTTTTCAGCTATTTTTCTCTTCCAATCTTCTGTGGGAATGCAAGAAAAGTCTATCTTGCCTTCTGTCCATCTTCTCTTGACCCACTTGCAGGTATTGATTCAAGATTACAAACAGCCACAGAGATGGCTCAATTTTCACTGGCAACTAACTTCTAGAAAGCCAGGCAGCTACTGTGAGTTGTAGTGGTCAATTAATGAGGAGAATGAATGGTCATGTCAGCCTGTCCGATGTTTTTGGGTCTTATTGTCAACACAGCAAATGTTTTTTATTTGTAATGGAATACATTCCTCCCATGACCTGGACTCATTATGCTTGCCTTTTCTTCTGAGGTTTCCAGGAACTGGAATGAGGAATCCCTGGAATATTTATGAGCCCCCATGGTCCCAAATGAGACAAAACAGGCTTTGAACAATCGACTTCTTAACGTTTCGTGATTTACTCTCCACTTTTAAACATAATTAAGTGTGGATTGACAGCAAATGGTTATAATTGTGATAATTATAATTACAATAATGATTATACTACTTAGAAAAGAGGCGAGTGGAGAAAATCAGTTCTTTACAATGTGGGAAAGTGACTAAATATGGGCTTTTCTCAAATGTGTTGTTTCCTTTTCAAAATTACTGCTGTTTTTCTTCATATATATATATTCACAAACCATACTTATCAAAAGCCTTTCAAAGAGGGGTATTGACTACAAAAGCCTGAACCGACTGATTGCCTGGACAAAAATGCTGTTTTCTGTTTAGCATCTTATGCAGCTCACGTCTTATCACTTTTACACAGTGAGGGGAGATGCTTGTAATGTGGGATTCTTTTGGACATCCATGTGCTCTCCAAAAATTTTCCAAATATTTATTCTCCAACCTCTAAACCCTCTCCAGTCTAAAGGGTGATTTACACTAACACCATTTTTAACTAAAAATGGAACACATTTTATGTGTTTTGGTCATTCATTTACACGACAACAGTGTTTTGTTGGCCTGAAAATGCTAACTTTTTAAACAGGTTTCAAGGTGCACATTTTTGAAAACGATACCGTTATTGTTTTCGTTTAAACAACAATAATTTGTTTTGTGAAAACGGTGACATCATTCAAATGGTTATTAAAGGGGGGGGTGAAACACTCAGTTTCACTCAATCTCATGTTAATCTTGAGTACCTATAGAGTAGTATTGCATCCTTCATATCTCCAAAAAGTCTTTAGTTTTATTAGATTTATAAAAGAAATATAGGCTGTACCGAGTCTTTCCGGAAAAAGCCGAGCGGGTGGAGGCATGCCGTGTGGGCGGGAGCGCGCGAAGCTTTCGCGTGTGTTGTAAACAGGCAGACTTGTGGTTTATGAGGACATGATATATTTTTACAATAAAAAAACTGACACCTACAGTGGCCAGCTAAACAAATGTATTTAAACACACAAACACACACATACACACACCATACATCGCATGCTCCATCGTTACGTGATCATGTTGTTTACTTGCTGTGCTTACACGCCAATAGTTAACAACACACAGACATTTGAAGCAGTTTTACTCACCGCATGCGGTTCCAACGCACGACCGTGAACCTTTATCGTTGGGACTGCTCCATCTTTAAGTATTAGGCGATCTGCAAATCCGGCTTTGAACTGGGCCTATAACTATAACCGTCGAAATGAAGGGAACAAACAAGCACACTTGCACAACTCCGTTGCTGCTCTGGAAAAACAAAATCCATCCACAGGTCCCTTAACGCTGGGTTTTTTGGAAATTTGTGCAGTGTTGTCTTGCCCTGGCAACCAAAAACACACTTTTTTGGTGCCATTTTTTGATTGCAGCGCAGCCGAGCCCAGCCGCGCTCTGACGGGCATAGGCATACTCTTGCACGCACTGGCTACAGCTGCGCGCGCGCCCTTCCGGGAGAAGTGCCCATAAGACCCGTATAAGGAAATTCCGCCCACTCTGACGACACAATGGGCCGTATTCGAAAAAAACTTTCCGAAACTTGTGACAAACCGGAAGGAGTATTTTTGGAACAGAAATACTCCATCAAACTTACAACTTCATTTTTTAAACTTTGTCCATGTTTAGCATGGGAATCCAACTCTTTAACAGTGTAAAAAACTCACTATGCATGAAACAGCATTTCTCCCCCCCTTTAATTGTTCAGGCGATAGGCATGTAGTTCCTCTTCAGTTTGACTCTCGACGCCACGTTGGCCACCGACGAATAGGAATCTCGCTAGAGAGACCAATCTACTTAGAGTGAAACTAAACGAGCCAATACACATTGGCATGCAATCATTTGCATCAGCTGTTCAACCACGCATCGCGGGTATATAATGCACAGAAGGTCCGATTGCACTTCAGCTTTTTGCTTCGGAGCCGAGCGTTTCGATGCTGTTCTCTTCAGTGAGTGTTTATATTAAAAGTGCAAGCTCTCCAGGAGGATCTCTCAGGTCTGGTGCGGGCGATACAATGCACCAGACTTGTCTCTCTCTCTCTCTCTCTCTCTCTCTCTCTCTCTCTCTCTCTCTCTCTCTCTCTCTCTCTCTCTCTCTCTCTCTCTCTCTCTCTTTCTCGCTCTATATATATATATATATATATATCTCTTTTTGTGTTTGTGTTGTTTGTCACTGAGCAAAACAAAAAGGCTGTTCTTATAGCTGGTACGGTGCGCCACAAGCGATGAAAAGCCTTTCTTATGGCTGGTAAGATCGAGAGAGCCGAGTCTCCCTTTCCGGGCCTGTAAACACTCGTCAGACTTAACCGGCAAGGCTTACAAGGCCTGTGGGGAATCCACTTCTGTCTGAAGGTACTGATCCACTTTTGCGACACGACTGAAGCATGGTGTCGCGACGCCCACATTTATACGTTGATGGGCATTCCTGGCTTTGACCCAGCGGCCAGTCTAGGATTCGGTCACACAGACAGTTCCTCACTGAGGAACTGCACTCTCCCCCATGCAGAGGATCTCTTTTCTCGGTATGGAGTTGGATTTGGTCGCACAGACAGTTCCTCACTGAGGAACGCGCTCAGTCGGTGCTTGAACACTGCGGAAATTTCTTCAGAGGCTCCTGGGGCATATGCACTCCAGGATGCTCCCTTTGAGCCTTTGCAATCAGAAGACTTAAAGCTTCTGTCCATGAAGACTTTGCTGCTGGTTGCACTGGCCCCCATCAAGAGGGTAAGGGACCTGCAGGCATTTTTGGTCAACAAATCGTGCCTAGAGTTTGGCCCGGGTGACAAGCATGTTGTACTGAGACACCAGCCAGGCTATGTGCCCAAGGTTCCTACCACCTCCTTCAGGGACCAAGTGGTGACCCTTCAAGCGCTGCCCCTGGAGGAGGCAGACCCAGCCCTGGCTTTGCTCTGTCCCATCTGTGCTCTGCTACTGTACTTGGACAGAACTCAAAGCCTCAGGACCTCAGACCAGCTCTTTGTCTGTTACGGAGGCCAGCAGAAAAGAAAGGCTGTCTCCAAGCAGAGGATGGCCCACTGGATAGTGGATGCGTTCGCCTTGGCTTACCAAGCACAAGGCATGCCCTGCCCGCACAGGTTGCATGCTCACTCCACGAGAGGCGTTGAATCCTCCTGGGCACTGGTACGTGGCGCCTCACTAACAGATATATGTAAAGCTACGTGCTGGGCGACACCTAACACGTTCACTAGATAATATAGCCTACGTTTAGAGTCAATCTCCTCCCATGTTCTCAGAAGCACTGAGAGGCCTGGCTCTGTTGGCTTGCTGCGTCCTACAGTGCATCCCTTATTGCTCCAGAGTGAAAAACCTGTTGAGTCCTCCAACACCTTCGGCCAGGACGTGGCGGAGCGTCCGGCGCCAGGCCTTTATCCGTTGAATCCTTGAGAACCGGGTCAAGGCTGGGTTCCATATGTGTGACACTGCTGGGATCCTATATGTGTTTTGTTCCACGGCTGCTCCTAAACGGAAGCCTGTGTCTTTCCCTTGGGCTAAGTCACCCAGTAATTCATATGCAGTACAACCTTCGGGTTAGCCCATATTTATATCTCCTCATGACTCCTTCAGGGAAGAATGTGGATTCTGCAGCGTTCTCCTTCCACGCTTTCCCAGTGTTATCCAAACATCTCACTGTATGGGTTATCACGGAACAACAGTGACAGAAATACTCTGTGTAAGCCCTCTCCTATTGTCCTTCCAGGCAAGAAGGGGCAAGAGGCATGCACAGGGTGCTGGATGGGGTCAGCAGTTAGTTAGGGCCTTTGTTAGGGATTCCTATTCGTCGGTCCCCGACATGGCATCAAGAAACCGACTGAAGAGGAATGTCTTTACAGAAACCAGGGACACAAGTCGGCAGCACAATTTGCGAGAAAAATGAGAAACAAGCGTTTTTTTCAAAAATTTGTGATTTCCGCTTTTTGCAGAATCTGTTAGTTGAAGTCACGAAGAAGCCTCTCCATGTTTGAGATAGCAGTATTGGTATATTTAAAAGCTTACATTTTGAGGTTGAAATCGGCTTGTTTTCGTAGATTCTAGCACGCAGTAGGGGCGTGGCGTGTTAATGTCTGTGTGTATTTCCATACTGAATATGGCGCTTTTGTCACCGCCCTCCAAGTGAACCGCATGGCTACTTATTATGCTGTGCGCTGGTTGGCTCAATTCAATAGAGGGAATGCGCATGACGTCACAGTAGGCGGAAGTCGCTGCTGTTCCGCACACTGAGTGGCAGAAAGACGAGCCGCAGCATTTGTTTTCAGTGTGAATGCCGTGAAAAACACACAAAACACATCTAAAACGGGAAAGAGCTTTGCGATTGACTGTACAACTAGATTTGACCAGAAATCTGATGTACTGTATATTTTTACAGACTGCAAAAAGCTACAGAACAGACTATATTCTGCATAATGGATGTTTTTAAATAAACACTGACAAAAAACTATACAAGTTTTAGGGCTGGACGATATGATGATATACAGTATAACATTAATGTAAGTGATCACTCAGATTTAGACCTATCTATATTGTATTTATAAAGCGTTTACATGCAAATTTTCTTAATTTATTTCCCCGGCGTCGAAATCAGGCACATATAAATGTCAGGAAACACGATTCCTGGCTGCATGTCAATATCCATGGATCACTGGATCTTTGATAAGTTGTAAGAAACACTATATCGAGTCCAACTTTTAGTTTAAACTGATAATAGTTTGTTTTACTCGCATTTTCGCAGTTTCCCCTATTAACTCCAGCCACGCAGCAGCTCTTTTGCCACTCAGTCCGGCTGAGGGGGGCGTGTTCCGGCGGGAAAGTGACGTTAATGCATTCCCTCTATTCAATGAAAATGGACGCCGCAAAGATTGTCGCAGACGAGCTGAACCGTGGCAGTTACCGGTACACTGAAAATGTTTTCGCCGCACTTTGTGGGCTCGGGAAACTGAAATCCGCGCGCCCTTGGTGCTTGAATACGGCGGCTCGGCTCGGTGACAGCGGTAGCTGGCTGTTTCATATGTGACATCCCGATTGCTTTGAATGGGGAACGTTTTGTGAACAGGGAACAGACTTAATGGAGACTTAATGGACTGGCAACAATCTCCATAGAACATGAACTGGCACAGAGAATCGAAATAGAGGATGCAGTTAAGACCTTTGCTGCGACGAAGGCCTGCCGTGCGCGTTACTGAAACGTAAGTTAAGCTTCATTTGCTCTTTAGTCGTTATTTAAGATGCTGAACCTGCTGATTATATAATGTGCTTGCAGACATTTCATTTGTGTGTGTATACGCACATAAGTGATGTAAAGAGATTTGCAACACTAATTTGAGGAGGTGAAATGTGATTATTTGGAAAATCCCTGTCATGACTGCTTAAAGAAAAATGCCAGCAGGCATTTGCCTTCTGCATAAACTTTAATATTGTTGACATTTTGGGCACACGCGCGTTGCGCACTATTTGCGTTATATGTGGGCCTTTGGCATATTGGTCTTTGTGTGTTGTTGCTGGTTTTGCGTTATATCATGGCATATTGGTCTTTGTGTGTTGTTGCTGGTTTTGCATTATATGTATGGCATATTGGTCTTTGTGTGTTGTTGCTGGTTTTGCGTTATATGTATGGCATATTGGTCTTTGTGTGTTGTTGCTGGTTTTGCGTTACATGTATGGCATATTGGTCTTTGTGTGTTGTTGCTGGTTTTGCGTTATATGTATGGCATAACGTTATTGGTCTTTGTGTGTTGTTACTGGTTTTGCGTTATATGTATGGCATATTGGTCTTTGTGTGTTGTTGCTGGTTTTGCGTTATATGTATGGCATATTGGTCTTTGTGTGTTGTTGCTGGTATGCGATTCAAATAGAGGGGCAGCACAATTGTTTTTCGCTAGAGCGGCAGAAGTGCATTCGCCGGTCCTGGGGGTGAGTTTCCATAAACATTTAAAGTTTGTCATTTTTGTGTTCATTATAAGAACACGTACACGTTATCTCATGATTAGTCTGTTTAGACCTTCCCATACCTACTATTGTTATTAGCTAGCAGGAAAGAAAAAAAAGCTGTAAAGCACAGGGGGGAGCTTTGCAGAGGGTATGGCTTATCTAAATGAGATGTAAATGAGCCCTATTGTCACTCCCAGCAGCAGAGAGGTGAGAACTGCAGATCTTTAGAGGCTGTTATCTTAACTTTTAGTTATTTTTAGTGGCTACCTTCAAATGGAAACAACTTATCCAAATATTATTATTATTTTTATTATCATTTATTGTCATTGCAAGTACAACGAAATTACATCAGAGCAACAATCGACGATGGTTTTTTCATAAAGTGCAAAAGATCACCAATAAAAACAGTTTGTTTACAGGGCACCGGAACAGACAACAGCCAAGAAAAAGGGATATCAAGTGTAATCACTTATAGAGCTGCAAAGTCCAGTTACAATTATTGCAATTGTAGAATAGTAAGTCCATAATAGCACCAATCAGTAGAGATGTATAATTATGTATGCTGCAACAATGCAGAGTCCAGTTCACAGTTATTGCAGTTGTTGGGTAATATTAAATAGTGTTAGATGAGTAAATTAGGTAGGCGAAGGAGGTAGTAAGGAATGATGCTCATTCAGCAGTCTAACTGCCTGAGGGTAGAGGCAGTTGGCCATTCTAGCGGTTCTGGCTGGAAGAGACCTGTACCTCCTGCCCGACGGCAGCAGGCGGAACAAACCGTGTGCTGGATGGAACCGGTCTCTTATGATGTTGTGTGCTTTACGCAGACAGCGGGAGGTGTACACAGATGAGATCTCCGGGAGGGTAGTCCCGATGATTTTGCCTGCAGTTTTCACCACCTTCTGAATCAACGGTCGTTCAGCTGTGGTGCAGCTAGAAAACCACACCAACAGCCCATAGGTCAGCACACTTTGAATTGCACAGTTGTAAAAAATGTATCATAAGCCTCTGGGGGCTTATTATCAGATTTCCATGTGTTACACATCGTTGGAAAGCTTGGAGACTACACTTTCAGAATCTATGAATAACTCAAAATGCCCCAGAACCGACTTGTGTCCCTACTTTCCGTGTTTGGTCACATATGGTAACCCTTGTTCCCTGAAGGAGGGAACGGAGACACCACGTCCTGTCGCCACATCTGCAGCGGCCTGCTGGGGAAGCCAGCTCATCGGCTCAGCTCCTCAGCAAAAAACTGAAGTGCAATTGCACCCGCTACTCATTATACACCCGCGCTGCGTGGCTGAACAGTTGATACAAATGATTGCACGTCAATGTGCATTGGCTCGTTTAGTTTCGTTTGAAATAGATTGATAGATAGATTCCTATTCGTCTGTCCCCGACGTGGTGTCTCCGTTTCCTCCTTCAGGGAACAAGGGTTACCATATGTAACCGAGACATTTTTCTTTACAAAGTGACATCGGCGACATGCATAATACAGCATAATTTCCGTGATTCCGTGTGAATGGGGATCTATTCGACCATTGTTGTCTGTACGGGGGGGAAAACACAAAAGAGTAACATAACCATTTTATGTACATTGTTGTTGTGTAAACATACCCTATTATTAAACTTCCTGGATTGACTGCAGATCATCAAATCTACCCTATTCTTCAACCAGTGATATTATCAAAACAGTTCAGTTCCAATTTCAATTTCTAAGCATGGTTCTTTGTAGAATTTTATCAAAAGGGTTCTGCTATTGTTACAAGCCCAAGAACACTAATCTGGTACTGTTTAGAACATTTTTTCTTAAGAGTGTACAATATATGACTCTCAATGGCAAATTACTGATTTACCATCAGTTTACCGTATACAGTATGATGCAATTTAATTATAGCAAATGAGATGTATACACTTTTAGCAATATTGATATTGATAAATAACAGTTTAGCCCTTCGGGAGCAGGGCTTGCAAGTTCACCACCCAGTCCCGAAAAGGAGTGATGGGAACTATGTTCAGCCTGTCAGCCACACAATTAGGCTCGCCCATGTGAATGACGCGGAGTGACCTGAGCATTTGCTGACTCCAGAGGAGGAGATGATGGGCGAGATGTGACATGCAACGTGAGCTTACCCCGCCTTGATGTACACAACTGTCACAGGGTTTTCCTTACATGTGCTTGCTCTGAAGCAACGGTTAAAACCGGCAATCGGTATGTCACTGCAGTCAATGTCCTGTCCAGGAGCCCGAAGCTGCCTGCCCATTGCACACACCACCCCAGCCCATTCTGGAGGCATCTGTTGGCAACATGCCTGGACACTTGTTCTAAGGGCACTCTGACTTGTAAAAAGACATAAGGCGCTTTTCCAGTACCAGCTCAACTCGACTCACCTCGCCTCGACTCACCTCGCCTCGACTCACCTCGCTTTTCGCTCCGTTTACAGATAGTACCTCCACAATAGTACCTGGTCGTCATAGCGACGCCACAGGAAACTGCCGTGACGTAATCTTCCATGCGACACCCCCCCCCCCCCCCCCGCTACCCACACACACACACACACAGGACATTATTATCGTATTTTTACGAGTTGCCATAATAGTAGTAATGGGTATATCACGCAATCTCTGGCCAAACTATTTAAAAATGGTGGGGTTATTCAGGATACTCTGTGGATACTTACACGTGTATCAGTGCAATGATTGGGGCGGCAGTGGCTCAGTGGTTCATGTAGATTGTCTACAAACTGGAAGGTTGGTGGTTCAATCCCCGGTTCCACCTGACCAAGTGTCGAGGTGTCCATGAGCAAGACACCTAACCCCAGCTGCTCCCGACGAGCTGGATGGCGCCTTGCATGGCTGACACCGCCGTCGGTGTATGAATGTGTGAGTGAATGGGTGAATGAGAGGCAAAAATGTAAAGCGCTTTGGTGGCCATTGGGTCTATGAAAGCGCTATATTAATGCAGTCCATTTACCATTTACCATGATTACGGAGTGAATAGTGACTATTCTCTCTGACCAATCAGCAGTCTGCAGTGTTTTCACGTCACATTTTAGTATCACCTCAGCTCGCTCAGAACCTCACCAGAGGTGATACGAAAAAAAGTACCCGAAAGCAGGTACAGGTACAACTTTTACACATTGGAAAACCAAACAAAGACGAGTTGAGTCAAGGTGAGTTGAGTCAAGGCGAGGCGATTCGAGTCGAGCTGGTACTGTGTAGTGGAAAAGCACCAATAGAGAATGAGTCCAACTCCATACAGAGAAAAGATATTCTCTGCACAGGGGAGAGCTTGCTCTTCGCCCATTTGACCTGAAGTCCCAGATGGCTGAGGTGCCTGAGCACAACATCCCTGTGCTAACATAACAGATTTCGAGAATTAGTTAGAATGAGCCACTTGTCAAGATAGTTCAAAATGCGAATGTCCACTTCCCTTAGTGGCGCAAGGACAGCCTCCGCGACTTTAGTAAAGACGCGGGGAGACAGGGACACCCCAAATAGGAGGACCTTGTACTGGTATGCCTGGCCCTCAAAAGCAAACCAAAGAAACAGTCTGTGTCTGGGTAAAATCGAGACATTGAAAGGATGAAAGTATGCATCCTTCAGGTCAATCCCTGCGAATGCGCGGAAGCGTTTCTGCGTTAGCATCTTGAACGTGAGCTTGTGAAGCACCCTGTTCAAGACTTGCAGATCTAAGATCGTCCGTAACCCACTGCCTTTCTTAGGTACAATGATGGGCTGTGAAATCCTAACTTTATCTATGCTGGAGGGACAGGCTCTATTGCGTCCTTCACCAGCAGAACCATAAATTGGGAAGCGCTAGCCACAAATTGGCTCCTTAGCTCTGTCTGCACCAAAGGGACAACAGTGAGTGTGGTGTGACTCATACCTGGCTCAGTGGTTCCTGCAAGGGACTGGCTAGGAAGGCATGAGGAAATAGCGCATCCTCGAAATGTGAACTCCTGGCCTGTGGTGAAATAAGGGGGGCTGAGAATGAAGAAGCAGAGTGTCGCTCACTGCCAAACAACTTTCATTGCCCAGAGGGCGAGGTCAGTCGCTGTGCAATATTGGTAAGCCTTAGCAGCCAGGGCTGTCCTCGTCTTACAGGCCTTGGGCGGGAGCAACGCAACTGCATGCTCCACCCGAGGAATCTCAACGTACCTCTTGGCGACTCTCATCCGGCAGCTCAGAGGCACACGGCATGCTAGAAGTGTGGAAGGTCAGTGAGGAATGGCTCTCTGCGGCAGTGTTCCCACTGTAACCTTCAGGTCTCCCAGAGTGTTAACCAGATTCGCGGCCATCAGATGAGGACAGGAAACGACCACATCCAGAAACACACGGACAGAAAGACATCTTTAAAAAAACGCTTGTCGTTCATGCTTGCTCTTTTAGGGAAATCTGCTTTTTTGAGCTTAAAGGCCAAGGGGGCAATCGCTGCACTTATCCGTGCAGTGAACTCGAAGGCGAAACTCCGCTAAATACACTTTCTCTCCAGCAAGAAATATCTCCTCTCTTTGCAACCTCTTTTAGAAGCAGTAAATGCTCTTTTTGAGCTGATTGGTAGACAGTGATAGCTGTACGCAAGCACACCGCTCGTAAGAAAAAAATTGGAGTGGATGTTTGCCACCATCTTATAGACCAGTGTGTACAGGGGAGTGGCCTGGCATGCAAATTCCACTTGCCAATTCCATTGGCCGTAATGGGTAAGAGTAAGAGTAATGGGTATTAATCTTGATCTGTAAGAGGACATAATCAATGGGTTCTTCAATATGTCCTTTATTAAGTTGATGTAACCCCTCTGGGTTGATCTGAGCTGTGGCTCCTTTAGAGTTCATGCCAAACATTTAATCTCTTCCTCCTACACAGGGTGGCAGAAATACAGGTTAATCATAGCTCACCGGCTGCTGTAGACACAAGATTTAAGGCTCTGACTGGGCCAGCCAGGGATTCTTGAGTGAACAACTGTGAATTACTTTAACAGGTGTGAATGTATGTGTGCGACCTTCTCTACAATGTAGCAGTTTGTGGGCAAGTTGTGATGTCTTGCCTAATTTGATTATGCCTAAAACCCGTTTCACATTTACCTTTACTCATCTGACATTCCCTCATCTTGCCAACAGGTGATCTTAGAGAACAAACTGTTCTCTTCACTGTAAAAAATAAAATGCCATTTTTACGGTAAAATACCGGCAGCTGTGGTTGCCAGAACTCTACCGTCAAAAATATGGTACAGACGTTATTGGTTTTACAGACTTAATTAAAAATTTACAGTAATAAACCGTATTTCATTATCTGATATAATGTTAATTTACCAACCTATTTATGTATTAATTTCTGTTTTATACCATTGTAATACTCTGACAACCGTCAATCATCACAGCAATGATGAGAGTCACATGATTAATCAAAAATCACAAGCAGCTCTTCCACAAGAAAGTTAAAACTTATAGATAGAAGCTGCACAGTGTCATTCGCACAAACACTAAACACCATCATGGTAACACACATGAAATTTTAAAATGCATTATGCATAACATTAAATGTAACATAAAACTCTAATGTACATAACTGATTAGAAAATAACTAAGAAAACTAAGAAGAAACATAGTTATTTCAACAAAAATACATCAAATGTGAAGTGTCACACAGGGAATTGTGGGAATGTCAATTTACGTTTTTTCACTGTAAATTATACAATGAGTTGTTCTTTTTCACTTTCAAAGACTGTAAATTTAACTGTATTTTACAGTAAAATTACATTAAATGTACCGTTAGATCAATCACAGTTATTTACCGTATATAGTAAGGAAACTTTCTGTTAACCAATTAACAAATTTTCACTGTAGCATATCAGTCTTGTACCGTTAAAATCACGACCATTTTTTACAGGGTGCAGAGTGGAATATGCAGAGAGTCAAGTTGTGTGATTGTGCAGCAGCAATCTTGCTTTTGTGATTTTGCTTAAATATAACTTGTCTTGAACACCTGACACATGTGTGTAGGACATTGAATTCTCATCTGTCTGTCAAACAGTGAATATTTGCATGGAGACCTTCTTTCCAAAAATGGTTGTTGAATATATGTTAGTGAGAATGTTGGAGTGAAGCCAAACCATGCAGAATTTTCGGATGACAAGGGTGAGATGTGTTAGTAATGTAGCATGAAATCAGTAGGGTAAATAAAGCTGTCTGTTATCTCTCTACCATGTGATGAGGCAGAAGCCAAAGGATTTAATAGGACTTACTCAAGAGGGAGTTGATGCCCGCAGGAGAATGCAAACGTCTTCCTGTCAAAAAAACGTCAGACAGCTCCTTACTTTCTTTCCTGGCTTATTCACCGTGGTCCTAATTCCTCACCGAGCGACTGCAGAGATAAGTGATTTAGTTTGCATTAGATTGTTGAAACAGTTTTCAACATAGTTGACATAGTGACATTGCATATTTGTTGCATATAAATATGTCGCTTCCTGTCACAAATAATTGTTCACTGCACTGTTTTTTTTATGGAAACAGACTTTAATAGGCTGTGAAGTCCCTATGTGATACAATGAGTAAGAACGTAAAATGCATTTCTACCATACGTACATTAAATAATTTTTGCATAGACACTAAAGCATACAGTACAGATGTATTGACTCCATTTAAAATGTGAATCATTTACACATTTACATGTGAACAGCCTTACAGATGTGCAAATGTTTTCAAATATTTATTTAATATATGAGTATTTTATTAATGGAATTAATTGGTTTATTGTATGGTATCACTTTACAATAAACATTTGTTAACTACATTTGTTGAACTAATAATGCACTGCACATAATTCAACATTTACTAATACTTTATTCAAATCTTGTTAACATTAGTTAATGCACTGTGAACTAACATGAACAAACAATGAACAGCTGTATTTTTATTAACTAACCTTAAAGATTAACAAAAACTGTGACAAATGTATTGCTCATTGTTACAGTAGTTCATGTTTAATAATTTAAACGTATTGTAAAGTGCTACTGATTATATTTTATTAATCCTCAATGACATTGTGTTTTCAAATGCATTATATATAACAATTATATATATATATATATATATATATATATATATATTTTTTTTTTTTTTTTTTTCATTATATACATCTGTGTGAATGATATTAAAAAGTATATCTCGCATACACCAGCTACGTTTGTTTTTTCTTCTTTGCATCACTTCAAGCTGAATCTCTTTTTTGGAAACTCTGTTTTGTGGACCATATTATGACAACTGCCAGGTCCTGCCACCTCATTCTCCACAGCATAAGGCCTATAAGGCAGATCCTCAACACCTACTCTACTGAGCTCCAGGCTCAGTCTTTTCTGGAAACTCTTTCATTGCCGGACAACCAGCATCTGCCACACACCCCCTTGAGGGCTTTTAAAATACTGTTTGTTTTCAACCTCCAGAAATTCTCTCACACTACTCTTCTCAGGTCTCTTAACTGACTGCCAATATCTGCAAGAATTCAGTTCGAAACACCATTGCTGGCTCACACTGCTGCCAATGCTCCCTCTGCCCCCATTACCTTCATGCCGTCATTGAGCTGTGTGTCTCTCCACATGAAGAGTTCCTGC
The DNA here is from genome assembly GCA_036326025.1 of Chrosomus eos. Classification (NCBI taxonomy): domain Eukaryota; kingdom Metazoa; phylum Chordata; class Actinopteri; order Cypriniformes; family Leuciscidae; genus Chrosomus; species Chrosomus eos. Next base: position 26,508,640 of record CM070839.1, read on the forward strand.
CTGTTTAGCTCCAAAAACTTCTTTATCCTTGCTTTTGACATTGCATAGTATCAATATATCACAGCTCAAAACTTTTACATTCCCTTATTTTCCTGTATCTTACTGTAAAGCTGCTTTTGAAACAATCTGTATTGTATAAAGCAATATATAGATAAATGTGATTGGACTTGTTTGGAAGGACATACTGTAGAGCTGCTTTATAGCTGAATTTAATTGGTATCATAATTGATGAACTTTGCAACATTACCACTGCTATGGTGGTCAATTGATTCAAAGTTGAACTTACTTGAGCTAAATAACAATAAACAATTGCCTTCCGTAGAAATGTTTATAGATGACTTGAACTCATTTCATAATCAATAAATCAACATTGACTCTGTTATTGAACTTAAACAACCTGGAACTGACTTGAGCTAAATAATAAAACGGTTGTCTTCTGTAGAGCTGCTTTATATAACTGACATTGATTCTGTTTCATAAGTGCTTGATTTTTTAACATTAACATGTTATTTTCCTATTTATTACTGCAAAGCTGCTTCGAAACAATTCATATTGTATAAAGCAATGTGTAGTTAATGTGACTTGACTTGTTTGGAAGGACATACAATTCTTCCTCCAGTGCTGCAAATAACTGTATTTTGTACCATTCTAATAAAAAGCTTTAAATTTCTTTATGGCATAACACGATTCAAAGCAATGAGAGAATGTAAAAATCGTACACCACAGAGGAAGCTCGAATGAAAAAATAATGTGTAGAAATGCAACACTGTAACTTTGGACAGATATTAAGCACTGAACTGATTCATGTTCCTTTCCTGACTCGCGCTCCTACAAGCTCTTAAAACAAATGACCCTCCTGTAAACAGGCTGTTTGTAGATATGGTCAGCTAAGCCTGAACACAAGATGTCCTGGGGAAGTTGGGGAGCAAGGGATGTTGATAGGTCATGAGAGAGAAAGAGAGAGAGAGTGATTTCAACACAAGATAGAGTGCAGTTCAAGCTCTGTTAAAGTGAAATGAAAAACATTTCCCTCCTCTGTTCACACGTCCACCATCTGACCTCTATGGACACTGGATTTTTTTTTTTTGTATTGTTTTTTTTTTTTTTTTTTTTTTTGCAGGGCTTAGTGAATTGTTAGGAATGGTAGTTGGGAAAATTATAGAGTAAAAATCTATCAGTGTGCAACAACTGCCATTACATAACTGATGGCAAGCGTTATAAATCATCACTTGTGAATTCTGGGTCCAAAAGCTGCTGACATGCTTGTAATATTACGCTGCTAATCTATGAGCATGACAATGAAATATTCCTTACAGGATTAGTTTAGCCAAAAACAAATATCTATCTATCTATCTATCTATCTATCTATCTATCTATCTATCTATCTATCTATCTATCTATCTATCTATCTATCTATCTATCCTATCCTCATCCATCCATCCATCCATCCATCCATCCATCCATCCATCCATCCATCCATCCATCCATCCATCACCATCCATCCATCCATCCATCCATCCATCATCCATCCATCCATCCATCCATCCATCCATCCATCCATCCATCCACCCATCCATCCATCCATCCATCCATCCATCCATCCATCCATCCATGACTGCTATATACATCATCCACAGTCCTGTTTCCATTCATGTGAAATTTAAATAAGGCATCTGACTTGATAAAGTTTCATGAAAGCATATTATATCCTCCAAAAGCTCCTGTTTGTAAACAATCTCAGTTCCATAATATGGTGTATTTCCAAGTGAAACAGGATATTCAAAACAAAGAAAAAAGTATAGAAAGAATTGATGGGATCTTGAACGTGAACATTCCACACCAGAATGGTGCCAGACTAATTATAATATAAATGAATGCCTAAATAGTGATTTGGCTGCATGGCCTTGCTGCAAGTGATGTCAGTAGAAAGGAAAGTTGTTTCAGTTATTGTTTTAATTTTTTTTTTTATTAAAGGTTATGAGGTGAATTGTTTTTCTTTGGAATCACATGCACCAATGAATCATTCACAATACGACTGGGATTTTACACTGAACATACACTGAGAAAATAAATACGGTCAATTTTCATTTCATGTTGACTTTAAAGCATGAATGTTAACCACATGAGAACTTTGCATGAGAAACAGACTGAAATATGCAGGAGAGTGAATGATGAGGCAAATGTTTCTTAACATTAGATTATTAAGATTTCTTATGTTCACCAAAGCTGCATTCATTTGATCAATAAAAACAATAATAGTGTGACACATTACTAAAATTTTAAATAACTGTGTTCTATTTAAATATTTTCAGCATCATTACTCCAGTCACATGATCTTTCATAAATCATTCTAATATGCTGATTTGGTGCTCAGGTAACCTTTCTTATTATTATCCTTTTTTTCCACAAAGTGTTTTCTTTATGGAAACCACGAAACACAATTCAAAAGTATTTTTTAATTATTTGTATTATTATTAAAAATTCAAAAAAAAAAATATTATACTTTTATTCAGCAAGGACATATTAAATTGTTAATTGTGACATCAAAAATAAAGACCATTATATGTTTACAAAAGATTTCTTTTTTAAAATATTAGTTTTCACAGATATATAACGCATGTAAAACAGTTTCGAGTATTGATAATACGAAGAACCATTATTATTAATTGATCATCAATAATAATTGAGCACCCAATAAGCATTTTAGAATGATTTCTGAAGAATCATGTGATGCTGAAGACTTGGAGTAATGATGCTGAACATTCAGATGTTGGATCAAATAAATTGCAGCCTTGGTGAGCATAAGAGACTTCTTTCAAAATAATTCAGATGTAATTAAATTCTTAATCATGCCAAACTTTTAGTGTATGTATGCTTCAGAAAAGTTCTGAAGTGTCACTGTAAAAAGAACACGCTTTTCAGTAAAACATATAACACACAGTTTACAATTAAGCCCAGTGTTACTCCTGTTTGATTGAAATGTTCCAGTTTGCAGCTTTTCCTGAAGTATCAGGGTCTCGGGCTGCCAAGTAACATCAACCCAAATGATGTGAACACTGTGCTCATTATGTAGCCCTGCTGCCCTGCTGTTTTTCACCAGCACTACAGTGGACAGATGGTCACAAACACTGACCAGCTATTTCCTGGTCACCTGAGCAGCGAGCAGCGGCTCACTTTGAGCTCGGTTCCTGCCTGCCTCCGTGGGTCCTGGGAAGGGTCAACGCGAGCCAGCATGTGAAAGGAGCCATACTGCCATATTTGTTATTCCAGCAAAGTCTTCAGCTTGAGAATAGGCCACCTACATCTTTTTGTGAATGAGGAACGTAAGGTTTACATGGTCTAATCAAATCTCAACAAAGCATTCGAATTACGTTGTACTTCACTGGCTTGAAACGGCAAGCAAAGCCAGCGAATATTAAGTGAGGTATTCCTAGCAATCGAATACAACAACAAAGATGTTTATGAGTGAATAACCAGCGTTCTGGTCGATGTTTAAAGCATCGCCGTTGTTCATTTGATCATGAAGGATAAACAACAATGTTGGAAAACACCCAGAGCCTTTATTCGTCGAGAAACGAGGCACTTTTCAGAGCAGATGTTCCTGTTTTACAGGAGTCTCCGGGAGATAAGGTTTGAATTATGAAGGGAAATATTTATCCAGGCAGAGGAATATTACTCTTCCCGTCACTCGGCCACACAATATCCAGGGGAAGTGGAGGAGTTAACCTCATTTGTTGCCAGGGGTGATAAAACTAACCCAAGATCAGCCAGTCAGATATACAATGACAAATGTGTGTCTCTGACTGCTTATATACTGTATAGTATCGGTCAAAAGTTGGAATAATTAAGATTTTGGGTAACACTTTACAATAAGGTTCATTAATTAATATTAGTTAATGTATTAACTATTTGTTAATCTTTGTTAACGCTAGTTTATACAAAAATACAGCGGTTCATTGTTTGTGCATGTTAGTTCACTGTGCATTAACTAATGCTAACAAGATTTGTATAAAGTATTAGTAAATGCTGAAATTAACATTAAAAAAGATCAATAAATGCTGTGTAAGTATTAGTTCATGCTAACTGGTGTTGGTAACTAATGTTAACTAATTAACCTTATTGTGAAGTGTTACCAGATTTTTTAAAATATATTTATATAATTTTGAACTTTTTATGCTCACAAGGCTGCATTTATTTGATCTCTTCTATTTAAATATATTTTAAATGTAATTTTTCTGTGATGACAAATCAGAATTTTCAGCATCATTACTCCAGTCTTCAGTGACACGTGATCTATGGAAGTAAAATAATGACAAATGTTGTTGAAACAAAAAGCCTGTTGAATTGTACTACTTGAAAAAAATATGCATTGCATTAACCCTGCTTGTATTTTAATGCATTGTATTTTTAGGACTTGAATTTTTATGGGCTGAAATTTAGCATGGTTGAATATTTAAGCTGTGAACATTTCAATTCAAAACATTTCAAACACATTTTCATTAGTAAAATTTCAATAATCCATTTTCACCTTTCATATTTCACTTCCAAAATATTCAAACTGATTAAAAATACAACCTATAATATTCAACAGGCGGTTTTCGGTCCATTTTATTTCGCTTTCAAATTCGCTTCCACAAATTCAGTGGTTCAAATTCGACAGTAAATTCAACGTTGACATCCAGGAACTGCAGGAAAAGCAGTAGATTACCGAGCAAAATCTCCATCTGCTGTTAGTCGATCTCACCAGCAGGGGGTGCAAGCGCGTGTTGTTGACGAAGATAGAGCAGTTAGAGCAAGCCATTCATTCATAAAAAATAATTTACAACAATGTAAGTGTATCTGTGATTATTATGACGTCTGTTTTATGTGAAATTCAGTGTCTTTACGATTACTTTTCCTGTGTAGCCTATGCATCTTTCTCTACCGTAAACGAGATTACCGGTATAATGTTATTCCCCCGACGCCGATGTACAGGTCCACTGTTACATTTGAGTTTGACATATATTTCTATTGGTTGTTTAGTTGCTGCGATTGTGCTGCATGCATTACTAGGGTTTCCCCTTAATACGTCAGGATTCCCCTGCTGGACATATAAAACGCTTAACATAGTACAATGATATAAAATACCAAACTCGCAGGCAAGCAGAAGGACTCAGAATATGAACTCAACGCGCAAAGTGTAATGCTCAGCGTTTCCCAGTGATACTGGCATAAAGTTGGCTTGACATTCGCACATTTAGGGACTGTCTCTAAAGTTACATACGACATTGGTAAACACGTATCTAACTTCAATAGCATTTGAAGAGAACGACTTACAGTCATAAAACCAACTGTAAAGTGTTCATGTAGGTGTCAGGCATAATTCACAATTTATTCAAATAAATTGAAGTTTGCTATTGAAGTTAGAAACGTTTAGGCCTAATAGGACTACCAATGTTACTTTAGAGACGGTCCCTAAATGTGCGAATGTCAAGACAATTTTACGTTTAGTCATTTAATTAGCAGACGCTTTTATCCATTCCAAAGCGATTTAGTTAAACTTACAATATAGAACAACAATATGGAAGTGCTATGACCCTTCCCAGTGTTCCCAATTCCCTATGTTGGCATACTTCCTCATCAATAAGGTGCGAGTTTGGTCTTTTATATCACTTATTAGTCCATCAAGCTACGTTAAGCTTTTCATATGTCCAGCATGGGAATCCTGACGTATTGAGGGAAACCCTAGTAATGCATGCAGCACATCGCGCAACTAAACAACCAATAGAAATATCTGTCAAACTCAAATGTAACATTGGACCTGTACATCCGCATCGGGGGAATAACATTATAATCTCATTCACGCTAGAGAAAGATGCATAGGCTACACAGGAAAAGTAATCGTGAAGACACTGAATTCCACATAAAACAGATGTCATAATAATTACAGAAACACTTTGTTGTAAATTATTTTTTATGAATGAATGGCTTGCTCTAACTGCTCTATCTTCGTCATCAACACGCGCTTGCACCCCCTGCTGGTGAGGCCGACTAACAGCAAGTGGAGATTATGCTCGGTAATCTACTGCTTTTCCTGCAGTTCCTGGATGTCAACGTTGAATTTACTGTCGAATTTGAACCACTGAATTTGTGGAAGCGATTTTGAAAGCGAAATAAAATGGACCGAAAACCGCGTGTTGAATATTATAGGTTGTATTTTTAATCAGTTTGAATATTTTGGAAGTGAAATATTCACAGCATATAAATATTCAACCATGCTAAATTTCAGCCCATAAAAATTCAAGCCCTAAAAATACAATGCATTAAAATACAAGCAGGGTTAATGCAATGCATATTTTTTTCAAGTAGTACAATTCAACAGGCTTTTTGTTTCAACAACATTTGTCATTATTTTACTTCCATAGTGATCCTTCAGAAATCCTGATTTGGTGCTCAAGAAACAATTTTGAAAAACAGTTTTTTTTTGCTGCTCCTATTTTGGTAACTGTGATACACTGCCTTTTACAAGTTTAGGGTATGTAAGATTGCTTTAAAAAAGAAAAGAAAAAGAAAGTAATACTTTTATTCAGCAAGGACACATTAAATTGACATCAAAGACATTTACAATATCACAACATTTTTCAGGAACTATATCTTAGTAACTATAAGGGTTCAAAAGACTGATTTTTACAAAAGATCCATTCAAATGTTTTTATGTTAACTTCAAATCACATTTCTGTGAATTACATTTTTGCTGTTTCATTAATTGTTTTTCCTTTTTAAGGCCATTTTAATTGCATTTGTAGCAACATCACAAACCCCCCCCCCCCCCCCCCCTCTTTTTTGTTGTAAAACTGTGGATGTGCCTTTAAAGGAACCATGTTCTAAAACCAAACTCATCCTGAGAATTATTCAACTGAGTAAAAAGCATAACAACTAACCCTATAATGTAGTGCATTGCACAGTCTCATGAACATTGCAACATGTTCTTTAGTACTCTCTGAGATACTCATGTTTTAAATCATGGTGTTTGATTGCATTTTATTATCACCCCACTGTCATGGCTTATTCACTTCTCTATCATGATATGCATAACTTCAGCTCTTATCCATTGAATCATAATCGTTCGGTGAATAAATCTTATCAGCTGTGAAATTTGGCACTGAGCGTCTGTTGGCTGATGACATATGAAGATAAAATGCCTCAAAACTCTCTCTTATGTCAGAACGTCAACTGTGATGCTTGAAGTTTTAAATTTCAGTCTAAATAAAGAATAAATGAAATGTCACGAATATATTTGACGTTAATGAAATATCCCATTATCCAGGGCTTCCAAGATGAATTTAAAAAATCATTAAGAGATACATTAACACAGATCAAGCTACTCAACTTACCAGAGGAAAAACACATTTTATCCAGCCAGCCGTGAGATTAATGGTTTTATAAACATGATTAATGAGCGTTATTTGTGTTGACAGTCCTTGAGTGACATGTTACAGGTGTGAGGTTGCCCACAACCGCTTCCTCTTAAAAGAGACTTTACAGCTGTCTCATTCATACCAAACTACCTTCTCCATCAGCGGCAGAACGCCATGACTGGGAGCAAAGCCTTTGACTGTGATGATAAACATTTTCCAGGCTCACAAGGAAAGTTTTTGTTCACTTCCAAATCATGGAGTGCTCATGGTCCTTAACATTCCCAATGGACTGGCCAAACTGAAGAAATAGTTAAGCTGTCATCCAGCGATCAGACACAGCAGCACACCAGACATTTTGAGAGCAGTTGGCAGGATCCCTGAAAAAAAAAAAAAAAAAAGAAATCAAAGGGATGAAAAACAACTGGAATTGGGCCTCATGTAACGAGAATTTAGTCAAGCTGACAGAACATGTCATTGGTTTAACTTCATATCTCAAATTCCTTGATTCTCACCTCTTAATTTATTCCTGGCTTTATTTGATTTTTATAAAAAAAAAAAAAAGAGTTAAATGGGTGTTTGTTCAACTATCGACACCTTTGGCCCTGTGGACCTTTGGAAAATAAACTTTCTTAAAACCCACTTTTCACACTCTCGCTAGTATATTTCCTTTGTCTGCTATGTCAAATAGTGCACACTCACAGGAGAATTCTGCAATTTGTGTACTTTCTGAACCATCATGAACCACCATGAACCATCTAAAATGTAGTTCAATTAAAATTTGAAACACTTAAGAATAAATAGTCAATTTCTGTCTTTCTAAGGCTAATTTCATTTTATATGTCCTAAACTTCACACTTAAAGGCCTGGTTTCACAGACAGGGTTTAGCTAAAGCCCGGATTAGACCTTAGTTCAATTCAGGACATTTAATTAGCTTTTATAAACATGCTTTAAAAAAAAAAAAACATTACTGATGTGCATCTTGAAACAAAACAATGGTAGTGACAATTTTATAGTCCGGAACTAGGCTTAAGCCTTGTATGTGAAACCGGGGGGACATGTCTCATATTTCATCTTATGTATGCTCTTCACAAGTTGCAAGAGAAAGAAAAATAAATAATTAAATTCATACATACATGCAATACATACATACAATTATAAATTATTAGCATTTTTGCATATGATTTTGGTCCTGAAAGAACATGTTTCCCTCAGGGCAGTCAGTTCTCAGGCATTCTCTGTCTTGCTCAAGGGCACAATACTGATAGAACAGCACTGTAATCTCAGTAACTCTCCGGTTCATGGATCACTTACGACAGAACAGGCAACCTTTGTGTAAATGGCCCAGTTCCTATAGCATCAGACTGCCACTAGACCTGCAAATTAGTCGGCCAGGAGGGAAACATTTCAAGCCACCAGCATTCCACTGTGGTCTCCTGTCTAGGCTGTAACCTCACCTGTGCTCCGAGATCCTGACGCTTGAATCTTGGGCCACCTGGATGGAAAGAACTAAAGCAAAGTTTCAAAACCAAATGATATATAAATGTACCTTTTTCCCTTATATTTTTGATATATTTGATACTTATAATTTATATATCACAATGTTGTGTAATGAACAACTGCTCAAAAACTGCAGACTACATAGCTGCACGCTACTGATCATTTGAAGTAGTTAAACTACAAGGTTATAGCGCTGACAAGAGTCACCCGAATGAGCCTGTTATCAGATTTTACTGGTTGTATGAATAACATATATGGTGCGATTGACGAATCAGAATCAATTTTTCCACAGATCCGTGTAATAAAAACATCACAAAACAGCTACTGTGAGATATAAAATATTTCAGTGATTTAGAATCGCACAAAAACAATAATTTGAACTGATACATGTTGTTTATATATGTATTAAATACAATACATAAAATAAATACAGTGATAAACATGAGTGATGACTCAAATGAATTAATAAATCATACATTTAAAAAGAACCATCTGATTGAAACAACTCTTCTAAAGCGAAGATTGTTTTTAATATTGCCTTTATTATTGGTTTATTACCTTTGGTTGTATTAGAGAGAGAGAGAGAGAGAGAGAGAGAGAGAGAGAGAGAGAGGAGAGAGAGAGAGAGAGAGAGAGAGAGAGAGAGAGAGAGAGTGTGTGTGTGTGTGTGTGTGAGTGTGTGTGTGTGTGTGTGTGTGTGTGTGTGTGTGTGTGTGTGTGTGTGTGTGTGTGTGTGTGTGGTGTGTGTGTGTGTGTGTGTGTGTGTTGTGTGTGTGTGTGTGTGTGTGTGTGTGTGTGTGTCACTAAATCACTATTTTTTACTTGTTGTTACAATGCAATATTTTGAAAAAATCTGAGCTACTGTCACAATATTAAAAATGTGGTTGGCAGTAAGAAGCGCTTACATTTTCAGTTGCACACTTGTAATAAAATGGCATATAGAGGCAGAAGAAGAAGAAGAAAAAGTGCGGAACCAATTATTTTAAAATTAATTTTATAAATGTTATTACATGAACAGTATCCTGATGTAACCAAAGGTTAAGTGCTTTACTCAAGGCACAATGGTGATATTTCATGAAAAAACCCTACTGGGGCTTGAACCTAGAACCTTTCAATTACTGGCCCAGATCTTTAACCACTAAGCTACATGACCCACCCAAAGACTGTTTCATGCAGTTACCCACCCATAACCATTTTATTGCATCTCTGCTGTACTGTTTCGTTGATTCCCTGTAAATGATATATAAAATTAGACATTTCCAGTATAAACACACAGAGCGGAAACAGGTGTAGGCATCACTAATGCTCAATGAGGTCACAGAAAACCCAACAATTCCATCCACCGCAATAACTCTGGGGCTCTGAAACCCCAAACGCATCCAACCCCACAAACTCCACCCAGAACCGTCCACTCCACCCTGCCCATAAACACCAAGGCTTACTGGAACTCTCATCTGAAGTTTACTGCCGTTCTGAAAAGGAGGTCTGGGTGAATCATCATCATGTTATACAGGAAACCGGATTCCTTCTGTTGAGCTTGGCTGTGCAAAACTCTGTAGTAGGAGGTTGCTAACTTGCCAGGCCATCGTGATGTGGTTGCTAAGGTAGTTGCTAGGTGGTTGCGTACAAGTCCAAGTCAAAAGGGTCTACTCCTATGTCTTTATGATTTTCTGGACACTAGATTTAGCTTGGGTGTCTCTCTCAATAAAATGTTTCCCCCTCCCGTTTATCATATTTTCAACAGATGGAGATAATAAGTCCGCTTGTAAAGGTGCTAGAACACCTCTTCTCAGCAAGCTGCATGATTTAAGGTATTCATGTCATAAACACAACCGTGTGGGACAGTATGAGCCAAAATCTAATATTTACGTATAAGCGATAGTGAATATCTTGAATAAGACATTGACCAAAATAAATAAATAGTTTGGACTGATATTTTGGTTATCTATATGGATGACCTGCATGCATGACAAACTGAAAGACCAAAATCCCAAACACAGCTTTCAATCCAGACTTAATCCGTCCACCTTGAGCTGGATGTGTGTGTACGAGGGACTGAGGTACCCTGTGATGCAGGGTTAGCATGCATGTGTGTGTGATCGGGTTAGTGGCACTGGTGTTTTGGCAGCATTTTGATGCAGTACTAGTTTAAACCAGATGGTGGTGTTCTCTGCAACAGTTCCATAAATCATACCCTGATCATCTTCATCCTATCCCTTCTTATTCATTAAAAAAACTTGGAATAATAAGTCCCTGAGAAACTGAGGAAATGTGATGAAGCCATACTTAATAATGTATCCATCCCACCACCTCTCCTGATTTCTGCAACCAATGTTTCAGTGGTGACTAGAACATCTCTTGTAAACTCTTTTCCTCTTTAGACATCTCCACCCAAACGCACGCACGCACGCACGCACGCACGCACACACAGACACACAGACACACACACACACACACACACACACACACACACACACACACACACACACACACACACACACACACACACACACACACACACACACACACACACACACACACACACACACACACACACACACACACACACATGTCTGGTTTGCTATCTTTGTGGAGACTCTCCATAGGCGTAATGGCTTTTTTTACTGGACAAACTATATATTATATCCCCTTACACTGCCCCTATCCCTAAACCTAACCATCACAGGAGACATTCTGCATTTTTACATTTTTAAAAAAACATTGTTTTTTATGTTTTTTAAGCTTGAAATATGAGGACTCATGCAATGTCCTCATATATCACGTGCAAGTTGTAATACCAGTGTAATATGCATGTCTTTATACACATTTGTGTCCTCATAAATCACAAAAACAAGAGCACACCAGCACACACACACACACACACACACACACACACACACACACACACACACACACACACACACACACACACACACACACACACACACACACACACACACACACACACACACACACACACACACACAACCTAAATGTTAAAATGTTAAACAAGTTAAAACAAAGCTAGTTTGCCATAATTGTAAATAAACACATTCTGTTCACAATGGGACAGTTTTGTAAACATTGTAAAATAAATCATTAAATAAAAGAAATCAGGAAAACAATGACTGCCATTTGTGACTGATGAAAGGAATTATAGAATTAACTATTGTTATTATAGAATTAGCTTAATTTCTTAACCTTTTAAATACACAAAGTAAATGTGTAAACACATTTTCTTGTTTATTTTTAATTTAATCTGATAGAATGACTATATTGATATATATTCAAATATATAGATTTGGCATCTTTGATATTGTAGCAATTTGATAATGCCTTCATGGCCGATTAACATTCTTAGTACATTTTTGAGTAAATATTTTGTACTTTAAATTTTTTTTTATTACTTTTAATACTAATTCAATTTCAGGCATTTTGTGTATGTCTGTTTGTTGACATTTGATATACCTTTATATATTTGTATATCTGCAAACAAAAACCTGATAAAAATCTAGATAAAAGCATTGTTATCGGCTGAGAAAAAATCTGCATTGGTTGTCTGTTAGTTGCAACCACAGTCAATCCGCATGTTTTATCTGTAGATTATATCAGGTCTAACGACCACGTGCTTCGGGTGATATGAGCAATATTACAGTACATCATAATCACAGGTCATTTTCCCCAAAAAAAGTCTATTTAAGAGCATATGGGGTGAATTGAGGATTGTGTCACAGCTCTGACATGGAGGAGAATTGAGAATGTGTGGGTGTCTACACAGACAAAAGGCAAGGTTACGTGCGTGTGTGTGTGTGTGTGTGTGTGTGTGTGTGTGTGTGTGTGTGTGTGTGTGTGTGTGTGTGTGTGTGTGTGTGTGTGTGTGTGTGTGTGTGTGTGTGTGTGTGTGTGTGTGGTGAAACTCTTGTGCGGCTCAGAGCACACCTGGCAAAATGTGTTTCTAATAATGAAATGAATTTTGCCTCATAAGCTCCATATGCAGATCCACAATTATGTGGTGGTAGATTTTATGTCATAAATTGGCTCAGCTGGAAGCCTGGTACACACAATAAGCCACTATCAACATCACCAGAACACACTAGATACCAGCACACACATGATGAGTACGTGTGGGTATTTGTGTGCTGTGCATATTTTCTTACTTTCTTCTTTCTTTCTTTCTTTCTTTCTTTTCTTCTTCTTTCTTTCTTTCTTTCTTTCTTTCTTTCTTTCTTTCTTTCTTTTTTCTTTCTTTAAATATAAAAAATAATTTTGTCTTGTTCTTTGGAAAATATAAATAATATCAAAATAAAAAATAAAACCTAAAATTAAATAATTTTAAAATAAATAATTAGGAATACATAATTTAAAAAACATTAAATTGGCTCTCATTCAATCTGAGTCACACCTTATTTTGTTTAATGTCTTTTTAGTCTTTACGTTTTTATTTGCACACACACATTATATTGTCATTATACACATTTGTGTCCTCATAAATCACAAAAACAAGAGCACACATACACACACACACACACACACACACACACACACACACACACACACACACACACACACACACACACACACACACACACACACACACACACACACACACACATGTTTGTTTGTTTTTGTGACTTATGAGGACATTCCATAGGCGTAATGGTTTTTATACTGGACAAACTATATATTCTATCCCCCTACACTGCCCCTGTCCCTAAACCTACCCCTTACAGGAGACATGCTGGATTTTAACATTAAAAAAAAACATTGTTTTTTATGTTTTTTAAGCTGTTTGAAATATGAGGACGCATGCAATGTCCTCATATTTCACGTGTAAGTTGTAATACCAGTGTAATACCCATGTCATTATACACATTTGTGTCCTCATATATCACAAAAACAAGCACACACACACACACACACACACACACACACACACACCACACACACACACACACACACACACACACACACACACACACACACACACACACACACACACACACACACACACACACACACACACACACACACACACACACACACACACACACACACACACACACACACACACACACACACACACACACAGTCATTCTCCATTGAACAATACTGCGTCCAGCTCCCCTCTTTCTCTCTGTCGATGAAAACACTCCAATCCCGAGCTGATGAGATAGTTAATTAGCTTTCTCTCGATCACATCTGAATTTGAGGACTTTGAACAGATGACTAAAACAAAAAAGAAAATGCTGGCAAACAATTTTAATGGCACACGTGCAAATCAAACAGTGAACATTTTCATTAATATAACTAATCTTCTATATAAAACTATTGGACACATTTATTTAATCATTTTGACTGAATGTGTCTCATATTGGTGTGATAACTTTGTTCAACACATCCATCTATTTTCATGCTTGTTGTAATCTGCACATTTTGAGAGTATATCACATTTTAGATGAGATACTCAAAATATTTATGGCAACAATTAAAATGGCACAAAGACACCATATGAGGCCATTAGTTCCACTGATAAAAAGAGGGCAGTAAATTTCTCACATTTCTCGGATTCAAGCTGGGATATTAATGTAGTGTTGCACTGATCATTTCCGCTGAAATTAATCTGAGAGATTTTGACAAAGAATATAAACAGTGAGACCACACCAAAGACTTACAAATAGTCTATCTAAATATGTATAATTTAAGCAGCATGAAACAACAAAAAATTAAAAGATACATGTAACCTATATATATATATATATATATATATATATATATATATATATATATATATATATATAAACATACATATATACAAAATACAATATATAATGTTACATCATCATATTAATTAATTTGTTTGCAGCTGTGGCAAAAATATGATGATTGTTGAATTTTATTTTGCGGACGGAATTCACAAAAAATATTAAATATACACAATTTTGATCATACAAAACCACTGCTAGATGAAAAACAAGCATTTGCGTAACTGCACCTTTAGCTAAAACATTGCAGTCACTTATAGACCTTGAGTCAAATTTCATATGCCAGCTATCCCCAGTCTCCCCTAAATGTAAATATATGAATATATTTTAAGTCATGATGTTGAGTTTCAGCTTTACACAAGACATGACCACGTCACGCATCAACATTCTTTAAAGGCTTTGTCTTGACTATTTACCCATGCACACATTTGTGTAGTCCTATCCTATTGAAAAAAATCACTGCCCATGCAGTGTGGAGACAGCTTGAAGCCCTAACTCAATCCAATCCAAATCAACACCCGCGGGTAACCGAGACCCCTTGAACGCAATGGAATGACCGTAACGTCGAGGTACGTTTAGCCTCTGTAATGACAACCCCCCTGGATTCCGTAAGAATTAACAGTAGCTTTTCTTCAGCCTGCTGATGAATATTCGCAGGTGATGAAACTCCAGTCAAAGCACAAAGAGGATGGGGATGTTCAAAGGAAGGTTTGTCGATGTCTATCTCTGTGTCGGCTCTAATAATCACCATCTCACATGCTGTGCGTCTGTAATCCCACTAATTAAAACCCGCTGACAGTTCATGCACACTTCATTGTTGTTGACCACTGAAGCTTTGGACATTTCGACTGAATTAAACACGCCGGTGCTGCAGTCATTCACAACAAGGCCAGGTCTGAACAAATCCACATGTATATATGTACATGTATAATCGATAGTGCACTGCTCTAAATAGGCATTTCCTGAATTTTGATTTGTCAAAAGTGTTGCTATCCAGACACAATAGTATACGCAGTGGCAACCTCTGGCTGGGGAGCGTGCACGTGGCAGACTATTCCCGCCAGCCAATCAGATGGAGCTACCGAGAGATGAAACCAGCGCTTTACCTCGAGCCCGCCCGAGGCGAGTCATTAGGGGGAAGGAATTTGATGCCCTGTACCAGGACTCGAAACTCTCAGATACAGAAAAGTTAAAGCTCATCACTTTTCTCCACCCAAAATCACTGTGTCCTTGAATGTATAAGACCCATGGAAGAATGGTAGAATGGAAAGTGTGCATGGGGGAGAGCTACACAAGCCTTTAGGTGTCACTCTGCTTTCAGGAATGATTCAGTGAATACACATTCAGACAAAATGATGTCTTGTGCAGGACCCTTTGCTTCTACGAAACTCAAATTTATTATGACGCATCTGAACCTCCTGTTTAAATGGGGCTACTACCTTCGGATACCTGTGTTTCTTTAAAATCTCCATTTTTTGGGGATTGGTGTTTACGTATAGATACATCCCTATTGCAGTGCGGTAAATGTTTTTGCACTTTTAAGCGTGCCAGTGTTTGTGGGTGCCCTGGTTGACACTGATACAAAATCATGAGCCTTCAAAATGATAACAAATGCAGCCGAGAGAAGATATATCCATACAAGGAAAAACAAAAGGAAACAAAAGACGAAGAAAAAGCACTCAATGACCTCAGCAGAGCGTTTCAAACACTGTGTCATGTGTATGTATGTTCTTAAAGACTTCCAGATGTGTTGTGTTCTGGACACATGCATATTTCTGCTGCAGGAAATGAATGTGGTTTTGTTTGAATGGCTTCTTTTCAGAACAGATATTTGTAGATGGCTAGATTTAAAGGAACATTTTCCACGCATGACTTTACTGCATTGGAATGAAGTCAGATCAGTACCAAAAGACGCGGATTCACTTCACTATCCGGCCAGACATGAGTTGCGTCCGAAATCGCATACTTCCCTACTATATAGTAGACATGCCCAAATTCATGTCCTGATAAAAGAGTAGGCAAGACAGTACCTGGATGACCTTCTACTTCCAGCGAGATTCTGGTGTGCATGATATTATAATAGAACATCATTTTTTAGCATCCCTGAAGTAATTACTCAAATTCAAAATAAGTACCTACTCAAGAGAGTATGCGATTTCGAAATCAGCCTCTGGCTTTTATTTCTTTCGCACACAGCAGGAAACCAACAGGAGATAGTAACACTACGATCTTATAAGAAAACGTAACTATTTTATGAGGTGGCAATTTTGTATGAATTTGTACGAAGTGGTTCGTACAGAAACATAATTTTTTTTAACATAAAAATTGTAAACCAATCATAAGAATGAAGGTCTACCCCTTAACCTAACCGTCAGTGAGGCGTAAGAATATTGTACGAAAATGTACAAATGAGATTGTACAAATTCGTACGAATTAGCCACCAGTTCAAATGTAGAATATTTATGAATTGCCATGAGAGTGTGTGTTGGACCACACAGTTAAAACTGAAAACTTACATTGAAACACATTTTTTATCATAAAAAAGGGTTGAACAATATGTGTGGGGATTTATTGAAAAGTTTGGATCGCTTTGAAAGCCGAATTCAAAGATTTTAGACGACAAACTCACCTCATAGTTCAAATGTTAAATTGTTCCTCGGTTCATTTTAAAGAGAGATCACATTTCATAGGATGGGAGCTGTGTTCATTGAAATGTACCTTCAACAATATATAAGAACAGCGCACCTCCTCTGCAATAAAGTGTCAGGTTCTGTCTCAGGAGACGTGCTGTCATTAGATATTCCTGGTATGTTTCTAAGAAAAGCAAATGCAGATTGACTCAGTGGAACGCAATACTGCCGTTGTTTTTGTCGCAGTGATAATCAGATTTATATGATTAGGTAAGATATCATAAACCACATTTTTTCTTTTGTTTTCTTTACTACAAACTGCAGGATTGTGGAACAGCCTTGAATCATTGTCTTTTTCTTCTTGTTGTTTTATTTTGGCTCGTTCACAGAAAAGGAAAACAAGAACCGAAGAATATGCAGCATCTGTATCCGTGTGTCTGGGATTTCCATGCCTGGATAAGATCATTAACATTGTGTCCCACCACCCTCTCAGATTCTGCTAGGGCAATTTCCAATAACAAAAGCATTAGGCGAGTTGAAGGCAAAACTGTCTGCGTGCGCTTTTGAACGAGACAGAGCAGCCTGGGATAAAATAACGGGTGGGGAGTGAGTGTGTGTGTGTTAAAATGAAGATAGGAGGGCCATGTCCCTGCTTTTCTCTGACCTAGTTTACAAGTTTGGAAGTGTGTGTGTGCGCCGGGGGGGTTGTGGGGGTTGGGGGGGGGGGGGTGGATTGGGGGGGTTTATAGGGAGAGACAGAGAGACAGAGTGGAGTGCTGGGTTTCAAATCCAGCGGTCAGACAGTAATGGTGCCAGATGACCTTGGGACGGTCCATGACCATCTGCCACCTCCATCCCTCAGAGTTCGGCTCTCTAGCACAACTGTCACGCATGTCACATTCTGGTTACAGATTTCTTTTACATGTGCTAAAGAACAGTTCACACATATAGAGTATGCAAATACATTCAAATACAGACAACACATTATTCTATGATACTTAATTCGTATTGGTCAATCATTCAGTTGGCAAATATTTTTTGTATAATGTGTACTAAACTATTTTTCACCTGTATACCAAAGGAACATATTTCTTATATAGCTATTTTCCATTGCTAGTTTTGTCTTTCTTTCACCTCAAATTCAATTATTTACTGTACATTTTATGTAAGTAGATGTATAAGTAACTTGGTTTTACACAGAAAAATAAATAAATAGTACTTTTTGATTAAGACGCTCTTTTTTTCTTCTAGAAAAAAATGGTTCCCCTCATAATGGAATATTGTGCATGCCACATGTGCAGATGAACAATTTGTTCATCTCACGAACAAAATGTTTAAATCTAAGTTTGACCTCAATAATTATCAGACGATTGATTTAGGGGCTGTTTACACAACACAGTTTTCACCTAAAAACAGAAAACGATTTATGCATTTTGGCTGTTCATTTGCTTGACATTGGAGTTTTGGGCGTCTGAAAACGTAAACGTTTGAAAATGGGTTTATACCGTTATCATCTCTGTGTAAACTACAAAACCGCGATTTTGTGAAAACAGTGACGTCATCTGCATGTGGATTATGTGTTTAGTCTATTGGCGCGTAGTGTTTCTTTACAAAGTGACATCGCCAACTACTGGCCTGGCATAATACAGAGTTTTTAGTCCTTCACACCGATCCGTGAACATGGATCATTTTGACAACATTGTCTTCTGTATAATAAAACTTTTCAAAAAGGCAAACGAAAAACCCTTCTGTTTTTACTAAATTGTTGCCTTGTAAAGTACCCTAAGAAATAAATGAATCATGGGGACAGTTACACTTGAGAATATGGGTTTCTGCAATGCAGTCAAAAACTGAAAACGTATCAAAAACATGACATTGAATCATAAACAAAATTTTTTTATTACTTTACAATAGGGTTCCATTAGTTAACGTTAGTTAATGCATCACTACCTAACAATGAGCAATACATTTGCTACAGTATTTATAAAAAGCAACTGTTCATTGTTATGAACAGGTACAACTTTTGATTCGAATAATGTATTAGTAAATGTTGGAATGAGCATTATCTATAGATTTTTAAATGCTTTAGAATAATTTTAGTTGTATAGACACACGGTGTTTATTTGTGTGAGCATATTAAGCTGGGAAAGGAAATTGTTTTATTCTAACAGTGAAACATTTTACCTTCAAAGAAAAAATATTTTAACTCTATTAAAGAATTATGAATAAAATATATAAATATAAAAGTGAAATAAAATAAACTGAATGGTGTTATAAAACATAATATTTTTTATTTTCTAAAATAAAATATTTTACATAATGGAACAATATATTTACTTTGAGCTAACATGCTAATTAGATCATAACATATTCTCACCCAGAACAGCAGTTATGTGTTTGAGAATATATAAAATATCTCAATATAGAGCGCTGCCACCACACAAATGCCACCTGCACATTTGCCTTACTGTTTGAGGACTGTTTCCTCACTGACGTCAAATAATTTAAATTTACATTCAAATTTATGCTCTTGGAACGTATCCACAAGAAAGTGGATGCATTGAACACTTCAGCAGGTAAGTTCAGCTTTAAAACCACAGAGTGCCAATAATAACTAATGCAAGCATTTATATTGCTCAAACTTAGTTATTAAAACAAAACTACTAACCCGAATGTATTAAACATATGTGCTTCACACGTCCCACACAGTTTGAGATATACAGTGTGTATGTCTCTAATTATGTGGCTTGGTGAGGAGAGATGTGCTATTACTTTTTTCCCCTTTTTTCAAAGATAAAAGACTTACATTTCTGTCAGGTGGACTTACTTTGAGGGAGGGACTCAAACCATAGCTAGAGACAAGAATATCACAGACACTTAAGGCTGGACTCTTTTTTGGGCTTGTAGCTTTCTCAGTAAACTTCAGAATTTCAGCTGAACATAAGATCTCACCACAACACCTGATGGTCTCCACACTCCAGGTTTTCTGTACAGATCATAGAGGACTTGTCTTTAATGTGTTAATTATCTGCAGGAGTGTCTGAGAAGCAGCTGGACTCTGCATTCCAGACGAGAGATAAGGACTGAAGGATCAGGCTTCTTATTAGTGCTGTAATCCTTTAAATGAAGCCTCCTGACATTTCTCACTGCTGCTGCTTTAGATGAGCATCTCCAGCTCATAAATCTAAGCGCTCACTCCACACAAGCTCAATTCCGGTTCTAAGGCCTGAGATTTAGCAGAAGACTCAAACCAAACACCAATGTGCCATTCAAGGGAGCAGTGTTTTGTGATGGTTGTTGTAAATGTGAAATTGGACTATACCGGTTAAAACATCTTGTAATACAATAGTTATTACAATTTAACACTGTAATAATTAAGAAAAAAAAAAACTTTTGCTAGGCTGTTATGGAGCCCCGCACATGACATGCGAAACAAAAAGTATATCGTGGCCACAAATTAACAATGAGTAATGCGTAATAGCAACAGCAATATCATAAAAGACACCAGTGCTCAAAAAATTATATAGCAATTAATACAGAACGTCTGACCACTGGTGTCATTCATTCGATTTTATGGTCCCACTTTATATTAAGTGTCTTTAACTACTATGTAGTCTACTAAGATTTAAATTACTTATACTTAAATAATACCAGCATATAATTATTTCTGTAATTACATCTATTACACTGTTGACAACACTAGCCAACACTTAAAGAGGAAATCAACAGTCAAGTTAACATTATTTAGTTAATGCATTTTCACTCTAATCGAATTTACATAACAAACAGGAGTGTAGCAATGTATGAGAATGTAGCAATTTAATATATATTAACAGCTTTTGTAGCAAGGGCATCACTCTCTTGCAGTACTACAACCTGGTTGGCTTAGTTTCGATTCTGGTCTTTGATTTTTCTGATTAGTTGCTGCAATCATTACTAGTAATAGATAAACTCATAATATCTGTCACCGTGGAGATGACCAATAGAGGGCTCCAATGCTATTTGCAAGGCGATGTAGTATTTCACTATCTCTCCACCATTGTATCTGTTGAACTCAGGCAAGACAACCAACGGTGTGACGTCACAAACTGCAAGATGGCAGCACCCTTGCTACAAAAGCTATAATAAATCATTTTAAATTGTTACATTTATCTTTTTTTGTAATATAATTTAATTTTATTAGAGTAAAAATCCAATTACTAAATAACTAAATAATGTTTCATGAAATACCATGAAACCCATCTCTAATATTACCCATATATCACCTCAAATACAGCAAAAGTGTTTTGCTATACAACATGAACACAGTAAGTACATTGTACCAACCAATTGGTAAACCTTATTTGTCTTTTTTACATGTTACATGTACTTACTATAGTAATAACAGTAAATTATTATGCATAATTACATGCAATTAACACTAAACAAAACCCTAATCAAACCCTATAGTAAGTTTATGTTCTGAATTAATATTACTTAGTACTTAAATGTATAATTGCACAGTAAAAAGGGCAGCATAAAATAAAGTGTAACCCAATTAATTTTTGTTAGACATAAGTGCATAATAGTTAAAGACACCTTAATTAAAGTGACTGATTCTACAACAGCTTCAAAGTGGCTCATCCAATCAGAATAATCTTTAAACAGTAAACAACAAGTGTTTCAGTTCTAAACAAATTCCGAATTTCTATATAATACTCTCAGATTGTTTTTCATATATTCCTCTGCCTACAATTTCCCAACAGACAGTCCCTGTTTTTCTTGCCATATGAAAATGATATAAGAGGATAGAGTATTGTTGACCTCAGTTCTGACTTTGGGAAATTGCTGTGACCTTGTAGTTCTTATGAGAGGAAACAACCTGGCACATACCAAACAGGATGATGGTTTGAGTTGAATCAGAGAAGAAGAAAAAAAATCTTCCCGCTTTCATTTACACACAGAAAGAGCACCTGGTGGATCAGGTTACACCCCTCTGTCAGCTCATAACACACAACACACACACACACACGCACGCACGCACGCACGCACGCACGCACGCACGCACGCACGCACGCACGCACGCACGCACGCACGCACGCACGCACGCACGCACGCACGCACGCACACACACACACACACACACACACACACACACACACACACACACACACACACACACACACACACACACACACACACACACAGAGACATGTTTGGAATGTATGTTTATGTAGAGCTGCTGCTATAAGTCACATTGCAACATCAAATAGATGGAAAATAGGAATACGATAATTTTTTTTTAAAGAAAGGGGGAGGTGTTTGGATGGGTATTAGCAGCGTGTGGGTATTTGAAGGATGTCAGAACAGAAAATGCAGTATTCTGTCTGAACAGCATGCACTTCAGGGTCACACACAAATACGGCAACTGACATCCCATTAATAACATTGTTAAGCAGGCCTCCTTAAAAACAAAGGGAATAAGATAACCTTTCACATTATTCACATAAAAAATGTACAGAAACCTGGGCAGTTTACATCATGGCAGTCAGCTAATATGCAAGCATAAAATTAAGAGTGAATCTAGTGTAGTGTTTACAAAATTTCAGTGATTCAACAGCCTCTGCACATTTGCATATATATCAGGGTTATTAGCTAAAACTAAAACAATTAAAATGTTACTCGAAATAAAATAAAAATTAACTAAAATAAAAAAAAATTAAAAAAATGAATCTACTTGCCAAGGAACATTTTTCATTTTCATTTAATTTATTATAATAATAATTAATTAATTAATTAATAAAACATAAAAATAAACAAATAAATAATAACAATATACAGAAATGGCAAAACACAGCTAAATTACTAAAAATTAGACTACAATTTAAATGAAAAATATAAAAAATAATAATTGTTGAAATATTAAAATATAAATTAAAACTATGATAGTGTCCCAATCATACTAAATTAGCAATGATTTACATATTATATATAAATGCAAATCATACATGTGAATTTTATACTGTACATTTTGGTACACTTCATTACAATTTTTATGTTTCATGTATTTAATAATTCTACTTAACATGTACTTTGTATGTTTGTTTGTATTCATTTTAAAGCATCTTGAAATTACACATAATTCTTAGTATAATAATCAATTATAGTAACATAATATGTGTAACATGAGCACTGTAAAATCCTCAGTATCACATACATATACAATACATTTTTCTCAAGAACTGTTGCAAAAATTATTATTTAAGGTGAAATGTATAAGCTCTGCACCACACAGGGCAGGAAGCGAAATATGTTTGAATAGTTTTCATATGTATTTCTTGAACATTCCTCCTACTCGCCAATAGTCCCACCCTAAACTCGTGCCATTGGTCGAGGCAACGCTGTTTTTTTACTGGCTGGTCAGGGTTTTTTCCCGATAGTGTCACAGACACTTTCTAGAAGAATCCATATTAAACTGAGATAGGAGAATATGTCTAAACATTGAAAAAATAACACACTTACTTTTAGTTAATGATGCAATTTCTTTTTTGACATTTTTTTTTTTTTTTGATAAATCTTTGATAAACAACGGTTACATGTGTTCTCTTTTGTTTTATTGGCTTATTATAGTGATTACATTGTTTCTTTATATTTACTTTCATAATATGAAATTGCTATCAATTTATTGAAATATGATATATTAATATAAAGCTATACATTAATTGTATAATTGTAAATTGTATTTAAATAATGTACATATAAAAAAACCCAGTCACACTTTATTTTAAGGTGTCATTGTTACAGTGTAATTATATATTTGAGTACTGAGTAATAATAGTTAACTACATGTACTTCCTATAGGGTTAGGCTAGGATTAGGGTTTGGTTGAGGGTTAGTTACATGTAATTATGCATAATTTACTGTTATTACTACGGTAAGTACATGTAACATATGTAACAAGGACACCGTAAAATAAAGTGTTACCAAAAACCCTGCTTGCTATTAAAATGAATAACATTAAAAAAAAAAAAAAACAGCAGAAAACATACAATAAAAGCACTTGTTTTAACCCCAACCAAAGCTTTAAAGTACTACTACAAATGTTAAAGTACACCTCTTCAGTTTTTCCAGGGGAACTCACAGTGACTGAATTGTTCTGTTTTGTAGCAGGCGATGCATTTTCATTAAGTGATGTCATGTGGCCTGCTGTGTCCGTCTCTGAGAGGCAACTGGGAGTATTTCTCATTTCTGCAGCCGCTCACTCACAGTCGGGGAGTGACTACATCTCTTTCTCATTTGCAGAAGTACAGGGGGAGGAGGGCAGAAATACCTTTGCTGGCAGTGCAAAGTGCACCCAAGAGTTACACTTAGACAGTACATACTCTACCTTTGTTGTGCTACGACCTTGCCACTCTGTTCCAATATTACAGCAATTTGACCTAAAGAGTCAAAGCTTTATTTTTCAGAGCAAGATTCAGTAATTTGTTGGTCAATTGCTATAAGAGCAGTATTCTGCAGGCAGTTTACTGGCTAACATCGACCAAAGCAACTGAGCAGAGACGGTGGATACTGCTAATTATTGGCAGAGCATTTTCAATGAACATAACTCTTTTTAAATTGGAGTAGACATTAGGGAAGCAATTTGAAAATATGTATTATTTAGATTGTATTGAACAATTCTACATATCCCTGTAAATTTTGTTTGCACACTTTGCTACAGTAACTTTGCTACACACTTTGCTAAATTGCTACAGTAATCGGAAGTTCTTGATGTATAGCTCAACTTATCTAAATCTTATTTGTACAAATTTACAATACAACCAAGGAAATATGACATTTTTTTCTTGATATACATTGTTGCAAATTATAAATTAGCTTTGCTGGATTTCAAGCTATATTCATGCACTGTAAAAAAAAATTGTCTGGAATATACAGGATTAAAGGCTATTCATTAACAATGAATACCCTTTAATTACACCGGCGTGATGACTCCGACCCCAACCAGATGAACTGGACAAATATCGTGAAAGTTCTGATCCCATCTGACTCCTGACATTATGCTGCCTAACTCATAATCATACACTGTTCATTCGTTGGCCAAAGGAGGACTGGCCCCCCGACTGAGCCTGGGTTCTCCCAAGGTTTTTTTCTCCATTCTGTCACCTGATGGAGTTTTGGTTCCTTGCCGCTGTCGCCTTTTTCGCCTTTCTTCGCCATTGGCTTTTGGCTTGCTTAGTTGGGGACATTTAATTTTGATTTTAACAATACTATTACAACATTATTTTCCAGTTATCTCTGTAAAGCTGCTTTGAAACAATTTGTATTGTAAATAGCGCTATATAAATAAAAGTGACTTGACTTGACAATAAATTACTGTAGTCAGAAATTTCGAGTGGAATGAATGAATGCATGCTGGATTATTTTCTTACAAACTACTGTTAAACGACAGCAAAATGATGCTGACTTCAAAGTAATTTACTGCTCTTGTTTTACTATGAATTTACATTATAAAGTTGTCTTCAACCATGCCACTGTAAGAAATTATATTGTTTAGTACTGTAATTGTCACCATAACAGTGATTAGTGTTCCATTTGCTTGGGATCTTGGACCCTTTATATTCATATTAAAGTTTCTGATCTAGTCAAGTCAGAAGTGTGACAAATTAAAACATTTGTTAAAACGATGACAAGCTAGAATATAAAATAAAATAATTGGCTGATTTATTGTTACCAATATTAGCATTATTTCAGCATTAAGATTTTCCTATATCCTATTTCAAATTCATAATTGTTTTTAAATGGATATTTCACAATAGTAAAGCAGCTACATAAATGTATCTTTAAAAGGCGTGACATCATCGTGCAACACTAGATTTTTTTTCCTCCATCACCTAATGATGCACAGACATCAATACTTGGCATACAGAACACAATAATTGTGACACTCAACAAATAATAATAATAATAATTATAAATCATGAACATTACAAATTAAACAAACAACACAAACTGCTAAAAGGGAATCAAAAATAAATTCAGCAACACAGATAACACGAACAAAAAT
The DNA here is from genome assembly GCA_036326025.1 of Chrosomus eos. NCBI lineage: Eukaryota > Metazoa > Chordata > Actinopteri > Cypriniformes > Leuciscidae > Chrosomus > Chrosomus eos. Next base: position 26,534,970 of record CM070839.1, read on the forward strand.
AACCTATTTATGCCGCACTGCATGCTGGGTGATCATAGTACGCATCCACTGATTTTTACAAGAAATTTGCAAGAGTGCAGTTAGTCCTACTGTGGAATTACTGAGAAAGTAATGCAGTTGGAATATAATTTCACACTATTTTTTTTTTTTTTTTACAGTGTGGCTAATATTAATGTAACACATTTAATCGAACAATAAAGCACAGAAGAAAACTCCACTTTATTATATTAAATGATATACTTCAATTTGTGCTTTTAAACATTAACGTATCTCAGTGCTCCTTAGTGGTGCTGTTATAGCGCTATTATGCTCTAATATGATGATCTCACACCTTGTTATGTTTAGTAATAAGGGACACAATAAACAAAGACTGTTAAAAGCCTTTATGGTGAATGACTACTGCATAATGTGAACAATCAACCACTCTAAATGGCAGCTTAATTAAATAAAGCACTTAAATAAGTGAAGCCTCATTTCCACCAGCAATTGTGCCAGCACACAAAGATTTGGAGTTCCTTGGAATTAAAAGATAATTCTAGAAATACATTTAAAAAAAGTGCCTGCAAAAGTGCAAACAAATTTGATGACAAAAAAGGAACTTGATTAACAAAAAAAGCAAATACGTAGCTAATGATCGTAATTACACCAGAGTAATATCAGCCCTAGGGCCACAGCGCAAACTTCCTATGTTGGCTTTTTTTCACTTGCCATGTCTGGTCCTCTTTCCAGGCTAATTGAGAGTATTTGTATGTCGGCTTGCTAATGAAGGTCTAGATGTGCCTGTAGCCTCTACTGTTACACTAATTCAGATAAAAGCTTGACTTCAGCTGCCATACTGACATTCAAGGTGTAGGACGGCTCAGTTCTCATCTATCAAAATGGCCATTAAGGGCTGAGGAACCTAATTAGCACGACAAGATCTAAAATACACTACTCCTCCTATTCACAGCACGCGTCCCTTAATCAGATAGATTGTGGCTAATTGCTAAGACACTGAGTTGATTTCCACTGGTGGAGTACGAGTGCTTTCAGGGCCCAAGTGAAGATGTGCTTTTATGAGCACTCTGACATGCATAACCTGCCAGGAAATTCAAAAGCACCGCAGTCAGACTCTGTTGTGTCGTGCGGATTGAGTCAACCAAACTGTGGGAATAACAATCAGGAATATAGATATGCATTCCTGTGCACAGTATATAACGGCCATGTGGATTAAATCAATTAAATGTCGACCATATTAGAAATCACAACCCACTATCTAGAAATATTGCACATAGAAAACCTTTCTCTCAAATCAAAGCATTCGTACACTCGGTGAAAAAAGGTACAAAAGCTATCACTGGGGTGCCCTTTCAAAAAGAACATCTTTTGTATCTTATTTACCCCCCTTAATGGTGCATTTAAATACCTTAAAAGGGTACTGATAGAGTTCCAGTGACAGATTTATTTTGTTACAGCAATTTTACAAGAGTGATAGTTTTTTTTTTTTGCGGGGGAGGGGGGGGGGGGGTGAAAGAGGAGTCCAAGGATCACCAAGGCTGCATTTATTTGATAAAATACACAGCCAAAGACAGTAATATTGTGAAACTTCATTACAATTAAAAAAAAATGTAAGCCAAAGCCATTTATTTTTGGTCAAAAATGGTCATTAATGTTCAAATCACTCAAATCCTGTTTGATTTTCTGTTGAGAATATATATATATATATGTATGTATTTTTTTTTGGGTGAACTATCCCTTTAACTATACAAAGTCTAAGTTAAGTGTTACTAGTGGCATAAACTTTTTTCATAACATGGGTCTGGTCTGTGGAGACCACTGACAAGATGATTTGAGAAGCTTGCATTAATTCCACTTAAACAGAGCTGCAATAAAATAACGGAAAAAGAATCGCGGAAACACATGAGACCGCCGCAGTCTGGGAAGCTAGAGCGAAATCTCATGAACTCATGATCGCGAGAATGCAATAAAGAACTAGAACAGCAGACCAACAGGCTCTGACAGAGAAAAAAACGCTCCCCACCTACAGTGGATAATAAATCAGACGTAGGCGAATTAAAAAAAACAACAGAAGAACAACAAATATGGCGTGTCTTGCTGGTTTTAAGTGTCCATACCTTTCCCCCTTCACTGCAGGAGGGAAAGAGTATAATAACTTCACCTCTCTCATTGTCACCTAGAGAAACATTGGGATGATTTTCAATATGTTTTTTAATTACGCTTGCTTATTTCATCATTAGCTTAAAAAAAGAGCATGACTGCCAGAAGTGGCCGGGGTCGTGTGGGGATAAAATGACAGAGAAAAAGTGTTTATGGGGAAACTCTTTTGTAGGAGGGAAGGTGATAAAATAAGAGAGATAGTGAGAGAGAGATGAGATGAGAAGGTGGTTATACTGTAGTATTTGTAGTATAAGTGTGCAAACAGAATAATACAATTTTAAGGTAAATATAGTCCACCTAAAATGAAAGCTTTTATAACTAATTCAGTCACATGCATTGGAAAGACTGACCAGTAAATTACCAGTTTCCTTATAAATTACTAGACAATTTACTAAACAGTACACTTGAGCTCCTGTCATAGCCCAGAATTAAATAATAACATTATTAATATTTTTTTTAACTGGTCAGTATAACAGCAAAGCTAGCACACTCAGTGAATGTGTTTTTAATGTGTCCCCACATTTGTTTTCTTTTCCTATCTCAATTTATCTGTATCTAAAAATAAACAGCTCAAACTTAATTTTGAAGGAAAGTACAAAAAAAAAAAAAATCCTTATGGCAAAATAGGTATGGACGGCAAACACAAACAAACAAAAACACAAACACAAACAAATAAACTAATAATCAAACAAATAAACAAGTAAATAAATTCTGTGTATTAATGTTTTATAATAGTTATATAATCTATAAACCTCTTTTTGTGCAGGTTCCCTTTGTTCTAGTTGTTTGAATTGCTTTCCTGTTAGTTTCACTGTTCTCAGGGTTTCTTTGGGTTCTGTTCTTCTGTTGCCAATGCATTTGAATTACCCTCATGTGTCACACTTGTGTTTAACCAATTTCCTCGATTCATCCCTAGTGTTTTGCCTTGTGTGTATGTATATACATATCCCTCAGTTTTAGTTTTGTCCAACCAAATACTTATTTTGTTGTTCTGTTCCTATGATTTTGAGAATTTTCTGAGTATTTTGTTCTGTTTAATAAAGAGAAGAATGTTGCATTGCTTTGAAATCCTGCTTTTTGATGTGACAATTTGGACATTTAATTATTTTTTTACCCATTTTATATTAAGTGTCTTTAATATGTATTAACATTTAGGGTGCTTTCACACTAGTTCGTTTGGATGATGTGAACTCTGTTTTGCGTACTCTGATATGCACCTGCAAACTGTACCCGAGTCTGCATAAAAAAGGTTGTCTGGTGTAGAGTTCATGTGAACTCGAAGTACTATTCGCTGCTAATATGAACGCAATCATACTAAATCATGGAATTGAACTGCTATTGATGAAGTATGATAAATCTGTGTGTTTTTGTGTGTTCTCACTCACTTTCCAGAGAATGTATATCTAATTTTTGCTAGACTCTCATGTTTTTTAAGAGCATTTGCAAGAGCATTTGCAGTACATTAGCGGCAGATAGGCACAAGTGCCATTATGTGCTGGCTATGTCGTCGTAACTAAGAAAAAGGAGAAAACAGCTGCTGCTTTAAGGATGCAAGCATAACGTGGTTCAGACCAAAATAAATAATGTGAACACAGTCCAGTGGGGGCAAGGGGAGGGGGATCAATCGAACTCGGGTTCGGACCAGGCAGTCGAACCAAATGTGCAGGTTGCAATGAACATGTAAAATAGTTTAACTACTGTTGTAGTTAAAGACACCTAATATAAATTGTTATCCTTTTTTATCCATGGAAAATGTCTCGGATACTATTGTAAATTCCTTTCAATGATGGAGAGAACGAGATGCTGTGTCATAGAAACATAAGGTCCATCCAAGGCTGAAAGCGTGGCAACAGATCGACATGATGGTCACATGATGTGCGCCACAGCGCCATGCCCATCTCAGGACTCGAACATGAAGTCAGTGCTGAATAGGCCTGATGTGCATCAACCCAAAGTGGCGTTACCTTTGCTGAGAATGGCATATGTTCCAGGATCTTCTGAAATATTTCAGTGGTACCGCTGTATTGCAATTGAACAAGTTCAAGCAGTTCAGCACTGACCCTGGCACCGTCTTGCGAGAAATGTGCTGTCATGACGATTGAGCCCAACACAGATAAAAGAGATGCTCTGCACAGGGGCGAACATGCTCTTTTCCCAGTTGACCCAAAGTCAACACAACAACTTTCAAGAGTGGGCTAGGATTAGCCAGTAGTCGAGGTAGTTAAGAATGTGAATGCCCACTTCCAATAATGTGGCAAGGGCATCCTCTCCAACTTTTCTGAAGATGTGAGGAGACAGAGACAACCCGAAAGCGAGGACCTTGTACTTTTATGCCTGCCCTTAAAAAGCAAACAGAAGAAATGGTCTGTGTCAAGATAAAATAGAGACATGAAAGTACATGTCCTTCAGGTCTATTGGGGAAACAATCTTTTTGGCGAACGCATGTCAAAAATGTGCTTCTGCATTAAGATCTTGAACGGGAGCCTATGCATGGCCCAATTCAAAACGGACAGGCTCTATTGCATCCTTCGCTAATAGGACCACAGGCATAACAGGGGTAAAGAGGACGCCTTTGAACCTGGGTGAGGCCATTGAATCTCAGCAAGGCTGAGTCAGAGATATTATTCCTGGACCACCATGGTGGACATCGTCTGGCTGAGAATCCAAGCGGCGAGCTTAATCACTCGTAGAGCAAGTTAGGTTGCAAGCACAGTTTCTGTATCAATCCTGGCTCAGAACTACCTTTGTGTAGATCTTTTAGTGCCTTAGCCTAAAGTAAACTTACAGGCCCTGCATATATATCATTGAGGGCAATGAGGGTGGAAGATCTTGCAAAGCGGGAGCTGTCAGTCAAAGGTGCCTTCCATGACATCATCAGCTCTTCATGCACTACCATGTAGAAGGCACTGGGGCTGGGCATGGTTATGAGTTGCGCTTAGAGCCCAGATACCAATCATCCAACTGCGAACACTCATTACAGATGGAGGATTCCATTCCAATCCAATGTCCGTGGCCCAGGCAAGCATGACTGCCAACTCTGTGTCAAATTCAGACTCAGCTACTAAACCCAAAGGTGGGAGTCCAGCCCAGTCCTCAGTGTCAAAATTCATAATTCCCCCATTGCTACAATCGACAGTTCATCCTTATCTGGATGAGAAATTCATAGCTCGCCATAGGACAAACTGCCTAACTCATCCATGAGCTCGACTGGGAGAGATGAGTATGCTGAGGAATGGAAGGTCTGTGGGGACACACCGGGTGGAAATGCTTCCATTGGTACCCTCAGTTCCCCCTCAGTGGGTGCCGCCAAGGCCTCATACCTGGAGTTAGAAGGACCAAGACGGGAAGCAGCTGAGGTAACGTTTGGCCTTTTGAAAAGTACGAGAGTCTCGAAGCAACGTTCTCATGGCCATGCTCTCGCAGTGAGAGCATGAACCATTCACAAAAGCTGCTCCAGCATGGCATGGCCAAATCTTCTGTGTTTGATCTTTTAGAGAAAATCTTGAGAATTCTTTCTAGAGAATATTCTCTTTTGGAAATGTATCTTTCTAGTTGCTCATTGAAGTGCCCAGGGGAACTCTCTTGAACCTAACTGTGCGTGTGTGAGAGATAATCGCTGAAATGCGCCGTAGGAATCCAACGAAGCTTCTCGGCAAAGGGGAATGGAGAGAGAATCACAGACACGTCTTCTCAGCTCTGAATAACTTATCTGAATAAGTGGAGCGCAACAGCCTCTTTTTAATATCCTTATGTCCGGGGGAGTGGCTGGCATGCAAATTCCACTAGTCAATTCTCATTAGCCGCATTTCCACTGTCGGGCCAGTGGGAGCCAGGGCTTTTAACAGTCCATGCCGGGCTTTTCAGTCGAGTCTGTTTCTGTTTATTTGGTAGTTACAGGAGATATTTACATCACATTTAGAAAGAATGATAATTTCTAGAAATATGCCACCAAAAATACGACCTGATGAGCTTTAGCACTCTCTCCCAGTAGGCTATACAGTTATGTTTTCAGTCAGAGAAACAATTTGCAACTACATGTCAACTAACTCTCAATAGAGTATTAGTAGACTGTAGTAGACTGTCAGTAGACTGTTAGGTAATGGTTAGGTGTTAGGGTCCTGGTTAGTAGAATTAGTTGACTTGTAGTTGTTACTTATAGTTACTTATAGTCACTACAATATCTGTTGGGGGACCATCAAAATCAAGTGTTAGCAGATATTAAGCAGACATTATACTAATATTTTAATGACAGTTAGTTGACATGTAGTTGCAAAGTTACTTATAGTTAGTAGAATGTCTAAAGTGGACTATTCAAACAAAGTGTTACCAATATTCTACTTTATATGGTGATCAGAATCCACATCGGATCACAAACAGAAGGCATTGAAACATGAAAGTGAGTTTTGAGGTAAATTATTTTAGAAGTCTTTAATGCTGATGTTAGCTGACAGAATCATTCGGCGCTGCCATGTCCCGACTCAGGTAAACTCTGCCTTTGTTCGTAACGTTCGCCTGCTTTGGACCAAGGTTTTCGGCGGGCCAGAAAACCCTGGCCGTTGGCCCCGAGGAAGCCCCGGAACTGACAGTGGAAACACGGCTACTGGCCTTCTGAAATATCAGTTTGGGGTGTTTGAGGCACCCAAATTCAACCCCTAGTGTCAGTACATCGACAAGTGACTGACATAAGGATCTGCATAATTGTTTTAGCACACAGTACTTATAGCTACTGTCACTCTACTGCAAAAGTATCTTGTTTGATTTAAAGCAGATATGATGCTTTTTCCCCAGAATTTATATCATGCTGCCTGTAGTCCATCAGTCACGTCATCAATACAGACAAGAGTGCCGGTGGCAGTGATACATAACATAACTATTTCATCACCATGTTTCACAGATGAGCTGACATTGTCAGCAGTTCCTTTTTGCTTTCTCTTTCCAGCATTTAGTTCAAAGTTAATTCTAGTACCCAAACTTCTTTCTTTCTTTCTTTCTTTCTTTCTTTCTTTCTTTCTTTCTTTCTTTCTTTCTTTCTTTCTTTCTTTCTTTCTTTCTTTCTTTCTTTTTCTTTCTTTCTTTCTTTCTTTCTTTCTTTCTTTCTTTTAGTTTGAGTAATTTAGCTGTTTTTTCTCTATAGTAATGTTAGTAATGTCTCTATAGGTCTATAACAATATAACAGTTTATTTGAGCTAAATAAACATAAAGGGGTTTCTTTTCATCCTACCTTGAATGGAAAAATATGCAATCCAACAAAGATTTTAATCAGCTAAATGACATCAGCTGCCACATCCTGCCCCAGTCATTGTTCCATTTTTCAAACTGGAGGCAAAATCGATTGGTTGCCCAATGATGTACAGCTAAATGATTTGGCCCAAATACTAAAACTAACTTTTTTATTTAGACAGATATATAGATGTTAGTGCATCATTTGCTTTAGTCATATGCTCTGAATGACTGCAGATGCATCTTCAGCTTAGAATAAAGTGGAAATGTCCTCCCCCCACTGGTATTGTCCCACTGTGAATCTCTCACCTGTGAAGCACTAAACACTTGCAATGATACAATTCCCACAATACAGGAGGTCAAAGACTCACATGTGCGTCTTCTAAAACAAGCGATGTCAGCTGTGCAATTCTTTTAAACAGTCACCAAGGGAAAGGAACACATATAGTGCCAAACACTTTTCCAAGGTTCAAGATTTTACTGACACTCACTGACATCCCATCACCATGGCAACCTTGAGGGTGCCGATAGCAACTTTCCCAAGATGCACATATCGAATAATTGTACAAATAGATATAGAATAATAGTGCAAAACTAGTGCCAGTTTTGGCCCTGATTTACATGTGTATTTTTAACAATAAATAAACTATATAGCTATTAACAGAAATGTTCTTAAATATTACATCCTTTATTTATTTTTTAATGTATGTATTTATTTATACATGCATGCATGCACTTTTTGACCTGTTTCCATTATCCTTGCTGCGTTGAGAAACTTAAAAAGAAGCAATAAATAAAGGATAGCATTTTGGCTTTATATATTTATATAAAATTAAGTGACAGTTTATTTGATAAGGCAAAATTTGGTCCCCAGGTTATTTGTCAACCCTGTTACCATCATATTTTCCATCAAAAAACAAACAAAAAAACTGCAGTACTGACAACCTAATTTCATGCAGTGAACTCCTCAAGCACAAGCAAATGTCTCCTCTTTGAACCACTTCAACTACACTTTACTGCAAGGTTCCATTTGTTAACATTAGTTAACATATTTAGTTAGCATGAACTGCAATGAGTTAGTAATCTTAGTGTATTTTAATATTTACTAATACATAATTAAAATCACAAGTTGTATCTGTATTATTCATAGGACCTGAGAAAACATGAACTAACAATAAACAGTTATTTTTATTAGCTAACAAATATTAATAAATACTGTAACAAATGTATTACTCATTGTTAGTTAATGTAAACAGTAACTAATGGGAGCTTATAGTAAAATGTTACCATCTAATGTTTTGTAATGTTCTTCCCATAAGGCACAGTCGTGTCAACTCTTTTACTAGTAACAACTAATAATTAGAAAGTAGATATTTGTGGAAATTTTCACATCAACAGTCGTTTCACATCAGGCACAGGGCTTGTAATGTTAAATAAGCACTTGATTTGACTAATAAAATAAGCAGAAAATGCACTTGGATCTAACTATTGGAAACAGAAAAATCAAAGTACGACCCCTAAATGAATATTCAAATTTTCTACGGTGGATGGACAAGAGGCTATGATTATATCCAAAACTCTGAATGCCCTTGCAAGCTTGAATAAACAATCAACATTAGTATTGTCTAGTCTTAAAGGGTTAGTTCACCCAAAAATGAAAATTCTGTCAGTATTCACTCTCCCTCTTGTTGTTCCAAACCTCTATGTGTTTATTTGTTCTGCTGAACACAAAGGAAGATATTTGGAAGAATGTTTTAATCAAACAGATCTCATTCCCCATTGACTACCATAGTATGTATTTTTCCTACTATGGTAGTCAATGGGGAATGAGATCTGTTTGATTAAAACATTCTTCCAAATATCTTCCTTTGTGTTCAGCAGAACAAATAAACACATAGAGGTTTGGAACAACATGAGGGAGAGTGAATACTGACAGAATTTTCATTTTTGGGTGAACTAACCCTTTAAGTGTTTTAATTGGATGTTTAGACTAAGGGTTAACTCAATGATTATTGAATTTCCATTTACCAACCACTAAAAAAGTCACTTCAGCTTAGCTAAACCATGATACAGTAGTGTCGAGATATCAGTGGGTGTCATAGCACCAACATCAGATCAGCCATTGTAGCTCAAGGGGGCACCCCCTGTTTGGATATGCTGCTGTTAGCATTCTCGTCTAAGGTCGTGTTGCGCTTAGCGGCGAAAACAATGAAAGGAGTCCAGGCGTCCCTGTCAGGGTGAAATGCGGCTGTTGTGTAGATAACAGACACCCATCTCCAGCATTATAACATGGACAATACCGTGAGGAGTAATCCCTCTTCATGGGGTCTGATTTCCCCGTCACTGCTGAGCATTAGCCATGCTGAGAGGCAGCGTCTGTAAATGACATCAGCACAAAGGCAGAGCTCAGGGCTCCTACTGGAGGCTGCTGGGCGTAGAATCAGGAATGATAGGGGAACAGAAAGTGCTCTGGGTGTTGCGCAGATGTGAATCCCGCCGTGTGACCACCCATCAAATCCCCCTCAGAACTGACCTGCTGGAACATTCACCCACCCTGTAACTGAACCTCCGTGGCCCAAGATCTGACAGCTGCTCCCAGAATATTGTTCTTACGAGACGAAGTCACAACAAAGAGCTTCACATCACTCGAGCACGACACAAGGGTGGGGGAGCCGGTGTCATTGTTTCCATGTTAGTTACTCTAACAGAAGTGTCTAAAGCCCGGTGCACTCTATATGTTTTTTTTCCCCTGTCCTGTATGATTGTTGTCTCGTCTGATTGTATGACATTAACCCAAGTCAGAAGTAAAAGCCAATGCAGAAACTGCACCTTCTTTTGTGTTTTTTGCGAAAAAATATATGACAGCTAAAGCCTTGTTTATACTTTAGCATGGCACTGCACGCACACCTCCCCAAACTGACAAGGCATTTATACTTGACGCGCTCGCCGTTGTACTATTCTTTAAAATGACAGGGGGCGACTCTGAGTAATTATCCTCTAACCCATCAGGAATCAGCGGAGAGAAGAAGTAAGGTACACACGTGACGATGTTTATTTCAGAACACTTCACCAAAACCGCACTACAAAAGAATCGTGTAAAACCCAGTAAACATTGAGATTATTATACAGATCAAAATATATGGACATGAGAACATGCATACAGCTAAACTAAAGATCTCTTAATATTTTTTAATTTCACTAAACATTTCCATGTAGTTGAAACACTGATCAGTGTTGTATATTGAGTTGTTTTTGTGTTTTGAGTAGTTTTTTGACATGTAAAGCACTTTGGTCAACAAATAAATGTTGATTGATTGATAGTTTTGTGAACAATTTTATCAAACATGGACCTTTGTTTTCATTAAAAGGGCTTGTTTCTGCTATTATAGGCTCATTTTGTAAATGTAAGCAACTAATTTAGACATGTGTAAACTGGGTGCCAGTGTGGATAGTATTGCACAACTGCAGACAAGACGTTGCTCTAATGTTGTCAATACCGTATATTTCCTGGAAAAAAAGAAAATTATGTGATCATGAAATATCATGTTCAACTAGTCTTTTGAGTTTTAATGTCTCTCTCTTTCTCTTTGTTGCTCTCTCTCTCTTTCATACAAACCTATGTAAAAGCTACGCTCCTATGGGTTCTTAATTCGACAGCTGTCGTAGGAATAGCCGTACTGACTGTGACTCAAAATCTCACACCTTTTCCAGAACATTGATGGAAAGTGATCAAAGACTGTCAAAATTGGCCCTACGATAAAAGAAATACTTCAGACAGCTGTGACAAAAACAGTCTACAGTATGCTATTTTCTGTTATTTTAGACCATGTAGGTTAAATATAAACTCTTTTTCAAGCTATAACTCATTGTCTGAGGTAGACCTTGCTGTAGTAACTAATTACGTCTGATCTTTTTTTTTGCGCTTACATCAATTGAAGAGCATCTTCTTGTGATGTCATTATTGTGCAACAGTTCTTTATAGCTCTCTGGGGAAATTCACACATTGTCTGTGATTTTCACCCGATTAATTAAAAGCAAATATGCAAAACAGGTAATGGTGCAAACACACAAAAAGTTTGCGATAGGTGCAATGTGCATGATGCAATTCCCAATCTTCCTGGCCATGTTCAGTGCTTGGTTGTGGAGGATGCAGAATACGAACCCCCTGGGCACACTAGATCCACAACCAACAGGACGATGTCACAAGAATAATAATTCACAACTAATAATACATTCAAAATGCGAAAATATACCATTGTAGATTTGTTGTTTAAAGAGGTCAATCTGGTTCCACATGTTAACTTTTGTTCACAGCGGAATGCACATGACATCACATGAGCTTGTGTTTCTAGTGTCCAACATTTGCATGTCTGTCAATGGTGATCAATAGAATGCAGTCAAGTCCGCGAAACGTAACGGAATGACGAAAAAGAGGCAATGATAACGTAACTTGGGGAGACATGGGGAGCAGTTCGATTTTCTCGGTTTCCCTTCCCAATACCTTGCTTTCCTCTGATGCTCTATTGCTCTCTCACAGTTTCATTGAGCTTGTGTTTATTGCCAGTCATTGCCCTTTTAGACATTGGGACCAAGTGTGCCGCACACATCCTGAAACATTAAGCCAAAAATGTGATCGCCCCTGGTGGCTGGCAGCAGTATAGGTAATTCACTCCACCCTTTTAATACAATCGAATGGGATGCCAATTAAAAAACAAACAAAAAAACAATTACACTTCAATTATTTTTTATTTTTCAAAGATGGTATTTTATGTACAATAGTTCACGTTGACGTATGCTCAAGCGGTAGTTTTTCCAATAAGTTTTATTTAGTTATTTGATGCTATAAAAACGGGGTGTAACGTCATGATTGACAGCTGTGCTCGCAATTGAGTCTGCGGGAATATGGATGGGAACTTGATACCACAGCTCCACCACAGGATCACTAGTGCGCAGACTTGGGCACTAAATCCGAACACGATGACAACGACCATTTCTGGGATAATTTGCATTTTATTTTACAGGGGAAGGAAGTGGAAACGTGTTATCCATCTTTTTTTACAGTGTATGGTTGTGTGCACACCTGACGACTGTTGGGCCACATTTTAAACCAGTTTAAAATTTATTGTAAAGTTCACGACGTGTTACAACGTGTCTAACAAGTGGACACATAAGTGTAGCTCTCTGCTACTCAGCTGATACTGCGAGTTGGTTGCATTCTGGGGCTTTTTTTTGGTCAACAACATCGATAACGAGATTCAGTTTTGTTGAATTGTCTGCAATTGGATTCAGATGCCCTGTGTGTCATTTACTCATATAACTTTAGTTTATTGAGAGAGGAGTTAATTTGATTTAAAAGGGGAGATGAAGATGCTTATTACCATTGTAAATGAGTTTTTCTCCTGTGGCTATTAAATTGTTTCTCATGTGCCTTTCCTTCTTCAGGACTCATATTTCTGTATTTTTGATTGGCAGTTATTTAAAGCTCTGATCAAATATATATACTTAGCAGGGTATGTGGCTCTGAACATTAATATATGCTAATTATCAGATAACAAGGAGAATAACAGGCCAATGCTCATTAAAAGTCACACAGACTCGAATTCATTTTTCATCTATTAAAACTTTAACAGAGCTGTACAAAAGTGATTGTTGAGCAGTCGTTGAGTCATTAGAGAGGACAACGATGAAAGAAACACAGCAAGGCATCGTGTTCAATTGAAATTAGACTCCCGCCATTAAAAAAAAAGAGTGATTCAGAAATATGTATGCTTTTCTTTAAACAATGAAAAGAAGAAAGAATGATTTATTTGACCTTCTAAGATGGCTGTATGTCTATTATATTATAAAGATGTTGTTAATGTGTTATAGTTAGGGTTGTCAATTAATGCATTAATTATAACTGACCTCATAAGAGTCCTGGATAAAATGTCATTTAAAAAAAAAAATGCATTAACGTGTTCATTTTGACAGCTTCCATTTAAATATTTACATTTAGCATTGCATTTTCTTCAAGTCATTTTTGTGTTGCAATCCACCAGTTAAAACCCGTTGCCTTATACACCATATGTTATGATAAATCATTGTAACCATGTTTATAATACATTGCAATTCTTAATAAACCATTAAAGATGTACCTATAAGTCATTTATTGCAACACATGTTAAACCCTAAATTTAATCTGTTTTATGTGTTATAATGAATTAAACTCTTTGTAAACATGGTCAGTATTGCAATGTTTTTTAACTGCAATTACAATTACATATGAAAAGTTAATATATTGCAATGTTTATTTAAATGATATATTTGAGTTATTGTTTCATACAATAAGTGCACATTTAATTACATTTTCTGTCAATAGGTTTTATTGCCATTAAATGGACACAATGATCTTTATTGGCCATTGAAAAATAGCCCATATTGGACAAGCCATTATGAATAAGCAATAAGCATATTAATAAGTCTTATTGCATTCATAAAACAACATCATGAAAGACACCAATGTTCAATAAATAGTTACAATCAGTTTGCACTGGATAATTTGTCAAAAAAAATACAATTTGGTATTTTAAAGCCTTTGGGAAAAATAAAATGTAATGTGTATTTAAATAATAATATTTGTAACTATTTTGTAACATTTATCTAGCGCTTTTCTCTGTACACAAAGTGATGAAGCCAATCAGTATATATGGGGATGATCAGGAGGCCATGATGACGGACAGATCCCTTTTTCGAAGGACATCCTGGGATTTTTGTATGACCACAGAGAGTTAGGACCTCAGTTTAACGTCTCATCCGAAGGATGGGGCTTTTTGACAGTATACTGTCCCCATCACTATACCGGGGTGCATTTCCCAAAAACATTGGGCATTAGGACCCATGCAGACCAAATTTCACACCAAAATGGTCTTTACATTCAGAATAGGTCCAGCTAGATTTCAGCCTAATAGTGATAATAGTCAGTGAATGGCCAATTTTACAAGTATTTTGTGTATTTTCAAAATACAAAATACTGTATTAGTATTAAAATAAAAGAATAAAATAAAAATTCCACACCGTATTTGGTATTTTATACCAAAGGTATAGGTATTTTGCATTCTTATTTTAAATGCATTTGTATGTATGTATGCCCATATCTGCATATTGGCAATTAAGCCTAATATAGCTTATTATTCCAACTGTAGGCAGTTAACAGTTGGCAAGCAATGTATAGCAACTTGGCACATTAATATAGAATGTGCAGTCACAGGTGTGTATCATCAATTTACAATGAATTAGGTATTCTCAACCATGATACATTTCTTCAGCCTATAACATAATGTAAAAATACAGTATTTGTTTGATTATTTGACATGCAAATGCAGAGTTTTACAGTAATTATCACTGCTACTTTCACAAAAACCCACACCAGCAGACTTAATGCATGTCAGCATCACTTGCACTCACAACCTTGCAACGCTTTTAGCCTCAAACCCTCCCCCACCAAACCGCTACACAAACAAACACTTTTACTTGTCTCTATTCCTAATGGACGCCACTCTGTTGTCCATTTTCCTTGCCCCAGGAAAACCGGATGGACAGCCGGTGCAGTCTCATACAACCAAAGACCCAACGCTGTTTATCTCCTAATTGATTCTCCGAGGAAAGTTGGAGATGGACAGCGTCAATCTGACATTGCAAAGCAGCGTGTGCTAAAAATGCATCATAGGAGTTTTCATTGAACAGTATTTCTGCTCTGAACTTATGTCTATTCTTCCTGTCACACGTTCGCAGCAGGGTGGTTTATGTGGCTCAGTGTAAATGGTTTAAATTGGTCCACTTATTAAAAACAGGAATTGCTTTTGATGATAATTAAAAGAGACTAGCTGTATAGCTGTGCAGGTGAGGTGTAATAGGAACACAACTAACAGATTCAATTATGTTGTGTGTTTCAATAAACTCAAATGACTGAGGAAGTTAATGCCTTACAGCCTTACACTGTAAATAATATCTTTCTTGAATGAATCAAATTTGTTGAATTTAAGAATCTTTTTTTGCTATTCTTACATTACAGCAAACCCTAAAGCTGTTATATAAAATTAAATAAAAAGTGGTTTTAACTAGACTCTACTTCAATCAAAATGAAACTCAAAGTCCTCAAGTAAAAAGAATACCCATTAGCCCTCGCACGTGAATAATTTGATTATGCTTCGTCAAAGCAACTTGACTGATCCAGAGTCAAGTCATAATTTCTCTTATACCCATGCTATAACATTACTATTATATATTTTTTCTATATGTTTTTTGTCATTCATTTTTAATAATAAATCAAAAGCAATTACCCTTCTTGTTTCATATTCTCGTAATTAGTAAATTTGACCTACTTGATTATATTCACACTATGAAAAAGTGACATTAGATGAACTGGATGACACACGTACTGCCAATGAGAAAGACCTGCATTTCCTAGTCTACTTACTTGACAGAAATGATTATATTTACCTTTTATGTTTAAAGGAATGCTCTATTTATGTAAGGTCAACCAATTAGATTCTACAGTGGTGATTGATGATAATCAAATCAGGTGATGATGAAACTGTAAAGAGAATAAAGGCGTTGTTGTGTCAGAGCAGCATGTCATCGTGCTTTCGACACATGAAGCAGGGCTCATATGATGTTCTCTGTAAATCAAGCGTGTGCCCTGCAGGCCTGCTGATGTGTGTTGAACATCATTCTCATGGGGTTGTACCTCATGTTGTGTTGTATGGATTTTTTTTTTTTTAAATATTACATATAATTGGTATTCATGCTTATATATTTAGGGTGCAGTTATACAATCAAAGGTCATGTCCTCATTTGTTCTAAGACAGTTATATGTTATAAGACAGTTAATTAAGTAATAAGACAGTTGTCGCATACTAACATGCATGATGCCTAAAATTGGTAATGATCCACTTAGTTAGAATTTTTTGGTGACCCATAATCCCAACTGATAAATCAGATGGATTGATAAATAGATGTATGAGAAGCCTTCCCAGAGGAGTGGTTTCTGTGAGTAAGGACCAATTGTCCAGACAATCTTTTGTGAATATAAAATACAGTGATTGGTTAATACTTTTGGCAATATAGATCAATAAACAGACAGACAGACAGACAGAACAGGACAGACAGACAGACAGAACAGACAGACAGACAGACAGACAGACAGACAGACAGACAGACAGACAGACAGACAGACAGACAGACAGACAGACAAACAGACAGACAGTAAAGTGTAAGCTTTGGAACTATACAATATCTGCATATTGGTACCATTTATAGTATGGAATATATATATATATATATTTTTTACGATATGTACACATCTTTAACTAAGAAATAATACATACTGTAATAGAAAGACGTTAAAATGTCAAATTATGCTTGATTTAAACATGAATTTATCTAATTTATTGTAAATATAATATACATCTTTACATTCCATTAATTCAACATTCTATCAACCTCTATGAATTACATTTGGCTTCGTAAACATTTGAATGCCTTTGAAGTTGTACATGTGTTATGGAGTTTACCATACATCAATATTAAATGTTATGGTGTGCAAAAAATTTAAATTGAAGAATCCAGTTGTAATGAGCATGAATATAATTGAAAAAGTATTTGCAGGAAAACTAATCAGGTTATTTTAAAATAGTTTTTTTAAGGATTAGATTCCCTGACATGCTTGTTATATTTTTTTTTCTTGTTTTAAAATATAATAGCACTAAGAATTAAATACAGAATCATTGGATCCATTTTACTCTGGACTGATTCTGACCCTAAGTAACCCTTGATATTTGCTTGAAAACATTACTAGTTATGGACTTCATCTTCATCAAAGAATGAGGTAAAAGTGAGAATGACGTTCTGCCTTTAATTGACAGTGAAAGCTATAGAGGCACATGTTCTGCTAAATCATGGTGCTTCTGGCCTTTTAGCTTCAAGATTTTTTTAAAAAGTGACAAAACAACAATACCTGCTCTTTTTTTCCGCAGACTACATTTAGCTCTAATTGAAAGAACAACAATGTAATTATTTTCTTTTCTTTATTGGGAAAATGTCACCTATAGCATTAGAACATGAATGTGAAACAGTTACTTAATTAACCCAAGTGAAGGTTAGTGTTGTCACAAACTGAGAAACTCTTGAATTATGTATGACTGTGCTGCTGTGGTTATTTATATGATGTCTAATAGTGTGACCACTGAATATAATTGGTCTTCATGTATGAATGTAAAATAAAATGTCAAGGTCTTTCTTAAATCAAACAAACCTTAAGCTGTGTTCTTGTGTGATGCTTTTGTGTTTGGGTCATAATGGTTGCATTTTGTGAGTAAATATAGATTCACATAATATAAAAAAATAAAAGAAAAAAAGAAAGAAATACATTATTTGTAATGTTCTGTACTGTGCTCTTTTATCTGTACAGTACACACAATGATATATGTATGTTTTTTTGTCATATATTTTGTCATATAATATTTAATATCTTCATCCTGCTATGTACGGTCTCATTTTATTATTAACATTTTTATTATTAACTATTTTAATAATATTAACTATTATCATTGATTATTACTTACTAACAACAATTATTATAATTATTATTATTAATTACAAGTTAGCATTTTTCATAATTCTCATTATTTTCACTTATTGGTATATTGAGAGCAGACCAAATTGAATCCTTCATAATTCCAATGAAGTTACACTTCAGTGCAGGTGCAACTAAATTTAGTTAGTAATTAGGAAAAACTATTTTTTTTTTCAAAGTTGTCTTGCGCAGCAACCAAGAAACAACAGCAAAACTGCCAAAATCAGCTGTCACTGTGAGCACGCACGCACGCACGCACGCACGCACGCACGCACGCACGCACGCACGCACGCACGCACGCACGCACGCACGCACGCACGCACACACACACACACACACACACACACACACACACACACACACACACACACACACACACACACACACACACATACATGTTGGTGCAACAGCATTATGAGGACTCTCCATAGGCGTAATGGTTTTTATATTGGACAAACTATATATTCTATCCCCCTACTGCCCCTATCCCTAAACCTACCCATCACAGGAGACATGCTGCATTTTTACATTTTTAATAAAACATTGTTTTTTATGTTTTTTTAGCCATTTGATTTATGAGGACTTTTGAAATGTCCTCATAAACCACCCATAAGTTGTAATACCAGTGTAATACACAGGTCATTATACAAATTTGTGTCCTCATAAATCACATAAACCAACTCACACACACACACACACACACACACACACCACACACACACACACACACACACACACACACACACACACACACACACACACACACACACACACACACACACACACACACACACACACACACACACACACACACACACACACACACACACACACACACACACGCAAACTCTTACCAATAGAAATGCTTTGCACTCCCTCCTGAGAGACAGAGAGTCTCTCATGCACTGAGCTGTTATTATATAAAGCTCTGTCTCTATCAGTAACTTCATGTGATCACAGTCACCCCATGTTCTCTCTCTCTCTTTCTCTCTCCCCTTTCTCCATTTTTTTTTTTTTTTTTTTTTTGCTTTTATATGGCAACATACACATTTGTTTCAATTCCTCTTGTAAATTATATTAAAATAGATTAAAAAGCCAAAAGAAACCATCTGGAGAAAAGAGTAGAGATAGTTCATCTCATTTCAGTCATTATGACGGACCACTTTTCCGATAAATTATGATATTTTTTGTGTACCACCTCTTTTTTTTAACCCTTTCTATGAATGTGTAGCAGATAATTCGGACAGCATTTAGACTGAAAATGTCAATCAGACTGAAAAACATCCTTAGTTCAACATTGGGCCTTAAATGGAGAATAATAATAATAATATAAGAATTGGCTGTGAACTCTTTTGACTTGGGCCAGTGGAACCACCCAAAACAGCCTAGCAACCACATGACAATGTGTTAAAAACCACTCAGAGCACCTTTGCAGCTGTATAGCAACACACATAGCAACCATCCACACCACCATGCCATCACAGCAACGACTTTCACATGGACAAGCACCACTTTGCAAGTACATTTTTCCAAAATTTGGTTATGCAGAGTTTTTCTTTTAACTGATTATTTGATACTCATCAGCTCTATGTTAATTTAATCGAATTTAAAAGTTAAAAGTTGTTATCTGCAGCCATTAACCAAGATGAAGCGATGAGAACCTATACGACAGCTCTAATACGTTAGCAAAAACAGAAGTGATGTAACCTTAGAACAGATAACCAGCATCTACCACTGAATAGAGCCATGATTCATTTCCGCCTCTCAAAGAACCCCAGAGAAATGAAATAAATACATTAAAACTGCTCTGACCTTGTAATAGTGATTGTTATTCCAAGCAGGATGGACAGATATTCAGCTGCTTCTAAAAGTGACAGAGGCAAGTTTGCTGCTCCAGGCTAACAATTTAGTTTGGGTGTCCATGGGGGTGGGATTAGGTGTATTTGTGTGAGTGTGTGTGTGTGAAAGAGTGTGTTTGTATTCCTCTGTGTGCAAAGGAGTGTGTGTGTGTGTGTGTGTGTGTGTGTGTGTGTGTGTGTGTGTGTGTGTGTGTGTGTGTGTGTGTGTGTGTGTGTGTGTGTGTGTGTGTAATCGTATTCCGTTCTCTGGTAATTAACTTGACAGCATGAAAAATGGCCGTGATAAACGGTCTCCTTCTATAAAACACAAATATCCCATAATATTTTTCGCCGCAAACTCAATGAGCAAAAGACATCAGGGATTTGATTGCACTAATCACGTGGAATCGTTCTAAAGCTCAGGAACAGAAAAAGATGCGTCAACCTTTCGTCTGTTGTAAGGAGAATAACAATACTCTGCAGTACTCCAGGTCTGTTAAACTGGGTGAAGAGAGCTTGTAATATGATTTAGTTTTTACTCTCGTGTGTGTTCTGAAATCAAATTACTGAGATGGAATGAATTTCTAAAACTATAGGCTTTAGCCTTGTGGACTTTCAGAAAATACATTTTTTCTGACAGTCTCACTGGATTATTTAATTATTTCATATTATTTATATACATTAAATAAATATTTTACGTAATTACCAACTTTTTTATTTCATTTGTGGATTGGATGACTCTTGTGTCTTGCTATGACTTAACATCAAAATTAACTGATTTTATTTAAGCCAAAAATATTACTCAACATCACTGAATCCATCTTAAAAACATTGATTTATAATAACAAAGCTAATTGTTATGCATTAAATAGGGTATACATTACCACTTTTTATATTTTATGATTTCTAAATAAACACAAGTATTATTTTTAACTTCTGAGTAAAATTGCGACTTGATTGGAAATGACATACAATAATATATTCTGTTCACAAGCAATATTACCTTGATTTTCCATTATTGTCTTCACAAATCAAATGTCTCATATTACATATCAAGCACACTCTTCACAACCCATGTTCATTAAAGACTGATGTCACTTTGTTAACATAAGTAAAACAATTTTTGTTTAGACTATCCTTGTTATATATTTGTTGAATATTTTCATTATACATTTTTGTACATTAAGGGTAAAACTATGAAAACTATACTTAAAAATCATTTGATAAACAGAAGATGCACACGCTGAAGAAAAGACAGTTAAAATAGGTTAAGGTTAGTATGAATAAAAATTGAAAAATGTAAACCTACTAAAAATAATGAATATAAAAAATCCTGTAAGATTCAGTAGGGGCTCTAATAATGTGACAATTTACATGTTACAAAAAAAAAATGCTAATGTCAATAGAAATACAATAATATTGTAAATGGGATTTGCTCTTCATGGAGTTAAAATTCGATTTGAAATTTGAGAACTTGCTCTGTCTCTAATGCCAGTGCCACGGTGGAAAGAGCTAAATGTAATAAACCTGCACAACGTTTTAAAATGCATATTGCGCAGATAAGGAACGCAGTACTGTACCTTTTTCTAAAGTAATTAGGAGATATTTTTTCATTTCTGTCATTAGTCAAACTGACAGGAGTTCCCCTCAGGCCAGGCTCCCTTGTGCTCGCTGCCACACACCTCTCTCAAACACACTACCATAATGAATGTTTACAACACACAGGTAATGGGGTAAATATTGGAGTCATCAATTATTGAGGTTGAGGGACAGGCAATCAAATCCCATGATTATTGAGTCTTTAGAAAGCAGCTCCGCATGTAGGCCGCTGTCTGGCAGGCAGATATCTCTAGCATTGTCCTTATGAGATGGTTGTGATAATGTTTGTGTTAGTGAAACAAAAGGGTGAAAAAAATAACTGACATTGTTAAGCTGAGCGATACCTCTTAAAAAAGACAACTATGAAATAGCAGTAATAGCACAGTTATATTAATGAGTCGAGATGACTAAGGTAAAGAGGACAAAGCAAACAATAAAATATGTACAATCAATCAATAAATGACTCTTAACATTGTTATGGAAGTATCCTAAAATCAGCAAGCTAAGGGAGTGAGCCACACACATTGACAGAGAATGTAGAAGAGGGTTGTGTCTATGTGGATATATGGAGACATCATTTATACTGAGTTTAAAATCAACCACATTCTAGAGGCAGGCTTTAACTTTTGTGCTGATGCCTGCTGGTTTGTTTTGACAGAGCTCTCTTGTTCTGTTTTCTAGTGTCACATTTTGATTTTAACAGTGCAATTTCAATGTAAGTGAAAGCCTAAATGAATTCTGAAATGTCTAAAATTAATTTGATGAAACATTTTAGTATTTTCTACCTCATTCACGATGGCATTCTTTGAGACATTTGGGAATCTGTAGCCCAGTGAATTGCAGGTCAGCGAATTTGGTTTGACAAGAATAAAGTACACAAGCTAAAGCCCTGCACCCACAGCTTGATATGTACAGCCTTTAATAGCTGCCATTTTGTAGCAGAAAGGCTATTCAACAGACTTTACCAACATTTGAAAAGGCTATTTTGAAAGACTTTTGGGATTTTGTGGAGAGTTCTTGGCACCATCTTAGAAAGCTAATTTAAAACGAAAAGACTGAATGTACTGACAGGCCTCTAGGAACAGCATTAGCCTGCGCATTCATACACACACACAAACATACACACACAAAACACATCAATTCGTAGAGAAACAATCACAAATTTCATCTGAAAATCAAAGGAACCATTCACTTTTTTTCACTACAGACAACCTTTCATCATGATCTGGTTAACAAATGCACATATCATGTTCTTGCTGACAGACTGGCTCAGACATTAACAGTAAATTCAAGTGAAGGATTCACCACTGAGCATTTGGCATTGTTGCTCTAGAATGGCACAAATGGGATGCTAAGGAAAAGAGCAAATGGAATTGAGCTCTAATTTGTGAAGGGCACTTAGTGCTAGTGCTAATGAGTCCACATTAGAAGCTAGCTGTGCAGCTGGGTTCAGCCTGCAGGAGTGCAGATATGCCCAGAGCTGGTGATGAACCAACTTATTGTAGTCTGCTCACCCCAGAACATTCAACATCACCCATCCATCAGCTCCCTACTGCAGTAGATATACAACCTGGCATATTACTGCAAAATAAATAAATCACTTTATAAAACTGATGAAAAGTGATGGGGAAAAAAATAATTTATTTTAAATGATTTAGTTATTTATTTAAATGGACGAAACTTCTGTCATAGTTTACTTAGTCTCAAGCAGTTGAGTTTGAAATCTGTTTCATGACCTAAATTTAGAATAAAAATAAAGGAAAATATTTGCCACCATATTTTGAGAATGAACATAGACTGATGAGCCGATGGGCTCAAAAAAAGATTTGTTCAGCTCTGTGATCCTCTAGAATCAATTCAAGACAGTATTACAGTATTTGTGACCTCCAATACAGTCAATATTCAGAATGCACTACTGCCTAAAACCGACGATCACCTCGTACTGAACGCCCCAGAGCGTCCACTATAACCTGATGCGTATACTAAATAGTGCATGTCTATCTGAGAAGATTCTCAAGGTCTTTGTTCAACATCAGCTGCCTCAGCTAACATCATGTCATCTTGCTCAAAATTTCTGGCAAAAAATGAAAGGCCTAACATAACTTGGGAAAAATAAAACCTAACTACCAGAAATGTATGATGGAACAGATATTTGTCATAGTAACCAACTTCTCAAAGAGGAAAGCATGTATGAGAAGCTTTAAAGGGGACATATCATGCTTTTAAATCATTCCTTTTTACATATGAATCATAGATTTGTCGTCTATATAAAGCGGAACTGCAATGCTTGGGTCTGAATTCCTCATTATCATAGCTCCACCGGCCCCTTTTCTACCCCTTTTCTGTTGTGCGTCTGAGAGCAACTTGTTTTGGTGCGGTCTCTTTAAATGTAAATGAGACACTTCATAGCCCGCCCCCTCTCCAGGCTGCAGAGGTGACACTCGGTTCAACTCCACCCCGTTCGGCGATTTTTGTAGTTTGATAGCAGAGATACGATTATCTAGCGGCACAGAAACTTTTTATTCACATATTATTAACAAAATGTCAACAACGGAAGACTTGTCCATCAAGCCGTACATGTTCGAGCCAGAGTTGGACCCGGAGCGAGATGAAAATGAAGACGACGAACCTGCACTTTTGACATGAGGTAGAGTTTTTATAGAAAGCTGTGTCCTGAGCACATCTGGGGTTTTGTTTGACAGCCTTTGTCAGCAAATGTTGGTCTGTGTCTTGTTGGTTTAGCCCTCTAAATAAAAGTGAAAGTCGATTGTTTCTCTTGTTAAAACAAGCACACTAACAATACAAATGACTACGGCCTAATTTTACCACTAAAAATATGTATTGATATTGATAATATGCTAACGTTACGTTTAGAAAAGCATCAGAAAACAGCAGCTAAATGACCATTGTCATGATGAAACTCAACAACAGTAATACTGCTACAGACATGTACTTAAAAAAAGAAAGACAAAGGTACTGCAAAACCATGACAACCGTGTGTTGTAAGAAAGTAAAGTACTTTATTTTTCTTAACGTTATTTACAGCTTTCTGAAGTGCTCTGTTCGTCGTCTCCAAAAATAGAAGGAATTGACCCCTCAATCAGACAAAGTCTATCGGCAAATCCTTCTTTATACTGGCGGAGGTTGCTTAAGTAACTTAGTTATCCTTGAAGTGCTTTGCGCACACAAAAATGACTTTACCCACAGATGTGGGTACATTTCCGTGAAAAATAAAAGTCAATCAGGCACTTCGAAGAGGTTCCAATGCTGGGAGACGGTGTAATAAAGCGTGTGGGTTACTACTTCCAACAACCGAACATTTTGACTTACTCTCTCTTAACTTCTGCATCCTTGAGCTACAAAATTGCAGTGAGAAATAATAATGGTGGATTGCTCGAAGTGTTGGGCCAGGAGTCGATGTCCTTATTTGGCAGTTCCGCTGCAAATACTGTGACGTAATAGTTAAAAAAACGTCATAGATAATAGAAAAATCAGAACAGGTTGAAAAATATGACCAAAACAGAATATAAAGATATCAACGAAGCACCTGAAGAGACTAATTTCAAATTTTCTGTGCTTATAAACACTCCAAATATACAAAAAACTGCATTTACGGGCTAAAAAAGTGGATTTAGCATGATATGTCCCCTTTAAAGAGATCTGTAAAAATGTTCAGGTAAAATCTTTACTAATACCTATTCCCTGGAGCAATTATTTTAAAACCTGGCCCTGGATGACTCTCAACAATACACATTTTGGATGTCTCCCTTATCTAACACACCTACTTCAGGGCTTGGAGTATCTAATAATGAACTGATGAGTTGAACCTGGTGCATTTGAGTCGGGAGACATACAACATGTGCAATGTTGGGGGAACTCCAGTAACAGGGTAGGAAAGAAGTACCCAGGAGAAGCCATTTAATGTCTATATCCAGGGTGTAAAATCCTGCTCCTGGCAAGCCACCTTCCTGCAGAGTTTAGCTGCAGCCCTAATTATACACAGCTGAACCAGCTAATCAAGGTCTTCAAAAGTAGCAGGTGTGTTGGAGCAGACTGGAGCTAGACTCTACAGGAAGGTTGCCCTCCAGGAGAAAGACTGGACACCACTGGTTAATATGGACTCCCATAAATAAACAAGAAGCAACATACAGACCAATAAGTTAGCATTTATTTGGTATAATAGCGGATAAAAAGTATAGCTATCAAAATCGACTTACACTGCACATATTAAAACAACAGAGCAATGTGGCACAATGGTGATACAAAGTTGAAACTTGTTAACTTTCATTTAACAGCTCAAATATTTAACCACTAGGCTTCACAGCTAGCAACATTGAGAGACATTATCATTTCCATTAGTAGGTACAGAGGATTACGTTCAGACCCAAGGGACTTTTTTGGAAAAAGCCTAGTATTTAGTCAAGAACCAAATGAGACCTTTGATAAGTAAGTAACTGGATGGCATCAAGGTGAATTTCAAACTCATGGAGTGCTCTTGTTCAGTGGTTCCCAACTGGCCTCAGATTTGTCTTCAAGTGGCGACCAAACACAGCGATGTAAAAATGCACTGTTGGTGAGTAGCGAAGCTACTAACTTAACTATTTCAGTAACTTGACAGCTCAGTTGCTTTTAAAACAGTGTAGCTTTTCCAGTAGTTAACTACGTTTTACAGCAAGTAACAGTGTAGCGCGACCAAAAGCTACATACTGTTTTGCGTTTTGACAAGCATGTGATACGTTGAAGTAGCGCAGCATTTTTTTAAATTAGAAATCACAAACTAAAATTGTACATTAACGCGATCTATTGTTTCATCAAACATCTTCACTGAGAAGGGATTGTATGATGATTACTGTAGGTAAAGGATGTACAGGAGTGAGTAGAAATTTCACATGAATCCACTGTAATGTCTGTTTCTGATTTAATACTTACAATGATGACCTACCATGGATTCTGTCCTGCCATACTTTTATAATGAACATAAAAGATCACCAAAATTTGTGTTTTGCACCATTGCTAAGAAAACAAAGTCGGTTATCACAAGGCAAATGCTGCGATCTAATTAAATAGGTTTCAGTGAGTTTCAGAGCAAAGCGCACTCTGTTCACAAGCAGCTCATGATTGGATTCTCAGACCGTAAATTCTGCGAACTCCCTCAGTGCATGTGCTGTGCTTGACTACTCCTGCGTATGCAATTTAATTTGCAAACATTTTTACATACAGCAATTTTGTACTTTGACAGTCAGTTTGTATTGTGTGTATCTTTGGATAGTTTACAAAATATGTAATACACAATGTAATTGAAAAAAGTTAGCTAGCTACTTTTTGATAGTCACTTGTAGTGTGACTAAATACTTTTCCAGAAAGGTAGCTTGACTGTATCTTAACTACTTACGAGTAGCTTGTCAATTTACAGTTTAAGAGTAGCTTCGCCAACACTAATGTATATACAAAACACAGGCTAAATTAGGACAAATGACAATTTTGGTTTCTAAATGTTTTTAATTTCAATGGTATTGTGCTCTCAGCATCCACACACAAGACAAAGTTTATCCTCATGTTTACAGTTGTATTATTTGCATTTAGTATTGTTATATTCATCCTGTCCGCAATTGCAATCTTAACAGACATGCAATCCATCAATTAAGAACAGTTGCCCTTGTTTACAAAACACATCAATACAATTACAACGACAATTACAATGACAATTACAACGACAATTACATTACGTTTAGATTAGTCAAGAAGTGCTAAAAGCCTGCAGATATTCCAGACTGGGATTTTACTAAAATTACTAAAATGTCCAAAAAAGAAACCATGAACCAGTTGGAGACAATTACAATACTCTAAAGCTCACCAAGACATGTACACCTATAGGGTCACACCCTGAGCAAAAGTAAAAAAGCAACACAATGCAATGCACTTAATAATACCTTGATTTAAACATTGGGGAAATTGCACAACTGTCTTACAAGCTGATGGAATAAAACAGGCAACCCCTGTTGGCAGGACTTGGCCGTGTACCTGCATCTTAAGGACAAGAATCAGTCAATAAAGGACAGTGATGTGAAGATTTTTGACAGGGAGGACAGATGTTTTGAGAGAAGAGAGAGGCCATCTTTGTGAAACTTGAACAGCCAACTCTGCGACAAGGCCTGTCAGTTACATACAATGCTGTCCATTCATCTTTAGCCAAGCAGTTTCACCCCAATTCACACAGCGATTGCAATTCGCACCATCTGGGTGTGACTCCCACAGTGAATCAAATCTTACCACAGTGTGCTATCCAGTTAAATGTCAGGGAATCTGATTAATCCACTTGAATGAGTGGTGAAACATCTTGAACATACAGTACAGAAGAACGTGTACTTCCAGATGTGCGATAATACATTTGTGATTAAAGGCATTTTTCAAATATAAATGTACCTTTCTTGAAATGTAAATGAGTCTTTCTTGAAATTATGTTTTAGCAACAAAGTTGAGGAGCATGTTCAAATAAACTACCCAATCAGAATGGCCCTTATTTATCACAAGTTTGTAGACCAAATTTCCACCGTACACCTAGCGTACACCCAAAACCACGGTGACTTTGAGATTTATCAGTATGGACGTTGGCGTACGGCACGCTCAAATCCTACGCCAGCTCAGGAGGTGGTGTACGCACGTTTGAGTTAGTGCGGAAATGCGCAGAAAAACAATTCCTAACACCAGAAAACGCACTGACAAACTAAAAGATATGATATATTATGACCCACTGTAAAAAAACAACAAAGTAATTATAAACTTGTTATTATTAGTGTTTATTTTTGTGCAACATGGACTTCAATGTTTAATTTGTGTGACTTTAAAGCATTTGATTTGTAGGCATATGTATTCCTTCAGTTGCAAGCTTGTGCGCTTTACCTGACGTTTCAGGGTTAGGTGGTGCGCACGGACTGGGTTCAGTAATGAAAGGCTTTCAATGACCAAAAAATAATTCAGACTGACAAAATAATAAAAATGACATTCTTCTTTTAAATAATAATATTAATAATAATAATACAAATAATAATAATAACGACATTCTTCTTAAAAATAACAATTCATTAATAATACAAATCATAATAATAAGAAGGTCTTCAGTGCCGAGACATGCCTCTTTGTGGCGATAATTGTGGTGATAAATGAGTGTGACCACTTTTTTTTCACCTATAATAAACAAAGAAAACGTCTCGGTTACGGATGTAACACTCGTTCCCTGAGTAGGGAACGGAGACGTTACGTCGGATGACGACGAATGGGGTTTCGCTTAGAAAGCCTATCAACTTCTAGTATTACAAAACGACCCAATGGCAAAGAAATGCCATGGGTCTGTGGAATTTGCATGACGTAACTCTGCTCCACCTCATGGATATAAAAGGAAGACGCCGGCAATGTGCAGATATGTTTCTTCGCTGAGGAGCCAAGACTGAACTCAGGCGATCCCCGCAGTACAGCGGAAGTGGCAGGCAGACGTAACGTCTCCGGTCCCTACTCAAGGAACGAGGGTTACATCCGTAACCGAGACGTTCCCTTTCGTTGCACTCCGAGTTATGTCGGATGACGACGAATGGGGTTACCAGTCCAATCACGCCACCTTCACAGCTGTCTTCCAGTGCGCTGCGTAAATCTGAGATCCCTGTCGTGAGACTAGCACGGACGAAGGACTCCTATTTAACACAGGAATACCAAGGTACACTGGGAAGCATATCCCATAGTTTAGAGGAAATATGCAATTATTGCCAACCCAGGGGGGGGGGGGGACTTAGAGAATACACATTTGACCCGAAGGAAGCATATGGAGAACACTGGGGTGTCCAGCCGCAGGTGGAATATTTCAACCCCAGGGGTGGCTTGCCAAGGGAAAGACACATGCTCAGAGAGGCTTACAGTGGGAATACACATGTGGGGTAGTCCGGAGAGGGACCATGTACACGGAAGGCACCTAGCCAACGCACAGGCAAGAGACACTGGCGCCGAGGTCAGGAGTGCTGGAGGAACTCAGGGCTTTCGGGGAAGCTCACCTGAGGAGAATATCGCACGTATTCAGTCCGTGGAGTGGAATGGCGATCAAGCGAAGACACCTGAGCGGGTCCAATACTAGCTGGTTGAAGCGAGTACATGAGAGGACACTGGCTCCACTCTGAGATTGTAGAATCTAGCGAATGTGTTAGGTGTCGCCCAGCCTGCAGCTCTGCAGATGTCTGTTAGCGAGGCGCCATGCGCTGGAGCCCAAGAGGATTCCACACTCCGGGTGGAGTGGGCAGTCACACCAAGGGGGCACGGTCGACCTTGCTGTTATGCCAAAGCAATGGTGTCCACTATCCAGTGAGACAGCCTTTGCTTGGAGAGAGCCTTTTCCTTCAGCTTCCCACCATAACAGACAAAGAGCTGGTCTGAGGTCCTGAAACAGCGCGTTCTGTCTACATAAGTGCGGAGAGCGCGCGTACTGGACAGAGCAGTGCCAAGGCTGGGTCTGCCTCCTCCGAGGGCAGCGCTTGCAGGTTCACCATCTGGTCCCGGAAGGGAGTGGTGGGAACCTTGGGCACATATCCAGGCCGGGGTCTCAGGATCACGTGAGAGTAAGCCGGCCCGAATTCCAGGCACGCTTCGTCAATGGAGAATGCATGCAGGTCCCCTACCCTCTTGATAGAGGCCAGTGCAACCAGGAGCGCTGTCTTCATTGACAGGAGCCTTAAGCTCCACTGAATGCAAAGGGAGCACTCTACAGGGCAGTTAGAACCACCGCGAGGTCCCAAGAGGGGAACGAGAGGAGGGTGAGGAGGATTCAGTCTCCTCGCTCCCCTCAGGAACCTGACGATCAGGTCGTGCTTTCGTAAGGACTTACCTTTTACAAAATCATGGTGTGCGGCGATAGCGGCAACGTAAACTTTGAGGGTGGAGGGAGACAGCCTTTGCTCCAACCCATCTTGAAGGAAGGAAAGCACAACACCGTTTGAGCATCTCCGGGGGTTTTCTCGGCGAGAAGAGCACCAGATGACGAAGAGGTTCCACTTCAATGCGTAGACGTGTCTCGTGGACGACGCTCTAGCGGAAGTGATGGTAGCCACCATGTGGCTCAAGTAGTAGGGTTTGAGTAGGGTACTCAAACTTACCGTCCAGGAGCCACACGTGGAGGCTCCAAAGATAGAGGGTGCCACAGGGTGCCCCGTTCCTGAGAAAGGAGGTCCTTCCTCAGAGGAATTGGCCAAGGAGGTGCTGTCGCGAGGAGTACAATTTCAGAGAACCAGGTCCGGGTGGGCCAGAGGCGCTGCCATAGGCGCTGCCATAGGCGCTGCCATAGGCGCTGCCATAGGCGCTGGGGTCCTGTCCAGGAGCCTGCGGCAGCATGCCCATTGCACATGACGCCCCAGCCCGTGGTGGAGGCATCTGTTGACACAACAACATGCCAGGAAGCTCGTTCCATGGGGACACCCACCCTGAGAAAACTGAGGTTCGACCACGGGGTGAAGGTCTGACGGCAGGTCGGAGTAACTGGTACTCGGAGCGTGCCTTGTTGCCATGCCCACCTCGGGACTCTGTCGCGAAGCCAGAGCTGAAGCGGTCTCATATGAAGCAATCCGAGCGGCGTTGCCGCAACTGCAGATGCTATATGCCCCAGGAGCCTCTGAAAATTTTCAGTGGAACTGCACACAAGTCTTGGAATTGTCTCAGACAAGTCAGCAGTGATTGCGCGCACTCGCTCGTAAGCTGCGCGGACATGGCAAACGAGTCGATGTCCATTCCGAGAAAAGAGATCCTCTGCACGGGGCAAAGTTTGCTCTTCTCCCAGTTGACCCGAAGGCCCAAGCGAGCTCGATGCCAGAGCACGAGGTCCCTATGTTCGCAAACCTGGTCTCGAGAGTGAGCTAGTATCAGCCAGTCGGGGAGATAGCTCAGGATGCAAACCCCGTGAACCCGAAGGGGAACAAGGGCTGCCTCGACGACCTACGTGAAGACGCTAGGAGACAGGGCTAGCCCAAAAGGGAGAACCGAGTACTGGTATGCCTGCCCCTCGAAAGCAAACCGGAGGAATGGTCTGTGTCGATGAAGAATGGAGACATGAAAGTAGGCGTCCTTCAGGTCGATCGCTGCAAACCAATCCTGGGTCCGTACACATTCGAAAATGCGTTTGGCAGTGAGCATCTTGAACGGCATCCTGTGAAGGGAGCGATTTAGCATGCGCAGATCCAGGATTTGTCGTAACCCACCGGTTATCTTGGGGACAATGAAGTAGGGGCTGTAGAAGCCGGACCTCATTTCGGCTGGAGGGACAGTCTCGATTGCACCCTTCGCCAGCAGGGTGGCAATCTCTGCTCTCATGATGGGGGCATTGTCACCGACCAAAGTGGAGCGGACTCCCCTAAAGCGGGGAGGATACCGTGCGAACTGAATCCGGACCGGTTTCACATCCCTTCCCCGAATTGATAAATTAAAATTCTGCATCAAAATTTATAGGCAAGACAAGTAGTTTGTTTAGGCATGGTTTGTAGAGAATTACAAACCTGCGCACATATATTCAAACGCACATAACTATAGAATAAATTCTTAATGCACATGTGAACGCCATCAGCATTTATCACAGGTTCGCGTTTAAAGTCTGTTTAGAGAGAACGGTGTCGTCTGGCCGCTAAGACGACGCCGTTCTCTCCTAATTTAATAACAAATTATCGTTTCGATGGAAGTGAATCAATCAAAACTAACATTGGCTGGAAACAACATTATTCAAGAACCGCTATAAAACCAAACCATTCTTTGTTACCTTAAGTTATATGTTTATCCCTGTAAAGCTGCTTTGAAACAATCCACATTGTTAAAAGCGCTATATAAATGAGGATGACTTGACTTGACTTGACCAGGGTGGTCGTCCCATGGGGGCCCGCTCTGCCAGGGGTCTGGCGACAGAGGGGGACAAGGGCGAAGCGGTCCGTGGACGGCAGGCCGTGTCAACCGCCTCTGGGACAGAGGGGGATGAGGAGAGCACGGATTGTGGGCGGCGCTCTGTGTCGTCTGAGAACTCTGTGAGCTCAGGGAAGAGGGGATCGTTTCTTTCTTTAACCACTTTAGGGTGCTGCCCACCCGTGGGTGAGCAGCGCGGAGCGGAGAACAAAAGATTCTCCCCAGGCCCTCCACCGGGGGAAGGAGTGGTCCTGCTACCATCTCCTGAGAAACGACCATCATCCCTGAGCAGCCCGTCTCAGGAGCGCCGCTTGGCCCTTTAGCGGGGGGCGGAGCGGGAGAGGGCTGTGGCAGCTTCTTGCGGCTTCCTCCGCGACCGGGCCTGCTGCTGCGTAGGCCGGGCGGGAGGGGCGGGAGCCGCAGGAGGGCACCCTCGGCGGCGAACAGGCTGAGGCGTCTGCCCGGCCGGGCAGGTGGAGGCAGCAGCGGGCCGGCGGGGCAGAATGTGTTTAATGGCCTCAGTCTGTTTCTGCGCAGTGGAGAACTGTTGGGCAAAGTCCTCCACCGCTCCGCCGAAGAGGCCGGCCTGGGACAGGGGCGGATCTAGCAGACGAGTCCACTCGGAATCCCGCATGTCAGGCAGGTTCAGCCAAAGGTGTCTCTTCTGGACCACCGCAGTGAACATCACCAGACCCAGGGAGCGCGCGGTCACCTTCGTCGCCCGGAGGGCAAGGTCGGTAGTGGCGCGCAGCTCATCAAAGAGCCCTGGGTCTGTCCTGCCCTCGTGCATGTCTCTGAGCATCTGGGCCTGGTAGACCTGCAGAGTGGCCATAGCATGCAGTGAAGCAGCTGCCTGTCCCACCGCTCTGTAAGACTTCGCCACCAGAGTGGACGAGAATCTACAGGCTTTGGATGGGTGCTAAGACTCGCCACGAGAAGAAGCACTCTGAGGACACAGTTGCAACGCAACAGAGCGTTCAACCAGGGGAAGTCCAGTGTACCCACAGACAGCTGCTCCATCGAGGGGAGGAAAGGCGGATGAGACCAACGAGCGGTCCCGAGAAGACAAGGGGGTCTTCCAGGACTTCGAGATCTGGTCATGGACATCCGGGAAGAAAGGTATTGGGGTTTGGTCATGGACGAGAATCGGCGGCCTTACCCAAAAACCAATCGTCAAGCCGCGAGCGCTCAGGACAGGGCGGAGGCCTCCACTCAGGCCCGATAATCACGGCTGCCCGGGAAAGCATGGCTGTCATCTCCGGATCGGACTCAGGCACAGCTGTATGCATACCGGAAGATGGCAGCTGTGATGAGTTGTCACTTCCAGAAGATTCAAACCCACCTTGTGATGCTGCTACAGACATAGCATCATCCTCTGTAGCTTCAAATGAAACACGCGGGCCACCCGAGGGTAGACCCGTGGGAATCACTTGTTCACTAGCGCGCACCGTCACTGAAGAGGGGGCTAGGGTCGCGGACACAGAGTCGGTGCCTTGTTCCAGACCGTCACCCTCAGGTCACCCTGGCCACCAGCTGAAGTAGCACCCCTCGGGGAGGCACTAGATCAGGGTGTGGATGAGGGGACTCTCACTCTTGCGAGTTCATTGAGTCTCGACCTTAATGACGCGATGGTCATGTTCCCACAGAGAGAACATGAGTCATCCACGAGTGCTGCTCTAGCATGATCAATGCCCAAACATACTAGACAACGCTCGTGCCCATCAGAGTCCGAATCCGATCTGCCGCAACCAGAAGTACATGGGCGAGGCATCTTTAAAAAGACGTGCCGCGTACAAGCTCTTTTGTGAGAGAAAACTCAAAGTGTTGAAGCGCCTGCGGAGACACGCACTCTCTGGCAAACCACTGCACAGATAAGCAGGAAGCGCGCGCTCGCTGGAGATCACCGTCACACCAACACCTGAGATACTCGTTTGTAAAGCTTACAATCAGAGATGGCTTGTGGAGAGAAGGATAAACTTGGCTCCGAAGCGAAAACATATCTGCATATTGCCGGCGTCCTCCTTTTATATACCCACGAGGTGGGGCGGAGTTACGTCATGCAAATTCCGCAGACCCATGGCATTTCTTTGCCATTGGCTCATTTTGTAATACTCGAAGTTGATAGGCTTTCAAAGCGAAACCCCATTTGTCGTCATCCGACGTAACTCGGAGTGACAACGAAAGGGAACTCATGCTTAACTTGATCACTATAATTGGTCTATATTAAGCAATAAAACATTCTTACCTCTGCTGGAGTGCGCTTCTCAACCCCCACACTATTAACAGAACTCGTAATTTGGGTCCATATTTTGTTTTTGTGGGCGCCTTTAATCCCACTCTTTAAACTCCCAAATAAAACAATGTTGGCTAACAATTTACAATAAGGTTCGATAGCATTAACAAATAATGAACTGCACTTAAACAGCATTTATTAATATTTGTTAATGTTAATTTTAACATTTACTAATACTTAATGAAAATATCTTGTTAACATTAGTTAATCCACCGTGAACTAACATGAACGAACAACAACAATGAACAGCTTTATTTTTTATTAACTAATGTTAACAAAGATTAATAAATACTATTACAAATGTATTGCTCATGGTTAGTTCATGTTAGTTAATACATTAACTAATGTTAACTAATGAACCTTATTGTAAAGTGTTACCCAATTTTGTTTCTTTCCACTTCCCTGGTGATGGTCTCGATCTCCACGTCGGAGAAGTTTCTCTTCTTTGCCGTCTTCCGTGTGTCCATGGCATAAAATGAGGGCGTGGGGGAAGCGGAGACTTGAATATATAGGGGCATGTTATTCTAATGATGATCGTTTTCAGCTGCGGCATATATCAAGGGCAGGCATTGCGTACAGCTAGATTTCAAAGGTACAGTACGCACAGCTTCAGAAATCAGGCGGTGAGAGGAGTGTAAGCATAATCTTTCGCCAGCATATACACCCGTTTCTACGCAAGAATGATAAATGAGGGCCGATGAGAGTGTAAATGACTCACTTATGTTCCACGACAATTTTTCTACATTTGGACTTGCCCTACTTTCCCAACATGTCCGAAATCGAGCTCTCCCTATCCGATGAAGAAACTTTCATCCTCTAGGAACCTTTGCTACAATCCTCAGGCTTGAGCAGCGATTCTCCTCCGCCTAAACACAGCCACCGATCTACAAACAAATTAATTTGTCCCCTCACGGCGAGACGCTGAGGACTACCCTCGCCACTGGGCGCGAAATATCCGCGTTATCTTTACACGTCTTTCTCTACTCCAGCCCATTCAATCATTCCTGCATTGAACACAAACATAGAAACATTAACTTGCACATTAGTAAGAGATAGCACGCACAGTTGCACACAGAATCATTAAGAACTTATTATCAACGCTGTTCTGCGATTTATCAACAAAATTGCTTAGAAACTAAAAGTTATAGCATATGTGTATCTGTATATCTGGATCGATTGCTCCTGTCTGCCGATTGCTCCTGATTGCTCCTGTCTGCCTTGCTTCCTTGCCTCCTTGCTGTTGGTTTGTGTGTGTAGCATCTGTAGCTTCGCATATATTTCTGTTTTGAATCATTATTTACTATCATTCCCTGTTATTTACTATCATTCCCTGTTGTTTATACTGCTAAATATAACTCACTCAACATCACATATTAACCTGACATCACTAGCTTCAATCTAAATCGTTGCTAGCACAACAAGTTACTAATTCGTTAGCGTACCATCCGTGCTCTCTTTATTTATTTATTTATTTATTTATTTATTTATTTATTTATTTATCTCGCACCTTTTACAAATCCATCAAACATCTGAGGTGAGTATCAATCAACAAACACAGTAAGTCATGTCATCTTCTCCTCTTATTGTGACTTGCACTTCTTGTAACATGTAGGCTATGGCATAGCCCTTTCTGTCAGCATAGAATTGACATGTGATAAATGCAGGGATATAATCAGGCTGACGGAAAAGATTTTAGAACTAGATACATGCATCCAAACTTTAATCGAAGGTAGTAAGAGTGCAAGGGCTTTGGATTCTGCTTTGGATGTGCCTAGCTTAGTGAACTCTAAGCTACATTGTTCAGTTCCGGCTGGAGTAGAGCTCGAGCAGCAGGGCAATTTGTTGACGGAAAGATGGCGCTATAGTCGTGGGACAAAACATCGGTCTTCCAATCCGATTACAACATTAAACAGGTTCTCCCCACTCAGTGAAACACCCACTGAGAATCCTGTTGAATATGCCCAAGTTATTGGCGACTCTAATACACGGAATGTGAAAATAGAGACACCAGCCACCTTAGTCACATGTTTGACGGGCGCCAGAGCGCCTGACATCAAAGCAAATTTAAAAGGGATGGCTAACGTTAATCGTAAATTCTCTAAGATTATTATTCACGTCGGCACAAATGATGTTTGAGAATGTTCGAGGTGTGTGAATTCGCAAGTACGATGTCAGGCATTGTAATTTGCTCTGGCCCCCTTCCTGTTCGCAGGAGTGATGATTTAGTAGACTGTCCTCACTCAATGGCTGGTTGTCTAAGTTGTGTCTGCAAAATAACATATAATTCATAGACAATTGGAAATTTTTTTGGGGCAGACCTGACTTGTTGAAAAGAGATGGTATTCATCCCTCCTGGGATGGTGCTGCTCTTCTCTCTAGTAATTTGGCTCATAGTCTTAGAGATAAAACATGACAATCTGGGGCTCAGGTCAGGAAGCAGACAGACTGGCTAAACTGACTGTCTGCTAGCGGCCTTGCATCACCAAGGTCAGATAAATCCCATCACATAGAAACTTTTTCACCTAGATATCATCATATAGATACTGTGTCTGTTCCCCGAATTTGGAAATCCAAAAAACTGCCAAACCTTTCATAGGTTAAAAATGTAATTGATGTTCAACAAATAAAAAAATATATATAATACAGATGAGCAAACCATAAAGCTTTGGTTGTTGAATATTCGATCCCTTAATTCAAAAGCGTTCATAGTTAATGACATGATTTCAGATTATAACCTAGATGTCTTGTGTTTGACAGAAACCTGGCTAAAACCAAACGATTACATTACTTTAAATGAGTTCACCCCGCAAGATTACTGTTATAACCATGAGCCTCGTCCGAAAGGCAAAGGGGGAGATGTTGCTGTAATTTATAGTAATAATTTCAAAACCACTAAGAAATCTAGTTTTAAATATACTTCTTTTGAAGTTTTGGTGGTTAATGTAAAAATATATACTGTAAACGATAAATCACGTTTGATAATTCTGCTGGCTACTGTATACAGGCCACCAGGGCACCATAAAGATTTTATCAAAGAATTTGCCGACTTTCTATCAGAATTAGTATTGGCTGCAGATAGATTTTAATATACATGTAGATAATGAAAAAGATGCATTGGGATTGTCTTTTAAAGAA
The DNA here is from genome assembly GCA_036326025.1 of Chrosomus eos. Classification (NCBI taxonomy): domain Eukaryota; kingdom Metazoa; phylum Chordata; class Actinopteri; order Cypriniformes; family Leuciscidae; genus Chrosomus; species Chrosomus eos. Next base: position 26,572,738 of record CM070839.1, read on the forward strand.
ATTGTTGACTCAATTAGAGTTAGACAATATGTGTCCAAACATTTCACCAACGACTGTTTTCTCAACTTGAGCCAATACAGAGCTGGCCTTGATGAACGTCTGAAAATAAATCGATCGAGCTACCAAGCAACAATTAAATTTCAAGTTCAGACAGGTAATCTTTCTATCAAAATCGTTCAATACTATTTATGCATTAGTAAGTCAAGCCAGTGACTAAAATATCAACTTCACATCGTTTATTTTAGTAGGATGAAAATAATCTTTGTTATTTGTAAATTGTGAACAAATTATATACAGAAAGCGATCAAAGAACAATCTTTCCACACAGCGCGAGTTTATCTGGACAACTCGTTATGAAATCAATGACGCACATTACACTGCACAACAAACCTCTTACTGTATATCATCGTGTTTGCATTGGTGAAAGCATTAGAGAGAGTGCAGAAACTGCGTTGCATTGTTAAGATCTTCAGTCTCGCGATCAACAGACTCATCTGCTTGCTCAATGCTCATCACGGAAACATTTTATGTGATGGGAATAGATCTAAATACTTTAAAAACTTCTCACGATTCGTTAATCTCGATAGCTGTATTAGTAAAAACATATAATAGCTGTAGTAAAAGTATTCAAGAGAGTTTTACATGTAATATGTAGCTGTTTCATATGCAAGCATGTCAGCCAATCACAGCAGTGGCCGGTTACACTGAATCCCACAGCAGACACGCCCCTTCAAACAGTGTTTAAATCAGAGGCTAAAATCAGGCTAGGAAAAATGCCTTTTATTTCGAAATTATGACTATTTTTGATCTAAAAACATGCTAACATTATAAGGGCAACCCAGGAAACATTATAAAATAATAAAATAACCCCATGTCAGGGGACCTTTAAAAGCTGCTAGTTCTGATTATTTTTCAACCCTATTAGAAGAAAATAACCATAATCCTAGGTATTTATTTGAACAAGTGGCTAAACTAACGAAAAAGAAAGCTTCAAGCCCAGAAGTTTCCAATAAACACAGCAGTAATGAGTTTATGAACTTCTTCACTTATAAGATCTATAATATCAGGGAAAAAATCATAACTATGCAACCGTCTACCACAGTATCGCATCAGGGAGTGCATTGTAGTCTCCATGAGAAACATTTTGATTAATTTGTTGCTATAGAAGAGGAACATTTTTGCAAACTTGCTAATTCATCTAAATCGAAAACTTGTATGTTAGACCCTATACTGACTAAGCTACTGAAAGAAATGCTTCCAGAGGTCATAGATCATCTTCTAAATATCATTAATTCGTCTTTGTTTCTAGGATACGTACCAAAAACCTTTAAGCTGGCTGTGATTAAACTGCTTGTTAAAAAAACTCAACTTGATCCTACAGAATTAGTTAATTACAGGCCGATCTCGAATCTGCCTTTTCTGTCAAAGATATTAGAAAAAGCAGTATCCTCACAACTGTGTTCCTTTCTTGAAACAAATAATATCTGCAAGGATTTTCAGTCCGGATTTAGACCGTACCATAGTACTGAGACTGCTCTCATTAGAGTCACAAATGATTTGCTCTTATCATCCGATTGTGGTTGTATCTCTCTATTAGTGTTACTCGATCTTAGTGCTGCATTTGATACTATCGACCACAACATTCTTTTAAATAGACTAGAAAACTGTGTTGGCATTAGTGGAATTGCACTAGCATGGTTTAAATCATAATTATCTGGCCTTTATCAGTTTGTAGCAGTAAATGAAGAGATGTCGTATTGATCACAAGTTCAGTATGGTGTACCACAAGGCTCAGTACTAGGACCGCTGCTGTTCACTCTGTACATGCTACCATTAGGATATATCATTAGTGGAATTAGCTTTCACTGTTATGCTGATGATACTTAGCTGTATATTTCTTCAAAACCTAACAAGCTTACCAATTCACAAAATTAACGGAATGCATAGCTGATATACAAAATTGGATGACCAGTAATTTCCTACTACTAAATTCTGAAAAAACAGAGATTCTAATTATTGGACAAAAAACTTCCACACGTAATAACCTAGAATACTGTTTAACACTTAATGGCTGCTCTGTTGAGTCTTCGTCGTCAGTTAGGAACTTGGTTGTGCTTTTTGATACCAAACTTTCATTTGAAAGTCACATGTCTTGTATCTGTAAAACCACATTTTTTCATCTTAAAAAATATCTAAATTACGTCATATGCTCTCACTGACAAATGCGGAACAATTAGTTCATGCGTTCATGACATCAAGGCTAGATTATTGTAATGCTCTACTGGGTGGTTGCCCTGCATGCTTAATAAACAAACTAGAGCTAATTCAAAACGCAGCAGCTCGAGTTCTTACCAGAACCAGGAAGTATGACCATATTAGCCCAGTTCTGTCAACACTGCATTGGCTGCCTCTTACAAAGCACTAAATGGTTTAGCTCCGCAGTACTTGAGAGAGCTCTTAACGCATTATAGTCCTTCACGTCTATTGCGATCTCAAAATTCTGGCCAGTTGATAATACCTAGAATATCAAAATCAACTGCTGGTGGTAGATCATTTTCCTATTTAGCACCAAAACTTTGGAACAATCTTCCTAACATGGTCCGGGAAGCAGATACAGTCTGTCAGTTTAAATCTAGACTAAAAACACATCTCTTTGGCTTAGCATACACATAACACATTATAGATTTCTATAATTTTATGTTAGGCTGCATAGTTTAGATCAGCCGGAACTGGGAACATTCCTGATGTATTTTGTACATCATAAGAAGGATGGTGTCTACGCTAAAATTAGTCTCTCTGTTTATCCCAAGGTTTACCACAAACCGCCGGATCCAGGCCATATCTGATTCTGAGATCTGAGAATCAGATATGAGTATTCCAGATCTGAGTTCTGATCCTATCTGACTTCTGACCTATTATGCTGCCTAAACCATAGACAGGGGCACGTTCGCTCAACACCGATGTGTAAGGAACGGCGCTGAACTTGGGCGGACGCCGGGCAAACTGGATTGTGTAGCTGAGTCTGATGGTACGGAGGAGCCAGCTGGACCAGTTGGGAAGCACTCTCCTGGCTTCCACAAAACGGGCCAGGGGGACCAGGGGCACCCCAGACGTACCTGGGGCGGGGCAGTGAGGTGGAGGACAAAGACCCCCCGGCTCCGGAGTCCCGGGGGGAGCCCGAAGAGGGGTCTAAGTGTGCGGTGCTTAACACTTAACTACCTCCATGGGTCGGCAGGGGGTACGGGAGAAGGCGTAATCTGGTCCTCGAACCGCATCTGGCTGCCGGCTGGCGACACGAGGGGGCTGAGTGGTGCAAGGCTTTACAGGGTCACACACCGCCAGTCTGACCCTCTTCGGACCCAGGAGCAAAGGAATTTGCTCTTTTGACAATTCAGGTACCGCTGGACTCCGGGGAGCCAGCGGCAGAACGGCCACCATCTGAAGAGCTCAACCCCCATCCCTGGGTGGCCCTCGGGGGCGCTCAGTCGTACACTTGCCACCTGGTTTGGCTGCGCCTAAGACGGGCTGGCCGTTCTGCCTGCTGCTGGCTCCACACTGAGGCGTCGGTGGAGGCTGCTGCGGAGGCCCAGCAGGAGCAGAAACTGCGGCAGGTGGACACCCTCGGTGACAAGCAGGTAGAGGAACTGCCACCGGCGGCGGGGTGGAAGCAGCAGAGGGCCGTCTGGGCAGGATGTCTGCGCTTGGGCAGCAGAGAACTGTTGGGCACAGTTCTCCACCGCATCGCCGAACAGCCCAACCTGGGAAATTGGGGAGTCCAGGAACCAAACCTTGTCCGCATCCGCCATATTGACCAGGCTGAGCCAACGATGGTGCTCCTGGACAACCAGGGTGGACATCACTAGACTGATCACGCAAGCTGACAGATCGTCTCGGAAGAGAGAGACAACTGGTGCGTGCATCCACTTCCGTATTTATACCCCCGCTGCGAGGTGTGAGATGCAGATATCGCACGCCAATGTGCATTGGCTCGTTTTAACAGTACTCGAAGATGACAGGCTCTCTAAGCGTGATCACAATCAGTTGACATGTCGACTACATCGAACTTGAGCGACTGAAAGGGAACTAATGAAAATAAACATGTTGAGGGTTCCTATGCATTTTGTAAAATGATGGAACTTTTATATGAGTAATTTCCAGTTCAAGATAAGTATGGAAAAAAGAACAAAAACAAAGTTTTTCTAAAAACAAATGTATCTGTTACATGTATGGTCTGTCTCCCATGTTTCATAGTATTTTTTGTTTAGCACTGAGACCCAGATTTCCCATGTCTGTCTAATAAGTCATCTTATTCACCTGTGTCCTGCTAATTATCTAATTTAGTTCCTTTTGTTTGCTCTGTGTATTTAGACCCTGTGTTCTCCCTCAGTCTTCGTCCGTTCTCGTTAATGTAAGGTTGTGTTAGTTTGAGTCTCCTGTTCTGATGTTCCTCATTCCAAGTTTATTCAATTAAATACCATTCTAGTTGTTCTCCTTCATCTTCGTGACATAGCAGGCCTTCAGCAAGCTCGGGTCACGCCCCAGATTCCACCGCTACCAGGCCCCACTCTCCTCCTCGCACTGCTCAGCTGCACACCTCTGCTTTTCCTGGCGCTGCACCTCCTACAACTATGCCTGCACCTCTCAACGAATAGCTTCCCCTTAGAGTGAGGTTGTCTGTGCTAGCGGAGAAAGTTCAGCCATCTCAGCCATTTTATCCTGCCGACTTTAACTCTCCCCATTGTCTGTGGCCTGCAGCTCCTAGCGCGAGGCTGCCTCCGCTAGTAACGCAGGCCCAGATAACAATTCCTTCTCTGCCCGCTGCCTCTAACCTTTTCCCCTACCAGTGGCCTACAGCTCCTTCAGCAGACGCTAGCGTGAGGATGCCTCTGCTATCAGCGCAGGCCCAGTCATCAGTCTCAATCTCTTTTATGTACTTTGCCTACAGCTCCAACCGTGGACCCTAGCATGAGGCTGCCTTAATTTAACCCTCTGGGGTCGGCCGTCACGCGGCCGTGATCTGCTCACTTTTTTTCTCATCAGTGCAAAAGAGACTCAAATTACTCTGTTGATTTTGATCTTACATGTAAGTGTTATACATCATTCAAAACTGTTAAATGTCTTCTTTTATTTGTGTACACTCATAATAAAATCAAAATGTTGTGTTTTTCGTAAAATAAAGAAAATGAACATGATGCGCGTTCTGCCGTCTCTCTAAATGTAAAGCTCATTCTGAAACGCGACAGAACATGACCTGTAACTCAGCTAATACTTGTCACTGTGACATGAAACGTATGTCTTTACAACACTTTGAGTCTCTATTTTTAAATGATGTAAATCATATCAAAAACAAATATTCTCTGTTTAAGTAATTCGTATGAAAGCAAGGACGTACAGTTTCTCCAGCCTGAGCTAATTAAAGTTAATGTGACCACGCCCGCGCGCAACAGCTGCTCGCATACTAATGAGCCATGTGGAGGAACGCAAACTGTTAACGACCTCAAAACAGAGAATCCGCGACTTCAGTCTTCAGTCCTGCTCTTCACGTGTGCTGTGCTGTTTATCTTGGATTTACATCAGACGAGTTAGAAGAACACAATTTGATTATAAGAAGGATTTATAAGGTAAGACATGTCTTTGTTAGTAGCATGTTAGCAGCATGTTATTGTTGCATAAACTTGTAGCTACTAGTTAAACTGGTGCCAGACTAAAATGTACGTTATGAAATGTGATTGGAGTAAAACATGAAGCCTAATGCTAAATGTATATACATAAAAACATATGTTTGATAATTAAACAGCACGATACAGAAGGCTCGTATGATTGTGAATATTATGTTTAGACTTGTGTTTATTGTGTTTGTGGATATCTGCTCACACGAAGGTATGTATAATTATGTAAGAATATGCGATCGAGCCGGACCAAAAAACTATGAAACGTTATATAATATAACGTTTCATAGTTTGGTCCGGCTCGATCGCATTCAGTAAATGTTTGCATGCGCTGAGTTTGAGTCACGCGCGCTGTGGGTTTGAAAAGCAAAACAAACCAATAATTAGGCTTTATGGTTTTACTCCAGCAATCTCATCTCATAACGTTGTAACGAATGGAAACGTTTTAAGTAACATGATAATCCATATAGTTTTCTCTAATGTAGTGTTACTGAACTTTTTAGTGATTTATAGGCTGCCTAGCTGCTACAGGCTATTGTTATTATTTCATGCAGCCCTACATATGCCTACAACTACAAGGCACAACATATATTGGGAGTTCATATATGTAGTATATGTATGTATTTAGTAAATTTCATAATTTGAACCAGACAAATCTAAAATAGTTTCTCCTGATATCAGCATGTTCACAGCTGTTTTTTTTGTTTTCTAAAAAAGGTTTTTACAGGGACCAGCACTGATGAGTCCAGCTGACATTCACGTGAGTCTCTGTACATGAACATGGTGAAAAATCAAACACCTTGGAGATGACAGGTATGTAACCTATATGTTTTAGGAATGGCACAAAGCTGTGTGACTGTCCAAGTCTCTGTCTTTAGATCAGTGTGTTTTACTAATGTGCTTTTTTGTCTTTGGTTGTGTATCTTTTTGATTGTGTTGTAAATAACTTGGTTGTGTTGTAAATAAATCCAAACCATCTAAAAGCCATTCTTTTTTAAGTCTCTCCTCCTTCTTTGTGCAAGGCTTCTCACAATGACAGCACCTGATAGCACCTTATAGGGCTATTAGGGGAGGGCCTTTGTCTTTCTCAGGTGTGAAAACACTATATACTAATGGGTTGTTAACGCCCCTCCGCATAAAGCTTTCTTACACAAAACACGTCTTACAAATTTTAAGTCAATATATTGTCTTATCTGAATGAGTAGTCACGATGATTTTCACATAGTTTTGAAGCAAATATTCTAGGCCACATGATACAATTTTCAAAATTCTTGTGAAGAAATAATTAGTATGGGTTTAATGACCTTATTTCAGTGACAATGTTTTTTTGTTTTTTCACAAACCACGCATAAACGTCATTATCTCAAAACTAAAAACTTGTACATACATGCTGCTGACATATTACTGTAGCAGAGTTTGTGCTGAATACAGTGTAATCAGACTTTAGCCATGAAAATGTCACAAGTAACAGAAATAAGCACAAATGTCAGAGCATTTCAGAACACCTCCAGGACCCAGAAAACACCTCAGACCTCAGAGGGTTAACGGCACAGGCCCAGATGACCTATTTTTCACCCCAGCTTACCTCTACCTTCCCCTTTGCAACCCAAGCCCCAGGGGCTGACCCAAGTATGAAGTTGCCTCCAAAACAAATTTGGCCCCGGAGCTTCCCCATCCTAACTCGCTTCCCCAGGCTAGATTTTCATCCAGTAAAACCTCATCTCAACGCATCACTTGACTCCATCCTCCAAGCCATTTCCCCTAGAATCCTCCAATCATACCTGACAGCATGGAGAAGTTTTAAGTCATTCTATATCTTAGACAATTTGCCGTTTAACGATTTTCCCTGCTTTCCAACACATAATTTATTTATTATCTAAACTGCATCAAAAACCTCCAGGCTGGTTCCATTAGAGGTAAACATCACACAGACCCCCCTCCTTATCTCAAGCTACCCGCCCTGGACGCCAGAAAAAACATACCTCTGGACTTTGTGACTAAGTGTATATCCACCCTTCGCTTAGGCTATCAATCTACAAATACCGCCTTAATGTTCATCTCAGTCTTCTTTGGTTTTCTCAGGTGCTCCGAACTCCCAGAACTTCCAATTTTAATCTAAAAGTCCATCCTTTAATTTTGGATCTATCAGTTTAAGACAACGAAACAATTTCTTATTTCATTAGGCAAAGACAGATCAAACCAAAAAATAATTTCATCTTCAATCTCACATCACTTATTCAGCCTGTCCATTGTCTCTTAACTTTCATTTACTTCAGAAACTCACAGGTTGAATCCACATCCAAGCCACTTTTTGTGAATGACTCCAACCACCCCATCATGCGCTTTTGGTTAAAAGAACACCTCAAATTAATTCTCATTTAATCTGGAATTCTGACTGACAATTTCTCCAGCCATTCATTTCGTATAGGGGTGACAACCACAGTGGCCCCAAAAGGTCTCTCCCAACAGCAAATTCAAGTGCTCTATAAGTTCCAACCGCTTTCATATTAGGAAAGCCCAAGAAACCCTCATAATTTAAACTCGCACCTTCATTTTACTGACTGGCAGGGCTCACCATCCAATGCCGCAAGCTGCAGGCTTCTGTCGGATGTTGTGGGGGCTTTTCCAGTTGGACAGTTGAAATCTCTCGCACCCCCGCTCGTCTATCCGCGGGGCTCACCCGTCCGATGCCGTGAGCTGCAGCCATGTCGGGTGCTTTTGGGGCTTTTATGGTTGAAATATCTCCCGGCTCGTCTATCGTCGGGGCTCATCCCAGAATCGTTTTCACCTTTTAAGGCGGAGTGGCTCGCTTATCCGATGCTGTAAGCTGCAGGCTCCCGTCGAATAATATGTAGGCTTTTCAATAGGGTGGTGGGAGTCTCTCACGCACCCTTCCAACCTCTCCTGGGGTCTGCCCGTCCGATGCCGAGAGCTGCAGGCTTCTGTCAGATGACATGTGAGGAACACAATTTCGGACGTACTTCAAGCGCTCACACTACTACTTAATACAAAAGGCAAATTCAATTGCAAGATCGTTTGTCGCGTCCACAACGTGGTATTCCAGTGGAGACACAGAGTAACGAGTTCGCTGCCAGCAACGCTTTTTCACAGTATCCTCACGCAACTACACTTCTGTCACTTGATGCTATTAATAATATTCACTACATGCAATATTTAACTTGTAATATGTGCAGTTGCTGTTAATAATATGCAAAATGGTACAGTATGAATTTGCTATCCGTACTGCTGCTGTTAATGACATTCACGAAAATTACGATCTGAATTTGCTAAGCATAGCCTACTGCTTCTGCACAAAGGAGTCTACCTAGAATTGCTTTGTCAATGACATTTCATACAGCTGCATTGTCTACTTGGGCTACTGCTGCTGCTGCTATTATTTGGAAACATATTTTTTTCTATGCATTCTGCTGTTAAAATAATTCTCTAACATTATTTTCTGAATTTGAAAATATTCGCTAACATGCAATCTGAATTGCTATGAATTGCTAATATATATATAAACTAATTTCATAATTAATAAACTTTAAACGATTCTTAAACAATTTAAAATTTACAATTTCGTAATGAATTTCTCTGTAACCGAACCTTGTCTGAAACAACGGGTATATACACTATGCAAACAAAGGTGAACCGACTGTCACATGCCTGTTCTGTCTTGTGTTGCACATGGGTGTTTGTTATGTTGTGCCATGTGCTGTTGTGATTGTTGAACCCTCCCCCTCGTTGCCTAATTAGTGTTTGAGTTGTTCCACCTGTCCCCTCTTGATTTGTTCCCCTTTTAAATCTCCTCTTGTATGCAGTCTTTGTCGGTTCGTTGTCATACGTCTTCCCAGTTCCTTGTGGATGTTTTTATGTTCAGAGTCAGTGTTGGTTTCATGTTCATTTATTGTGTTTTCCCCCCCTCGTGGGTTTTTGATTTGTGTTTGTTCTGTTTTTGGTTAATAAATCCTCCTTGTTTTTTGCACTTGAGTTCTCTTCCCATTTTTGTGAGTGTTCCGTGACAGAACGAACCGACCTTTTGAGAACTCAGCAGCATGGAGGATTTTTGCTGGAGGTATATGGACGACGACGACTTGGATTTCCCAGATTACATCATTTCCACATTTGGATCAACCCAATTCTCTCCGATCGGCGGTGTCAGAAGGACTCCGCCAAACTTTGGTTCCAGCGGGGGGTTTTCGGACTTCTCTTCCCCAGCCAAGGAGCGGGGGAAGAGGAGATTTTCGGGGGACCCGCCAGGTAATATTTCGTGGGACCTGGGGAGGTTGTAAAGGAGGAGGAGGTGGTCGAGAGGAGGGTCAACATCACTCTCCATCCTGGCCCCCCTTCGATCCTGGACCGGTGGAAGGCAGTACTGGGCCGGCTTCTCGGCGTCATGGACGGAGGAGGAGGAGACGCCCGTCTGCCCAGCGAGAGACTCACGTCCCGTCTGCCCAGCGAGAGACTGCTCGCGCCCCGTCTGCCCAGCCAGAGACTGCTCGCGCCCCGTCTGCCCAGCGAGAGACTGCTCGCGCCCCGTCTGCCCAGCGAGAGACTGCTCGCGCCCCGTCTGCCCAGCGAGAGACTGCTCGCGCCCCGTCTGCCCAGCGAGAGACTGCTCGCGCCCCGTCTGCCCAGCGAGAGACTGCTCGCGCCCCGTCTGCCCAGCGAGAGACTGCTCGCGCCCCGTCTGCCCAGCGAGAGACTGCTCGCGCCCCGTCTGCCCAGCGAGAGACTGCTCGCGCCCCGTCTGCCCAGCGAGAGACTGCTCGCGCCCCGTCTGCCCAGCGAGAGACTGCTCGCGCCCCGTCTGCCCAGCGAGAGACTGCTCGCGCGCCCCGTCTGCCCAGCGAGAGACTGCTCGCGCCCCGTCTGCCCAGCGAGAGACTGTTCGCGTCCCGTCTGTCCAGTCTGAGACAGAGCCAGAGATCCCCTTTGGCGTGGCCGCCAAAGTTGTGACAGACTATCTGGAGCGTCTGACTCGGATCTTGGAGAGGCCGGTCTCTGCTATGCCTGTTCCAGAAGCAGAGCCAGTGCCGGTTCCTGAGCCGGAGGCAGAGCCAGTGCCGGTTCCTGAGCCGGAGGCAGAGCCAGTGCCTGTTCTAGAGCTGGAGCTCATGTCGGTTCCGGACCCAGTGCCTGTTCCAGAGCTGGAGCTCATGTCGGTTCCGGACCCAGTGTTTGTGTCTGTGTTTGTGTCTGTCCTGTGACTGTTTCTGTTCTAGTGTCTTTTCCCGAGCCGGTGTCTTTTCCCGAGCCGGTGTCTGTTCCCGAGCCGGTGTCTGTTCCCAAGCCAGTGTCTGTTCCTGAGCCGGTGTCTGGTCCTGAGAGGGCTTCACCGCCCTGGCCGCCCGAGGGGTCTGCTCCGCCCTGGCCACCCGAAAGATCTGCTCCGCCCTGGCCGCCCGAGGGGTCATTACCTAATTAGTGTTTGAGTTGTTCCACCTGTCCCCTCTTGATTTGTTCCCCTTTTAAGTCTCCTCTTGTATGCAATCTTTGTCGGTTCATTGTCATACGTCTTCCCAGTTCCATGTGGATGTTTTTATGTTCAGAGTTAGTGTTAGTTCCATGTTCATTTATTGTGTTTTCCCCCTTCGTGGGTTTTTGATTTGTGTTTGTTCTGTTTTTGGTTAATAAATCCTCCTTGTTTTTTGCACTTGAGTTCTCTTCCCATTTTTGTGAGTGTTCCGTGACACCGACCTGACGAAGTGTGGCGTGCATATGATCAGCCCCCACTCACTCAACGCATAAATAAAACCTTTAGAAAACATAAAAGCGTTGGAAATTTAAAGCAAATAAGGTGATCCCCGATTTAAAGTGTGGAAATGCCCAATTCACTTTAAAGGGTCACTCCACCTCTGGAAGATGAATGTGTATTTAATATTGGTCATTTATATAGTAGAAATGTGAAATTATTTTTGAAATTGAAGCAGTCAAGTTAAGTCATCCTCATTTATATAGCGCTTTTAACAATGTAGATTGTTTCAAAGCAGCTTTACAGAGACAAACATATAATTTAAGGTAACAAAGAATGGTTTGGTTTTATAGCAGTTCTTGAATATGTTGTTTCCAGCTAAAGTTAGTTTTGATTGATTCACTTCCGTCGAAATGATCATTTGTTATTAAATTAGGGGCCGCTAAGACGACGCCGTTCTCTCTAAATAGACTTTAAACGCGAACCTGTGATAAACGCTGATGGCGTTTACATGCGCGTTAAGAATTGATTCTATAGTTATGTGCGTTTGAATATATGTGTGCGCAGGTTCGTAATTCGCTACAAACCATGCCTAAACAAATTACTTGTCTTGCCTATAAATTTTGACGCAGAATTTTATTTTATCAATTTGGCGTAGGGACGCGAAACCGTAATTTCATAGCGCTTTATCTGTAGAGTGGATTAGGGATCCTCCATAGGGAGAGGCTAGTTGGCACTTCAGCACTGCGTTGTCATCGGGTCCAGGCGAAGGTCCTTCGTCACATCTGGAAACGCCCTGGATCCGGCAGGCTGCAGGAAAACCTCGGGATAAACAAAGACACTATTAGCGTAGATGCCATTCTTCTTATGATGTAACAAGTACATCAGGAATTATGGGAAGTGTTCCCGGTTCCGGCTGGCCTAATCTATGCAGCCTAACAATTAATTATCATCTATAATGTATTATGTATTATTCTAGACTGAGAAAAGGCAGAAAATGTATTTTTTACTCATGTGGCTGAAAGACAACAACTCCCAGAATGCACTTGCTTTGCTGCCCTTACGAGGCCACTCCCAAACCACGCCTACCGGTTACAGGCGGCAGAATCCGAAAAATTGATACAACTAGGCTTGCTTTGATGCATCATGACTCTATACATCGTGAATTAGTTGATATATTTCCATTTGAAATGGTGCTAAATTGCATTGTACCGGGATGTACTAGCCTAATTTATATAACACGACTTACACTTTCACATTAAAAATATGATGCAAGGCAGGACCATGTCAACAGTAGCCTAGTAGCTCTGCATATGAACTGTTTTCTTCCAATTGAAATTACTATTTCTCTAAGCTAATACATCTTCTATGCTAATCCATACTATAGTAACACTAAAGGTTAATAAAAAGAATCACAGCCAATGTGCGTTATAACTTTTAATAAAAAAATAATTAATATTAAAACTTATATACACTCTATATCTGTTTCCATCGGGGCACAGCGAGAGCACTGACAATGCCAGTCCGCCCCAGCTCGAGTCTGGCCGGGCTCAGGTCTCGCTCCGGCCGCCTCTCGTACCTCCATCTCCAGCAAATGTTCATATCTGTATTGCGGCTCGTACAGGTGTCGCTCCGGCCGCCACTCGTTCCTCCATCTCCCGCAACTGTTTATCGCTGTATTGCGGCTCGTACAGGTCTTGCTCCGGCCGCCTCTTGTTCCTCCATCTCCTGCAACTGTTCATTGCTGTCTTGCGGCTCGTACAGGTCTCGCTCCGGCCGCCTCTTGTTCCTCCATCTCCCGCAACTGTTCATCGCTGTAGTGCGGCTCGTACAGGTCGCCGCGAGCATCAGATTCTCGCAACAGATCTTCGAAATCCCCTTCTGCCATTTCAACTTCAAAACTATCTTCCGCCATCGTGATTTGCCTACTATACAATCTTTTTTACACAGAGCCTGTTAGCTTAGCTTCTACAGAAAAATGGCTGATACTATATTTACATTCTGTGAGTGAGATCCCGCCCCATATGGGCATGGTGAAAACATGCGGAACACTGGCTGTAGGCACTGGCACTGATCTGTGATAGGTCTGTTAGCGCATTAGGTCCAACCCCCTATGGGCGGGTTTGAAAGGGTGATTGTAGTCTTTACAGAAATCCCCCCCTCTTACACTTCCTCCAACAATGACGTAAAATTACGATTTTTGCATCATTGTAGGAGGAAGTGAAAAAGGTAAATAGCGGATTTCTCTCGTCTCAGGGGAAAATGAGAGAGTGTTGCACGACCATTCAATAGTATGACTGGGTTTCTAACAATGGAAAGCTTAATGCAAATGGGTGGAGTGTCCCTTTAACCGCGATGCTTTGACACTGTATTCTCACATAAAATACAATAGTCAACATTTGAAGTGGATCAAAACCTTTCATCAAAGTTATTAATGAATTTTGAACAATAGCTGTTGTAAAAGGACAACTTTTATGAACTTTTTGATCCACTTCAAATGTTGACTACTGTACATAAACTACTTGCTGCTGCTATAGAAACGATAAAGTAAACGCTGCTGCTTAGCAATTACTCATATCTTGAGTGCAAGACAGTGTAACATGGTGCAAGGAACGTTAACAATTTAGCTGTTGAGTTTCAGAGGAACTCTAAAAGTGCACTGCAAACAATTTACCACTGCAAGCATCCCCTGAATAGAATTGTACATTGCATTGTACAAGCATGATACATTTTTTTTTTTAAACGACCTGACGAAGTGTGGTTCTTGCATTGTTGCACATCTGATCAGGTTTCGAGAAAATGAGGTGATCCCCCGATTGAACTTTAACTGTACTTAAAACCGTGATGCTTTGACGCTGTATTCTCACACAAACTACATAAACCTCTTGCTGCTGCTGTAGACACAATAACGTAAACACTGCTGCTTATTATCTTCTTGTAATTTACTCCTATCTCTAATGTAGGAAGTATATCTTGGCACTTGGTTTTAGAATTTGTAAGTTTGCTAGTTTAGAAATTAAAAGCTGACAAATTCAATAATGCACTGAGATAAGAGAACAAACCTTCACTTATCAAGCTGGGCTATTGAGCTTTAGACGAAGTCTGAAAGTGTGCTGCAAACTGCTATAGTGAATAGGAACCAGTCATTTAAATATTGAGCAGCAGATGCGACATGAACCAATCAGCTTGTGCCAGGTAGTTAATGCTGTAAATATCATTAGCTTGCGTTAAGGACCCATTAGCCTGCACCATCTAGAGTTTCATGACAGAACTATGCATTTATACAAAGAAACTTACAAGCAATACAAATTTATATAATAACGAGCTTGTAACTTGAAAAACGTGACTATCTGATATACTGCCCCAAACACGGATCAATCTTTTCTCATGTCTGTTTCTTTTTCCTGAATAGTCAGCAAATTCAATGGAACGTTTTAATTAATCATTAAACAGCTTCTCCTGTAACAGCTGGAGAGTTAAAGGAGGCCAGTGTAATTTACAGAGTGATTTACACACAGATGCCAAATATGTTACGCCTCACAGCTGGACAGGATGCAAACACTATTCCATTTCAATTGGAAATGAAAGTATGAGTCATAATAAATTAAAAAAGTTTATTTGGCAGTTCTGTTTGTCAACTCATGGAATACTCAAGTGCCCCCCCCCCCCCCCCCCCACACACGCTGTAGTTTTTGACACATCTCAGCTGAAAGTTGAGTTGAAACAGCACCAGCAAAAGCGGTAGTGGGACAGACTCCAGAGCTCTTGGGTACTGACACGTCTAATACGTTTATCGTTAATTGCAGCCTTTAGGGACATTTACTCTTGAATTAATTAATCCATGCCAGGTCTCTGTAGATATACGATTATTTTATGAAGAGTAATATTTCACATCATTGGACACATTTCATATTCAATAAATTCAGCATCAACCATGTATCACTGTATATGGTGTACTATTTTTTATTCAAACGTTTAAAAAAAGTACACTGCAAAAAGTGTTGCTCATAAGGATCATCCCATGTTTATAAGCATAACATGTTACAGGGCAATTGCATCGTTCGGCATTGTGATGAAATCCGTCTTGCAAGGGAAAATTCAGCCCCCCAGATATTCCCAGTCAAACCAACAACAACTATAATAAAACCCCATGGCCCTCAGTAGACAGTCAATTATCATTTCAGCAGACAAAGAGAAGTTTCTCTGAATAATTCAACTAATGATCGTGAGCCAAGTCTGAAGAATAGCCATCATACTGGTTGCTTGTGATATCATGCGTCCTGTGGCATATGTTTCCCTTCACAACAGTTTCATGCCAAAGCCACTTGCTAATTAAAGACAAAACAATTACTGGCTTGTGAATTAAGTTGCACTGTGTTGAAACACTACAAATCAGATACTTTAATTGATTGTGTGGCAGTCCGGGGCCGAGAGCTGTGGAAACGGAACGAGGCTGATGGCGCGAGTGCTAATGAGCATCATCTGCGTGCAAACACCAGTCTCGAGTCTTACGGAGGAGATCCGGAGGAGTTTCGGAAGGATAAAAGGAGGAGTGACGACAGTGAAGGGGGAAACAAGACCAGGACTTGGACAATTATGCTGTGTTTTATGGTGTTTTTATGCGGAAGTCGTCAACGAGGGTCTGCCGTTTTACGTTCATTTTGTTGTTTGTTTATTCATCAGAATAAATGATCTTTTGCCGGTTCTCGTCTTCTTCTTTGAACTTGAACTCTATAGCAGGGGTTCTCAACTCCAGTCCTCGCGACCCACTGCTCTGCATATTGTGTATGTCTCCCTTATTTAACACACCTGATTCAGATCCTCAGCTCGTTAGGATATGGACGAGAGTCTACCCTAACGAGCTGAGGATCTGAATCAGGTGTGTTAAATAAGGGAGACATACACAATATGCAGAGCAGTGGGTCGCGAGGACTGGAGTTGAGAACCCCTGCTCTATAGCATATAAAACATCCTGTTACAATTTAAAAAAAAAAAAATATATACAGTATATATTGTGGGGAGGTGGGGAGGTGGGGAGGGAGGGAGGGAGGGAGGGCGTGGTCCAGCTGGTCACCGTGATTTTGCCAAGTAAGACATGGTCCTGGATCAACATATGTTGTTGATCCTGGATCAACATTCCTGTCCCAAAATGTAGTCCTTACCCAATTCCTATCCCTAAACCTAACTCTACCCATAACTTTTCCCTAAAATCAGAGGGTAATGAAAGGTGAATAACACTGATGTTTAAGTACTTCATCCTAGTTCTAAGCCTAAACGTGACATAAACTGTAAACTTGTCCCTCAAATCTGATTGGTTGATTGGAAAGTTGATCCAGGATCAACAAAGGTGTTGATCTTAGATCATGTGATACTTGGTGAAATCACGTTCACCGAGAGACCCGGGTTCGAATCCACTGTGAGACACCAATGTGTCCCTGAGCAAGACACTTAACCCCTAGTTGTTCCAGAGGCGTGTGACCTCTGAAATATAGCAATTGTAAGTCGCTTTGGATAAAAGCGTCAGCTAAATGAATAAATGTAAAGTAAGTGGGTCAATTACCAAATGACATACACCTGCGTGAAGGGAGTGGATAAAAGACACCCGAAAATGGGAATCAAGGAGAGAGAGAAGCTGTTCCGGAGCTTGCTAATCCGGGAGGTTCAGACGGCCGGGACTCCCCTGGCCAGGCCACGCCCACTCACATGTCCTTGAATAAGATGGGACCACAGGACGATCCCGAGGCCTTTCTGGACCTCTTCAAAAGAACTGCAGAGGCATGTGGGTTGCCAGAGAACAGCATGCCAGTCCAATCCAGCATATGGAGATCTGAAGCGAGCCATCCTACAGCGGGTCAGCCCAGAGCAGCAGCGTCTGTGGCCCTTCGTGATGGTTCAGCAGCTCTGGGACGTGTGCTGCAACCTTAAATAGTTTAATGACCCGATTCTTTTGGCTGGGCATTCACGAGAATGTGCACAGATGGTGCGTGGCTTGTCGTGAATGTCAGCTGGTAAATCCACCGGCCTTTCCAAAAGCGCCTTTTATCTCTTCCACTTATGCAGTTCCACTTGGAGAGAATTGGCATGGACCTCATCGGGTCATTAGAACAATCATCACGTGGTCATCGCTTTGCATTAGTCCTAATGGTTTAGGCAACGCGATACCCTAAAGCGGATGTGCTCCGCAGTATTTCGGCAAAGAGTGTAGCGGACACACTGTTTCATTTACTCTCCCGAGTGGTAATCCCGAAAGTGATTCTCACTGATCAAGGCACAGCGTTTATGTCACAAACCTTACACGAACTGTACGCAAACAGTCGGTCTGGTGGAATGATTTAATCGCACATTGAAAACCATAATTCGAAAGTTTGTTCATGGAGACGCTAAAAATTGGGACAAATGGCTGAAAACCTCTTGTTCACAGTGCGTGAGGTCCAGCAAGCCTCCACGGGGTTTTCCCCCTACAAGCTTCTTTACGGACGTCAGCCCCGTGGGGTGCTGGACGTCCTGAGAGAAACTTGGGAGGAAGGACCTTCGGATATCAGAAACGAAATTCAATATGTCATGGACCTGAGAACAAAACTCCACACATTGGGGCAGCTCTCTATGGAGAATTTGTTACAGGCCCAGACTAAACAAAGGTGGTTGTACAACAGGGGAACTCATCGAGTGGGAGATCTCAATTATGATGTAGTTGTGGCCTGAGTCGGGGGGTGGTGGGGGTATGTGGCGAGGGGGGCGTGGTTCAGCGAGGTTTGCAACGCGAGAGACAGGCAGGAGATATGCAGGTAAGTAAATGGGTATCAAAGTATCAAATTATATACACCTGTGTCTCTCTGTAGTAATTGGCGTGATGGGAGCGGATAAAAGCCACCTGGAAATGGGAATCAAGGAGAGAGGGAAGCTGTGGACTTGTGTGTATGCTGAATGCTCTGGAGAGCTGCCTGTGAACTAAGGCTACATTTACACATAGCCGGGTATTTAGAGAAACGAATATTCCCCCCCCCTCCATTTTCAATAATAACATTGTGCACACAACCTGCATAAATACGCCGCAAGCGCCATCATAACTATGCCAAACCTATGGGCGGCAGTGTTGGGAGAAGGATAAAGCCATGCAAGCCAATCAGAATCCTCAGAAACAACAAGAGAGAACCTAAAACCCTGTTTCTCCCAGTTAACATGGCAACACATAACCGGCGTTTTCAGAAATCTTCACTTTGGCCGGAGTTTTTAGAAATAATCGTTCCCTTTCGTGGGAGCTCCTACGTCTCGTCGGAGGAGTTTCAACGAACTGGGATCACGCTAGAGAGACCAATTGCCTTCAAGTGAACTAAAACGAGCCAATAATTATATTGGCATGCAATATTTGCATTCTGCGCGCTGCCTACCAGTACAGGTATAAAGCGGAAGCAAGCGCATACACATTTGCTTTTTGCTTCGGAGCCAACCAGTTGTGTACTCTGAGTGGATGAGACAACGAGTCTCTGTTTTCATGAGACCTCTCTGTGTTGGTGTTATGGCACTTCAGTGATCTTCGCAAGCTCCCGGGCGCTGGCTGTTACTGCACGCGATCTACATCTTTAAACAAAGAGCTGTTGTCACAGCTGGTATTCGGTTGAGTGCACACAGCGGGCTTGCAGTTTCCCTGCTGTGTTGCCGCGTTGATCCCTGTGTGCTTCAGCACAATAAGAGAGCGTTTCTGTAAAAGAGCAACAAGGGTGAAGATCGCGTCCTTTTCAGGATGACGTTTCACCCGTGTGTTTCTGGATGCGGTCGTTTCCTGTCCTCATTGACGGCCACGATCACTGTTTCACGTGCCTGGGCTTAAGTATGTTGAGACTGCATTCATGGGTGGTTCATGTTCTCTCATGAGAGCATGACAACGTCGGCACGTTGTTCGTCTCCCCTTTCTTGTAAAGACGTCGAGCTGCCGGCTGACAGCGCGGGCTGTCACGGCAACCCAGCGAGAATCATTCGGCGCACTAGATCCGCGTTCAAGACTCAAGTGCCTCAAACGAGGTGGAGTCCCTTTGCCTATTTCCTGATCTAGTTCCTCTTCAAAAGAGAAAAGGGCTACTTTGGCTAATAGCATTGGTGATCTGAGGATTACAGTGAGCGTTCCTCACTCCTCTAGCGCATCGCAAACATGCTGAGACTGTGTTTGTGGGTGGTTTGTGCTCTCTTATGAGAGCATGACCATGTCGGAACGTTGTTCGTCTTGCTTTTCTCACGAGGGCTTGGGCACTCAGCGTGCCGTGTGCCATCAAGGTTGATTGCCACGTTCACTATCTCGCATGCCTGGCAGCTTTCGGGTGGAATTACTGGCCCTTCTCGTGAGCGACCAAGTGTTTCATTCAGGGCTCCAGGGGAGGATCAGATGTCGATCACTGCATCTGAGAGAGGGCTGTTACACTCTGGAAATGATGATGCTGAGTTCCCACTGTAATTGGTGTGATAGCCACACTTCTCGGGTTACTCTGGGGGCACAGTGCAATGCGTATCGCCTTGCCCCGCCCCCGTGCCTGCACGGATGTGTGTGAAAAACTTTGGCAGTATGGAAGCATATTGGTGCCAATGTGGAAAGCCAAATATGCCAAAATCTGCAGGAAAAGTTTTTCCTCTCTCACTACCCTTGGTGGTGGTGTGGCTTTGCTAATGGCAGACAACCTCTTCCCTGCATGTGATGGCCACACTACAAGTCTGTGTAAGGCCAAGACACGCAGTGTATCAGGGTAGTTCTGAGTCGAGGTTGAGCTGTGCATAGTGACTGACCGTGGTTTAAATCACAGCACTGGCCCTCGGTCAGATGATGTCCCGGGGCTAAACCTTGCAGAGGTGCGAGACATCGCCAAAGTTTGCTTTCTCGATGCTCCTATCTCACAAGGTTTGCCTTTTTCGGCGACACTGTTGGAGACTGTGCCCAGCGGCTCTCCACAGTTCAGAAGCAGGCTGAGGAAACCAGTAGCTTGACCCGATGTGCTACCGGGTCACTCGTGGTTTCTCCTCAGTCCGTTTGTCGCTTGTGGAAAAGCTGTCACAGCCAGCTCTACTGTGACGTCTAGCTTTCGCAGGAAGATGGCGCCACCTGTCTCAGCAGCCCTGAGACGGACGACCCAGCGTTGGAGGATGTTGCTCTATGGGAGATGGTGTCCTCGCCTCTCCCTCCCCCGGAGGAGGACCGGGTGGAGAATCTTTGTTTCATTCTGTTCCGCCGCTGGCTCCCCGGAGTCCAGTGGTACCCACATTTTCTTAGAGCAATTTCTTCCATCTCTGGGTCTCAAGAGAGTGTGGACTGCAGTGAGCGACACTCCCATGCCTTGCCACTCCTTTCCCCCTCTTCCATCGCTCAGATCGCTCCAAGTGCGGAGCGTTGTAAGGGAAACATATATAATAATAATATGTATTTAAGGGGCCAGACAGGCCAATTTAGCTAAAAAGGAATTATCAATTTATTTATAGGGAATCTTAACAGAATTACTTACACGGCCGAGCAAATGATTAGTTCAGCGTTCATTCGAACGGGTCGTACTGTAACCTCTGCAGCGGATATAAATATCCAAATTATAGTGACACACTATTTATTAGCAAGGTAACTTAGATCAGCAGTTCAAGACATTAAATCTGTAAGCAAATAACACAAGAACAATTATCTTTAACATAAACAAGACTTTATTGATTATTCTGACACATAAAACTAATATCTAAACACACACACACACACACACACACACACACACACACACACACACACACACACACACACACACACACACACATTCATTCATTCGAGTTGCAGAAAGAAAGAGAGTGAGGAAAGAATGAGTTTTAGAGTGAGATGGTAAAATTCCAAGTTTCTATATGCACTTTAAGACATGACCTGAACGAACCATCAATCATTAATTTAACCCTTCTATCTTTTCTTAGGCGGGTAATTCAATTTTATATCAATGCACCAGTTCAGTTAAGAGTCTGGAGGCTACTTGCTTGTCCTTGAGTTGCTTTGGGGTTCCCTTTTCTCCATGTAAGAGGGGTTTCCCGGGTCCATTGCTTGGCTGGTCTTCTCGTGCCTGGGTAGATCTTGGGCAGCCAATCACGTGATGTTTTGGCGGATGGATGAAAGTCTTTGAAGTTGAAGCGGGTTTTGCAGTCGAAACGTTTGGAGGAAACTTTGCAGCAAAACTTAACTTAGAACCGAGACTTTTAACAGATAATAAAAATAAACTAAAAAGAAAGAAAAAGTGAGGCGAGTATTTAGCTTGAATTAAACTGTTGTTTTAACCCATGTTCTTCTGATCTTAATTTGGGTTCTTTGTCTTTGTTCGTCTACATGGTTACTTGTCTGGCTGTTAACTCTGTCGGCTCCATTCTTCTTCTTCTAGAGCATTCTTCTTCTTCTAGAGCATTCTTCTACTTCTTTACTATTCTTCTAGTCTAACTCTGTTTGGGTTGAAGGTTTTAAACTCCAATGTTTGTCCAGATTCCTGGATGAGTTCTGACCAATTAGACACTGTCATTATTTGAGAGGTGGCATTTTCTTCAGCTCTCATCGTAAATCATGTTTTATTTGTGATCCCCTTACTCTCCAGCTTTAGCAGAGAGTGCAAAAGACACAGTTTAGACATGATTCATATTGTAAGAACACAAAACATTTCACACAGATTTCACTCAAGCCATCTTCTGAATTAAGAACATATAATCGGATTGATAGGAATCATTCATACATCTAATAGTTATAACAATTACATGACTTGTATGTGATCCAAGCATAATAGACACATAGGTTGTAGATACAATATAGGATTATGTAGTAGAACAATGTTTGATTAGAAAAAGTCTGTCAATAATTGTTTTGGGATGATTTTATGTATTTTATATGTAAAGTGTGTTGGTGTGTAAAGTTTATGGGGTTTAAGACATTCCAGTCTGAGGTCATGGATAGTTCCTGCTGAAGTCTGTTCTGTTCATCTCTCATGGGACCTTGGTCCTTAAGTAAGATGGGGTCTGGTAGTCGCAGGGGTCAGGTGACCTCTGCTAGGGCCCTGAGCAGTACCATTTCTGAACAGATCTGTCTTGCAAAATTACCAAACGTTGACAATAAAAAGTCTTTTTGGTTGCAGAATCTCTGGAGCCTGTGGGTGATTTATGGCTCTGGGTTTGGTGATTTGAGTCTGGAATGTGAAGACTCTTTGTGGGATTATGTATGGACAAAATCACCTAAAAGTTTCAATTGTGTTTGGTTCATTCTCGTTGTCACTACAGCATTGATGCCCCTGTCTTGAGGAAAGAGATCGTCGTCCTGCTGGTGAAGGACACGATTGAGCCGGTTCCTCCAGCCGAGATGAGGTCTGGGTTCTACAGCCCTAACTTTATTGTACCCAAGCAAGGCGGTGGGTTATGGCCGATCCTGGACCTGCGAGTTTTGAATCAGGCCCTGCACAAGCTCCCGTTCAAAATGCTCACTCAAAAGTGGATCTTCGAATCCATCTCCGTCCCCAGGACTGGTTTGCAGCGATCGACCTGAAGGACGCGTACTTTCATGTCTCGATTCTTCCTCGTCACAGACCTTTTTTCGGTTTGCGTTCGGGGTTTAAGCATATCAGTACCCTTTGGCTTGGCCCTGTCGCCCCGTGTCTTCATGAAAGTCGTAGAGGCGACCATTGTTCCCAAGAGAGAACATGGCATTCGCATTCTCAACTATCTCGACGACTGGCTCATAATATCTCACTGGCGAGATCTTTTGTGCGAACACAGGGACTTGGTGCTCCAACACCTCAGCCGATTGGGGCTTCAGGTCAACTGGGACAAGAGCAAACTCTGCCCCACGCAGAGGATCTCTTATCTCGGTATGGAGTTGGACTCGGTCGGTCAGATTGTGTGCCTCACCGAGGAACGCATCCAGTCAGTGCTCAACTGCTTCAAGTCTTTTCAAGGCAAGTCTGCGGTCCCACTGAAACTCTTTCAGAGGCTCCTGGGGCATATGGCAGTTACGCCACTCGGCTTGCTTCATATGAGACCGCTTCAGCCCTGGCTTCATGATTGAGTCCCGAGATGGGCGTGGTAGAGCGGCACGTTCCAGGTCAACATTACCCCATTGTCGCCAAACCTTTAGTCCTTGGTCAGACCCTGCGTTTTTACGGGCCGGAGTGCCCTTTGTCCAGGTGTCCAGGCATGCTGTGGTTTTCACAGATGCCTCTGCCAATGGATGGGGGGCCACGTACAATGGGCATGCGGTTTCAGGTCTGTGGACGGGGCTTCATCTGCATTGGCACATCAACTGCCTAGAGTTGCAAGCAGTACACTTAGCGTTGTGCCGCCTCAATGGGCTGCTTCTGCACAAGCATGTACTGGTCCGTACAGACAGCACTGCGACCGTTGAGTACATCAACCGCCAAGGTGGAATATGCTCCCATCGTGTGTCGTGACTCGCCTGCCATCTCCTCCTATGGAGTCAGAAGCATCTGAGGTTGCTTTGGGCCATTCACATCCCGGGTGTGTTCAACCGTGTAGGAGCTTTCACGCCAGCCGCCTCTTCAGGGAGAATGGCGACGCCATGCCCAGGCGGTCCAGCTGATATGGGGAGTCTTTGGAGCCGCTCAGATAGATCGGTTTGCCTCTCCGGACACAAACCATTGCCGGCTGTTTTATTCCCTGACTGAAGGATCCCTCGGCAAGGATGCACTGGCACACTGCTGGCTCCAGGGCCTTCGCAAGTATGCGTTTCCCCCAGTGAGCCTTCTTGCACAGAGTTTGTGCAAGGTCAGGGAGAACGGGGAGCAGGTCCTGCAGCTGGACTTGGTTCGTGGAACTCATGCTCCTCGCGACAGCCCCTCCTTGGCCCATTCCTATGAGGAAGGATCTACTTTCTCAGAGACGGGGCATCCTGTGGCACCCGAGTCCAGACCTCTGAAATCTTCATGTCTGGTCCCTGGATGGGACGTGGAGGTTCTAGGTGGCCTACCACAGGCTGTGGTAGACACCATCACTTCCGCTAGAGCCCCCTCTACGAGGCGCCTCTATGCGTTGAAGTGTAACCTGTTCGTCGATTGGTGTTCTTCCCACCGGGAAAACCCTTGAACTTGCCCGATCAGAGTCGAGCTTTCATTCCTGCAAGATGGGTTGGAGCGAAGGCTGTCCCCCTCCACCCTCAAAGTGGATGTTGCCGCAATAGCCGCTCATCACGATGCAGTAGAAGGTAAGTCATTAGGAAAGCATGATCTGGTCATCAGATTCCTCAGGGGTGCCAGGAGGCTAAATCCGCCTCGTAATGCACACCCCTTACCCTCTTGGGACTTAACTTTAGTGCTCAGAGCACTCTAGAGGCCCCCTTTTGAGCCCTTGGCTACGGTTGAGTTAAATATCCTGTCGATGAAGACAGCTCTCCTGTTGGCTTTGGCTTCCTTTCAGAGGGTAGGGGATCTGCAGGCTTTTTCGATCGACGAATCGTGCCTTGAGTTCGGGCTCTGAGACCCCGGCTCGGATATGTGCCCAAGGTTCCTACCACTCTGTTTGTAGATCAGGTAGTGAACCTGCAAGCGCTGCCCCTGGAGGAGGCAGACCCAGCCCTAGCTTTTCTCTGTCCCGTCCGCGCCCTGCATTGTTACGTGGACAGAACGCAAAGCTTCAGGACCTCAGATCAGATTGCATTGCCTCCTATGTGTGACATTTGATTTACATGTGTTAGTAAAAGTAGGGGTTTGGAAGCACATAGTGAAGAGAGGTCACAAACAGAATTGTGTAGAAGTGGAGGGTAATAACAAGAAAATAATACTCAAGTGCCTTGTCGGTGTGCTTGCTCAATGGAGTTGCATAGATAGAGTCGCTGGTCTTTACACTCTTCGGTCTTCACACAATGAGGGTTTTCACTCAAGGGCTGCCACATCCCCTGCCGCGGTATACTACTTGGTTTTATACTCACTGTTACGTTCTACGTGGGGTTTGTTTTTGTTTCCACTAGTCTGTGCACGCTGATATACTTCGCACGTGTTGATAGTATGCTCATTATCCTTTTCTGTTTTTAGCTCACTCTCGGCTCGCAGGCTGTTGTGACTGGCCTAGCGGGACGTCGCTCATCGTTGGGGCGGAGCCTGGGAGCCAATCAGAGTTGCCCAGCCGGGTTCAAAAGGATGGCGTTTTCATTCATTCGCTCTCTGTCTCGGAAGCGGCCATGAGCTCAAGTAGCATTGTGAGATTACTAAAACTGTGAATTGAGATTCAGACGGTGATTGACTGACTATTAAGTGGAATGAGTTGGGTGCTGTTTGCTCTGTATCTTAGTGTTTATGTTTCAGTTTGAGCGATCGATGTATCAATGTGTATCCCAGTTTGACGCTGTGGGTTCCCATAATTCTATTCTCTGGGAAAGAGAACGACAGGTCAGTATGCCGCGGTATACATGCCCGTAGTGTTTACCTGTTAAATACACTAGGTTAGGAGTGAGCGCCACTCTGTGTATGTTTTGTTTTGGTAGATAATTTATTTAGGTGCCGCATGCACTGAAGATTTCGGTTTCCTTTTCACCTTTTCCTTTGGTTAGGTTTAGGTTTAGTATAAGGATTGTTTTGTTTATATTCTGTTTTTTTCTTTGGCGCCACTGTTTGGTTCTCTTTCCTATTATTTGAACATTATTTTTATATTTAAACATTGTAAATAGCGCACCCATGTTTTCTTCCGAACTGGAACTAGTGGCTTCGGCTTTGTGACAATAAAAATCCAGTTTGTCTTTTCAAGTTGAGTCTGTCATGGTTCTTTTCCACCGTACTCATCCATCAGCAGTATTAATAAAATAAGTGTTGCGTAACATCTCCTAGACTCTAAAAAGATCGTAACATTTAATGGGGGCTCGTCCGAGATCCTTTAGATTCTTATTATTTCCCGAGTTATATCTACTGCTGGTGTGAGTGGTGGAATGATCATGTTCAGTACTTTCCTTGTATAGTGTTGATATGCGCAGGGACTAACGGATGGGTTGGTTGATTGTTTGGTCAGTGTTAGTGATTTTGGTAGAATCAAGTATGTCTGATTTTGATTTAGACACCTTTGTGAGAGCACCTACAGTGGAGCAGTTGGATAAATGTAGGAAGGATGATTTGCTGAGTATCGCTGCTCATTTTCAGATTGCTGTTTCGAAGCAGCGGCTAAAAAAAGAGATTAGGTCTACTGTATCCCAAAGGTTGGTGGAACTAGGTGTTTTAGTGTTGCCTGCTGCAGCTGTTAGCGAAGTTTTCACTGGTGCTGACAGTCAGCCTGAGGAGGAGGAGCAGAGCGAGACGGCTGAGATGGAGGGTTCTGAAGTCAAATCCGTCTTGCCGCCCTTCGATCCTTTTTCGCCGCACTCGGAGTTTTCAGGTGGTGATGCGCGACTGAAAATGTGCATGTGCCAGATACTACTTGTGTAAAACTGCGCGTGACGCGCGAGAGACTTATTGCTGCTCAAAAGCAGGATGAAAGTCTCCAGAAGTATTTTGTTGCTGCTGTTTCCACAAAGAAATCTCGAGAGAGAAAAGCAGTATATTTTGTTGAGAATGACGTATTGATGCGTAAATGGCGTTCGGAGATTGCAGAGGATGCTGAATGGAGTAGTGTGTGTCAGATCGTGATTCCGTCATGTTATCGCCTGCAAGTTTTATCTTTAGCTCATGATCACGACCTGTCAGGACATCTAGGAATAAAGAAAACTTATCACCGAATTTTAAGACACTTCTTTTGGCCTAGATTAAAAACTGATGTTACACAATTTTGTCGCACTTGCCGCACCTGTCAGATCACTGGCAAGCCGAACCAAGTCATTCCGTGTGCTCCACTTGTTCCTATTCCAGCGATCGGAGAACCGTTTGAGCACGTTATTGTTGATTGTGTCGGCCCTTTGCCTAAGGCTAAGACCGGTAATCAGTTTTTATTGACCATAATGTGTACTGCAACTAGATTCCCCGAGGCGATCCAATTGAGAAGGATCACAGCACCTGTCGTAACTAGAGCACTTGTTAAGTTTTTTTCTACATTTGGGTTACCAAAGGTTGTGCAGACAGATCAAGGCACTAATTTTCTTTCGAGAATCTTTTCTCAAGTGTTGTCCAGTTTAAACATTTCCCATCGGGTTGCAAGTGCATATCATGCTGAGAGCCAGGGGGCACTCGAACGTTTCCATCAAACGTTAAAGTCAATGCTCAGAAAGTACTGTATGGAAACAGGAAAAGAGTGGGATGAGGGGGTACCATTACTTTTATTTGCGGTCAGAGAAGCAGTTCAAGAAAGTCTTGGATTCAGTCCTGCCGAATTAGTATTCGGACACACTGTTAGAGGACCTTTGAAAATGCTCAAAGAGAATCTATTGTCTGTTGAGTCTAGCCCGAAAATGAACGTGCTGGATTACGTGAGTAAATTCCGTGAGCGCTTGCATCAAGCTTGTTCTGTGGCCAGAGAGTCACTTGAAGTGGCTCAGGGTAAGATGAAGGGTTTTTATGACCGTAAATCTGTAGAGCGTACTTTTAGTACGGGTGATCAAGTGTTGGTGTTGCTGCCTATGGTAGGGTCCGCCTTATCAGCACAGTTCTCTGGACCATACGAGGTGGTACGTAAACTTAGTAATACTGATTATGTAATCGGAACTCCCGATAGGAAAAGGAAGACCCGTGTGTGTCACGTAAATATGATAAAGACTTTTCACAACAGGGAAGCTGTCCAGAAGGTGTCACTTGTTGAAGAAAGTATTGCTCCTATGTCATCTCCTGTGTCATCTCCTGTGTTCACTTGTGCTGCTGTCGAGATTACAGATGCGGAGGATGGAGTCGTTTTTCGTCACACTCCTCAGCAATGTGCTCGACTTAAGAATTCTGAGGTATTATCTGATCTTACATCTCATGTTTCTCATTTATCTGAACAACAAGGATGTGATATTATGCAGTTGATTGTTGATTTTCCTGCTTTGTTTAACGATGTACCTTCTCGCACTACAGTTCTGGAGCACGACATTAATGTGGGTGATGCTGCCCCAATTAAACAGCATGCGTACCGTGTAAATGCAGCAAAAAGAGAAGTGATGCGGAAAGAGGTTGAGTATTTAGTAGAGCATGGACTTGCTCGGCTCAGTTGTAGTCCCTGGAGCTCTCCATGCTTATTAGTGCCGAAAAGTGATGACACGGCGCGATTTTGTACTGATTATCGAAAAATAAATGCGGTGACGGTGCCCGACTGTTTTCCTTTACCGCGCATGGAAGATTGCGTCGATAATCTCGGTTCAGCCCGATATGTCAGTAAGCTAGACTTGCTGAAGGGCTATTGGCAGGTTCCTCTTACGAGGCGTGCTTCTGACATTTCCGCCTTTGTCACCCCTGATAGTTTTCTCCAATACTCAGTAATGGCTTTCGGCATGCGTAACGCTCCGGCCACTTTTCAGCGTCTTATTAACATCGTGTTGTCTGGAGTACCCAAGTGCAATGCCTACTTAGATGATTTAGTAGTTTACTCAAGCGGTTGGACAGAACACATTTCAACATTGCGAACCGTTTTTGAGCGTTTGGAGAAAGCCTCGTTGACTTTAAACTTAGCCAAATGTGAGTTTGGGCAGGCCACTATTACGTATCTCGGCAAGGAAGTGGGTCAAGGGGAGGTGCGCCCGTTGGAAGCGAAAGTTACGGCTATAGCTGAGTTTCCTGCTCCAACTACTCGACGAGAGCTCCGTCGATTTTTGGGGATGTCTGGCTATTACCGTGGCTTCTGTAAAAACTTTTCGACGATTGCACACCCATTAACTGCGCTTCTTAGTCCATCCCGTACATTCCGATGGTCTGAGGATTGTCAACATGCTTTTAATACGATCAAGGATCTTTTGTGTAATGCACCTGTTTTAGCTGCACCGAGCTACGACACTGCTTTTAAACTTGATGTAGATGCGAGTTCTGTTGGTGCTGGATCTGTATTGATTCAGACGGGTGAGGATGGAATTGATCACCCGGTCTGTTATTTCTCACGTAAGTTCAACAAACACCAGTTGAATTATTCGACAATTGAGAAGGAGGCATTAGCACTTTTAATGTCACTTCAATATTTCGATGTGTACGTCGGATCGAGTAGTATTCCAATCACCGTATTTACCGACCATAACCCTTTAGTTTTTTTATCACGTATGTATAATCAGAATCAGCGTTTGATGCGCTGGTCTCTGATTGTACAGGGTTACAACTTGGTAATTAAGCATAAAAAAGGTGTCGAGAATATAATAGCCGACGCCCTGTCTAGAGCTCCCGATGGTGGCATTTGAGCGAATGCATTTGATCAACTATTTGTTGAGTTACTCCATATAGTTGATTCTTAAGGGGGGAAGTGTTACGTTCTACGTGGGGTTTGTTTTTGTTTCCACTAGTCTGTGCACGCTGATATACTTCGCACGTGTTGATAGTATGCTCATTATCCTTTTCTGTTTTTAGCTCACTCTCGGCTCGCAGGCTGTTGTGACTGGCCTAGCGGGACGTCGCTCATCGTTGGGGCGGAGCCTGGGAGCCAATCAGAGTTGCCCAGCCGGGTTCAAAAGGATGGCGTTTTCATTCATTCGCTCTCTGTCTCGGAAGCGGCCATGAGCTCAAGTAGCATTGTGAGATTACTAAAACTGTGAATTGAGATTCAGACGGTGATTGACTGACTATTAAGTGGAATGAGTTGGGTGCTGTTTGCTCTGTATCTTAGTGTTTATGTTTCAGTTTGAGCGATCGATGTATCAATGTGTATCCCAGTTTGACGCTGTGGGTTCCCATAATTCTATTCTCTGGGAAAGAGAACGACAGGTCAGTATGCCGCGGTATACATGCCCGTAGTGTTTACCTGTTAAATACACTAGGTTAGGAGTGAGCGCCACTCTGTGTATGTTTTGTTTTGGTAGATAATTTATTTAGGTGCCGCATGCACTGAAGATTTCGGTTTCCTTTTCACCTTTTCCTTTGGTTAGGTTTAGGTTTAGTATAAGGATTGTTTTGTTTATATTCTGTTTTTTTCTTTGGCGCCACTGTTTGGTTCTCTTTCCTATTATTTGAACATTATTTTTATATTTAAACATTGTAAATAGCGCACCCATGTTTTCTTCCGAACTGGAACTAGTGGCTTCGGCTTTGTGACAATAAAAATCCAGTTTGTCTTTTCAAGTTGAGTCTGTCATGGTTCTTTTCCACCGTACTCATCCATCAGCAGTATTAATAAAATAAGTGTTGCGTAACATCTCCTAGACTCTAAAAAGATCGTAACACTCACCTAAAATATCGTTATTGAATACAGCTGGACATGCCTCACTACCGAAACTGCTTGATTCTGGTTACTGCTGCCAGAATCGACTTGATATGTGCGGGAGAAAATTGTGCCTGCATCGTGACCCAAACGACTTCTAGAAAAGTAGTTCTCTAAACTGGAGAAAGCATACGCTTCTTGGTGTTGAGTCTCAACTCCAAGCACTTTTTGTGGTCGACCACGGCATCTTAATGCCGAGCTGCCATCTCGGCGAGGGGATAACTCTAGGCAGAATGAAATAAACTGATATTGGTATGCTTCACCCCCAAAAACGAAACCCATGAACTTCCTATATTTTATGGAAGCATGGAAATAATAAAGTAGGATCGGTTCTCAGACTTGTTTTGAGTCACGATAAGCACAAACGTCAGCATCTTGAACCTGAATCTCTTAAGAGAACGGTTCAAGTGACGCAGATCTATAATGGCATGCCATCCTCCAACAACCAAACAGATTTTTCTACTGCCCCCCTCAGAGGGAACAAACTCTGCAAGGCTGTAACAAAAAAAATCAAGAAGACTCTCAACAAGAATTCTCTTCTTGTTCCATTACCAGAGCCTGCTCGGGGTCGACCACTGAGGGAAGTACCCCGTTGAATTGAAACGGACGAGAACCATCTAATATCTGCAGGACTCACTGAGACACGTTTAACAGAAGTTCCCACGCTGCCAGATGGACTAATAAAGGAACCAGTCTCCTGAGACTGGCCTCTGGTGTATTGCGAGTTGTAAACTCTGTGCCCTGAAGCAAATGACTGGCAGGGATCAACCGAACTGGCTCCTCTAGTAACCTCCTCGAGGGATGCGAGCCTCTCAGTGTTGCAACGTCCCCGGGTGTACAATGAGATCTGAGCTTCCAGAGATCTGAAAACCAGTGCGCCCTGAAGCACCAAGGGTGAAAGGGTTAGCATAATGGTCCCCGACGGCACCAAGGAGAAACAGGCACCATATAATGAGGTGTATAATGAGGTGTAAAATTACTCATTATTTTCTCGAGACTACTTACTCTTGAGACTGACTTCTAGTGTAGGTTGAGTAATATTCCCGTCGTCCTGAAATGGCTTGCCGGGAGGGGATCACCGAATATACTTCTCCAATACCCCTTCAGAGGGAGTGAGCCTCCCAGTTCTGGCATTGTTAGGTAGAGACTGGGTCACACTCACTGGAGACCACTGCACCCCGAAGCGCTAGAGGTGGTGGGGTTGGCATAATGGTCCCCTTTCATATGGACATCTAGACTTGTCAAAGACAGACAGCTATTCACCATTTCATTTCGCAAAATTAAATGCAGCCAAAAAACAACCAGACAAGTGAATACAGTCTGGATGAAAGGCTGAATATAGTGTATTAATATAGACATCTAACTTCTCAAAGCTGGATGACTATTACACTATTTGATTCCTCAGAATCAAATGCAACCAAAGATTAACCAGACTGTTACATTCACCATCTATAGTGCCCTTTATTTCCACCAGAGTGTGCTACTTCCTTCTTGGTTATCTCAATATGGACTACATCTCCCATAACCCATTGCCCGGACTCATTATCCATGATTGCTTCCACCT
The DNA here is from genome assembly GCA_036326025.1 of Chrosomus eos. Lineage (NCBI taxonomy): Eukaryota > Metazoa > Chordata > Actinopteri > Cypriniformes > Leuciscidae > Chrosomus > Chrosomus eos. The sequence goes on from CM070839.1 coordinate 26,604,935, forward strand.
GTGTGTCATTACTTTGTTTAGCTTACCCTTTATAAGCCTGTTCAATTCAAACATTCATCGCTTCTTCGAGTCTTGTATGTGTGTGACACTTTCACACAAGAAACATGTTTTACCATGCTATTTAATACTATGATTTTATGTATAATAGTGTTAATGGGTTTACATGTTTTTAGTCCATTTTATTACTCTTACCATTTTAAGTTTTTGTATGTCTTTAGGCAATGTTTGGTTGGCATTTCATGTCACATAACAGGAAGCAGGAAATACATACAATTTATAAGAGAGCAGCATGGCAACCAAAAGAGGGGGGATTCACAAACAGTCTCAACTTACCTGGATTGTGGAGTTTACAATCTGTGGACTTACATTTCCAGAAACAACTTCAAACTTTTGGATTACACTATCCTTGGAATGTATATACACTAGTGGGCACTCAAATTGGGACTTCTCAACACACTAGGATTCTTGGACTTTTTCAATGTATGGTGATTTGGACTCTATACTTTTAACAGACTGAATTTTTCTAATTTAATTGTGTTGCTTTAAAGTCTCATGTGAACATGGTAAATACGCCATTCTTATTTAACCGTATCTCTGTTTATGTCTCATCCTTTTAACCACTGACTAAATGATCTCACACAGTAAAGTCTGACCCCATTTTAATATTTTTGTAACCCTTCTGATTTGAAAGAACGTTGCATGTGTATAACTGCCTTTTTGAGCCATTATATCCTGTTTCTCCCATGTCCTGGTTCTTTTGATTCTGTTTGCCTGTTTCTCTGGATTTCTGTTTGCCTCAACCCTGAACCTTATAATTTGAATACATCCTGCGTTTGGACCCTCAAGATTCATGATGTTGTGTTGCCAGCTTCCTTTTATAGCTTCCGCCTTGTGTCGGCACACGTCATGAGGTGATGCAGCACCAATCAAGATTGGACTAGTTCCACAGTGCTTCAGACGCAGTCACGCTGAAGGCGTTCTCCAAAGCATCAGCTGGGACACAGTGCGAGGACCATATGAAATAGCAAGTCAAACCTCAAATCAGTCTTTGTTCTTCCCTCTAATTGATAGAAGTGTGTAGTACATTCTATAGAGACTTTCTATTCCCCGAATAGTGATGTCAAACAATAAATGTACTATAGGATCTAGAAAAAAAATATGATTATGATTAAACCAGAAAATGACAACAATTTGAGAACAGAAACAATTTCTAAAGCTTGGGCTCCTAAACATTATATTGATCACATCTAAGGCGGTTATTGTAAATTAAATGCCTAAACCAAATGATTATTGAGTCAGTCTTAATGTCAGTCTTAATCGGTCTTAATGAGTCTTCTCCACTAGGCTACTGTCAAAAGCACTGACCCCATCTGATTGGTCATGGCGGTGGTGTTAATGTTGCTGAGAAAACAGGACACAGGTTTAATTCATTTGAAGTGCTTGTGCTAAATGTTAAACTCTCAAATATAAGAAAAAAAAATCCCTTTATAAGCAGTCTTGCTTTGGAAACCGTGTATAGACCTCCAGGGTCTATTGAATCCTAAAGGAGTTTCCTCCAAAGGATTTTCTCTGAGATCTATTGGTCACCGTCGATAAAGCATTGATTGTGGGAGATTTTGAACACAAAATCTAGAGCGCAAATGGCAACAAACTCATTTAGAGGTCTTTAGAATCACATGGAAAGACAGCTCTTCCCACTATAAAAAGTCTCTACAAGCAACCAGACAGCTGCTTTTCTAGCTTTTGAGACAGACAGCAGCAGTTATTTATAGGCTGCTGTCATCTATGCACGGATCTATACAACATTTGGATAATGTTTGAAAACGCTAGTGTGGACGGAGATCGTTTTGATATGAAAACGCCATTTTCAAATGTGTCCGGATTAATGTAGACGTAGCCTTAGGTTAATTGTGCAGGCAATTTTTTTTGCTGTTGTATATTGAATTTGGGGAGTATTTTTGTTCATTTTGGTGACATTTTTCCCCAAAATGCCCAAGCCCCCAAAAATTTCAACCCTGGATTAAAGCCATATAGAGACCAGAATGTCAAAAAGAGTTTAAAGATTGGCCAGTATGCAACCACCTAGCAACAACACAAAAACACGCAAATGCATAGCGATGACACACTTACAATACCGTAGTATTGTGGCAGCAAGTTTTACATTGGCAGGAACCACTCACATTTTCTCAAAAATATAAAAATCAAGTTTTGTTTCGCACTCTGTTTGGTGCCGCTACTGGCACAGAAATTACACACTTCAACCTTTAAGCAACTAAATCAATGAAAGCAGACATACAGTGGCATATAAAGTCATTTTTAAGAAAAATCCAGCAACAACCACCAGCAGAGAGAGCAGTAAAAGGGGAAGAATCTTAAATTGCAGGTTCTGTCCATCAGCTGTTGTGTTGTAAACTCGGAGGACGGGCAGAAGAAGCCCAGCTATGCGGCTCCTACCTGGGCTGCTAATTTCAGCTGATAGGTGACAGTGCCTCACTCCGGTCCATATCCAGCACACACCTGCACTCTAAACCTGCTATCTGTATTGACGGGGTGCTATTGCTGTGGCTTAGAGCAGCCCTGGTTTATAAAGCAGACTATTAGTGAGAAAAAGGTTTAAACAATCCACAAAAGAACTCTGAATGAACTGAAAAGTACTGAAAAACAATGGAAGGGTGAAGAACAGACATGGAGAGGATGTTAAGAGACAAGCTCACCCCAGCGCACAGTCATGCTCTGCAAACCTGAAATCAGCGGCTATGTCCGTCCTTTAAACCAGCGGCACGCCAAACGTTGCTATCAGCTTTTCTACCGCTACTGTCAATCAGTGTCATTCTGGATCAACAATGCAGAACCCCTCCATACCTCCAACCCTTCCCTGGGCAGAATTCCCCACAAACTCTCTACACATTTATTTATTTATTTAATAGTGGCCGCAGATCAATAAAACTATTCTTTTCTGCAGCAACATCAGGTTCCCATATCAGAAAGAGTTGCCTGCCAGAGAAAGACCCTGTCCTGTTTTAACTTTTAGCGCACAGGATACCCCTTTAACTTCATTTCACTATTGTACCGTTTTTGCAATAAATACTTGTGACTGTACTTTTATTTGCCTGTTAACAGACAACTGAAACCAATGGAGTACCCTGAAAGTGACACAAAGGGGTCTTGCCCGTTGTTGTTGGGAGTGGGAATGTGTTTTTGTGGGAATGTCTATACCTCAGTAAGGTTGTGAGGCAAAGTCCAGTTGGTTTCAAACACCTAGTTTATCAGTTCTGTCCTCCAAAAAAAATTCCAGTATCTTCATATTTGTGTAATAGCTGGACTACAAATACAATAAAAACACAACACAATAAAAACAACATACATAAATTCAGGCAAGAGTCTACAATATAATAAACATTATTTGTTGGCTAGAATAATGATTTGATATTTATGTATGTTGCTTCTTAAACGTTTGCTGTTTTAGAATTTTTTTATTATTATATCATTATTTTTTTGCTAAAAAGCATGTAATAGGCTTCTTAGATGCTTCCGTTGTGACAAATCACCTTACTGAGTGAGACAAAAATGGGTGTTCAGAAACCTGTATTTTTTCTCCCTGGTCAATAACAGTGCATCACATGATTGATTTTTTTTTTTGTTTAAAATGTATGTTTTATACACTTGGACTGAGATGGACTTCAAACTGAAATGGACTTCACCTGCGATTGGGTCTCTGTGATTCCTACTGATGCGTGGAGGTGGTGTGTTTCGCTCTACTGCATGCTATGGTCCTTCATCCGGCCTACCTGATTCCACCTGCCTGCCTACCTGACGGTGTTTGTCGCATGGTTGCTGCGGACAAAGCGTCTTTGATGGGAGGATTTCGTGGTGTTCCTGTTCTCTGTTTGGGATCCAGGTGTTTGTACTTATTCGGGCTGAATGGCATTCGAGATGCAGTTTGAAGCGGGTTGCTAGTTGTAATAATAATAATAATAGATTTTATTTGTAAAAGCACTTTACATTTTAAGAAAAAAACTCAAAGTGCTACAGGTACATTTTTAAAATTCATAAGATCTGCTAAAAAGTAATGTCTTTAGTCCCTTTTTAAAAGTCTCGATGGTCTGTGGTGACCTCAGATGGTCCGGGAGGGCATTCCAAATCCGGGGAGCGGCAGAGCAAAAAGCACGATCGCCCATTGTGCCAGTTTAGTTTTTGGTATTAAAAGGCGGTTTGAGTTTTGTGATCGGAGGGATCGTGCAGTAGAAACAGGGGTAAATAGTTATTTCAGGTAGGGGGGTGCGTTTCCATAAATGCATAGTTGTAGCTACCCACTTCATGAGGGACTACTCTACGTACTTCATTTTACTCTGCTGCTCATTCTGTATAGACTGTTGGTCAGAAATTTGTATATTTATTGAGGGTTAGTTGCATGTAATTATGCATAATTTACTGTTATTATTATGGTAACATGTAACATATGTAACAAGGAACAAAAAGACTATCAGCCCCTACACTCTTAAAAATAAAGATTCTTTATTGTCATCGATGGTTCCATGAGAAACATTTAACATCTTTTTTTCCCATTCCATTGTACAAAAGGTTCTTTATAGTGGAAAAAGGTCCTTTATATTCAGAACTGTTCACTGAAAGGTTCTTTCAGGAACCAAAAATGGAGTGTTAAATGGTAAATGGTAAATGGACTGCATTTATATATAGCGCTTTCACAGACCTAATGGCCACCAAAGTGCTTTGCATATTGCCTCTCATTCACCCATTCATACACACATTCATTCACTGACAGCGGTGTTAACCCACCCTTAAAACTAACCATGCAATCCTGTCCCTAACCTTACCTGTATTCCACCTCAATAGCAGTAAAAGTGTTTTGCAATACAAAAAGAACACAATTACATTGTTCCAAACAATTATTCATTATTAGTAGTTTTAGTCATTATTTTATGCAAGTATAGGCACATAATATAAAGTGGGACTAAAATTGTACTTGTAGTCAAGACTTTTTTTTTTTTTTTTTTTTTTTACAGAAGATATACTTTAATAAGTAATTTAATTTAGATTGTCAGAGCCATCAACAATAAAAATATATCTAACAGTTTTTAAAAATAAATAAAAATCTCCATCAGGCTCTCAAGGCTGCACAATTTATTTTCTTTGTCATTGTTTACAGAGAAATAAATAAAGGAAATGAAAACAGAACACTATTCGGATGGATCTTTTGACATTTCCAAGGTAGCTAAATATGTATATGTACAGTATCAATAGTTGTGCTTGTGTGCAACAGGGCATCCAACTTCATATTCAGAGTCTTCTCTTCTGTTTTTTTTTTCTTTTTTTCTAATAAGATGGACATTTTTATATATTTCACATGTAGTGTTATTTATTATTATTATTATTATTATTATTATTATTATTATGTTTACGACTTTTTTATCTTTGAACAGAAAAAGCAGCCTGTCAGGTAAAGATCCCATTTGACACATGGCTGAGAGAGAGAAAGGGAGGCAGAAACAGCTGAAATGCAGGAGGACAGAGAAATGGGACCCAGCAAGAGAAAGATGGGACAGAAAGACAGAAAACGAGAGAGACAGAAAGTTGCTGCACACTGCATTGTCTAACCTCTCTCCGAGCGCATGTAGCAGCAGTGACACCATGTCATTATAGAACACCGCAGGCATCTGCTCCCAGAGAGAGAGAGACGGAGGCCAGCATGACAAACACAGACTCGTGCAACTGTTTACTGTAAGTTTAATGATCATAACCATGACTGGCAGTCATAATAATAACTAGGGCATCACTTATGATCTGTGACGCCTCTCATTACTGTGGCTGGCAGAGTGAAGTTTGAACACGCAGGCGATGTAAACACTTTTAAGCCTGATCCCTGATCAACATCAAGAAAGTTTAGTCCAAGTCATTAATGCGCATACACTATTTCATTGCAGTACCTTGTAGCGCACTGTATTTAAAATGCATGTAGTTTACATATGTTTACTATATGTAGAGTAATACTTAAGCAATACAGATGTTAAATATATGATCTTTTTTTTGTTAATTAGCTCTTTAAAAAATATGTTACTGAGAAGAGTTTTATAAAATGAATAGCTTAAAATTATTTTTGAATAATGAAACGTCAATATATTTACACATGTAACAATGTTTCTTTTCCTGAAAGAAATTCTAATTCCAAGGAATAAAATGGGGTTTTTATATTGCTAAATAAAAGCATGAAAATGTCATGATTACGTCATTGCTTGATCATTGCAAAATTTTGATTTCTCTGATCTACATATGTGCATTTTAAGATGATTTGAAGGCCAAAAAAATTGGATAACAGCTTAAAACCATGTCACTGGGCAGCTTATTATTTTTCTCTCCTCATCAGCATCACACTCTTTTTCTCTTTTTTTTATCTTGCCCTGTCTCTTCCCCTCCTAAAGCTGAGCTTTGACTGATACAGGCTTTTCTTTTTTGTCTGTCTGTGAAGAAAGTAAAAATAGGGTCATCTGATAGGTTGATTTTGCCTATGAATAATTTTTTCAGACGCGTTTATTTACTGAAAGCTAAGCTAGGTAATTAAGTTTATTAAATGCATTCACAATATGTAGGCTACACATTACGAACATACACATGCATTGTCTTTAATAGAAACCGCAGTTGGTGGAAATTGGGGGTCAGTGCTCCCTCTCTCCTGATTATTGATCACCGGCACCTGTCCCTCATCACCGCATTACTCAGAACAGGCAAATAAGCACACACCTCTCAGTCACAATTCGTCTGGTCTTGAATGTGAATACAGGCTCCTTACCTGGGTGTCGCTTGTAACCCCATATGAAAGAAAAATCAAAAGTGTGATCTCTTTAATGTCTCAATTGTTTGTCCTAGACAGAAATGAGGTTGCTTTAACATCAAATGGAGACTTTTGCTTGAGTCTCCTTGCTTCTTACTCTTGTCTCCTGACACAAAAACTCAAACAATTTCACATTTGTCTCCATAAAAGTTTTAGAAGAGATATCAATTACATCACACACTGTGCTCAGACCTTTCTCCTAAACTAAAGACTCCAATGGTCTCACATTTTTGTCAAAAATTCAGAAGAGATCTCGGTAACATCACACACTGTGTTCAGACATCAGCCATGTAATGTGCCTTTTAGCAAAGAAGGCTCCTTGGTTACCTTCCCTGTAGCAATTTTCCTGATTTTTTTTCCTGACGTTGAGATCTCATCTAAACTTTTGAAGAAACAAGTGTGAGACCATTGGAGTCTTTAGTTTAGCACAGTGTATGATGTACCGAGATCTCTTCTGAAACTTTTAAGGAGACAAATGGGACAGTGTTAAGATTTGTGTCTCAGGAGACAAGTGTGAGAAGCCTGAGATTCAAGTTAAAGTCTCCATTTGATGTTAATGTAACCTCATTTATGTCTAGCAGAAACATTTGAGACGTTAAATGTTTTATTTTTCTTTCCTCTGGGTAGCTTCTATGTCATTCATGCACTCCATTCCAATCAAGCACAATACATGCACTGTCACAATGATTTAGCAGAGGACATCATGACCTGTTTTTACATGGATGCAAAATGGGTTGTACATGACAAACTTTGGAATGTTAAACAAAGAAAAAAAGGTTATGTAACAATCATGAAGCACTGGAACACTGGTATTACAAACATAGTAATGTTAAACGAAGAAAAAAAGGTTATGTAACAATCATGAAGCACTGGAACAGCGGTATTACAAACATAGTAATGTTAAACGAAGAAAAAAAAGGTTATGTAACAACCATGAAGGAGTGGAACACTGGCATTACATTTGTTAAAAATAAAGTATTTATCTGAAACGAAATATCTAACACTTGAATATGCATTTACACAAGGCACTTGTGGCAAGCAGGACGGGGTCGAGAGCAGTGGGAATGGAGGAAGGATGGTGGCGCGAGAGTTAATGAGCATCACCTGCACGCCACAGCCTCGAGTCTCTCGGAGGAGCTCCAGAAAGATGGGAGGAGGAGTGATGACAATGCAATCAAGAGAGGAACAGGCCTGGACTATTTAAGTTGTGGTTTATGTTTGTGCAGAAGTCGTCCGTGAGGGCCTGCCACCTTACTTTCAGTTAGTTGTTTGTTTATTTTGATATTAAAGGTCACCAGGGGCCTATACCATGAAGCCGGTTTAGGTGGCTAGTCAGCTATGTTTCAGTTTAGTTTGCGCTAACCCTGGGTTCATCGCCATAGTAACTCACACTCCACGACTAACCTGGTCCGGGGAGGTTATGATCCAGGTAAGAGATCTTAAACTGAACTTGGACCAATCAGCTGTGAGCAAAGCGACACATGTCTGATAGGATAAAGTCACTGCACCTGTTTCTACTCCAAATTAAGGTCACTACATAGCAAATGATTTTCGAAGACGAAATTATCTGGCTTTTACTAATACTTATTTAGAATAAAAATGTTGTATTATTTAGATATTATTTATGTAATTATTATAACCTTAATCGATCATACATGTACAATTTTAGTTAAACAATTTTTTATTATGCACAGTTTAAATGAATACATATATAAAAGTAATATTATGCTTTAGAATCAATAGATCAACTATACAATTACTACATGTGAGCTTAAATGTTCAATTCTCTCTATACCTTTATCAATTGTATAAACTAACTTCACAACTTTTACTTGCACTGATATAGCAAGACTTTTTAGTTATCCTCTTTCATAGACAGCTTTTTTCTTCTTCCTGTGTAAATTTTGTTTAAATTCTTAATATTTTTCAATCTTGTAATATTCTAGCAAAAGAGAGAAGTGAATCTCACTGCTTCTCTCGCGAGAAATTAATCGCGGTTTCACTCGTTCTCAGCATGTGATTGGCTGTTCGCTACTGATGTCACACCTAAACTCCTAAACTCAGGATCAAAGCCTGAGTTGACAGAGAAAGTTGATGATCAGCATCATGGTACCAACAAAGCCTGGTTGGATTGGTTTGGTGTTGTCAACTCAAAACTAATCCTGTAACCCTGAGTTTGTTCAACTACCATCATGGTACAGGCCCCTGTTCAGTTACCATGCACAACATTTCCCAGCATCCCTCCTTCCGATCACCTGTGCAGTCAGTAATCATCGCCAGCTGTCACCCATCACCTCATCACCCGAGCACCAGTGAAAAGGGGTGCTTCTCATTTCTTATTTGTGCATCCTCGTTTCTTTTCCTCGCTTCCTTTCCTCGCGTCTCAGCTCCACCCCCTGTAGGACGCGAGGAAAGGCTGCAAGGAAAGAAAATGAGGACGGAGGAATCGAATGAAAGCTGTTTTATACATTGGAATACTTGATCACTCGAGCGTCACTTCGCAGCGTCATCAGCAGCGCTAAAAGGATCTGCCCATATGTTGTTGAAGCTTGTTTATTTAAGAAATTCATAATAAATAACAATAAAGAAGCTGTGAGATGTGTGGTTTATATAAACTGCAAGGGTAAAGTATAAATTAAAATGATTGTGACAGATGTGAAGGGGGAGGAGAATTGATGCGTGCGTCACGTTTAGTCGATAAAACACTTCCGCATAGGATACACCTGTGTATCCTCGCTTATAACTCCTCTGGAAGCCTCCTCACTCCTCGATCCTCGCCTCCACTGTGTGCAATTAGAGAATTGAGATGTCCTTCAAGATGGCTGAGCTCAATCAGTTTCCGGGTTATAGGATGGAGGACGGAGGAGCGAGGAGACGAGGAGGGATATTGAGAAGCACCCATGGACTCCACACACACACACCTGTCCCAGTTTCTGGTCTCCAGTTCCTCATCCTCCTCCAATCTCTGTGATCTCGTCCTGCAAAGGAAAAAGTAAAGTTCATTCATTTATCAGTAACTTTGTAACGTGTGTGTGTGTGTGTGTGTGTGGCAACTCACCTTCCATCAGTCATCGTCTGCTTCTCTCATCTGCCTGCAAATTCTTTCATTGCCTTTTCAGATTGTACAAATAAAGCATTTGGATTATTTTGAAATATACCCATCTGTCTGTGTTTGTGATTCCCTGACATGATCACATTACATGTGTCGCATGTAATACTCAACATCACTCAATTAAATCAAGTAAATCTCTCATTTCATTCAATTATAACTAGTAAATAAATATTTCGTACATTAATTCTTGTAGAACACCACTTTTTTCATATATTTATAAAAGCATGTGTGCATTAAAGGGTACCTATCATGGATTTTTGAAAATTACCTTTCATGTAGTGTGTAACATAGATCTAAGTGAACAAAAACATCCTGCAAAGTTTTAAATATGAAAGTTCACCGTATACAAAGTTATTGTCTCTCAAAAGTAAGAGTCGACTCTGAGTCGCTGATATGAATCGATAGACGAACGATGCACTTTCGTACGTCACTTGCACAAGTTATTTGAATTCGACACGCCCACTCAGTGCGCGCGCCCAGCAGACAGAGAAACCTGACAACAACATGTCGACGAGACTCTGTTCTGAAGTGCGAATCAAAAGCAAACTTTTTTTTCACTGCCCAGGGACAAGCATGTGAAGACTCAGTGGCTAGAGTTTATATTTACAACTATACCACACAAGTATAGCCACCTTGAGCTGTGTTCGCGTTATTTTAATGACGATCGCTTCACAAACACAAATGCTGTGTGGATTATGGTGTATTCGAGTCGCCTGATACTGAAGGAACGTTCAATACCAAGTTTATTTGGATCAGCTTCCTCCTCCGAATCACAACCTGTAAGTACTATTAATAATTGTTGCTTTTATGTGTGTGTGTGTGTGTGTGTGGTGTGTGTGTGTGTGTGTGTGTGTGTGTGTGTGTGTGTGTGTGTGTGGTGTGTGCGTGTGTGAGAGAGTGAGAGTTACGCTCAGCAGCTTCTAGGTCTCCGATGTCATTTTTTTTGTTTTTTGAAATATGTGAAATTATGTGAAGCGTATTGTAGTACTGCAGTGCTTTATCAATATGTTTAAGCTTTGGCTAACGCAAAATATAACTGACTGCGTCATCTGACCAATCACCGCCGATTAGCGGCACGCAAAGGCGGGGTTTGAAAAATGAGTCGTCAAACGAATCATTAGGAGTCGGTGAGCAAATCAGGTAAAAATAAATGCATATTATAAAACAACAAAAGTGTTTTTTGTCATTGCATGCATGTAAAACTGTTGTTGGGGACTCCCAGAACATTATTAGGAACATTTTAAATGCCATAATAGGTACCCTTTAAAAAAATCTATGATACAGCATTAGGCATTTTTAAAAACTATATATATAATTTGTTTGCACATACAGGTAATGTAAAAAACATCCAATACATCACAAAAATCCATTAAATGTGTAATATAATTCAATTTCATCCATTCAGCAGCAAGGACCTTCTCGACATTGTTAGTATATTAGCAGCACAATTGTAATCTTTAAGGTTAACTAGCTAGATAAGCACACTGGAATTATCTACAAAGGTTTGGATATGTAGTTTGAGCTGAATGAATTCCACAAAAATAATATCAAAAATGCGTTGCCTTGCTAAGATTGTAATGTGTGTGTTGTAATTTGGCAACCATAAACTACAGTTAAGCTTATGAACTACAGAATAATTATTTATTTTGTTGATGATGATAATGATAGTTATTATTATTACCAAATTTAACTATTCATATATATTTATCACATTACTTCTTTGCATTTTGTTGTACCAGTTGTGAAATCACTGAAACACCAGCTTCTCTAGTAAATTATTTGCAGTTAATCTTAAATGTGAAAAAGTCCAATAACACCGTATCTGTTAATAAGGATTGTTGTTATTATTATTATTATTATTATTATTATATCCTTCTCTGAGGTTTACCTAAAACTTGATTTTAAACTTTATTTATAAATTTATTTACTTTTTCAAAGATTTTTCAACCTTTGATTGCCAAGTTTAATTAATTTGTGGTCTAACCTTGGCATCTATTTCTTAAGTCTTTATTCAGCAGCTGAATGCCACACACACAAACAATTAAAAGATAACTTTGGCATTTTTTTTTCTTTTATTCTGTTGAACGCCCAACAATAGAATTGAGAAAGAGAAAATTTTAAAAGCAGCTCGCACTGATTAGCGTATTGAGCCTGAAAAGTGAGATTTTGATCATCAAACCATCGTATGTGGGAGTAAATTTTGACTGGCAAACACTTTTCCCTTCACACAATTTTTTGAAACGACCCGATATGCTGACGTCCTTCACAGTTCTGACTTCACAGAGTCTAAGCTCATATGACAATCATGCAAAACAAATCCTACAAAATATATTATATATAGAGATAAAACAATAGATTTCATTTTAAAGCAATTCCAATTTCTACCACCCTTCAAATCAGCTAAGATCAACTATATGCCAGGTAACTTAATGCCAACATGGATTTATCCCAATCAAACATGACAAAAAGCACCTTACACAAAGAATGTCCATCAAAACTCTCCCAATTTCCTGCATGTTGTATAATAAATAACCCCTGCATGAAAATACCAAGAGACATGCAACTTTGATCTGCTACCATTCGGCTGAGGGCTGTGTAGGATTTGCTAGTTTCTTCAAGGCGACTGATGCAGCCGCGATTGTAGCGGTGGGAGTAGGAGACTCCACTCGGGAAAAGACAAAGAGAATGTATTGCCCATGCTGACTAGGGAGTGTGGGGGAGGACTAGGCATGTGTTCTAGTTAATGACATGTCACCAACCGGGATGAAAGGTCAAAACTTAACACAGTTCACAGGAAAGAATACTACATTACTTGTGTTGTTGCCATACTCTAAGGGCTTCCTGCAGAATGCGAGAATGTGTCACGCTGTGGTTTGCACTGAGTAGATTAACTGATGTCTGCTGCTGGGAGCCTCATTGGTCCGAAAAATGATGAGCTTGCTGAATCTGTTTATAAAACTGCTTCCTTTCATCTTTTTAGGTTCTTTTTTGTTTTGCCACATGTGCTAAAGATAAAACAAACTTTAGTTTTGGTAAAGCAAGGACACATCTGGTTAGAAACTCTCGTCATGTGTCATCCGTGTCGTCTGCGAAACATATCACAATCTTAATGCCAGAAACATACTAGACACAAATGCTGTAGGTCCCACTGTACATACGTAACTTGCGTTTACTGTTACTGTGGCTGTAAGAAACTTCACTGCTCAATAAGGCAGAGTTACCTTCAAGTGTTTGTCCCAGCATATGTGTTGTTATGCAGGTAGCTGTAAAGTTTGAACTAACTTTACCTAATCCTACTCTTCAATAATTTCTTCAAAATGTTGCTCCACTATGATAGTAGCTGACTTAAAACCGAAAAAACCTCCCCAGCTTAATACCTGTCATAATAACTCTCAGAACACAAGGTTGCATTATAAATTGCAGTCTGACATGAAGCGTAAGTCACACTTAAATACACAAAAAAAATCACAACAATCTCAATTTTGCCAAGTAAAGAAATGGCTTGAAACTTCAATTGGACTCCAAAATGTAAAGTTATAAACAACAAATTAAAGTCAATGCTAATTGAAAATGTTTATAAAACTGAACTGCATCTTATAGAAACTAAAAGGCTTGTCTTTGAAAAATTTGACATGGACTCCAATTAAAAAAACTTGAGTCTTGTTAGAGACAAAATGAAGCTTGTTGTGTTTTTATTCACATACTTCCATAGCATGTTGTTGAAGTTTTTTTTGTCATCTGTCCTGATGTTCATTTTTTCAGTTGTTAAGTCTGGTGACAAATTATATAATTAGCTCAAGTGATTTTTAAGCAATAACAAGTAGATTTGTTGTGTGTTGGCTCATCCGTTAGAAGACCAGAGTGTCTCTCTGCAGGTGTATTTGTGAGATGAAGTGATTTGTTTGCGCCTTGTGTACAGCATCTGTTTGTTTCCCCTCACCATTCAGGCAATCTAAACATTATAATACACCTCCGCTGCCCAACACCATGCTCAAAGATTTCTATGTGGAGACTGTCAGACCACAGTTTAGAGACTAGATGTCACTTCTGTAGAAGATAAACGGATGTTCTGCTGCTCCTGAGGACACTTCCTGAACCATTATTCTCTCACGCCTTCAGGGCCACTGGCTCACACGGCTCTCCATCTTTGAAATTTAATTGCTCAGTCTTCCCAGACTTCTGGTTAAACTTAACATTGTCCTCCAGGTAAATCAGAGATTGGCTGAGATAAAGTGGACTCTCTCCCTTACTCTGAGCCCAACTGATGCATATAAACCCCCAACTTCTGAAACCAACCAACCTATACAGCATAGCACCTTCATTCTTCTTACTTATAAGATCATTTGTAACCTCTGCACTTATTGTTACTAAAGACAACATGAGGATGGGAAGCCAGTCATTGATGAAAATGTATGGGAGAAGTATTCAACATGCCGTCATGAAGGGTAACTCCTGTATTTCAATTATGATCCAAAAACACTATTGGCATATACATTACCCTCTCTTTACAACAGTCCATACTCTTGGACACGCATGCATGTTAGTGGACCAACCGGATTTTTTTTTTTTTTAAATCATGATTTGAACTAAAGAGCCACAAGCTTGGCAACTGATTTTAAGATTTTAGCCCTTTTCTATGTACTTGTATGATAGGACATTTTTCCAAATAATTATTACAGACTATGGTCAAAAAGCCCACCAAGTGGACAGACATTATTACATAAAGCACTTTACCATAACTTCCTTTTCCTCACTAATATATCTTATAATACTAACATTAATATGCAGTATTTAGTCAAAAAGTTGGACACACCTCATTCGTTTTAATTATTAAATGTGGAAAATTATATTGATAACACAACTAGATGTATGGGGGTTGTGTTGTGACAAATAAACAATCTCAGCCTATCAAAAACAGAAGCACACAATTATGTTTATGTCTGCTATTTTCAAGCATTAAGATTAAGATAATATCCCCTATTAGATAATATGTGTGGATTAATGAATAACACATCCCCTATTAGATAATATGTGTGGATTAATGAATAACACTGTCTTTATACTTTAATAAATATGTTAAAACACTTATAAAATAGCATAGGTGCTTTCTAAAAATCCATTTCATATAGAATGTGGCCATTGACTGCATTCAATATAGCCAAATAAAAATATAAAAGGCTGGGGGAAACGTCCATGGTTCCTTTGGACGACAGCTGATCTGTCCATCTACTGTCTATTGTTGTAAATGTCAGGTCTTAAAGGAGCTGCTACATCAGACATCAGGTCTCCAGGGAGCTCTGGAGTGTGTGATTTCACACTCCACTCTTGAGCAGATGAGAGGGACCTGTGGACATCCACTCGGGAGAGACGAGATTCACATACAATCCTCACATGCCTTCAGCTTTCTATGAGTTCAGCTCAATTTTAATCACTCTTACAAAGGCCTCTGCACTCTCTCAATATGTGGTTGAAAATTCATGTGAGAATACAATAGGAATGTGTTTGTCTAATGTGCAAAACTAAAAAGAAACTTCAGCAATGCTTTTTGATATTTTGCCACGACTGAAGTGGAAATATTATTTGTATCCTATATATTTTAACAGTATACAAAAGCGTATAATCCTCACATGCCTTTTTTTCTATGAGTTCAGCTCAATTGCTATATTATGTATAGTTTTACTAATCAAATTACCATATGCAAAAGTTTTGCATAAGTAAATATACTATCACTAATAATTGTGCAGAATTTCAAGAAAAGCATTTGTGTACTGAGCACTGAACATGGACTAGTACATGACCTTAATAACCAAAGCTTGTAAACACAATATCATTTATAGATCATCTCAACCCTGAATTGCAATTTTTAGTCCACTGGTCTTCTTCATTTATCATCCATGTGATAATACTGCCTTTTATGAAAACACTTTTGCTCAGCTTTCCTGAAGGGTGAAATCATTTGTAAGCTCTAGTTTGCGTTTTGAAGAGCACATTAATCATTAGGGACAGTTGGACTATATGTAAATTAATGGCATAGTGGTGCTAAAACTTTGACAAATTGCAGTTTCCTCTTTTCCTTCAACAAAAGGAAAGCCCTCTGTTATTTTAATGACCCTAAAAAATCCAGAAGCTCATAGTTACATGTCCACCCTTTAGCATAGCAGGTCCTCCCTTAGGAACATCATTAGGAGAATCAGTCAATACAGCCCATTTGGAAAGTAGTACGGTAGAGTGCATGAGAGAGAGAGAGAGAGAGAGAGAGAGAGAGAGAGAGAGAGAGAGAGAGAGAGAGAGAGAGAGAGAGAGAGAGAGAGAGAGAGAGAGAGAGAGAGAGAGAGAGAGAGAGAGAGAGAGAGAGAGAGAGAAAATAAAATTGAGTTATATATCTTAAGTACTATATAAATATAAAAAAGTAAATATCATATTGTAAAAATATATTATATTAGATATTAAATATTTAATAATTCAGTAATGATTATTCACCAACCTCTTTGGTTTTTCCCTTATTTAACCCTGAAGTCCCATTAGTAAGACTTAAGTACCCCTTCATCAACACTAAACCATAATTGTATTCATTGAACTACTGGAGTGCATTTTGCAGTATCATTAAATCATCAAAATGTTAATTATTACAGTGATACACATTTCAATTAAACAATCTATTGTCAAAATTAGGGATGCACCGATACCGATACCAGTATCGGTATAGGGCCCGATACTAAGCTCATGTACTTGTACTCGTACTCGTAAAAATGCCCCGATACCAACAACCGATACCAGGCAGCATGTGTACAGTCAGTGTCAGAAATTATAATGGGGATAAAAAAAGAAGGCTGTATATATATGAAATAAATGTATCTTATCAGTGGAATATTAAACAGAATATATTAACGCGTCGTCTATATAACTATATGGTGCGCAATTAAGCTGATAAGAGAAAAACGCGCAGAGGATTGAGCGCTACGACACAGACGCGCGAGCTGGTCGAGCGCATCCCTTTTTCACAGACGTCAGTGGAAAGTTTGTAGTTCAGTCGGATGTCAATGGCAAATCAAGTAAATCGAGGCATGTAGCTTATTAATAACGTTAACTGACGAGAGAGAGAGAGAGAGAGAGAGAGAGAGAGAGAGAGAGAGAGAGAGAGAGAGAGAGAGAGAGAGAGAGAGAGAGAGAGCTTCTGTTGAATGCTGTTGATTGCGGATCGTTCACTCAGCACGTGTTATTTGGATTAAAACTAAATCGTATATGTAAGTAAAACATGAACTGTTACCTTACTTATGTTTAACGAATGGTTGCCTACATTATTACAGGACATTTGCAGGTCAAGAATTTCCATGAACTTCCATATCAAACATCCACAGCGCGCGCCCCGAAAACCACCAGACAGCGCGCAAATACTGAATGGAAGTCTTTCACGCATTGCGCTTGTAAGGAGGAATTCACACAAAACTATGTAAAAACACCTGTCTTGGCGAGTATCCTAGTAAAAGTCTGTTATATATATCTCAAGTGAACGTAGACCGTATAATTCAAATGGCGGCAGTGCGTTTGTGCGTTCGGCCTTAAAGGGGCGGCACTTTATTAATTCTGCTGCTGTGTTTTAATGGTAATCAAACAAAGGACAAATAAATTACTCTCTGCTCGTGGCTAAATAGGCTACCTCTATCAACTTTACAAAAAGATCCATATATATTTAGTTTATACAGTAATATGCAGTGCATGAAATATATATTTGTTGAACTAATTAAGTTTAAATTTAATAAACTAATATGATTGATATTATTTTGGTTTCTCTACCAATACATTTAAAAATGACAAATGCATGAATTGAAAATTAAAAATACAGGTATCGGTTACGGTATCAGTATCGGCGAGTACCAAAAATGAAAGTATCGGTATCGGACTCGGTCTGGAAAAAGTGGTATCGGTGCATCCCTAGTCAAAATTGATTTTGCATTTAGCAGTTTGCATTGTTGCTTTCTTTCAAAATGAAAGCAGAAATGTATCATCTGCAATTGTGTGCAATTGGCTGAGACATTTGTTGGGAAAAACATAAGGAAACAGTGTTGAGTTAAATGTGTTAATATCTAAATGTATATTTTTTTGTAATTAGATTTTTTTATGTAAATCCATAAAAAAAAACTTTTTTTACAAAAAATAACCCCTGCAGGTTTTAACAAAAAAAAAAAAAAAAAGACCAAAATCGTTCCATGTATACATCCTGGAGCCTGCTTAAGTATCCCCTGGGTTACATGCACCCATTGTTTGGAATCATTGATCTAGAGCACTAAATATTTTGTACTAAAGGGCTGACAAAAACTGCTCTTTGAATCTGTGAATATTAGCTGGGCTGGGCATAAAATCAATATCTAAAGGCGTTGGAGCTAAACCTTGTCAGTGGATCTAAATGGCCCTGCACACCCTGTGCTCAAATGCAATCATATACTCACCTCAAACACATACAATTTAGTTCTGTCTACAGGATATTTTCCCAGATAGTCATATCATGGTCAGGTGTGGTTTTGATAAACTGCAGGTGGGTTTTTTATGGCTAATTTGTAATTAACATGGCACCTAATGTATTACAACATTGGTTAATGCATAATTTAGCTATTAGGTCATACACGTCCCTTAGTAGAATGTCTACTTTTACTGATTCCAATTTATAAGGGTGTTTATTATAATTTCACACTTTTCAGCTTGTTGCAGCCATTGTACAATAATTTGGTAACCTGAATCATATACAGTGTAGATGTATAGTTATGTCCAATCAAGTATTATTCCTGATTGAGGCTTCAATAAATATGTGGGGTTACATTTTAGTTTAGTCATGCAACACAAAATTTTGTGGCACAGAAGTCTTTAAGAACTCTTTAAGCAACACCTTAGACATGATTCAGTAGAGGCTGGTGGCATTAGCTATGCGTAAGTTACAAATTAGCCTTGTTTTGACAGAAATGGGCACTGAGTTACAACTTACATACTACTAAATATTTTTTGTAGCACCATTATAAGTAGATAAAGCGTAACTACATATAAATTAAATTTTTACGGAAGCCTCCGATCAGGAGTAACAGTTGGAACAAAATAGCAGACTGAGCCTACCTCTACATTAATCCGGATACATTTGAAAACAGCGTTTTCGTTTAAAAACGCTCTCCGTCCACACTAGCGGTTTCAGGCATTGTCCGATGTTTCAGTGTGGATGAGAAACTTTAGGAAAACGCCTGAAAAAGCTAAATTCACCTTACTGCTTATGCGTGAAACCTCACAAAAGCTCACTGAGATGATACAGACTGAAAAAAAATAATAAACTTATTGCGCAATTTTTCTGACAGGATAATTTTATTTAACAAAATATCTCACCATTCATTATGCGTCCAGGTCGCACTCAGTCACCATATGTTTGGTCTAAATTCTAACAGCCGGAAAAATGGAGCGCAACTGGAAAAAAACAAAACTAGACATTTTTCGGATTTTGTGGAGAGAGAGCACGATTGCAAACAGAAAAGCCTTAAAAACTGCTAGATCTGCTTAGAAGAAAACAAACACAAACCCAGGTATTTATTTGACACAGTGGCTAAATTAACAAGAAATAAAACTTCTACTTCTGAAGTTTCCAAAGAGATTTATGAACTTCTTTACTTACAATATTGATAATATTGGAGAGAAAATTATGCAACCATCTACTACAGTATCACACCAGGCATGTGCATTGTAGTGTCCCTGAGGACAAATTCCATTCATCCATTGCAATAGGAGAGGAAGAATTGTCTAAACTCGTTAAATCATCTAAATCAACCGATACCGACAAAGCTACTGAAAGAAATGCTTCCAGAGGTCATAGATCCTCTTCTTAATATCATTAATTCATCTTTGTCACTAGGATATGTACCAAAAACTTTTAAGATGGCTATGATTAAACCTCTGTTTTAAAAACGCAACTCGATCCTAGAGAAATACAGGCCGATCTCAAATCTACAGTACCTTTTTTGTCAAAGATACTAGAAAAGGCAGTATCCTCACAACTATGTTCCTTTTTAGAAAGAAATGGTATCTGCGAGGATTTCCAGTCAGGATTTAGACCGTACCATAGTACTGAGACAGCTCTCATTAGAGTTACAAATGATTTGCTCTTATCATCCGATTGTGGTTGAATCTCTCTATTAGTGTTCCCTATCAGTTTGTCACTCTTTACGTACACCGTGACCGACGAATAGGAATCTCGCTAGAGAGGCCAATCTACTTCGAGTGAAACTAAATGAGCCAATGCACATTGGCCTGCAATAATTTGCATCAGCTGTTCAGCCACGCAGCACTGATATATAATAAGCAGAAGGTGCGATTACACTTCAGCTTTTGCTTCGGAGCAGAGCATTTCAATGCTGTTTAATCTACTGAGTGATCAAACAACGAGCAAGCTCTTCAGGAGAATCTCCCGTGTCTGGTGTGGGCGATACAGCGCGGAAGCGGGGTCGACTTTCTTTCTCTCTTCTGTCTCCATCAGGCTCGGCTATGCAATTCAATATGCCTGGCGTCCCCCAAGTTTCGGGCCATCCACTCCACTACAGTGAGAGCAGCCGATTCCCATGTCTTGCGGGCGGAGATCGCAGTCCCACTGGCGAAGGACGCGACAGAGACGGGCCCTCCAGCCGATATGAGGTCAAGGTACTACAGTCCCTACTTCATCTTACCCAAGAAAGGCAGTGGGTTAAGACCGATCTTGGACCTGCGAGTCTCCACAAGCTACCGTTCAAAATGCTCACACAGAGACACATTTTCGAATGCATCCGTCCCCAAGATTGGTTTGCAGCAATCAGCCTGAAGGACACGTACTTTCATGTCTTGATTCTTCCATGACACAGGGGGTTTTTGCGCTTTGCGTTTGAGGGTCAAGCAAATTAGTACAAGGTCCTGCCCTTTGGGCTGTCCCTGTCTCCCTGTGTCTTCATGAAAGTCACGGTTCCCATAAAAGAACAGGATAGATAGTTTGCATCCTCAACTATCTCGACGACTGGCTCATACTAGCACACTCTCGAGATCAGTTATGCGAACACAGGGACCATGTGCTCAGGGGCCTCATTCAGTTGGGTCTTCAGGTCAACTGGGAAAAGAGCAAACTTGCCCCCGTGCACAGGATCTCTTTTCTCGGTATGGAGTTGGAATCAGGAGGAATGCACTCAGTCATTGCTGAACTGCTTGAACACGTTCAAAGGCAGGACGGCGGTCCCACTGAAATTCTTTTCAGTATATGGCAGCCGCAGCGGCAGCAGCGGTAACTCTGCTCGGGCTGCTCCATATGAGAACGATTCGCATCACGACACTCACACGGCACTCACAACTCATGCAGTGTCAGGGGTGTGGATGGGCACTGCTGTGGCACATCAACTGCCTTGAGTTGCTAGCAGTACATCTCGCTCTGAGCTGCTTAAAAAGGCCGCTCCCGGTTCTTCTGGTCAAATCAGCGCAGGGCTGTGTTTGAGATATGACTGTCACTCACAGTTCGTACACACGCCACAGAGCCCCCCTCCCCACTTGCGCACTTTACAATATATACGCACTGACGAGCACAAACTCGATGGGAGGGTGCTCGGTGGCAGTGGGGGAGGGGCATGAGAGTTGTAAACATTAAACATTTTGGCTAAGTCCCCTCAATCTGCCAGACTTGCCGACTGCAACTTTAAGTAAGAACTTATAAATGGCCAGTGCAACCCTAGCCTGATGAAAATGCTTTCGCTACCAATCAAATAGTGCGCTGCAAACCTGTTGCCTTTTGGCAAAATTCACCTTTTTTTTATGACAAATATTTATGGTAAAGGAGTGGCAAAATATGTCCATAATTGTTTTTTTTACCTTCTTTCATTCAATGACATATTTTATTATGCTTTTTCAAATACTACCTTTCATGCAGTGTGCATAGCTGTAAAATGTCTGCAAAGTGCACAAAAAATAAATAAAGAAAGAATTTTTCCTAAAAGAAAGAATCGATTCTGAACTGCTGAAACGAGTCATCAGCAATTCCAGTTTTTAATCTTGTTACAGAGGCCTACGTAACAATATAACAAATCTGCATAATGCCCGCGTAGAACACCTACTTTGACCCACATTCAAACACTGTAGTTGTAGCTGAGACTGGAAGAGTTTGGCTCGTGTTGTCGACATCTCGAGAAGACGCTGTTTTCAGCTCTGCAAATCCACTTTGCATGCACTTCAAAAGGATGAGGATTCACGCTGGAATTGATATGGTAATATTGACACCATCATTACTATTCCTATGACTGTGTATACATTCATTGAGGAAGCCTTCGGAGCTGAAATTTAGATATGGTAAAAGACGTTTAGTTTCCAACAAGTGCTGTAAGGGTTGCCGTGATTTTGCCTAGACAGATATGATCTTGGATCAACGTCTATTGTTGATCCTGGAACAACATTCCTGCCCAAAAACATAGTCCTAACGCTATCCCTACCCCTAAACCTAACACTGTAAATGTGCAGTAAAAAAAAGGCAGCTATGGTTGCCAGAAATGTACCGTAAATAGCACGGTAGCAACATTTTAGGTTTTACAGACTTACCTTAAATTTACAAAAAAAACCCCACCTTATTTCATTAACTGATATAATGTTACTTCACCAACCTCCTGAGTTACTAACTTGCAATCTGTTTTGTACCTTTGTAATACTCTGACAACCTAACTTTCTGTTAGTAACCAATTAACAGTTTTTTTTATCGTAGCATTTTTACAGTCTTTTATCATTAAAATCTCTATAATTTTTTACAGTGTACCCAAACTTATCCCTAAAATCAGAGGGAAACGCTAGATAAAAAAAACTGATGTAAAAGCACCGTAACCCTGATTCTAAGCCTAAACTTGATATTAAAGGACAACTCCGGCACAAAATGTTTAATTACACATTGGTACGTAGTCAACCGTTCTCTGAGATTTGTTTTCATGATAATCGAATGTAAAGAGTTTTATCTCTAAAAACTCTTCAGCTTATAATGCTAGTATATGGGGTATAGAGTAATGAAAATGAAAATTGCTAGTTAATACCACTAACAAGGCTCAAAATAGCCCAACACTAACATGGTAGCTTACCGAGGGTCCCTACATGCAAACCGAAGCATTGAGAACGTTGTATGTGTACAGACAGTTTAATAAGAAGATACTTTATAAAGACAATCCACTTCGCGTATACATGCAGGAGCCATCCGACAAGTCGAATCATGAATGCCGAGCCAGTGTGCTGGTGAGATGTGAATGAGCCAGAAGTTGTGATAAGGTGAGCGAACAGTATTTATTTTCTCTGTTGTGTTCAGTGCTTCTCTTATGCGCTCAGTGCTTTCTTCCGGAAACAATGGACCATATGAGATTCCAAGATAGTTCAGCGCACTTGGCTCGGCATTCATGATTCGACTGGTCGAGACTGTTTTCCAAAGATGGCTCCTGCCTGTATACGCGAAGTGGACTGTCATTATAAAATATCTTCTTATTAAACTGTCTGTACACTTACAACGTTCTCAATGCTTCGGTTTGCATGTAGGGACCCTCGTTAAGCTACCGTGTTAGTGTTGGGATATTTTAAACCTTGTTAGTGGTATTCACTAGCAATTTTTATTTTCATTACTCTATGCCCCATATACTAGCGTTACAAGCTAAACAGTTTTTAGAGATAAAACTCTTTACATTCGATTTTCATGAAAACAAATCTCAGAGAACGGTTGACTATGTACCAATGTGTAATTAGACCAAAGGTTCATTTTGTGCCGGAGTTGTCCTTTAACAACTTGTCCCTCAGATCTGATTGGTTGTTTGAAATGTTGTTCCAGGTTCAACCAGGATTATGATCCAGGTACATGTTCTACTTGGTGGAATCACGTAAACCTGCTGTAAGCAGTAGACCAAACATAACAAACCAATCAGAGAAATAGATTTGAGTAAAGAAGGGGTTCAGAAAGACTGAATCTTTGAATGAAGCACTTTCAGACTATTTGAGAAATTAGGTGATATGCAATGTATAATATGAGAAAATGTTTGACCTTAGATGGAGGAAAATGTATTGTAGGAGACATAATAGCATAATAGCGGCACTTTAAATCCATATAATGCTGACTTTAGCAAAAATGCCTATACTAACAAAGATGACATCCAATTTCTCCTTGCTGTGTACAAACTTTATGGTCTAAATTAATTGAATACACTTCAGAATACACTGAACCTTTTTTCACCTCTCATGAGTTTGCAAGTATGTCAACAACTTTGCTGCAGTCAAGTTTTGTCTTGCTGTCAGAGAAGAAGTTTGGTCATAAGCCAAACTTATTGGTGGTCAAGGAAATGAAGATTGAGTATTCATACCTGGCTACAATCTATTGTCGGACTCCCTGGGAAATTTTTACAAGCTCAATTCAATATATGGTGAAACATAGCAATATATCCTTTGCCAATTAGTGGAGTGAGTCAGGTTTTATTCCATAGGTGAATTTTGGTCTAAAGTAAAGTTCAACCTCAAATTACTCCTTCTGCAAATAATCTGCACCATTTTAATTCATGAAATCCCCAATTTAAGACCATATTTGGCTCTTCCAACCACCATAGAGAGGTAACCCATCCGGGCTGCTTACTTTTCGCGGCCACAGCTTTAGCGTCTGTTTTACATATGAGTTGAGTGTATACTGTCAATTGGCTCTAGTGAGCTGTCCAGCTTTAAGGGTGTGAGACAGAGCCAATGAAAACAGCATATCTTTCAGTGGCTCCTTTCCAAAATGCAATTTAGTGTGTCATCTATGGAAATCTGTATGAGGTAGACAGATGATTATGCTTAAAGTACTTGCAGCAAATATTGTGAGAAAGACTGCATTCAGCCAGAAACAAACTGTTTTCAAGAATTCCATGGTAACCTAACTCTGTAACTGAAGAAATATTACAAAAGCAGTCGCTAAATATAATGTACCAAACGCAAGAGCGATATTTTAGTCTTTTCAGGCATGTTTACAGCCACTTATCTACAAATCAATCATCAAACCTGAGATTCAACAAACATAATCGTACACTCCAAAAAAAATCTCACCTACTGAGTTTCAGAGGCTGTGGCCAGAATGGCATACTTCCATACTAATTTTACTTGACCTGTTAATACTAACACATACTATTCTATTATATTTCTGTTCTACAGGGGTTGGACAATGAAACTGAAACACCTGGTTTTAGACCACAATAATTTATTAGTATGGTGTAGGGCCTCCTTTTGCGGCCAATACAGCGTCAATTCGTCTTGGGAATGACATATAAAAGTCCTGCACTGTGGTCAGAGGGATTTTAAAGCCATTCTTCTTGCAGGATAGTGGCCAGGTCACGACGTGATGCTGGTGGAGGAAAATGTTTCCTGACTCGCTCCTCCAAAACACTCCAAAGGGGCTCAATAATATTTAGATCTGGTGACTGTGCAGGCCATGGGAGATGTTCAACTTCACTTTCATGTTCATCAAACCAATCTTTCACCAGTCTTGCTGTGTGTATTGGTGCATTGTCATCCTGATACACGGTACAAAACTGTGCTCTTACCCTGCTAATTGGACCTTCACAGTCTGCTCTTATTGGTTCAATGTGCAATTAATGAAGATTGGCCACCAGGCTGGTCCAATTTAGCCATGAAACCTCCCACACTAAAATGAGAGGTGTTTCAGTTTCATTGTCCAACCCCTGTATTTGTTTATATTATATTTCTGTTCTATTTATTTATAAAAATTGATTTGTTATTTATTTATTTATATTGTTTTTACAAACAGTTAAAAGATAGAGGCCCAAAACTGGTCCAGTGGAAAGATTTATTGCTCAGTGGTTGCTTTTCCTTAGCTTAGGAGACTTAGTTGTGATTCTTACATATCTCTCATCTTAGGATCAATAGAATTTCAGATGTTTCTTCTAAAAGTCTTTAGGAGAAAAAAAAAAATAGATACAAATGAGACATGATAAATACTTGAGAGACAAAGAGTCAAAACTGAGAACGTGCTGGAAAAAATCTCTGATAAATGAGACTAAAGGAGTCCAAAATGAGAATAGGCTGTGAGAAACATGGTATATTGGGCCCTATTTTAACTATCTGAAACGCAAGTGCGCAAAGCGCAAGTAACTTTGTGGGCGGAGTAGCTTCATTATTCATAGGTGTGGTTTGGGCGTAACGTGAAATAAACCAATCAGAGCGTCATCCAACATACCCTTTAAGAAAAGGTGCGCATGTTGCATGGCGGATTGTTATTATTATGGCGCGTGCACCAGGCGTGCTTCAGAATCGGTTCACAGCCGATGAGATCGATGTTCTCGTCAGGGCCGTAAAAGAAAGAGAAGTGACATTGGGGATGGGACAACCCCACCCAAATCAATAGAAAAAAAATATGAGAAAGCTCAACTTAACTGGTAAGTTAAAGAGTAAGGTTTTTAATGTACTTACATTATGGTAAAGGTGATTTCGCAGTCTTCAGATTTTTTTTCCCTAGTTCTTGACGGACAAACTAATTTGTCAGATGTCCTTATATAGATATGTGTCTTGCCACTATTGGGCAAACAGGTCTGATCCGTCAATTTGCCTGAAAAATTACCAATATACACTGGTAAATGTGTAAGCTAGATTTATGCCTATTTTTTCACATCTTCATGGACACCACACTGATTTCCCTCATATGGTAATATATTTCCTTGTTATAATGTATGATTTGCAAAAATAAAAACTGCTGCATCTGTGTTGATGAGAGAATCAAACTGTGTGCGTGTTGTGCACCCGCTACATTATGGCCAAGCATGCGCGCTTAAAATAGCATTATGAACAACGCGCAACGCGCCATTGATTTTAGACCAGGTTTTTTTTGGTCAGTGGCGGAATTGTTTTCTGGAACTGCAAAATAGCACTAGGGAATGTTTGCGCCGAAACACGCCTCATTTTTGCGCCGACCCGCCCAGGGAGCGCAAGTTCATTTCCTAGTTTACTGACGCGCGTCTGTGGAGGGAAAAGCCCGCTTTGCGCGGGTGCAAAATAGGAATGATACATGCGTCAGTGTACAAAGTCAATTGCGCTGGGTGCAAGATAGGGCCCATTGTCTTGCAGAGGTTGCTCTTTTTTATTAATATTATCATTTTATGCTATTTTGGTTTTTCACCTTTAATGGACAGGTCAGTTGGATGAGAGACAGGAAACGCCTGTGGAGAGACGACTCGACGCCTGTGAAGAGACGACTCAACGCCGGCGATATGTTATGCCCTAAATTAATACATGATTAACTAACTGTATTTTTCTATGTACATTTCTGAAATGCACTTTCTGTAAAGCTGCTTTGAGACAATGTGTATTGTGAAAAGCGCTATACAAATAAATTTGAATTGAATTGAAACAATAAGTAAGTAAGTAAGTAAGTAAGTAAGTAAAAACTTTATTGTCCCACGGAGGGAAATTTGTGTTGGGCCATCACCCATGCTGCTGTCAGTATACAGTTAACATACAACAAACATACAAACTAGACAATGTTAATAATAAACATTTGCATAAGTTACAACTCTATACCGCCATCATTTAACATCTTTACAGACACTGGGATAAATGAGTTTTTAAATCTATTCAATCTGCAGCGAGGAACTCTAAACCTCCTCCCAGAATGCAGCAGCTCGTAATCTGTGTACAGGATATGCGACGGATCGCCCACAATCTTTTTAACTTGCGTTAAGGTAGCCTGTTCATAGAGGGTCTGCAATGATGTCTGTTCTTTGACTCCAATAATTTTCCAAGCAGTGTGGATCATCCGTACCAGTTTAGTTCTACGTGCTACGGACAGATTACCAAACCAGACTACAATGCTAAATCTAATTAAACTCTCGAAGACTGCCTGATAAAAAAGTATCATAAACCTCTGATCCACACCGTAAAGTCTAAGACGTCGTAAAAAGTGCAACCATTGTTGTAATCTACTGCAAAGACTATCTACATGGATATTCCATGTCAGTAAATTATCAAAAAAGACCCCAAGATATTTATGTGAAGGGACCTGTATGATGGTTTCATTGTGGATAATCACAGGCCTGTGATCACCAACTCCTCTTGGGTCGAACACCATTTCATTCGTCTTAATGACATTCAGAGCTAGGTGGTTATCCTCGCACCAGAAGAACCTCGCAATAGAAGAGGCGAGAAGGGAACAGGAGCAGGAAAGTACCTTTAGCTGGGACTCGAACAGAGGTGCTGCTGTGCCTTGATGTTGATGTGCTGCTCACAAGGCTATGGCTCTGACAGAGGTTTATCTAAGCTCAGGATACTAAGTGGTGATTCTCTTATATTCTCGTATTCTCTTGACTTAGCATACACATAACACATTATAAACTTCTATAATTCAATGTTAGGCTGCATAGATTAGGTCAGCTTAGATTTTAACCTGGAACACTCCCCATAAATTCTGATGGTCTTGTTACATCATAAGAAGAATGGCGTCTACGCTAATATTAGTCTCTCTGTTTATCCCGAGGTTTACCGCAGTCTGCCGGATCCAAGCCGTATCCAGATCTGATGAAGGACCTGCGCCTGGACATGGCGACAACGCAGTTTGTCCAAGAACAATTTAAGCACATAACCTGTACTCTATTCCTTGATATTCTATTCTCAAATTCTAAACTGCGCTCTATTCTCTTATTGTGTGCTAGCAATTAAGAGTAAAGTTAACCTTAATTCTGCACAACTTTACTCACATAGGCTTAAACTTTGAATTTATGGATTGTTTTTTACTTTAGTGCCTTTCAAATACTTGACTTTATTTAAATACACAATTTGTAAAGATGTTATGGTCTCTTCTAAACTTTAAAGTAAAAAAAGAAAAGTCTGAGCCTATCTGTGATGGTGTAGATATATTGTCTGACACTTTGGAGGAAACAAATATGAGACCCTGGGAGTCTTTAGTTTAGGAGAAAAATCTGAGCTCAGTATGTGATTGTTACGGGTGTGGTGCAGGCAGATCAGAATCAGAATCAGAATCAACTTTATTGCCAAGTAGTGCTTTCACACACAAGGAATGTGCTTCGGTAGCAAGATGCAGAGATGGGGGACTCGAGTCACATGACTTGACTCGAGTCAGACTCGAGTCGCAAATTTAAGGACTTGAGACTTGCTTGACTAAATTAAGACTTGACTTTGACTTGAGATCCAATGACTTGTGACTTGACTTGACTTGAACTGTATGACTCGAGAATGAGTCGATATACATTTTTATATAAATCATCGCAACATCAATTGATGAACAAAATGAAAGCAACGGAACCATTGACGTCAGTCATCAGATTCTGTGTGATTGCGTGACGCTGCACGAGCCCAGAAAAAACATACATCGCGGTGAGCGCGCTAAATACAAAAACATCTCCCAGCATCGTTTCTTTTTGGATATAAACACTAGAAATTGACCATATTCATACAAGAAGATTTGCTGTACGCATAATAACTGGCAAGGGATATCGGATGACCATCACAACCTCGAACAGTCGAACTTCATTCACCACGTCTAAAAGTAAGCTATGGCTTGTTTATGTTTGTTATAGTTAATTTGACTATCTTTAAATCTAGAGAGAATATTGCTCAAAATAGCATGGCTCTTTATACAGATGTTTTCAAATGTAGCTTAATGTTGTCAATATTCAAATGATAATTAATGATGGCATATGTTTTCTATAACATTTGCCACATTTCTTTTTAAACCATGCTTTAAAGCCAAATATGTCGTTCTTTCCAATGACGAAAAACAACAAAGAAAACTTAGTTTTGTCGTTTATGTTTCTCTTAAAGCAGGGTTAGATGTTATCAGGGGTTGATGGCAAAAAATGCCAGCAGAATTAATATGAACCCAAAATTCAAAAGGTGGAAAAATTGCCCTAGTTATTTTCATAATTATAACATATGATATTAAAAAATATTTCCAGAATATTGGCGCGATTTCAAATGTGATGATTTTATAAAACAGTTCATTAAACAAAGAGTGAATATTGTGATGTGACATTTTAGACATAATATTCCAAATATTCTCTGTTTTTGCTCTATTTCTCCAATGGCAATAGTTCCAAACAAGCCACAGAAAGAGTTATGCGTTTTTGTGATTCAGTGACTTTGAATCTGCCGTTTTGAACATAAGTTAAATGAATGCTTCTATAGCCCTATTCGCACTGGATTAGTATTATCTGGGGACCTCGTGTGATTTAGAAATTACCCCGCCACATCTGAATTTCGTGTGGCGCATTCGCACGGGATAACCGAAGCCTGTGATTTAACTCAAATTTACCGACTTATCTCCCGGATATGGCGTCAGGCTATTGCTTGGAAATTTCTTTTCGTTCGGTCTAGCTGTATGATATATTATGACATAGCCTAAACAGAATAAAGTTCCTTACCGCACGCTGCTATACATGCCAATTCATCTCCATTTAATCATTCTTTTTGTTTTGCTCTTCCGATGATCTTCAGCTTTCACTCTCCAAATTGTGTAGTTGTGTGAAGCGATATGACTCAGCCCCCAAAATACTATCAAAACACTCCAAACCAGCCTCCATTATTCGCGAAAGATGGATAAAAAGGCGCACATGAAACAAAAACCTTGAAAAAATGATATACGATCCGGCCAAATCACAGAGATGCCGATTCGCACGGGACTAATATTATCACAGGACCTCGGTGTTCGGCGAAATATAGTAGGTAATTTGCGGGGGAATTTTTACTTTACAAATTACAGACATGGTCGATTCGCACGGGATTAAGATCTCAGACAAACTCCGCAATTATTACAAATTACTAGAGGTCACCAGGTAATACTAATCCCGTGCGAATAGGGTTTATGACTCGTACATTAAGACGGTGATTTGGCGCCACCTATTGGCGGTTTTAACTTCATAATTAAAATATATATAACTTATATAAAGGGGATGCCAGTTTGAAGAATGCCATTTGGTGGCATAGGAACCATTATACTTGAATTGTGAATTGTTATACATTTTAATGGTCTTCTGCAATGTTTGAGGCATATTTATTTTTTCATGCTTTAATGTTGGCCTAATTTCAGTAACTTTTACATTTTAGGCTATTCAGTTTGAAATTGTATTTATTTTTTAGATTTTTATTGTATTAACCACTCAGCTGTATGTGGAAATGTATATTTAAAAAAATATATGTTGCAAATAAAACCATAGTCCACAACTTCTGTAGTTTTAACTTATTTTAATATATAAATTCAGTGAAATCATCAAACGTTTGAATGACTTGCCAGTGACTTGTGACCCAAGCTACGACTTGACTTGACTTGCTTGACATTAGGCAGTGACTTGACTTGACTTGCTTGCTTTTATAAAAAAATTGACTTGGACTTGCTTGAGACTCGAAGGTTAAGACTTGAGACTTGCTTGCGACTTGCACATGTGTGACTTACTCCCACCTCTGGCAAGATGCTACAGGGGTTGGACAATGAAACTGAAACACCTCTCATTTTAGTGTGGGAGGTTTCATGGCTAAATTGGACCAGCCTGGTGGCCTTCATTCTTCATTAATTGCACATTGAACCAATAAGAGCAGACTGTGAAGGTCCAATTAGCAGGGTAAGAGCACAGTTTTGTGCCGTGTATCAGGATGACAATGCACCAAAACACACAGCAAGACTGGTGAAAGATTGGTTTGATGAACATGAAAGTGAAGTTGAACATCTCCCATGGCCTGCACAGTCACCAGATCCAAATATTATTGAGCCACTTTGGGGTGTTTTGGAGGAGCGAGTCAGGAAACATTTTTCTCCACCAGCATCACGTCGTGACCTGGCCACTATCCTGCAAGAAGAATGGCTTAAAATCCCTCTGACCACTGTGCAGGACTTGTATATGTCATTCCCAAGACGAATTGACGCTGTATTGGCCGCAAAAGGAGGCCCACACCATACTAATAATTTATTGTGGTCTAAAACCAGGTGTTTCAGTTTCATTGTCCAACCCTGTACCATGGCTGCTATAATCAGTGCCAATCTTGAGAAAAATACAGCATGACATGAGGAGAGGTGAGGTGAAAAAAAGGCGACCCCCAGACTATGCTCCTGTAAGGAGTACAGTCTGGGAACAGGAAAAAACACCTCAGCAACATTAGCACATAAACATTACAACAACATGAACAAGACATTGCAACACGTGTGGGGAGTGGGGGATGGAGTTAGTCCAGCCCAGGCAAGCAGCATCCGGTCCTGCAGCCATTCTCGGCGCTGGTCACAGACCCGCCTGCCAGGCTGTGGGTACGAAGCGGCGAAGGCGTGGGATGGGGTGTGGGGGGATGCATACAGGGGTTGGACAATGAAACTGAAACACCTGGTTTTAGACCACAATAATTTATTAGTATGGTGTAGGGCCTCCTTTTGCGGCCAATACAGCGTCAATTCGTCTTGGGAATGACATATACAAGTCCTGCACAGTGGTCAGAGGGATTTTAAGCCATTCTTCTTGCAGGATAGTGGCCAGGTCACGACGTGATGCTGGTGGAGGAAAATGTTTCCTGACTCGCTCCTCCAAAACACCCCAAAGTGGCTCAATAATATTTAGATCTGGTGACTGTGCAGGCCATGGGAGATGTTCAACTTTACTTTCATGTTCATCAAACCAATCTCTCACCAGTCTTGTTGTGTGTATTGGTGCATTGTCATCCTGATACACGGCACAAAACTGTGCTCTTACCCTGCTAATTGGACCTTCACAGTCTGCTCTTATTGGTTCAATGTGCAATTAATGAAGATTGGCCACCAGGCTGGTCCAATTTAGCAATGCAACCTCCCACACTAAAATGAGAGGTGTTTCAGTTTCATTGTCCAACCCCTGTATATGTGTATATGTAAGTTCATGTGTGTGTAGGCCTGGAGAGAGTTGCTAAGCCAGCACCATAATCTAGATGCCTCAGTCCGCAAAATTGTCATAGCGATACACAGCAAGTTGCCATGGGCTACGTTCACACTGCAGGCTGAAACGACCCAATTCCGATTTTTTTGCCCCTATGCGACCTGTATCCGATCTTTTCATGACAGTCTGAACGACACAGATCCGATCTTTTCAAATGCGACCCAGGCCACTTGGGTATGTGGTCCAAATCCGATACGTATCCGATCTTTTGAAATGCGACCTCAATCTGAACGGCCAGGTCGCATGTATCCGACCCGCACGCCGTTGATATGCGACAAACGTCATAATTCTGCGTTGAAGTAGGCGGGAATGAGAAGATAAACAAGTTAGCTATCGTACGATAGCACCGATAGCACGCACCTGTCAATACACTCCAACGTGTTGCACTGTTATGGTCCGCCGCAGACGTGTCTCTTCCCGTGAGTTAATCGAAGGCGCTCAAACGCTCTCCTCCTTCTTAATTTTCTTCTTAAAACGAAAAGATTGTAATTGTGCTGGCTCTGTTGGGAAAATAACTTTAATATTGCTAAACGAGCTCCACTGTTGACATTCATGTTTAGGTACTTCCGCAAACAGCAAGTGACGTCGTTGACCGTTGAGTACTCTTCTGCGCATGCGGGTCACTTCTGGGTCATTTCACGTTCACACAGGAGATCACAAAAGGTCGCATTTAATTGGAAATGTGAACGGCCTTGCAAAAAAATCGGATTTTTTCAAAAAATCCGAATTGAGCATTAAGCCCTGCAGTGTGAACGTAGCCATGGAGACAACCTTGATCAGGTCCATACAAAACTCAGATGAAGAGGCAGCAACCAACAGATCCAACTTCAATTATCTTTACTAATAAATTCAAACTCAATAACATTAGCAAGACGTAGGAACCACAAACACACGTTACACATCAACGATAACCGACCAGGAGTGAGGGAGAACACAGGGTTTAAATACACATAGAACAGAATGGGGAAACAAGGCACAGCTGGGGCAAATGAACTGATAATGACAGGTAAACAGGTGAAGGAACTGAATACAAACGAGGAGCGGGAAAACTGGAACACAGGACTAAACCAAATACACAATGACGGGGGGAAAACTCAGGAATACAGACACAAGACAGACATAACTGTAACAGTGATGTTGTTGAGGTCTCTTCTGAATCTTTAGAGGAGACAAGTGTGAGCGATCCAGTGTCTCTATGTAAGGAGAAAAATACGAGAACAGTTTGTGATGTTTTTGAGATCTCGTCTGGATCTTTAGAGGTAACAAATATAAGACCACCAGAGTCTCTGGCTATGGAGAAACATATGAGCATAGTCTGTGTGATGTTGTTGAGATCTCTTCTGAAATGTTAGAGGAAATAAATGTCAGCGATCCAGAGTCTCTACAGATGGAGAAAAATCTAAGCACAGTCTGTGATGTTGTTGAGATGTTAGAGTATTTGTCTCAGGAGACAAGTGTGAGAAGCATGAGACTCAATCAAAAATCTCCAGTTGATGTTATAGTTACCTTTTTTATTTTCTCTAGGAGAAACATTTGAGATGTTAAAGAGATCTTTTGATTTTTTCTTAATCAGACAGAATTTCAAAGCTTTTCTAAAGACATAGATGTTTTAAGACTAGTACATTGCACACAAATTGGTCCTAAATAGTTATTATTAGGTATTAGTGGATTTGAATTGAATTTCAACATTTGGAATGATTTGCAAAAGTAATGTGTTTGAATTGGATGGCAAGCCCTTTAAATGGAGGATTTAGATGCATAGATTTATGGCATTCATCTGAATACATATCAGAATACAACAGATATGCTTATACCACAGCATAATGCAGTTGACCTGACCTTCCAGTGTGATGGATGAATGCAAAGTAATTACAGCCCTGATAACACCATGATAACATCTATTTTTTTTACTGAAATTTTGATTAGATATTTTTAAAAGTAATTCAAAATGAAAAGTTATTATCTCCAAATTGATGTCTGAATACCTTTCAAGAATAAAACATGCCGTATTCTGAGATCATGTGACAACAATGCAGGATGTTTAACACATGGGGTCAAGGTTTTTCCTATCCACATTGCCATTTTCCTGCAGTTCCAGAATTATACATCACATGGTAGATTAACAGTAGATTAACCTATGTGGACCAGGGTGGAAGAACAGCCTTTCATTATACTTTTCTTTGAATTACATCTTCAAATTCCACTTAAAATAGAAAGGGGGCATACAATAACATGAAGTTACATAGTGGCAGTTACGCATTAAGCTGTTTGGGAGAACCACTCCTTAAACACATAAGTTATTTTGTTGAAAACAAAGTATGAGCAAAACAATTATTCTAAAACATAAAATACCGTCCATATTTGCATTTTTATATCTAACACTTAGAAATGTTTTTTTTTTTCTGTAGCATACTTATCACATAATTTCATGAAGAATAGAGCCAAAACTAAAAAAAAAAAAAACAGAAATTAGATTCAGGACTAAAACTTTGTCATGGCCCTGCAGATATATCTGTATATGTATGCATGATGCTGTTGTATATTGTACATTATGGTGCTGTTGTATATTGTGCATTATTATACTGTTGTATAAGTTGGATTCATTGCGTTTCGTGTCACTGCTGTATTCTGTATTGTCCTCAAAATAATTTCTTAACTAAAGGCTGTATACGGCACATTCCAAATGAAAATGGTCTGCCTAGAAATCCCTGGGAAACAACTTCATAAGCAGCACAAATAAAATTGCCCTGAACTGTTCATTTAGAACAATGGCACAGAGGACCATCTGTTTTTCTGTACTGCAGGATCTACTGCATCCCAGTGCAGTCAAGTGCGCCTGAACTTTCCATGAGAACAATCAATTGCAGAGTAAGATGGAGAAAAAAAAAACAAAAAAAACTTTAATAGAAGTACAGCAGCCACAATCAACACAAACAACTTGAACTTTAATCTGAAGTTATATACTAACAGCAGTTGTAATGTAATTAAAACCAGTATTCCCCAAATAATATAATGAATGGGAATGTATACCAAGTAATAGCACCCAGGGGTTTCATTTATTATTATTAATAAAATCGTTGATGACCTGTGCCTGTTTTCAAATTCACTATTTTATAAGATATAGGGGTCCAAAGGAAAAAAAAGTCTTAAACTGGCCCACACCAAGTCATGGGAAATTAAGAATGTACTAAAGAAATGTTTCATATTCAATACAAGAAAACTCCGTTGTCAGAATTAATTTGCCTTAGATGTTTTTATTATTTTAAATAAATACATAAATAAATACTACATTTTCAGTTAGAGTAAGCCAAGCAGCTCAAGACCTTAAAGCAAAGCTAATATTTTTGTTAAAATAAATAATTAACAAAGCATTAATTCTTCTGTAAAATTTGTATTATTTGAGATTAATTGAGATTGTCTAAATTGTATTTTTTTGCAAGGGTGTTTTTGTACTAAATGGATGAACTTTGTTATTGGCTTATTTCGAAGACATCACACTCCCATGGCAATTTGTAACAGTTTTGCCAGATTTGTGGCTAATTCTTACTCCCTATTTTACGTTTTTGTACAACCTGCTTACTCCCCACTTCTGGTTATGTTTATGAGGTTAGGCATGAACTGTCATGCAAAATTTTTCCCCCCTAAAAATCACACATTTCCATACAAATTAAATCACACAAATTCATACGAAATCCCTACCCTTTAACCTGTTAAGCTTCACCCCCAATTTTGAAAAATCCCCAGAAATGGCATACCCAAACTGAAACAGATACAGTTCATGAACCATTTGTTCTAAAAGCACAAGTATGATCTCATTTGAAAGCTGACACCTGGCAGTTTATTGCAAATGTAGAATTAATTATTGTCATAATGAAAAATAAATGTTATAAATAGCTTCAAAGTTTTGTTAAGTTATTAGAAATTTATTTTTATGAAATATTTTCATGAAAATAAAATTGAAGTTGGCCCTGTAGCAATCTAGAAATGCACTGCAGCTAAAGCCACATGTCTGACCATGTTATATTTAAAATCTGAAGATGATATGTCTAAAACTCTTTATTTAGTTAAATGTTTTTCAAGATCATGTCAAACGACTTTATTTTGATTAGACTCTATAAAGCAAACTGATGTTTATTGTCATTTTCTAAGCATCTATTCAGTCTATTTTCTCTATTGTGTTGTGGTCTAAACGATCTCCATTCAGTGTCAGTCTCCCCTGCACACATTCACACCTCTCCAGCCTCTGGTTATGGCTCTAAATATGCTTTCTTTTGTCTGCATTATAATTACTAACGACTGGCTATTCACACTGTTTCAACCCCTAATCTCTTTTAGGGAAAGTTCTCAAAGTTCTCACCTTACATTTGAAACTATATAAAATGACCTTCTTGAAAAAAGAAACATTTCAGCAAGCAGAAAGCGGCCAATAGGGCGTCTATGTATTATATTATGTCTATGGTTTACGTCGTGATGGACTTCCTGAAATGTCACATGATATGATTCTTCTTCGTGTTCCAAATTTGGACTGCATATGTGCACAGGGCGCCCTCAGGCTGCCTGTATGTATTGAAAACACAGTACATCAGAGTCTCCAGCGCTCATAATGATTAAATCGACGCATTTGGGTAGATATTCAAAAAATATGATTCCTGTCTATATAAATCTGATGTAAACCTATGAGAATCTATCAATATTTCTCAAAATCTGTACACTTTTGAGCTAA
Source organism: Chrosomus eos (assembly GCA_036326025.1). Classification (NCBI taxonomy): domain Eukaryota; kingdom Metazoa; phylum Chordata; class Actinopteri; order Cypriniformes; family Leuciscidae; genus Chrosomus; species Chrosomus eos. The sequence continues at coordinate 26,642,545 of CM070839.1, forward strand.
AAGCCCTGATGGACGTTGTTTTGTCAAGCTCTGTCGTGACGATCTCACTGGAGTTTTTTTTCTGAATGGAAGCGGCTGACGCTCATAATTCATATCAAAGGTATCGACTCATTTTTTGATTACATAACTCCAGACACAAATTAAGACATAACTGTCACTATAAGATTCTCAGAATACAATAGTGGTCAAATACTAAACCTTCAGTCTTATATCTTTTTAATGATGTATAGTTTGTCAAGGTATTAACATTGAATCTGATAGTAACTTTGAACGATTTAAAAAAAAAAAAACGCTCAGAGCGCCCTCGCTCTGGCGAAGGTTAACAGGTTAAAATAGTTATGTTTTCTCATGAGATAGGGATGTTTAAAACATTATCTTCCCCCTATTTATTTACATTGTGTCGCGTGTACGTTCTGTTTTGATTCAGTTTTCATTGTGTTCTGTTTCTGTTTGCAGTAAGCTTAGAGGTCAACCAATAGTCATTCTCCATGGCCTTACCGAACTCCTCCCAGGCACAATTGTTTGCCTTCACAGTCCGCTTGGCCTGCCTGTACCCGTGAGGTGCCTCAGGTGTCCCACAAGCCAGCCAGGCCTGATAGGACTCCTTCAGCTTGACGGCATCCCTTACTTCCGGTGTCCACCACCGGGTTCGGGGATTTCCGCCTCGACAGGCACGTGAGACCTTATGGACACAGCTCCGAGCGGCCGCGTTGACAATGGAGGTGAAGAACATGGTCCACTCAGACTCAATGTCTCCAGACTCCCTCGGGATCCTGTTGAAGCTGCGCCGGAAATGGGAGTTGAAGATCTCTCTGACAGGGGACTCGGCCAAACGTTCCCAACAGACCCTCACAGGAAGTCTGTCCAGCTTCCTCTCCCGCCATCGGATCCAACTCACCACCAGGTGGTGATCAGTTCACAGCTCCGCTCCTCTCTTCAGAAGAACACCACTCGGGTTCAGATCAGTGGCCGTTCCTCCCAATTATGCCCCTTCCAGGTGTCACTGTTGCTTTGAAGTCCCCCAGTAGAACGACGGAGTCCCCAGTCGGAGCACTTTCCAGCACCCCTCCCATAGACTCCAAGAGGGCTGGGTACTCTGTAATACCCGTAGGCACAAACAACAGTGAGAGACCTGTCCCCGACCCGAAGGCGCAAGGAAGCAACCCTCTTGTTCACCAGGGTGACCTACAACACAATACTTCATTCCTTTGGGCTGAGCCCGGCCAGGCCCCCTCCAGGCTCCAGGGTGGGACCCCGGCTGCACCATGCCGGGCGACGTCTCGATCCTTGATTTATTGTCACTCATAATGGGCTTCTGAACCACTCTTAGTCTAGCCTGTCACCTAGGATCTGTTTGCCTTGGGAGACCCTAACAGGGGCATATAGCTCTGGACAATATAGCTCCTAGGATCATTTGGGTTCTCAAACCCCTCCACCACGATAAGGTAGCAGTTCAAGGAGGAGCATTTGAAAAATTTTACCTTAAATAAAATTGTAAATAAATTTGTAAAACATGTTTTTATGCATGTTGTTTTGCATTTACACTGTTCTGACCTCTAGGGGTCACCGTGGAGACAGGTGTTGGATTGTTTTGAAGCCTCGACACAATACGGCACATTTGATTCAACTTTTGCAGTGTTCAACGACGCCTCAATCTGCCCACCACTACCGAAGTGGCGATCTCAGCTAGGGATTCAGGTAGGTACTCTGTACATCTATGGCTGCGTTTACACTTGGCATTAACATGCGACCTGTATTTGGATGTTGTCCACATACACATTACAAGTATACAAAGACAAGTATAAACGCACATCTGATCGGAATGTTATCCGATCAGCGTGTCCCGGTTCGGAGGTAGTCGAAGACGCATTGTGATCGGATCTCAGTGTAATGTAATCCAGCCATCGTGTCTGCATTCACAGGTGGACGTAATTTTTCATTTTAATTGTGCAACATTATCTGAACGAGGGGATCACCTGTACACTCACAGACAGTCAGTCATGAGATCTTAATGAAGAGCTGCACGCAGCTTTCCAGAGGAATAATCGGAATCGGAATATTTTAATGTTTTAAATGTTGAATGTTTTTATTATTTCAGCATGTTTATCAATCTCCCATTTCTGTCAATATAGTGATTGCATGCTATAACCTTAAACCCAGATGATCGATGTGACTTGTTTAACATGATCAACCCAGTTCCCTTTCAAGGGAACTCGCGTTGCGTCGAGATTGACGCCATGGGGAACGCGATGCGTTACGATGTCTTGAAGCACATGTAAAATCAGTCCAATGCTGTGGCGGAACGTCAGATGTGGGTGACGTCACGTACCAGGAAGCTATAAAGCCTCCTTGAAAACAGAGAGCGACAGCTTCTGTGTCTTCAGTAGCGCTCTGTGTGATCTGTCCACATTATTTGGTGTTGTCTGTCTATATGCATATTTATATATATATCAGTATGGTGAGCGAGCAGCAGTTTAAACAGTGTGTGCATCCCTGTCCGCGTTATTTAACGGGTGGTGATACTCACGAGCTGTGTGTTGCTTGTTTGGGAGAGGAGCACGCTCAGTCTGCACTCGAGGGTGCGGGCTGTGCGCATTGTGAAGCGCTGCCTTTGCGCTTGCTCCGATCCCGCCTGTCGTTCTTTCGCGAGAACGTTCAGGTTAGCGTTCCCCAGGGCTCTGGTCCCGCCGCTGCCGAGGCACGGCGTCAATTGCAGTCCTGGGGTTCGCAGATGGATGTTTCAGCGGGGTTTGAGACGGGCTCTGCCCTATCTCAGCCTTCACCTGATCGTTCCAGTGCCTCTTCTCGGGGTTTGGAAGCACGTGTTGCGGTTCCTTCCGCCCCGGTTTAGGCACCAATACTACAACTATCCAGTTCTGAGTTCTGAGTATTGATGCTGAGTCTGAGATTTCGCCACCTCAGTCTCATGCGTTTGAAGAGCTGTTAGACGTTGTGACTAGAGCAGTTGAAAGACTGAATATTGAGTGGCCATCTGATAAGCAGGACGTTCATTCTAAAAGTAAGCTCGATGAACGTTTTCTGCCATCTAGATCGCAACCTCAACGTCGGAGCCTACCATTTTTCCCTGATCTTCACACTGAGGTGTCCATATCGTGGGAGAAACCTGTCTCATATAGAGTTTTTAATGCACAAACATCCTATTATTCCTCTATACACAATTATAAAGACCATGGTTATGGAGAAATGCCGAAGGTGGAAGAGACACTTACGAGTTATCTCTCTCCAGCAACGACATCTTCTCTCAAGGTTCCCACATTACCCACTAAGCCCGTCAGAGTCACCTCCTCTCTGGTGGGCAAAGCATATTCCGCTGCTGGTCAAGCTGCAGCATGTTTACACACAATGTCATTATTGCAGGCATATCAAGCGGAATTATTGGGTGATTTAGATGAGGATGGGCGTATTAGTTCTGAGGTTGTGTGTGAGTTACGTAGAGCCACAGATTTGTCTCTCAGGGCCACCAAGGAGACGGCTAAATCCATCGGCCGCTCTATGGCAGCCCTGGTGGCCACTGAGAGGCATCTGTGACTCAACCTCAGTAATATCAAAGAAAAGGAGAAAAGTTTTCTTATGGATGCACCTATTTCTACCTCAGGGCTATTTGGCAATGCTGTTAATACTGTTGTAGAACAATTCCAAGAATTCTCTAAACAGGCAGCCGCCTTCCAAAAACTCCTCCACCGCTGTTCTTATCAGGAGGCTGCTGAGCGGGAGCAGCCTCACTCATCTAAAGCAGGCTCTTCACATCGTGCCACTCAGAAACAGAGCGTTTCCTCCCGTGCTCCCCTGCAAAGATCTCGGGGATGCGGAGAGCGCTCTCAAGCCCAGCAGTCTTCGAGGGGTAGAACGGATCTGCAGACCGTTATTATCGCCAAGAAGGCTGCGGGGAAAAAGTCCTGACGCTCGAGGGCTCAGGACAATGAGGGTAGTCCCCCCCCGAAGTAGTGCGGTCAACACCTCTTTTTACGGTGCCCGTCTCTCTTCGCCACCTCCGGTGTTTCAGGGCGCAGCGGTCTCCGGCGAGCACATATCTCAAGGACCACCCGGAAATGTAGTGACCTCGGGATGCCCGCCCCCTCTCAGGAGGGAGTCAGAGCAATCTGTTCAGTCGTTCCCTGCCGGTCCTCCGTTACAGGGCGACGGACTGATTACTCAACAACATCAAAATCCAGAAGCCAGTCTCGAGAGGCTGGTACCTCTAGTAGAATCTTTGACAGCGTGGAAACTACTGCCAAATGTTTCTCGTTGGGTCCTGCAGACCATAGAAAAAGGGTATTTAATACAGTTTGGGTCGCGCCCACCCAGGTTTATGGGGGTCCTACCCACAGTGGTGGGCCCCGAGCAGGTTCTGGTTATGGAACAGGAAGTAAACACTCTGTTAGAGAAAGGGGCCATAGAACGTGTACCTCCCTCCAACAGGGATACCGGGTTTTACAGTCGGTATTTCGTATTTCCAAAAAAGGACAGAGGATTGCGTCCTATTCTAGATCTTCGAGTGCTGAACGACTCAGTCATGCAGCTCAAGTTCAAGATGTTAACATTGAGACATATAGTGCCACAGATCAGATCTGAGGACTGGTTTGTCACGATAGATCTCAAGGACGCATATTTTCATATCTCCATCCATCCTTATCACAGGAAGTTTCTGAGGTTCGCTTTCGGGGGCGGAGCTTACCAATATCGAGTACTTCCATTCGGCCTAGCCTTATCACCCCGCACTTTCACCAAATGCGTGGATGCAGCTCTGGCGCCTCTGCGTCTTCAGGGCATCCGTATCATGAACAACATCGACGATTGGTTGATTTTAGCTCAAACGCAGCAGATGGCGGTTCGGCATCGAGATGTCGTCCTCGCCCATATGAAAGTATTGGGGTTACGGTTGAATGCCAAAAAGAGTGTGCTTTCTCCACTCCAGAGGACCACTTTTCTAGGCGTGGTTTGGGATTCAATATCGATGCGGGCACGCCTGTCACCTCCTCTTATAGAATCTATTCTTGTAACCGTGAAGAGTATAAAGCTAGGCCAGTCACTTACTCTAAAACAGTTTCAGAGACTGTTGGGTCTTATGGCAGCAGCTTCCAACGTGATACCTTTTGGACTGCTGCACATGAGGCCCCTACAGTGGTGGCTCAGGACCAGGGGGTTTTCCCAGAGGAGCAATCCTTTTCGCAAAATCAGGGTCACGTGGCACTGCTTACGTGCCCTGGTTATGTGGGAAGAAACCTTGGTTCCTGTCCCAGGGCCCTGTGTTGGGAGCTCCTTGTCGTCGCAAGTTGCTAACAATGGATGCGTCCCTCACAGGCTGGGGAGCGATCCTAGAAGGTCGCTCGGCTCAAGGTCTGTGGGAAATCCATCATCTCTCATGGCATATCAATCGTCTGGAGATGTTGGCTGTATTTCTGGCTCTCAAGCATTTTATCACAGATGCAGCCAAGGCTGCAAAGCCGACTCCGTGTTATAAATATGTTAGACCTATCACTTTGCCACTAAAGATTGCTTTATCAATAATCTTCCTAATCAGTTTCATCATCTCAGCATCCCGGATAGCTTAGAAGAACTTGATATTGCAACAGAAACGTTTAACTCTCTCTTTTCCAGCACTTTAGACACAGTTGTCCAACGCCGTGGTACAATGAGCACACCCGGGCCCTTAAGAGAGCAGCCAGAAAAATGGAGCGCAACTGGAAGAAAACAAAACTTGAGGTATTTCAGATTGCGTGGAAGGAGAGCTCGATTGCTTACAGAGAGGCTTTAAAAGCTGCTAGATCTGCTTATTTTTCAAACCTATTAGAAGAAAATAAACATAATCCTAGGTATTTATTTGAAACAGTGGCTAAACTAACGAAAAAGAAAGCTTCAAGCTCAGATGTTTCCAAGAAACACAGCAGTAATGACTTTATGAACTTCTTCACTTATAAGATCGATAATATCAGATACACAATTATAACTATGCAAATGTCTACTACAGTATCACATCAGGGAGTGCAGTGTAGTCTCCATGATGAAAAACTTGATTAATTTGTTGCTATAGGAGAGGAAGAATTTTGCAAATTCGTTAAATCATCTAAATCAACAACATGTATGTTAGACCCTATACCGACTAAACTATTGAAAGAGATGCTTCCAGAGGTCATAGATCCTCTTCTCAATATCATTAAAGGGTTAGTTCACCCAAAAAGGAAAATTGAGTCATTAATTACTCACCCCCATGTTGTACCAACCCCGTAAGACCTTCGTTCATCTTCGGAACACAAATAAAGATATTTTTGATTAAATCTGAGAGCTGGGTCACTGCTACATAGGCTCCCTCAGCAATTGAAACTTGACGGCCCAGAAAGTCATTGAAGAAAATGTTGAAGTATTCCATGTGCCTACAGTGGCTCCGCTATAAGTTTATCAAGCGACGAAAATACTTTTTGTGCGGAAAAAAACAAAAATAACGACTTTATTCGACGATTCCATTGCTTCCATGTGGGCCTGAGACGAGACTTCAAGAGATTTCCACGACGCATGCGCGGGAACGCGGCATGTGAACGCCATCAGCGTTTATCACAGGTTCACGTTTAAAGTCTATTTAAAGAGAACGGCGTCATCTTAGCGGCCCCTAATTTAATAACAAATGATCATTTCGAGGGAAGTGAATCAATCAAAACTAACTTTAGCTGGAAACAACATATTCAAGAACCGCTATAAAACCAAATCATTATTTGTTACCTTAAATTTTGTTTGTCTCTGTAAAGCTGCTTTGAAACAATCTACATTGTTAAAAGCGCTATATAAATGAGGATGACTTGACTTGACTTGACTAGTGACCGTCGGCTGGACCCATTTAACTGCCCAATTGGTACAGTGCTGGAGTTCCTGCAAGAGCGGTTCACTGCAGGTCTAACCCCATCCACTTTAAAAGTTTATGTGGCGGCCATAGGTGCCTACCACATTCCTTTGGGTGGAATGTCTATAGGGAAAGACCCTTTGGTATCTCGTTTTCTCCATGGCACGTTGAGGCTGAGGCCTGCAGCTCATTCTAGGGTACCCACTTGGGATTTGGCCATTGCTCTGCAAGGTCTTTCCATGGCTCCCTTTGAACCTATAGAGGAGGTTCCTGAGAAGTTTTTAACATTAAAGGCTCTGTTCCTCCTCGCCATTTCTTCTCTTAAGAGGATAGGGGATTTACAGGCATTGTCGGTGTCTCCTTCATGCTTAAAATTTGCACCTGGCATGGTGAAGGCATTTCTTTATCCGAGACCAGGTTATATCCCTAAGGTCCCTACTAATGTGGTCAGACCTATCATTCTGCAGGCGTTCTGTCCTCCTCCTTTTCAGAATGCGGACCAGGAAAGAGATAATTTGCTTTTCCCAGTTCGGGCATTAGATGCCTATGTCCACAGAGCTGCCCTGTGGCATAAAACTGATCAATTGTTTGTGTGTTTTGGGGCCCCTAGGAAAGGGTCCCCTGCATCTAAGCAAAGAATGAGCAAGTGGGTGGTTGAGGCCATTTCACTTGCTTATGAGGCGGCCGGACAGCCCTCTCCTTTGTCTTCTTAGTGCTGCTCACTCGATTTCACACAAGACAGACATCTCGTAGCTATGGTGGCGTTGGTATAGACGTTCCCCATGGCGTCAATCTCGACGCAACGCGAGTTCCCTTGAAAGGGAACGCCTCGGTTACGACTGTAACCTCGGTTCCCTGAAGAGGGAACGAGCGTTGCGTCGCCTTGCCATATCTCCTTCACGCCTGTCAGTGAATACTTCAGACTTTACGTAGCTGTTGTTCTCTGTTTTCAAGCAGGCTTTATAGCTTCCTGGTACGTGACGTCACCCGCATCTGACGTTCCGCCACACCATTGGACTGATTTTACATGTGCTTCAAGACATCGTAACGCATCGTGTTCCCCATGGCGCCAATCTCGACGCAACGCGAGTTCCCTCTTCATGGAACCCGAGGTTACAGTCGTAACCGAGGCGTTATTTTTGTATGATCAACTCTGGAAGTATTCCTTCGTTCAAAAAAAATTTGATCTAATTACTGGAGATTGCATAGGAAAGTAAAGTGAATGAGTGAAAGCAATTGGGACATTGTTTTATCTGTATCATCTTTGCTCTTAATCTGGTGTTGTGACTCGTGCCACAGACCTAATTTAAATATACAGAATTTTAAAAATACAGTACTGTTGGAAATTATTATGACACAGCAGTAGTCACTGAGCGTGACATGTAGTGAGGTGGATTCTTTGTCTGGTGTGTTTAATACTGGACATATGTCAGAGCTTTCACCCTGCTGGAAAAAAAAAAAGAAAACGTTGCTTTTCAAGTGGCCGCTTGAGCATTCCACTTTGCGTTTCCTGTTGGAGAAATTGTGCATACGGCTGATGGAAAATGATGTGTGCTCTGCAGAGAAACAGAAACTTCTCTCACTGCCTGCTATCCATCACAGTTGTCACACTCAATGTTAACTTTTTTTTAGCCGATCTGTCTCCAGTGAGTTTGCTTTATGCACCCCTTGAGCTGCTCTTTTTTATTTGCCTGCTCTCAGCTTAACCACACTGTGTTAATGGACTAAGAAGCCAAATAAATAAATAAATTTAGCCACTGTAGATAAAAGTGGCCATTTGTCATGTGTTTGTGATATATAATCAATAGAATGCATCAATCACTGTCTTGCGTTTTTTGTAAATTTTTTGTACAAAGAGTTTTTTTTTTTTTTTTAAACCGGTGTGATGCATTATATAAGTTGACCATCTCTTTTGTTCCCACTAAAGTAATTAAAGTATTTATTAATCTTTACATTCAGTAATTCTGTAATTGTAATCTATATATTCTTTGTATCTTTGTAAGGGTTTATTATCTTGTCAACAGTGTTCGTGGCATGATGTCAACTTTCTTTTTCTTTCTTCTTTTTATAAGTAATAATTGTGATTACAACAAGTGACTTGCAATGTGTCATGGTTGGTGGCTGTAATGAAAGTGCACGATGATAAATATGCTGAAATAGGTATTTAATCCAAGAATCAAAACATTAAACCCGAGAATAACACGGAGGAAACAACCACAAACACACTAGCCAGGTTTCCATCCAAAGATTTTTTTTGCTATAAAAGGTTTAGCGCATCAAAATGTTTACCGAAATAGATGATTGAAATCTTTTTATCGTTTAACTTAAAAGCGCATAAATTCTTGGTCGATACTTCAAATGTTGCGAAAAACTAGAGAAAATGTTGTTGAGAAAATGGGCTTTAATGCAAATATGTGTGGTGTCACAATTAGCCTATACAGCTGCATTTTTGCCATTGCTCCTGTTAGCACTGTTTCTCTGTAGTTCAAATGTGCATTAAATCTATATGTTATTTTTTACAGTGTATACATTTTGGATAGGCATTTGGTTCCATTTAAAAAAATAATAAGCCTATAAGCAAGCATTATTTTCAACCTACAATCTAATAATCAGAAAAAAACTTCAACCGCTCACGTTTCTTAATATTGCTTCATAAAATCTCGATTTTATGGTCTGAACCTTGCTACTTGACGAATGAAATTCACAAACATGACACTTGTTTATAAAACTATTTTATAGACACAATTTATTAATATGCAATACCATTTTAAATCAAACAAGTTAGGAAAATAAAGCTTTAAACGAATTAGATTTATGAAGGCATCAGTTCAGCAATAGACCATTTAAAAATATTAAAGACTTAGACTAGGCCTAAGCAAATAAAAGCTGCATCTGTCTCTGAAAAAAATCAGCAGCAATATGTGTCAGTCACCAGTCACCAGCTCAGTACCTGTCAGCACTACATTTCCCAGCATCCCTCCAGGTCCCCACCTGTACTCGCTGCACCTGCACTCCCTCATCAACATACCCTATTATATACCTGCTTCACCCTTACATAAGGGTTCGGTCTCTTCAGTTCACCATAGGGCATATGCTGCGTTTACACTTGGCATTAACATGCGATCACCGTAATCCGATCAAGCAGATCGGATCAGTAGCCAATCAGGACATGATCCGTTTACATTTGTTCACATTAAGTAGCCTCTGTATCTGGATAACCGATCGGATTTCTGTTTCCTGCATACTATTTAAGGATCCTAAATATCCAAAGTTTTTGTAATATCTTAAGACAAACACTTCCCTAAAGGTAAAATACTAATTTTTTTAACAACTATCAGTACACACACACATATATATTTATAATTTTTTTTTTTTTTTTTTTTTGAAAAATGCCGTGTTGGTAGAATTTGTGTGGGTGACCTGCCAAGGTATTGCATCTCACCTGAGCCGTACATGCCATGTGACCAATTACTAGAGCTGCACAAAAATGAGGTCAAAACATGGCTGATTGGCTGATGGCATCACAAGACTACATACTCTCCAAATCCATTTTGTCTGGACTATCCTGTGACATCAAAGAATAGACAAAAAATATTATTTTTAAACTCCCCATGATATCAAAATCAAAGTTTTTTGGCTTTTAGTTTGAATATGTTAGCCTTAAGGCCTGTTCACACCGGGACGAATTTCGCGTGCGATATTCGTCAACGTTTAACGCCTTGTGACTAAACAATGGGCGCCAATGTGAGTGTGCACACCGACGCGTAAAACGGCACGCGTAAAAGCGTCATTTTTTTAAAACGCCTCGGGTTCGTTTTTTTTGTTTGACGCGCCGCGTCAAAAACTATCCGACCAATGAGATTGGCGTTTTTGCTCACGTGTCTGGAGCTTCTGAAGTTACAGTAAAACACAACTTGGGGGCGCTCAAACACAAAACGGTCTTGCCGAGCACACATATGTAATGGCGAAGAAGATATACAGCGTCTACACACAGATGCAAGGCAAGATGAATGTAGAGCTGCTGGTCTTGTTGTTGTCTATATATAGAGACACCAACGAGAATAAAGAACTATATGACAAACGCGACAAACTTGCTCTCTTCTTCTGAGTGACAAGCGAGTGTCAGAAGCACTTTGTGGACCGGGGTATTTAGTGCCATCTAATGTCAGGGAATGAATTTGCATGTTCACTCGGCTCATCGTCAGTGAAAATCGCTTGGGTGTGAACACAAAAAACGCGTTGAAAAACGCTGACGAATAACGCGAGCCGATACTCGTCCCGGTGTGTACGAGGCTTTACTGTTATCTTTAGAGTACTGCAAAACAATGACACAATTCACATTTAGAAGATGTGAGCATACAAAACTTACAAAACTCTCTTACTTCTGCCAATATGGATCAATGATTTTGATGACATCACTCTGCACTCCTCATCAGATTTTCTGTCCAATCAAATACTCTCTAGACACCGAAGCTGCGGCTAAAATCTGTATTTTTTTTTTTTACACACGTTTACTAATTGCTACATGGTGAATGGCACATATAAACTATATATTCACACTATATGGGATAGGAAAAAAATTTAAATATAATTGCTATTAGGGTGAATGAAGTCTGGTTTCAAGTTAGTGTCATGCAAACTGCTGCAGCGTGCACACAAGTCTGCTCTGGTGCAGAGACACGATATCGCAGAGCGGATCATATGTGCAAGTAGGCGCAGACCACAAAACGTATCAGATCCATTTGAATTCTTAACAGAATGCTATATTTTAAAGCAATATTGAGGAGATTGGGAGGAGAAGCGGTTAGAGATTAGGAGGAAACTGCGGCTTTATCAAGCTCAATGGCTCTGGCCAAGCTATCATAAATTAAATGGGTAACACTTTATTTGAAGGGGTGTGCATAAGACTGACATGACACTGTCATAAACATGACATAACACCTGTCATGAACATGAAGGAGTCTTTATGAATGTTTATGACTGTTGTCATTAAGTGTCATTCGGTAAATTATGACACTTTTAATGCAAAGTTGACATTGTTTAAAATGTCTTTGTTATGACAACTTGACATTAACAAAGACAAAAATGTCTTTGTTATGACAACTTGACATTACCCAAGACAAAAATGTCTTGATTATGACAACTTGACATAACAAAGACAGAAATGTCTTTGTTATGACAACTTGATATTAACCAAGAAATCATAACCTGTCAACCTGCCACAAATATGTCATAACAGGTCTAATTATCAAACTTCAAGCATTTTGCAGTGTAATAACCCTTAATGACATCTTTATAACTAGTACAATGTGTTCCACTTTACTTGAGGACACGTAAAATATTCATGACACAGTTATAATGGTGTCATGACGGCCAAAGTTGTGACAGGTTGACAGGTTATGATTTCTCGGTTAATGTCAAGTTGTCATAACAGAGACATTTCTGTCTTTGTTAATGTCAAGTTGTCATAATCAAGACATTTTTGTCTTGGGTAATGTCAAGTTGTCATAACAAAGACATTTTAAACAATGTCAACTTTGCATTGAAAGTGTCATCATTTACCGAATGACACTTAATGACAACAGTCATAAACATTCATAAAGACTCCTTCGTGTTTATGACAGGTGTTATGTCATGTTTATGACAGTGTCATGTCAGTCTTATGCACACCCCTTCAAATAAAGTGTTACCATTAAATGTTATTGGCTATTTTTAAATTGGGGAGGAGCTGTTCAATATGTCCCGCACTGTCTTCCTGTTTCAGTGGACAACACATGGGATCAACACTTACATCAGCACATACATGGGATAATGCTGCACGTTTCAAGGCAGTTCAGTGGGCCTTTAAGGGGGGGGAAAAGTATATTTATATATATATGGTTGGACATTGGTAAATCGTCTATAATTAAATAATTGTGCCATTGATTTAACCAAAAGTTTAAATGTTAAATACTCAAACAGCAATGTTTTGAAAGTGCTACAGCTTTCAAGAAGTCAGGATAGAAATGGCTTACTTCAGTTTTCTCTACACATTCAGTTTTACAGGAGAAAGTATTTTGAAAAAAAAAAATGTCGATGTTAACATTGTGTTTTGCATATGCTATAGTGAGCATTGCATTTGGCATCATCTATAAGCATCTTAATCACTTGTGAACTGCAGGAGCACATGGAAACTGCAGAATTACAACTTATTGAACAATGCTGATTTTGTCAAGCAATGTGTCCACAGCAAGTTGAAGTGCATTTCTAGTCATATCCTATTAGTTAGCTCTATCTGCTCTATGTGTCATTTAAATGTGCACCTGCATATAGCACTAATAACCGAGTCACAACAAAGCTCTCTCATTGCAAACGAAACGACAGTCAACAGCACCCCTCTGTCACATATCGTGGATTGGCCGTCTGCAAGTAAACACTTCAACAGGTCAAAAACACATGAAACAACACCAGCGCTCACCGCCTCTCTTCCCCTGGTATGGCATGTCCCCTGAGCCATGCATTAAAGACTCTCATCTTTGAGCATGGCTGTCAGACGCCAGCCCACCTTTCCCCACATCCCTGCAGACATCTCCCTACAATTGTTTTCCAGGCTCTGGCAAAGCCTTACAGCCTGGCAGGGCAGAGAATATAATAACTAACCCTTCTGTGACGGAATGAGATGAGACTGCTTGATATGGATCCGAAGCATAAGATGTATGCATATTGGGCCAATCCTTCAGGGCCTGCATATCATTGCCTGAGGAAGACAGCTATACATACACATTTGACATTTCAGAGTATGCAGTGTTCCCTCGATAAAAGCACTGTAACTGGGACACAACAGTTATGGGAAGTGACAGGAATTGTAAACAAATGAATTCTCTTATTGTCTGTGGAACTGTAAAATAGGGAATTCCCTTTATCACATGGCATTTCCTTTAGAAATGCAAACAGATTACAGGTGCCGCACAAAGCAAATGCTAACAAGAACTAGCATGTACATGTACACACAATTTGTAACCTGATTACCGTAACAAGCTCTTAAATTGTCCTTTGTGGGAAATCCCTATACCTTGAGAAAGCTATTTGGACAATATCTTAATGGCAGTTGTTCGGCTGGCACATGCTCCCCATGCTGCCATCTTTGCTCATGGACACTCAGTTCCAAACCTAAATTTGAGCCAGTCACCTGATCACTATTTACTGATTTATCACTCTGGAGCCAAAATAAACTGTCTATTTAATACAAAATTATATGTTGCATGGAAAAAGCAAAAAAAAAAAAAAAACAACATATATATATACATAATTATATATATTATATACACATAATTGTTCTTGATTATGGTTTGTTGAGCCATGTTCAAAGTCATTGTAAAATACATACACACATTTCAATAAAACAGAAATGTAAATTTGCTGTACAATGACATCACCCCCAAAAGCATGTCTGCTACAGGGGCCGCTGATTAGACTTACGTGCCGGCGGCAATATGCTTGATTGGCCAGACAAATTCTTCATGTACCCTTTGCTATTACAGCATGGCTGTCCAAACCATACAACCAGTAACCAGCCATACAACTCTATGGGAGACCTAGTGGTATCTGTTACATTTGTAACATATATCTTTACAGTATAATACGAATCAGATGTTAAAAATTGAAGATCAGTGTTATTGTAGATCACAACATAAATTAAAGCCATAAGCAATTTGTCTAGGGTCAAAAATGGAACATCTGAGCAATTTAAAGTATTCATACAAGATGTCTCCTACCCAACATGACTCAATTTGTTTTTGTAACAGGTTTGAGTTTTTGCAATAGATTTTTCAACATTTTTCATGTATTTCAACTTTATTTTAAGCTTTACTCATATACATTTACAGATTTAATTTTAACAAGAATTGTCAATCAATGACTTGAAATCCTTGCATCATTTAGTTTCAGTTTGTTGGGCTCCATCCAGCTATTTTTGATTGGAAAAATGCATCAAGTGTGAATCTTTACTTGTTTTGTGCTGCCTACTCATGAGTGTGAATTGGCAGGCACATTGCCTGTATTAGCAACTGGGGCTGTGCTGGCTGTAATAAATGTATGAATAAATGTATTATTATTATGCTATTACACTAATATTATGCTATCACACTAAATGTTCAATTTTAACTTATTGTTTTGTGCAGAAGAAATAACCCAATTCAAAAGACCAAATTTGGGTTCAAGTATCATTGCCAAGTACCATTGCTAAAATTGGATCATCTTTGGACTTCACTTTAAATCACCATGAAATAAAAGAAGATAAGCCGTTTCACTCAGATATATGTCACAATGTAACAGTTCCAGTGTGTTTTCAGGCTGATTATAATGGTTTTGCCATTATCTTCCTGGTCACCAGGGGGCTACAGCCTAAGGTTAGGGTGTTAGAACTCCCATATAAGCAAGAGCTAGTGATGTAGCCCTTTAAGCCATGTGGTAGCTGAGCTTGGGAAATGGTTCACACTATTTAAAAAAAGAGGGGTTTGAGTTAATGCTCAACCTTTATGTCTTCTTGTGGTCAGTAATTGAGGATCAGTGTGTTAGCAATGTTCATTGTTGGCCGCATATTTCATCAACTGTGTTTCGTGTGCTACCTAGAATCTATGCATTCACCACAGACTTTACACCAGCATCAACTCTTCTTTATTTGGATTACCCTTGTGGATTATATATTTTCTCTTTATTGTATTTTTTTTTTTAACTTTGCCTTTGCAGACTACTTTGTTTGTCTGAATTATTCGCTACGACGAGACTGTAGTTGTGAACTGAACTGACTTTGAACTGAATTTTGGTGCACAGTCAATCTGATTGATCTTCACTGGATTACAGGTTCCCTATCATAATTTCCCTAAAAAAAGCAATCATGGGTGTGACTCTGCGTCTGTTTCTGGATTCGTCATTTCTTGGCTCCGTCTGACAGTCATGATCGCTGTCTCACGTGTCTGGGCTTAAAGCACGCTCAGGTGGCTTTCGTGGATGAGTCATGTACCCATTGCAGGAAGATGACCATTGCGGTGCTGCAGTCGAGACTTGATTACCTCAAATGAGGTGGAGTCCCTTCTGCTATGCCCAGATCTAGTACCACTGCTTTCTGCAAGTCTACCAGGCCAAGGCACTTAAAAAAGTTGCACAAGAGCAGTTCTGACCCTGGTTTGATGCAGGAGCTGCGCACAGAAATGGACCTCACCCTAAGTGCAACTGCGGTCCTTGGGTCAGCCAATGTCCAAGCTTGTGGTCCAGGTACCACCCATGACTAAACCTGGCATATATGAGGGAGACCGACAAATATCTATTTCTCGACTCCCTGATCTCCCAGGCTGGTCTCTTCTGAGATGCGGTTAAGAACTTCGCCCAGCAGTTCTCGGCTGTACAGAAGCAGATGGAGGCGATAAACTACATCCTGCCCCAGCAGCTGGCTGCAGCTCTTCTGCCTGCTCATTACCAAGGGCGCCCCCCTGTGGCTTCCATCTCTGCTCCCGCACGGCTACAGCAGCAGCCTCCACCCAGGCTGCAGGAAAGCGGCTCAGGTCATCCCAGCCCCTGCCAGACCTACCAAGCGACAGGCCAACAGTGCTTCTGAGGCCCAGCGAGGGAGGGAACAGCTCTTCAGGAGATGGTGACCGCATCACTCCCTCCCCCGGAGGAGGGCCGGGTGAAGAATCCTTTGCTGAGTTTTATTTCTGTTCTGCCACAGTCACCGATACCTCCTCTATCTCTGGGTCCCAAGAGGGCGTGACTGGTAGTGTGCGACACTATGCCTGTGTGCTGTTCGAAGACGCAATGCCTTCTCACCCACCCCTTGCCCAACAGTGGAGCCAGGCAAGTGTTGCACTGCACACTCAGACCCCACTCTGGAATGCTGTGCCTTCCGCGTTGGGTCCCTGTGCTCCACCTCACTGCTCCACTGCGGGAACGTCTGTTGTTGATCTGACCTCACGTGCACGGTCTTTGGAGGCCTGGTTCATGCTTCCCAGACCGTCTCGCTGGCTCATTCAGACCATCAGACTTGGCTATGAGATTCAATTCACCCGGCGGCCTCCCAAGTTCACTGACATCCAGTTCACCTCAGTGCTGGTCAAAGATGCTCCTGTCCTGCATGCAGAAATCGCAGCTCTACTGGTGAAAGACGTGTCAGAGCCGGTCCCTCCAGCCAATATGAAGTCAGGTTATTACTGCCCATACTTCATTGTACCCAAGGTGGTGGGTTATGACCGATCTTGGACCTGCGTGTTTTGAATTCGGCCCTTCACAAGCTCCCGTTCAAAATGCTGATGCAGAGACACATTTTCGGATTAATTCAACCTCAATATTGGTTTGCAATGATTGACCTAGGGATGTGTACATTTATGTCTCGATTCTCCCTTGACAAGATGTGCATAATGCGGCACCCATCTGGTGACAATCACCTCGGCCTGTCCCCAAACCTTCAGCCTATAGTCAGGCCTTGCATTTTTACAGAGAGGAGTTCCCCTAGAACAGGTGTCCAGCCATGTTGTTGTCTCAACAGATGCCTCCACCACTGGCTGGGGTGCCATGTCCAATGGGCACACAGTATTGGTCTCCTGAACAGGACCTCAACTGTAGTGGCAAATCGCTGCTAAACGACAAGCATGTACTGGTCCAGATGGACAACACTGTGGCTATCGCGTAACATCAACCATCAAGGTGGTATTCGCTCCAGTCATATCCTCCTCTAGAGTCAGAAGCATCTGCGTTTGCTTTGCACCGTTCATATCCTGTGTGAGCTCAATCGTGCAGCCGACGAGCTCTCACGACATATCACACTCCCGGGAGATTAGAGACTCCACCCTTAGTCGGTCCATCTGATTTGGAGACCCTTCAGGACCACACAGGTAGACCTCTCCGGACACGTCCCACTGCCAGTTGTTTTACTCCTCGAACAAGTGGACCCTCGGCAAGGATGCGCTGGCACACAGCTGGCCTCTAGGCCTATGCAAATGCCTTTTTTCCCAGTGAGCCCCTTGCGATAGCCCCTCCCTGGCAAATTTCTCTGAGGAACCTCCTCAACACTCCCTTTAGGGATCAGGTGGCGAATCTGCAAGCACTGCGCCTGGAAGAGGGAGACCCAGCCCTTGCTCTGCTCTGTCCCACCCACCCTTTGCACCTGTACGTGGACCGAACACAGAGCTTCAGGACCTCAGAAGAGCACTTTGTCTGTTATGGAGGACAGCAGAAGGGAAAGGCTGTCTCTAAAGCAGAGGCTGGCTGACTGGATAGTGGACACCATAGTATTGGCATACCAAGCTCAAGATCAGCCGTGCCCCCTGGGGGTGAGGGCTCATTCCATTTGAAGTGTTGCTTCCTCCTGGGCATTGGTGCACAGCAGCTCGCTAGCAGACATGTAGAGCTGTGGGCTGTGCAACACTTAACACATTTGCAAGGTTTTACAATCTCGGCGTTGAGACTGTATTTTGACACAAGTAGCCAGTAACACTGGGGACCCTCTCAGTGTCTTGCTTGCAGCACCATTCCTCTCCTAGGACCAGATATGTACACTGATCTGCTCCGCAGGTGAGTTCCCAACCTAACAAACCCTACATGTTCTTCCAGCAACATCTGCAGTCAGATGCAGTGGTGGCCTCCGACGCTAGGTCTAGCACTTATGTGAATTCACAGAAGTACAGCCCCATGTGCTAGATTAAGTGCCCATGTTTGGTAATTCCCCTATGGGCGATCCCACATTTGTATTCTTCCATGGTATGGCTTCAAATATATACCAAAACAAATATATACCAAAAAAAGACAAAAAAACCCAGCACTCTCTCTGTGTTAAGCCATGTCCTTGGTGCTGTTGCTGCAGCAATTGTGGCGTTTGGATAAGGAATCCAATTCGTCAGTTCGTTCTGACATAATGTAGAATGTAACTGACTGATAGGGAATGTCTAGATTACTAGATTACTTAATATGTCTCGTATTATGTCCCGTCGCCACATTTGCTGTACCACGACTGAATGGCTAGGACACACCATTTCGGCTCCTCAGCGCAAAACTTGAAGTGCAAAAGCTATATATCTGCTTCACGGTATCATTCTGTGTTTACATTTTTACATTTTAGTTGATATCCGGACTCCTTGGAACAAAGAATAACTGCACAATATTCTGAAAGTTCTGATCCAATCTGACTTCTGACCTATAATGCTGCCTAAATCATAATCATACACTGTTCGTTCATTGGCCAGAGGAGAACTGGCCCCCTGACTGAGCCTGGGTTCTCCCAAGGTTTTTTTCTCCATTCTGTCACCTGTTAAAGTTTCGGTTCCTTGCCACTGTCACCTTTTTCGCCTTTCTTCGCCTTTGTCGCCATTGGCTTTTGGCTTGCTTAGTTAGTAACAATATTATTACATCATTATTTTTCTGTTATCTCTGTAAAGCTGACTTGACTTGACTTGGTTTGTGGGGTATTGTTGCATTGAGGTTAGGGCTGTGCGATATAGACAAAAAAAAAAAACTATCACGATTTCTTGATTTTTTTATTTATTTCGATTTTAATCACGATTTTGACACAAACAGACATGCTTTACAGTTTTAATGCATTATGTGTGAATTTGAAACATCCTTCCAAAGGAAACCAATTAGAGCTTTATGGTGTAGCACTAAATTTGGTAAAACGTTACACATTGCTCTTTGCATTGTTGTAAAATACATTCATGAAAAACAAGATAACAAAAATCAAAAAGATCAATTATTTCATATAGTCTACTATAAAATTAAGACATATTAAACAGCTGTGCTATACATTTAATATGAGGCAACAACATATGATAGATAGGACAGAACAAAAAAAGGGTAAAAATAATCTTTCATTGAGCAAAAGTATCATGATATGATTATGAAAGACTCCAATACAGTGCGGCACAAAGCGCTTATGCGCATCCCGAGCGCAGAATGATGCGCTTGAAGCAACACAAAGTCACAGCGCGCAGCTCTTCGAGTCCGCATTGAAAAGTTCAAAGCACAAAGGAAAGACATATCGATGCATGGTGTATTATACAGTATTTATCTATGCAATAGTTTATTGAACCTTTTCTTTTAACAGTTTTAAATTTCAGTTACTGTGCGCAGAGAGATTCGCGTTCGGCACATCATATTCCGCGCGCGAGCAGAGAGATTCACGCTCGCGGATTATTTTAATGTGCTTTCGCGCTACACTAATGCGCTCTCGACATTTGACGGAAATAACGCCATACATACTGGGGGGTTGGAGCCTGGAGCACAGAAAAAAATTGTACGAAAAATAAAAGATTAATCTATCATAATCACAGCCATAACTGAGGTATTGTATTTTGTATTTCAACCTTTTTTTGGTATATGCTTGTTGATCTGGTGGTGGGCTCAAATATACTTGGATGTGGTTCTCCTTATTGTTTGTGTTAGCTACTTGTCAATAGGGAAGAGTAGGGAAGAAAATACTATCACAATTTTTTTTTTCATGCCAAATTTAATGGCTTTTAATGTATACCTCTAATACCTCTTTACACATTTATTATACTGTAGCTATGGGAATTTTTTTATTCAAATGCTACACAAGTTAGAAATACAATTAAAACTTAATACAATTGACCACAGCCATCTACACAGAATATTTGAAATGTTATTGCAGCACACATCATAGTGAGCCATTAATTTATTAAGAAATTGAGAGAAATCGGAGGAAAGCTCATTGATCAAGACATTAAAC
Organism: Chrosomus eos; assembly: GCA_036326025.1. Lineage (NCBI taxonomy): Eukaryota > Metazoa > Chordata > Actinopteri > Cypriniformes > Leuciscidae > Chrosomus > Chrosomus eos. The sequence goes on from CM070839.1 coordinate 26,663,109, forward strand.
AGCTAACGATGGTGTTGGCAGCTGAAAAGTGACGTTTATTACATAGTTGCTTGTGTAGTGTTAAACATCATAGGGTTTACTATGGTAAAACATGATTAAATTAACAAGATTGTTGACACCAAAGTTAATAGCTGTGTTCTTGTTAGCATCAATATGTGTCTTTAACACAAAGGAACAGATGGCTAAGCAGTGCACCAATGAACAGTGAAATTTTTCACAACTTTGTTGACTCAGAAAACCATCCATGTATCCATCTCAAAGCACTAGCACAGATGCATAAGTGCAGTTTTGTATGTAAGTTTATACCCAATGTGTGTGTGATGGGGAAAATATTTAGTAGTTGTTAATTTTTGTCTAATAGCAGTTAAAGAGAAAATTCTGTGCCACATGTCATTCCAAACCTGTTTGCATTTCTTTCTTCTGCAGAATACCAAACAACATTGGAGCCCTATTGACTTCTATTGTTAAGACAATAGGGGAAAAATGCTGAGATATGTCTGGTGATATATGTGTTTTTGCATAAAAATATATTTAAAAAATCTAAGAAAAAAAGAAAAAGAGAATCATACAGTTTTGGAATGACATGAGATTAGACATGTATATTGACAATTCCAATATATCTTAAAGGAACACTCCACCGTTTTTTCATATTAAACTATGTTATTCCCTTAACTAAGACGAGTTGATACAGACCTCTCTCGTCTCAGTGTGTGCGCTCAATCACTCTGGTGCGCGGCGACATTTTGATAGCCCAGTTCATTCATTAGGATCCAAACAGAGATGAAGTTAGAAGCGAGCAAATACCTCCACGGTTTCCCTATTTAAATAGTTACACAACCAAGTATGGTGACACAAAATAAAACGTGGTGCTTTTCTAAGCGGGTAAAATGGATAACTATAATGTATGGCGGAATAGCACTTGAGAACACTTCGACTCGGCGCAGTAATATCATCAGTACAGAATGATCCGGGAGTGATGATATTACTGCGCTGAGTCGAAGTGCTCTCAAGTGCACCATACTTGGTCGTGTAACTACTCATGTAACTGTATTTAAATAGGGAAAACGTGGAGGTGTTTGGTCGCTTCATCTCTGTTTGGATCCTAATGAATAAACTGGGCTATCAAACTGAGCGATTATATCCAGAGCGATTGAGTGCACGCACTGAGACGAGAGAGGTATGTATCAACTCGTCTTAGTTAAGGGAATAGCATAGTTTAATATGAAAAAAAAATGGTGGAGTGTTCCTTTAACTTCAGGATATACAGTTGTGGTCAGAATTAATGGCACCCCTGGTAATTATGATAAAAAATGGCTGTAAAAAACAAATTTGCATTGTTTATCCTTTTGATCTTTCATTCAAAGAATTCGCTAAAATTTAATTTCATTGAAGTAAAATAATTGAAAGTGGGGGGTAAATCACATTATGAAATAAATGCTTTTCTCCAAAACACGCTGGCCATAATTATTGACTTATTAAATAGTTTTTGCAACCTCCTTTTGCCAAGATAACAGCTCTGAGTGTTCTTCTATAATGCCTGATGAGTTTGGAGAACAACTGACAAGAGATCAGAGACCATTCCTGCGGGTCGCAGGCTGCGGCCGTGGGCTGTTTCATGCATAGTGGTCTGACTGTGACAGGGGAGTGACCTGCGATCACTTCGTGATGCACCGGCGGCACCGTGGGCTGCGCTTTTGTTAGTAAGTGTGGGCGCTCGTAAGCGGGCACGGGACTTTACAACTTGACCGATGTACGGCAGCACTTCGTGACGCGAGATTAGCGCCATGAGAGAAGTGCATGTCAGTAAGCGTGAGCACTTGCAAGCGGGCACGAGACTTACATTTATAGAACGGCAGATATGAGGCTGCACATTGCGATGTGCGAGCGACACGTGGCCGATGTGCGAGTCAGTAAGCGTCGACGCTTGTGAGCGGGCACGAGACTTACCGCCCGTTTTATGAGAGGCTGAACTGGCCGTGTGACAGAGCGGGCAGAGGACAGATGTGGGCACAGACACACGGGCACATCTCCTACAGCTAACACTCGAGCGGCAAATGCGCGCTTTATGTGAGTGGGCTCCGTGAGTGACACAGGAAGTGTTGTGCTTGTGTGTAGGGGCGGGCACTGGAGCGTGGGCGCTTTCACTACACTTAAGACTCGTGCAGGCGGCCGGTCACGTGGACGACCTGCAGCGGAGCTAGCGCGACGAGACAGGAACAGGTTCATGGCCTGGGAGGTTTTCTGTACCTCAGAGAAGCGGTCGACAATTCCTTCCACCTCGGGGCCGAAGAGACCCGTCTGAGAGAGGGCCGCGTCAAGGAACGCGGTGCGCTCAGACTCTCTCATGTCCGCCAGTGTTAGCCAGAGATGACGTTCTGTTACAGACAGCATCCTCTGGAAAGTCTTCAGAGGAGTGGCGTTGCCCGCCTGGAAGGACGCGGCCAGTCGCTGAACACGGCGTGCGCGCTGTGTTGATAAGTGAGCCGTCATAGCCACAGAGTCCAGCTCTATTCCTAAAAAGGAAATTGACTGGCTGGGCAGTAATGAGCTCTTGGTCCAGTTGACCGTGAGACCCAGGTCCTCCAGGTGACTTAGGAGCGCAGCTCTGTGAGACACCAACTCGGCCTCTGACTGCGCTAGAATCAGCCAGTCGTCCAGATAGTTCAAAATCCGCATGCCCTGATTTCTCAAGAGCCGCGTCCATGCACTTCGTGATTGTACGGGGTGCTAAAGACAGGCCGAACGGTAGGACGGTGTACTGATAAACCTGACCGTCGAAGGCGAATCTCAAGAATGGCCTGTGGCGGGGTATTATCTGGATCTGGAAATATGCGTCTTTCAGATCGAGAGAGATAAACTAGTCCCTCGGGCGAATGTGCGTGAGGAGTTGTCTGGTCGTAAGCATTTTGAACGGTCTTCTCATAACTTCTCATAAAGCCTGACTCGCTCAGAGAAGGCAGCACCGGCTCTATAGCCCCTTTGGACAGTAACTTCGCTATTTCTGTACGGAGTAGATGTGCTACTTCCGTATTCACTGCCATCGCGGTCCGTGCTCGAAAGCGAGGAGGACGGCGAGCGAACTGTAACGCATAGTCCAGCCTTAATGTGCTTAGCACCCATTCTGATATCCCAGTGATCGATTCCCACACTTTTATGTGAGCGACTAGTGGCAGAATGGTCTCCGGGGTCTGATCGCCGTATTGTGCAGGCTCTAGACAATGAACCTGAGGAGTGGGCCAGGCGCGCGCGCTCTCTGTGCTCGAAAGCGGCGGGTCGTAGGCTGCGGCCGTGGGCTGTTTCATGCATAGTGGTCTGACTGTGACAGGGGAGTGACCTGCGATCACTTCGTGATGCACCGGCGGCACCGTGGGCTGCGCTTTTGTTAGTAAGTGTGGGCGCTCGTAAGCGGGCACGGGACTTTACAACTTGACCGATGTACGGCAGCACTTCGTGACGCGAGATTAGCGCCATGAGAGAAGTGCATGTCAGTAAGCGTGAGCACTTGCAAGCGGGCACGAGACTTACATTTATAGAACGGCAGATATGAGGCTGCACATTGCGATGTGCGAGCGACGCCGTGGCCGATGTGCGAGTCAGTAAGCGTCGACGCTTGTGAGCGGGCACGAGACTTACAGCCCGTTTTATGAGAGGCTGAACTGGCCGTGTGACAGAGCGGGCAGAGGACAGATGTGGGCACAGACACACGGGCACATCTCCTACAGCTAACACTCGAGCGGCAAATGCGCACTTTATGTGAGTGGGCTCCGTGAGTGACACAGGAAGTGTTGTGCTTGTGTGTAGGGGCGGGCACTGGAGCGTGGGCGCTTTCACTACACTTAAGACTCGTGCAGGCGGCCGGTCACGTGGACGACCTGCAGCGGAGCTAGCGCGACGAGACAGGAACAGGTTCATGGCCTGGGAGGTTTTCTGTACCTCAGAGAAGCGGTCGACAATTCCTTCCACCGCAGGGCCGAAGAGACCCGTCTGAGAGAGGGCCGCGTCAAGGAACGCGGTGCGCTCAGACTCTCTCATGTCCGCCAGTGTTAGCCAGAGATGACGTTCTGTTACAGACAGCAAGGCCATGCATCTACCCAGGGCCTGAACAGCTGATTTTGTAGCGCGCAGAGAGAGATCCGTCGCGCTTCTCAGATCTGTGACAGCCGCTGGGTCCGAGCCTTATTGTCCCACTCACGGAAGAGATCAGCTTGCAGGATCTGCAGCACAGACATCGAGGGCATTTGGGAACGGCGCTTCTTACGGCGTGGTGCTTCAAAGGGCAGAGAGACAGTTTCCTTGGTGACGGCTTTGAGTCGAGCCCGCAGGGTCGGCATCGAAAGCTCCTCGCAGTGCTCACATCCTCCGGACGAGAGGGCAAGAGCTGCGTGTTACTGGCCCAGGCAGAGAGCGCAGATAACGTGGCGGTCTCCGTCGCTAAGCTGGGCTCTGCACGAGCCACAGGAAGTGCAAGACATCTTTAAAAAGACATTCGCTGCTCTTTTAGATGTAAAGGCTTTGAGTGTAAAAAGGACGGCAGGCTGAAGGTGGCGAAGACGGCCGGATTCTTCAAGCGCTGTCCTAAGCTGGCTAGTCGCGTTTCGACGGCGACGTGGCTTCTCAAGATCCAGCGATTCGAAGAGCTTCGCTGAAGAGATGAAAATCAGAGATTTCCGCCTCCCAGCCCGCTCATATATGCTAAGCCACGCCCATTCTGGTGGGCTAAGACGCGTTGAGGGCGTCACGCCAGTGCTCACTGGTTGGCTGCAGCAGTTGCCGCACAGCAGCCAATGAGCATGCGACTCAGCCTGCTCTTAGTCAGCTAGCTGCTGCACTGCGTTGACAATGAATACAAAATTAAGGATAATTTTTGGCTTCAATATCTCGAGAAAATTAATCTTTTCCGTAGCATAAGCTAAACTTACACAATACGAGAGAACCTCTCGTAAGAAAACTCTCAGATTTCATTAAAAATATCTTTGTTTGTATTCCAAAGATGAATGAAAATCTTACAGGTTTGGAATGACATGTGAGTGATTATTGAAAGAATTTCCATTTTTTTTTGACTAAACTAACCCTTTAATGAAAAATTGAAATAGAAAATACTCATACTATTACATCATTCTCTAATCTCGAGAAGAATAAAATACAAAGATAAATAATCAATTGCATACCTGCTATAATGTGCATTTTTCACTCTTCATTTTGTTTCTTTATTGCAGAATTCCATCCTTTATTAACAAGTAAACAATAGAGAATAATTAAATCATTGTATTGTATGCAAAAATCTGGTCATGCAAAAGTACAATCTGTTTTTCCCTTTGTCCATGAAAACATGCAGAAAGAAGCCACTTACTGGAACAAAAACCCAAAGGCTAATGCAGCACACCACGTGCTTAACATGTTGACATGTACCAAGACATTTTTGCCCCCTGCAAATCCTTTATATGATTGGATGTTTGTAGCCAAAGATTTTTAACTCAGACACATGGTTTTAATATGCCTCTGGCTTATCCAAGTATGGTGAAGTACACTTCGGACATTGCATTTTGCAATTGCGATAGCAGGAAATGTTCTGATGTATCTGACATTCAGATTTGAGCATGAGTGGACGAGAGGACACCAGTTAAAACTTCCTGGACGTTCTCTTCTGTTCAGACTAGTCCTCAAACAGTTCTATTAGAGATTTATCCTGGCCTTCTAGATCTTGTCTTGACTTCAACAGTTTATTTTTAATGTCTAGACATTTCGAACTGGGGAAATTGCAAACAGGAAACATTTGGATGTGTCCGTATTATTTCCTCTGCTTTGTGAATTATCTTGAGATTGTAATCCTCAGTCAGTTGCTCAGTGAAGGCCGTGGTTGTTGAGTTGAAGTACAACTCCCATGAGGTTCAAAGAGTCTGAAAGTTTATTAGGTTCTGGAATTGTCATCACTGACGCACAATTCCACTGGAGGATGAACTGGAAAAGTGCTTAAACCTTTGCAGATGATATATTTACTTTTAAAAAGTGACAATAAAAAATAGTATAGAAATAATATAAATATTTTTTACATCCATATTTTGTAGACAAAGTGGTAACCTTTTCAACATTACCAGTATTAGTTAAACAACAAGAAGCTATTCTGAAAAAAAGCATGATAATTTAAAATAATAGTTCACCCCAACATTAACACTATATAATTTACTTTATGTCATTCAGAAATATCTTCCATGGAAAACACAATATGCAATTTAAGTTAATTTACAATATAAACTATTAATCTGACATTAATCTAATCCAGTAGCAGCTCCTGCCTGTAAATTTAGGTAGGGCAGATTCTGGGTCTTAGCGCCAGTTTATAATAAACATTTTGTAAGCTTTATTCTGATCGCTGAACATATCAGACACACTTTTGACAGAATTCTAACGTCCTTGCGTTATTCAGCCTGAGGGTGGCGCTCTAATAACGATTGACAGACTTTAGTACACATGACAAATGCATAGAATGCCATCTTAGCACTGCCTTAAAGGGTTAGTTCACCCCAAAATGAAAATTCTGTCAGTAATTACTCACCCTCATGTTGTTCAAACCCTGTAAGACTTCTGTTCATCTTCAGAAGACAAATTAAGATATTTTTGATTAAATCTGAGAGCTGGATCACTCCTTCATAGGCTTCTAAGAGATTGAAACGTGACAGCCCCGAAAAGTCATTAAAGACATTGTTAAAATAGTCCAAGTGACTACAGTGGCTCAATCTTAAGTTTATCAAGCGACGAGAATACTTTGAGCGCAAAAAAGCAAACAATAATAAAGACTTTATTCAAGTATTCATTTCCTTCTCTGTCGGCCTCGAGATTTCACGTAGTGTAACATTGTAGAGCGTCTGTGTTGTACGTCACACGTAGGGTCACTATTGGCCGACGCTGGTCATGTTGTGATGCGTGTTACGTTCAACCAGACGCTCTACGCTGTTACACTACGTGAAATCAATAAACAAAATGTTTATTATAAACTGTTGTAAAACCAACAGATCCGATTCAATGAACTGAGGCATAAACTAACATACACTCCACTAACGCGGTCATTATAAAGTTGTTTAAACAACAAAACACATTCACTTGCACATATCTGACAATCGAAATATCATATATTTCATGCCATAGCTAACAAATTTGTGAATATTTTTAATAAAAAAGGAAAAATTAAATAAAAGCAGTTGCACAAGAGAGACTCGGAAGGCTAGATAATATCACAATGACATTTATTAATTAATGAAAAAGTTATTTTGCACGGACCCCGTTCGTAGCTCACATTCAAATGGTAGTGGACTCTGCATATCCTGCCTGAAGATGAGGCAGGTCCGCAGCCGACCCCCAAAATTGGTAGGAAAATGTCTCAGGTTATGTATGTAACCCTGGTTCCCTGAAGAGGGAACAAGGTGCTGCGTCGAGATGTGGTGGGAACACCCCTGCGTGATTGCGTCGTGAAGCACGTGTATAATCAATCCATTGGTGTGACGAGACGTCATAGGTTGGTGACGTCATAGACCAGGAAGCTATAAAGCACCCCTGAAAACAGACCCCACTAGCTTCTGAAAAGCTGAAGCAAGTTGATCACGGGCTTGCAGGGAGTATGGCAAGGCGACGCAGCGTCTTGTTCCCTCTTCAGGGAACCAGGGTTACATACGTAACCTGAGACATTCCCTTTCAAGGGAACTCGAGCTGCGTCGAGACGCAGTGAGAATCATATACCCACGACACCATAAAAGCAAATGTCTGTTCTGTATGAAGTTATTGCGCATACTAAGAAACAAGCACCCTAGACCCTGTAGTGGAGCCTAGATCCAAATCAATAAAATCTCACAAATGTGTGCAGTAAGGACCAGCCTGCCGCATCACAAACGTCATGAAAGGGAAACACCCTATAATAAAGCCTTAGAGGCAGCCATACTCTTGGTAGAATGGGCCCGGACAGCCAAAGGTGAAGGCTGACCAGCCGCTTAATAAGCAAGTGAGATAGCCTCGACTACCTACTTGCTCATCCTCTGCTTGGATGCAGGGTAAGCTTTTCTTGGTGACCCGAAACAGATGAATAGTTGATCCGATTTACACCACAGGAGAGCTCTGTGTACGTAAGCATCCAACGCCTGCAAAGGGCACAGCAGATTAAGTTTTTCCTGATCTGGTGTAATAAAAGGTGGAGAACAGAAGGCCTGCAGCAAAATTGGGTCCGTAACATTAGTGGGGACTTTGGGAATATAACCCGGCCTAGGGTGAAGAAAGGCTTTCACCATACCAGGAGCAAATTCTAGGCACGAAGGAGAAACCAACAGGGCTTGCAAACCTCCAATTCTCTTGATAGAAGAAAAAGCAGGGATAAATACAGTTTTTAGAGTAAGGAACTTTACAGTACATCGCCGCATGACCTTGATCATGTGAAATGGATTTCCCTTCAGAGAAAAACCCTTGGTCCTAAGCCACCACTGCAAGGGTCTCATGTACAGAAGGCCAAAAGTTATTACATTGGACGCAGCTGCCATGAGACCCAACAGTCTCTGAAACTTTTTCATAGTGAGTGACTGGCCTAGTTTTACCCCATTTACAGCTGAGAGAATCAAATTAATAAGTGCAGGTGACAACTGTGCCCGCATCGTTGACGAATCCCATACCACACCTAGAAAAGTGGTCCTCTGAGACGGGAGTCTCAACCCCAGCATATGGGACAGAACGACATCTCGATGCTGAACCGCCATCTGCTCGGACTGAGCTAAAATCAACCAATCGTCAATCTAATTTAACACACGGATGCCCTGGAGTCTCAGTGGAGCCAGAGCTGCATCCACGCATTTCGTTAAAGTGCGGTGTGATAAACCTAAGCTGAATGGAAGAAGCCGATTTTGGTATGCTTTGCCCCCGAAAGGAACCTCAGGAACTTCCTGTGAAGATGATGGATGGCTACTGAAAGTATGCGTCCTTCAAGTTTGTCATGATAAACCAGTCCTTGGACTGAATCTGTGACATGATCTGTTTGAGTGTAAGCATCTTCAACTTGAGTTTTAGAACCCTGCGTTTTAGTTGGCGCAGGTCTAGTATAGGACGCAGCCCCCCATCCTTCTTGATCCTTCAGAGCAAGAAGTAATGGAGCTTAACGGGGTCCACCACCGTCGGGAGGAATCTGGGCAGATGAGAACCAAACTGAATTCTGTAACCCTTTTCTATTGTGAGCAGGACCCAACGAGATATAAGCTGAAGTGGCGAACCGGCAGGGAACAACCGAACTGGCAGCGCTGCAACCCTCCTCAGAGAGTCGCCCCCCAGAGGGTACAGAGGACAAACGGGTACTCATCTCTCCCCAGAGGGGACTACCCTCAGAAGTCTGATAGCCTCGGTGTTAGGACTTCTTCTTTGTCGAAGCCTTTTTAGAGACGATGACAGTCCTCAGATCTTGCCTGCCTCTAACCGGCTTTGACTGTGACCGCCACCCAGGCCCACTTTGCTTTTGTTGCACTCTGTGCTGCGAGGAGTTTGTAGATGGGATATTAGATTGGTGAGGAAGAAACCTCTGGAACGTCGCTGATTGCTTTTTGACTCCTGGAATCTATCGACGACCGTATTTACATTGTCAACGAATAGACCCGAGGAAGAAAGTGGAGCGTCCAGAAGAACAGACCTGTCTCTATATTTTAAATCAGACAAATTTAACCATAAATGTCGCTCCGTGGTGACCAGGACTTATGTCAGTGCTGACTTCCTCACAATCATTTATGTCCCCAAGCAGATCAGCATGGTATGCCAGCAAAATTCACATTGTATGCAAGCATGCCACAACCTGACCAGCTGCCAAATAAGCTTTACCCACCAGCGCTGAAGTGGCTTTTAATGGCTTGGTGGGTAACGCCAGGGTTTTTAATGACGACGCTGACTCGGGAGAGAGATAGCTCCCAAGCGTCTCTTCAGCCCGAGGCATCGTTACATAACCATGATCTTTAATACCCATAACATTACTGTAGATAGATGTTTGTGGACTGAATACACAATATGACACCGGATCTGGCAGGTGAAGGCTGACATAGGGCTGATAGGGCTCTCAAACCCCGCTGTCAGAACCATTTGCGAACCCCAAGATGTGAGTCGCCACTGTGCCTCGGCAAAAGCAGGACCCGCACCCTGGGGAGCTTGCACCGAACCGTTCTCCTCAAAGAATACCCAGCGGGAGTGGAGCATCCTCACAGACAACTTCTAGGAATGGTCACAGTCAGCCCCCTCGAAACCTGATTGGGCATGCTCCACTCTCAAACAAGCAACACAAAGCTGATGTGTGTCACTGCTGGAACACGACATCTCTGTGTTGCGGTGTAGACTCGGGTACCTCAAACAAGGTGGCATCCCCTCAGCCATTCCTCTTTGTAGCACGCTCCCTGGCCATCAGGAAAGGTCTACTATGAGGTGTGGGTTGAGTGACCTGATGATTAAGGTGGTTCTCAGTGTCCCGCCCCGGTTCCTTACTTCCCGGAAGTGCATAAGGAGCTTACTAGGTCGTAGACACCAGTGGAGAGGCCGCCTCTGCCTTGCATGCCATGGCGTCGCTTCAGTTTTACCAGGCCAAAAAACTCAAAGAGCTGCAAGAGGGTGGTTCCGACCAGGGTTTAATGCAAGAGTTACTTACAGCGACCAACCTTACCCTAAGAGCGACGAAAGTCACTGCACGCTCCCTGAATTGGGCCCTTCACCGTCTATTGTTCCGAATGTTGACGCAGAAATGCATTTTCAAATGCATCCGTCTCTGAAACTGGTTTGTAGACACAGGCCATTCCTGCACTTTGCATTCGAGGGTCAAGCATATCAGTACAAAGTCCTGCCCTTCAGGCTGTTCCTGTCTCCCTGCATTTTCATGGAAGTCCAGTGGCCCTTGTTCTCCTGAGAGAATGTGGCATTAGCACCCTTAACTATCTCGATTACTGTGACTTCTGCAGCATTCCTTTTCCCCAATGTTATCCAAAAGTCTCACTGAGTGGGTCTTGCAGAACAGCAGTGATTGACATTCTCTGTGTAAGCCCTGTAACATCTTCTGCCCCATGGGGCACATATGTAACCCTCATTACCTAAAAGAGGAAACGGAGAAGCCTTTTTGTGATCACAAATATCAACAGATTTGACCAGAAATCGCTTACTGCACCTTTAACTATAATAACACCCAAAATATTTTACTTTTAATTTTACTTACATTTTATGAGGAAGTGGCTGTTCAAATTGAAAAACATACTCCAATCCAATATATCATCATGACAAAATTATATCCCAAAATATAATTTTGTACTGAGGTTAGAAAATCACATTGTGCTGGAAATGATCTTGAGTTTCAGAGAAATGAGTGGATTCAGTCACCATTGTAATTGCATTTTTAAAAATTCAATACATGTCTTCAAAATGTCTTATTTAGTATTCCACAGAATAAGAAAGTCATACAGATTTGAGACAACATGATAGTGAGCAAATGATACTAGAATTTTTGGGTGAACTAATCCTTCAATGCATAATTTTGAGGGTTGGGGTTTAAAGCCAGACCACCTCCAATTCGTCAACAAACAAAAATGCTTGTATGTTCTGGACTCTAGAAATCCACTACTTGTTGTGTGTTTTTATAGCTTAATCACTGTGTACTCCAGCTACTGCTACTAAAATACTAGCTCTATAGATACTTATTATAGTTTCATACACTGCTCTGCATTCTTTGCTCCAAGGTTTGATTCAGATATTATGCTCCATTCACTTGCATCAAATAAAGCAAACTGATTAAACAAAGCAAGGTACACATCCTACCAAACTGGTGGCCTATAGGAATATGTGTTGTGTGCTCTGATAATGTTGCTGGCATTGTGTTTTGATGGCATTTTGATGGTTGATGATTTGTGTGTTTAGATCAACATTCTTGTCTGTTCTGCTCTTTTCTTTCCTGGAAGCCTGTTTGTGCTTAGTCTGCATTTTAATTATTTTCACTTTAATCTTGTTTTTGCAAGTAACATAGTGAATTTGGTTTTGCATACATTATTATTCAGAACATAAATATAGCACAAACGTATCAAATGCATCTTCATATTATGAATGTGTAACAGAGTTTTAATATTGCTGTTAAATTCATGCATAAATTGGCAAAACTCACCATGTTGCACCACTCACATTTGCGTACATTATATCGCAGGGTGGAGCTACTTCATCTGCAGCAGAGAGAACTTTAAATTACACACAAGTGTACTCCTTTTGTCTGCCAGCTTTCAGTTTCTGTCAGTTGAGTCAAATGTAGGATATTTGTGATGATAAAATGGGGAGAATGTCTGTTAACTTGCTTGTGAACTTATTTAATTAAAGTTCCTGTAAAGGCAATTTCAAAAAAAAATTCTAAACACATTATAAATGTTAGAAATGTATCACTAAAACATATTACAAAGACTGTGAACTGTGAAGTACTGAATTGTGGAGTTAGACCGTTAAACAGTTTTTCACCGTTGCTATTTTCCGGATTTTCTGGGCGGGGCTAAAAGGGGGCTCGATGACGCACTGGAGCCCCTGAGCTCCTGGACACGCCCCTACTTGATGACGCACTGGAGCCCCTCGAGCTGCTGGACTATTATTAGTAACAGCCTACAGATTGCTAGCTAGCTATGCCTCGTCACAGAAATGCGTAGTACCTGGATGCGATTACCGGATCACGTACAAAACAGATCGGTGTCCTTATTTAAATTTCCGAAAAACGATTACATCAAGAAGAAGTGGATTAATTTTGTGAAGAGCCACCTTGATGGAGAGAGCTGAGGATCACCGCCAAAACCCGCCTCTGTAAGTGATCATTTTACACGGAATAGTTTTATAAACTTTCGTCGGAGACAACTGGGAATCACTGATAATCCGCTGTTACTGGTGGTGAATGGGGGCGAACCGACTCCCGCCTCGGCATTGATCCTCCCGTCGCGCCGACAACTGGTGCCATCATCGGCAGTGCGTGCCCACCGTGCGAGCATCCATTCCGGCTGGAGAGTTGAGTGTGGCGACGGTCGGCAGCTTTCCCGCGAGTGGGCGTGGTTTCAGCGCTGCCAGCGGACATGCCCCCACCGTTTGAGAGCAGAGATTACTGCTCATTTTTTCAAGATTTTGATAGCTTATTTTATGTACTTGCTGGCTTTTTTTATCATTCAAATTTGGCTGGGTGACTAATAACACATTTTTCTGTGGTGTGACAAACTCAGAACACATACTTAATTTAGACTTTACAGGGACTTTAAAGACTTCTGAGCAAAGTTGATGTACTATACCCTAACCAGTCGTTGGTCGTGTTTGTCCCAGATATGCGTTTTATTTAGTTTTGTTATGTTCTATGTAAGAAATGTTAGCCCTAATGGAGTATTAGCATTAGCACGTGTTGTATGCTTGCACATGCTGAACTATGTAGTGTGTCATTCTAGAGTTGTGCTTTTTCTCTTTCTGTATTTCATGTATTCAAAAATATGTAAAATGATGTTTCCTTAAGTTAATAGTTTCTCTGTATTCATGTGAATTGATGAGAAATGAGAGCAAAGACAGTGTTTTATTTTTTTTTTATTTTTTTTTTTTTAATGTATGCTTTAATTTGACTTTTTGTCCTCTATGTATGCTCATGATTACTTTGAGAAAATGTATTTCGCAGCAGAATTTTGCATCTCTCGATGCTGACTTCTGAGCAATGTTTATGTCCTACTGTACCTAACCAATCTTTGGTCGGGTTTTTCACAGGCCCAGTAAAGAGAAACCTTGAGAGACCATCCACCTGCTCTCAGTGCAACAGCATTATCTCTGATACACAAGCATCAACAACTAATGTTCTTGTTTCCTGACAGTTTCCTAGTTCTCAGCTTGCTAATGATTTACTCATAACAAGCTACAGAAATACACAGACAAAACGTGTGCTAAACGTAGACTTCATTATCATTAATTTGATTTATTTTTCCATCATCTTCGCTGTTTCCCTAAATGAGACAAGTTTAAAGTCAACATGAAACAGTGTTTGCACCCCATTTTATTTAGTCAATGAGACATATTTCACCAATAAGACACATTTCAAAATATGAAACATTAAATAGGAGGATATTGGATTGTAAATACTTGTCTATAGTGATGTCGACAGACATCAGGCAAAATCGGATGCCTCTGGAATGAGAACGGGTTGGACAGGTACTGGTAGTTAAGTGGTTGACAAATTAGAGGGCTTTATGACTTCAGTCGCAAAAGAAAGTAATTTCAGAGCAAAACAAGTTATTACATTTTTATGAACGATTATGAAGGCAAACTCTTTTTTATTATTTAATTTTTTTGGAACATGTACAATGAATTAAGCACGATTAGACAGGAACATACACTATACAAAATTAAGTAAATTTTGACATCATAAAAGCCACACCATTTTATTTTGATTTTATTTTTTAGTTGAACAAGCAAACTGTAATGTGGCTGCTGCAGACAAAAGAGGCAATGGATCCAAGTACAGTGATATTTTTTTAAACAGACACTCTAGACACAGAACAAGAGAAACACTGGGGTATATATACACAAAAGCCCTATTCGTAGTGGATTAGTACTATCTGGGGACCTCGTGCGATTTAGAAATTACCCCCCCACATCTGAATTTCGTGTGGCGCATTCGCACGGGATAACCGAAGCCTGTGATTTTACTCAAATTTACTGACTTATCTCCCAGATATGACGTCAATAGGCTATTGCTTAGAAATGTATTTTCGTTATAGGTCTAGCTGTATGATATATTATGACATAAACAGAATAAAGTTCCTTACCGCATGCTGCTATACATGTCATTCATCTCCATCGAATCATTCTTTTTGTTTTTGCTCTTCTGATGATTTAAAGCTTTCTCTTTCTGCAAATTGTGTAGTTGTGTATAGCGATATGACCCAGCACCCAAAATACTATCAAAACAGCCTCCATTATTCGCGAAAGATGGATAAAAAGGCGCTCATGAAACAAAAACCTTGAAAAAAAGATAGCCCATACAACCCGGCCAAATCACAGAGATGCCGATTCGCACGGGACTGATATTATCACAGGACCTCGGTGTTCGGCAAAATATAGTAGGTAATTTGCGGGGGAATTTTTACTTTACAAATTACAGACATGGCCGATTCGCACGGGATTAAGATCTCAGACAAACTCCGCAATTATTACAAATTACTATAGGTCACCAGGTAATACTTATCCCGTGCGAATAGGGCTCATGGGAAAAAAAGGTTAACAAGATAACAAGGGGGAGTGGCTCACAGGAAACACCTGTGGAAAGCTAAGCAACAAGAAATACTACAACCTGACAACAAATATAGCACAAGAACCACTTCAACAAAGTTCCAAGGACAGAGCACATGTGACGCAAACTAATTAACTGAAATAATTAATAGTGCTTGTATATCAAAAGCACTTTGTACTGCTACAAAAATTACTAGCAGTGCTCAAAACATTAATCTATGCGAATAATTAGATGTTTAATTAACCAATGGGGCTTTTATATCTCAGGGGTGTATTTTATTAAAAGTAATGGATGTGACGTGGACGTTGAATGTTGACACTTGGGAGCCCCAAACACCTCTGATACTTCAGAAAAGGAAAATGAGAAATGGCAAGTGGAATTAGCATGTGCCATCCCCCGGACATATATGATTATAAAAGGATCATTCACTCATTCAGGTTTGTGCTGAGGAGCCAAGTATGTGTCCTGTACATCCAGTGTAGTTCAACATTGTGGCAGGAGGAACACCATGTCTCATTCCCTTCAACAGGGAATGGAGGTTGCAATAATAACTGAGATGTTCCCATCTGCCAGTCACTTCGGCGTAGTGTGAAATGCTGACACTCGAGGTCCCTGTGAAAAACATCTCGGGTTACGATTGGAACCCTTGTTCCCTGAGAAGGGAACGAGATGCTGCATCATAGTATTTACACTTTGGGAACACCTCTGTGTGCGTCTGAAGCACGTGCGTAATCATTCCAAAGACGAAACAGAACGTCACGGGCGGGTGAGAGAAAGCATAAAAGCACATCCAGAATGACCGGCATTAGCCTAAAAAGAGCAGAAGCAAGACAATCACAGGGATGCAGGAGGTATGACAGGGTGACGCAACATCTCATGCCATTCTCAGGGAACAAGGTTTACAGTTGTGACCCAGAACATTTCCTTCTGTGGGAACTTGTGCTGCGTCATAGTATTGACACTTTGGGAACGATTATACCAGATCGCCCACCACACACCAGCTTACTGGTGGAGAGGAGACAGTGATAAAGCCAATCAGTATATGGGGATGATTAGGAGGCCATGATGGACAGAGGCCAAAGGGCAAATTTGCCCAGGATGCCGGGGTTACACCCCGACTCTTTTTCGAAGGACATCCTGGGATTTTTAATGACTACAGAGAGTCAGGACCTTGGTTTAACATCTCATCCGAAGGACGGTGCTTTTTGACAGTATAGTGTCCCCGTCACTATACTGGGGCATTAGGACCCACACAGACCCTGCTGGCCTCACTAACACCTCTTCCAGCAGCAACCCAGTTTTCCCAGGAGGTCTCCCATCCAGGTACTAACCAGGCGCAGCCCTGCTTAGCTTCAGTGGGCAACCAGTCTTGGGCTACAGGGTGATATGGCTTCTGGCCATCAAAAGGTGAGGGCTGACCAGAGACCTCGTAGGCAAGAGAGATAACCTCGACTATCTACTTGCTTAATGTCTGCTTGGATGCTAAAATTCCTTTCTTAGGCGACCCAAAGTAAACAAACAGCTGATCAGTTTTCTACCACAGGGCTACTCTGACAAAAGCATCGAGTGCTTTCACTGGACACACAAAGTTCAGCATCTCCTTGTCCTGATCTCTGAAAGGAGGAGGCAAAAGGCCTGCAAGATTATAGACCACAAAACATTGGTAGGCACCTTAGGAATTTAGCCCAGTCTAGGGTACAATAATGCCTTGACCATTCTCTGTGCAAACTCAAGTCATATAGGGGACACTGACAGGACCTGAAGGTCTCCCAATCTCTATAGAGATGTGATGGCAAGAAGTAACACTGTATTCATGGTCAGAAACTTTTCTGGAACAATCGCAATAGGCTCGAAAGGGACCCGTATAGACAGACCTTCTAGCACAATAGCCAGGTCCCAGGGCGGTACTCTAGAGCAGCTTGCAGGCCTTAGCCTCAAGGCACCAATGAAGAAACATGTCACCAACGGGTTTCTCCACAGAGATACCCCACCCAAAGGGACATGGTAGGCAGCTATGGTCGCCACGTACACCCTAGGTGTGGTAGAGGATAACCCTGCGGAAAGACAATCCTGCAGAGACTTTAGCACTGTACCAGCCAGGCAGTTAAAAGGGCCCCACTGTCAAATTCCACATCATGAAGTGAATACCCTCTTCTTCAATGCATACAGTTTTCTCAAGGAGGGAGCTCTGGATGAAGTAAGGTCTCAACAACTCCAGTCTAGGAGTTGGGCCCCCTCAGAGGCTAAAACCACAGCTACCACAAGTCTGGGTGGGGGTGAAGGATTGTGCCCCCTGCCTGAGACAGAAGATCCCTTTTGGCCAGAATCTCCAAGGAAGAGCCATTGAGGAGGGACACAAAGTCAGAGAACCACACTCGAGCCGGCCAGAATGGATCTACTAGTAGTAAACTGACCCTGTCCTGGCCGTCTCTCTCGAGAACTCCCAGGAGCAGAGCAATCGGGGGAAAGCATACATATATAGCCTCAGCGACCCACTGGTTGAGAAACACTGGCCTAGTGCATACCAAAGTTGTCAACATTAACATTTTAATATAACATTATAGCCATTATGGCCTTTAGAAAAATGTTTTTTTGAGCAGGTGGGGTAGTGCACTATAGGCCCTTGTGGTGCGGCCTAAGCTTTTGTCCTTAATGACATTTTTTCCTTACATTACTTTTACTTGAGTAAAAAGTTTGAGATGATACTTCAACTAGGGTGACCATATTATGTCCTGAAAAAACAGGATACTCTGCCCGGCAAACAGATAGGCCTACTCAGATGATACACGAAGTTTACTCAAAGAAACCTTATTAATTTCAATACATTTAAAGTAGGTTATGCCTCCTCTGTATGGATAGAAATTTGTTATATTGTTATATGAAAACAGGACATGTCCTGGGAAAACAGGACAGTTGGTCACCCTAACTTCAACAATCTTTTTAAACCCTAGTATCTATACTTCTACCTGAGTAATGAATGTGAATATGTTTGACACCTCTGCCATGGAAAGAATTTAACAGAACAGAACAGACAACAACTAACAATACATTTTTTTTAAAAAAAAAGTAAAAAAAAGATCTAAAGACACTTGTTTGCTGGCTAGCCCACAAGATCTGTCATTGCTTTTCTTTCTCCTCCTCATTGGGCACATTTATCAGTCAGCTTCATCAATCAGCCACTCTCAAATCAGAAACAGGTGCTGAGCTGAATTTATATTTCATCTGTCATGGTGTGGTGCACCGTGAACAGAGAATGGGGAATGGGGAACAGAGAGAAATCTGGATTGAAGACCTCCTCACCTATATTCTGCTATGCCTGTTTGTCTCTGTCCGATACAAATCCGATAAAATAATAAGTAGAGATCTCTTGACAAAATATTTAGTGTACCTTCCGTGATTCAACAATAATGGAGAAAAGCATGATTTTCAAATCTACACTGGAATGCCAAGGCAATAGCATCCAGGATCCAGTTGGCCAACATCTGTTTGGAGACAGCCTTCCCCTTCTACTGTCCCCCATAACAGACAGAGTGCTGCTTGGAGTCTCTAAAGCTATGTGTGCAGTCCAAGTAAATATGCTTGGCACCTACTGAACATAGAAACAATAAGGTTGGGTCCGCTATGGCAGCCACATATACTTTCAGGGTGAAGGGGGACAGCCGACCCTCCGACCTCTCTTGCAGGAAGGATAGCACTGAGTGAACAGACTCCACTTCAAAGCATAGGCCTATTTCTACTGAGAAATGCTGACTGTTAGTGATAACCCACTCAAGCCTTCAGTGTTCCATCTAGGGGCCAGACATGGAGGTTCCAGATGTGTGGGTGCAGAATCCAAATTTTGCCCCATCCCTGAGAAAGGAGATCGTACCTCAGGGGGATTTGCCATGGAGGGATTTGCCCATTTTCAAATGGCACGCCAGCACGTCTTGGACACATCTGTTGTGACCACAATGTGCCTGGGCACTTCTTTTAGGGGAACCCCTGCCCATTGAAATGCAATCTGTCAAAGACTGAACATACAGGGGCACACTGTGGCATGATAGCCACACAATGTTTACAGTGACACCACAACCATCTCGGGACTCAAGTCCAGGGTTTCAGTAGATCTTACACGTTTTTAGCTTCAGGTAATTCAACACCGACTGGGCGAACTCATTAGTGAGATGTGCCATCATAGAGACTAAGTCCAATTCCATCCCAATAAAAGAGATGCTTTGCATGAGCTTTCTCCTTTTCCAGTTGACCTGAAGTTACAATCAGCTGGGATGTTTAATCCTCAGAGGTCCAGGAACGCACCCGTGCCTTTTGCTCGTTTTTTTTTTTAGCAATGCAAAATAAACTCAAACTGCTCTGTTAATTTTGATCTTTCATTTTCGTGTTATACATCAATCGATCCTGTTCAGTTTCTATTTTTTTCTGTATACTCACAATAAAAATAAAGTGTTTTGCTTTTTGCCAAATAAAGAAAAATGAACATGATGCGAGTTCTGCACTCTCTCTATCAGCAAACTCCAATTTGAAACGCGTTCGGAAATCATCTGTTTTCAAAATTCAGAAATTCAAAATTCAGTCAAACAGACAAACATACCCACGGGCATAAAGCTAGAGATTGCATCTTTTAAATGAAGTAATTTATATTAAAAACAAATATTCTCAGCTTCTGTAATCTGTATGAAAATAGAGCGATTCCAGTCGAGCTCATTACGAGCTCATTGACTTTAATTCGTTCACGCCTACTCCCGAAGCGCGGTTCACAAGATAATGTATTACGCCATCTATGGAAAACAGGTAAACGCCCCCAAGCAAATGAATGAAAGGCTTCAAGTTTCATCATTCAGTTTACCTGCGCGTTGGGAAGATGGCACGATACACCAGTGTAGAAGCTCTTCAGCTCGTCCTGGATACTAGCACGAAGAATGTACAGTATTTTTATGAGAAGAAGAAGAGCGCGACTGATGACCGCTTGTATTTTGAAGAGCGACTTGATCCAGCAGCCGTCAATCGAAATTCAGGTGAGTAAGTATTTAGTCTTATTTCCATTAGTTGACAAGCTATTCAATATAAACATGTAGCTTACATACTGGGTGGACTATTTTCCACTTGCCATCCAGAGTATTGACATTTGATATATTCAACACGATCTATACCATGAATGTAATATCTCGTACCATTTCAACGTCAAAAATGTGTTTTGGTTTTGTTTTTAATGCATATGCTATGCACTGTAAACCCCATGGTTAGGAAATGTGTGTAAATGATATGTTTATATCATTATGTATGAAAGCTAGAATTTAGAAGTTATTTTACAAAATAGGCCTACTAGATGTTTAGATTATATTTTGACTAGTTTAAATGCTGCCTCATTATTATGCTGAAATGTGTAAATATACCCAGTTAATGAATTGCGCAAATGTGTTTGTTTGCGGTGTGACTCTCCGGTAATGGCCCATTGACAAGCATATAGGTTTATTGCATGTGTCTAAAATTATTTATGTAATAATATTCCTCAACTTTTTTAAAAGGAATGTAGCTTCATCACTACCTCCGCCTGCAACTCGGAGTGCGCTTAGCAACACAGTCCGAAATCAGAAAGAGTAAGTACATATTTACCTACAATTTACGATGTTAGTTCAATTTTGTTACTTAGTGTTAAGGCATTAAGATTTTTTATTCCTCTTTTTAGTCAATTTCAGCATGGGTGTGTTCACTTATTCTAAGCTGTGTGTTGTGTGTGTGTGTGTGTGTGTGTGTGTGTGTGTGTGTGTGTGTGTGTGTGTGTGTGTGTGTGTGTGTGTGTGTGTGTGTGTGTGTGTGTGTGTGTGTGTGTGTGTGTGTGTGTGTGTGTGTGTGTGTGTGTGTGTGTGTGTGTGTGTGTGTGTGATTTTAACCAGAAAAATCTACAATGCATGCCCAAAGTCGTGCAGCCATATAGTTTCTCTTGATACCAGCATGTTCACAGGTGTTTATTTATTTTTTTACAGGGACGAGATGCCACTGTCCACTGATGAGTCCTGCTGACTTCAACATTCACAGGAGACTGTACATGGTAAAATGAAAAGTCAAAAGCCTTGAATGACAGGTATGTACAATGTTTCAGGAATGGGACAATCTTGTGTGACTGTTCAAGCCTCTGCCTTTAGATCAGTGTGTTTACAAATGTGCTTTTTTGACCTTTGTTGTGTATCTTTGGATTATGTTGTGTTGTAAATAAATCCAAACAATCTAATAGCCATTCTTTTTTAAATCTCCTCATTCTTTGTGTAAGGCTCCTAATGATATGGCCTGATAGCTCCTAATAGGGCCATTATAGGAGGGTCTTTGTCTTTCTCAGGTGTGAAATGCCACTCATATTAATGAGAGATCACACCTCCTCGCATAAAGCTCTCTCAAACAAAACACGTCATACACAATCTAAAAGACTTTTTATGACTTATCTGAATGAGTAGTCAGGATGATTCTCACATAGTTTTGGAGCAAATATTCTAGGCTATGTGATACAATTTTCAAAAGTCTTGTAAAGAAATAATCAATATGTGTTTTGTGGCCTTATTTCAGAAACTTTTATTTTTATTTTTTTTCAATAACCATGCATAAATAATTTTCTCTCAAAAATACAAACATGTACTTAAATTTTGCTCACATATTATGATAGCCCTGTTTGTGCTATATAGAGTGAATTTACACAAATGTCAGTGCATGTCAAAACACCCCAAAGGCCCCAAAAACAGCCTGGTCCCCAGAGCGTTAAGCACTAGTTCCCTGTGTACTCACAATAGATCTAGAGAGTAAGCTAGAATCATCCAGTCATCAAGATAATTGAGAATGTGAATGCTCACTTCCCGTAATGGGTCATGAGTGGCCTCTGCGACTTTCGTGAAGACGTGATGAGACGGGGATTGTCTGAAGAGGAGGACCTTGTACTGATATGCTTAACACTCAAAGGTGAACTGAAGGAATGGACTGTGCCAAGACAAGATCGAGACATGAAAGTATGGGACACCTGTGGGTCACACTCCAAACCAAGATATCAGTCATCAGACCGGGCATGCATGGCTAGCAACGGCATCATACTCGGACTGGGCCACCGCATCTAAAGGTCGGACCTGAGTCAAGTCTTCCCCGTCAGAGTGCACTGGGCCACCCACGATTCTACAGTTGTTAATTCATCCTCATCAGGAGCCCAGAATGAGAAATCAGGTGCATCTTTTGATGCAACATCAAACTTACTGTAAGGCGCAAAGTGCGCAAAGTGCTGGAAGTACCGGGCGCAAAGTGCATGCCGAGGAACGAGGACAAGGCAAAAACACTCCTCTTGTTGCCCTCATATTGCCCTCATCGCCAGAGATCTCGTCCTTGTGGATTTCAGAAGGATTAGCACAGGGAGCGGCTGAGATGACTTCCTTTCTGACCAGAAAGAAGAGTCGAGACCGCGACATAACCATGGTCATGTACACTGTAAAAAATTCACCCGTATATTTACAGTAAAGAACTGGCAGCTGTGGTTCCAGCGCTTTACCGTAATTTTACAGTATCAACAATGCTGTAATTTTACAGTAAAGTACTGGCAGCTGTGGTTCCAGCCCTTTACCGTAATTTTACGGTTTCAACTATGCTGTAATTTCACAGTAAAGTACTGGCAGCTGTGGTTCCAGCCCTTTACCGTAATTTTACGGTTTCAACAATGCTGTAATTTCACAGTAAAGAACTGGCAGCTGTGGTTCCAGCCCTTTACCGTAAGTTTACAGTTTTTAATTTTACGGCTGTGCTGTAATTTCACAAAGTCAAAAATTGTCACTCAATGGAAAAAATAAAGACAAAATAGATTATGGTACAGTACATTGTTTGCCATTTATTTAAAACAGGTTACAGGTTTTAACAATACATTAACAGTATTTAAGGAAAAAAAGTCACAGAAAATACATTTTAAAATTCAATGAGAGGAACCAGTAGGCAAAAACAAAAACCTTACAAAGAGGCAAAAAAGAAAAAGAAAAACCGAACAAACAAAAAACTAAAACCAGCCAACATATCACATCGGCAACCAGGCCAGAGAGGAAGTCTGGGTCTGAGAGGAAAACATTGAGAACCAATGGAAGAAAAATCCTTGATAGAGGCAAAAAAAAAAAAAAAAAAAAAACTGCCAAAACATCCCAAACCTGATTTTGAAAGATCTGGCCTGAGAGGAAGTCCGGATCTGCGAGGACATAATCACGAGAACCAATGGGTGAAAAAACGTAAGAAGAGGCAAAAAACAGCCAACACGTCCCACATCAATTTTTGACACATCTGGTCTGAGAGGAAATCCAGGTCTGAGAGGAAAGAAAATCAAGAAAATATTAGTAGTAAAATAAAGCACATGGCAAAAACTAGTGATCACACTCTGTGAACACTTTTAAAATTATCATGTTAAAGGGATAGTTCACCCAAAAATGAAAATTCTTTCATCATTTACTCACCCTCAATTTGTTCCAAACCTCTATTTGTTTATTTGTTCTGCTGAACACAAAGGAAGATATTTGGAAGAAAACAGATCTCAATCCCCACTGACTTCCATAGTAGGAAAAAATACATACTATGGTAGTCAATGGGGATTGAGATCTGTTTTCTTTCAAATATCTTCCTTTGTGTTCAGCAGAACAAATAAACACATAGAGGTTTGGAACAACTTGAGGGTAAGTAAACGATGATAGAATTTTCATTTTTGGGTGAACTATCCCTTTAATGTACTTAACTAATCTTAGTTAACTAATTCTTTTGACACTTAAAAAACAACACAACGACCCCAGTGGATGAATGAATGTCTTCTGAATCTGAAGCCAAACGATAGATCAGATGTGTGTAATAAAAATATTAATATTTTTAACTCATTTTATTTTTGTGTAAGAAAAACAAAAAAAATGTAAATACTAAATGAACTATAAATCATTACTTCTGATCTACTGTCATAAGACTGTACACCAGGGAAATGGTAATGTGATGCAAGTCAATTGTGAAGCTAATGCTAAGTGTCAGTGACCCTAGCTTCTGTTACTTCTGGAATAGCAATGCATTTACAAATGATAATGCATGATTGTGCACAAAGTTTGCAAGTATACATGGCGTGAAACTCACCAACGATTAGGGCAAGCTGTCTCAGTAAAACATTTACATCAAGTGAATGATTCCTAGGACAAAAGAAGAAAATAATTATTTCGTTATCTTTAATAAGCAAAGAAATTCGACGTCAGAGCACGGAGAACAACATTGAATAGTGAAATGCCTCAGCTGTTGAGAACTGTCTGTCTGACTCTGCAAAAACGTGTTTCGCGCCGTCAAGAATATCCGTCTCGTTTTTTAAAAACTGATGTCAATTTTGCTTTGGAAATTTTAACAGCTTTACATTATTTGCATGGAAACTAAACAAATTGATCACTACATTTTAATTACTACAATGGATCTCGATATTTCGAGTAGTTTTGTAATTATTCTCCATCTTATGTGCATGATTTTATTCGAATTGATGCATCTGGTAAGATTCGCGTAGTGTAAACTTAACGTTACTGAATCACAAATTCATGTAAATCGAGTTAAGGGTTAGGCTAGCCTACTACAAAAAGAAAGCCCAACTAATTTCTAAATGGTAACTTAACTTTAACCAAGCAAAGAAGTCGCAGTAATAATCGCATAGTAATCGGAGCTCAGAGAGCATTCACTAGCAGGCGAAAGTCCTCAACCGTTGAGAGCTCTGTCTCCAAAACGCGATTCGCGCTCAGTAACTTAAGCACATGCAGTCAAAAATACCTCGTGAAAAAGACGATTTTACAGGTTGGGATTAACATAATGGAATAACAGCAAAGAAATAAACTTACCTTGAACAGTGTCCTTCTCTAAAACAGCCCAGAGGAGTGTTGTGTTGTTGCGAAACAATTTTGCTGCTTTCTGTTCGAAAATAGACCGCGTTGAAGATGCCCCGCCCCCACGTGCTATTTTTTACAGTCCAAGACTGTTTTTTCCAGGAACAAACTGGTTTACACATAAATGCTGTAAATTTACGGCAAGTAATTAATTTATGGAACATATACTGTAAATTTACAGGATTAAACTGTTTATTGAAATAACAGTATTTTACTGTTGGAAATTGGCTGTATTTTTACAGCAATTTTTAACAGTGTACTCACAGTGAGCCATCCACAAATGTTTTCTCAGTGTGTGAACGAGCCAGACACATGAGGCATCAATTGACAGGTATTGACAGGTGGCAATTGATAGGCACCACGGTGAAGTGACTGAAAGATAGGGAACACAAAAATACATCGTTTGTGATGTGATTGTAAAAATGGTGGTTAAACTGTTTGTAAACTATTTGAGAGTGAAGACTTTTTCTAAAGGATTTTTTCAAAAGTTTTTTTTTAAAATCCACTGGTCTAGAAAAGCTCGTAGTTAAAAAAAAAAAAAAAAACAATTATGTCATGAACATGATTATTATGATAATTATAATTACTTGTAGCTGCCCTGTTTATCACCAACACTGATCACAAGTGCCTGCCGTAATCATAATTTCTTCAGAATGAAACAAAACCAAGCTGAATTTGAAGAACATAATAGAGAAGAAACAAGCCCAGATGCTGAAAAGAAAGCAAGCAGAAAATACAGAGGCCATAAATGATTTCAGATTAGTTTGATGGACATCTAGACTTGAAGTGTCTCTGTGATGATGTTCTAAACAGGTTTATAGCACACCTGATGGACTGAAAATAGCCATACAGTAGCCACATCTCTGACAGATGGCTTTACAGAGAAGGAAAAAGCCTTGCCATATCACCTTTGATTGAAACACAATGAGGGCGGCCCGCTGTTCAGCGCTGTGAAAATTGCGGATCAGCACCTTCTGATCTCTGCTCGCTGCCCTTGCCATGTTCCACCTTTACTTGATGTGCACTTCTCACCTAAGACCCAGGTGATTGGCCCACAGACAGAAGATATTATAACACACAAGGGAATGACCTCTGGCTGAAGACTCCAGCAGCATTTCATATCCTGTTTGGGCTGTCCTAATCTGCAGGGGGGATGCACAGGAAGGGAAACAAGACTATAAAACACTTTCCCATTCCATTTCGCAAAGATACACCCCATGAAATAAATTGGCAGCAAAAGGGTAGAATAACATATTCATCTATAGATGGAAGAGCTAGAGCAGGGGGGGGGGGGGGGGGGGATGGTGGGGGGGTGAGGGGGGAGGGGGGGATGGTGGGGGGTTTAAAAGAGCAAGAAGAGAGAGATGCCTGTTGCTGGTTGTAAATTGATGCAGGAGCATTGAGCATTTTTGTAACGCAGCGACTGATGCTGATTTTCTCTCATCTGTTGGCATCTGCTTTTTAAAACTCACACCGTCATTTCCTCTCACTTCTTCCACCTTTTCAAAATCCATGTACATTTCATTCAACCTGAAACAATGTGAAAATGTTTTTTTTTTTTTTTTTTTTTTCAGGATTGACGTGAGGGACATGTTTGGTAGAAGCAAGTGTGTGTTACCAGAATAGGCTGTTGATGGTCAAAGTAGCGTCTGTTTACTGAATGTCAAGCTACTTAAAACTAACTGTGAGTACTTTACACAAAAATCAGCAATGTCTTAACCTCGTATTATTTCCAAGCATGTATAACTTTCATTTATTTTTGTCTATACAATGTGAGTCGAAGGTTGTTGTTTTTTTCATCTAATTGACTTTCATTGTATGGCCAAAAAAATTACAATCTTATCTTGTCATATCTCATTTCTTAAAAAATCTTCTTTTTGTGTTCCACAAAATAAATAAATACACATACAGAATAACTGATTACAGAGCTTTCACTTTGTAGTGAACTATCCTTTTAAGTCAAGAAATAAAATAAAAAGAAATCAAATAATTTACTAGCTTTTACTCCACCCCATAAACTACCAACAAGTGTCCAGTTAGAGCTGTAATCTAGGCTGGCAAATTTAAAAAAGCACAAACATTTCTTTCTTCATTTATTTATTTTTGCCCAACACAGTTCCCATAATTCCAGTTATGGTTTGTGTTATTTTACTATTATACTTACTGTGTACTAATAATGTTCCTTTACTATTATTTAGTACAATATGATGGTAACACTTTACAATAAGGTCATTAGTAGTTCCAACAGGTTCATGCATTAACTAAAAGTAACTAACAATGAGCAATAGATTTGTTATTTATTAACATTTATTAACCGTTATTATTTATTATTTTATGTATCCAACATGTATTGGTAATGGGGGTTAATAAAAATACAACTCTTAATTTTTGGCTCAATGACATGTCAGCTCAGGTCCATTAAATAAAACAGATAAAAAAATATATTTTTTAATAATATATTAATTTTTAAATGAACATTACTATAATTAATAAATGCATTACAGTTATTTTTCATTGCTAGTTCGTGTGAGCTAATGTAGTTAACTAATGTAAATAAATGGAATCTGATTGTAAAATGTTATCAATATTATTGTGTATACTCAGATTTTATATTAATTAAAAACAATGTTGGGGGTAGCACATTGCAAGTAATGTAAGGTATGTAATCATTGAATTAAACCATTGTTTCTGTATTGACTTCCTGTATTTAGTGTAAATGTAGGCCAATGTTTTTGACCAACTTTTTCTACGTTTGATGTTATTTCTTGCAATAAATTACCATTGCAGCAAATAAATATTTATTTAGTTATAACCAAAGCTTGCTATATTTTGTTGTAGATCAGAATGTTACTTTGAAACGGGCTTCCGTATTGCCACCTCTGTGTGAGCATGCGTTAATCATCTCACTTGCACAAAAGGTTTCAGTATTCCTCAAAATAAATAGAAACAGTTAAAAGCAAACTCAGAAAATTGCGCAAACCAATGCAATAATAAAATATATTAAATAATAAAAATATATTTTATGTATTTTATCTTACTTTATTAAGCATTTTTTTGCTGCTGACCTTTGATGATCCAAGTCAACCATACAAATAAGTAAATGTAAATCTGTGGTAAAAAATGGAACTGCAGCATGGTCTCATAGAGTGCCATTGGGGAAGATTTCTGACTGCACCGCTTATTTTATTATTATCACGTCACCTCACGCAAACCTCGCTTCAGAACAAGACGCTATCAGTCCACTTATGCTATGTGTCTGCTTCAGTTCAGCTTGTCTGTTCTTCCTATGTGGAGTAGCATATTAAATTAATGAAAGTATAAACCCTTTTGTTTAAACCTATTGTTTTTGTGCTCATGTGAATAACTATTATATACAGTAGTTCTGCCATGACAACTCTCGGGAGATTGGTATGGTAATAGAGATTGGGATGGTGATGGATATGGCAATGTTAATGTATTTGGTCTTGGCGGCTGCAAAGAAGCGGCTGCAAAGCAAGTACAGAGACTTGCTAATGCCAATACATTCACAGACATTGCTGTGAGTATGTAAGATATGCTGCTGCTGCACATGTAACATACATGATTTAACCCCCCAACAAAGCAGGAGACAAGGGAAAAGGGCAGAGCCCACTCCGACACAAACATCTAAACCAATCATTCATTGTTGTACAGCCAATGGAAATAAAGCTGAAAAGATACACATTTGTAAAGCAACTTTTCACCCTACACAGTTGCACAGGGTAATGTGATAAATAGACAATACAAGTAACATACTTGTCCTATTAAGTGAGAAAACAAGCTGCTGGATCGGCAGATATCAGCGCAGTCTCATCCCAAGAAGTCATATACTGACGTCTTGGGACTTCTTTTGACCATACGTCAATATCCGCCTTTTTAGGGTACCCTTAAACGTCGGTTAGATGACGTTATCGGATCCTAACTCTACCCCAGACCTAAACCTACCCCTAAACCTACCCCGTCACCTACTGACGTTAAAGGTAAAGCGTCAGTTGTATGACGTCCCAGGATCGTCATTTACTGACGTTTAAGGGTTCCCTAAAAAGGCGGATATTGACGTATGGTCAAAAGATGTCCCAAGACGTCAATATATGACTTCTTGGGATGAGACTGTGTTACAGATATGCATTTATCTGCACAGAACACTTATGCTTATGAATAAGAACACAATGAACGTGAGCCTCCTGAACTCTTCTTGGCTTTAAGTGCCACACACATGAGAGAGGAAACCCAAAAGCCTGCAACACTCCAGTACAAAAGTGTGCATGATCCTTGCCTATCTACGGCAAGCCCTGACAGGAAAATGCATTGCAAACACACACATATACAACGAGTGCCAATAAATCCAGAATTATTGCATCATTACCGAATTATAATAAAAAAAGTCTGTTAAAGTAGTTACCTGTAACATTACAGAATTCAACAAAATACTGTTAAGGTTAATATAGACCTAAAACCTTAATACATTATCCTATTAATTTCCTAAATCTTCAGCATCCGGGGATGTCCCCACCAATACCAAAGAAAAAGCTACAGACTTGATAAGCACACACCTCAATTCAATCAGCATCTTGCCTTAAACTAGGAAACAAACTCATCCAGCTATCTTCGCACTATTCCAGTTCTCCTATAACAATTCTAAGATGTGTATCCGCATGTTTTCTCCTGGTCTTTCCAAGTCTGCTCTGTGAATATCCACGTGCAATACTTACCCGTTCCGATGCCTGTCTATTGAGGTGTGTGCAATGTCAGCCAGCTCTGCCATCTTCGCCTGTGTCACATTTTGGTCTTGTCATGTGATTCCCGGTTTGTCATGTGATCCTGCCATGTGTCTTGTCATTGGTTAATTGTCTATCATTGTTCATAGGTGTCCCTTGTCTTATAATTAGTCTGTTTTAGTCTTATAATTTAAGTGATGTTTGCCCAGTGTCTTTGTTGCATATTGAATGTTTCATGTTTATGTTGTTCTTGTTTTGAGCTTCCAGTTTCATGCCTTTGTTTTATGTTTGATCATGTTTTGTTAATAAATTGCATTTGGGACCTCACTTTGCCTCCAGTGGACCTCATTCATTACAGCCTGGTTCATCTGTAAGATAAAAGGACAATTTAGTTACCATTTCTCCTTCTGCACTTATCTACTTTGTGTCACTAACCTGCTATCTCTGTCCCTGCTGTGTGTCTCCAATAAAGTTGTTTTCTGGATTCACGTACTTCCTGTCCAGTGTGTATCTCCTGACAGATATACGAATAATCAATTAAACCCAAGTTGCGCAGGCCAGTAAATGTTTATATTACATTTACTTTATAAAATCATTAAAGATTTCAGCAAAAAAAATATATAAACTTTCAATCAGAGGACAAGAAGGCATTAAGTAGATTGGGGTCGTCAGCAAAGTTTTGGTCATAATGATAATTTATAGGCCCTAGAAAAATGTGCATTCAATCTGATACAGTAAGCTAGTCATAAATAGGTAATTAACTCATTGTTCAACAGAATTTTACTAAAAAATGTTTAGTTTAAGTTATGAGAGTTTTAAAAATGTGGCTAAAAGGTTGTAACACACTGCCAAACAAGCATTTTAAAAGAAAATTATACCCACAAATGAGCAATGTTTCCTGGTGGATGCAAACATTTAAATAATAAATACAAAGTCATGTTAAAAAAAAGAAAAGAAAAAAACACATTACAATTGTATTATTTGTGTCCTAATCCAAATTCAACCATACGAATGAGTAAAAATGACTTAAGATAACGCATTTGTTTTTCTTTTTTTTATTATTGCTGAAGTAAGAGTGTTGAACTTTCTTCTGTCCTATTTTTCTGCAATCCAGAATGGCAGCACAGCTGAAAGGTTTGTTGGATGAATGGCATTACCGTCAATAAGAAGTAACAAAAAAGTAACTAATTACATTACTTAAAGGAGTAACACGCATTACTTTTAAAAGTAACATTCCCCAAAACTGATCACAAATATATAAAATAATTTTTTTTTTATTAAAAACACATTTAAAAAGAATTAAACAATACTATAATAAAAAAAAAATAGATGAGGAATAGAGCATATATCCATTTTAAGGCTGGCCTGCTCTTTAGATCTCTCTTTGTTTATAACTGGCCATAGTCCCACATTGTCTGGCTGGTGATTGGCAGAGTGTCCAGCAGCGGGGTCTAGAGGGTCCAGCTTTATTGATTTCCTGCTTGTGCTGGCTGCCTGAGCTGTCAGTCAAGTGCTCAGAACAGTAGGATGTCACTGGGCGTGCACTGACAGGCATGCAGCCATGAACACCAAACAAGCACAACATGTTACTGTGGGCGACAGCCAGAGCGCTAGTGAGCAGAAACGCCCTCTTTCATCTCAGGCTATATGGAACGGTATCATTCTGAATTAAAATAAGCCTCTCTCTTGTTTTAAACACATTCAATACCAGACAGAATGAATGGATTGTAATGAGTTGTGTGAGAGAGGCTGTCAGGCGTGGCTGTAACATGTTCTGGGCTGATTTCAGTTACATCTGGCAGTTAAGCCAGTGATTAGTTTGAGAGAATAATCTACTGACACCATGATTAATCTATTCTGAAGAGCATTGAGAAATATTAGACTTCTCAAACCTCACTGTTCCATCAAAATGGTCTTGAAGAACAGAAATGATACTCGTTTAAGATCTGGCCGAAGGAAATTCAGAAAGTTGGGACAGACTTTGTAATCTTCAATACTTTTCTTGCAGTCATAAGTATAGGTTAATAAAATGTTTGAGTAACAATGCTCTCTGTGAATATTCACATACTGTCCCATTAATGTGAAATCTGAAAACAAAGCAAAAATAACACATGAAAAGATAGGTTACACTTTATTTTAAGGTGTCCATGTTACAGTGTCAAGTCAAGTCAAGTCAAGTCACCTTTATTTATATAGCGCGTTTTACAATACAACTTGTTTCAAAGCAGCTTTACAGAGATAACAGGAAAACAATGTTGTAATAGTATTGTTCAGTTCAAAATGAAATGTCCCCAACTAAGCAAGCCATAAGCCAATGGCGACAAAGGCGAAGAGCGGCGAAAAAGGCAACAGTGGCAAGGAACCAAAACTCCATCAGGGGACAGAATGGAGAAAAAAACCTTGGGAGAACCCAGGCTCAGTCAGGGGGCCAGTCCTCCTTTGGCCAACGAATGAACAGTGTATGATTATGAGTTAGGCAGCATAATGTCAGGAGTAAGATGGGATCAGAACTTTCACGATATTTATCCAGTTCATCTTGTTAGGGGATGGGTCAGCTCGCCGGTGAGGAGATGAGTGTGTTGAGGTGTCCATGGGCCTTCACAGCGCTGATAATGCGTGTCATCGTGTCCATGTGATGGTCCTTCATCAGATCTGGATATGCCCTGGATCCGGCGGTCTGCGGTAAACCTCGGGATAAACAGAGAGACTAATATTAGCGTAGACGCCATCCTTCTTATGATGTACAAAGTACATCAGGAATTATGGGAAGTGTTCCCGGTTCCGGCTGATCTAAACTATGCAGCCTAACATTGAATTATAGAATTACAGTGTAATTGTACATTTAAAACCTCACTAATATTAATTAACTGCATGCACTATATGGTTAGGGTCAGGATTAAATTTGGTTTAGGTTAGTTGCATGCACAATTTACTTTTATTACTTTAGTTAGTACATGGAACATCTAACAAGGACACTGTTAAATAATGTGTTAATAAACAGAACAACTGACATTTTCTAAATATGATAATCAAAATGGTTTTCACTTTATTTTAAAGTGTATGTTACATTATAATTCAAAATGTAAGTAATATTAAGCACAGAAACTACATGCTATAACTATAGTAACTATGGGGTTAGGAATAGGGTTAGTTCCATTTAATCTTCCATAATTTATAGTTATCAATATAGTAACTACATGTAATAGATGTAAAAATGACACAGTGGAATAAAGTGTTACCACGAAATGTATACTTTCAGAGGAATTCACCCTAAAAATAGAAAGCATATACATTTTATTTGCCATGTTTTCTTATACGTTAAACATCTTAGAAGCATTAAACAACAGGGATATATTAAAAATGAATTACCCACTGCAAAAATTATATGTTATATATATTCCTTTCTTGCTTTCTAACAGTATTTAATTATCCTTGAAACTATTTACCTGATAAGCAAGACTGATAAGATATAAAGACTTCAAGCACGTCTTGATCCATTTGCAAACTTTTACCCCTCACTAAATGTAACTTAAGTAGTGATAAATTATTAATAATAATAATCGTCATCATAATCAACACCATCTTCATCATCTTCATAATCCTCCTCCTCATCATCATCATCATTACAGTAATAATAAAAGTCATCTTCTCTTTTTAAGGATGGTTAGATATTTTTCCCAGAAAACTAAAACAAAATATTGATTAAAATGTGATTTTCTGCAGACTATTTGGCAAATACTGTTTTTAATTGAAACCTGGAAGTAATTTAGTTACAATATTATTTCCTAAATTAAATGCAAATTATTTTCATTTTAAAAATTTCATAATAAGACATATTCTTACCATCTTATTAAAAACAGACTGTATTTAAGTTACTTTTATGACAGCTTTCCCTTAAAAACACAACATTGCATATTTCCTCTCAAGTACGCATAGTTGAACATCACGTTTGTGAGATGACAGAATCCAGTCTCAGCAGAATAACACATGCTCGCGCATCAAGCTGTCTGCATAGAAAACATGTACACCTCCAGGATCCTGACAGGCTGGAAGAGCAGCCATTACCATAGCATGCTTAATTGAGCATTTTACCTTCCCATCTAAAGCGTGTGTGTTTGTGCGGCCTGTGACGATCTGAGATGTGTAATTGTGCTCTGCTGACGACTGTTTTTTTTTTTAATTTTTTTTTTTTTACTTTCACTAGACCATCAGCATCTTTATGTAGATGATGTTGCTACAAAGAAACATTTTCCGACGGTCTGACCATGAAATCGTCCTCTCTGACTCCTGGATTCTTGTCTGTTATGTTTGAAATGGGTTTTATTGTCTGGCTGGACTGTAGAATTAAATTAATCTGGAGAAAGGAGAGCATTCTCAAAAACATTTTGTTAAATGGATTTAAAATCTTCTTTAATTGTTCTTCACAATAATAACTGTAATTTTGAACATTATCACATATCTGAAGTACTTGAAATTTAAATTTTATATGCTAGTTAATGCTATTTTGTAATGCATTAGCCAGAATTTGTAAGCATTTATTAATCTTTTTTTTTATTACATTGTAATTGTTATTACATTTTAAGTTGTATAAGTTAACTTTAGTTAAGGCAAGACACTACAAGGGGACAGGTAAAAAAAAAAAAAAAAAACGAATAGATGTAACCATACTTTGTCCAGTTGATTAAGTACCTTAACAAATATTTTTTTTGTATTATAAGATATCTCAAATGTTATGTTTAAACATGAAAATGATGTATTAGTTAATTAAATATGCACTGATTTGCATACATTTCAAGAACAGAAATCTGAATATTGGATAAAGCCATGTTCAAAATGTTATATGCTGACATAGAGTTAATCGTTTTTACAGAGGAGATATCCTTTACTTACCCCTCCATAAATCAGAAAATACTGTCAACAGCAAGAGGGGGGAAAATCCTCCATGGTTTTAGGAATAAAATGTTATTTAATTGAGATAAATTATTTATTAAACAAGCCTACAATCCTGTGTAAAAAAATAAATAAAATAAAAACCTTCAGATTATACATTGGAATAAAACTGTGAACTTTAGTAGTGTATACATTAAGTGCTACACTCTCAGAAAAAAGGCATAAAAGCATCACTGGGACAGTACCCTTCAAAAGGGTTCTAAGATATACCATTTAGGTACTAATATGTACACTTTTGGTACCAACATGTACCTTTGAGGGACTAATATGCACTCTTTAGGTACAAAGGTGTACCTTTTGGAAAGCTAACGGCCACAGTGACAGCTTTTATACATTTTTTTCTGAGAGTGTACAGAAGTGGGGATTTCTGGCTCAGTTCATGAGGAAAAACTAATGTTGAGAAAACTGACTATAAAAACCATGTATTGTAAATTACAGTCGAAAATAGCTAAATTTGAATTAAAAAAAAAACCTGTGTGTTTTGGATGTTTTCTTTGCACTAGTCTGAAAAAGAAAAAAGAAAAAAAATAGTCCAAAATCTCAAAACCAAAATCAAATAAACAAAATCTTCAGTTTTATACACAATTTATACACAGTTTTGGGAGAGGTATGTGCTTTTGCAAGTGAGCTATAGTGTTGTGCTGAACTATAAGACTGTTTTGCCGTAATGATCTTAGAGTTTTGAGAATTTAATTTCTGTTTCAAGAAATGAGCCAAACCAATGGAGAAAAACTGTAAATGAATAGCCCATGCATTATTGTTTTATTATCCACAAAACACAAGATGTTAGACATAATGTTTTATATAGTTGTTATATAGTTGTTTCATAGTTATAGTTTTTATAAATACTGGTAAGGGAGTTGGGGTGATGGAACAGTTGATCATGTTGACATTTCTCCAGCATATCTTGGGAAAATGTTGTCAGTGTTTTTTTTTTTCTGTCCATGCTTTTCATTTACCAAAAAAAAAAAAACTTGTGGCATTTTCCAAATCCAGCTCTTACTGCAATCACTCTAATCCTCACTTGAGGACTTGGAATCTTTGTCCATCCAGCAGTCTGACTTCCTCTGTCTCTACAGATATTTGGACACAAGCACTTCCCCTCTTAGCTCAGCAATAACAGTGAGCTCACAGGCTGAAAGCATTGAATAGTAACAAGCCAGTACTGGTGGGTCTCTGTCACTAAAATATGGCATGTGGGCTAATCTGCTACTTCACTTGTATTTCTTGGTATCAATAAGGTGATGCAGTTTTCTTCGATCAATCAGCAGGGCTGAGCCCGGTTAGTACCTGGATGGGAGACCTCCTGAGAAAAGTGTGGATGCTGCACACTGGTGGTGGTTGAGGAGATCCCCCCCCCCCCCCCCCTCCATGTAAAGCGCTTTGAGGTCCCAGAAAAAGCGCTATACAAATGTAACGAATTATTATTATTATTATTATTATTATTATTATTATTATTATTATGAATTGAAGAAGATCTTTTGGTTTAAGTCTTTGAACATTTCAGTTTAAGCAGAAACCAAGACGCCTGGCTGAAAGTACATTCGAACCACTCACTATCTTGAACCTGTCTCCATATAGTGGCTGCTTTTTCCAGCATAGAAGTACAACTGACTCAAAAGTAGAAGGTGACTTTCTACTTTGAATGAAGATCAAGATCACCTTTCCAAAATGTCATGACTATTTCAAAGCAAAATGTTGTAAAACAAAAATGAATAACTGACGCAAAATGTTTCAGAGAGAAGGTATTGAAGAAGAAAGGTATTTTTTTATAAGAAACGTTTTTGCAGGCTTTTTATTTGACCATTACATGATGTTCCCAAAACAGGGGCTGCCGAGACTGTCAAAACATGTCCTGCATCTCAAATGATTTGTTTTTAGTGTCCACAAAAAGCTGTAAAATACCTGAAAAGAGCTATCTGTTAGCCTTCCCATAAATATCAATGTCGGTTTTGTTTTTTAGCTTGAGTGAGGTAGGGGCTGTTTACACGACACCATTTTCAAATAGAAACGTAAAACTTTTTATGCGTTTAGGCCATTTGTCTATGCAACAACGCCGATACTTCCACAGAATGGTGTAGTTATGGCATCTACTAGCAGGATCAAACTAAACCATGCTATCCAACATTTGAGTTGTAAATCTGCTAAATGAAATAAAGGAAAATGATTGAAAATGAAATGACAGTACACCCAAACACAAGAAGTCTTTGCGTTTGCAACCAACAAAATCAACTTTAAAATGTATGTGTAGACAAATATCCCAGAAATAAAAATCAAACAGCCATGGCCCACATTTTCTGCTACAAGGAGTGTTTGAGATGCAGAAACCGTCCCTTTGTCCTCTCTGAAATATTTCAGCAAGTTTTGTTCCCTCCATTTAGAGTGGAGAAGTGATGGATGGCACTGAGAGAGATTGGAGGCATGAGACGGGCGAGGTGCTGGACTCCATGACCACTGTAAGTGGAGAGAGAGATCTGTTTGACAAACGCTGTGCCCCGTACACGCTGTGTAAAAGCTGTCTGACATCCCACTGTTGACAGGTTTGGCAGAAGAGCTGCATTGGTGCTCAGAAGTGGAATTTCAGTGAATTTTGATGACTCAAAGTTCACTTTCCCAAGACAAATATACTTGAAGGGGCAACCCTCCCCCGATACAACACCTCTTTTGACTTCATTCGCTGTTTCTCTTTGTATTTTTGGTTTGATGGACATCTTGTTCCCCATTGTTCCGTTTTATTCCAGTACATTTACAGCTCCATCACCATTTACATTTAGGTGTAACCTTAACTAAACAAATCTTATTATATTATGCAGGAAGAGTGAATCTTAGCTGACAAATATTTAATTACACAATCCGTTGTGCTTTTGTCATTTAAATATGTGTAATCTCATGGCTGAGCTGCCGTACAGTGTCAGAGGTCTTTACAAGTGAGTGGAAATGTCCTCGGCTTTATTCAGCATTGGGATTTAATAGAAATTTATCTTCCCTCAAAAAAGCATTTCCATTACAGGATAAAATCCATATTGAGTCTCAAGTCTGACACTCGCGAGACATCCCTCGAGTTAGACTGACCTGAAAGAACGTGTGAAGTGCAAGAGAATCGATTAAAACATTTGTGTGTGTCATAATCGTAACTGTTGGCTTAGAGATATCAATGTCACCCCGTTGCCACGTGGGGAATTTAAGACATCTTTTCCTGTGAATTTATTCTGACATGGAGGTGACATCGCCATAAATAAAACTTCTATTAATAAAACTCTGACAGCCAAATGCGTCCAGCGCTCCTCCAGGGTTTACTTGGGTGTTTTAAGATGCAAAGTGTGCCATTGTGGGACTCCAAAGAAATGCGGAAAATCTGTTCTAATGCACGTGTCACTTACATTAGAAAAATGTTTATTTGTAGGTAACATTTTGTGGAAAACGTTCCCTCCATCATCCACAGGACCACCCTTTCAGAGAGAAGCAGGGCGGTAAATCCAGAGGCGTTTGGCTGTTGATGGAGTTCTGGGGGACGGCAGCGATTGCACCTCACTTTATGAGTGATTTAGAATGAGTTTTTCCCTCAATGTTTTAGTCATTACTCTTAATCACACACTTCAGCCATTCCGTCCGCTTCCGTCGCCCATTTCCTCTGTCTTCGGGCTGACATTGACGGATCGCAGACGCCCGCTGTATCTCCTCTGAGCCAGACAAGAATATTATCACTGCGTTTTTTCTCTCCATCTCAAAGAAAAGCCTTGAGACTTTTTTTTCTGCCGTTGTAGTTCATTTTAAAACAATAGAAATACGACTGTGGCGAGCACTAGAAAATCAGTGTGAGTTTAAGGGTGCACACCACCAGTCCCATGCCATATGGATGTAAACTGTTTTTTAGCTCATGATAAGGATTTTCAGCTCAGCAGAAAATCTCAATTAATCCTCAAACGCAGCTCATAAAAATCCCAGCGAATGTCAGGAAACATTAAGGCTTCTTCACCAAAAATGAATTCCAATATATTCTGCAAGGAGCAAATGTCATGCAGCCATCATTACAGGGCTAAAGAGTCGGCAGTATTCCGAGATCATACACAGATCTGTTATCACACTTGAGGGGTAGACATGTAGGTGACACACAGTTCATGCGACAGAGCCCAGGGGGACAGACTGACTTTCTGCTGAGCGTTTGACACCTTTTCCATATGCAAGCACAGGGCCGGGCTGAAACTAGATGGATCTGCATTATTAGGCTGGAAATGGGGGTCAGTGTGTTTGACACGAGTGATTCTCCTCATGCTAACAGCTGGCCTTGACTACATTACCCACATCAATCCACACGCTGCTGCCACAGTCGAGATCAAGGGCTGCTATATTCTGATATCCTGAGAGGCAAAGAACCTTTGCTGGTTTAAATTCACCAAACTGACAATGTTGGGAATCTGGTGGTCTTTTAAGTTTTCTATCAGACAAAGAATAAAACAACAAACTGTATTATATATTCTCACAGCAGAAAAAAATAAAACATCTTTATGCGTATTTTATTCACGTCACTTCAAAATATATGTGACATCATTTGCTTTTTTAGCAAAAGGCAGAAAATCCATTCTCAGATTTTAATTATAACGCATATTATGTTCCTTGATGCTGACTGATCAACACCGCAAGTTATGCTGCAAAACATGTCTAGCAAAAATGGCACTTAACAAAGTGCTAGATACAATTATTTGAAGATATGAATTGTATCATTGTTATATTTTATTAATTGTTTTATGATAGTGATAAGACACTTGTGACACTATTTGTTGTGCCTAACAAAACCCTTTAACCATATATTCTCAAAACTAAAAAGCCTCTTGTACCTTTTTGCTTGAGCACAAATCAGTTTTAAATATCAAAGCATTGAGACTGTATTTTTGTATTTTCTTATCATTGTAATAAATAATTTATCTGTAGAAAGATTAGTACATAAATTACCTCTAAAAATAATAAGAAAAAAAATAAGGAAAACAGCTGCTGAAATTTCAGCAAAATAATGACCTTGGGTTTGACATGCTTTTCCTATAATCCACATGTGAAGATATCATCTAAATGTCACAGCAAACTGTTTCCAGTACAGCTGACATTTTTACTTTATCACACCATGACATACAGTATATGAATATAAACAGTATTTAACTGATGTTGATCTCTAAATACCTTAAAACTGTTTATACACATGATTAGCATGTCCAACAACTTAATTATCTATCATGCATGTCTTAATAACAATTTAATGACAATTTTATTCAGAATAGAAAAATACTTTATAAGAGTGATATTAATTATATTAATAACCTTAATAATCAGTATTGTAGGTTGTTCTGATACAGTACTACAAATGATAATTATATAGCACTGATAATAAAGAAAGAAAATAATGTTGTAAAAGTAATGATGGCTGAATACAAGTAATCATCTTAATGGGTGTAGCTTTTGTGTTCATTTATCCATCATTTTGGAGAGGAGTCTATAAATAACAAAAGCAAACAGGCTTTTCCATATGGCACCGTATGGAAGCTTGTAGAACTCAGCTCTATATCACTGCCCAGTATGCCTGTGTTTCCCGTTTGCTTATTCATGCATGCCATATCAGAGATGAAATTACCATGTCATTACTGCTGTAATTAGTGAAGATCGGTTTATTAGAGCTCATTACACAGGAGTTTTTGGAGCCTTTAAAATTAATAGGCCTATACTGTATGTTAAGCATGTGTTTTGCTTGTGCTAAAAGAAAGAATGTAATACTGCTAATATTACATGTAATGCAGCTAAGTACAACTCTTACTTGCTTAGATATTGATGGGTTTTAATTGTCTGAAAATCGACCCCTCTGGAATAGATATCAAAGCATTTGCATACATTCAAATATGGCATGTCAACAAGCCATCAATGATTTAAAAAATATTTTATGCTTGCATGTCTTATGACTGATGACTGATTGCTTTGAGGTTGGGATACCGGAATTACGGGAACTTTGAAATGCTGTGAATTTAAAAGCTCCTTAACTTTAATGTTAAAATCTGAGTATTACCTATACCTTTGTTAATTTTCAGATCTGAAACTCATGCTTTTGGATTATTAAGTCTGAGTTCAACTCATGGATGGCATAAAAACTATGTTCATTGCAGTCTTTATTTGCACTGAATGTTATCTTATATAACTTGCATCTGAGCACTTAATTTTTTGTGTGTGTACAGTAATAATCTGCCTCCACCAGCTTCCTCTCCAACCCCTCTGACAGACACTCAGCGAAGGGTAAGAAGATTTCAGAGGAAGGGCACTGCTGGTGCAGTTCATATTAAAGTACTAGAGATTAGGGTACTGATATTAGAGGAATTCAGAAACCATTTGTGATAAATCCATTGAAGTGGCCCATGAACACATGTGACATTTTGAATTATGCCCTTCTCCTCATAAGAAGCAGAGGAAACGGCTTACAGTTTAGATTATACTTGAGACAGGCCTGTGGTCTCTAGGACCAGGGGTGGCAGCAGTGATTTTACCACACAAATGAAGTCTGAAACCTTCCTCCTGATTCTACAGATTACGGAGCAGCCACAAAATCAGCTAGAGAAGGATTCAAGCTAAATACAACTGTCGAATTCAATTACTAATCCAGAGATTTGTTAGACTTTAAAAAACACAAAATATGTTAGTGAAAAGGTGAAGTTACTTATAAAACAGTGTAATAGTTTAAACTAATATTTTTTTACAATGTCTCCCTTTACAGAGTAAACGTTTTTACATGCATTTAAAAATACTAACTAAATTACATACAAAATAAAAATTATATATTCTCTGAAAAGAAGCCTTATACAGTTATCAAATAAGAATTTGTTTCTCAAGTAAATGGATCTTCTTTTAAGTCTGCTTGACACATTTTTTGACCTCGAACCTGATTTTTTGACTGATTATTTTATTGATTTTTCTTTTTTCTGGAATTTTTAAACCTTCATCACTGTTCTTACTTCTAGAGAAGTACCAACCATTCTGGAACTAAATAAAAGTTAATTTGAGATTTTATTTATGCATATGTACATGCCAAGACATTTCCTATAAGGACAGTTGAAGAATATTTTATTGTTGGCTTCCAGTCCTGAAATGATCATAAAACTTTACAAAACTTTAAAACTTTACAATAAGGTTTCATTTGTTAACGTGTTAACTAGTTAACATGATCTAAGAATGAACAATATTTATACAGCATGTGAACAACCATGAACATGAACATTTTTATTAACAAACAAATGTCAATAAATGCTGTAAAAATATATTGCTTGTTGTGGTTAATGTTATTTAATGCATTAAATAATGTTAACAAATGATACCTTATTGTAAAGTGTTAACATTAAAATATATGACCACAATACAGTTTGAGTAAAGGTAATTTTTATAAATTAATGACTGCTGGAATTTATTCATGGTGAGTTTAAATTCTGTGTAGTTCCCCTCAGAAATCCTGCAGTATCTCAAACTTACGCCGGACACCACAGGATAAGCTTCCACATGCCAAGAAAACCTTCATTTCGCTCCCCAGGGAGTACTGAGGCAGAGAAATAGAGAAACAGTGAAAGAAAAAAGAAGAAGAAGAAAATGTCTGCAGGCTATCCTGGGTAAATGGTTCTATTTTCCCTTCGGCAAAGGCCTCCATGACAATTGAGAACAGTGGCGTGAGTGCTGGCCTGTCTAATAGATCCCTATAGAGGGATTTGGGTTCCCCTCAGAGGAACCGCACACCAGGCAGACCTGCAGCTCTCTGTTCAAGGTGTGACTGTAGGATATGACCTGCTGATATGCAGTCTAAAGTTATTTGCAAGGTTTTATTCATCTACTTGTTTGGGAGTTTGATTGTGGTCTGTGGAAGTAGTGTTGGCACTGGACTGTACAGGTTGGATATGGTAGCTAGATGTGGCTACACACTGTACTCAGTATAACGTGAAAATAGGTAGTTGTTATCAAACAGAGATTTTTCTACCTGATCTGAAATAAGTCTATTTTCATTAACGTAACTTGACAAAACAGTGTACATGGTTGCTTTACAGTGTAAAATGTTGCTTTACAGTGTACACTATCAACCCTCATGACAATGGGGATCTCAGGAACCACACTCCAGAGTTTAAAGTCTTATCTCTCAGGTAGGTCCTGCAGGGTGTCTTGAAGGGGGGAGGATTCTAAGTCATAAGATCTAGCAAACTGGTGTGCCTCAGGGCTCAGTGCTTGGACCATTTCTCTTCTCCAACTACATGACACTCTGAAATCACTCTGTCATTCACAAACATGCCTTTTCCTATCACTGATATTCTGATGACACACAACTCTACTTCTCATTCCAGCCAGATGATCCAACAGTAACTACTCACATCTCAGCCTGCCTGACAGACATTTCGGACTGGATGAAAAACCACCACCTTCAACTCAACCTTGCTGAGACAGAACTGCTTGGGATCTTGGCTAACCCACCAATTCATCACAACTTCTCCATTCTCCACAACTTCTCCATTCAGCTAGGACAGCCAGGAACCTCTGAGTTGTGATTGATGATCAGTTTAACTTCATAGACCACATTGCTA
Source organism: Chrosomus eos (assembly GCA_036326025.1). Taxonomy (NCBI): domain Eukaryota; kingdom Metazoa; phylum Chordata; class Actinopteri; order Cypriniformes; family Leuciscidae; genus Chrosomus; species Chrosomus eos. Next base: position 26,706,535 of record CM070839.1, read on the forward strand.
GAATCGGAGCATGCTACACAACTCCTTGACCAAGCTCTAATTTTATTTAGACTGGACTATTATAATACTCTCTTGGCAGGCCTTCCAGCATGTACTCTCAAACATCTGCAACTGATCCAGATTGCAGCAGCAAGAGTGGTCTTTAATGTGCCAAAGACAGTACACGTAACACCCCTCTTCAGGGGCGGATCTACCCCATCCTGAGAAAAAGCATTACCACTCCAGATTTATCCCAGTATAAAATCTAAATGTAAACATTGTTTTCTGTATCGCATTTTCGCGGTCTCTGTTGAAACTGAGGGTGGGAGGAGCCAACGGGCCGAGGTGGAGCGAAGGGATCAGAGGAACACAAAGACAAAGAGACACGTGATAAATGTAAAGAAGCAAGGTCAAGGTCAATGGCCTGGACTAAACCTGAACATAATGGTGACAGGATTAGTATTAAAATACAAAAAAAAAAAAAAAAAACCTAAATAACTAGGCTATATACTATATAATACAATTTACATCATTTAATTGTATTGTGTCATTTATAACATAATTGCCTATATATATATATATATATATATATTAAATAAATAAATTTAGACAATAAATATTGTCTAAAAATTTTTTTCTTTTGTCATGGAAATAAAAACTCAGTCATAATAATTTTAATTTATAAAAATATTAATATACTTATAAATATACTAATTACATACAAATAAGGTGCAGAACAAATAACTAGGGATCGTTTTAATCCAAAACTTGCAATACACAGGAGCTATTACCACTCAAATCCAAATGAGATCTGACAAAGAACTAAAATAACACAGGGCGTATAAACACTAGAGGAAATCAAGGGAGAAACAGAACAGTTGTGAACTAATTAACTAAATGATCAGGAACACATGCAGACTGAAACAGACCAAACAAAACCAAAACAGAATGAAAACGTTACAATTATACAAATATGTCATAGTGATGTCATTACATAAATCACATAATAACATAATTGTCAGAACACAATACATTTAATATTGTCTAAATATTTGTTTCTCTTAACATGGAAATAACAACAGCAATAAATAAAAAGTAAATGTATACTAAATGTTGTTTAAGAGTCTTTATCTGCCAATGTCAGAGTAAAGTGTAGCTCTTTAAACTTTAGATTTGTAGAGTTATTTTATACATTTATTAATTCATGTATTTATTCATTTATTGGTGATACACAAGTTGCCCCATCAGGACACATTTTTTAAAATCCCATGAAGGAAGCTTGTGAACTATTGAAAACCTTTCAGCTTTTATAGAGCTAATCTGACAGGAAAATCTTTGAGAGGCTTCACAGACTAACTACCCAGAGATTTCAACTGTCTGCTCTGGATGCCGGGATCGCTGTGCCCTGGATTCCTATTAGTCAAAACACCCCGAGACTGTCCTCTTCAAATACGTACATATACCTGTGCGCACACACACACACACACACACACACACACACACACACACACACACACACACACACACACACACACACACACACACCACACACACACACACACACACACACACACACACACACACACACACACACACACAACACTGACCAGGAGTGAGATGCCTGTCAACCTGTAGCATCTCTGACTGTCAAACTGAGCCTGTTATTTAGCACCCTCCTCCTGAAACACAGACGCACACACTCATCCTTCAAGTCTTCACTCTATTTTAAATTGTTTTTCAGATGTTGTCAAAAGTGCTCAAAATGACTGACAATACATTTGGTGTTGTGTAATGAGACTGAATACATAGATATTAATTTAAGATGCTTTTGCCATTTCAGTGCTGGTTTGCTTTTGACATCAGAGATTTTTGTGTCTAATCTGATGGACTGGCAGAAATGTAAAAGTCATTACTTACATTGTAGCATTGTTTTCGAGTATGTCACGCTTGTCAGCCGCTGTGAAGTATGATTTCACAGCGTGATCTGAGAACAGGTGTTCAGGACCGCTGAAGTCTATCTGAGCATGTGTTGAACAAAGGGCATGGATCCAACATTATTTCAACAGGATCATCTGACATAAAAGTACAACTAAGAAACACTGGGCTCAGAAAAATAAGAGATGACCTTTTCCAAGAATTGTAATTTCATTGCATAATAAAGAAAAAATAAACAATTTATTTATTTTAAAAGACTACCCAAAAAAGTTTGCATTTTAGTCTATTTGCATTTGCAAATATATGTGACGACTCTATACTTTTTTCTTTTGGTTGTATAACAATAGGTTTGTGAAAACAGCCACTATTTTTGTATAGACATTTTGAAAATATTTTTCAAAAGTAAATTGTACAGTGTCCTTTTTAAAATGTTACATGTACTTACTATATTAATAACAGTAAAGTATGCCAAATTCCATGCAACCAACCCTAAACAAAACCCCAATCCTAACCCTAACATTATATAAAGTACAATATTTAATAAATAATTATTACATAGTACTTACATGTTTAATTACACTGTAACAAGGAGACCTTAAAATAAACTGTATCTCACATTTCTTTTGAGGCTGAACTTGGGGTGTTATTACAATGAGGTCCCACTTTTGGACCAAACTTAGACTTTTAAAAACACAGTTGAGCTAGCTGCAAACCTGTTAATTTGTTCTCACATGCCAGTCCATAATTCAAAGTGAGAGCTTCAATAGCACACTTATCTTAAAGATTCATTCAGTCGCCACGCTGTCTGAAAGATGAGACTCTTTCAGAGTGGCTTTCAAAGGCTGCATAGGCTCGTTGACTACCTTTGCTGAGACTTGAAAACTCGTGCCATACTGTATGCATGAATCTTTTTTTTCGTCTGTTGCCTTTCCCACAGGGAACCAGACCAAATCCTGCCATTAGTTGCTCCCAAGTTTGGTATTGACTTTTGGAATAACAGCTTTGCAGCCATGGCATGATTTATGATGATGCACATTATTGATCACTTAAGGAGATATTAAGGTATTCAGAAATAAACGTGATGGTCTCATCATGGACGGCATGAGAGGCGCCAGGCCAGAGGAAAGTCTTTCAGCATTAATTAGCACGTCTGCGGATTGCTTTTTCCTCTGACTGTCTCAGTACTTTTAGTGAGATGCGTGTGGGATGTGGCCTCAAATAAACGTGCTGACCATTAGTTTTCTCAATAGCAAAAGTCTGATTGCATTTAATTATGAACATTTAGTCTCATAACTGCCTCAAAAGTTCAGTTAGTTCAGTCAAGCTTCAAGTTCTGCAAATTTAAACACTGCTTTAAAAAGATTTGTAAAATGACATAAAGCCCAAGCCCAAGAGGCCCAAGGCATGGTTAATAAACTTACAAACGGACATTGTTATGATGTTTAAACTGCATTATGCTTTGCTCAGAGATGCAGAGGGCACTTGGGAACCGGCCAGACCAGGTACATTACTGCTTCTTTTGCAGAAAACTCCACTGAGAAGTTGTTAATTTTTTAGCCTAGAGTTCACAGGCTGAGAGACATGAGGAAGACATCGGTCTCGACAGTCTGGAACCGCCTTCATTTGAGCTGAAGTGGAAATTACTGACTCAATCAATAAACAAAGCCAAAGTGTTGAAATATTTATCTGCATGCTAATCCATCTCGGTCTATTATCTAAACATCGCTCATCCACATTTGGAGTAATTCTGAAAGCCATTTATGGATGTTAGTACACCTCCTGATGGACGCTGGGCCACGCGGCCCTCAGCGTAGAGCCATTAGTCCCTGCTGGTGTCAATAAGAGAGATGGAAGATATGGGGGCGTCTCCCACCCTGAGTCAGCAGGATAATATGATAGGAAACTTACAAACGTTTCTTCAGTGCTGCAGATTATGAAACATATAACATGGTAGCATACTACTTTTAAATTGGTAGTAGATCCAATTATGAATCATTTATTGACTTATAAATATTTTGGGTATTGAATTGCTTAATAGTGTGATAATGAAGCGATTATTGAATAAATACAATATTTTACATTTTTAATGATTATTATTTTTATTTATTTATTTAGAAAATGATATCATTTAAAAAAAAAATATTTGAAAACTATATTTACATAAACAACAATTCATTAATACATGTGAATTAATCATTTATATTATTAATTAAATGTATTATAATGAAACATGTTCATTTCTGTTGATTGCTCTGTCATAACCTCTAAATGATGTGAATCTAATTATCTCCATTATCAATCATTTGATTAATAAAATGTATTGTCTAATTTCAGAAATACAGTAAGTAGTACAAACAGAGAGAATGAGACAATCAAATTTAAATTTTGAAGTGGAACTCTATATTATGTTTATAAAATCATAAGGCCATAATCATTATAACTATAAGATGCTGATTGGCAAATACACCTTATATTATTATTATTATTATTATTATTATTATTTGTATTACTCATAATAGTAATAAGTTGAGAAGCTGAATGAGATAACATCTGATTTTTGTTGAAATTTTAAGAAAACCATATCATTCTAATTTGCTGTTTGAAGTGTTTATCCACAATTTGTACTCTAACAAATGTTTTTTAATATTATAAAAAAAACGAAACATTTTAGAATTAGTTATTGAATCGAAACTGTGAAAACCACACTTACAGAAGCTACTATAGATTATTTTCATGGTTTCAAGAACTATTGGTATGGATTATTTAGTCTCTTAATTGTGGTTGAAACATGTCCCTGCCATCCATACCTAAATCCATTTCCACAGCCAAGAATGTAACCACATATTCAAGATGAGTTAGAAATGTTAAACAATAAGTCATAGCAAGATAGTGATAGATATGAATAATTATTAGGGGAGATGTGTCCCTAACTATTTATGTTGATTATGGCCATAATTCCAGAAAAAAAAAGGTATAGGACTATACTCTTTTCTCTTCAACTGGAAACCTTCTCATTTCCAGCATCAGTCTGTTTGTCTCTATGCTTAACTCGGTCTGTGTGTGAGAGTGTGTACAGTATGCATGAGTTTTCTGGTCTCTATTGTTGTGTGTCTTGTTTTTAGCTGAGCAGTCTAGCCTAACATTATTGAAGACTGTATTGAGTGACTGTTTGCATGATATATTGAATCTGAACTCAGTCTGAGAGTTAAGCTTTCTGTCTAGGGTTCATTCCCCAGCCCCGTAAGTAGATTAAAAGCTGACGGTAATGATGGGGTCTAAATACCTTATGAAACGGTCTTCTTGTGTAGGTTTATACCCATAAGACCTCTGTAATAAGCCTCTGATGAAGGTTTAACTAATCCCATTCCATTTAATACAGCTTTTTCCCTGGACCCCTAGGGACATCTGGTAAACAGGTTGAGGCTATTGTGTTTACTTTGCTTATCCAAGCAGTAATCAGCATTCATGCTGTCTTTGTTGGTTTGCTTAGCTATACCTTTAGAACACTGTACTCAAAAGGTTAATGCTGTGGCATTTCACAGTTTATGACACTTAATAAAGATCTGTTCTATTCATACTCATGAGTAAATGGTGTCAGCAATTCCTAATTATGAGAGGTTAATGAGGTCGGCCCATATTGTGAGGAACTGATGAAACAGGCTTTTATTTAGAAGCTGGATTATTCTTCGTATAGCAGAGAGCATCAGATGTCTTCAAAGGAATTAAAGTTGGCGGATCCAAACAAATGAACTAAATAGTTGTACCATTGTTGTGGATAGTTTTTCAGGATTTCCAAAATCTGCATGTTATTTACTAACCACTCACAATCCAATTTAACTGGGGCCTAAATTCACAGCAGGTATTGTTACTCTTCACAGACACAACTCCTTTCTATGGAAATTAGGCTCATTATAGATTATGCGTCATTCACAAAACTCAGCAGTATTTGCCTGGTGCAATTAACTTTGCACTTTTACTGCCTTGGACGAGCAAGAAGTAAAGGTTATTTCATTAAAAAAATATGTTTGTGTACATTTATGATCATGTCTGGAAAGAGCGTTATAACCAGGCATGTATCCAGATGCATTGGGAATTGTACAGAGCAAATCATCTGCTGTAAATTCCATCTGACTTATCATTCTGGAGCTGCCATGATATGTTGATTGCACCATAAAAACACAGGCAAAATATACTATAATGAAATATGAGCTGCATCTTGTTTAAAAAAAAAAATAAAAAAAATAATTGAAAGCAAAGAAATCAAGTTTAGTGTTGGTGGTCATTCAGAAATGTTCATGTATTTTATCAAAATACATGAACATTTCTGAATGACCACCAACACTAAACTTGATTTCTTTGCTTTCAATTAATATAATTCTCTAAAAGTAGCCTACTAAATAAATGATGTAGGTCAAATTCGAACCAATCGAGTATCAAGAAATATTTTTTTGCTGTTGCCATTACTAAAACGGTAGTTCCCAGCATGCATGGGATTTAACTGGGATATGTTGAAATTAAGTATTATTTTAAGTGTTTTTAAATTAGATGAAAGGAAGAGGAAACTTGGCAGTGTTTAATCAATTATTATTTTTATTTTTTTGCTTATAGGCTGAGAATGGGTATTGGGTTAAGAAGATGTTAATTTCTTAAGAAGCACACAATACTTAGAATTTAGTATGCTAATAGGCTATGTGTTATAAAATGTGCTTGCTAACAGTTTACTAAGTAGCTAGTACACTATTCTAGTGCAGTAATGAGAAAATATGTGAAATGTATTCATTGTGTTAAATGTATTATTTATAGAGATTCTTATAAAATCACTTTCAGACTATTTAATTGGCTCTCTTAAAATAACTTGCACATAAGAATGAAGAAATATGCAGCCAGCTTGAAGCAGCAGGTGTTGTTACAATATCTATCAACAGGAATTAACAGGGCCATGCTAACTAACAAAACATTACACTTGGGGTGTAAGAAAACAGTTCATTCAGACAACCTAACAACTAGTTGTGTCAAGTAGCTGTTTTGCATATCCCTGCAGTAATAAACCTTAAAGTTAAACCTTCAATTTTATCTGCACTTTCCAAAGCAAGAGCTATGATTTCAAAACATTTACAGCTGGTGACCAAACAATTCAAGTTCACTCTCCACAAATCCAGAAGTGTTGTTCTTGTAATTCATCACAGTCAGCTGAGCCAGTGACCTCCCTTTGTCTTCCTCTGGCTCCCTGCATCTCCCTGTAACCCAATAGAGACAGAAATAAGATCAACTCCACTCTCCACTTGACTCAGTTCATCCCAGTCCTGACATCAAACGCATCGATTGAACAGCCTGCTCTAGTGAAGGTGAAGTGATCAGCACAACCATCGATTTCTCACATCACTACTGAGCTGAAAGCAAACACTAGTCACTGTCAGAGACTGCTCCCTCTGAGGGGGTGAAGACAAACCTCTTAAATGTGCAAAACCGCTAAATATCTCTTCTGGATGTATGACATGATTGTTACTTTCATTTGATTGTTATGAAATGTATTTCAAAAGTAACATTAAAAATATGCACATTTTACCCAAGTGTAATAGATTGGATTCATCTCACTGTCGCTATTTCATAACAGATGTATGAAGTCCTGTTTTAATATTGCATGTTTTTATTTGTACTCCCAACACAAATTACACTATTACTGTTGCATCTGTATTGTAAAACAGACACTGCAGACCCTTGCACCTTTAAAAATGTATCATTTGTGGACATTATTCATATTTTTAGACATAATTCATACAAAAAATTTGAAAAAAAAGCCATAATGCCAGTGATTGCGCTTCAAGAGGTTAAAGAAAACTGAAAAATTGGATCATCACTTACACACCCTCCTGTTTTTTTATATAATGACTTTATTCATGCATGGAACACCAAGGGACTTATTATCTCTACTAATATCTAGTTGATAATAGTTAATATCTAAACATCTCACATGAGTTTGTGATACATATGAAGCAATATTTTCTGTTAAAAAAGTCCATAGTATGGCTTCAGAAACCTTGAACTTAACTGCATGAATCATAAATGCTTTCATGATGTGTTTAGTCATGTGGGTTTGGAACAATGTGAGGATGAGCAAATGTTGCACGTGTCCTCTCATCAATAGTTCAAATGTGAAGATACAGAGAGTGAACATAAATATGACAGGCTCATCATGAGAACATGCCGAGAGCTTGTGTCCTTCATTGCATTCAAGGACGCACGCGCCCAAGCACGACCCATGATATTAAATTAAATATTAAATATTAAAACCACATGCCTTCAGGCTACGCCTGCCACCTATATCATGTTTAGGAAGAGCGACAGGTCTTTGTCTAATGGAAGCTCACAGGTGATTTTTCTCAGTACATCTGAGATTCTGTTCTATCCCTCGTAACCCTCTCCAGTGTGGAAAGAACATACTTTTGTACAATGCATGCAGACTGCTGAATAACTGCTGTTAGTTTAGCACTTACATTTGTTCATGTCAGAGCATCTGTATCTGTTGTAGTGGGTTGTTCTGATGCTAAAGTATCCAGATGCATGCATAAAGACTACAACTGTTGTTTATTCAGCTTCTGTTGAATATTGATGTCATATTTTAGCACAAAAATGGCATTGTTGTTTTTAATTATTCATTATCATTTGTGTCTTAAAAGCTGATTGTTGTGTAGAGATAAAGGCTTATCTCATTCGTTTTCATAGATACTAAAGTGTGTAAAGTGCCCACATACATTTTCAACTATTCAGATTAATTGTCTGCAATTTCTGATCTCTTCTTTTTCTTCTTCTTCTTCTTTACTATTATGGTAACACTTTGTTTTAATGTAATGTTACATAGTTACACGTTACAACATGTACTTACTATATTAATAACAGTAAATTTTGCCTAATTACAAGTAACTAACCCTAAACCAAACGCTAACCGTAACTCTATACATGTAGTTAAGTACATGTACTCGGTACATATTTGAGTTAATACAATGTAGCTACGTCACCTTAAAATAAAGTGTGACATTATTATTATTATTACAGGAATTTGAAAGGAATCTGTTTAAAAAAGCATATTTTTGCTTACGTCCTCAAATTCGTTTGCCGTGGTTTTGTGGCACACAGTGAACATGCCTGAAGTGCAGGAAGTCTCAGCGTCAGTAGTGTTAGATCTTCCTGGTAGTGACGGTAACATGCTAAAGTGTGCTGGAGGGAGTGATATCCATTTCATATATTTCATGACCTCCATAATGTACCAGACACAAGGTTAAAAGCTGAGCTTTAATTCCATCCAAGTGCTTGAAGAGATTTTATGTTTATTATTTCACATATCCCCTACTTTTTTTTGTTTTGTTTATCTGTCAACATGAAAAGCATTCAGAAACCAATTTGACTTCTGTAATGTGACTTTTTTCTTTTTTTCTGAGTGAAATGCATTCAACAAGGGGAAGAATGGAAGGGATTTAATGTAATCATTGGAATTCATTAGATGGTGAATAGTGGTTTCTATATGACAGGTGGTTGAAGGGTAGCTTACATAAAGTTGTCGGTTTGTCTATGAAATTTAGATATTTAAAAGCAGTTTCTGTAATTTTTTGACACATTTTGGAATGTTTTAAGCAAAAGCCAACTATACGACACATTATACAGAATTAATCAAATTTATAAAAAAAGCAAAATAATCTTGTTTTCCCTTTAAAACAAGTTATCTTTAGATTTTTTTCCGTGGGACACTTTAAGGTGTTCGCGTACTAGTGTAATTATACATTTAAGTACAGAGTATAATAATTAAATAAATACTTTATGGTTATTAGTGTGTGTATAGGTTAGTTGCATGTAATTAAGCACAATGTATAGCAATTTATATGTAACATCTACAAAGACACTGTAAAATAGTATTACATATCTTTCTTGTTTTAGCATTAAACACTTAATTTTGATTCTTATTTAGCTTTCTGAGTAAATGTATCTCGATTTAAGAATGTTTAGATATTTGTACTGATAAAAAATATATGAGTAAGACCATCAGTTAGTGAAATTACCAATATTTTTTTTTAAATATTTCATCCAGTATTATAGGTAAATGCAAATGAATTTAACAATAGAAATGACCCATACAGCTAATTATACTGCACATCATATTCTAGCCCTATCCCACACACTAAAAGAAAAGTTTTTGCGAATAACCACACACACATACACATAGACCTGCATGTCAGAGCATATCTTTAGGAACTTCTGAACTTGTTGGTTGTTCTTGAAAATAATCTCCCGAAGAAAGATGAGTTTCTCCAGTCCCATCATTCCTTTCTCACAAATTCTTGTTGCCACCCTCTTTGCTGTCATGGTTCAGTGAATTCTCTGCCTCCATTGCTGCCCATGAATCTAAAGTGAATGAGGCTTAGCTCCACCTCCTCAGACAGTGACAGCTGCCACATGGCCATATCGCTTCTTAGCACTTATCACCAACTGACTAACATTTCAACTCTTGCACCAGACAAAATATGTAAACTTCAACTTAACATGATTAAGAAACAGACTTGCTCTGACACAACGTCATACAGAGAGAGAGAAAAAAAATCACAAGTAAAACTAAAGTGTTAACTCTACACTTTCATGAAATATTCCACTGAATTGTGAAATTATTCGTGTATTCAAATGACTGACAAACAAACAAAACAGTGGAAGTTTTACTGTCATTGAGAAATCCACTATAATGTCCAGATATGTCTCAATAAGAGCTTGTGTATTCAAAAATAATTATTAAATGAATTAAAAAATATATATATATATATATATAATAATGTTTTTCATGCACTTCTGTTCAGGGCTGAGTTTCCCGAAACCTTCTTAACGCTACGTCGTTCTTAACTTACAGCTTAAGCTGTACCTTATCATTAATACGTGTTTCCCGAAACGCTCTTAGTTAAGTATACCTTCTGTAAGTCATACATACAAGAAGGTTGGTCTGGACCACTCTTAGCTTTACCTTATCACTGTTAAAGGTCTATATGAATATAATTCTGAAGTTTTAATACACCCAGACAGTGTTCAATTAAGCTAATTCAAGTGTTTTCATGCAAATAATAAAATTGTCATTACACTGATTGTTGTTAGAATTTTAATTATATTATTATAAATAATAAAATTTTATACATTTATTTTAAATAAAGAGCACTTTTAAAGGCCAGTGAAAGCATAGGCTACTGTCAGTTAAGTCCTATTCAGATGCTAATATTGTTTATCATGGGCTCGTACAGTATTTTAAACATTTACAGGGGTAAGTCGGTTATTTTAGTGCCATCCAAATCCGACGTCTCGTCGGGGGAGTTCCCTGACGAATTGGGATCACGCTAGGGAGACCAATCGATTTCGAGTGAACTAAAACGAGCCAATGAATATTGTCATGCAAGATTTGCATTCCGCGACCCGCCTACCAGTGCGGGTATAAATGGCGGAAGCAAACGCATTCACAATGCTTTTCCGCTGCGGAGCAGAACAATGTCCAGTCCTCCGCGAAGGTACAGCAACATGGCGAAGGGACGACACGTCTCCGTTCCCTGTACTCAGGGAACAAGGGTTACATACGTAACCGAGACGTTCCCTTTCGTCCTGGGAACTCCGACGTGTCGTCGGGGGAGTTCCCTGACGAATTGGGATCCCTAATAAAACGCCATGGTGCTGACCCCTTCCAGCGCCCAGCTAAGCTCCGCTGCAGCAGTTTCTTGAACAAGATGCAGGAGCTAGCTAGGGAAAATCACACTGCTGTTCCGCAAGACCCACTCAGTGGATTTGGATAACACTGGGAAAGCATGCCCAACCCGTAGGAGGGAACGCTACGGAGCCCCTGCCCGCCCGAAGGGAGGCACTGGAATACACGTATGTACTAACCCGTGGGGTAGTGAAACATACGGCAGTCCTTGAGGTAGTCCCAGCCCGGAGGGTGGGAGCGTACTCAGCAAGGACGACAGAAGGATCTGTCGAGGGAAGACACGGAGCTAACCCGGAGGGTAGCTGGAACGTGGAGAAATGGGTCGCTGAAGGGACCACTGTTAAGGCCACCCAGTCTAATAGCAACTCCTACGAGAGGTAATAGACCTGGCACCGGGCGATCCGCCTCGCCTGATGCCGAAGGGGTGATGGAGGAATTCACGAGGTTAGCCGTATGTTAGGGAACCAACGGAGTAAAAGACGCACGTATCCGGCCCACGGGGCGGGAATGGCGTTGCAAGCCGACATAACCTAATTCCTCGCGCTACCGGCCGTAGCGAGTACACGGGAGGAAGCAGGTTCAACACGAAGGCTATAAAACCTAGCGAACGTGTTAGGTGTCGCCCAGCCCGCAGCTCTACAGATGTCTGTCAGCGAGGCGCCTTGCGCCAAAGCCCAGGAGGAGGCAACACTCCTAGTAGAGTGTGCCGTCAACCTAGGTGGGCAAGGCACGCCCTGGGACTCATAAGCCCGGGTGATAGCATCCACTAGCCAGTGGGATAACCTCTGCTTGGAGACAGCCTTCCTCTTCTGCTGGCCTCCGTAACAAACAAAGAGCTGATCTGAGGTCCTGAAGCTTTGCGTTCTGTCCACGTAACAGCGCAGGGCGTGGACGGGACAGAGAAAAGCTAGGGCTGGGTCTGCCTCCTCCAGGGGCAGCGCTTGCAGGTTCACTACCTGATCCAAAACGGGGTGGTAGGAACCTTGGGCACGTATCCGAGCCAGGGTCTCAACACAGTGTGAGAAAGGCCCGGTCCGAACTCTAGGCACGATTCGTCGACCGAAAATGCCTGCAGATCCCCTACCCTCTTAAAAAAAGCCAAAGCCAACAGGAGAGCTGTCTTCATAGACAAGATATTTAACTCGACTGAAGGCAAGGGCTCAAACGGGGGCCTCTGGAGTGCACCAAGCACTAGAGTCAAGTCCCAAGAGGGTAAGGGGTGCACATTACGAGGTGGATTCAGCCTCCTGGCACCCTTAAGGAATCTGATGACCAGGTCGTGCTTTCCCAATGACTTACCTTCTACTGCATCGTGATGAGCAGCTATTGCGGCAACATACACTGTGAGGGTGGAGGGAGACAGCCTTCGCTCCAACCCATCTTGCAGGAAGGAAAGCATGACTCTGATCAGGCAAGTTCGGGGGTCTTCCCGGTGGGAAGAACACCACTCAACGAACAGGTTCCACTTCAACGCATAGAGGCGCCTCGTAGAGGGGGCTCTGGCGGAAGTGATGGTGTCTACCACACCCTGCGGTAGGCCACCTAGAACCTCCGCGTCCCGTCCAGGGACCACACATGGAGTCTCCAGAGGTCTGGACGCGGGTGCCACAAGGTGCCCCGTCTCTGGGAAAGGAGGTCCTTCCTCAGAGGAATAGGCCAAGGAGGGGCTATCGCGAGGAGCATGAGTTCCGCGAACCAAGTCCGGTTGGGCCAATACGCGCAACGAGCAGGACCTGTTCCTCGTCCTCCCTGACTTTGCACAAGATCTGTGCAAGAAGGCTCACTGGGGGAAACGCATATTTGCGAAGACCCAGGGGCCAGCAGTGCGCCAGTGCATCCGTGCCGAGAAAACCCTCGGACAGGGAGTAAAACAACCGGCAATGAGTCGTGTCTGGAGAGTCAAACAGGTCTACCTGAGCGGCTCCGAAGACTTCCCATATCAGCTGAACCGACTGGGGGTGGAGTCCCCATTCTCCCGGAAGAGGTGGCTGCCGTGAAAGCTCGTCGGCTGTACGGTTGAGCACACCAGGGATGTGAATGGCTCGAAGGGACCAGATTTCGGAGGCATTACTGCGGCCGAGAGAGAGGTCTGAGTGTGCGAGGCAACACCTACCTGTTTCCACGGAGGCGAAGGAAGGAGGGGAAACGAGGAACGAGGCTCGGGGGCGTCGAGTCCAGGTTTTCGCACCTCCTTGCCCAGCGGGAGACGAGAGCGACGAGGCCGGGGCGGCGTCACTGCCACCTGAGCGCTGGAGCGAGGGGAACGAGAGTGGCGAGGCAACGAGGCGGCGCACACCGTCATTCTGACCCTCTTGGATGGGGGAGACTGAGAGGCCAGTCTCGACCGAGATAGACCCAGAGGAATTGGAAACTGCTCTTTTATTGAGAAAGTGGGTACCGCTGAAGGCAGCGGCGGAAGAAAAACAAAAGGAAACAAAAGATTCTCCACCCGGCCCTCCTCCGAGAGAAGGAGGGGTGCAGTGGCACCCTCCTGAATAGCAGCAGTCAGGTCCTCTGGGTCGCCCGTCTCAGGGCCGCTTCCCTCTCCTCTTACCGGGGGGTTTAGACGAGCCCCGGGCGGGCTGGGCACCTCTCTTGCGGCCGGCCGCCTGCTGCCTAGGAGGCTGCTGTTAGGCGGAGCAGGGGCGGAGGCGGCGGCAGGAGGGCGCCCTCGGCGTGGACATCGCTCGGCCCAGGGAGCGCGCGGTGACTTTCGTCGCCCGGAGGGCAAGGTCCGTCGCCGTACGCAGCTCTTGAAGCACCCCTGGGTCGGTACCACCCTCCTGCATGTCGCAAAGCGCTCTCGCCTGATGGACCTGGAGGAGCACCATCGCATGCAGGGCAGAAGCAGCTTCTCCACACGCACTATAGGCCTTACCAGTCAGACTGGAGGAGAACCTACAGGCGCGAGAGGGGAGAGTAGGGTCACCCCTCCAGGTGGACGCGGACTTAGGGCACAGCTGTAAAGCAACCGACCGCTCCACCGGGGGAATGCCCTCATAACCCTTCACTACCCCCCATTGAGAGTGGTAAGGGAGGAGGAGGGACTCGATCTATGTCGGGCCGCCAGAGGGGCCTTCCATGACTTCGTCACCTCCTCATGCACTTCCGGGAAGAAAGGCACCGGGGCGGGGCGCTGAGAACCAGCACGGGCCGCCCAGAGAAACCAATCGTCGAGCCGCGAAGGTTCGGGACACGGTGGAGGATTCCACACGAGCCCGACACTTGCGGCCGCCCGGGAAAGCATAGCGGCCATTTCCGGGTCCGGCTCGGACAACGCTACCACACCAGAAGGGGGCAACGCAGCCAAGTCGTCATCCCCAGAAGATGACCGCTCTCCCTCCGATGCAGCGATCGACATCTGGTCCTCCGGCGGCGCCCCGAAGGAAACGACCGGGACCACACGAGATGGCCCAGCGCGCTCCTCCAAGGGCTCCAATGGCAGCAGTGTGGAGGAGTGAGGAGTCCGTGGGGGTCTTTCACCCGGCGGATTATTCCTCACTGTAACCCTCAGACCACCAATGGGATTAGCCGAAGTAGCCGCCTTCTGAAATGAACCAGAAGACGAACTAGATCGGGGAATCTCCAAAGGGACTCCCCCTCGTCTGAGGGATCTCAGTCTCGATCTTAACACTGCGACGGTCATATTCCCGCAATGGGAACATAACTCGTTCACGAAAGCCGCCTCAGCGTGCGCGAGGCCCAAGCACGAGAGACAGCGATCATGACCATCAACCGGAGGAAGAATCTGACCGCATCCAGAAACACACGGATGAAACGTCATCCTTAAAAGGACGCGATCTTCACCCGTGTTGCTCTTTCAGAGAAAAATACTCTCTAGTTGTGCTGAAGCACACAGGGATCAACGCGGCAACACAGCGGGGAAACTGCAAGCCCGCTGCGTGCACTCAACCGTATACCAGCTGTTAAAACAGCTCTTTGTAAACACAGCGCGTGTAGTAACAGGCAGCAGACGGGAGATCGCGAAGACCGCTGAAGCGCCGTCACACCAGCACAGAGAGATCTCAGGAAACAGCAGACTCGTTGAGCAAACAGAAAGCACAATCTTCAAGCTCATAACACTCAGAGGACACAACTGGTCGGCTCCGAAGCAAAAAGCATTGTGAATGCGTTTGTGCTTCCGCCCTTTATACCCGCACTGGTAGGCGGGTCGCGGAATGCAAATCTTGCATGCCAATATTCATTGGCTCGTTTTAGTTCACTCGAAGTCGATTGGTCTCCGTAGCGTGATCCCAATTCGTCAGGGAACTCCCCCGACGACACGTCGGAGTTCCCAGGACGAAAGGGAACCTTTTTGATCACTGCCGAGCACCGTAGCTGCGTGACGTACACTTTTATTACTGAAATGCTTGAAAGTATTTACAAGAACAATATTTAATCGCAGCTCACCTCATCGAACAAAAATGGGAAAGAGAAGAAAGCACATAAAAAATGTAAATGGTTATTATGGCAGAAATATATGATACAATTTTAAAATATGTAGGCAAGGCTATTATAGGCTGTTATAGTTTGGATTATTTTTTTATAATATCCCATGAGTCCTAGTAAATGCAATTTCAACTATTTCTGAGTGCTTATTTTATAAAGAACAGCGCTTTCTCACATAAACAGCCCCCGCACGAGAGAATAATTGATTCTCGAGTCATCGATATCAACAGATTCAGCATCATCGCCAAGGACAGCACCCGGTAACGTCGCATGTAAGAAGGTATATCTTAAGCAGCTTTCTAAGGTATAGTTCGGGGAACACGCCTAGAAATGGTAAACCTTCAGTTAAGTTATACCTTAAGAGTCTTTGTAGTGCGCTAAGAGACAACGTTATCGGGAAACTCAGCCCAGTTCATAGCACAACTTTTTACCTTACTGAGTTCTTTTCACCTTATTACTTTTTTATACAACACACTTTAGGCACCAAAAGCACTTGTTTTAACATATTTGCATCGTCATTGCCTAATAGATCACACACAACACAATTGTTTTATAAGCAATAAAAGCAGAAATGTAATGTTTGAAAAATTACAGGTTTGTGTTGTGTGTGTGTTGTGTGTGTGTGTGTGTGTGTGTGTGGTGTTGTGTGTGTGTGTGTGTGTGGTGTGTGTGTGTGTGTGTGTGTGTGTGTGTGTGTGTGTGTGTGTGTGTGTGTGTGTGTGTGTGTGTGTGTGTGTGTGTGGGTTGTGTGTGTGTGTGTTATAAAAAACATGTTAAAATGTGTAAACTTTTATCATTATCTATAACATTTATATCACACTGCATAAAAAGAAGCTGTTAACCACAAGTTCACATAATAACAATAAATACAAATCAACATTTGGTCCCAAAATATAGCTGACTTAAAATAACAGCTTAATTTGCAACCCTGTTCCCCATTATGGGGAATTTTATTAGAATCATTTATAGCTTTCTTGCTCGGAAATGGCAATGTTTACTGTTTAATCATCACTCCCATATTTTGGTAAAATGGTTGCAATAGTGTAAACATTATATAAAATAAATGTTGACTACCTGATCTAGACATACAAATGTTTTCTAATTATTAAGCTCTTCTTTTCACTGACCATTCATTGAAAATAACACAAAACTGACGTCAATTTGCTAAGCCCTATTGTGTATCCTATTTGTGGAAACTGCCTATTTTTAATACCTGTCATTCAATTTGGGTTTACTTTTAAATTCAAAGTGTTTACTGGTTACTGTACTTCATAATATATTGTGAACTGCTGTGTGACGGAACTGTTAAGCGAGAGTACATATTTAATTCATGAATCTGGAAAAATGTCTCTCTGTCAAATGTTTGTTTCATTTTAGATGTTTTTCTATGTTCCCACCAATTGCTTGATCATCAAAGAGCTTTAATTAAACAGTTTCAAAGTGTCTTCTAATTGCATGGAAAGTACTGAAACATTTTTGCCCTCCAAAGAGCAAAAACAAGAAAACATTTAACAAAAACAATATGCATGACAGATGCACTTATCTACCTGACTACTATATTTAAAAATAAAATAATAAATAATAAATAAAAAGAGAAGGGACGGAATTAAAAATAATTCAGTCGTGAAATGCTGATGTGCAGATATATTAGAAAGTGACAACGGCTTAGTTATTTATTTGTTGATTTAAATGTCTTACTTAATTTGCCATTTCCAATGTCAATATGGGGTTATTTTTGCCCATGTATAATTATTTATATTACAGTTATTGAAGCTTGTTCATAATTCCATTTATTTCATCTAGTACTGTATAAAGGCAGTCAGTGACCTTTTTTCACACTTGTTTTATTTCAGAATAAATCAGAAATTACAGACAACAATCTTAAATGGAGTGAAATGGTGTGTAACAGGTTAAAATATGCTTTTGCTCTCTGCAAAACACAATGAAACATTCCCTGAATGAAAATGAAACCATTAAACATGGAGACACACATTCGGTAGGGTAATGGCTTCCATTAGAGCATATTAGCCTTGCTTTTTTTTTTTCAACCTTTAATTTTCAATTGATTCACTTTTCAATATATTTTAGCGCCACTTCAATGGCTGTTTTTCGAGCTATTATTTAAAGCTTGATTAGAGTTTTGTGCTTTATGGAATTTTAAGAAGTTCCATTAAATCCTGAGATACATACTGTTTTGAAGGAAAATGTGTTACTTTGGCTTTGCAGTTATCTGGCAAGCCATTTTGCTCTTCAAATGGGTCAAGACACATCTGTCTCATAAAATTAAAGCCAATCGCATCGATAAAGGCAATAAAATGCATGTAAAAGTGAGACTTTTCTGTCAATGTCATGCTTTGAATATAACCAAATAAAATGTAAATTATTACCTTTTGGTTTTCCACATCTTGCTGTATTTTTCAGCTCACACGTCTCCAGCTGTGAATGGGGTATAGATGGCAGCTCAGGGGTTTGAAAAAGGGACAACATTGAGTGGTCATCATATAATGAAACTTTTTTATTCCTTATGTGAGCATGGATTTAATGTTAAACATTGGCACTGGTGGTGAGTAAATTGTTTTTTTATTTTTTTATTTCTGATGCATTATATCTTAGAGTTAACACAATACTGTGAATGCTAGTAAATGGTTCTGGAGAGTACGGTTCGCAGCAAAGCCTGTATCTGTATAACTATATTAAAAGTATTTGTATCTGTACTGCGTAGATTATGTTCTCGTCATAGTTTTCATTTCAAAAGTATCCCTTGTATAACTCATATTAAAAAATTATTTAAATATCTTCCAATTAAAACAACATTAGTAAATGTTAAAAAAAGAGCAAAAATAACATTACTATTTTTATATTAATTTCCAGAGGATCTTTGTGTGGAGTTATGTCAGGACATTCATCCATAACCTCAAATAAGAGGACTCTCTATATTTGAAATAGCTGAGAACATGGAAGTTGAAAGAAAATATGGTTAAAAATTGCTAAAACTTTTACGCCTTCAAATGAAATCTGAAAAAAATTATAAAGAATGCTGGCTCCAGGAGAGAGTGAGACAGAAAAACAGTCCTGCATGGTTCTTTAGTGCATGTTTTTCCACAGAAAAAGATGTGTCTTTGTAATCTTTGTATTTTTTTTTTTTTATGATACTATTATATTCATTGTATTTCACACACTATCAATGGGTTGTGAACAGTTTCATGTTGACTTTCAAGCTATTTATGCCTCTTTTTTTGTAATACCACAAACAAAATGTGCCACCACCCGACAGACATCACTGAAATAGGTGTCCTGAGAAATCACACTGTCTCTGTGACAGCCCCGGGTTCTGTAAACAGCACAAAAAAATATGACCGTGACCCTCGTGTGTCAGCCGATCAGAAAACTTGGAGGCGCCTCTCAACCTGTGAATTGTTTTGAGCGTTTGGGTTTGCTGACATCGGGTTGACTGACATGTCTTTGGAGGGCTGGAAGAGAGGAGACTGTATAATTCATTGCCTAAGTCTGGCAGAAGTTATTGATATGGCTCATATTGCTTACAACAGCCTGAAAATAATCTCTGTCACACTGTATATCTGTATATATGTACAGATTTGGGTGTAACACAGTACAAGTAACGTAAGGTAATCTGATTACTTTTTCAATAACTATAGTAAAGTAATGAATTACTAATTAAATAAAATTTACAACAAAACAAAATATCTGAGTTCGCTTTCAAGGGAACTAACGATGCAACGATGACGCTTTGGGAACGCCCCTGGTTGATTGCGTCTGATGCACATGTGCAACTAGTCCAATGGCGAGAGTGAATGTCACCGGTGGGTAACGTCATGACCATTAAAGGATGGTTCAGCAAGCGCTCTATGTCAAAACTGTCGGTCATATTTATTGTTGTCTGTCAAGAAACCATACAGCTCAATATTATATCTAAATGGCGTCCAAAAAATCGTTCAAGTTGTGCGCTTCTCCCTGCCCTCGTTATCTTACGGGTGGGGATATACATGAATTTTGTGTGATGTGTTTAAGAGCGGAGCATGCTCTGTCAGCCTTCGAGGGGGCTGATTGTGAGCATTGTGAGAGGCTGCCTCTTCGCATGTTCGCTCTCGTCTGTCACTCTTCGAGGAGAGTTCCCTGCGAGTTCCCTGCGAGTTCCCTGCGAGTTACCTGCCAGTTCCCTGCCAGTTCCCTGTGGTTCGGGTCCTGCTGCTGCGACACAGCATGGAAGTTCTTACCGTGAATGGGAAATGGATCTCACGCGGGATTTGAGATGGGCCTTCCCTCTCTCAGCCTGTACCTGTGGGATCCAGTGCTCTCTCTCTGGAGTTGGAAGCCCGCCCCGGTGCTTCAGCTGTCTAGTTTCGAGGAACTATATGTGCTGGGCATCGAAATGGGGGAAGAAGAAACGCCAGCTTCTTGCCCAGCGCATGAGGAGCTGGTGGAAGTATTAACTCGAGCTGTGTCTAAGTTGAATATTGAATGGCCTGCCGAGAAAAAAGGTGCTCGACCCAGAAGCCAAAAGCACAATACCTCCATCTAGGGGACTTCCATTTTTTTCCTGATTTACACAAAGAATTATCAAAAACATGGAATAAGCCATATTCATCTAGAGTTTTTAGCCCTCAGGTTCACGTATACTCTGATATAATGGGGCTAAATGAATATGGTTATAGGACAATGCCTTGCTACCTATCTTTCTCCAGCTTCGGCATCGTCCTTGAAGTCCCCAATGCTTCCCACTAAGCCTTTAAAGACATCATCAATGTTAGTGGGTAAAGCATGTATGGCAGCAGGTCAGGCATGCCTTCACACCATAGCTATTTTACAAGCATACCAGGCTGACCTGCTGAGGGACCTTGAGACTGGCGAGAGGGCGGGGCCTGACGTAGTTCGAGAACTGCGTCGGGCCACCGATCTTTCTCTCCGAGCCACAAAAGAGGCTGTGCTATTGGGCAGTTGATGGTTGCTAATGGGGCTTCGGAGAGGCATTTTTGGTTAAATTTGTAAGATATAAAAGATAAGGACAAATATTTTCTGTTGTATCCTATTTAGATCATTTTAGATCATCATTCTCAATCATTCAGTCAATAAATTGAAATTGAAAATGCTAACGTTGAAGCAGATCGTGACTCAAATCAGATCCGAGGACTGGTTTGTCACAATAGATCTGAAAGATGCTTACTTCCATGTCTCCATCATTCCACAACACAGGACGTTCCTAAGGTTCGCTTTCGGGGGCAAACCCTACCAGTATCGGGTTCTTCCATTCGGTCTATCTCTATCACCCCGCACGTTCACAAAATGCGTAGATGCAGCTCTAGCTCCGCTCAGACTGCAGGGCATAGGTATTTTGAACTGCATAGACTACTGCCTTATCCTAGCAGAGTCAGAACAATTGGCGGTTCGGCATCGAGGTGGGGTTCACATTGAATGCCAAGAAAAAGTGTACTTTCTCCAGCACAGAGAACCACCTTTCTTGGTGTTGTGTGGGATTCAGTAACAATGAGGGCTGTGCTCTCACCTGCTCGTGTCACTTCGATCCTCACAGTTGTAAATGAGATAAAGCTAGGCCAGTCACTCACTGTAAAACAGTTTTAAAGACTGTTGGGGCTGATGGCAGCCGAGTCCAACATTATACAATTCGGCCAGCTGTACATGACCCAATGGGGCTGGTACAGCAGGTGACCCTTACAGTGGTGGCTCAAGACTAAGGGGTTTTCCCCGAGGGGGAACCCACTCTGTATGATCAAGATAACATTGCAGTGTTATATGGAGGAAACCTTGGTTTCTATCCCAGGGTCCAGTGTTAGAAGCTCTTTGCCATCGAGTTTCGCTCTCGACAGATGCTTCTCTCAGGGGCTGGGGAGCGGTAATGGAAGGTCTTTGGAGGAGTCAAAATCTTTCGTGGCACATAAACTGCTTGGAGATGATGGCGGTTTTTAATGCGTTGAGACATTTCCTTCCAGACCTGAGGGGCCAACACGTGGTTGTTCGCACAGACAACACGTCGGTGGTCATATATAAATCATCAAGGGGGTCTGCGTTCACGTCCACTATACAAACTGGCATACCAGATTCTCTTGTGGAAGTTACTCTCTCTGAGAGCAGTTTATATTCTGAGACATCAGAATATAGGAGCAGACATCCTGTCGAGACAGGGGCTGAGGCCCACGGAATGGAGGCTCCACACCAAGGCCGATGCTACGTCTGCACGCTTTTCCCCCAATCGCTCTGCTCCCAGGAGTCCTGGAGAAGGTCTGCTTGGACGGAGTGAGTGTTCTGTTAATAGCTTCGTACTGGCCAAGCCGACTGTGGTTTTCGAACCTAATGTCCCTTCTCGAAGGCCTCCTCTGGAGGGTCTTTTATCTCAGGCAATCCTCCATCCCCATCCAGATATATTGAACCTTTGGGTCTGGCCTCTGAGGGGGCCAAACTCATACATTCTGGTCTCTCAAATGAGTTTGTAGAGACCATACTTAACTCCAGAGCTCCATCCATGAGGAAGCTATATGCCCTGAAATGGAAAGTTTTTACTACTTGGTGTAATTTACGAGAATGGAACCCAGTCAATAGCACTATTGGTTCAATAATTAAGTTCCTGCAAGATTATTTTGTTTCAGGGTTATCTGGACTTGTCCAGTGACCACTGTGAAAGGACAGCTGACAGCATAGGAAAATCTGTGTGACAGCTTGGAGAGACAGCTGACTGGAGGGAATAGTCCCCACTGGGGCTGTCATGGGCTAGCTATCCATGGCGGCAGTTTCCGACACTGCTTCGGTTTGTTGGAGACACCCGCCAAATGCTAGAAAAAAGTGAACAAAGGAACATACCCCTAGTGCCTGCGAGAGCAGGGCCGCAAGATGGCTTAATGACTGACAGCATGGTTACAGACCCAGGAACGGACATGACTACGAGCAAGAACACGGCACATGAGAAAACCACAGCAGCAGCTGGACACTCTCTTCAAGTGTGCACCTGCGGCTGGGCGAAAAAAAACCCAAGGAAAGAGCGGGTGCTTGAGAGAGCAGAAACAAGGGCCACGCATTGACCAGTATTGACGAAGCAACCAGTCAAATCAGTCGATTGAAGCACAGCAACAGGATAAAAACCAAAGTTTGCAGAGCATCAGCACCATTGTCACTGAGGATGATAAAACAAGCACAGAAATGTTGGTGGAGGAACCCACTAAACCACAGAGACCTCCCAAGGAGGAACAGATCAAAAGGCACTGACCGAGTGTGAAGTGGCCCAAAGCTGTTGAAAAGAGAGAATGGGAAATAGTCAACAACGATCTGACAAAAATCCTGGAGCAACAAGTGGGCACAGCAGAAAAAAAGCTGGAAAGGATGGGTGACATCATCTACCATTACGGAGCAGAGTGCTTTGGAGTAAACACAAGGAGAAGTGACAAAGCAATACCAGCACCAGTCAAATCCAGGAGGCAGCAAGAGATCGAAATGCTGGTCAGAGATAGAAGGCAGCTGAGAAAGCAGTGATGAAGGCCTCTGATTCAGAGAGAGAGGGTCTCATGCTACTCCAGGGGGACATCAAGTGTCGATTGGCAACCTTGCAAAGAGCAGAGAACCTGAGGAAACTTCCCAAGAAGTAGGAACACACAAGAACAAGGTTCTACAAAAATCCCTTCAAGTTCATTAAAGGTCTCTTCGCTACGGAAAAAAAACCGAATCCTGAAAATTCCAAAGCAGGACCTGGAAGAACATCTGGAAAAGCTCAACCATGACCCAAAAAGGCATGAACAAATAGTTATCCCACATGACATCCCACCTATTCAACCTCCCAAATTCAATCTGGAGACTGGTCCTCCAAAATGGAAGAGAGTACAGAGAGTACAGTACGGCGTGCAAGATCAGCATCAGCCCCCGGGCCGAATAGAGTACTGTATAAGCTCTACAAGAACGCACCAGATGTTCTACGCTATCTTTGGAGGCTCATGAGGATAGTGTGGCAGAAGGGAATAATACCTACCGTGTGGCGAAGGGCTGGAGGGGTGCTGATTCCCAAGGAGAAGGATGCGACAGACATTAGTCAATTCCGGCCAATCTGAATGTTGAAGGAAAAACCTTTTTCAGCGTGATAGCATGGAGGTTGTCCACCTACCTGGAGAATAACAAGTACATTGACACATCCGTAAAGAAGGCCGGCATTCCTGGGTTCTCTGGTTGCTTGGATCATACCAGCATGATCTGGCACCAGATCCAAACGGCGAAGAAAGACAAGAGAGACATCCATGTCATCTTCCTTGACCTGGCTAATGCCTTTGGATCAGTTCCCCATAACCTCCTCTGGGAATCCTTCAAATTCTTCCACGTACCATCATCCGTCACTAGTCTAGTAAAAGCCTACTTCGAAGACCTGCAACTGTGCATCATGGCAGCGCATAGAAGTAGGCATCATGGCAGGCTGTACAATCTCACCCATGGCCTTCACAATGACCATGGAGGTCATCATCAGGGCCTCAAGATGGGTGGTGGGGGTGAGCGAACTAAGAACGGGATTCGCCTTCCACCTATCCGAGCATACATGGATGACATGACCACCCTGCAGCATGTGCCAGGCGGCTACTTGGAAAACTGCAGGAGAACATCAAGTGGGCCCGGATGAAAATCAAACCAAACAAGTCACAAAGCATCTCAATAGTTAAGGGACAACTTAAAGATGTGAAGTTCTGCATTGGTGATGACCAAATACCAACAGTGTCTGAGCAACCTGTCAAAAGCCTGGGTAGATGGTACAATGCAAGCCTCAGGGACAAAGACCAAGTGCAGCAAGGCAGGACATTACCAACAGTCTAGAAAACATCAACAGTACCCTTCTGCCAGGGAAACTCAAGCTCTGGTGCCTGCAATGTGGACTTCACCCTCGGGTTATGTGGCCACTCACTATTTACGAGCTTACAATAACAACTGTGGAGAAGATGGAGAGAACCATGACTTCATACGTGAAGAAATGACTCGGCGTCCCACGCTGTCTGACTAACATCAGCCTCTATGGCAAAGGGGTCCATTGAACTTCCTATCACGAGCCTCACCGAAGAGTACAAGTGCTCTAAAGTGAGACTCCAGATGACTTTGAAGGACTCCAGAGACCAGACCATCAGCAATGCCGTTCCACCTCTGTTAAATGGACGGAAATGGACACCATCCGTCGCGGTGCAGCAAGCTACGTCAGCCCAGATGCACAGCGATATTTTAGGGCACGTCCAGTTGGGAAGAGGAGGCCTTGGCCTTATGACAAGCAAAGCCAACTTGGTTTGCTTGTGGGAAGAGGAGGCCTTGGCCTTACGACAAGCAAGCCAACTTGGCATAAGGCCTCAACATCAGAGAGGAGGAAAATGGTGGTCGAGGAGGTGTGCCGTCAGAAGGAGGCGGAAAGAAGTGCAAAGGCTGTCTCTCTTGCCAAGAAGGGACAATGGACAATCGCTCTTCAAGGCGTAGTTCCCTTTCGAGGGAACTCGACTGCGTCAGATGACACTTTGGGGGAACGCCCCTCAGCGTAGCTGCTCTGAAGGATGAATGAAACTAAGCCAATCCCTGATTGGTGTTGCGTCATGACGTAATGAGTGACGGCATACAAGCGGAAGCTACAAAGGACGCCGCCACACATGAGATTTCAGCTTTATGTTCTTCAGCAAGCGCTCTGTGTACAAACTGTCTGTCCTATTTGGTGTTGTTTGTCCCTTAAGAATTGTCACAAATCAAGGTCTGCTTTGCAATATAGAATCTAGTGGCTCGGATCTCGCGTTTGCCGAGGCAGCGTGTAGATTGATCTACTTTGCAATAAAGATCATGTGTGGGTGCGAGGCATGCGCGGTCAGCACCTGGTGGCGCTGGCTGTGTTCACTGAGAAATATCTCGACGCACAGAGTTAACGTGCTTTTCGGGTGTCTCAGCCTCGCGCCCGTGACTTTCTTCTCGAGAGATGAAAGCCAAACATATTGTGAATGTGAACGACTCGAATCTCGCGTTTGCCGAGGCAGCGCGTAGATTACGAGTCTACTGCAATAAAGATACTGTATCAATACACATGACTGTGAAATAATAATACTGTTTGGGTGCGAGGCATTCACAGTCAGCTCCCTAGAGTCCTGGCTGTGTTCATTGAGAAATATCTCGACTCCCGACGCGTACATCCGTGCGTTGTCCAGCCTCGGTCTGTTAAACTTTCTTCTCGAGGGATGAAAGTCAAATATATTGTATAACGACTCGATTCTCGTGTTTGCCGAGGCAGCGCGTAGATTACGAGTCTACTGCAATAATGATACACACGCGATCTGTGTAATAATACTGTTAACTTGAGGGATACAAGTCAAATATTGTAACAGCTCGAATCTCTCGTTTGCCGAGGCAGCGCGTAGATCACGAGTCTACTGCAATAAAGTACACACATGATTTGTGAAATAATACTGTTTGGGTGCGAGGCATTCACAGTCAGCTCCTGAGGGTGCTGGCTGTGTTCATTGAGAAATATCTCAACGCGTACATCCGTGCATTTTTGGATGTTTCAGCCTCTCACCTGTTAACTTTCTTCTCGAGTGATGAAAGTCAAATATATTTTAACGGCTCGAATCTCGCGTCTGCCGAGGCAGCGTGTTGATTACGAGACGGTAACACATTAAAACAGTATTGTCTGATAATTATGCTGCATTGAATTTTAAAAAAATTAAAATGAAGGAATATTATCTGACTTAGAAAGTTAGATATTTTAATACAGCCTATCATTCAGACCGTGTTTCACTTATCCTGTGTTTTTGGCTGCATTTAATTCTGAGGAATTAAAATGCTGGCGCCTACAAATAGGTGCAAAAGGAGAGCGTTGCGTCTAGAGCCCCCCCTCAAGGAGCCTGGGGGCATAGACGGCGCTCTCAGGCGAAGCCTCAGCAGAAGCAAGGCGACCTGAGGGCCGTCCTGCAGGCTATAAAGGCTTCGTCAAAGAGATCGTAGCTGGTCTAGGATCTCTGTGGGCGCCCCCACCCGTGGTGGAACGACCGAGGTCGTCTCCTTCGCGGAGCCCGCAGGAAATCGATGTTGCTCTTCCGCCGTTAAAAAACGTTTCGGGACACATCGGTTTCCAGCGAACGCAAGCTGCACTATCCGCCCCACAGGCCTGCGGCCAGGCAGCATTCGCGTTCGCCCATCGAGAATCGTTTTGGTCCAGCCCTGCCGGAAATCCGCTTCAGGGGGTCGAGAACGAGTCCCGATTAATACCCGAAGCCAGGCTTGAGAGCCTGGTTCCCTTGGTAAAATATTTCGAGGCATGGAAAAATCTAGCGAATATTTCTGCCTGGGCCCTGCGCACCATTCAAAATGGGTACAGGCTGCAGTTCGGTTCCGCCCACCCAAATTCAACTGGGTGGTCTGGACTCTAGTCGACCTAGTGCAGGGTCGGTTATTGGAACAGGAAGTAAACTCCCTGCTGGCAAAGGAGGCTATAGAACATATTCCTCCACCGGAGAGGGAGTCCGGGTTTTACAGCCCCTACTTCATAGTTCCCAAGAAGGATGGGGGGTTGCGTCCAATAATAGATCTCAGGCATCTGAACTGTTCACTGAGGAGATTCAGGTTCAAGATGCTCACTATTTCCACCATCGTGAGTCAAATTCAATCCGAGGATTGTTTCGTCACGATAGATCTAAAAGACGCATACTTCCATATATCCATCCTTCCATCTCACAGGAAGTTCCTGAGGTTCGCTTTCGGGGGCGAGGCGTACCAATATCGGGTTCTTCCGTTCGGCCTAGCTCTCTCCCCTCGCACATTTACTAAATGTATGGATGCAGCTCTGGCACCGCTGAGGCTCCAGGGCATCAGCGTGCTCAACTATATAGACGACTGGCTGATTTTGGCCCAGTCACAAGAGCTGGCGTTTCGGCATCGAGATGTCGTCCTCGCCCACATCCAAAGCCTGGGGTTGAGACTCAACACGAAAAAGAGCGTGTTGACACCAGCCCAGCAAACTATGTTCTTGGGAGTGGTGTGGGACTCGGTCACGATGTGGGCACAATTGTCTCCCGCACGAGTTGAGTCCATTCTGGCCACAGTGTCAGGGATAAAGCTAGGCCAAGCCATCACTGTCAAACATTTTCAGAGAGTGTTAGGGCTCATAGCAGCAGCGTCCAACATTATTCCATTCGGCCTGCTGCACATGAGGGCCCTTCAGTGGTGGTTGAAAACCAAGGGGTTCTCCCCGAGGGGGAACCCGTTCCGCATGATCAGGGTTACGCGCAGATACCTTTGTTCCCTATCTATGTGGAAAAAAGCTTGGTTTCTGTCCCAAGGTCCAGTGTTGGGAGCGTCATGTCGCCGGAAAACCGTTTCGACAGACGCCTCCCTCACGGGCTGGGGCGCGGTCATGGACGGCCACTTTACGACAGGCCTATGGCAGGACCATCATTCCTCCTGGCACATAAACTGCCTGGAGATGTTGGCGGTGTTCCGGGCTCTGAGGAGCTTCCTGCCAGACCTCAAGGGCCATCACGTCCTGGTGAGGTCAGACAATATGTCGGTAGTGGCCTATATAAACCATCAGGGGGGCCTGAGGTCTCACCCTCTATGCAGACTGGCGCATCAGATCCTCCTGTGGTCCCAAGGGAAACTGTTGTCTCTAAGAGCAACATACATCCCGGGGAGTCAAAATCAGGGAGCAGACATCCTGTCGAGACAGGGGCTGAGGCCCGGGGAATGGAGACTCCACCCCGAGGTGGTGGAGTCAATATGTCAGAGGTTCGGCCCAGTGGAAGTGGATCTGTTTGCGTCTCGAGAGACGACCCACTGTCCACTGTGGTTCTCCCTCACTCATCCAGCCCCGCTGGGGTTGGATGCCATGGTGCAGACGTGGCCGAGGCTGCGTCTGTATGCATTTCCCCCGATCGCTCTGCTCCCGGGAGTTCTAGTGAGGGTCCGTCGCGACGGGATCAGTCTACTGCTGGTAGCCCCGTTGTGGCCGGCCCGAGAATGGTTCTCAGACATTATATTGCTCCTAGACGGCCCTCCGTGGGAGATTCCCCTCAGGAGGGACCTGCTGACACAGGCAGAGGGCTCAATATTTCACCCTCGGCCCGAGTTATGGAAACTGTGGGTCTGGCCCCTGAGGGGGCACAGTACCTAGAGGCCGGCCTATCAGCTGGAGTAGTGGGGACCATACTCAGCTCTAGAGCTCCCTCCACGAGGAAATTGTACGGCTTGAAGTGGAATGTCTTCACCATTTGGTGTAGAGAGCGTAAGGTGGACCCAGTTAACTGCCCAGTGGCTTCAGTGCTGGAGTTCCTCCAAGATCGCTTCTCCATTGGTCTTACCCCGTCCACGCTTAAGGTGTACGTGGCTGCCATTGCGGCTTTCCACGCTCCTCTGAGTGGTGGGCCTCTGGGGAGACACCAGTTGGTCGTACGTTTCCTCCGTGGGGCTTGGAGGATGAGACCTGCGGCTCGTACCAGGGTTCCCACATGGGACCTGGCAGTGGTTCTCGAAGGGCTGGCTGAGGCCCCCTTCGAACCGCTGGAGTCGGCTGAGGCCAAGAACCTGTCGCTGAAGGTCGCTTTTCTATTGGCCATTACTTCTCTGAGGAGGGTAGGAGATCTCCAGGCGCTCTCCATATCTAACGAGTGCCTGGAGTTTGCTCCAGGCAACATTAAGGCTATCCTTCACCCTAGGCCTGGCTATTTGCCTAAGGTGCCGTCCAGTGCGGCTCGGCCTACGGTTCTGCAGGCTTTTCATCCTCCACCTCACGTGACGGCGGATGAGGAGAGACTTCGTCTGCTCTGCCCTGTCAGAGCTCTAAAAATTTATATTCAGAGGTCCTCTTCATGGCGGAAGTCAGAACTGGATTGTCCAGGCTATTTCTTTGGCCTACCAGGTGCGCAATTTGCCTTCACTTTTGGCCGTGAGGGCTCATTTAACCAGAGGCATGGCGTCCTCTAGAGCCCTCCTCTCGGGGGCCCCGATCCAGGAGGTCTGCGATGCAGCAGGATGGGCCACCCCCCACATCTTTATTAGGTTTTACAGTCTGGACATTCCGTCTACACCCTGCTCTCTTGTGCTCTCGTCCTAAGTGTGCCTGTGAGCAGCTTCACACTAGGGCAGGCAGGGCGCGTTGTGGCGTAGTGGGTACTCGTTCCCCCAAAGTGTCATCTGACGCAGTCGAGTTCCCTCGAAAGGGAACGTCCTCGGGTTACGACTGTAACCCTTGTTCCCTGAGAAGGGAACGAGAACTGCGTCCCTTGGCCACGCCTTCCCCTGCCTGGGAGCGCTTGCTTCATCACAGAAGCTGAAATCTCATGTGTGCCAGCGTCCTTTGTAGCTTCCGCTTGTATGCCGTCACTCATTACGTCATGACGCAACACCAATCAGGGATTGGCTTAGTTTCATTCATCCTTCAGAGCAGCTACGCTGAGGGGCGTTCTCCCAAAGTGTCATCTGACGCAGTTCTCGTTCCCTTCTCAGGGAACAAGGGTTACAGTCGTAACCCGAGGACGATTTCTGCGCGAACCCTATAGACTGCCGTTTAGACCTACAGGGGTCAATTTCAATAACTTATCAGCATTTAGACGTGAGGAGGTTGCATCGGATTCATCTGCTCCCCCGCGTCTGCTGAAATCAGCACTGTTTAACGCGCGCTCTGTCAACAACAAAGCTGTCCTTTTATCTGGCATTATTTTAGAAAAAAAGCTGGACCTTTTCTGTTTAACTGAAACTTGTCTTCTTTTTAATGAACTGACTCCTGCTGGCTATGGACTATTTGATCTCCCGCGTTCTTCTGGTAGAGGTGGGGGTATCATTGTGTTGCACAGTCAACAGTTCAACTTGTGTCCCCTGGCTGTTCCCAAATCTGACTCATTTTAGTGTCTTGTTCTGAGTGTCTCTGCACCCCTTTCTACTGCAGTGGCTACTGTCTACAGGCCTCCTAAGAAAAATAAAGACTTTCTTTCTGAATTATCAGATATGTTGTCTTTTCTCTTCCTCAGATTTGAAAGAATTCTTCTACTGGGGGATTTCAACATTCATATGGATATAAATGACTCCGCAATAACAAAAGACTTTCTGTCCATATTGGAGTGCTTTGAATTAAACCAACTAGTGGACTGTCCTACACATGACAAAGGCCACACTTTAGACCTTGTGATTTCCAATGGTTCATTTGTGTCTCAGTTGTCAACTTCTGACTTAGGTCTGTCTGATCACCGGGCTGTCTTTTTTAATTTGGAATTACCTGTCATGAACACTAACACTTCTCGCATCATAAATTATCGCAATTGGAGATCTATTGAGCCCTCTGATATTTTCTGATTTTATTGACTCTCTTTTAAACTGTGACTCTCTATCTGATGATCTGGATGACAGCGTTTCTGTGCTGAATTCTGTATTGTTGTCTGGCCTGGACACGCTGGCTCCCTGGAAAACACAATCTGTTTCTTTTGCACGCTCTGCTCCTTGGTACAATGATGATCTGCATGCTATGAAGACTTTGTGTCGCAAAATGGAGCGTAGATGGCACACATCAGGTTTAACTGTTCATCGCCAGGCCTGGAAAGACAGCTTACTCAATTATAAGGCTGAAATTGTGTCAGCTAGATCTGATTATCTTTCTCAGATAATTGTTAGCAATCAGAGTAACCCTAAAAAACTGTTTCACTCAATCAACAAGCTGCTTAAAAATCACAGCCTCTCAAATGTTCCTGCTTCAACTCACCTTTGTAATATGTTTTTGGAGTTTTTTTAGCACCAAAATTGACAATATACGTAACCACAT
Organism: Chrosomus eos; assembly: GCA_036326025.1. Lineage (NCBI taxonomy): Eukaryota > Metazoa > Chordata > Actinopteri > Cypriniformes > Leuciscidae > Chrosomus > Chrosomus eos. Next base: position 26,738,382 of record CM070839.1, read on the forward strand.
TGTTGCCACCCATACCGTTTCTGCCTCCTCCTCAAATGCTTTTGCATTTTCTGGTGTCTCTCTCTCTAACTTTGCAATTCATGACTCCCAGTCACTGTGTAATACGGTTTCGAAACTAAAAACCTCAACTTCTAGAGTTGATCCGATACCATCTTGTCTTTTTAAATCATGTTTTGATTCCCTCTCTCCTGTGGTTTTGAGAATTATCAATAACTCTCTGTGCACTGGAGTTGTGCCAGCAGCACTTAAAATTGCTGCGGTCACCCCTGTACCAAAAACTAACAAAATGGACTTTGATAATCTGAATAATTTTCGGCCCATCTCTAATCTTCCATTCCTCGCCAAAATTTTAGAACAAACAGTGGCTTCTCAACTACTTTTTCATCTCTCCTCTAATGATCTTTTTGAGCCACTTCAATCTGGATTTCGGAAACTGCACAGCACTGAGACAGCACTGGTCAAAGTGACTAATGATTTGTTAATGGCTTCTGATTCGGGCTGTCTATCTATACTGATTCTTCTTGATCTTAGTGCCGCTTTTGACACTATAGATCACTCTATTTTAATCAACCGCTTAGAGACCATCTTTGGAGTTTCTGATTCTGCATTAGAGTGGTTTAAGTCCTACCTCTCTGGTCGCAAGCAGTTTGTTGTGATGGGTGATTGCAAGTCTCAGGTCGGTGTGGTGCACTCTGGGGTTCCCCAGGGATCAGTTTTGGGCCCGTTACTTTTTAGTATTTCTTTTTCCACTTGGCCAACTTTTAAGAACACTTGGTCTTAACTTTCACTTTTATGCCGATGACACTCAGATCTATATACATTCAAAACCTGATGCCAATATGCCTGAGTCTTTTCTCTCTCAATGTTTTACTGAGATTAAGAAATGGATGTCTGAAAATTTTCTCTGTCTAAACAGTGATAAGACAGAAGTGATGCTTATTGGTTCACCTCATCAGTTGCGTAAAGCAGAGTCCATAACCTTAAGTGTGGATGGCTCTGCTTTGAAATTGCAAACTAAAATAAAAAATCTGGGGGTGATATTTGACGCCAATTTAACATTTGACCATCATGTTCGTAACATGATCATTTTAACGTAAACATCATTTTTTCATCTCAGAAACATTGCCAAATTACGCTCTATGTTGACCTTCTCTGTGGCTGAAAAGTTAATCAACACTTTTGTTTTTTCACGTATTGATTATTGTAATGCTTTGCTGGCTGGGGTTTCAAAAGCTACCCTAAGTAAATTACAGTTGGTACAAAATTCGGCTGCTAGGGTTCTGACTGGGACCGGTGCAAGGGAGCACATCACACCTATCCTGGAAAAATTGCACTGGCTTCCTGTTAGTTTTCGTATTGATTTTAAAATTCTCATGCTCACCTATAAGGCCTTGAATAACTTGGCCCCTCAATATTTGTGTGAGCTCTTAACCCCCTACACTCCTACATGTGCTTTACGATCTTCGGAAGCTGGTCTTTTAACTGTCCAAACAACACGGCTAAAAACTATGGGTGATCGGGCTTTTTCTTCTTTGGCTCCTAAATTGTGGAATTCCCTGCCCTCAGAGATTAGGAATGCAGAATCCCTTATAGTTTTTAAATGGTCCCTTAAAACTTACTTTTTTAGGGTGGCTTTTATGTGATTCATGTGATTACTGTGTTTGTCATTATATTGGCCTTCTATTTTTATTGCTTGTTTAGTTTTTACTGCTTAGACTGTTGTGCATCTTTCTAATTTCATTTTTTTTATGTAAAGTGCTTTGAGATGCTACTTTTAAAGGCACTATATAAAATAAAGTTTATTATTTATTATTATTATTATTATTATTATTAAGTAGTTGAAATAAGCACAAATGTCAGGGCATGTCAAAACATCTCAAGGACCCCAACAACACCTCAGACCCCAGAGGGTTAAGCACATCTTGGTCGGTTGTAAGACCAGCGTCACACAAGGTCGTTACACCTGGAGACACAACCAGGTCCTCAAGATTCTGGCAGCAGCTCTTGAGAGCTGAAGATATGCGGTCAGGGAAGACTCAGGGAAGAGGACGCCTCTTGCCTCGCATAGTCCTAATTGTCATGATTGGGCATGGGACACAAGCTCAGGATTGATCACCTTGTAGCTGGCCACCTTTGATGAGGGTGTCTAGCGTTGAAAGGCTGAAACACCCCCTGATTCAAAGGTATATTACTGATGATGTGTCCCGAAATGTACATCTTTCCCATGACCTGAGGTACAGCTCCCACGCCACTCTCAACATCAAGGCAAACCTCATGTGCATACCATCCATTGGCACAATGGACAGTTTACCATCATGTCCCGTGTTTATGATTCTTCACACTGAAGGTCTATGTTGAGGCTATTGCTGCCTACCATGCCCCTTCTGGGGGTTTATCTATTAGAAGAGATCCTCTTATTATACTTTTCCTTCCTGGAACCCTGAGGCTGACCCTGCAGTGCGTACCAGAGTTCCAGCTTGGGGTCTGGCTCTTGTTTTAAAAGGTTTATCTATCGCTCCCTTTGAGCCTCTTGGTACTGTTTCAGAAAAAAAGTCTGACCCTCAAAACTTTGTTCCTTCTAGCCATTTCCTCACTAAAAAGAGTTCGAGAAATTCAGGCCCTTTTGGTATCACCTTCGTGCCTTGAGTTTGCACCCGGGATGGTCAAAGCATTCCTCTATTCCAAACCTGCATACATACCTAAAGTTCCAACAAATGTTCCACGGCCTATTGTACTGCAGGCATTCTGTCCTCCTCCATTTCATAGAAATCTTTTCCTCCAGGAGAAATTGAACCTCATCTTATGTCTTACGCCCACAAAGTTGCCTAGTTTATAAAATCTGATCAGTTATTGGTATGCTTTGGGCCTCCTAACAAAAGCCTTCCGGCATCCAAGCAGACAGTTAGCAAGTGGATAGTTAAGGCTATCTCTCTTGCATATGAGGTTATGGGCCAGCCTTCACCTTTACCCACTAGAGCCCATTCTACTAGGGGTATGGTGGCCTCCAAGGACTTCATTTCTGGGTGTCCCTTCAAGAAGTTTGTGATGCAGCTGGCTGGTCTTCGCCGCTTACATTTGTCAGGTTTTATGACTTAGGGTGCTTTCACACCTGTAGTTCAGTTCATTTGGTCCGGGCTAAGGGCGAAAAATTATACTTTGTATCATTTTCAGGCGTTTTGGTTCCTTTTCACACCACACTGATTGCTCTTGTCCGAATCAGTTGATGAGTTGATGAAACGAACCAAAATGCAGTCACGTGACAACATCCACATCACTCGTTGGCCAGATGTGTCTTGAACATATTTCCACAACTGCATTTCCAATGGTCAGAATTAACGTGCAGGAAAATTCCAACCGAACTCATGGAAGTAAACAAAGAGGAGGAAAATCCGGCAGACATGCGGAGAATTCGCTCAAAATGTATGTTCAGAATCAGCACAAGCTTTATCCTTTTGCAAATTCCATAAACAACAAAGTCTAGGTGCAATATAAATAAGAGATTCCCTGTGCAGTGCGGACAACTTCAGTGTTTATGATGAGAGTTTTAGTGAGAGTGCAGAACGCGGTAAGTCAGTCATGGCTTAAAGGGAGCGCTATTGACAATCTAAATAATAGTTTTGTTTCACTACGGTAGCTGGTTTAGTCCAAAAATGCACAGTTCTTTGGCAGTTTGGTCTGTTCGAGGTCCGATCACGTTCTCACCACAAACGGACCGCTCCAGAGCTTGTTCACACCTGCCCAAACGAACCACACCAAGGGGGAAAACGAACTCTAGTGCGATTCAACCGAATTAAATGAGGCAGGTGTGAAAGCACCCTTAGACATGGATACCCCTGGGTCTAGAGTTCTCATGTCGTGACAGTTTAAAAGACAGGTTCTTGGCCGTGTGGCACTCGGGCATTCTTGTTCCCAAAGCGTCATCGACACATCGTGAGTTCCCTTGAAAGGGAACGTCTCAGTTTATGACAGTTTAATGAGACGATACTCTTTGCCATACTTCCTACATTCCTGTGATCGACTTGCTTCTGCCTTTTTTGAAGCTAGCGCGGTTCTTACCGGATGTGCTTTTATCCTTTCCTGGTCATGACGTCACCCGCCCGTGACGTTCACTCTCACCATTGGATTGACACATGTGCTTCAGTCGCAATCACGCAGGGGCGTTCCCAATGTGTCATCGACACATTGTCACGTTCCCTACTCAGGTAACTAGTGTTACAGTCGTAACCTGAGACGTTATTTTTTCAATTAAGTAGTGCAAGCAACCTGGTTTTCGCATTTATTGACACCTCTCTTGTCCCCATGTTGAGATAAATCGGCAGTAAGGTCCAGAGGTTTTGTGTGCCTGTGGACTGTATAAGCATGATGATTATTGTAGTTCTAGACTAAATGTGAGCATGCATTTACTCATTTCACTTGCACAAAAAAAGATTCACTATTTCTCAAAATAAATAAAAAGTTAAAATTTTAAAATGTTAAATTACACAAATATACTTTGGCCTGGTTCCACAGGTGTCTTAGTTTAAGCCAGGATTAGGCCATAGTTCAATTAGGTAATTTAAGTAGCTTTTATAAAGGTATCTTAGAAAAAGAAAAAAAAACATTACTGCTGTGCATCTTGAGACAAAACAATGGCAGTGACATATTTTAAGATACTTAGGATAAGATACCTAGGACTCTGATGAAGACGTAACCTTACATCGAAATGTTAGTCATTGTTAAATTGTTATGCACACCTCAAATAAATTTATCATTAAGAAGACATCTGTGCTGCACCGGCGATTCTTTTCTTTCTGCCGTATTTTGTCCTGCCCTGGTTGCACCAGATTGTTTTTGGATTACAGAAGCTCGAATATTGAATATTTTAAGATATGTCAGTGCAAGTTTCTATCAGGTAAAAACATCTCAGGTTACGACTGTAACCATAGTTCCCTGAGAAAGGGAACGAGACGATGCGTCACCCTACCATACTTCCTGCATCCCTGTGATCGGCTTGCTTCGGCAATTTTGGAAGCTAATGCCGGTTTGCACCGGATGCTCTTTTATCATTTCCTGGTCATGACGTCACCCGCCGAAGAATGACGATCATTCTTTCCATTGGACTAGTTGACATAGATGCTCCAGACGCATTTACGCCAGGGGCGTTCCCAAAGCGTCGTTTACGCATCGCGAGTTCCCTCGAAAGGGAACTCAAACTTGCATTTTAGTCTTTGACTTGGCTTAAGCCTGGTCTGTGAAACTGTGGGTTTATGTATTTAATCTATCTTTATTAGCCAAAGTGTTTTCTGCTGACCTTCGATGATGCAACTAAATGAAGTTCCTAAACGTAAGTTAGGCAGGAGCGAGCCAATATAATCTTTCAATCAACAGCCTACAGCCTATATAAGCAGCCGCTTACCTCTCCCTGGCATCAGCTGTTCCAGTATCAGCTGTCCCAGTATCCCTCCACCTCCCCAAACTCCACCTTCATCTCAGGTACCTTGCCCTTTAATTACCAGGTCCTACATTTAGCCACTGGGGGGTATATCAGAGCTCGAGTTGAAGCTGCTTCATCGAGCCCCTCTCCAGTGGACAGCAAGCCAAATAAGTTTAACCTAATATCTTAAAGATTCTATGGGCAAACAAACTCGTTAAACCATAATAAACAAAAATGACTTTACATAAACATCACATTTGTGTTTAATCTTTTGTTTTTATTGCTCAAGTAAGAGGGTTGAACTTTCTCCTATTCTTCTGCAATCTAGAATAGCACCACAGCTGAAAGGTTTGTTTAAGCTGCGCCCACAACTGTACAGGCGTGAGTTTGCATTTCCTTCAGCCTGAGACTTATTCATATAACTTTTAGTGTGAAAGGGCCTTTACATTTGCCAAAATTAAGTGTAAATGTAATGCAAGCCCAGCCCAGATGAGAACAAGTAATGCAAAAGTAAAGTAACACATTACTTTCCATTAAAAGTCAATTAAATAAGTAAAATGCATTACTTTTAAAAGTAACTTTCCCTGTCACACAGTAACACTGTCTGTCTGTCTTTATATTTGTCAAATCATTCCCCCAATTCCATTAGATGACACATGGCATTACTGAAATTATAAAACCGGTTGTAGCCCATTTATGATTGAATTGTATAAAAGATTTAACAATGTGTAAGATACTATTTTTGGGAGCTCAGAATGTCATTACTTACATTAAAAAGCAGTAACTCTTATAAAGCATCACCTAAAGGGCAGCCATGACATCAAAATCATGAACAAATTTAAGCAAATGAGTCCAGTCAATTTTAGATGATCATTTACAGCTGTGTTGTGACATCATAGTAAGATCCAGACATGACTGAAGCACTGAACGTGACATTTATTGAGAGGCTAATTTCAGACTCTTCAGGATTAGACTGCAGTCATCTATACCCCATAGAGTTCAGAACTACACTGGAGCGTACATATTACAATCTTGTGTGATACATAAATCAGTGGCGGCTCGTCAGGGGAGGCAAGGGAGACACAGCCTATCCACAATTTTGAGGTAAAAATGAGAGAAGGATTTAATGTTAATACAATTCCTAGTTATTAATTTTATTTCATGTTTCAGAATGTGTATTTCCTGTTTGTAATTTCACTACTGTAACACCATAACATTTTACTGAAGTCGGAACCACCACTGCTCTTCCCCGACTGTGCCAAATCTAGCGATGCAAGAACAATCGTTTGGAAAACTTGGCATGTCTGAGGGGATGGAGAAGGTAAAAAAATAATCAAATCAGTATTTCACTTTCAGTGGTTGGAGTGTTGAGAAAAAGATAAGAAAGATAAGACGCATGCGTATTAATGCGTACTCTAGCACAAACAAGGTCTCTCGCTCTCTCCCTCATGCGCGCGCTACACGGTTTTGAACATAACATACTTCATGTAGCCTTTCGAAAATAAAACCTAAAATATATAAAAAATATATATATATTAACGACGAAATACGGGACAAAACATGATTTTTTCATAATAAGTCGGGACACTAAAATTACAGTTGAAATACGGTCCTGTCCCGGGAAAAACGGGACGTCTGGTCACCCAGCTCATGGTGTTAGAGGTAGGCTCATGCTGTTAAGTGTACTGCATGTGTTAAGTGTATTATTTACACTTTTTAAAGTCATTATTTATTTATTCCCTCTTTGCAGGAACACCGCCTTCACCTGCCATCATGTCTATCACGGCTCGCATTTGGGTTAACGTTAAACTTTCCGCGACTGCACAGTGCACAACTGGTTTATAGGTTGCCAGGTTGAGGTGAAAAACTGGTTGAAATTGTAAATAGTGTGTGGTGGATTGTGTCAATATAATGCATTTAATACAATCTGGCAACATTAGACAAACATATGTCCGATTATTCATGAAGGAGTTTGGGTCATGCAAATTACGGGAGTTTCCCGGGAGAAATAACAAACCGGGAGGGGTCCGGGAGATAGGTCTAAAAAACGGAGAAACCGGGAAAAACGTGAGTGTTGACAGGTATGCCCTAATCCAAACCCCTCCCCCACAACTAATCCTGAACCTACCAATGCTAGGGGGAAATATTTTGGCGGGGGTCGAAATTCGGCACAACACCGGGGTTTGCACTGCGTCTGTGTAGAACCGAGCACATGCGCACTTTGGTCAGATCGATAATAAGCAATTAAGGTGTTTACATGCCTGCTTATTGCGATTTTAAATCGTCGTGTTTAATGTGAATATGGTTACCACAATTATGAGCATAATCACGTTTGTTTGATCGGAGTATTGCGTTTACATGAGTTTACATGAGTTAGCCAAAATCCCATTATAATCGCAATATGAGGGTGCATGTAAACGCACTGATAGAGACGTTTAACAAGGCTGAAAACTGTATAGGCTACCCACAGTAATATTATTTCACTGCTTTGTGAGTTGTTTTAAGTATAAAAAACAGACATACAGTATATACAGTAATATATACTGTATTATAATATAATATATACAGTATAATAATATAATACAGTAAGATAATACCATAGTGTATGGTATGCGTTCATATTGAAATCTATTGATTATCTATTTGCTGTCCATTTAATCTTAATGCTGTATGAGAAACAATTGAGGGAAAAAAATCTCATCTGTGATTTTCTTTTCCATTGGAAGCATCACAGCTAAATTGCTTTTCTTGACAGGTAAAGGATGACGATTTTCAAGGGAAAGAAAACACAAGGTGTCTTGTTCTACCCAGATAGAGTGCATATTTTGCTTTGATGATGTTCTAATTTAGAGTTGTCTTTTATCTCAACACTGCGATCAATGTGCAGACTAAAAAATCATTTATTTGCTGAGTAAATATTTGAAAGGAAAAAAACCTGAGCTTTGTTACCCCTGTGAATGTTCGATTCACCCTGAAGTACTTTCCAGTCTTTGAATTTCTTCCTATAATTGTGAAATAAAAAAGATTATTCAAATGCATGTTATTCATAACTCCAGTCACATGAATTGAGCAATCCCTCATGCCCTGTTATAACCCTACACCTAACACTTGCCCTGAATCTCAATAAGCCCAAATAAACCACAGAGAAATTATTTGCCCTGATCACCCATTCATTTAGTCGCCTGGCACTCTCTCGCCATCAGCAAGGCAATTCATAATCAATATTCACCCAGAAAGCACACCTGCATCCAAGGTTGTGCAGCAAACCTGATTAATTAATGATGCTTTGTATTGTCCCTGTTGATTTTATGATGATCTTTCACAACCAGAATGACATAAAAGATCGAAAGAAAGCTCTAATCATTATCATGTTCTTAAAGAATGAAGCTGTGGCATCAATAAATCAATGTAAAAAAATTCTGACAGTTTTCTTGCCACATGACAACAAAAATTATTAAGGGGGAAAAAATATTTAAAAATGATTTTACAACAAAAGTGATTTACTGATAGTTACTGATATTTTTTCTTCCTATAAAACATTTAAACTTTTGTTTCCCTTTGGTCCATGCTCACACATACAGTTACAACAGACAACAAGTTACACCAGACAATTTAAGAAATTATAAGATTGTGTCAAATTAATTTTGTTCCTGTCATTCTTCAATTTAGCATCTCCAATTCACCAATAATGAATGTTTTTTGGATTGTTTTTTTATTGTGGGAGACTCCTGAATATGCAGGGAGACTTTTGTATATGCAAACCCTTGCTCAGCCGGGACTCGAACCTGAGGCCTCCTTGCTGTAAGACAACAGTGCTACCCACTGAGCCATTGCCCCCGCAGTTGTATATTTCCATATAGTACTTCCATTTTCGCATTAAAGACCATCCTGACAGTAAGCTAGTCTAAGTTTAATGCTTTCTTCATGTGCTATTAGAATTTAGTTTACTGGTCAAATATTACACATGAATTGGACATTTACCACTGGGAAGCTCTGGGATAATTTTGATACACGAGTTCCCGAGTTGGGCAAGCCATAAGCTTTAAAGATGGCAGAGTGATCTCTGCTGTGACAGGTAGGACCATGCATTATTAGTTTTTATTATCCAAAACAGCGACATCGCCTTGTCTTGTAATTAAAGTAGTAGCATATTTACATGTACGAATAATCACTTGAAGCATATTGCATGTTTTTGGGAGTTGAGATAAATATTATGAGGGAATCTGTCCCCTCCCTCACTATAAGGACCTGGTAGACGCAATGACCCGTGCCAATGGCCAAATTAAAGTTAGACTGGCCCGTGAAGAAAGAGATTGCCCCTGGCAGACTGGATGAGCGGATCATGTGGGCCTAGTAAGCTTTCCTTTTCTCCCCGATCTCCATGATGTGCTTATGAGATTGTGGGATAAACCATTTTTAGTGCGTGCCCATCTACAGTAGCAACCAGCTATTCAAATGTGAAGGGGCTTGTTGAACATGGCTATGCGAGGATGAATGCATTGCAAGCTATATCGTACAGCCTGCAGCATCCTCGTGGAAGGCTCAAACCTTGCCATCCAGGCCTTACCAAATGACAGCGGGCCAGGCCGGCGGAGCCCTGCACACCATGACTGCGTTGAAGACTTATCAATCCGACCTTCAAACTAATCTTGATTTGGGTGACGGAGTACATCAGGACGCAGACCTGGAGCTCTGCCGCACGACAGATCTTGCCCTCTGTGCTACCAAAGTGTGGGCCACTTGATTGCCGCCATGGTAGATATTAAGAGGCATTTATGGCTTAACCTCTCTGGGCTCAAAAAGAAGGAACGAGCTTTTCTTCTTGACGGCCGGTGTCGCCTTCTGGTTTTTGTTTTGCCACCGCTGTTGAGAGAGTGATCCAGAAGTAGGAGGCTAGTGTTAAGTTAGCGGCATTTGAGATGTACATTCCCATTGCGGTCCCTACATCTTCTGACCCTGTTGCTGGCCCCAGCTGGAGACAGGGTCAGAAAGAGAGTGTTGCTGCCCATGCCCCACCTCCAGGGAGATCCCGTAGATCCATATTTGTGTCAAAATGTCTATCAGAAGCATAAGTTGGGCTCTAACCCTGTCACATCCCACTCTTCTACCTGCTGTCCTTTCTAGTGCAAGAGGGTTGATGCACTAAATCATTTCTCACCTATCCAGTACTTAAAGCATGGGGTTGTTATTGATGCACATACGTGATGGCCCATGAATAGCAGACCCAGGTGAAGAGATTGCCCATTCACGCTATTGCGTCCCACTCTTTCATCTGGCGCCCTGAAGTGAATTGGGTATAGAGGCAGTTTCAGGATCCTTAATGTTTTATATGGGCAGAAGGAGGAAAGATGGGCTGGTTGTCCACATCTCTTTCTGTCTGTTATTTCTGACTGCCGGGAGATCAGAGGTGATAGCAATATGCTCCCTCTATAACAATTAGGTTGAGATAAATATGGATTATGGGCAAATAACGCAACTTGCGTCCCACACCATCATTGGTCACCCTTCCCCCTCGGGCACTAGGAGTGCAGAAGTGTTATCTATGTGATGCCTTTGAGATCACGTCAATAGGCTAGACAGTACAGGAAGATTGGGCAATACCCCTCTAGCATCCCACTTCCTCTGCTGTCGCCTTTGATGGCATGGGACTGAGAACATTGCCATGATTCCTAGGCAGATTTTAACAGTGAAGAGGAAAAGGTTCTCTTCTGAGGCCTCTCCAGTCTTTTGGACGGGATGCTAAAATCACTTGCTCCCCCAGAGTAGGTTTTCCACTTGGAGCAAAGGTTTTCTTAATGGTTCTTGAGGGTATGGGACATAGTTTAAAATAGGTCTCTCTGTCATTAGCTGGAAATGTAAGAATGGGCACACTTTATTTCGATAGTCCACTTTAAACATTCTACTAACTATAAGTAACTTTTCAACTACATGTCAAGTAACTCATTAGAGTATTAGTAGAGTGTAGTAGACTGTCAGTAGACTGTTAGGTTATGGCTAGGTTTTAGGATTCGGGCTAGTAGAATAAGTTGACTTGTAGTTGCCAAGTTACTTATAGTCAGTAGAATGTCTGTTGGGGGACATACAAAATAAAGTGTTAGCAAATATTAAGCAGACAGTCTGTTAATACTCTAATGACAGTTAGTTAACATGTTGCTGCAAAGTTACTTATACTTAGCAGAATGACTAAAGTGGACTATTGAAATAAAGTGTTACCGAGAATAGTGTTAAAGCGCTGTTCTCTCAGTGGCCACTCCATTTCATGCTGGGGTTAATAGTCAGATGACTGTATGTTGACTGTTTCTTTAGGACATCCCTAAAGTGTCTGGCAGCGCAGATTCTTGATATCAGCATTGGAGAGCAAGGGGTTGCTATTGCACTCCAATCTGATGCTCTCTCGAAATGTCTAACTGAAGCATATTGCTATGTTTCCTGGGTAGAGCAAGCAGGATGGGGTCCTCTTGAGGCCTCTCTCGGCTTTAGGATGGGATGCTAAAATCACTTGTTCCCCGGGAGTAGGTTGTGCACTTATTGGTGATGGAAGCAGTGAGTCTGCGATCTATTTAACAGTTCTACCCCCGATGATATAGTGAATAATAGTGGCGTATAGAGCTGCCTTGTTGCCACAGGCTGTTCCTGGTCACTAGATGCGCAGTATGGCAACATTGGTCAACAGCTTAGTTTGCTGGTGTTTCACAGCATAGTGAGCAGGTATTTATCAGAATGGTGTAGTGGGTGTTTTGTTAAATTCCATTAAGCACTGTTGAGTTCCACTTTGAAAGGGAACGTCTCAGGTAAAGACTTTAACCATGGAATGAGACACTGTGTTGTGCTGCCATACTTCTGGCATGCCTGTACATCTTCCTTTATACAATACAAAGTTGATGTCGTTCCCTTTAGGTGCCCTTTTATGTCCTCCCTGCACGCCTGTGACCCCCCCATTTCTTACTGTTGATATCTGTATCCTTTCATTTGCAAAAATATAATAATAATAATAGACTATACATGTAGCCTACGCATGTACATGACGTTACCGTTTTCACAGATTTGTGTTTTTGTAGTTTACACGGAGATGATAATGGTGTCGTTTTAAAAAAAACTTTGAAACACGTTTTCAAAAGTCTGCGATTTCTGGCCACCAAAACGCTGTTGTTGTGTAAATTAATGGCCAAAACGTATAAAAAGACTTCCTGTTTTAGTTGAAAATGGTGTCGTGTAAACGGCCCCTAAGACCCTGGCTCACCCAAAGCATTTCCATAGCTTCTGAGAGAACCATGATTACAGTAACCTGAGACGCATGATTTTAACATCTCTATTTGATCTGTGTTACTTCCAAGATGTAACATTCTCACACAAAATTAGATTGATATATTATTTATTTTTTCAACTGTAGGCTACTGTTTAAACTGTTATTTTGCTTTGCAAACTTTTAAACAATAAATATGTATTTTTTCAGTGTATATTATACAAAAATTATAAAGCAGTAAGCTAGTATTTCAATCTGAACATAACCATTGTCACATCATTGACTCTTACGTATCCTGACATAAGTTGTGAGGATTTCAGACAGTTTCATAGACGCACAGGGAAAATTTAGAGGTTACGTCAGCAGGTGCAGTACAAGGTTTGAAAGAATCTTTCTGAAGAGTAATAGTTTGAAAAAGAACTTCAGGGGGACAGGTTCAATAGCTACTGGTTAACTAGTTTTCTCCAGTAAATGAACATGTCGTTCCCCTGTGCACTACCCTCTAGCTATAACTCAGCAAACTGTTCTCAGGCTGTTTATGAGGGCTCATATTGCAGTTTATGTATCAGCTTACAGTGCTTTTCACTTTGATGTGCATCACCAGCTTGTATAGCATAAACATGCCAAACCACTGAGATAAAAGAGCAATGAAATACTTTTAGTGTTTAGTGAAAATATTTCTATTTCCGTATATTTACACAAACAAGTACACACTCATATTTTTAATCACTGGTGTGTAAATAATAAAAAAGCATTAAACATTCAGTTAGACAAAAATTCACATTTATTTATTGTTAAACAAGTATAGAACTTTACATCCTTTGTAGAGATGGGCTCTTTAACATGTTTATCAGAGATGGGTTTCTTAATTATGCTTATGAAGATGAACTATGCCGACCAGTGCTTTAAAATATTCACAAAAGTATCATATTTAAAGAATAATTTAATAAATAAATATCCAACCCCAGCTGCAGTAATAGTCCTTAAAGAAGAAGGTTCTACTCCAAGTTCAGCTGTGACCTTTAGTCACTACATTTTTCATGCTTTGCACAGATTTGGACAAAATAAATTTGTGCAAGGCACGAGTACATTAGAATCTAATTGATCTAAAGTGGCAAACCCATTTCATGAACAGGACAGAGTGATCTCAAAGTCTTTTGCAGCGTACATGAGGTCATCCACCAATTGCATCATCATCATCATAAACAACCTTCTGAAATTTTTACATAGTCATCTCATTTTCAAAATCTCTTCATTTGCTTTATATTTAGGGTTGCTATTATTTATTTTATAGCAATTTATTTTACACAATCAATACAACAAAATATATTGTTCTATGTTATAGCATTACCCTTGACAGTTCCGTGTATGATTGAGAAAATATAAGGCCTAGGGTTTGTTTGCTAGTGGTCATATGGGATTTTGTTGATGATTGTAAAGGGCGAACAGAACTCCTTTAGTTCAGTCAGGACAATCTCTGCATGTCTTAAGGTCCTGGAAATTCCATTTTTGTATATAATAATAAAGAAAAATCAAAACTGCATTCGAAAGAGAAACATGTGAACATATATGTACATCCTTTGAGAAACGTATGCACTGGAACGAGAAAGACTTTTTTTTTTGGCTTCATTTTATTTTTTATGTGAAACTGTTTTCTTATTACCAGGCCCACATGGAATCTGCAATCAAAAAACACCGCAGATTTCTGCATAAAACCCTCATTCACAAAGTTCTACTGTACACATCACGTGACCCTTGTCTGTTTGTTTATTAAATAATTGTGGCTAATTTGATTACATTCAGCTACAAATAATAGGGTAACAATTAATAATTGCAAAAACTAGTTTCCCTATTAATGTTTTTTGTCTTGTTTTCAGTAAAAACATATATGAGAGAATGTCTTAAATTAAGATTGCCTTTCTTCTTTTAAGCACTAACCTTCTAAATTATTGGAAAAAACAAAACAAATGTTCAATCAGTTTTATTTCAAAACAAAACTCTCAATGAATCCCAATTAGAAATGTTTGTTACTCAAGTAAATTGATTTTGTTTTAGAGATATTTCAATATTTTTACTGAAAACAAGGAATAAGCTTTGCGTGTATCTCGCTGCAAATTTCTGCCACAAATCAGCTCAGAAAATGCGATAAGTCGTCTGCAGATTCCGTCTGGGCCGGCCTGTAACTCGTTGGACAGCAGCGGTACTTCTCCATTATGTGTGCAGTTATGTGGGAGGCTAAAAAAAGGAAGACCACTCTGCCATCGGTGGATGGGCGGGGCTGTGTACATGGTGGGCGGTGCTTACAGTTTGTTTTAAAGGCTTGTGACCAGCTGCATTTGTCCCTCTCGTACGTCCCCCTCAGGGACACAAGCGTCTTTAGAGACGGGGATGATGAGGCCCTCGCTACTGTCTCTGCTCATCTGATAATACGCGTGCAGCTGTTGGCCTGACCCCAGGTTGGGCATGCTTTTATAGTAAACGTCTTCGTTCGGACTGTGTTTGGATGGCGAGAGGTCCTGGCCAATGTCTAGGCTGCTCTCCGAGAACGGCGAGTCTCTAAGGTTTGGCATGCTGGTGTACACCGAGTCTCTGTTGGGGGAGGGCAAGGCGGGTTCGGCCGGAGGAGGGAGCTGGTCGATGTAGCTGTGGGGTTGAGAAGCTTCCATGTCGGCCCTCGCTCTCTCCTGCGTGTGGTACAGGAGCGAGTGAGTTCGCTGGGGGATAAGAGGGGCACCGAGCGTGCGGGGATGCGTGTGGTGCAGTCCCAGACCGTCCATCTCGCTGTCCCCTCCACCTGCACCAGGGACGAAGTCTCGGCAAACACAGGTTCTCTGATGATCCCCACCCCCTTTTTGGTGCTGATATGGGACTCGGCAGCCCTGAGGTTGTTGTGAACAAGCTCTGAGATGATCATCTTCTCGAAGGCCGTGTCATTGAGACTGAGCCCGCAATCCACCACCTGTACGCCATCGCTGTAGTTATGAAGAGAGTAGCTGTTATTAAAGTTGCCGTTGAGTGGTAGAGTACCGAACGTGTTAGTATCTCTGCCGCTGGTCACCGAGTGTCCTGCAGCAACACAAGAGGAAGAAACACATTAGGTCTCGCAATAATCACAAACAAAAGAAATCTAAATGTTTTAAGCTGTTTAGGACCTTGCATTTAACTCAAATGCAGAAATGCTGAAAATGTAAAGATTGGAAGCCTTTAGAACTGCAAGGGGTAAACTCACTAAATAGTTCCCAGCAGAAAGTGATTTTCTTGTTCAGTATTCTTGTCTTGTTTTCCAGTACAAATATCTAAACATTTCTAAATCAAGAAATCAAGATTCATTTACTTAAGAAGCAAATTAACTTAAGATCTTCTTGTATACAGCCCTGTATATATACATATATATATATATTATATATATATATATATATATATATATATATATGTAAATAAAATCATGGCCACAATTTACCAATTTGTTCCCACAACTTGCAAATACATTAGCAAAATGTATTTATTCCTTTCCTCATTTTTATTAAATTGTGCGCACAATATCTACATTGTAATGATTCATTCCCTAGTTTTAGTTCAATCAAAATGAGGGAACAAATTAATTCAAATTTGTGGCCACGATTTACTAAAATGCGAGAACAAATTCTTAATTGATGAACATGAGGAGTTTTTGCTTTAAAAAAAAAGTATCTGTCAATGGGATCAGAAAAATCTTGTTTTCCCTTTGAATTAAGTTTGTTTTTTCCGACCATGTTAGTAGATTTTTTTTTCTTGTTTTAAGCATAAACTTTTTATACATTGTCAGAAAACAAGACTAAATATCATGTAATTTTGCTTCTCAAGTAAATGTATCTTGATTTGAGAATGTTTACATATGTGTACTGGAAAACAAGACAATAATACAGAATAAGTGTTGCACTTATTTGCGAATGACTCGGAATCCAGTTTAACTAGCTGCTAAATGCGTTTAGTTCTGGATTTTTAAGTGCTTGGAAAAAAGTTGTGGAGCGCAGTTCTACAGCCCCAGAAAAGTATGCCAGATCCACTTCATCTAGGTTTGCCTGACCCGCCATACCTGATTTGCATACTTTCTGTACTGAATGGGCAGGCACAGGCACAACTTCATGCTTTGTGAATTCCTCCCAATTTGAGGTTCTGAATTTTTCCTCAATCAAACAATTTAAAAAAATGTACAATGACCAATTTCAAAATATTGTTTTTGAGTACATCCTAAACAACATTAAAATCAGTCGGTAGGCTTCAAACATCACAGACACGAATGAGAGTGTGGCACAGATGTGTATTTACAGATGAAAGAGCGATGATAGTCACATAATTCATCAAAATCAGCTTGCATTTGAAACGGTTAAGGCAGTGGGGTGAAGGGTTTGAAAGTAACGGAAAAAAAGCCCCCCCCCAAAAAAAAAAAAACCACAAACAGCCATTTTTCACACTATAGAGAGTGAATGAAAGCGAAAGCATCCAACAGACAGGAGAGAGAAAACTCAATCTGAACAACTCACATCAAGTCTGTCTGTTCAGGCCAGCAGACCTGAGCGCTGCTGATGAACAAAAAGAACACAAAACAAAAAGGAAAATGATTTATTGTAAAACATGATGAGTTATCACTAACAGAAAAAAAGGAAACAAAAACAAAAAAAACTAAATTACAATGTTAGCGCAAGCGAAGGATTTAGCAAATTAAATTAACATCACAATTAAGGCCTTTTCCCTCTGTTAAATGTCACAGTTGGGTCTGTTTGCTGGACTGGAGTTTATGTGGTAATTTGAGCTCATTTGCGCGCTGGTAAATTGGTGGCCGTCTGCATGAGCTACGATAATCTTTAACTGCATCTTATGAGAGCCCACCGGTGGGCGGATCGGACAGAGCCATTCTCAGAACCTCTCCACAGAAATGACAGGACAAAGGAATGAGATGGCAGATGGGAACAGAAGAGGGACAGTAATTTGAGGAAAAGGAGTTTAAAAGAGATTTCTGCTGGATATTGAGACAGAAGGGCTAAAGAAACATGAGGGTTTTTCTCTGACAGAATTCTTCGCCAAACTCGTAAACAGACAGAGAGATGTGGAGGGTAACAGAGAATATACAGTGGCCTCCAAAACGGCACTATTTGGACATTTTAGCTAAAAAATAAAGTAAAGAAAAAAAATTATTTGCATTAGAGCTGCACGATTAATTGTTAAATGATCGCAATCTTGATTCAAGCATCCATGCGATCGTATTCCCAAATGACAGCGATTATCCTGTGTCTATTAAACCTTTGACAAAATCACAACAGAACATTCAAATCTGTGTTCGCTGCGGCTGACCCAGAGAAAATCGTTTTCATGTATAGGTATAAAACAGCTTTACGAACAGTGTTTTCAACATCACAGTATTTCTGTTACAAATAGTCAAATTATCACAGAAGTACTGGGATAAACGTACAAATAGTCAAATTATCACAGAAGTACTGGGATAAACGTATAAACACTGATGTCTACAGTAGCGATTCAAATAGAAAATCCCCTTTTGAAAGTAACTTGGCACTACAAATAACGATTGTATCATTACAATGTTACACCAGTAGGCGGCGACAAGTGACTGTTAAAAATGTATACGTCATTGAATCATTCATTCAAGCGATGCGTTCAAAAAACGCTGATTCATCAGTAATATAACAAGTACAGTATTTATTAAACTGATTTATTTTTAATTTTTAAATAGACTGCAGCAATTAACATTTAGTCTGAACCTCTAGTAAATGACTTGCTATTTTGTTTAGTTGTCTGTTGTGGAGAAATCATGATCTCTGTTTAAAACAAAACGAATCATGATTCTCAATTTATCCAGAATCATGCAGCTCTAATTTGCATTATAAAACACAACATCGAACCAAATAGAATTTGTATTTTTAAAACAAAACATAGAAAAAGGAAGACAAAAAGGATTTGTATCAAATAATGAAACTATAGATTAAAAGACAAAAAAAAAAAAATAAGACAAACATATGTGGACACTTTCTGGTTCTGTCTTTCTTAAAAGTAAGACAAGAGAAAAGTAAAGTTATACGGCTGAAGTGTCAATCAATCAAATCCTTTTTGTAGCCAAAATTAATTTTTCATATAAAGTTTCTGAATTCGGACTAGATAAGCAGAAGCTGTTGTAACATGCAGATAAAGGCACAACTGTAATCCAACCTAATGTCCAACGAGACCGTATTTAACAAAGAGAGAAGGCGACTGCTTTCAGTAAAATCTCCATTCAGAATGATGTGTGTACATTTAGACTTCGAAAAATATTAATTGTGTGCATGCATCGTGCCAGCATCCCAAAGTTGTAAATGCAGAAGTGATGAAAGTATTGTTTCATTAAGAGCAACATTTCCTCATTTGAATGATTTCGAAACCATGTGCTGACAATATGCGGATGATCTGTTAATGGCCACTGAGTGTGCAAGAGTTGTGCTGATAAAATCATGGTAAAACAATTACATTTGATGGGCAAATTTAAAACGGATTGCATACTTGTCTCTCTGTAGGTCACTGAGTGTGTGCAGGAAAGGGAAAGAGAAAACAAGACACAAACAGTTAACAGTGTCATGTCACTCAAAAAAAAAAAAAAAAAGTTGAATTGCTGTACATTTGCTTGCTTCAATATAAATATTAAATAAATTAAATTAAATTAAATAATCTTGTGTGCATCACAATTGTCTCATAGTGAGGGAAAAATTGCTTTACTATTTGTAAAAACACAAACTGAGAACTACAGTTTTAATCTCTGAGCAATGGATCAATTCCTGTAGAAGAGGAACTGTCTGCAAGAAGGTACATTTTCTGTTTTTATATGTAAAGGTTAAACGATCTGATATATTGGAATGGTTTATCATCACAGAGGGTCTGATACTACCTAGTACTCTGATAATACTCATAGTGCTACATAGTACCACATGAACAGAAGGGCAAAAAAAAAAAAGAGCAGTGTATTAGTAGTCACACCTGGAGAGTGAAAGACTGGCACCGTTGGTGTGTTACATACGATAGTTTCAGCCAGTAAGGTGTTGTAGGGGTTATTAGTGCCTTGTGGTCTCAGAAGAGGGTTAGTAAGAAGATAATTGCCCGTCATTCCTAAAGCGACAAAAACAGAAGAGGACAAATAAGATTATGACCTCTAAGACGTCTATTTAATTTGTCCTAAAGATAAAGGTATTGATGAAATAAATGTTTTATCTGGAAGCATGTCTATTTAAATTTATTTTATTTTATTTAAATTAGAATAGCTGCTTATTTATGTAATTTCATTGTAACTAATTACTAATATAAAATCAAATGGTAACATTTTACAATAAGGTTCACATTAGTTAACATTAGTTAATGTATTAACTAACATGTACTAACAATGAGTAATACATTTGTCACTATATTAGTTAATCTTTGTTATTAATAAAAATACAGCTGTTCATTGTTTGTTTATAATAGTTCACAGTACATTAACTACTGTTAACAAATAAGATCTTTTGATTTTAATAATGTATTGGTAAATGTTGAAAGTAATATTAACTAAGATTAATAAATGCTGTGGAAGTATTGTTCAGTTCATGTTAAGATAATTAGCTAATGTTAACTAATGAACCTTAATTAATATCAAATTAATTTTAAGAAATGCACATCTCCAATTGTAAATGTTAACAACATTTGTCAATGATAGGCTTCATCATCCTAAATACAGTAGATCAAGCAGTTGCGAAAAAGGATGGATGAATATTTGTCAATGGCCAAAAATGTTTTTAAAATTGTATTAGAAATATAACTACTATACTGGGCAGAATTTCCAACTAATTCAAGATCTCTGATAAAATATTCCATGCTAAACATTATTACTATTATAACTTGCATCAAAATTATTTTTTGTCCACATTCTTTTTTTTTTTTTTGTGATATGAATATTGCAAATAAAAACTGTCATTGTTGTGTTTGTTTCTGAAGAGAGACACTGAAGCACAGAAAGACAAATAGCAGTTTTTTTTTTCACCTTTGTGTTTTGAGCTTGAACGCGTGCATTAAAAGCATGCTGAGTGTTTTAGAGCAAGCCAAAGCAAACGGCTCTGAATAATACAACCTTACCGCAGGTCAGCTAGAGTTGAACATCATCTTCTCATCACATGCATTTCAGCCCTGGCTAAATAATAAATGACAGTTTTTTTTTTTTTCCTGAATCCTTGAAATAGCTGACCGAGGGCACATTTTCTACTGACTCACTACTGTAGCTGTGTAAAACAGGCCCAACAAGGACTTTCTGTGTCTTTAAATGAACATTAGTCGTTTCATTTTCTATTAAAGTCAACATGAAATCAAAGTTGACCCTATTTACATTCTCAATACATCAGTTCCTGATGCTTTTGTAAACGATTCATTGGTCCATGTAAAAAAAGAAAAAAAAAAAGGAAAAAAAAAAGAAAATGTTTGGCATAAAAAGCTTTCATCAAAATGTAATAACTTGCTTCGCCTCTGAAACGACTTTCCTTTTTAGCTGATGACACCAATTTCTCTTATTTTTCACTCCCTCCCTTCCCACCACCTGTCATACAGAGCCCACTTTTCACCATCTAATTAATTCGCTATCGGACAAATATGTCACATCACATTAGTAAAAGGGTTGCGAACGCTGTTTCATGTTGACTTTAACTAAATCACATATGAGTGGTTCAAAATAGACACTCGAGCATGTGATCATGCTCTTCTCAAGCTAATCAATTAAAATAACATCTTGTTAAATATCAATCATCTTTTAAAATAAAATGTTAGAATTGTAAAGAGATAAAATATATAAGAACAATTCACCAAAAGCATTTGATATTTTATTCAAATTAAAAATGTTGAGTTCATTAGTGCAGTGCTTGCAAAATATTGGACGTTAAGAAATTTGATTCAATTCTAAATCCTAGAATATTATTAAATATGGTCAAATAAATTTAATTAAACATGGATGACTGATTCATTTAGTCTCAGTCTATTAGTTAAGTTTCCATGAAACAGAGATGAAATGAGTTTGGGTGTATGACTGACCTTGGTTGAGGGTTGATGTGCTGTTGATGTCTCCTGAGATGAAAGAGGATTCAGACTGTTTTCTTACTGTGTCATTCCACATTCTTCTGATTCGACTCTGTTGGATGAACAAACAGCCATGAAACACTGATTACTATCTTTGGGAGGGAAAAATTGTTACATCTTGTTTTTTTTCCTGATATGTAATGGCCCCAAAAATATTCTATCTATCTATCTATCTATCTATCTATCTATCTATCTATCTATCTATCTATCTTCTATCTATCTATCTATCTCTATCTATCTATCTATCTATCTATCTACTATCTATCTATCTATCTATCTATCTATCTATCTATCTATCTATCTATCTATCTATCTATCTATCTATCTATCTATCTATCTATTTATAGTCATTGAATAGTGAATTTATGTTATGTTTGATATTCAAAGTTTTTTGTTGATGGGGACTTTGTGGACACAGTATTTTGTTATAATGTGAAAAGTTAAAGATTTTATATTATTAAAAATTTTAGACCAGTATATTTTTCCAAAAAGTTTTTTTTTTTTTTATCCCACTAAAAAGGGGAGATTTTAAACATTAATGATACATAAAATGTCGGCACATCATCATAATACAGATTAGAAAGTAAATATTATTGTAAACCAGAATCTAAACATTGTACACAAATATTATACACATCTATCGGCATGATTCACTATGTGATAGAATCTATCATAAAGACTTTGATATCAAATCTCTAAAATATGTCTGCAAAACAAGAAAAAAAAAAGCATACATAAAATATCTGTGCTGAAGTACTGGAGCAGATGGAAGCACTCAGAGAGTTTCATTTCATTCCAATAGGAAATGTGTCTCATAACTGAGCGTCACATTAAAAGCCGTTGAAAACAATGGAAATTGGGTCAGTAGTGTTTGTACCTGAGTACCAGAGGAATAGCGAGCGCTTGTCCGTGTTGTTGAGGTCTTTGTGGAGCTGTGCGAGCTCTCTGTCGTGATCCCGCTACAGCAGTACGTGTGTCGGAGGCTTTTGCTGTACTCTCTCCGAACCTGCAGTTTAAAAGAATGTTTCTTTTTTTTTCAAGTGAACTTTTAACATGCACTTCTCGTTAAAACCAAGTGCTGCCACGGCTCTGGTAGAACAACATATATCAGGGAGCACTTACTTTCTTCTGAAGCAGGCAGTGGAAGGTGAAGATAAACATGCCCTGGAAAGTGTTGAAGATGGTGAAGAGGTACGCTAACACAACGGATGACTCGCTGATGAAGAACAAACCAAATGACCAGGTCAGGCCCAAGAGACACAGCAGAGAAAAGCCGCCCATGACCCACGACCTTAGAGAGCAAATAAAAGAGAAACAATGAGGCGTGAGAGAGGGACATTTGCATCCAGCAGAGAACAAAAATCATTACAGCATTACATCCACAGTACCATAGTAAAAGAATACAAATCAAACACGGGTCCTGAAAATCATTTGGACTGACATCTTAGGCACAAGTAGATGGGAAATGCAGTGGAACATATCATTGAGAGGTTAATCAATCCCATACGAAAAGGAGATTATCATAAGAAGGTTTAATCAGTATTGATGCAGTGGAGTGTGGAGATATTTTTTGCATGCCACACTACTGGTTAAAGACGCATGATACTGGGCTGCATTCAGACGGAGGGGAAAGAGAAAGAGCAGTAATCATCTCTGATTGGTCCATTTTAGTGGAGGAGGCGCTGACAACAGGTCTCGGCTGGCTAAAGAACCAAAGAGATAGAGCTTGCTTTTATCAGAGGAGAAATGAGAGATGAAACGAGAAACCAACATATGAAGATTTGAAGGGATGAGGAATAGGAGGGCTTTGGGGTATAATGATTTTTTTGAGGGTACGTCGGTATAAGCGCATTGAAATCTATAAACGAGGAGCGTAATGGATAGAGCTAGAGATGCTTTGATTATAAAATTGTGTCCAATACCGATAAGCCAATAGTTATATAGCCAATAGTTATTCTCATGGTATTTCCAACAACTGATAAATGATTAATAATAAAATACGGTAACACTTTATTTTACATTTGTTACATGTACTCACAGCAATAACAGTAAATTATGCATAATTACATGAAACTAACCCTCAACCAATGCTAATCCTACCCTAACCCTATAGTAAGTACATGTTATTAATTGATATTACTCAGTACTTAAATATAAAGTGTAACCTAAAATACTATTGTGTCAAAAAAAAATTAAGAAAGAAAGAAAGAAAGAAAGAAAGAAAGAAAGAACACACTAGAAATAATTTATAAAATAATAATATTCAATAGAAGCTATTATTTTTTCAATACAAGTTTTTTTCAATACAATTTTTAAATGCAAAAGCACATTTTGACGTAACAATATTATAATGCATTAGTAGAAATATAATTGATGCATATACATTTTGGCATGAGCTAAATATTTAATTCAACAGTGTTATTAAATGATAAGTGTTATTAAAGATAAACTCAGTGAGTGCTAGATGACAGTAATTGTAATCTAAATGTAAAATATATGTGAAAATCAGCAGTTAAATATGCAATACTGCTATTTAAATACAATTTGGAAGATGGATGGATTGTTGGATGGATGGATGGATGGATGGATGGATGGATGATGGACGGATGGATAATAGTCATGATGAGTGGTAGCTGTGGTTTGGCAAATGAGGGTTGTAAGAATAGAAATATATCAGGTAGGCAATATGAAGTGTATGAGTCGGTGTGAGCAGGTCTACTGTAAGAGTTGGAGGGGATGATGAGGGGATAACATGAAGGGTGAATAATAGGAGGGTAAAAAGTGTTATGGGAATGAAGATTTTGAGGATATGAGGATATCAAGTTAAGATGTACAGCAATTTAAGACGGTCCAGGCGGAATAAAAATGAAGAAAGTTAAGCCACACAAAGCCAGACAAACAGATAAGCGCGCATGAGAAGCACAGAGAGAGACGGCGCTTCTGGAAGACATAAAATGACAAGGGGAGCAACCATGAAGCTGTGGCATAGATGTCCAGCTAACGCTCTTACTTGATAAATGGTTTATTATCTTCATAGCTAGAGAGCATGGCCAGCAGAGGAGAGAGACAACATTAGATCAGGCAAATCAGTTGAGTTATCATAAAAGTCCAAATGTAAGAATTCTGAAGTTAAAATGCAAATGGGGCTGGACAAAAAAGAAAAGTGTTAGATTATGTCCTCAGCTGTGTACAAAACAAAATTATCTGAATAAATGTAGCTGCCCAGGTTATAAATTCTTAATGACAACATGAAACTGCATCACAATGTATTTATATATATATATATATAAGACTTTTCATAAAACTTTACCGCCACTGTAAATGTCCTTTCTTTTTTCTTTCTACACAGACACCCAAGTGTATTTAATTGACCCATGCAGCATTGTCCTATCCCGGATTGTAAAGGAACTAAAGGTGGTTCTCTAAGTCCAAATGTGCCAGTACTTTGCATTTGGATTATATTGGATTATACTTTGCATTATATTTCAAACTATTTAATATGGCAGTGATGTTTTATGAGCGACATATGTTACGGTGTGCTGTGAATCTTACCCAGGCAAATCAGAATTATAATAGCCATCACAGACGCGATAATTACTGGTTAGGGTAAGAGAACAGAGAGAGAACAGAGAAAGAGAAAAAAGGACAGAGAAAAACAAGGGGAAATGGGAAACAGAGAAATGAAACGAAATGCTGCAGATTAGCTTGCTGAACATGCAACATGCTGCAATGAGCCCAGAGTTTAGCGGGATGTTTCATCTCGCCCTGTGGTGATGGGTGGAGAGAAATCTAGACAGCATATGGCTGACCCAATGCCTGTGAGCAATGTATTTGTCTAACTTGTTAGTCATGTTTGTATCATTGTTAAATCTAATAAAATATGCATATTTCCCCAATGGCTGTGTGTTAAGTTTGAAAGATCACATTAAATGCAATCAGTGCCATATATCAAACCCAAAACATATAAAGGCTCTTTCCATGAACAGGGTCCAAGGGTTGTAAAAGTGTTGTTACCAAAATTTGGGACATGGCTAAAGTTTAAACTCTTGGTTTTAAACAGTTAAAACACTTTACAATAAGGTTACATTTCTTAATATTGTAACTATATTATAACTATATTAGTTACCATGAACTAACAATGAACTTCTACATCAGTTGTTATTCTTAAATGTTAATTTCAACATTTACTAATACATTTTTAAAAGTTGTATTTCTTAAATTTAGTAACAATGTATGTTGCTAACATTATCAATAATTAACAAATGCCTTTAAAATTTATTATTCTTTGTTAATTTGTTAGCTGTTAGCATTAATAATGTTATCAAATGAGACCATGTTGTAAAGTGTTACCAAATACCAATTATATTTTATCTTTTAATAACAAGATTGAATAGTTGAGCTTGATGAATGCAGTAAACACTAAAATTTAAGGGTAAAAAATTGGTCTTCCCTCTATTGCAGTAAAAATGGCCCAGATTATGTTATTTCTTGCCTGACATTAAAGAATTTGACATTTTTGTAAATTGTGTGGTAAATATTACTTATATTAGTAAAGCTAAATATTACTTATTTAAAAAAAAAAAAAATGTTTAACCATAAAAGGGATACAGCCATTTAACATTTTCACACTAGCTGCTATTTTAACATCCAATTGTTCTACAAACATATTCATGGAATGTGCCATACTCATTGGAAACACATTGGGAAAAGACTAAAAACGTCTTTAAAAAAAATCACAATTTCAAAACAATAAAAATATGTCATACATTATCAAATAGAACCAGTAAGACATGCATTGCCATGCCAGCAAAAAGAGCCAAAAGAGTTGTGTGGTCAACCAGCACACTTTTTCTGTTCTTTTCCTCTACAGAAAGATATCTCCCTCTTAGCGACAGGAAACACATGGAAGTGCTTTCACTGTCTTTACACACACACACACACACACACACACACACACACACACACACACACACACACACACACACACACACACACACACACACACACACACACACACACACACACACACACACACACACACACACACACACACACACACACACACACACACACACACACACACACACACACACACACACATCTGAATTCACTCCGCAAGCAGACTCTGAATACAGGGAGTTGTTCCAAAAAGAGTTTTGTGGTCACTGTAAAGGAGGAACAGCACTGAGCCTGTCTCAATCATTACGTGCCTCTCTGGCCATCGCTCACATTAATAGACGCTGTGCACCTGAAGAGAATAACATCTGTCTAGAGTCCATATGAATCCCTTTAGTCGATGCACTTAAATCCATCCAAGCAAAAACGACAGTGTTGCAGACGCTACATTCAATGTGAGCAAGGAACAATGTCAATTCCCATTCTGAATTTTAGATTAGCAGTGGTGCTACTTCTTAGTGTGTGGCAGAACACTTTGACTCCACATGAGCTGAAATATCGTGGGGAAAACAATGAGACTTACTTGATGTTCTCCAGCCGGCTGGAATCAGGTTTCAGCGATGTAGAGTGTTTCATCATTTTGTACATCGTGATGAGCAGGAAGATGAGATTGAGCTGTGCAAAAGCAAAAAAACATTTGTTAATAAACAAAAAACGGAACTTAAAAGATTAGATAAGTGTAGTTTTATTGGGAACATTAATTGAAAACAGCCATCTAAGAATCCCTTCAGCCAGTGCCTAATACAATAACCATCTGGCATATTGCGAGACAAAGCCAAGATGACTGGCGCCAAATACAGTGTCACTATATATCAATACAAGAATACAAAAAAGCAATAAAAGCGTTTAACTGCAGAATGAAAACACAAACAGTTCAGAGAACCTCAGAGACCACACATGGAGAAACGGATATTTGAGATTTCCTCAGGGGGAAAAAAATATAACTTTAAGGAATATTCCGGGTTATTTAGTATACAAACAACTACGGACCGCATTTGTGGCAAAACATCAGAGGGAACACATCCCTCAGTATGTGAAAATGCATATTTACAGTGTAACACTCACAGTGGAAGCTTAGCAGGGAATCATTCAGCACTGCAAATAAATGTAAAATGCACAACTATCACTGTTGCAAGAGAATAACTATTACATTGCACGCAGCATCATGGGACTTGTGTGTTTATTAGTTTGACTGGTTGCATTGTGTATTGATTATATTTCTGTTCTGGACATTTGTTTTACATTTGTTTTATTTAGAGTCAAATGTATTTTCTTTGGTTATCAACCACATGAATTCCACATATATTGTCCATACATATTAGGCTATTAAATTAAATATATTATTTATTAAATATATTATATTTAAAATAGTAAATAATCTAGAACAAATACGTTTAATCTTTGCTCAGTGTACAAGCAAAGACATCTTAAGATAAATGATTAGAAAAGTGTTCAGAATGTTAAATATAAAATGTAAAATTATTAACTCACTTTTTAAAGCTATGCATTTTACATGCACAAATAAATAACAAACTGAAATGATTTTATCTGCTAAATATATGACAGTTGTATAAATGTTTATTGGCAATTGTCTGCTAGACTTGCATTGTAACTGTACACTGTAAAAAAAAAAAGTTGGATTAACTTAAAAAAGTAAGTTACCTGGTTGCCTTAAAATTTTTAGTTAATTGAAATTAAAACTTTGAGTTAATACAACAAAGGAGATTGGTTTAATAAATAGAAACTCAAAATATTATGTTATCTGAACTACATTAATCATCTAAGTTGATTTGACAAAATATAAAAAGTTGTGATAACAAATCATGAAAATAATTTTTTACAGTGTACTTGCTGTAAACACAGTCTTATTCAGTCTTATATTAGTTATTATTTAAATGCTTTTTAAATACTAAATAAGCTAGAAAAAAATACATTTATTCTTTGCTCGGTGTAGAACAAAAAATAAATCTTAAGATAAATTATTGCCTGCTTGCACTAAATATAACTAAGAATATTACTTAAAATGAGTTTGATTTTTGCTCAGCGAAAAAAAAAGAGGTTTATGAGAAATTAGCACTAAGTGTGTTTAACTAGATCTACAAAATGTAACATTTCTGACTTATTTCTGACTTTAAACTCTGTCCAATCTTTTATTTAAGTAAATAAAGTAAATATATCTGCCTCATTTGCAAATGTTAAAACATCCAGGGACACTTAAGACACTTAAGACACTTAAGACACACACACACACACACACACACACACACACACACACACACACACACACACACACACACACACACACACACACACACACACACACACACACACACACACACACACACACACACACAACACACACACACACACACACTCACACACACACTTTAAGAGGGGCTTTGTAACGACCTAAAGCAATACATTGGTCATACTTTGTCACGTACTGTGCAAAATGACTTCCCAATAGCTACAACTATGTGGGACAACTATGTGGTGACGGAACATTTACTGGTATAATCCATTTTCTGGAGCATAGACAGGCGAAGACGTAGCAGTCTATCATTTGTGGCCGCTCTCATAAGTGGCGGTGTCACACAAGCTCTTCAGTTCGGCTCCTTGTTCGGGTGCACAAGCTCATCATTCTGCCATCAAAACAGCGATGGCGATCAATAAAGCGCTGCTCGTGCAATCAAGCACCGCGGCTTCTCAGAGACAGCGCGGCGAGAGAGAGAGAGAGAGAGAGAGAGGAGAGAGAGAAAGAGAGAGAGAAGAGAGAGAGAGAGAGAGAGAGAGAGAGAGAGAGAGAGAGAGAGAGAGAGAGAGGAGAGAGGAGAGAGAGAGAGAGAGAGAGAGGAGGGGGTGGGATTATACCTGGTTTTTGTGGCCCCTGCGCCCGAATTTATGAGCACAGAGCTATAAAAGGCCTCTCACGCCGCCAGAGCGCTGACAGTGATCTGATGAGACGAGAGGAAGTAAGGACGCTCAGCAGAGGGAGAGGTAACCTAGCAAGGCAGCCACTACACTCCTAAAGCTCCTTGTTCCTGCCCGTCCCATGGGCTTCCTCCATTTCGGAAAGAGCTTTTCCTGAACAACTCCCCCCATTCCTGAATCATCACTGCTAGCCAAGCAGAAGACCCTCAACTCCACTCTGGGACGCTGGAGATAGACGCATGTGTGTGTTCGTACGTCTGTGTGTGCGTCTTGAACTCCGATTGAACCAGATTAAATATTTAAGGTGCAGATGGAACTGTCTGCATGATGCAAACGTGTCACGGTCCAAGCGTGTTTTAACGTCACTCACACGCACTAATGGTTCCCGACCACTCATTAGCTCAATGTCCTGGTTTTCATGGATCTCATATGCCTGGTGCCCCAGAGCCGAGAAACCACTTTTCTACCAACATTTCTACCTCTCCTGCCTCAGCCAGTGCTCGACTGGTGGATATGCAAATTTTTCTCAGTACAACTGTTTTCACAGACTCATATGATGATGTGACAAACTTTGTTAATATATAACCTGTCTACAAACAAAAAGGTCTTTGTTTCCAAATGTTATGTTAATCTTACTTGGAGTTTTTATTACATTATAAGCTGCTTTTAATAGAACGACCAAAACAAATGTGTTACAATTAACTCATACAAACTATATTTGAAAATTAAATTATTTTTAGTCAGACATAAAAAAAATGTAAAGACATGTATGTCCTTAATT
The DNA here is from genome assembly GCA_036326025.1 of Chrosomus eos. Lineage (NCBI taxonomy): Eukaryota > Metazoa > Chordata > Actinopteri > Cypriniformes > Leuciscidae > Chrosomus > Chrosomus eos. The sequence continues at coordinate 26,768,817 of CM070839.1, forward strand.
TAAATTAATTAATCAAATAGAATCAATTAAATAAATTAGAATGAACAACTTTGCTGAATCGTATTTACAGACCAGTTTATACAGTTCAGTGCTGGTCTAGGTGGTGTTCCAGCATTGTCTTTCAACTGAATCTATTTGACTAAGATATTCAACTTAGGCTCATCGGAAATATGTGCCTCTACTTACATTTCTGCAAAACTCCAAAAAGTACCTATATATACACCATTCACAGCAGTTTCCAGCTGAAATGACCACTAGAGGCAGCAGGAAAATGCCAAGCACTTTTACTCCTTTTCAAACAAAATGATGATCGTGGGGCGTATTATTCATTAATAAATCCTTATTTTTTGTCCTGTTCCTTATACAATACTTTTACAATAGCATATGATTGTAAACTAATACATTTTGATGTTTCCATCACACAATCAGCTCAAAATGGCTCAAAAATTTTTTTTCTAACTTGCTCAGAAGCTCACCTAGTATAGAACTAACCTAGAGACGGGGAGCACACAAATCTTGTGCAACACGTGTCAGGATAAAAAACCTTAATGACTTGAATACATTGGCTTAAATGGCATGTTGCTTCAACAAATGTGTTTTTATCTCACATTTTCTTTTGTTAACACAATCGGCTAGGTATAGGATAGGGTTTGGTGTACATTATTTGTAAGTGCAATTTTTGACATCACTCACTGGACATTTCATTTCTGAACTGCTGTGTAATGTTCAACAATTAACGTGATAAAACTTTGCTAGATTCATATTCATCTCTTTTGGATGAAGCTGAACACGCTTTTTTCGCCACTCCTTCAATGGACATTTCACTCACTTGACAGTGAAAGTGTATAATATAAAAGGCAATATAATATCAGTATTTTGAAATGACGTCACAGGCACGTATTTCTAATGCACCTGGGTTGAAGATCTTGCTGGTTAAGATATACAACCTCACACATGTTGATTGAGACGGTGTTTTCTGGCTCAGAATGGCCTTTTTGTGAGGGTGGAAAATTGTGCATTGTCACTATTAGACACCAGCTCATGCGCCCTATTGGTGGAAAAAGGAACTAGATTAGCTGTGAAATTCATGGAGCTCTACATTGCTGCAGGATCGGGCATGAGGACGCTGAAAATAGATGTAGTATAATGAGAACCACAATGGGCTTCAACTAATTGAACAGGATCACACCATTCTTTCCCTCTGCACAGTGAAAATGGGTGAAACTCTGAATAATGAGACTCGCTCTGGCTCTCTCATTGACAAGGACAAAGCCAATCTGCTGAGAATCAGGGGTCGGAGGTCTGGGGAAACCTTGGTCCCGCGTTCCCCTGAGAAGCTCTGGTCTTTGTGCTTTATCTAGCATTGTCAAGCAGCCTGAGGACTACGAGTCCTGCTTGCTGTCCGAGCAGAGCACGCAAACAATAATCAGCTTCATAAAGGGTCACAAGCGTCCTGCCACTGACGGCTGGAACACGTATTCTGATTATCAGCAACACCGCAAACACATACATCACGCTTCATCCAGCGCTTGTAGCAACTAACTAAGCAGATCTTAAGGTTTGTAGGACTTCCTCTAAGAGTGGCTGCAAAAACATGCATTGTTTGTAGTATTCTACAGCCTGTCAGCATCTTTAAAGTCAGATTAGCATGTCCAGACTTGTTAAATTCCATTTCAACTATTTAACAGTCAATTGATAATATTTAAAAATAATTATGCATGCTTTATAAATATTAAGCTTTTGTGACCTATACATTTTGTCTTAAAAAAACTTACATTTGTCACTCCAGAGAATTATTTTTAATGAACTAGTCAAAGTAAAATGGTAATAACATTTTTTTTGAGAAATGCTCAGTTCAATTTGTGTAAATTCAAGTGGCAAATCACATTTTGTTGTGTCTGATTATTTTTTCAGTAAATTTGGAGGTACATGTGACATACATTTATATTGGCCTTGGTCGACCACTAAATTGCACTGATCACTTTGTTTAATTTCGAATTTTAGTACACGTATTGTGTAATTGGTAGGATATAGGGAAACAAAGATCATTTACGTAAATTTTCATTTAAAGGAAAACAATACCGGCCAATTCACCATTCAACTGAGGGAATCCAGGTTTTCTTGTTTGGGAAAAGGTTGAAATTAACCACTAGGGTTAAGAAAAGGGTTACATTTTTGGAGGCACCGCTGAGATATATTTTTCTTATTTTTTCCCTGTTTATCAGTGTGTTTCTCTTTATCTTTTCTTCTATAATTTAGTGTAGCGGCAAGAGCTGACCTGAAAACAGTTTGTTTGTATTGTTGCCATAATACTAGCTACTTGTATTTGGTGGAACAATAAACTGATTTAAAAAGGTCTGCAAATTTTCTTTTTTCTTTTCCATGTCTGCTTTTAAACTCTGGTTAGGATGTCATTAAACAAACTCCATTTAAACGCCATGGAGAGAGAAAAAGCATTGTTTGTAAAATTCATATTACTGCTAGATTATTTTATAGTGTTTGATTATTAAAAGCAGACGTAGATGTTTCCTCCACAATTGTTTCAGGCCACTTCTCTAATTGGCTTTTAAATTTGATTGCGGCACGAACCTGTGTTCGAACCGTCTGTGTGTCTTTAAATCTGTTTTCAACTAAAACCAAAAGGCTTTCCAATAAACAGAGCTTCCATCACTGTTCACCCCGGCAGGAAGGTATCGCCAGGTCTGTTTATATAACCAAAAAGTATATAATAAAGTCAACCATCCACAAACATCTCTACTTGTCCTTCCATTTTCAGGGAGATGATTTTTTTTCATCCAGAGATTAGAGGGCAAACAAACAGCCAGACAGATGTGAATGCCACCTGCTAGTCTTTCCATCATGCAGACTCTCTCTGTCTTTGTCTCTCTCTCAAGCCTACTTCCTCCCCAATCTAGTCTGAGGCTCTAATCTCTTAGTTCGGAAATAACAGCACGTTTAAACTGCAGATGTGTCAATTTTGTAGTGTCAGTGGGGGTCATCAGCTACCTTTTTAAAAGGTTGAGTCAGGAAAAAAATGGTATATTTTTATTATAATACGATATAGTTGTATTATTTGACATTGCCGTTTTTATAGGCTGTCTTGACCCTGTAGCTTGAAAGCGCCCTGCTGAGTATAATTTGAGGATAATGTTGTGCTTTAATGCCACATTGAAAAAGCTGCATCGTATCAAAACGATTCCTTAGAAGAGCAGCATTTCCGAACCTCTCTGCAGGCCGCATTGACTGGGTCTGCCGGGACTGAACTGATCTAAGCAGAAATCAATGGGCTGCAATCTGTTGAATAAGACTGAAGAAACAAAGGCAGCTCAATGTTTTTTTTTTTTTTTTTTTTTGCACGGGAGGATTCTGTCAATTACTCTTTAAACTGGGATACACAGTCTTGCACTGTACAGAAATATTCTCTTTCTTGTTCTTTCACCTGATGCATGCATTCAGCCATCTATCCAACACACACACACACACACACACACACACACACACACACACACACACACCACACACACACACAACACACACACACACACACACACACACACACACACACACACACACACACACACACACACACGTCATCTACAATCTCAAGCCATGAAAAGGTCAGTAGATGATGAACACACCATTATAATGAAGGTGACGGGTCCAATGAAACTCCAGATAAAGTGATTGTCCATCCTGAGCCAGCATCTGCAAAGAAGACATGTTCACAGTAAAAGCAAGCAGTTACAGAAAACATGTCTAAGTAATCCTGTTATTTAAGACAAAAGCTAGATTTCCAATATGTTTTTTTAACAAAAGAAGCTTGCCTAAGCAAAACTCATAGTCAGTGGAGTGTTGTGGGTCAAACCTAGGATGTTGCCATGTGTTTGCTAGGGTGTTCATGGTGATTGCTTATTGGGCCAGGTCAAAAGAGCCCATCCTTTCTAGATACAATCATCATTTTGCATATGTAATGCATAATAGTATATATTATATATATATATATATTTTTTTTTTTTTTTTTTTTTGGCTGTCTTTTTCATTCACCAGGTGAAAAATGGAAAGCCGATCAACTTTTGAGCAAAATTATCTTTTGAGAGAATTGACTATAGGGACAAATTACTATAGAAGTTTAAACTATTATAATGCCCGCCTACTGGCTGCTTTGGCCCGCTCACAGAGATCAGTTGGGTAAGTGATATCGCTATATGGTGGGTGGATTTTAAATACCAACGCCATAGATACCATAGATATAATAGTTTATGGTAAGTGACGTTACATATGCGACACATTCTAAGTGGTTGACTGGGCCAGCTGACCAATTAGATGAGGTTTTAAAGAGAAATAAAACAGAGTTTCAAGCAGAAGCCAAAAAGAGGTACTACAGCAATGCACATAATAGGATAATTAATGTGTTTTTAAATCATGTACATTTTAAATCTGTAGTCTACACTGTGACTGTATATTAACACTGTTTGTTGTTTGCTTTTGGCATCTGATAGAGCATTGGGACCTGGAATCTGTGACGCATGACATCTAACTTAACAAGCATATACTTGCATCATAGTGTGAAATGCATTCTGACACATCTTGGAATGTATTAACGCATGAAATCGAGCAGTTTTTGCATTCATGTTCTTGCATAGAGAATGTTTCGGGCCTTAGGGTTAGGACTTCAAAACCTGCTCCTTAATTATCATATTAGAGATGCTTGCATTTGAAAACAGCGGGAATAAACATACACACTGAGGATGATATCTGTTACTGAGATAGGCTTGTGTGGGTTACGTTACAATGTTTTATATGGGTTGATTCCGCATTAGTTTATTAAACGTTGCTTAAAGACCGTAATTTCCTGTAACGGATCCAGTTTCTCTAGAGTGCGACTTCCAGCAGGAAACACTGATCATATAAATTGTCGATGTAACAGCGCTCTAAGAAACAAAAGAAACATCTGAGACAAATGCAATGCTACAAGCTTCACTTTCATTCCATTAGAAACTAATCTAAAGCAAACCACTGCGCTCAGTATTAAAAGACAGTGACATGGCAGGCAGGGCCGGCACACTTCCACCTGTTTATGTGTTATAAGGAGCAACCCAAGAGCCCATGCAGGGCTGAAGCACTGCCATTAATCTGCGTAAAAGCCTCTTTCTCATGCGGCCCTCGTCTCCGTTAGAGAGCATTTACAAACAACAGGTCACCAGAGACTCTTTGAACAAAAGACACTAACGCATGCAGCCTTGCCTGGAAACCACATTTTGTACTGTAAGGCATTCTCTGAAGACTTTGTGTGTGTGTGTGTGTGTGTGTGTGTGTGTTATGTGTGTGTGTGTGTGTGTGTGTGTGTGTGTGTGTGTGTGTGTGTGTGTGTGTGTGTGTGTGTGTGGGTGTGTGTGTGTGGTGTGGGTACCTATGGAACCGTTAGCTTGTGGTACACTCCCGCAGACAGCATTGCATTTAAAGAAAAAATCAAAGAAAATGTTCACTTACACTTTCTTGGTCCCGTAGCTCCTATAGTCTACAGCAGCGGACACGCCCACAACCACAGCAGGGAGGAGGTATCCCGCCATGTAGAAATACTTCCTGCGTGAATATTCGCTCTCAAAGACCTCCACCAGCATCAGATAGAGCTGAACCCCCTCCAAACACATCCAGGCGAAAGACGCCAGAAAGAAGTAATGCAGTATTCCAGCAATTATGGAGCAGGCCATCTGTGGGACAAACGCAAAGGTCAAAGACAAATAAACAAGAAAATATAGTTTGAAATGCACATACCAAGTAAAATAATAAAAAAAAAACATTCATGTTTTTTTTTTTTGTGGCATTTTAGAACATTTGGAAAAAATGTTTTCATGCAATGGCTCTGTTTTTTAAGACTTTCAGAAATGTAATGACATGTACTTCTTTATTAGGCTACTAACCAAGGCTAGTAATTACATTTTGACATTTACATTTTAAAGTTTAAGCACCGCAAAAGATTTATATAAATGATTTCAATTCACACATTTAAAATACAATCCTTGTATATGTGAAATGCATTTTTTTCTTTTACTAAATTCAAGACAAAAACTGTCAATATATATTTATGTTGGTTTCATACTTTTATAACACTTTCAACGGCAATTTTGATTTAATGGTTTTTAAAAATGTCCCATAATGTAACCAGCAAGTACACAGCCAAACGTATGTGGACCCACTTCTAATGAATGGCTTTGGCTGAACCCCTTAATACCAGTGAAGACAAATCTTAAATCTATGGCATAAAACGACAGTCTAGAGAATTGTGTGCTTCCAACTTTTTGGCAACAGTTTGTGGTCTTTTCTGTTCCATGAATGATAATACTGTACTCCTTGCAAATAAATTGACGAGGAATGGTTTACTGGTGTGGAAGAACTTGACTGTCCTACACAAAGCCAAGACCTGAACCCCACTGAACACATTATTCCCCCGGCTTCACAGACAGGGCTTAAGCCTAGTCCTAGACTACAATGCATGTTTGAGCTGTTTTAACTGAACACAACTTGCACTGGCATATCTAAAAATATGTCAGTGCCATTGTTTTGTCTCAAGATGCACACCAGTAATATTATTTTTTTTTAAGGCACGTTTATAAAAGCTACTTAAATGTCCTAATTAAACTAAGGCCTAATCCTGGCTTATTGTGTAAAGCCCTGTGTGTAAAACCATTCCAATGTATAGTAATAGTATAGCTCTTATGTTTAAAATGGGGAAAATGCGTCCAGTTATGTTTCAAAAATGAAAAGGGAGAACCAACTACCTATTATCATATATATATATATATATATATATATATATATATATATATATATATATATATATATATATATATATATATATATATATATATATATATATATATATATATATATATATATATATATATATATATATATATTATTAGTATTCAAAAATATTAATGAAACATTAATTATTTTTTTTTTTAAATATAATAATACCATTTTTTCCTTTATTCCTAACTAAGGACACTTAAACACTTAAACAACCTTGACAATTTTGTTTCAAGCGTCACAAAAGGAAAAAAAAATATTTTAAATAAATTCTGGACAAAAAGTGTCGTGTTACTGACTCACAAGCATCCAGTAAGCCTGAAAAACTATAATCATGTGTCAAAATGCAGCTAGAATTCTCCGGAACCCCCTTCAAAAAATTGTTTTGGATGTTGTGGACACGTCTTAAGACATTTCCATGAGACTAGCTGACAACATCACATCCATTCAAGGTAACATTACCCTGGGCTCCGTCATGTCGATTCCGATGAGGAAGATGAGCTCAGCAATGAAAAGGTTGATGCATAGGTTCTTGTGGATTGTGTTCCTGTCACTCTGCAGCCCACGGAAGAAACAGAAGGTGAAGATGCTCATAGCCAGACAGATGAGGGATACCACGATACCCACACGACTGATGACGCTCAACAACAGCTCCTGGACTGCATCTGCACCCTGAGAAACAAACAAACAGAGATGGAGTGAGACAATTGAGATGCAGATCACATTTACCAACTGAGTAAATTACAGAGGGCATCTAATGAAAACAATTTTCAGTTATACTTTATTTTAAAGTGACGTAGTTACATTGTACTAACTCAAATAACTACTATAATTAACTACATATACTTAATAGAGAGTTACGGTTAGGGTTTGGTTGGGGGTTAGTTGCTTGTAATTATACATAATTTACTGTTACAAGTAACTTCGCCACCTTAAAATAAAGTGTTACAAAATTTTCCTTTCTCTTTTGAAAGAAAGAGCTTGATATCTAAAAGATATACAAAATATAGCATCCAACAAATAATTTACGTGTACATAACAATCAAAAAAATAAAGTACAGTATAAAAAAAAATAAAATAAAACTGATAATACAGCGAGACACATTGCCAATTACATCAAATTCGATTTTCATGATTAGAAAACTTTATATGGTTTTGTTTTTGCAATTCCATTTGGTAACACTAGTGTAAAAAAAAAAATCAGTTTTAAACCTTAACAGTTTAAAATTAATTCTAACTGTTTTTGTTTGAATGAACATTTAATACTCATAATACTAAAAGTGAACTAAAAACTTTTAAATAGGGCGGTTTGCAGCTGTCTGTAACCCAGCGAGTTATCCGTTATTATACAGTAGCGTTTGGCTTAGAGAAGCAGATGAGTGTTGGCGGTGTCTATTATAACAGCTGGGTTTCACAGTAACGCACGGACAAAAGCTTAAATATTTATGAAGATCACATCTTACCAGCAGCTCTCGATGAGCCATGAGCACCGCAAAGTTGGTGAGATGACTACAGGAGCAGGTGGTGTGACTTTTATTGGCGTGGATGAGTTTGCAGCCCTGAGTGGACCAGTATCCCATCATGGTTCTCTCAGAGTAGTTCCAGAAAGAGCAGTTGGAGTTATAGTAATGCTGCATCTGTAATCGACAGGAGGAGACAGAAACTTTTCTCATGATTTAGCAGATGATAATAAATTGATATTTAGTATCTGTCCCTCTGATAATGGCACCCGCACATAAACATATGACAAACGGGATTGTAATTCACTCTGACTGTTGGCGTTCATTCTTTCGCAAATGATACGGTGGCCATATCAAACACTCTTTTGAATGCGCAGTGTGTGTTCTCACATAAACGACTAAAGAATCTAATAAGGTTAAATGACTGCGAAATCTAGCATGGGACCATTGATTATATGAGGTGCTAACAGGGGGCAGAATGGTTTGAAGGCATGTCTGTGGAAATCACACAATTACTTTGATAGAGAGCAAAAATCAAGCCGGGTCTCCTCTGGGAGTGTTCCTGACACTTTAAAAGAGAGCGAGATGATAATTGGTCCTCTGGTAATTTCATCCTGCATTGTATAGCTAATCTGGGAGTTAATTTTCCACTCCAAAAAAAGGAAATTGCATCATTTACATCCTAATGTCGACAAACGAATTAGTTTTCATTAAGAATTTGGTCTAGGCTGGTAATAATCATTGGTTCAGACTTTGTTAATTTCATGTTCGATGGCTTAAATAAACCCCTCTGTGACCTTGTAGGGTGTTTGAATTGAGACTGCTTTTATTTTATTTTATTCACTGTCTTGCTTTGCTATCCTGCTGCTTTTACGACCCCTTTGTTTGTTTATTGCTTGCACTCACATCGATGTGCTCCAGGGTGAAAATCACAGGCTCCGATATAAATACACGACTGGATTCTTTGTTTATGGAGGCGGCAATGACGTCAGAATTCACAGCCACGGAGAGGTTGCGTCCGTTAGCCTCATGGCCGAGCTTCATTGTTGCATTCTCCGTGCTTAGAAACTGCCCCAGGTTCTTATAAAGGGCAAAAACCAACTTGGCAACACCTGCAAAGAAAAAACTGCACACTTTACTTCTCATTACAGTCTATTATGTCAGTGAGCCTCACAAAAACTGTCAAGAAGATATCAGGGTTTTACTTCAACTCTAAATTAATGTTTTGCATAATTAAGCTTATTAGGAGTAGGATTTTATGTTGCGAGATTATTCCTATGACATTTAAAATACCAGTTCTCAGTAGCCTACTGTAAATCAAAAAAGTAATAATGATGTATCATTCAAGTTGTAAAGTATGTTTGTAAATTTTAATTTTAATGATCTTAAATTTGATTTTGTGGTGAATTTAGCATTCACCCAAGTACAGCAGAGAACATAATAGTCCCATAAATGTATAAGTTTCTAACCTCAGTAAAAAAAAATTCAAAGTGACCCAATAGCAGACCCAGTTATGTTTGTCGAAAACAACATATGTTGAGCAGTATGTTCACATCCATGTTCCGATCTTTTTCTGACCATGAGCATTTCTATCTCCATAGTGACAGGAGGAATTATATCTCATGTTCTTATTCTCACAGAACTAATGCAGTACAATGACCGTATATGTGTGCGTCGACTGGAACGTACCATTACGACTGTTGAGTTTCACAGTATTGGAAGACAATTGGATAGAAATACCAGCCCTGCCGCTCTGGGGAAACCTGAAATCTTGAACCTGCCCATCTGTGCTCAGCACGTAAACATCCAGAACTGCAGAGAGAAATGTTTCAAAAGGTTAGTTCACCAAGCGGAAACAGAGAAAAAATAAGGGGGGTGGTTTATTTGCATGCACTATCTGAGTTGTTCGATTCACTAAAGGAATTATGCAAATTAGTTAGCAATGAAAACGCACCGACAAAATCTGTGCTGAACGCGATTTGCATAACGTTATTCTGAATTTTAAGTGCAGACTACCGCAATATGGCTTACTTTACTAGCATTTTTTTTTAAAAGTGTGCTTGTCTACCCCACATCTCTGCAATTTAACACTCTTCTCCATCACCTGGTGATCTCATGATCACGAGTGATCTTATGGTCAACAAAAATGTCCTATTATCGTCTGTAAATAAGTTGTCTAAATAAGGCAAAATATGTAATGCTTCTGATTTACATAGGAGGGAGGCATGTTTGTGCTGAATATAATGACTTTGAAATATGGGGCAGAATATACCAATGAAAAAAATGTGAATTCACCCAATAACCTATCTTCATGTAAACCTAAATTCGAGTGTTGATTGGTAGGTCCTTGGTCTTTATTGTTCCCAGAGGTATATAAGAAAGAAAAGTTTATAAGGGGAAGTGTATAGGTCCTGTAACTGGTCACATTTTCTTTATAAACCATTTTTGCCTTCACTTCATTTTTAAAAGGTCCTGTGGCGTGGCAAATGAATGAAGTAGAAATATTCCATGTAGAGTCTCAATTAATATGAGGTCGTAAAAGCTGCATGCATAACAGTAATAAAGGAATTAGGAAAATGCTTTTTAAAATAGTATGAGATGGAGTTTAGCATGCCACGCTGCAGGACACATCAACTTCAAAATAATTTTGTGTCAACTACCCATGTGTTAGTGGATGCCGTTATTAAAATTTCACGGCTGAATCATATTTGAAAACTCAAACTGATCAGCAGCAAAATAAAACTTTTATGTTGTCAGTTCTCTTAGTTTTGCACATCTCTCATACTCACTTATATTATTGGCTGGTACTTTCACGATGGCCGGTTCCATTAAATTGTCAGCAAGGACAAAGGCTCCTTCCTCCAGGGTGTCCAGTAACATAGTTGCGGCATGCGTCTGCTCCGTTGTATTCATATCTCGCCACGATTTCAGAGCCTCCGGTCTGAGGAGGTTGTCGACTGTATCCACGATAGCCTGCAGCCCAATGAGACGCTTGTGTCAGCACAAACCACTGTAATAAGTTCAAATGTCACAGCCTTGACTTTATCAGCAGCTGTCTGCCCGTGCCCAAATGAAAGCAAACATGCACACTTTGTTTTAGGTTGTTATCAGGTGACACACATAAAAACAGACTGCAGAAATGTGCCCGACATGCTCTGTCTGTCTCATGAGTGCAGTATTGAATGTCAAAGGCTCTTCAAGCACATAAACGGACACATATGCGGCAAAGAAAGACAGCCAGTCATGACACCTTATAAATGTGTCCTTTAAGATAAAGACACCATTGTTCCGTGTCATCAGAATGTCTCGGTTACGTATGTAACCCTCGTTCCCTGAGGAGGAACGGAGACTTAGTTGACACGTCGACTGATTGGGATCATGCTTAGCGAGCCTGTCATCTTTGAATATTGATAAAACGAGCCAATGCACATTGGCGTGCGAGCTTTGCATCTCACACTCCGCCCCGCAGCGAGGGTATAAATGCGGAAGTAGATGCACACACAAGTTGTCTTTCGCTTCGGAGCCGATCAGTCTTCATGTCGCTGTCTCTGAAAAGTGTTGTTATAATACAACGAGCGAGTGTGTCGACGCTTCTTCAGGAAGTCTCTCCCGGTGCGGGTGGTTCTACAGCGCGAGTGCAGCGGTGGTCACAAGACTTCTGAGCTCTCAACTGCTGTTTTAACAGCATCACAATTCTGTGTTTGTGTTTCTTTGTCTCTCAGCCGGTTGAGGGCGAAGAAAGTGAGTGCTTCACTGGTACAGGCAGCATCATCCCTGTCAGTGTTGCCGCGATCATTCCCTGTGTCCTCCGGCACTAGTGAGAGTTTTTATTTCCTGAAAGAGCAACACGGGTGCGCTGGATGCGGTTGTTCCCTGTCGCCCTCTGATAGTCACAATTGTTGCATCACATGTTTGGGCTTACAGCACTGAAGCAGCTTTTGTGGATGGCTCATGTTCCCATTGTGGGAATATGACTATATCGTGTTGAGAGTGAGACTCGCCTTCGTCCGCGAAGGTGGAGTCCACATTACCATGCCCCACCCTAGGATGCCGTGTGGGATGGGTGATCGGAGGATAGTGATGGAATACCTGTCCGGTAAACATTCCCTGTGGGCTCCTCACTCCTCTCTCACAGCCGCAACCGGTGGAGTCCCCCATTGAGCATGCTGATCCTACTGTAATAGACTGACCAGCCGTTTCATTCGGGGCCCCTACAGAGGACAGGATGCCGATTACAGCATCGAAGGGTGAGCTGGTCTCTGGAGATGATGACTTGGCTGCGTTATCTACCTCTGGGAGTGTAACTTTGCCCGAGCCAGATCCAGAAATGTCAGCTATGCTGAAAAGGGCCGCCGAGGCTGTTGGGCTCGAGTGGAATCCTCCACCGTGTCCCGCTCAGTCTCGGTTGGATGATTGGTGTCTCGGGGAGGGCCGCACTGGTTCTTTGTCCGTAGTCCCAGTGCCTTTCTTTCTTGTAGTGCATCAAGACCTTACTAGGGTGTGTAAGGCACCTTTTACTACCAGAAACTGCCTAGGCTGCTCCTCCTTTACTACCCTTGACGGGAAGAGCAGTGAAGGGATACGAGTCTATCCCTCCAGTGGAGTGGTCTGTCGCGGCACACCTGTGTCCGGCGGCCGCTGACTATTGGACGGGGGATCCTCGTCTCCCCTCTCAGCCCTGTGAGTTCTCATCCGTTCTTACGGGCAGAGCTTACAAAGCCTGTGCAAGCCGCTTCCTCTTTGCATCCCATGGCGTTGCTACAGGTCTATCAGGCCAAGGCACTCATGTACCCACATGAGGGTAGCCTAGACTGTGTGCTCATGAGTGAGCTCAGCACCGCAACCAACTTGGCCCTGCAGGGCACGAGCGTTGCGGGATGTGCGATCGGTCTAGCGATGTCCACCTGGTGGTCCAGGAGCACCATCGTTGGGGCAGCCTGGTTGATATGGCAGATGCGGACAAGATTCGGGTTCCTGAACTCCCCAATTTCCCAGGTTGGGTTGTTCGAGCCACCCTGCCTGTCTCAGGCGCTGCAAAACCAGGTGGCAAGCGTAAGACTAAGCGTCCTTGAGACAGGCCACCCAAGCTCTTCAGATGGTTACCATTCTGCCGCTGGCTCTCCGGAGTTCCCCTTTATCCGAATCCTGTTGAGATTCTCCACACCCCTTCAGCATTGGATGTGGCATAGCGTCCAATGCTAGGCATACCACTCGCATGCACTGGTGGAACTTGTGCTAGACTGGGTCCATATTGTGGGGCTGAGGGCCGTGAGAGAGTGGCACGAGGCTGGTGACTTGATTACTGATGAGCACCACCTGCGCAACGCACCGGTCTCGTTTCTCTCACGGAGGAGTGGAAGCATAAAAGGAGGAGTAAAAATAGTGGAGATTGAGAGAATCTTGTTAACTGCATTACACTGGAGATGTTATGGGAAGAAGGAGGTGGGAACCAGCGAACATTTAAATACTTAAATAATACTAAAATAAACAAAAACAATACGATTGCTTATCAGTAATCCCGCCACCGGCCTTGTGCTGCTCTCTCAAGGCCCTTGGCCTCGTCCTGCTCGCCACACATATGTTGTGATCCCTACAGCTATCCCATATGTGTATTCTTCCACAGTACGGTTCCCTGCGGCGAGCCCGTGTCTTTCCCTTGGCAGAACTTGAACTGCCGTCGCTGGCTGTTTGAGTCTGCCCCCTGTTATAGGCTGGAGCCTGCCCAGTGACACTCCATATGTTGTACTGCCCAGTAATCCGCCCAGTCCTTATGTGTATCTCCATGTTACCTCCTTGTGGGCTGGATGTGGCATCCGTAGTGTCCCTCCTTCCGAAAGGGCATGCTTTCCCAGTGTTAATCAAGTCTAACTGAGTGAGTATTGTGGAGCAGCAGTGACTTCCCTGGTCTAAGCCCTGTCCCATCTCTGCCTCAATAATGCAGGGGGATCAGGAGGCTTTTGTCAAGGCACTGGAAGGTGGCAGCACTAGTGGCGTTTTAATTGGAATCCCAATCAGTCGACACGTCGACTACGTCGAACGTAAGCGACTGAAAGGGAACGGCTCGGTTACATATGTCACCCTCATTCCCTGAAAAAGGGACCGGAGACATAGTCCCGTCGCCACTATTGCTGGACCACCCCTGACTCCGGCTCCGCTCGGTTCCTCAGCGAAAAACAACTGGTGCGTGCATCCACTTCCGTATTTATACCTGCACTGTGGGACGGAGCGTGTGATTGAAAGCTCGCACCCCAATGTGCATTGGCTTGTTTTATCGATACTCGAAGATGACAGGCTCCCTAAGCGTGATCCCAATCAGTCAACTACGTCGAACGTGAGCGACTGAAAGGGAACTGAAAGCAAAGATCACTTTTTTCAAATATCATCCGTTTAATCCTGCTTTCAATATGAAAACACAGTAATGTCTCTAGGTCTTGATAATATGATGGACAAATCTGAAATGAAGGAAATAACCACTTGTTAACACTGGCAGAGAATTTCTTTCTTCCATTAATTTTTGCTTTAATGGTGAGGTGACTTTTTTGCACTATTAGCGACAGAAAGCTGAATCACAATCTGTTTGATACGATGAGGCCCTTCACTAGGCAATTCAGTTTGGTTCTACTAATGACAGGGAAATTACATATTTCATCTAAAAAAAAAATTAACTTCAAGATAATGGTTTTATGATGGATATACTCAATAGTTTCAATAATATCAATAAAACAGCTTCCCCACATGTTTGGTTTAATTATACAAAAAAAAAAAAACAACAAAAAAAAAAAAAACATTACACCTCACAGACTTACATTATCACACTGATCAATCAGAGCTAGTGCACACATGCTCCACCAGACTAAAATATTGATTCATACTTGTCGCCTCTTTAATAATTATTGTTAATCCGATTGGTTTTCTAGCTCTGACTCATATGATAATAAACTGCATTTACAACTTTAATGTACCACATTTGTATGGTCATTTAGAACTACTCTTAATGCTAAATCGTTTTTTTTTTTTTTTTTTTTTTTTGGCTCCTGCACACCAATAAAATTGATATATGCATCGTCACAGCACAGGGTTTCACAGTTGCTTAATTAGTTTACACAGATTTGCCTTTCCAAAATAGAACCATGCATTTCATCTGATCTCTACAAATCAATTTTCTCTGTCATACTTTTTTTGGTAGGTCTAAAATCTTTAGCAGCTCAAGATGGTGTAGAAAAAACAATGTAGCAATCAATAGATTTCAAGCACCACAAATTGACATCTACCCTTTACAACAAATAAGAACAAGTTGAGCGCATCAACAACACATGCACCGCCAACCTGCAAATCAAGCACACGTCAACAAATATTAACACTTGACTTTAACAATAAAGAAACTGAAAAATAAATAAACAGACCACCAACAAACACATAAAAGTCATGAACTGGGCATCAAAATTGCAGCCGCATAATTTCCAATCCACTGAAATATTCAACCCCTAGGAATGAAGACAGACACTGGCGGAGTGAAATGCTGTGGCAACAGTGAGAATGAAGGGAAACATGACCATGCTGAGAAACAATAGCAGAAAAAGAAAAGGAGAGAGTACAGAAACAAGTGAAGACCATAGTAGTGTAGCACAGATATACCTTCATATACGCCCTGCACGTCCTTTCTCGCTTTTGAAGCTTTTTCATTTGAGAGAGGACACACACAAGAACAAAAACAGACCAAAGAAACACAGTTAGAAAGGTTGATGGTATACTAATGGGTTCTCCAATCCACAAGCACTTCAGAAACACAGTATAGCAGTTGGATCTGCTATGATGAAATCATGTAACGAATGAATGTAAGGGTGTACAGAGTGGTCTTGCACAACAATTTAATCTGGTGATTTCAAAACCAAAAGGTGCTCTTGCCAAGTAAAAAAAAAAAAAAATCAGTAACTCATTAACCATCTGAGATATGCAAATTAAACATATGCAAAACAATATGCAGACAGATTGCCTAAAACAATGTGTGGTTTACACACTGAGTAGATTGAGATTAGGGTTGGGGAATGAATGTGAAAGCTGAATTAAGAGAAGAGGTTGAGGTTGCGAGTAAAGGTGATGGTTAGTAATAGGAATTAAAAGGTAGGTTTTCATTGCGAGTCATATGCAAAACATATGCTAAACAATATGCACACCAAATTTGTCCAATGGCCTCTGTCCATCATGGCCTCCTAATCATCATACTAATTGGCTTCATCACTCTGTCTCCTCTCCACCAATAAGCTGGTGTGTGGTGGGTGTTCTGGCGCAAAATGGCTGCCGTCGCATCATCCAGGTGGATGCTGCACATTGGTGATGGTTGAGGAGATTCCCCCTTCTATGTAAAGCGCTTTGAGTGCAGAGAAAAGCACTATATAAATGTAATTAATTATTATTATTATTATTATTATTATATTATATGTCTAAATCATGGTGTGATTTAATTCTATATAACATTGAAATCAGGGTTGGGGATTGGAGTTGGAAGCTTAGCTAAGAGAAGGGGTTGGGATTGGATAAGGTTGGAGGCTAGGAGTAAAGCTGAGTGTTAGAAATAGTGGTTAGGCTAGAAAAGTTGGTGCTTTGTTAGAGCCAAAGGTTGAGATCCAGGTTGGATAACAGAGTTTACGATCAGGAAAAATTATTTTGGGATGGAGATTGGGGATCAAAGTCGAACTAAATCTGAACTAAAAGGAGGGGTTGGGGTTGGATAGAGTTGGAGGTTAGAAGCAAAAAAATAAAAAAATAAAAGTAAAGTTTAGGTTTAATATTTCAAAGTTTGCATTATATGTTGGAGTTAGGAATAGTGGTTTAGGTTAGGATTTAATGCAGGAAATTCAGGACTAGGGTTAGGGGTTGAGTCCAGAAATAGGACCATGGTTCAGTGAATGTGAGGTCAAGTGAAATAAATGTTTGATTTAGAATTTAGAGTTTTAGATAAGGCTTAGAGTATTGGTTGAGAGGTTAAACTAGGATTTTGGTCTTAGAGCATTCATGTAAATCATATTGGCTGACATCCACATGACTCCTAGGAGACAAATGACACTCTTGCTAGCCACTCTTTGCAATCAGGCTAGTGTGCTGTCTCTCCTTTCATTGGGCAGTAGGCAGATGGAGCCTGCAATGTACATCATCAACTTCTTTGTCTTCAGGAGACATGCAGGCAAGGCTGAAACTCGGCAATGTGACGCAGTGTCTTGTTACCCTTCTCAGGGAACCATGGTTACAGTCGCAACTTGTCATTCACTTTCGAAGTGGAACTCTAAACTGCGTCTAAACAGAGACTATAGGGAACAAATGCCCACTCTGCCAGAGTGAGTGTGTGCCACATTAGCGGTGTCTATACACTACCACAATGGGCATAGCATAATTGACTCTTACCTCTCGGAGTCAAATGTATCCGGTCCTAAAGGCGCACACTGGGTCACAGGACTGTCATGTGGCAATATTCAGATATGGCCAGATATCATGACTCCAGCACTCCTTAAGGTGCCTTACAATGAGAAGGATTGCTTAAAGGAAAATACCACTTCTCGTCAGGTTCTCAAAGATCGGTCAAAGACCATACTTTAAGACCCTCAGAAATGGTGGAGGGTTCTGTCTAGCTCAACCCTTAAGAACAGAATACCAAAAGGGAGCTGCTAATCGCTAGCAGCGAACTAATGATACTGCTATCGCCTTAAAGGCAGCCATAAGGATTCTAAGCAACTTAAAAGACCCATTTTTGGAGGGGGTGGCTGCTTCAACCCTCACCGTACTCATCTAGGACCTGATATAGCCTGTACTAAGACAATTAGCACAGGCCACAGTTAGAGACAGAACAAGGAGGGAGGGGAAGAGGAAATGAAGTAAGATGTTTTTTTTTCTTTCAATTGCCTCCCTCAGATCTTGCCTTTTCCTACCTAGCGTCTGGCCCCCATCTGTGCTCTACTCTTTATAGGAGGAGGAGCACAAGTGCCCACGCTTTTCCCTCTGGCCCTGCCTCCAGTCCTCAGACTGTGACGGACCAGGACCCGCAGAGGTTTTTGGCGAAGATTTGGACCTGCGTCTGAATTTCCTAAAATTCTGCCAACCTTGCATCTCTAAATTTCCTGACTACTGTCTCTACAGACATGCCGAAAAACTTCAAAGGTGAAATCGGCGCATCAAGGAAAAAGGCCATATGTCTCTTCCACGAACTCTCCCACCTCAGTGTAAAGAGTGGGCAGAAACGGAAGGATCATCGGAGCAAGACGTTTATGACCTGAGAGGAAGCACTTGTCGAGGTTTCCATAAGAGACTTACTGCCTTTTGCGCCTCCAAACCAGATCTAGTCTAGTCGTGAGCCATAACCACATGTCTTTCTCGTATTCCTCAGCCAGTTCGACCTGCGATCCCCACAAGCTCAGTCACCAACGTGCCTCGGTACCGTGAGACCCGAGCCACGGGGTACAAATGCTTGTCCAATTTCCTTTGAAAAAAAGACACCCGCGAACGAAGCTTCTTCATCTCAGATTTCTCACAATGGGCACATTCAGCCCCCTCAAGAACTGAATGTGCAAGCTCCTCACCCAAACAGAAAACTCAAAGGTCATGTGTCATCAGGTGTCAAAAAACTAGGACACAGAGGCACACAAATCCTGAAATACTTGCCTGAGTGCATTTCCATAATAATCACCTTCACACTTGCTAACACAAACAAATGGCTCCTGAAGACAAAAAGCTGACGTACATAGCAGGCGCCCTCTTATACTCATGGGTGCACCAGTAGTGACCTCGTGGACTGTCGTCCGTCAGTAAAATTGTCATTTTTAAACACGTGCCTCAATCACTCTAATGCCGTTCCCTATAGCATCTGATCAGACGCAGAGTTCCACTTCGAAAGGGAAACAGAAATGTCTTAAGTTTTATTAATCTCCTGCGATTAATGGCGACACTTCCGTTTTTCTTCCCACCGGAGCCTCGCTTTCGATTTCAAAATAACGGCTGCGTGATATAAGCGAATTGACGTAATTGACAACAGAATTTTCATTTTTGGGTAAACTATCCCTTTAAGTAATAAAACTTGGAGGGTGTATTCAAAGTGTCTGAAATCCTCATAAAGATGAATAAAATAGTGATAATTATGAATCAATAAGTTTATTCCAAGCCAGACACAATCACTTTAAATGATAAACAATTATAATTTAGGCTTTTATCCTCATATAAACTCTTATCAACTGATGTATACAGCATACAGTGTATGCTAAATAAATACATATATCACATGAAATATGATTACCTTAAGTTCAAATATCTTTATTTGTGAACAAAAGTCTTATGGATTTGGAATGGGTTCATGAATGAATGATTCCTTTAACAACTAATGTCCAACCCCACCAAGTGATTTTTATTAAATATAAGCTCAGAAGCCTTACTGAATAGAGCCATACATCTTTAAAACTCATGTTTAATTAATGTATGCCCCCAAAGCTGATCACATATGATTGAAGAAAATGTTACATATCGGCCAGTAACCAGAAGGGTTGGTATGCAGTTAAGAACATAAAGTGGTCTTACATATGGATTTTAAATGTAATTCAAATGTTTTATAACAATCCAGCTAATATTTTCTGTAAACTGATAACTGGCTTCATTTATTTCCTTGTGACCTACTTTCAGAAAGTTACTGTAGCTGCATTCTTATTAGCATACTTGTAAAATGCACTAAAATATGTACTATTCTGGTGAAGTGAAAATACAAGTGTGCAGTAAGACAGTGCGCTAATATTTGGGCACATTGGCATGTTATATAAATGTGCCGTGAAACCACAGCCCCCCATGGCATGTACCTTTTTTTGTTTTCATCTAAATGCATTGCCTAAATATTAATTATTTCTTAATCTTTTTATCCCTCTCTCATTTCAACCTTGTCATACATTTTTATTTATGCATTTAAAAACTGCTGTGGCAGCTTCAAACACACCATTTTTCTACAACTGAAAAAGTAATCTTCTGTTGCACAACAAGTTATATTAGTTAAAAAGTCATGTACGGATGCACACATGTGATTTGAGGCACTCTAATTCTAATTAGACATACTATTTAGGATGGCTAGTACACAAATTGCACTGAGGGATTCGCTTCGGTCAGTGCATTTATTCTATTTTTGATTCTCTAAAAGCACAATGGGGTGTAACAAAATGGGTTTGATGCGGTTTAGCAGTCAAGTGTCCTTAAGTGTCTCCGGCCCACCGGTGGGCCCACAGACATTACATATTTAAAACAGTAATATCCTATACTAAACCTAAACTAATCTTGAAAAACTGTATATCATTTGAAAGCTTACAGTCTCTAGTTTTCCAAAATAAATTACAGAGGAGCCGTAAGTTATCAATTTGCAACAAGAATATTTTCATACTCCTAAGGCGTGTTCAGACCTTTATTTTGAAATAGCGATGAACATGAAACATCATGAAAGAATGGAAGAAACCTCAGTTTGTTTTTATGCCAATAGTTGAAAAGATAGCATTCATTCAATTTGTTTAAGAAAAAAAGTCTGAAAATGTTTTAAATATAAAGAAAAAAAAAATAGATTCACCATTTGTGATGTGCCAGCTAGCTATAACGCACATACGTGTTATTTTTATGTGTTTCTTAGAGGTTGAATTCATATCAAAATCTGCCAAACTTCCAATACTACTTCTGAATAGGATGTCTACTTCATAAATTTTATGAAAATTGTGGAAATAATGGTTCAGATCACTCAAACGTCATAATGGAAAAGGAGGCGTCCTTATATGGGCAGTAATGGAGTCTGGTTGTTACACAGTGAAAAAGTTTGGTAGGCTACTGCGCCCAAACAAAATCTTACAGAAAGCTCATTTTTTGAGATATCAACCTAAAATTTGAAACACAACTTGTTCATATTTTGGCTTTGATTTTTTGCAGTTTCCATGTTTTGAAAATATATATTTTATATAAAATATGAATAATTATTTGTTTACGTTGTTGTACATTTTCATAAGCTCAAACTTCTATAACTTTTTTTCAGTTCCACTTTCTTAATTTATTTCACTTCTACAAAAATCTGCCCAATGTCTTAAACCAAGACCAATCTTACGTCTATATTCCAAAGCATTCTTGAATTACAAACATTTAAGTTCGGAATGTGCATTTTCATGTCTATTCAAAAAAAGCGGGGGGTGACACTTAAGGGGTTAAGCAAAGTGCCTCTGAAAGAGACCAAGGCATGCTGCTGCTTATTAAAAAATCATGTTGGAAATTAAATCTTGTTAATACCTTATTGAAGCTGCGGCCGGTGGAGTCCTTCTCGCTGGGTCGCAGTTCCTGTAACTGAGCGTCTAGAATATCCACCAGCTGCTCCATGAGCCTCATGGTAGAGCTAATGTCACCGGCAAAAATGGCTCCTTTGGTATGTTTGGCCAGCTCATTCGCCAGGTTGGCTGCATTTTCCCCACTCCGGATCTGAGAGATTACACAAATTAACCTCACAGCATGGCTCTGAAAAATATCATTTTGTATCTACGAGGCTCTTGACTCCCATTATGACATCATCATGCTGATTCAGCAACAGCCCCCGCGAGCAATTACAGCTATCATTAGAAACTGGTAACACTTTGGAAGAGCATTTGGAAACACTTCTTGTGTTTCAATGGCTAAGGCATTTCTGCAACTTTAGTTCATTTTTTTGTGGGTGTACTGTAGGAAGTTTGATGTCCCTTTGTGCACATCCATTCTATTTACAGGAAGCATCTCACATTAAGAAAAAAGAACACACTGAAACGTGCACCAGATCAATCTGTAGGATCCCTGTTGGATGTTTGAAGGCTGTGAGTCTTCGTCTTAACAAGTGATAACAGAAAAAATGAGCTCCAAAATATGGCACTGGAGAGTATTTTATTTTTATGATGTTATGCTCTAAAAATTGCCACATTTTTTTGCTCCTCATTCTGCGAGGACAGAAATGTTCTGGAACTACAAACCTTTTGAGCGACTTGATTCACCCAGTGGGAAGTACAGTTGCTCAGATCTGGGCCTTTTGGGTTCCAGGTCCCAGTGGAGAGAACACATAGGTAGGAGGCAGTGCCTGTTTAAAAAGGACATCATCATCATCATTATTATCAGCTGCATTTGTACTGATAGTCTGTTGTATGCAAGTACAATATAGATTGTTCAAGCTCTAAAATAGTATGATTTGATGTTTACGATTTGAAGGTACGAATAAAGGACCAACTGACTGTACATCATTTTGATTATTACTTGGCTACAAATAAATAAATAAATAAATAAATAAATAAATAAATAATAATAAATAAATAAATAAATAAATAAATGCATGGACATTAACTATTGTTAAGGAAAAATTTAACTTGGATAATGGTATTTCAATTGTACATTTTAATTATTATCAAAAAATAATTGTAGTAAACCCTTTGTTAACAAGACGTGTTGAAATCACAGTAACGCCTGGCCTCTCATGGCTTTGCTGCTTTATTCAAATGTTGATGAAGTCAATCCTAAGAGACACATTTCTCTTTGCCTATCGGCAAAAACGCATATCAAAATAACTTGTGTGTGACTGATAGCAATTCAAAGAGCCCTGAGCGGATAACTGCAGTGTGTTACACTTCAACAGGTACATGCACCCACCTCGAGTTCCTTTGGGGCAGGGTCGTTCCACCAGCATGCCCCTCTGCGTCTGCGGCCACAGTATCTCCCTAAGCTCTACGCTCTCACAGAAGCGCTCAGGTGGAGGGAACGACTCCAGCGAGGGGGGTGTGGTGGTTTGGGGAAGTGCAGCTGGTGATTTGGGTGTCTTATTAACAGCTCTGGTCCCTGTAGTGGTAACAGTAGTCACTTGACCTCTCGGTTGAGTAGTGGTTGTTGTAGTGGTTGTTGGTTTTAGTAGCTTTGGTGTTGTGGATGCCTCTGGGATAGGTGGTGCTAAAAAGAATAATGAGTAAAATTAGTTTTTTTTTGGGTGCAAATTATGACATGTTTTGGTTGTTGTTTTTGTTATTGCTTGAAAATGTCTTGTCTTATCAAGCCTGGATAAAAATACAGCATTTTTTTTTTTATCCTGAGATATAATTATCACTATATAATGCTTAATGAAAGATAATTCATACATATTTACAGCCTGGTCTCATTGTTAATATGTAGGTATTAATACGTTATTTTCAAAGATAGAAAACGTACGTTTTTGTACGTTTGGATAGATGCTGAAACGTATAATATAGACGTATTTGCAACATTTAAACGTAACATTGTTACGTTTTTACAGCTACAAAACGTTAACAATTTACGTATATTTTTCACATCATAAAGATATCTGTATACTTTCACTTTTAAAGATTAAGTAACAAGATCCCTTAATCCTACTCCCAAAACCTAAACATATCCATTTTATACAGAATATAAAAAGGATAAAACGTAGCTAACGTTAATGGACAGAGATGTGTAGGTAAAATGGCAGTTTTATTAATAATATATATATAGCATTAAAATATATTTTGAGCCACTAATCCTACTCCTACCCCTAAACCTACCCATAACCATTTCTTAAAACTATGTCAGGCTAACACAATTATGAAGAAAAAAAAACATAACAGACAGACAAGTTTACATTTCACAATAATTTATTTATTGCGAAAATGTCAAAACCGGTAACGTTAACATCGTTCAGTCGTTCACATGATGACGCGTTGCAGTCGCAGTCCTCTCTGGCAGTATTGTAGTAGTTGTGTATGAGGTACAGATCAGAATTTAAGTTATTAACGTTAATCCATGAAAATGTTAATCCGATTTCGGTTCGCTCTCTAAAGGCGCGCGCGCTTCTCCCATAGGGCTTCTCCATTTCAAATGTACACCGACTGAAACACGGCATGTCACAATCTGTGACGAAGCAGGCGAGAGCCAATGAGCGTTTGATATCACGGCCGTAAAACATGTTGTAACGTAACACTTCTTGAAGGCGCATTGAATTTGAATTCATCACCAGCGCGGGATGCCGGGATCATGCCGATCATGCGCGGGATAGATTTGACGTTTGCGGTTGCTGCTGAGAAATGAAGAAGATGAAGATCACTGGATAAAAGGCTGAATTTGGATCTGTTTCTTGCAAACAACGTATGGATTCTAGGATTTGGATTACATCAAGCTAATAAAATGTATGTCTTTTGTGAATGTATCAGTATGTTGTGTTTTATTGCAGAAAATGCTTTTTGTGTAACTAAATACTACAAAATGGTTAAACGATTAAACAAGGTATTTTTAAGGTTAAAAGTGTATTCCTTTTTAACACCACGCAGGCTAATCCTCCAAAACGAGTTTGCTGCAGAAGGCAGGAACAGAGCGAAATGTTAATATTTATGAGTAGGCTAACGTTCTTAGGCCTATTGATAAATGCGACTGAAAACGTAATTGATAAGACAGTTGAATGCAATAGTCAAAACATTAATGCCACGATTATGCATAAATAGCAATACGTACAAATGTCTACGTCGGTAGATTTGTTCACGTAAATAAATTACGTTTTTGTGCTGTCAATACGTAAATATTTTACGTTTAGTGCTGTAAATACGTCAGTATTATACGTTTCTGCGTGTATAAAACGTAAATAAATGTACGTATGATAGAACTACACTTTACGTAAAAATACACACGTATTCTCATGAGATCACGTTGATATTTAGCTTGCCTACAAGACTTTCAAGCTCTGTTATATCTCAAGAGCTTATTTAAGAGCTGAATCGCTTAGTTGTTTGAACATACAGTATATTTTCTCTCACCCTCTCTTTCTTTGTTCCCTTCTCTATATTTCATAATCTTAATATATAACTAATGTATTGCCACAGGCAAGAAAAACATGGTACACATATCAGCGTAAACTGAGCAAAGTTTGCAGGCCACACTTAAAAAATGTTATTATGTTTTTCCTACCTAGAAAGTTACATAATGATAACCAGAAAGACATTCATAGATGATCTAAAGGGTTTGAGTCCCAGATAACTCAAAATTATTTGCAGTTTGCATTGGTTCTTCCTTTATCTGATCCCAAAAATCCCTCTGAATCTCACCCGCTGCTTTCTAACCAGATGCTTTGAACGACAGTGTGCAGCCAAGAAATCCAGTGATGAAGTGGCTTATAGAAGTCTGAGAGATTTTAGCACAGGATTGGTTTGAGAGAATGTCCATCTATGTTTGTGAAAAATCAAGTGAAAGAAAAGGCTTTCTTTTTGAGGTTAGATGTGACCTACTGTGAATTAGTGTCAACTGGCCAGCCAGAGCTCTGGTTCAGATAAAAACTGAGCAAAAACAGCTGCAATGTCTTTTTACCTGTAAACCCCCATCTTTACAGTTTTCATCCATGTGTGTGAGTTTTGACACGGTTGGCATGACTGGTGTTCTATTATTGGGTTTTCACTCCAGATTCTGGCTGTTTGTCATGATGGCTGTAAAACAAGCTTTAGCTCAATGTTCCAGAATTAAACCACAGATGAGAGAAGCCTGTTAAAGACAACAGGAAACCAAATTCGCAACCCATTTTACTATATCTGTAGCCATAACTATTTGTCTATAAGGTCAAATTATCCATGCTCAGGTTACGTGATCCAAAAAAGTCGTTCAGGCAGAATAATATGTACTGATGAATTCTGAATAGAAATGTGTATTAAGAGAGAGAACAGTCAACTTGCATACTGATCATACAAAAATAATGACCAATTCTAAAAGAAGATTCTAAAAGAAGAGAACTATATGCATGTCTTTTTGAATCTATTATACACTTCAGTTATTATACTTTACTATAATTTGTATTTATATAATCTATGAATAACACTTCTGAGATTTTTTTTAGATCTATCACTCATTTATGTAGAACAAATCTAAAACATTGTTGAGCTAAATAAATAAATACATTAATTCATTAATTCACTCATGTTTCAGAGCTAGATATCAGAGCATCTCAGTTCAAGAATCTATTGAAAGTACTAAAAAGCCGACCCTGTTCTATTAAGCATTTTAGATTCTTTATAGGTGCCTTTAGATATCAGATGGTACTATGATACAAAGTACTTTTCTATATACCATGCACTACTGAATGACAACCATATTTATGTACCATTGTGTTTGCATGGTACTCAAAAGAATAGATTGGTACATACAGTATGTCCAAATAATGTAAGGTCTCTAGAAATAGTAGTATTACACTATATGGGATATGGGATGGCGGATTGGGGGTGGGGCATCTTAGTACTTTGTACTTGGAGCATCTTAGTACAATGGCAATTTTGGGGAAAGATGTGTGACACTATTGTCCTTTGTGCTTTAGGTTTAATTTCAGTGTGGATTGTGCGGTGTCCTTCAACACTGAACATGCAGACAGTAAATTAATACTTAGTCAGCTGTCTCATAGCACCTAGATGTATGTTATTATTTTACAGAACACCTTTGAAATCTGATTTATAGGTAGAGGTATTAATTTTCTTCTTTGTTGTAACAAAGGCAGTTTCTCTTAAGATAAGTACGTCTGCAGTGCTGTAATGAAAATGTGTCTGACTCCCATTAAGCTCAAAGGAACCTTCAGTTCAATGTCAAAAAAGAAGAAATATTATCTTCGCAACAGAACAATTTCAACCCAAATATTCAAATTGAGTTGTGCTAATAAGCCCTCACGTACTAGCTCTAGTATGGTGGAGAATTACCAGTAACTTATTTTGTTTTTACATTGAGCTAATTATACTTTTTTTAAACCTTTCTCTAACCCAAACATCCAAAAAATTTACATTTGTGTATTAAAATTTGTCGGCTGATCCAACATTTTCAGTGTGAGAACTCCAAAAATGTACAGAAAAAAAAGAGGAAATACAGGAAATGGACTAAATTAAGATATACTGGGAGTGTGGGAGGGGCTAAATGAGAATGAACTGGGGGAGGGGCTACATTTGATTATCTGGGGAGGAGCTAAATGTGGGAGGGCTGGTGACAAGAGTAAATGGTTGGGCTGGAGGAGGGGTTTAAAATAGCACCCAGAGACAGATTGAGAAGTGTGGGCAAAGAGGGAAGGTGAAGCTCACAAGGTGAAAATTGTCATCTAATAGATATTTTAGCAGTGGTATATCAACAGTAATCATTTTTAATCCACGGAAGGTCTTTAACAAAAATAGAGGCCACAGAACAATCTCTCCAATTGGAAGTAGAAGTGAGACTAAAATAAAGCCAAATCCATTAGTGGTCTTCTGAACACAAAACAGTATTTTTGCAGGCAGGAGCAGAGCAGGCTCTGCATAAATTTTGCAAACCATCAGCAGTGTAATATTACATGGCAATTATCACAATCAGTGTCAAACTAATTCCATTAATGATGAGCAAAAATGAGATTAAGTGGCAAGCAGCGTAATGTGTGTTTTCCACCCCGATTCAGATGGCAAATATAAATGCTGTCTGTCTCTTTCACATCAAGATGATTCCCCATTATGATCCCAGTATGAATATGCTGCTAGTTTTAATCATTTTCTCTTTCAACAAACGGCACATATGATGTCATTTAGATTTTTTATGAGATATCACACTAATATGGTATGCCTGCATTCAACATGAAGGAACAATCTATCAAGCCAGCAAAAAAGCAACCAATCAATTATTCTGGCAGGTGTGTGGTAAACATTCAACAAATACATCATATTTTATACATTTAAAATGTATATTTGATATTTATTACCAGAAAGTAAAATAGTATACACAACAACAATCACATTAAATTGCAAATTTCATAGAAAATTAACAGCACTTATAATATTGTGTTTGATCTCCTGGGATTGCTGACCAACATTTTCAGAAGGTTAAACTTCTTCTTTCACTGGTCATTCAATAAAATGTTATATTTGTCGAAAAGTCAAAACAGTTTCCAGCCTATTTGTGTCTGCATGTGGCTGGGTATGATCTGTTGTTCTATGTCAGAAGAAGTGAGTCGGAATTCAAAAGAACCAGAGAATCATAGGTCTCCTTTCAGCGGAGCGCTTAAAAAAACCTGACTGTATTTACAGCCAGAATAATGTGATCATTACAGTCTGAGAGCAAAATGAAAGAGTTTAATTTCTAAATGAATAACTCTAATTAAGCCAAACAGTGTCAGCGGCAAACAAATAAGCCACAGTTAATACTGACCTTCTGGAGTCATTGATGTAGTACAGATGTGATATTGGAGTATTTCTGCTAGTTGCATCAAGTAAACTAGATATACTGTACACAAGCAGAACTGTAATTATTGTTTTCTGAATCAAATAAATATAATGGTATAATGGTATAATCTGATCTTTTATCAATCTGATATAATCTTCAGAACAATCTGTAGAGTTTTTGTTTCGTTTTTCTAGTTATCTTTTTTTTTTTTTTTTTTACTTAATCTATTATGGTGGTAATAATTGTTTCAAATTAACCTGTCCCTAAACAGCACATAAAAACAAAACAAAATGTTGTTGTCTTTACATTTTGATCAAGGTCTCTTCTTTTCAAAATGTGAAGTTCTTGGCTAGAATAAATTGCTGTGGACCAGATTTTATTCCAAATGCCAAAAGTCTGGCTATGCAAGACTGTATAGGCCAGGAATGTGATTTGCCCTAAATAGCCAGACAATTAATCTCAGAATCACTCCATCCCTGAACAGGAGGAGCTAATCTTGCCCTCTAACTTAAAGGGAAAGGGTTTCCTCCAATAAAGGAGAGGGATTATCATGTCTTACATACTCTAGTGGTTCGTCGTACCAGTGTGTCAAAATCAAGGTAATTTCACAGCTATCAAAGTAAAGTGGAGCAAACATCAACTCTACAGAGCACAACTCTGACGGCTGTGTGAGTGAGCTGATTATTGAGATGATGAGATAATAACCACATCTAAAATAGAGAAAACACATCAGTATACAAATGATGGCAGATTAGATTCAAGTGGGGATGGGGGGATGGGTGGGGTGGGGTATCATTCAACCCGCGCACTGCACAGGAGCTAATGCTAGTGAAATTAGCATGTTTTTGTCCTTCATCAGCACTGATTGTAGAGCTAATTACTTCCTTTACAGGCAGCTAAAAGAGAGGCAGAACATACACAGGCATATTCAATCAGCCACATCGCATAAGTGTGAACCACAAGTGGATACATTGTGGTAACAATGTGATAACATTTCCTTAATGAAAGATTCGAACCCTCCGAGGTAACACCCTAGAGAAATGTTCAATGAATTTTATATTTAAGCCCCTAATACTTTGAACCTGAAGTGATATTGAGTTGATATTTCTTACTTAATTGCTTGCTTGTGCAGGGAAGAATTTGTTCGATGGTTTTAATTCAGTGTTAGCAATTGCTTCAGGCTAAAGCAAAGCTGCTAGCACATGCTAGAAATGACTCAGATGATTCTATACTGATCTCAAAAATAAGTCTGATATAATAAGTGGTGCAGATAGTAATATGATTATGAATGTCATACACAGCTTTCTGAGAGGTGTTTTGGCTCTGATCCAAAGCCTTTCTGTATACGGTCTACATAGACACATATGATTTGCAAGGAAAAAAAATAGCATTCCTCATGTAAGGGGCATGGAAGACTCAATTTACAATTGATTTCTATATGGTTTGTAGTTAGCATGTTCTTAATCTAATGCGATAATGCATAAAAATGCACATCACTTACAAATATTGGGTAAATTAGTGTTGAGATATATATATATATATATATATAATTTAACTGAATATACTGAACAATGTACAGTCGTTCTTAAAAACCAGAGCCCCCGGTACCGGGGGCAAACACCTTGTTATGATGTTCGTACGTTCTTTTTACAGACTTCCATATAAGGTATAAAGCAATTCATGGTATCATTTGAAAGCTTAGAATCTAAACTTTACAAAGAATACCATCACTTTCGTTTTTATGATACATATCAACTTAAAATATTAGCTTAAATATGCATTGGTCCCAGGCAAAAATTTCCGCTTTGTGATTGCGAAGAATTATTTTTACAAATATTTATTTTTTATATATTTCATAAAACAGTCAAAACTTACATAGAAATAAAGCTCTCATTCTAAGGAATCTGTCGATGTAGGTTATTACATTGTGAGACAATCATAGACCGAAATATCTTCAAAAGAATCGCGCAGTAAAATAAAATAAAACAAAATGACAGATAAAAGTCTCACATGCCTGCTCCGATGTCGTCTTCAATCAGCCGAAAACAGCCACATAATCTATATCAACTTTTAGATTAGGATGTTTTCTTTCAAATAAGACCATTTTCACGTTTCTGTGAGCTTTCGTTGGTCAGAAAACCCGTTCCGAATGAACTGAGAGGAGATGCGCTCTGAGCGCAAAACACCGGATCTTCAAGCCATCTGCGTATGCGTCCTGTAACAGAGATCCAGCTGCCTAAGGTCGATCCATTCAGCTTAGAAATCTAGTAGGAACTTTTCTTGCGGTAAAAATATTAGGTGGACCCTTTACTGTGCAACACTGGCTGACCGGGGCTGTGTGCGCAACTCAAACGTGTCCATATCCTGTTTTGAACGCGAGCAGGGTCTCTGATGACTGTAGCGCGAGTTTATATAAGTTTGAGAACTATTTTGATTTATATAATTGCATCTAGAAACATAAAAGCATCGATGACATTGATAAACCCGATCTTTGAAAGTGCAACTTGTTTCTAAATGGAGGATTTGGAGAAGTTTGGAGTGCCAATGGCGATCTCAAGACGCGCTGCGTTTAGGTAGGTAACCTTTTACAATGTTTACATACATTTTTTTGATAAAGTTATTGCTAGTTTGAAATGTGAAAGAACAGCAACCAATCAGATAAACTATTATCTGAAAATAAATGTCAAACATTTTAGTCAAAGTGTGATATAGTTAGTTTCACTTTGGATACGTTGAAAAAATGGTCATTTCAGTAAATCTACATTTTGATATTGTATAATCAAATGGCTATTATTACAGTGCAGAAACTATGTATAAACAGTGATTCTATGTTTCAGTTTCTATTGAAGATTGAAGATGTGGCTGATGGCACATCTTGGCACAGCTGGCACAGCGGGCATCAGAGGAGGCTAGCCGGTGATGTTGAGGTGAAGTGACAAAACTAATGCCCATATAATGAATGAAATACATCTGGAGGATGAGGATTCTGTTGTAGACTGTATTAGACCACATATTTTAGGCAAATATTTTGTAAAATTAAAAAAAATATATTTTCTGAAAGAATAAAATGATCAAAATTACAAAGCGCCTATTTTTTTATTTTTGTTTATTATAGCACAGACAACATATACTATAATATTTATCACATTCAGCAGTGTTTTATATAATTTCAAAGGGTTTTCTGTAAAATGACACTGAAATATTGCATAAATACCACTATATATAGGTATGAACAGAGTATAGATTTGGCTAGGTGGAAATTACATATAAAAAAGGTAATATTCCTACCTTCAGATTAATATGAATATCTTTTTCATTTTTTATTATAGAGAAAAAATTCTTTTTTCCAGTGTTTGTTGACATCTAGAGGAAACAACAACACTTGTCTGTATGTTTCGAGAGGACACAGGGGCTGAGTTATGCACTTTCAAAAATTAATTTAAAATTAAAAAATCAAAAAGCGCCTGTTTTTTGGGGGGGTTATTACAGCTCAGACAACATATACTTAAATGTTTATCACTTTTAGCACTGTTTTATGAAACTGCAAAGGGTTTCCTGTAAAATGACACAAAAATTTTGTTTTTAGCCCAAAGTATGTGTGAATGGGAGGCTTTTCAATTTGGGTAGGCAAATCCAGGCGGAAATCCCCAAAAATGGTCCTGGTGCTTAAGAGGTTTTAACCGTTAAGTTTATGGACATTTTCTTTAACCCTAAAACACAACACAGCACAATGCAATATATAATTCTAAATATGTGTAAACACCTGGAAATTCAATACTCAAGAAAATTGCTTCATATTAACACAGTACATTGGGCACTATTTTGTATGGACTTTTCTTACTGTATGTAAGGGAAAAGCCTTAATCTGGTTCTCATCCTAACTTAAGGGGATATTTTTTTTCTTTAGCCATTGAAAACAATACTTCTTTCTCTGCTGCATGCACATGTGGTGTACCGCAGGGTTCCGTTTTAGGCCCCGTCTTATTTTCCCTCTATCTTTTTAAAATGGCCTATGGGCTGGAGTAATCTGCTGTATAATACTTTACTATTTACTATTTTATTGTTGGGTAAATTTGTGTTTCATTATGATATTTGTTTTATGTTTCTATTTTACTTTTGTGCAGGACTTTAGTCAACTCTGCTGTCATTAAATGTGCTATATAAATCAATAAAACTACACTAAAATTGTGTGTATTTTTAATTTATAATAATAAATGATAATTTATAATTTATATAATAAAACATTTCTGTCAATTCATACATTATATTTTTTTTCATTGATGTTGCCTTGGAATTTTTGTTTCAAACCAAAGCCTTCAAACCAGAAGCACACCTACAGTATGATGACTGGTTATTAATGCATATTTTAAGTTCTTTTGGATGCTATAAGCAACCAACAAGGCTTTTATCCAAAATACTTTATTCAAAGTACACTCGTTATGAGTACAGTTTCACGATGGCCCTGGGTACAGTTACTGCGTTCAGTGTCTGCACAAGCAGATTAATCAGTAAGGTAGACACCGCTGGGTCTCAGCTGAAGAAAGACACTCATATTTTAAATTCTTAAGCCCTAGTAATCTGTGTAAAGTTGTTTGACCTCTATGCTTAGCCAAGTCTTTCTGGAGTAATGCAAGAATCTCGGCCTTTAGACTGAGCTGGGATTATGGTAATTACAGTTATTATTTCTTCAATGTAAAGATGATCTGACACATAGTAAGGCCATCTTCTCCCAGCTCTTGACAGCTAAATTAAAAACAGGCTATGGTGACGTGACCTTCGGGACTGATCCGGTCTCAATGGAGAGCCATCTCTCAGCTCAGACACATTGAGAGGCCTGCGAGCAAAAGTGTAAGTTGTTTGTTTTGAGGTGGTTAGGGAACGAGATCCACTCTGTTGGGGGAGAGCCACTGTTGCCGCAAGGCTGCCGACGTACCTGTCCAGACAGGTAACCCTTTACCAATGAGGGAAGCGGTACCCTTCTCAGTGAGACAGTGAGAGGGAGTTTAGCCCCAAGTGTCTAAACACCGGGGAGGGATGGCTCTGTCTTCTGAAACCCCAAGGGATACGTCTCTTATTATATGCTAACAACGCCTATGATGTTGTTTACTGCTGAGACCCACCACTTCACTCTGAGATGTTGCTTGCACTCGAGAAAGGTTTCCGGAATACATCAAGCACATATTAAATCTGAAATTAAAAATCAGTCATCCGTGACATTTGACACACAGACTCGGGTGCCAGAGGAATACCAACTCAGTGGCTGAAATCTCACGACCACTTAAACAGATATCCTGAGGGACTGTGTGTGTGTGTGTGTGTGTGTGTGTGTGTGTGTGTGTGTGTGTGTGTGTGTGTGTGTGTGTGTGTGTGTGTGTGTGTGTGTGTGTGTGTGTGTGTGTGTGGCTAGACGGATTCAAGATGGGGCTTACCGTGAGCTGGATCAGGTGGTCCAAACACCAGATTGTACCGCAGGATGTAGAAGTTATTCCACACATACAGTTGGTTGTCTCGGGGGTTGTATTCCACAGCGGCGATGTACTGGTACTGGTTGGGGAAGTGGATGTCGACGTATTCGCCTCGGTTCAGTTTGGTGTTGTACATGTAGTCGATCAGGCTCTTACTAACCTCGCTCTCGTTGTCTTCATACGTGGATCGGACAACATACAGAACCCCGCAGATCATGAAAGCATTGGAGGCTGATCGCTTGTCGTAGGTGGTCTCCCAGGTCGCCTCAAAGCGAAGGGTGTAGGGGTTGAGCTGACTGATCACCATCATACCGTTGTTCTGCTCAGTGGCATAGATCACCCAAAGACCATTTTCATCTACTGCCAAGTCGATGTCTGTTTTCCCACCCCACTTATAAGGTGAGGTGTCATGATAATTTGCGTTATTTATAATAGCCTCCCCACTTTTAATTCTGGTCCGAAGGTCAAATTTGACAATGTTACGAGTCCTTTCCTTGTTAAAAAACACCGCGCCATCGTAAACAACAAATCCTGTGCCGTCGACCCGATGGGGGAGTTTATATGTCGTAGTCTGTCGAGAGTTTTGAAAGTCGTCGAGCGAGTTGTACTCAATAAGTGTATCTGTTCTGTAAGGGGTCCAGGGCATGAAATAAACCTTGTCTCCTGCTTGGAGGGGGTCTTTGCACCACGACCCCGCTTGTTGCTCCGCCTCGTACAGAAACGACGGATCTCCAACCGCTTTCAGAGTTCCGGGACAAACAAAAACTAGTGATGGGAAGAACAGAGCAGAAAACAGTCAAACGAAAGCTTACACAGATCACACTAGTTGAAAGCAGAAGGCAAAGTGCCGTCTGACTCTACATCACTCTGATAACTGGGTAGTCGGTGAAAACAGAAACACACACTAAGAGGTCTAACAGCTACCCACATTCACAAGCAGTAAAAGGTGCGAAGAATCTGCATCTGAAGGTTATTGAAGCTTAAACGGAAGCAAAAACAGTTTTTATGTGTCCATAAGCAAACAGTTTCGGCTCACTGCTGCTTGGACATACTGAAGGGGAGTGATGGAAAAATCAAACCACAACCAAACACAAAGGAAAAAAGGAAGGAATACGACAAATCTGCCCTGCAAATAAAAGCAGACGACTAAATAAGGCTTGAGAAAGACGCAGAGAAGAGCAGCATACAGGCAGTCTGTGTCCTGAGACAAGTTTTTCCACAGCTTTTACATATTTCCTACGGGCCTAATGATTTTACAGCATAAAGCATTTCCTTTCTTCTTAACAAAGCCATAATAATCAAACATGTAGAAAGGGTAAAGTGAGAAAGCAAGAGAGATAGAGATATAGAGATAGAGAAGAGAGATAGAGAGACGGAGAGAGAGAAAGAAAGACAGACAATTAGAGGAAGGGAAAGCGAGAAACAGTGTAAAGTCTAGAGTAAATCTGTTACCAGAGCATGCTGGGAGTGTGGAGTGGGACTGGGGTTCGAACAGGCAATAAAAGAGTGTGGAGGAAAGGAAGAGGAGGGGGAAATGGGGCATTTGTACCCTCGGCATTACCGCTAACATTTAACTTGTGCTTTATCATTTTCTTTTAAAGCTTCCCTCCGATTGCAGCTCGTGCACTGACCTTTACTACAATATAAGTCCCTTTCTGCTACTGCCTGCTATCAGAACAGCAAGAGTGGGCACAGGAAGATTTTACAACCACAAAAAAATATATATAAATATATATATATATATATATATATTAAAGAAAGAAAAACAAGGAGCTGATTGTGTCAGTGATTTACCTTTTTGCTCCACTTCTATTTTAAGCGTTGGAAGAGAGAATGAAAGGAGTGCAAGGGGAAAAAGAGATTAAAATGAATTAACCATCATGTCCATGATCACATGCAGTTAACATGTCATGAGGTTACGGGCATAATGCACAGAGCTACAGCTGTCAGAGGAGGAAAAGAACGCAGTTAGACACCTTAAACATGAAAGAGAGGCAGGTTAACGGCTGTTCTGTCACAGTACAAAAGGACAGCGTATGTGGCATTGAAGACGAATCAATCTGCAGTTGTCGGGGGAAAGCTGCAGGGAAATACACGGGCTGAATTCTAGATAGCGGCGTATAGATTTTCATAAGAACTCAGGGACATCGACCAGGGAAATCTGAATTCCAGGTGGACAGATGGTAAGTTGTGCTGGAGGGAAACTCAAAACCAGAAAAATAAAGCTGTTCCTCATCTCTAGATCCTCTCCAACCACAGAGTTTTTGTCAGCCCTTCAAGGCTTTATATGGACACTTGCTGTTTGGATTTCCAACATGCACATAATGTTTGTCAAATATAGTCATACTTTTTAAAAAGCCATATTTTAATTTTTCTTTCGACCAGATTAGGGTGGCAGCGGGCAATTGGTGGACTGGTGCTTTTTACTCTGGAAAACATATTTCTGTAATTTTCTTGGGTTACTTTTCCTAATGAAAGACTATGGAGCCAAATGCCAACCATTTTCTCACCCTCAAAAAAAAAATATATATATATATATTATTTTGAACAATCTCGTTCTTATTCATGCAATTACAATAAGGCTGAGCATCAGCTTTGAGTCAAAATAATATTAACTTTAAAATGGTGTTTTTACAAATCTATCACATGACTTTGAATAAAACACTCGTCACATGAACGACCACTTTCGTTACTTTTTATGGTGGTTCTTTGTCATATCAGAGTTTAACAGCATTTTCACTTTCATAATATTGAAATGAGTGACCAGAATTTTCTTCAAAAGGTAACTTTTTATATGGGTTAATATTAACATAATTACAATACCCATATTATACATTGATATGGGATGGAACATCATGAGGGTGAGTAAATAATGAATGTTTTATCTAATTTACAAGTGTAATTTTTATCATTCGTAATTATAAAATATAAATGATTGATTTTTTTTTTTTTTTTGTGCCTGTTTCACTGAATAACAGTGCAGTGCCAATTCCAAATTTTACGGACAGCTTTTTCCATGGATAATAATTTTCTTAAACATATTTTTCTAAACATCAAAAAAATCATTGGCTTACACAAACATTGGCTGGAATTGTAATGCTTGTTTAAAATAGTTTTCTTTTTTGTGCATATCATTTTCAAATAACTAATTTACTAGCCAAGAAGGATATAATGCTAGTAAGATCAATTCAAATTCAATTCTTATTGTCATTGTTTAGTACGGGCCAATACGCTGTCCTTCCACATTTTTCCATAGCACCAGATAAAGAGAAACATATAGACAGACAGAAAGACGGAATGCAGACAGACATACAAATATATTCTTGACAGTCATCAGAAGTTTTATCTCATGAAGGCCATCCTCAGCAGCATATGTTACATAATCCAAAACGTGAACATTTTCAACAATATAAAGCTACATTTCTCAGATGTTCTTCTTGTATTATTATGATCGATCTACTAAGGGTGTCCATTCCCTGGGCACAATGTCCATGAGACTGAGCATGGTGTTCTTTTTCATTGAAGTCACCATTTTGTACAGAAGCTCTATTAAGCGTTTAAATTAATCTCATAAACCTTTCCAGAACAAGGAAGATATAACAAAATACATTTAGCAGAAAATAAATTATATATTTTTGTAGGATCATTAATAATAATAAGTATATGTATATTTAACTTTTTTATCATACAAGTTGTATGATAGCTTTGATAGTATTTGTCGTTGTGCTGCCTTTAATTTATGTTGATTTAACAAATGAATACTGTAATGTTTGTTTTTTATTGTAGTACTGATGTATAATGTGAATCACAATTGAGAATAATAAAAATTGCAAAGAAAAAAACAAATAAACTGAGCATTTACCCATTGAAAAAAAATAAAAAAACGAACTAAGTTAGTTCTTATAGTTCCGGGTAACTAATGAGGTAGGTTACAACTAATGTGAAAAAAAAGAAAAGCATGGCAACATCCATCTATGAGGCAAATAATTTATAGTTTAGTCAGCCAATACAATTTGGCTGGATCACAAAGTATGCAGTCCACTACTGGGACAAATTCTGATCTCTGGGATACCATCATCAAAAGAACACCATGAACATTCCACTGTTGCAACCAAACAAGACAAGAAAATAATAAAGTCGAAGAACAGCATTCAGCAGCCTGAGGGTGACATGAGGGCTCTGCCGTCCTATGGAGTCAAACTGTGATTAGTAAATAAAACTGTTCCGGACCGCCTGGAAATGCCTAGAGGAGGTAATGCAAAAACATTAAGACATTAAGACCAAAAAAACAAAACAAAAAAAAACAACACAACACGACACAAAAACGTATTCTGTGAAGGTGCTTTGCAAATCAGCAAAGAAAAGGTGAACAATCACAGATTTTCCAGGAAAAAAAGCTGAAAAACATGAAACTTTATGAAACAACAGCTTTCAAAATTTTGTGTGGAATTTTGACTTCAATAACCCATAGATACGGATGTAGACTAAACTAATATTAAGCACTAAAATCCAGTGGGCCTTTGTTATCTTGGTGGGAAATGTATGGCAGAGGACCCCGTCTGGTATGTGAAGTCTCTGGAAACATTCTCTGAGAAGACGAGACAATTCAATCAGAGAATAATATTACTATCTAATTGTTTAATGGAGCAAAACAATCCATACTCTTAATGTAATGGGAAATCTGAGAATAGAAGTGAGGCGTTTGTTTGGAGTTTGCTCATGTTAGATCCATGTGCAGTCATTTGTCTTTTCTGACAGTCGTATAGTTGCGGTTTCTTACAAGCAAACATGCAGGTTTCTCTCTGAGCGATTATACTGTATTACTGGACGTCAGAGAATGTTGCTTTGCTTTCATGTATTGCTGTGATGATCCTGATAGTTTATAGACGGCTAAAAGGAAACTTATCAAAGGGAGAAAAGCACATTGAAAATGGTTCACATTTAACTTCTTACATTTTAGTTTTTGTCAAATTTAAACAAGGGAGCAAGAAACATTTTGTAGCAAGCCATGTGTGCTACAATCACACCTAATCCACGCTACGAGGTTTTATGATACAAATCAAACACTAAAAATACATGAAATCATGAATAACTATTTATATCCTGAAGGAAATAGCAGTGCTTGCAAGGCAGCAAACGAATAGTGTTTTAAGTTTTAATCTTAGATTTGGTGCACATGAAATGCTGCATCAAAGTGTTTTCATGACACTCTGTGCTCGTTTTATTTTCCAAAGACAAAAGCAACTATATATGGTTTATTAGCAAATAAAAACAAAAAAGATCAATCAGGATGCATGTATGTACAGTAAATAAATGCAAGAAGACTGAGAATACACTGCAAATATGCCATCACTTTCATAAAATCACTACATATACGAATGCAGTCCTGCAAACACTGATATTGAAAAATCTATTTTGTCTATTTTAACGAATATTCACTAATTCAAAGACTGAGACCACACAACCTTCTTCCACCTGTTTTGAGACCTCATGCCTTCTTGCAAATTGTAGGCAAGATGTCATATGACTTATTTTTAACAACAGAAGCTTTATCTTTGGCCCTCATAAAGCCCTGACTGGAGAAGCACCCAGGCAACAGTTGTTGTATGCACAGTCTCCAATCTCAGCCACTGAAGCTTGTAAATCATTGGTCTCTTGGTGGTCTCTCTCACCAGTCTTACACGGTCACTCAGTTATTGAGGACGGTCTAGGTAGATTTACAGCTGTGCCATACTCTTTCCATTTCTTAATTGTAGATTTAACTGTACCCCAAGGGATATTCAATGACTTCGACATTTTCTTGTATCCATCCCCTGCCTTGTGCTTTTCAATTACATTTCACTTTCAATGTTTGGAGTCTGAAACTTCTGCAATAATGACTCCCCAGAAGTTGGGTTTTCTAGATAGAGTTGTATTTATACTACAATCAAATGAAACTACTTAACTACTTACAAGTGATCTAGCAATGACTTCAGAAAACAAATTAACTATGCCAATGATAATCGATGTGTGTCATTTTAAAGAGTGTGATTTATTTTGTGTGTGTGTGTGTGTGTGTGTGTGTGTGTGTGTGTGTGTGTGTGTGTGTGTGTGTGTGTGTGTGTGTGTGTGTGTGTGTGTGTGTGTGTGTGTGTGTGTGTGTGTGTTTTAAACTATTTTACTTTTGACAAAAAAAGTCTCTTTTTTAGTTGATCAGTGGCAAATGCTGTAAAATGACAAAACCTGTAAAAGTGCTACTGTACATGTTTTATAAACACTGTATTATCAAGGACAAAACCTGTATCCTGGAGAAAAAACATTTGAAGGCACAACCATAAAAAGGCTTTTAGTCTTAAACATTAATATATAGAGATTTAAAAAGATGGCTTATACTTACTGTAGGGAACACATTCATACTGGACTTCAAGGTACTTATACGTTCCTGGGCAGGGGTCAGGAAAAACATCTGGTCCAGTGATGACGATGCACTGCGTTCTGTTGTTACACCTGAACGGAGCAAGAGAAATATAAAAAAGAAATCAGATGAGTGAAACACACACTCACACACACACCACACACACACACACACACACACACACACACACACACACACACACACACACACACACACACACACACACACACACACACACACACACACACACACCACACACGTTGGTGCAACTGCATTATGAGGACTCTCCATAGGCGTAATGGTTTTTATACTGGACAAACTGTATATTCTGTCCCCCTACACTGCCCCTATCCCTAAACCTACCCATCACAGGAGACATGCTGCATTTTAAATCATAAACCACCCATAAGTTGTAATACCAGTGTAATACACATGTCATAATACAAATTTGTGTCCTCATAAACACACACACACACACACAACACACACACACACACACACACACACACACACCACACACACACACACACACACACACACACACACACACACACACACACACACACACACACACACACACACACACACACACACACACACACACACACACACACAAAATGCCCCAGAGTATAAAGGAATGTTCTGGATTTTGCTCTATAGGAACAGTATTTGTGGAGTAATGTTGATTACAATGGAAAATTACAATTTTGAATAATTTCTGCATAATGTTATTGTAACTTTTTTTTTACTTGTTTACACAACACAGTTTCAACTAAAAAAAAAATATTCATTTTGGCCATTTATTTACATGACAACAGCGTTTTGTGTGCCTTAAAACGCAAATTTTTGAAATTGATACTGTTCAAAAACTTGAATTTGTGAAAACGGTTGTGCTACGTGCATTCAGTCTATAGGGTTTCTTTACAAAGTCACATCACAAACTACTAGCCTGGCATGCATAATTCAGCCTTTGCAGTTGTTTTCGCAGATTCGTGTGAACGAGGATCGTTTTGACAATACTATTGCCTGTACACGAAAAGCGCAAAAGACTAAGTGCATCGTTGTGGTGTAAACGTACCCTAAAATATTGTTGTGTTAAGCTTAACTTGTATTGATGAACCCTGAACATTCCTGTATCAATCAGCTGTGAATCCAATAGCTGCTCTTGTGACTCGCAACAAACCAAGAGCGACCCTGCAGACAGAGCTGATGGACGGAGGGATGGTGGCCCAGAGCAGGAACCAGATAAAAGACGGCGGGAATTAGCGGAGCGGATAGATGCCAAAGTGGACCTTTTCAGCCCAACGACAAAGATAAACAGCCTCATCTATGAGTGTTCATACCTGCCAGCACATGAGTTATACATCTGTATGAATCCCCCCTGAGGCCAGGCTGATTGTACCTATGATGGATTCATTTTCCCTATATGCCATTTCACTCAGAATGAACTAACCATCCCTCCACTGCCTGTTTAACAGGAAGTCATGCAGAAGGTGGTTTATGTGGGTTCTAGGAAGTAAAATTAAGCACATCAATAAAAGATAAAGTGCAGAAATGATCCCATGGCTTAGAGACACAGTGTACAGCAAGATGCTGAAAAAGTAGCGGCTGTATAGTCCATCAATCTGTGTCACGTTGTTCCTCAGGTCTGGATCTATGCTGTCCACTTGCTAAATCTTCTAAGCAACTATTTCCCTGAAAAAGAATGGTTCAATTTAGAACCAAAAATGGTTTAAATACTTAAATGTGTTGTTTTCCCTCCCTGATCTTAGTGCTGCGTTCGATACTATAGATCACACAATACTCTTAGATCGACTACAAAATTACACTGGTGTTCAAGGACAAGCATTAAGCTGGTTCAGGTCATACTTATCTGACCGCTACCATTTCGTCTACTTAAATGGAGAAAAATCGATCATGACTTCGGCAAACCATGGAGTGCCGCAGGGATCTGTGTTAGGCCCTTTATTATTCTCAATATATATGCTGCCACTTGGTAATATTCTAAGGAAACATGGAATTAGTTTCCATTGCTATGCTGATGACACTCAAATATATATTTCATCACGGCCAGATGAATACGCTAAATTATCCAAATTGACAGATTGTGTTAAAGATATAAAATATTGGATGACGCGTAACTTTCTTTTATTAAATCCAGATAAGACAGAGGTAATACTTATCGGTTCTAAAAACCGTCTACAAAACCTCTCACAACACAACTTTAACATAGTAGGATGCCCTGTTACTTTATCCGCTACAGTAAAAGACCTGGGTGTTATATTAGACTGCAACCTGTCTTTTGAAAAGCATATTTCATATGTTACAAAAACTGCCTTTTTCCACCTTAGAAACATTGCTAAGCTACGTAATATGCTATCTGTTTCTGATGCAGAAAAGTTAGTTCATGCATTCATGACCTCGAGACTAGATTACTGTAATGCTTTATTAGCTGGTTGTCCTGCATCCTCAATAAACAAGCTACAGTTAGTCCAAAATGCAGCCGCTAGAGTTTTTACTAGATCAAGAAAATATGATCATATAACACCAGTTTTATCATCACTTCATTGGTTACCTATAAAGTTCCGTATTAATTACAAGGTATTGCTTTTGACCTATAAAGCTCTAAATGGTTTAGCTCCAGTCTATTTAACGGATCTTCTATCGCCTTACAATCCATCGCGCTCTTTAAGATCACTAAATTCGAGGCTTCTGGTCATTCCTAGGATATCCAGATCCACCAAAGGAGGCAGAGCATTTTCACATTTAGCTCCGAAGCTCTGGAATAGCCTTCCTGATATTGTTCGTTGCTCAGACTCGCTCTCCCAGTTTAAAACTAGACTAAAGACGCATCTATTTAGCCAGGCATTCATATACATTTTTATCTTACAGTTACTGTAAATTCGGCCTCTAGTTCATAAACGCCAGAGGAGAACTGGCCCCGACTGAGCCTGGGTTCTCCCAAGGTTTTTTTTTCTCCTTTGGGTGATCTGATGGAGTTTTAGGACACCATTGGGTCACTTGATGGAGTTTTTCGGTTCCTTGCCACTGTTGCCTTTGGCTTGCTCAGTTGGGGATATTCAAATTAATTAAACAATCATACCATTGATCAGCTCTACCAAACTTGGATGTCCTTTTTGGATGTCCAGTAATAAACAACATTGTTGAGTTGTTTTGATTGATACTGTAAAGCAGCTTTGATACAATCTGTATT
This sequence comes from Chrosomus eos, assembly GCA_036326025.1. Lineage (NCBI taxonomy): Eukaryota > Metazoa > Chordata > Actinopteri > Cypriniformes > Leuciscidae > Chrosomus > Chrosomus eos. The sequence continues at coordinate 26,812,341 of CM070839.1, forward strand.
GTGAAAAGCGCTATATAAATATATTTGACTTGACTTGACTTGACTTGACTTGATAAAAAAATATAAATAAATAAATAATCCAATAAAAAATAATCGTTCAATTTAAAAACAAAAAAAAGCCTTAAATGCTGTCTTTTTAGTTCCACAAATAACTTAGTTGCTCACAAAAATAAAAATAAATGTTTATATATATATATCATATATATATATATATATATATATATATATATATATATATATATATATATATATATATATATATATATATATATATATATATATATATATATATATATATATATATATATATATATATATATAGTATGTGTGTGTGTGTGTGTGTGTGTGTGTGTGTGTGTGTGTGTGTGGGTTGGTTTATGTGATTTATGAGGACACAAATTATGACATGTGTATTACACTGGTATTACAACTTATGGGTGGTTTATGAGGACATTTCAAAAGTCCTCATAAAACAAATGGCTTAAAAAACACAAAAAAAAACAATGTTTTATTAAACATTTTAAAATGCAGCATGTCTCCTGTGATGGGTAGGTTTAGGGATAGGGGCAGTAGGGGGATAGAATATATAGTTTGTCCAGTATAAAAACCATTACGCCTATGGAGAGTCCTCATAATGCTGTTGCACCAACGTGTGTGTGTGTGTGTGTGTGTGTGTGTGTGTGTGTGTGTGTGTGTGTGTGTGTGTGTGTGTGTGTGTGTGTGTGTGTGTGTGTGTGTGTGTGTGTGTGTGTGTGTGTGTGTGTGTGTGTGTGTGTGTGTGTGTGTGTGTGTGTTCATGTTATCCATTCCTGTTACGGCAAAGCTGAATTTTAAGCAGCCATCACCTGATCCTTCAGAAATCATTCTAATATGCTGATTTAGTGCTCAAGAATTTCTTCTATTATTACCATTGTTAAAATAAAAAGCTTTCGTTGCACCAAATCAGCATTTTACAATTATTTCTCAAGGTTCACGTGACACTGAAAACTGTAGTAATTCAGCTTTGATCACAGGAATAATGTGCCTCCTTGGTGAACATAAAAGACTTTCAAACTTTTGAATGGTAGCCTATAGTATAACATCAAAATGTTTTTTTTTTTTTTTTAAGATCTCCAAAAGAACTATATAGCAACTCAAGAGAACCTTGTGGTGTTTGTTGGACTGTATCTACAGACCAGAATATTATTGTAGATTTTAACATGAAAAATGTATGCTGTGTCTCACAATTTCTGAGAATAATGTAGGGTGATTGTCCTAACTTAGAGGAAAAGAATCCAGAAACAAAGGTCTTTGGTTTGGGAATAGAGAGCATGTTTTACTGTAAGCGCAGCACGGGGTGATTTAGCCTGCTGGCGTTTTTCTGACCTGGCCTTGGGGCAGCATCTCTTCCTGCAGTAATTTCTCTTTACATCAGCACACGACCCTGACAATTCATTTGTCTTATGTTCTATTTGCTAATAAACAAGTGGAGACTTTTTTTCCCCTCATAAAAGCAGCGAAGCACGTGGAACTGAGTGCTGCTCCGTCCACAGCTGTGAATTCCCACGGGTAATGTTTGAAGATGAAAATTTATACATAGACACCAGCTTTGCTGAAAAAACACGTCCCTCATATGGGAGTTTCTTTATTAACGAGCACTCATATGTGGTAACAGATGAGAATATCAGCATGTTTACCCATATAAATGAATTATAGATCTAAAATTATAACACACGGCCAAAGCTGGTGCCATAATGTGGCGATTGGTTGTTTGGTTATTTGTAGTTGTATTATAGGGAGACTGTTCCCATTTATATTTCATTCAGTCACACTGTGTTGTCCGTTTGCATAATGTGCCATGTGAATAAATTATGATCACAAATTATCTTAAAAGAGGAATAAGATTAATAATAACTTATGGAGTCAAAATAATGGCATAACAAGCCTAACAAAGTTTTATTATTTTAGAAAACTTGCCTTGATACAATATAGATGGAATTGACACATATTGATTTTTTTTTTTAATTGTATTTTAATGTTTTTGTTTTTGGTACTATATTTCTTGTAGTGTTAAAATGTCATTCTTAATGTAATTTTTGCAATTACTTTTAAGCTTTCAAAACCAGTTTATTGGATATATGCAGTTACATCCCATCCAGGCCACACATGTGTAACTCATCACATTCATCCCAACCTTTGACAACAACAAAGTGTCCAAATACTTCTTATTTTACTAAACTTGTTGTGATTGAAAAGTCTGTGTGTGTGCTATCTTTCATCAAGGGCGTTTTCACACCTGGCTCATTTTGAAGGGTTTGTTTCGGAACCTGGTGTATTTTCTCCATTAGTTCGGTTTATTTAGGAATATATGAAAAAAGAACAAAGGAAAAAAAAATTATGGGTAGGCTTCGTTGAAAAAAAGCAATTCGACCCAATGTGTGTGTGTGTATATGTATGTATATATTATATATATTTATATATATATATATATATATATATATATATATATATATATATATATATATTATATATATATATATAATATATTATATATATATATATATATATATTATATATTTTATATATATAATATTTACACACACTGGTACTGGTTCTGGTCCACTAGTGCTACCAACTTTTTCAGTTGTGATTTGGTCGTTTTTTTTTTTTTTTTTTTTTTTTTGCTACGACATTGGATTTATCAATGTTTGCTGATGAATAGTTTTCTTAATCGGCACATGTTTTTTTAATGTTTGATTAAAAACAAATCAAATCAACCTTTCTGCACCTGTGCTCTCGTCATAAGTTGAATTTAAAATGTTAAATATAATTAAATATATATAATCATCAGAAATGACGGCTACATTCGTATGAGTGTTTGGGTGTGACACAGAGAAAACTGTTTACACACATGTGACATGCTTAAACACATTTTGGTACATTTGCTGCCTTGTGAAAGCAAATCAAACCAAGACGAAATTGCAACATTGAAACAAATTAAGTTCCTGTTCCGGAACAAAGCAAACAACCTACAGGTCTGAAAACGGCCTTAAATAAACTCCACTGGATTCTATATTTTTGAATCTAATATAATGACATTTATACATTTTAATATGTGGATAAACTGTTCAAATACTGTTTGGGGCTACTGTATGCTAAATTCCCTTTCTCATAATGTTCCTGTTAGCCGACAGTTGGTGTTTGCTCTTCACACCACAGTCACACATTAAGCGGTTTCACAGGACGCCCCTCATTCGACAGATTTCTCTCTCCTAAACTCTGAAAACTCACAGAAGCAATGCTTTCAATATATCACAACATTTACAGTAGACATTTCACTCATTAAAGCAAAACAAAAGTTGGAGGAAATGTTTCAGTCAGGAAATTCTGGACTTCACCAATATAATATAAAATGGCCACACAAAAGAAAAAAATATAATACAAATGAGATTCTTTGATATCAGTTGTTTCAAGTAAATTGACTGATGTGTATATAAACAATTGTTGAAACTAGATATAAAATAATCTAGAAAGTTTTAGTTAAGGAGCCTAGAAAATGCACACAGAAAAGAAAAATTGAGTTTTGTATATTGCCATCTTTAACGTAGTGTATACCTGAACCACACACACACACACACACACACACACACACACACACACACACACACACACACACACACACACACACACACACACACACACACACACACACACACACACACACACACACACACACACACACACACACACACACACACGCACACACACACGCACACACACGCGCACACACACGCGCACACGCACACGTTTTATGAATCAAATTCATTATATTACTAGAATATTGTTGACAGGAGGCTGCTTTGATTGGTGATCTGAGTGATACAGTGATACAGTTCTTGACTGATCTATAAAAACATCATAGCAATATATAATAAAGCACTTCTAAGATTATGTAGAGCACATTCTGTATTTGTCACAGTAACATGACATAAAGTAAAAGAAAAAAAAAATGATGATGCCTGGAAGAACATAACTCATAACTGCTCAATATTCAAAATTTCATATCTGATTATGAAACAAATTGATCTATAGTATCATTATATCTGTATGAATATATATATATATATATATATATATATATTATATATATATATATATATATATATATATATATATATATATATATATATATATATATATATATATATATATCAGTGTTATGGCAGATTAGCTAGTCATTCACTTATGTCACAAAAAAAATAACCACTTGTTGTTTGAATCTTTAGTTTAGGAAGAACCAGATTTAATAATTAACCATTAATCTGGGAAAACAGTCAAGCTGAAATGGACAGAGATCAACCGAAGAATAGATCATCATGCATCCAATACAAAGTAAAACATATCAAATCCTAGAATTAAATCAAATGTAAACAAAATGATGGCAGTATAATTGCAGTACTTTGATATTAAAAAGCAAAACACGATTTCTATAGTCTGTTCTGAACTAAACCTCACTTCCTCTATTCATAGCATCAAAGCAGCCCGAACCTCACATACATATCTAATTCAATCAGGAATCATGGGCTTTATTTAAGACTTTATTACCAGGCCAACAAATTCCCAATGCTCTGAATTCTTAAACAGGTGTAGCTGTTGTTTCTAGAAGCCTGTATTTACGGTGACTTATGAAAGCTTAATCTGCAATGCTCGAAGTATTCACTAATACCATATGTACAGTGGGAGTGCCGTACACGGCTGTGCGCTAACGCTGGTCTTCTGAGAGCCATGCGGACGCCTCTGTCACGGATATTAATGGTGTGAATACAGAACAAATTTCCCCGTACAGCACTGCAGCCCTTCCCTCATGTTCCCAAAGCAGGGTACTTAGCAGAGCAAGGACGACAGGAACAAGAGAATTTCTGCAACAAAAGTTTGGTTTCAGATGTGTTGCTAAAGGACTAATGCAAAAACTTGAATAGTAATTTGAGCACAGCTGTGCTTATAAGTTAAATAATGCGTTTATTAGTCATGTCAATTTGGGGGGGAAACGCAGCACACATATTTCTAACTTGTTGAGCCATGCTTCTAATGCGAGTGATCCAGTCTGCAACATTTTTAATTTTCATCCCCCTTCTGTCTTCCCAATAACTTCCCGTTTCTGTCAGCACTCACAGAATGCCAGAACAATTTGGCTTTAGTGAATAAAGGACTCGATAGTTGCCAGGAATTTTATTATAATATTACAATTTAACTATTAAACTATATTAAACTATATACTCGGTAGTATATGTAAACAATGTTTAGTCATTCTCTATGTTACTTGGATCGAGAAATTATTATTTGTTAAAAAATACAAAATTTGTCTGCTCCAGGGATTGGGTGAAAACTATTGATTATACTTTTTTACCTTTCTGGGGTTTTGTTTTGGGGATTGGGCGGAACTGACAAAAGAGAAGTTTATTTCAGTTTACCCCCCTTCGTTTGGCTTAAAACACTGTGTTTGTGTTTATACAGTTTGAAATGTTTACTGCACAGACAGGTTGCTCAGATTTTCCATGGCGGCGTTCATATTTAATAAAATAAAAAACTAAATTAAACATTTACACTTTTTGAATTATTTCACCTGGGAACAATACAAGTTGACACCATTATGACTAAATGTTTGCTAAGAAGTGTTTCCTACTAAATGTGGTATTTAGTTAAGTATATCCATATCAGACTGGTGGGAGTGGCCTTAGATTACAACATGCCCAGTGCATTATGGGTGTTGAAGTTTTCCTACCAATTTGGTAAAAGGACCAAATAGACATTTTATTCTCTATTCTCTCAAGTCAGGTAGCAACATTTTTTTCCCGCCTTTCTACTGTATAACCATTCTAGTTTTATTGAAAACCCATTTTGCTGGAAGAGAAGTGTCCCTTTAAGTCATAAAAAACACTTTAAAATGTTCCCCTGTTTGTCAAAAATATAGGATCAAAATATACACACATATATACTGGCTTCTCTGACGTTGCCAGATATGTATTTTGGCCCCTTATCTCAACAATATCTAAATGGTCTAATGTTAAAAAAAAAACACAAAAAGACCAAGAGAAGTGTATTACAAAATAACATAGAAAGTGCTTCTAGTTGCTCGAATTCTCACATAAGTCCACATTATTAAACAAGTTAATTTGCGACACAAACCCACGGGGCATAGCATGAGGTGTTTATATCAATTAATTTGATATAAGCCTATAAATCAACAGTAAAAAAAAAAAAAGAGACAGTTTTCTTTTACAAAGAAATGAAGTAGCACTGAGTGAAGGCTTCCATTATTAAGTATAGTAATCTATTATTAATGTAACTGTAGCAATGACAGATTGTGATTCATATTGACCAGAAAACTATCAAGATGAAAAGTGCACAACAATGCAATTTCACATCTGGACTTGTGCAGACCTGCGGAGGCAAATCCCTGCTAGAGTTCCTGTGTAGATTAACACCCACTTGAGACGCCTAATTGCCTGCAGCTGAAAGGACTAATTGAGACGCCACATTTTCAAACCTTTTTCCCCACGAATCACGACATTCTTATAATAAGCCGAGCGGAAATGTACATGCCACTCCCGCAGCAATACGTATCAAAGCCAGCCTCACACATCACTTCCTGTTTTTTAGCACAAGCCTCCAGATGTATGACACTGTCTAAGCTCAAAAGAAAATCGGATATGAGTGCATTGAGATCTGTTTGGCTTGGTTGTGTAGATTGTGGAGAGAAATGTTCTTCTTGCACGCCACTGATGATGCTCGTATTCATGCACGGTGTAATCAAAGACGGCCAAATGAGAGAGAAGACACGTTTTGAAGAGAGTTTTGAGAAAGGAGGGTGAAATGTGACAGATCTTAGCATGGAAATGCATTTGCATGAAAGAACTTGCCTTTGAGACATGATCTTGAATGCATCGGGCAGATAACAGTTGATGTTCTCCATTTGAAAGGGGTCAGCATCGCAGATCTTGTCGTCTGTCCGGCCGTAATTGGCAGTCTCAATCATGATGACATCACTTCCTGGACAGCGTAGGTCAATTGGATAACCCTCGCAAGACAGCTCCCGCCTCACCAGACCAAACGGCATAGCTGCCCGGCTAAACCCTGAAAGATAGAGAGAAACTTTAGAGGTGGGGGGGAAATACTTTATTTTTCCACTGAAAAAAGTGAATTTGCTTAAATATAACATTCTCATAATTGCATAGATCATATTGTTGAAATTGTAAAATCTTTATACATCACAGTAGATGTAAGATAATTGATCATTTGGAGGAAAATAATACCACAATGCTAAAAACTATCATTTATACTAATTATATAAATAGTTTACCAAAATAAAACAACAATATCAGTGAAATCCAAAGATGTTTTATTATTATTTTTAATTTAAATGAATAATGAATGACAGATGCAGCAATGCTAACGATCCATGTTACAATATACAATGTAACATGGATCGTTAGCATTGTTGCATATATATATATATATAGTACTGAAACAATATGAAACAATTATTTATCTCCATGTTATGGAAGGATGAGAAATGCCAGACAACAAGAGAGATACAGTCAATGAAAAAAAGCCATTCTGCTAATGTGAAGAGCATCAAATGTCTGTGTTGAGAGTAAAATCTGGTACTGAGCTCAGAGCAGCAAACACAAATATATTATACATTCAGCCAATCACAGGCCCTGACCTTAAATATAGCTCTATTTTTAGAAATTAATCTCACATGCGAAACACAGCACGGATGCACCAGAAAATACATATAAAAAGTCAATTTTGTGCTATGACTTAGAATTACACATATCCATCTGCCTAAAAGGTGTTTTTAAAAAGCAAACTAAGTAAAGTATAATTTTCCCAAAAAAAAACCTTACAGTAGAGGTCATGTTTATTTCTTAGGTGCATCATTTTTTATTTGCCTGCTGCATCATACACCTCCTCAGACTGTAAATGGTGTTAAAATGTGTCTCGTTAAAAATTACATAATTTATTATAAAGATTCATAACCTGAGAGAAAGACTGCTGTTTAATCTATATTTCCTCCAGCAATGTGTATAAACGAGGCCACATTAAGTACAAATCCATCTAAAATCAGTCTGTACGATTGATTTATTCACGCAAGTGAAATTATAAAGTCAACATGGCTCTGAATTTTTTTTCCATTCATGTTTTTAAATGAAGAGGAAAATAATCTGTCTGCTGAGAAGCTTCTCCTGTAATTATTCAGTCAGAACACAGTCACTGCACGTTTTATCCACAGCATTCCCCCCTGAGTTTGACATGCTGAGATGTTCTCAAAGACACTGACAGCAAAATGGATTCAAATGACTTTAAAAAGTCCATTCAGTGGAAATCAAATCTAGGGCTGTTGAACCAAGATTTATCACAGTTTTTTTTTTTTTTTTTTTTTAAATCTTTAGTCATTCCTTGTGACCATTGGAAACGAAACACAGCAGCAAGTTTTGACTGATGACAGGTGTTACCGCCTCACATATGTCATTTTATAGTGCGCGCAGCTCAACAACATGCAATTCACTTTGTGACTCTGCCACCAGTGAGAGGCAAAGCTTAAAAAAATGCTAACTGATGGTTTCGAATCTGCACTATGATTGGATGAACAGCATTCAAAATCATTGTAAAATGGCAATAAACGAGTTGCCATAACTAAAAATCTACATTACTTGGGTGAAGTATGTTTATTCATATATCATTATTATTATTTAGATATTGGTATTGTTTATCTGTTGCCAACATTTTATTTAAAAAAAAAACTGTACTTTTTGTTTCTCTCTAAAAATTACACTTCTGTTCAAAAGTTTTGGATAAAAAAAATAGTCTGCAATAATGCATTCAATTGATCAAAAGTGGCAGTAAAGACTTTAAAATGGTCACACGCAAAATTATATACTTTAAAATAAATCCTGTTCTTTTGAACACCATACTGCAAAAATGGTTGAACAATATTAGGAATCTGTTTTTAAAATTAATAATAAGAGGAAATGTGTTTTGAGCATCAAATCAGCATATACAAATTATTTCTGAAAGATCATGTGACTGAACACTGCTGAAAATTCATCACGGAAACAAATTACAAATATATTAAAATAGAAAACAGTTCTTTTAAATTGTAATAATATTTCACAATCACAACATTACTGTTTTACTGTATTTTTGATCAAATAAGTGCAGCTTTGGTGATCATAAAATACTGTAAAGACACATTTTAAAACATTCAACATTTTTTATCGTGTGCATATTTTTAAAATGGACATGTTGTGGGTCGGCTGAGCTGGCTCATTCGAAGCAAACAGAGTTCATGAAGCATTCAGGTAAATTGACATAGATAATGTGATTAAATTTGATCATGATTTATTTGCTCAGGTCTTTTGTGTCTTTTTGCTTTCAAATTTAAAGTCATGGCCCCTTTCCCCTGGCCTACATTCCACCGTACTCTAATGCAACTCGATTGCGAGGTCACAATGGTGTTTGAGCGGATCAATGGGGCTGCGGCGGTGTCCATCAGACCAGCCTGCATTATCTCACTCGGCCCTTTTCCCTTCAGACTCCAACTACACAGGAATAGCACAGCCAAACCGCCCCCTTTTCACCTCATCCGATCGGCTCTGTTAAAACTCTCCGTTTTCCTGAGCTGCGGTTCCGCCACATGGCAGCAGATTTGATCCTCTCAACCACACTCCGTTCTTTCATTTCACCAGAACGCCAGGAAAACCAGAGTATGTTGAGGGTGTGGAAGGGACGATAATGAGAAACTTCGACGTGTTTCTGCGGCCTGGGATGTCGAGTTTACAACACGCGGTACTTCTCGTATGTCTGGGAATTACATTGAAACGCATTCCAATTGCCAGAGCCCCAAAACGCCCACCAGCGCAGTTCATGCATCATGTAGTCTGCTGGAGCCTGCTTCATAAACAGCTTTCCAAAAGCAGGACAATTGATTAGGCCTGGAGTCACTGCTGACTCACGCTGTTATGGACGGATATTTCAGGAACACGGTCAAATCTATACAGTAGAGAGAGAGAGAGGGAAATAAAAACGGGACAGACTTTCAAATCTAATTAAGGGGAAAAGACTTCATTCTGTGAAGAGGGATTTTATACTGTAAAAATGTTACAAAGCAGATTAAAGTAGTTCAAGTAGGCTGGAACATTAACATTATATAAGTTAATGAAATATATATTATAGCGAATTTATTTCTTGCTGCCACAGCTTTTAAATTTAAAATATTTTTTTAACATTCAAACAGTCCATGTAACCGAACGCCTTTAAAAGCGTTTCGTACATCTCTTACTGCTGCAGTCTGACTAACATTTTCTGACAGTAAAGGAGCTTCTTACTGCAGTTGATTAACTAATGAACAGTGTTAATGATTTTTGTGTGGGGCAAATATAGGACACATTACTCCTGACGTGTAAGACAAACACCCCCAACAACCAGTCTATTAAACCATCAGATAAAGTCTAAAGGTCAATGATTATTCAATTCTAGTAGATAAATGTGTCCTTCATGACCTGCTTAAAGGCTGGCCCACGCTAAAATATTTTTCAAATCTTTAAAATGTCAGAGACCACAAACATTACGATAAAAATAAATCATAGATTTTACAGATTTATTCCAGTAGTGGACATGTTCCAATAGTAAATGCCGCGATGTGACCAAGACAGCCCCATATACACTAACAGATTCCATTCACAAACAACCAGATTCCCGACAGTAAATACGGAAATCTAGCAAAATCTCTTGGGGTCAAAGGTGACTTTAGACTAAACAAACATGGCGGACGACGGGCCAGAAGAAATGGTGATAATAAAGTTTGGACTGCTTTTACAGTACATTTTCAGGGGGAAAAACATTTTGGATTAGTTTGTATTTTGTTTCCGTCTTCCGTCAGCTCACTTTCTGATTGGGTATCGTGACAATCTACAGAGTCCGTGCACGGAAATATTCAGCATGTTGGATATTTACGATTTGGTGCAGCCCCAACATTCTTCCAAGCAGATTCAATTACTCTTAACACACCTCACAACACAGGAAAATAATATAAGATAATCTGTAGAATCATCAAGATAATCAGAACTTTACCTAGAAATATCAGGAGGGAAGAATTGGTTCCAAAATCTACCCGATTATTTTGTAGTGTGTGGGTACCTTACTCACAATTGATATAGCCACGACTGAAGAGAAATACAAAAAAAACATTAACCTTTTTTTTTTCATAGAAAATTGTTCAAAAGGTGAAGAAATTACAAAATGATGAATAAACTGAATTCTGCACTTTGCTTATCTTGAGTTTACCACATAACTAAGGAGGATTGTGCCAAATTGATAAATACATATTTCATTATTGCCAGGTTTCACAAACAAGGCTTAAGCCTAGTCCCAGACTAAAATGGATGTTTGTGCTGTTTTAACCAAAAACAATTTGCACTGAAAAATCTTGAAATATGTCAGTTCTATTGTGTTGTCTCAAGATGCACACCAGTAATGTTTCTAAGGCACGATAATAAAAGTTACTTAAATGCTCTAATGCCTAACCCTGGCTTAATCTAAACCATGTCTGTGAAATCAGACCTAAAAGTGTCAATCTACTATATATATAAATATTTTATCTGGCTTCTTTATACTTTTCTAAGTTATTATACTTAGATTTTTGCCTATAACACCCCAGCAACCGACAAGAACACCATAGCAACCACCCAAAACATCCTAGAATTGTAGCGATAGGTTTTGTATGGGCAAGCACCTTTCACATTTTCTTCAGAAAATGCAAAAATCCAGTTCTCTTACGAGAGGTTCTCTCGTATTGCGTAAGCTAGCTTACGCTACGGGAAAGATTCCATCTTTCTGAGAAATTGAAGCCAAAAATTATCCTATAATTTTGTATCCATTGTCAACGCAGTTCAGCTGCAGCAGACCATGAGAAGGCTAGCTAGCCGCTCATTGGTTCGCTCACGGAGAACTGCTTAAGCCTATGAGGGAGCGCGGATGAACCCGCGACCAATGAGAGTCTGACTCGCTCTCCCTACGTCACCGCCCCCGAAGCGGGCGTGGACGAGGCTATAAATACCCCGAATAGGCTGAATAAAATCTGATTTTTCATCCTTCAGCGACGCACCTGCATCTGCTGATCCTGAGAGAGAAGCCGCCGTCGTTTGAAAAGGCACCTTCTAGCGAGCGTTTGGGAGACTGAGGAAGCCGGCCGTCTTCGCCACCTTCAGCCGTCCTGTGAGCTAGCGCCATCCGACGGATTGTATCCTTTATACTAAAATGCTTCCTATATATTGTTGTATCTAAAAGAGCGAGCGTCTTTTTCAAGATGTCTCGTAATATTTTCTGGCGGCTTTTGCCGCGCTCCCCTCGAGGCTGGGGACCGCCACCTCTTCTGCGCTCTCTGCCTCGGATTGGAGCACGCCGATCTCGCCCCCGCTGTGGCGGCTGCGAGCTCTGCGAAACTATGCCATTGTTGACCCCGTGGGCTCGACTTCGGCCACTAAGATGCGTCCGTGCCGCCTCTGACTTCGCCGCGGAGAAAGATACGCCGCTCTCAGAGGCCGCCGGACCCCCAGCCGGAAGCGTTCATCCCGCCGGAGCCTCTCGCTCCCGCTCTCCATCTCCGCCGCTTCCGGACATACAGCTGCCGCCGAGTGGCCGCTCTGTTGCCTCCGTTGACGCCGCGGACACCAAGGAGACATGTTCGCTTCTCGCTTCAGACGGTGAGGATTGGTCCGATTCTCACGCCTCCTCGGCCCGAGAATCAACCGGGACCCGCGCAGCTACTTCCACCAGCGTTCGACTCCCGCCGCTAAACGGGCTGCGCCCTTTCTGCCTGATCTGCACGCAGAACTCACGAAGTCCTGGAACGCCCCGCTCTCTGCTAGAACTCGCTCTGACTCTTCCACCCCGCGTCGCGTTGTGGACGGAGCCGCAGAGAAGGGCTTTATCTCCATTTTCCCTGTAGAGGACCTGGTCGCCGCACGTCTATGCCGCCCTCCGCGAGATGGCGCTCATCACCTGTGCTACCCGCTAAAGCCTGCAGTCCGACTTCAAGCTTTCAGCCGCCGGCCAAGCAGCTTCTGCACCCCATGTCTACTACAGAGTGAGCTACTTCGTGAATGGGACGAGAGCGGGGAAAAAAAAAAAAAAAAAAAAAAAAAAATCCCCCTTCAGTCGCGGATTGAGGATTTCCTGCGAATTTTGTTCTGCCTCGTCGCGCTAGCTCCTCTGCAGGCCGCTCACGTGACCAGCCTCCTGCACGAGCCCCACCCTAGCGCCTAGCTAAACACAGTCAGACTTCTCAGCGACACCAGGGCGGCCGCCCTCGCTCGCTCTGACAGCCGCCACAGACCGCCGCCTCCCCGGGGGCCTCGGCAGAGGATCGCGCTGAAAACTGATTACTCGAAGTCTGCCTAGCGTGGTTGAGAAAAAGACGGCGCTCTCCCGCCGCGGCCGGATCGCCGTCAAAGTTTCGCCCTCTGTTAGTCCCCGCTCACGCGGCTACTACAGCAGTGTACCCCGCCATTACCAAGCCGGTATCCCTTCCCGCTTGCATGAGCACAAACGCCGTGTTTACGGCGTCCCAGAGAAATCTCAAAAAGAGCGTAAAAGCCTCTTGTGTAGAAAATGTGCCCACAACACTGTGTTCACTCATACACAAAACGCCGTGTTTACGGCGTCCCAGAGAAATCTCAAAAAGAGCGTAAAAGCCTCTTGTGTAGAAAATGTGCCCACAACACTGTGTTCACTCATACACAAAACGCCGTGTTTACGGCGTCCCAGAGAAATCTCAAAAGAGAGTAAAAGCCTCTTGTGTAGAAAATGTGCCCACAACACTGTGTTCACTCATACACAAAGACACTCCTGTTCCCGTGTCTCACACAGGGTCCACTCTCATAAAGCGGTCCCAACCCGCTCGAGTTTCAGAGTACATAAGCGCGCCCACGAACCCGTGCGCGCGTCCCACCTCTGTTACACGGTCCATAAACTTGTGTAGAGAATGTGCCCACAACACTGTGTTCACTCATACACAAAGACACTCCAGTTCCCCTGTCTCACACAGAGTCCACTCTCATAATGCGGGCCAAGCCCGCTCGAGTCTCAGAGTGTATAAGCGCGCCCACAAGCCCTGTGCGCGTCTTACTTCTGTTCACTCTGTTACAGGGCCCATAAACTCCCCTCCGAGTGTACGTCCCGCTGTTGTAAACACTATCAGCGCGCTCACGCAGCCCGCGAAGTGCAGCGACGGGGACCATGTAGCCATTCACCCCCTAGCGTCACGCTTCAAAGCGTGGGAAGCAGTGGGTGTTAAACACAATAAAGCTAGGCTATCGCTTACAGTTTTGCCGCCGCCCTCCTCGCTTCCGAGCGCGGCTAGAAACTACTGTGAACCCAGAAGCAGTGACGCGCTGCTCCGTTCAGAGATAGCAATTCTGTTGTGCAAAAAGGCTATAGAGAGGGTGCCTCTGGCTATGAGCGAGTCGGGGTTTTACGGCCGTTATTTTCTTGTCCCCAAGAAAGACGGCGGTCTCAGACCAATATTAGACCTCAGATCGCTGAACAAAGTTCTCATGAAGAGACCGTTCAAAATGCTCACTATCAGAAAACTCCTCGCGCACGTGCGCCAGGGGGACTGGTTCATATCACTAGATCTGAAAGATGCATACTTTCAGATCCAGATAAATCCCCTTCACAGGCCATTCTTACGTTTCGCCTCGAAGGCCAGGTTTATCAATACACCGCCCTACCGTTCGGCCTATCCCTAGCACCCCGTACGTTCACGAAGTGCATGGACACGGCGCTCGCCCCCCTGCGGAGTCAGGGGCTGCGAATACTGAACTACTTGGACGACTGACTGATTTTGGCACAATCTCAGAGAGAGTTACTGTCTCATCGTACAGTTCTCCTCGACCATCTGAAAGTTTTGGGCCTCTCTGTCAACTGGACAAAGAGCGTACTACAACCCAGTCAGACTATCTCCTTCTTGGGTATAGAGCTGGACTCGGTCACGATGACGGCGGGTCTGTCAACGCAGCGCGCGCACCGTGTGCAGCGTTTCGCCGCATCTTTTCAGATGAACAGACTCACGCCTTTGAAAACATTTCAGAGAGCGTTGGGCTGTATGGCCTCAGCCTCCGCGGTGCTCCAGCTGGGGTTACTGCGCATGCGCCCGCTTCAGCTTTGGTTGAGGAGCCGTGTGTCTCACCGAGCGTGGACCACGGGCCACCAGCTGATAAAAGTAACGCAGACCTGTATCACAGCTCTGCAGCCATGGTCAGTGGTAGAATGGTTTCAGCGGGGCGTTTCCATGGGGACAGTTTCACGCCGAAAAGTCATCTCGACAGACGCCTCCAACAGGGGTTGGGGAGCGGGCTGCGAGGGCTCACCGGCCTTCGGCCCCGGTCAGCTCAAGAGAGCCTCCTACACATAAACTGTTTGGAGAGGTTGGCGGTCGAGAACGCGCTCATGCGCTTTCTCCCGCGCATTCAGGGCCACCACGTGCTGATCCGTTCGGACAATATAGCCGTGGTCTCTTATATAAACCGTCGGGGCGGAGTCAGATCCAGGAATCTTTTCCAGCTGACAGAACGCATCTTAGTTTGGTCTCAGTGTCGCCTGCTCTCGCTCAGGGCGACGCACGTGCCGGGACATCTGAACGACGGTCCAGACAGCCTGTCCAGGAACCCCATTCCCCCCGGGGAATGGTCCCTGCATCCTCTTACAGTCCAGAAACTGTGGCGTCTATTCGGCAGAGCAGAGGTGGACCTCTTTGCCTCGGCGGAGTACACCCACTGCCCAATATTTTTCTCAAGGAGCGAGGACGCGCTAGCCCAAACCTGGCCCAGCCGCCCGCTTTATGCCTTCCCTCCGGTCTCTCTGTTACCACAGGTGCTTCAGAGAATCAGAGAAGTGCAGCACTCGGTGCTCCTCATAGCCCCGCACTGGGAGGGTCAGACTTGGTTTCCGGAGCTCACGCAGCTGTCACAGACAGCGCCGTGGCCCATTCCAGTCAGAGCAGATCTCCTCTCCCAAGCTCGCGGCTCGATCTGGCATCCCACCCAGAGCGCTGGGCGCTTCACGCGTGGGTGATCAACAACTACCCGTTGCTTTGCCAGAGGGAATGTTAAACACGATCATACAGGCTAGAGCGGCTTCTACCAGAAGGCTCTATGCGTCAAAATGGTCTGTGTTCTCGAAGTGGTGCACAGATAGGGGTCTGGACCCGCGGTTATGCGAGGTTCCCTCCTTACTAAATTTTCTCCAAGAGATGCTGGACAAGGGCAGATCCCCGTCCACTCTTAAGGTATATGTGGCAGCCGTCGCGGCGTTTGCTGAACCCCGACGCGGCCAGTCACTGGGCAAAGACGGGCTGGTAGTCCGCTTCCTCAGGGGAGCTAGAAGGATGAATCCCCCGCGCCCCCCTTCGGTGCCGATTTGGGACCTTTCCATAGTTCTTGATGCTATGAAAGCTCCCCCATTCGAACCGCTAAGCACCGTGGACCTAAAGTACCTGTCGCTAAAGACCGTTTTTTTACTCGCGCTCGCGTCAGTAAAACGGGTGGGAGACCTGCACGCGCTGTCGACCAGCGCGTCCTGTCTTGAGTTTGGACCTAATGACTCATTAGTCGTTCTCAAACCTAGGCATGGCTATGTTCCCAAGGCGTTTGGCACCCCGTTCAGGGCACAAGTTATATCCCTATCGGCTCTGCCTGCTTCCGATAGCGAATCAGATTCTAATCTCCTATGCCCGGTCAGGGCTCTGAGATTATATGTCACTCGCACAGCTCCGATCAGACGATCCGAGCAGCTTTTTGTTTCGTTCGGCGGGCGCACCAGGGGGTTGGCCGCCTCGAAACAGTCCCTACCCAGATGGATTGTTGATGCCATTGCAGCAGCATACGCATCGAAAGACCTGCCATGCCCTTTGGGCATCAGGGCTCATTCCACTAGAGGCATGGCCTCATCGTGGGCATGGTCCAGTGGGATTTCCATTCACGACATTTGCGTGGCAGCGGGATGGGCTTCCCCCTCCACCTTTGTCAGATTTTACAATCTGGAAGTACCCGCTTTGCAGGCTAAACTACTAGCAGTCTAGTATGTTTCAGCTCTTCTGGTTGAGCTGCACTATAGGGGGTTAATTCACACAGACCGAGTTCGCTCTGTCCCTCTCTTTTATGTGCTTATGTACTACACAATAACCGGCCCGCTCCGATGGCCGTTTGTCACAGATACATATATTCATTCCCACTTTCGGTGTTCCCCGGGATGCCCCGCGGGACTAATAGTGGATGCTTAGCACGCACGGCGTTGACAATGGGTTCCCGTAGCGTAAGCTAGCTTACGCAATACGAGAGAACCTCTCGTAAGAGAACGAATCGGTTACCTAACGTAACCTCGGTTCTCTCTAGATGAGGGAACGAGTATTGCGTTCCTGGCCGTGCTTGTGCTACTGGCGATGTTCGCTTCAGAATTGAAAAAAACCAGATTTTATTCAGCCTATTCGGGGTATTTATAGCCTCGTCCACGCCCGCTTCGGGGGCGGTGACGTAGGGAGAGCGAGTCAGACTCTCATTGGTCGCGGGTTCATCCGCGCTCCCTCATAGGCTTAAGCAGTTCTCCGTGAGCGAACCAATGAGCGGCTAGCTAGCCTTCTCATGGTCTGCTGCAGCTGAACTGCGTTGACAATGGATACAAAATTATAGGATAATTTTTGGCTTCAATTTCTCAGAAAGATGGAATCTTTCCCGTAGCGTAAGCTAGCTTACGCAATACTCGTTCCCTCATCTAGAGAGAACCGAGGTTACGTTAGGTAACCGATTCGTTTTATTAATAATAATATTATATTAAGGCTCGTGACTAAAAAAACAAATCCTCTGTTTTTAATATTAGAAAATATAGATATGTTGTATTAAGGGGTGGAAAAATATTGTGACAACACTAAAGAAACCAAATTTGGCATTTTGCTCAAGAGAAAGAAAAGTAATTTAGATTAGAGCACCCAATAGCATTTGTAAACGGATTATAATTCTTTCAAGAAAAAAAAAAGTTTTTTACGTATCATGCTGCATAGAAAGATTTGGAAGTCAGATCCTCGTTTGTTGCTTAATTTCCTTTATTATCTCAATAAAAGCCAAGGATCCACCGTCTCCTTTGTCTCAAAGTTGAGGGTTTATATAATTTCCGCTCTGGTTTTAGCCGGTCAGGGTCAATGAGCATTCGTGGTCAGACAGCAGGAAGGACAAAGTCCATTTGAAAGACATTTGCACCTCAATGACATGGAGCCAAAGTTCCCTCTATAGAAGCTTTAGTGATGTCCACTAACTACTTGAATTTGACATGTTCAGCCCTGTGTAACATGACCAAAGCCCACTGAGCGATGGCTCAGCCATTCTACTCCCAATGTTATGAGTTTGCTCATTCAAACGTAATATTCAAATGTCTTCAAACTTCAATCAACTACTCACTTATTTGCCATTTGAAGCGCTTCACCAAAAAACTGCCATAACATGTATTTGACTTGTCTAATAATAGTCTGGACATGTCAAAACGTTTTTGCTTTTTCGTATGCATTGACTTTATGGACTAATTCTGAGTCATCCAGTGTTTTTTATTGTTTGTTTTGGCTTTAGAGAAACAGCCTGTGGACTGTCATTTGTGTCTTTCCTGCGGCGATGCGTAAACTGGCTGTTGGGCTGGTTTTTTATGTATAGTTTATGATCAGCGTGGTCCTTTTTTTTTAACATCTGTATTATGCTGTGCGAAACCCAGGCATAGGTGTGTGAACTTCCTGTGCATGAACCGGTGCTTTTAAAAGTGAATGGGTCTCCTGCTCTCCTGATTAAATGACGTGGGTCAGGAACGGAGGCAGTAAATAATATATTAAAGAGAATGCTCAATTTCATCACCATGGCAACCTCTCCAGCAGTGCCATAATCGCTATAATCTCCCTCTGAGGCTTATCAGTCATTCTGGTCAGTCACCACAAGGGTCGCTTTTCAATTCCTTTCAGGTAGATAGGTAGCCAACTCTGAACTCCAGCGAACAGGCCCCACGTCGACACACAATGGAAGCCTTTCAGAGCCCTACCTTATCAGTTGCACTGCTGTACACGACTCCACAGATCTGCTTGGTGCAACTGGTGGGAGAGCCTTTTAATCAGGGCTCAAATACACCTCCCATTTAACCTTGTCGAGCTCTGTTACCGTGTAAATGTTTTTATACATACAAGGTGCTTTTGTACCACCGAGATTCGTTGCGGAAAACCGATACATGTGTTTTTAATTACACATGATTTTGTACAATGTCGGGGCAAAGAGGTTTAGATAATGCATCTTATTACACTGCATTAAAGACATGCCGTTAGTGGTTTAATTCCTTTATCCAGTGATTCTCAACTAGTAATTTGCAGTTAATCTGCAATAGTAAAATAAAAATAATAAAATCACTAACCGTATAATTGTGCACAGTTAGGATAGCAAAATAAAAAGCTTTATTAACTTTCAAAATGGAGGACATTCCTGTGTTGTTTTGTACAAAATAGCTTGTAGTGTATTGAGTCGCCGCTTGGTTTAAAACACCAAATCCCAATATGAAATCTGAATCCTGAGGTAAAACCAGTATAGAAACACTGCTATAGCACTGGTGGAAACACTTTACTTAAAGCCTTTTTTTAAGCATTTTTAATGCATTAATTATGCTTTGTAATGCAACTTATAATGCATTGTATGATAAATAACTGTAACCACAGTTAAAATACATTATAATACTAGCCTATATAAAATTATTATGCACTAAAATACATGACAAACAACCAATTGCCATTGTAACCAGGAATCTCTAAATAGTATAATACAATTTCTTGGTTACACTTATTTATGAAAAGATTTATGGCATTATATAGCATACATTATGAATATGTTTATAATGCATTATACATAGAGGCTTTAAGTAAAGTGTTAGCCACTGGAAGTACAGGGATGATCAGAAAAGTGAGGGTGACACAATATAAAACTTACCATATTTGCTCATGATTATTTATTGACACATGTACTGATAGTGCAGTGCTAAATGATTTGACAAAAGGTGAACACGGGTAAACATATGCTAGCTAGATCCTAGTCTTAGTACTGCTTAAATTACATGGTTTGTTTGTTCAGTTAACTACAGATGCAACCAGGTTACAGAGGCTTTGGTTTGGTCTTAAGTTCCCCCAAACGTAAGACCCATGGGTCTGTAGCCAAGTAAAATAAACCTGTTTAAAACATAATGCTTGTTAATAAAAAAAAAAAAGGTGGGTACTTAGAAATGTATAAAAGTATGAACATGTTTATATGCTAGCTACATCCACCGTAAGCACAGCTAGTAGTCCTAGGCGTCCTTACCGGAAACACCCGGATCAGCTTTCGTCGCTCTGCTTCCCAATTCCCATGATCCTACTCTAATTCCGTCATCACCTTTGGGGTGACATTGACCCATTCTGTGAGCAACAGCCAGGCAAAAATGCTAATTTGACGAGGACAGCGGACGGTCTCTTCGGAGCCATAATATTTTAATCTCCCCAACGTGGCAAATCAATCGGAAAGTGACCATCTGCCAGGATATGAGTGTCACTGCAAAGGGGTAATGAACAGAGCGCGAGTGATAAAGATCACCATCATCGGTCTGCTGTAAGCTCCCTTGTACCGACCGCCGAGGAGCCAGATGACAAACAGATGAGTCATGTCACCATGTCACCTAATAAAGAAATATTACCAGACTCAAGAAAACAGCCCACGGAAGAGTCCCTTATGCTCTGCGATTTCCGTGTATGATAATAGAATGCAGCGGTTTCGGTATTTGCAAGAAGGTTGAGGTGTGATCTAAACTGCTTTCGTAGTCTTCAGGGAACAGCCACTGGGCCGACAGCAAAGAGTTTTAATATGGTTATTCAAGCTTGACACGGCAATGCTGTCCCACCGAGAACTGAAAAGATTCCGGACCTCATCATGCTTGCCAAGCCCTGTTAATGTAGTTTGAACTGTGCTTTGTCCTGTCAATGGCTACAGCTGTTTGTAAATGAGCTCGCAGTTTCAAAGCTGGCCACTATTATTACACACTTGCGGTTGACGACGTTGCTTACTGGGGGAGTTTTAAAGGAGGAAAGGGACCCATAATACCCCGAATCAGCTTGCAGCCACTGGAGACGCAGCTTGATACCTGCAATTTTTTGTTGCTTTCTTGCTCCCTGCTAGCCAAATACTAGAGAAATCTATGGAAGGCAAAGACGCCAATGAGGAGACGACTCTTCCTCCCACAGAGCGGTTTCCATAATCCCGCAATATCCTTTATAAGGGCATGTTGTCTTTAGAAGTCAGGTCTCACCAGAGGGAGAACAACAGGGCAATGCAAATATCCTCAACAGGGGAGTCGCTCTCAGGCTGAATGAGATTTGTGTGGGGAACAAAAAAATGTTTTTATTGAAGCTCGGTAAGCTACGATAAGGATTCAACCCTCAGCGTGGGTCCGAGCAAACATCTTCGGTATTCTGTGGCCAAATCTTAGCATTACAACTTTATTAACTAGGCAAATGCCTACAGTGGAAACTGAAGCCTGGTATTAATCCAGATATTGAGTTTCAATGAGATTGCGTACAACACCCCCACACTTACTGACCAATTCTGTTGTCCTGACCCAATATTGGGTCAATAAAAAAAAAATAATTGCAGTATCAGTAGTTTAGCAAAAAAGCGTTAAACATGTTTGTGAGCTACCAGCTCCTAGGCTCATTGGTATTCAACACCACTATTTGCCCCAATTCATCTGCATCCTTCTCTTCCATGGCAACAGCAGGCAGGCTATCAGGAGGTTCTTTGATATAGGTACATGCTGCAAAAACAACAACAAAAAAACCCACTATGTCATTTAGTTTGGGGTAGGACTATAAAACACATCCTGCTGGTTCTCGCATTGTTAAGAGACATTTTTGTAAAACTGGCTTCAAGCTTGTTATCATTTGCATGAGGTCCAGCCCGTCCCCATTTTTTTTACGTAACTTTTTAAAATTAGTTTTACAGACTATTGCATGGTGTGACGCTATGTTTTGGCCTATCTATAAATTAATTATTATGTATTTAATTTAAATGAGCATGTTTCTATATTTTTTTATTGTGAAAAAAAAGCCCACTCACATTACTAGTCAGTTGTTTTAAACTGTTTACAAATTATGCATATTTTCCCCCGAAAACCATTTGAAAGCAACATGAATCAAACAAGTCTACATTTCTAGGATATCAGCATGCAATGTAAACAAGATTTTAAAAAGATTTGTCAATATTTTCATAAAAAATTCCAAGCAACTTAGTCAAGTGCACTTAGTAAATTTTAACCATTAAAGACATTCGCTTTAGATTACAGCCCGGAAAGTACTGCATAATTAAATTGATTTTACAGTGTAACCTTCGGTAATTATAGTGTACCTATAACGTACTTACAATATAAGTATAAGGGAACAATATTTTAGGTTTGGGGAATAAAGGGGTAACAACCAGGATAATTAAAACCTGATTTATACTGTAAGTATTATAGAACTAAGGGGTACTTATTCTATTAATATGATATAGCAATCTTACATTTGGGAGCGATTTAGCGAGAACATACACTGCGTCCCTTTTTAAAATAATGGTGAACCAGTACATACTATAGCCTTTTTAAAAATTACAGGGTACATGCATTTATAAAGTAATATTTTTAACAAAAATGCACTGAAAACGAAAACTATTGCAACTTTTGCTTAAATATTGGGGAAAGATACACTTGTTTCATGTAGTGGTGCTTGTTACCCCCCCTTGTTCCATGTAGTTATTGCGGGCTGACATTAAAGTGGTGCTTGTTACCCTCTTGTTCCATGTAGTTACAGGGTAAGTACAATAAAAATTGCTCCCAAATGTAAGATTGTTATATCATAATATAAGTACCCCTTAGTTCTATAATACTTACAGTATAAATATATATTTTTTTAATCTCCTGGTTGTTACCCCTTTAATCCCCAAACTTACTATATTGTTCCCTTATACTTACATGAAAGTATTTTATAGCTACACTATAATTACAGAAAGTTACACTGTAAATTCCTCTTAATTACACAGTACTTTCCAGGCTGTAATCTAAACCGTTACCAAAACATTTTATATATAAAGAAATGTATAGTGCTTACATGAGACTCATATTAGTAGCCACATTTATTTTACATGGAGCGGGTCACCTTATGGAGACCAATATGTTTAGATCACATGGCCAGTCAATAACTATACACTTTATCTCGGTCACTTTCACTGGATGACTGAGGATAAGCGTTTTTTTTTTTTTTTTAAATATATTTATTTTTTAATAATAATAGCAACTGAACACATTTGCTTTTGCATGTTTTTAATTATTCCAAAGACCTTAGTAATATAAATAATGTACATATCAAACAGGCATCAAATATTCTTGAAACTATGTGGTTTTACAATGAGAAAAAAAAATAGTTATTATCACATTTTAATGACTAAGTCCAGCTATTAGATAAGAAGCCATCCATATTTCTGAGGTCTTTGTGTTTTTCAGTGCTGTTAAGTGGCACAAGTGAGACCATCAACCTCCACACTGACTCACACATGTAAATCAACCTTTACACTTAATTAAGCACAATGGGCCGTATCAAGGTCATGAATTCTTCCTTTATAGTCGTCTATTGACGAAGCATCAACTGCACCGCCGGCGTCTGGCTTCCACACCCTGCTTCATATCTGAAAACCCTCGAGGGGACACTAAAAATGCAAGGACAACCTCGAATAAAAAGGCCTATATGACACTTGTGCTGTATGGTTTTAAGTTCACAAGCTATGGGTATTCATTAGCAAGATATACGGTGAGATAATTCCACCCCGGAATCTATCGGCTTCTCTTAAATTGCTCACACTGACAGAAATTAGTGCTTATATGCCTTGTTCGAATTCTCATTTAACTACACCAGAAGAGAAAGACCCAGGGCAAAGAGTTTGCTGACATTTACAGAGACATGTTGGAATATTCTATTTTTGGGTAACACGCAGTTAATGGTCCATGACAATCTGATATCCTAATAAACCTTTTCCATTCAATCAAACAAGATTGCAATTCACACTATACTGTATTAAAGACTAGACTAAGTCCTCACCCTGCAAAGTATAACTGAAAATCAAATTGAAAACTGAGTTACCACATCCATGGTGGCTTACAGATCCCTTATGAAATAGAATGTAGTAAAGTTCGGAAAACCATACACATGGGGGGGGGGGGGGGGGTGATGCAAAGTGATGCTTCACTTTGCTAAGTGAAGCATCACTATTAATATAAACAGTTTGGAATTAGAACAAACCTTTGCGTACAATATCCAATAGACTAACATAAAATAAGAGTTTAAAATAAAAGTCAGGATAGGCTCTTGATTTGTGACAGTAACTACCTAACAACCACCCAGAACATGCTTGGAACGGCAAAGACGTGTAAAAAAAACACCCCGAAGACTTTAGCAACCACATTGCGACTCTCTGGCATCAACCCACAACACCCTAAAATCATAGAGGCTTTTGCAGTGCTCTAGCTATATTATTCTTCAATAAAATGTGTTTTTTTTTTAAGTAATGTGTTTTATTATGTAAAACGAATCGGTTACCTAACGTAACCTCGGTTCTCTCTAGATGAGGGAACGAGTATTGCGTAAGCTAGCTTACGCTACGGGAAAGATTCCATCTTTCTGAGAAATTGAAGCCAAAAATTATCCTATAATTTTGTATCCATTGTCAACGCAGTTCAGCTGCAGCAGACCATGAGAAGGCTAGCTAGCCGCTCATTGGTTCGCTCACGGAGAAACTGCTTAAGCCTATGAGGGAGCGCGGATGAACCCGCGACCAATGAGAGTCTGACTCGCTCTCCCTACGTCACCGCCCCCGAAGCGGGCGTGGACGAGGCTATAAATACCCCGAATAGGCTGAATAAAATCTGGTTTTTTCAATTCTGAAGCGAACATCGCCAGTAGCACAAGCACGGCCAGGAACGCAATACTCGTTCCCTCATCTAGAGAGAACCGAGGTTACGTTAGGTAACCGATTCGTTCTCTTACGAGAGGTTCTCTCGTATTGCGTAAGCTAGCTTACGCTACGGGAACCCATTGTCAACGCCGTGCGTGCTAAGCATCCACTATTAGTCCCGCGGGGCATCCCGGGGAACACCGAAAGTGGGAATGAATATATGTATCTGTGACAAACGGCCATCGGAGCGGGCCGGTTATTGTGTAGTACATAAGCACATAAAAGAGAGGGACAGAGCGAACTCGGTCTGTGTGAATTAACCCCCTATAGTGCAGCTCAACCAGAAGAGCTGAAACATACTAGACTGCTAGTAGTTTAGCCTGCAAAGCGGGTACTTCCAGATTGTAAAATCTGACAAAGGTGGAGGGGGAAGCCCATCCCGCTGCCACGCAAATGTCGTGAATGGAAATCCCACTGGACCATGCCCACGATGAGGCCATGCCTCTAGTGGAATGAGCCCTGATGCCCAAAGGGCATGGCAGGTCTTTCGATGCGTATGCTGCTGCAATGGCATCAACAATCCATCTGGGTAGGGACTGTTTCGAGGCGGCCAACCCCCTGGTGCGCCCGCCGAACGAAACAAAAAGCTGCTCGGATCGTCTGATCGGAGCTGTGCGAGTGACATATAATCTCAGAGCCCTGACCGGGCATAGGAGATTAGAATCTGATTCGCTATCGGAAGCAGGCAGAGCCGATAGGGATATAACTTGTGCCCTGAACGGGGTGCCAAACGCCTTGGGAACATAGCCATGCCTAGGTTTGAGAACGACTAATGAGTCATTAGGTCCAAACTCAAGACAGGACGCGCTGGTCGACAGCGCGTGCAGGTCTCCCACCCGTTTTACTGACGCGAGCGCGAGTAAAAAAACGGTCTTTAGCGACAGGTACTTTAGGTCCACGGTGCTTAGCGGTTCGAATGGGGGAGCTTTCATAGCATCAAGAACTATGGAAAGGTCCCAAATCGGCACCGAAGGGGGGCGCGGGGGATTCATCCTTCTAGCTCCCCTGAGGAAGCGGACTACCAGCCCGTCTTTGCCCAGTGACTGGCCGCGTCGGGGTTCAGCAAACGCCGCGACGGCTGCCACATATACCTTAAGAGTGGACGGGGATCTGCCCTTGTCCAGCATCTCTTGGAGAAAATTTAGTAAGGAGGGAACCTCGCATAACCGCGGGTCCAGACCCCTATCTGTGCACCACTTCGAGAACACAGACCATTTTGACGCATAGAGCCTTCTGGTAGAAGCCGCTCTAGCCTGTATGATCGTGTTTAACATTCCCTCTGGCAAAGCAACGGGTAGTTGTTGATCACCCACGCGTGAAGCGCCCAGCGCTCTGGGTGGGGATGCCAGATCGAGCCGCGAGCTTGGGAGAGGAGATCTGCTCTGACTGGAATGGGCCACGGCGCTGTCTGTGACAGCTGCGTGAGCTCCGGAAACCAAGTCTGACCCTCCCAGTGCGGGGCTATGAGGAGCACCGAGTGCTGCACTTCTCTGATTCTCTGAAGCACCTGTGGTAACAGAGAGACCGGAGGGAAGGCATAAAGCGGGCGGCTGGGCCAGGTTTGGGCTAGCGCGTCCTCGCTCCTTGAGAAAAATATTGGGCAGTGGGTGTACTCCGCCGAGGCAAAGAGGTCCACCTCTGCTCTGCCGAATAGACGCCACAGTTTCTGGACTGTAAGAGGATGCAGGGACCATTCCCCGGGGGAATGGGGTTCCTGGACAGGCTGTCTGGACCGTCGTTCAGATGTCCCGGCACGTGCGTCGCCCTGAGCGAGAGCAGGCGACACTGAGACCAAACTAAGATGCGTTCTGTCAGCTGGAAAAGATTCCTGGATCTGACTCCGCCCCGACGGTTTATATAAGAGACCACGGCTATATTGTCCGAACGGATCAGCACGTGGTGGCCCTGAATGCGCGGGAGAAAGCGCATGAGCGCGTTCTCGACCGCCAACCTCTCCAAACAGTTTATGTGTAGGAGGCTCTCTTGAGCTGACCGGGGCCGAAGGCCGGTGAGCCCTCGCAGCCCGCTCCCCAACCCCTGTTGGAGGCGTCTGTCGAGATGACTTTTCGGCGTGAAACTGTCCCCATGGAAACGCCCCGCTGAAACCATTCTACCACTGACCATGGCTGCAGAGCTGTGATACAGGTCTGCGTTACTTTTATCAGCTGGTGGCCCGTGGTCCACGCTCGGTGAGACACACGGCTCCTCAACCAAAGCTGAAGCGGGCGCATGCGCAGTAACCCCAGCTGGAGCACCGCGGAGGCTGAGGCCATACAGCCCAACGCTCTCTGAAATGTTTTCAAAGGCGTGAGTCTGTTCATCTGAAAAGATGCGGCGAAACGCTGCACACGGTGCGCGCGCTGCGTTGACAGACCCGCCGTCATCGTGACCGAGTCCAGCTCTATACCCAAGAAGGAGATAGTCTGACTGGGTTGTAGTACGCTCTTTGTCCAGTTGACAGAGAGGCCCAAAACTTTCAGATGGTCGAGGAGAACTGTACGATGAGACAGTAACTCTCTCTGAGATTGTGCCAAAATCAGTCAGTCGTCCAAGTAGTTCAGTATTCGCAGCCCCTGACTCCGCAGGGGGGCGAGCGCCGTGTCCATGCACTTCGTGAACGTACGGGGTGCTAGGGATAGGCCGAACGGTAGGGCGGTGTATTGATAAACCTGGCCTTCGAGGCGAAACGTAAGAATGGCCTGTGAAGGGGATTTATCTGGATCTGAAAGTATGCATCTTTCAGATCTAGTGATATGAACCAGTCCCCCTGGCGCACGTGCGCGAGGAGTTTTCTGATAGTGAGCATTTTGAACGGTCTCTTCATGAGAACTTTGTTCAGCGATCTGAGGTCTAATATTGGTCTGAGACCGCCGTCTTTCTTGGGGACAAGAAAATAACGGCCGTAAAACCCCGACTCGCTCATAGCCAGAGGCACCCTCTCTATAGCCTTTTTGCACAACAGAATTGCTATCTCTGAACGGAGCAGCGCGTCACTGCTTCTGGGTTCACAGTAGTTTCTAGCCGCGCTCGGAAGCGAGGAGGGCGGCGGCAAAACTGTAAGCGATAGCCTAGCTTTATTGTGTTTAACACCCACTGCTTCCCACGCTTTGAAGCGTGACGCTAGGGGGTGAATGGCTACATGGTCCCCGTCGCTGCACTTCGCGGGCTGCGTGAGCGCGCTGATAGTGTTTACAACAGCGGGACGTACACTCGGAGGGGAGTTTATGGGCCCTGTAACAGAGTGAACAGAAGTAAGACGCGCACAGGGCTTGTGGGCGCGCTTATACACTCTGAGACTCGAGCGGGCTTGGCCCGCATTATGAGAGTGGACTCTGTGTGAGACAGGGGAACTGGAGTGTCTTTGTGTATGAGTGAACACAGTGTTGTGGGCACATTCTCTACACAAGTTTATGGACCGTGTAACAGAGGTGGGACGCGCGCACGGGTTCGTGGGCGCGCTTATGTACTCTGAAACTCGAGCGGGTTGGGACCGCTTTATGAGAGTGGACCCTGTGTGAGACACGGGAACAGGAGTGTCTTTGTGTATGAGTGAACACAGTGTTGTGGGCACATTTTCTACACAAGAGGCTTTTACTCTCTTTTGAGATTTCTCTGGGACGCCGTAAACACGGCGTTTTGTGTATGAGTGAACACAGTGTTGTGGGCACATTTTCTACACAAGAGGCTTTTACGCTCTTTTTGAGATTTCTCTGGGACGCCGTAAACACGGCGTTTTGTGTATGAGTGAACACAGTGTTGTGGGCACATTTTCTACACAAGAGGCTTTTACGCTCTTTTTGAGATTTCTCTGGGACGCCGTAAACACGGCGTTTGTGCTCATGCAAGCGGGAAGGGATACCGGCTTGGTAATGGCGGGGTACACTGCTGTAGTAGCCGCGTGAGCGGGGACTAACAGAGGGCGAAACTTTGACGGCGATCCGGCCGCGGCGGGAGAGCGCCGTCTTTTTCTCAACCACGCTAGGCAGACTTCGAGTAATCAGTTTTCAGCGCGATCCTCTGCCGAGGCCCCCGGGGAGGCGGCGGTCTGTGGCGGCTGTCAGAGCGAGCGAGGGCGGCCGCCCTGGTGTCGCTGAGAAGTCTGACTGTGTTTAGCTAGGCGCTAGGGTGGGGCTCGTGCAGGAGGCTGGTCACGTGAGCGGCCTGCAGAGGAGCTAGCGCGACGAGGCAGAACAAAATTCGCAGGAAATCCTCAATCCGCGACTGAAGGGGGATTTTTTTTTTTTTTTTTTTTTTCCCCGCTCTCGTCCCATTCACGAAGTAGCTCACTCTGTAGTAGACATGGGGTGCAGAAGCTGCTTGGCCGGCGGCTGAAAGCTTGAAGTCGGACTGCAGGCTTTAGCGGGTAGCACAGGTGATGAGCGCCATCTCGCGGAGGGCGGCATAGACGTGCGGCGACCAGGTCCTCTACAGGGAAAATGGAGATAAAGCCCTTCTCTGCGGCTCCGTCCACAACGCGACGCGGGGTGGAAGAGTCAGAGCGAGTTCTAGCAGAGAGCGGGGCGTTCCAGGACTTCGTGAGTTCTGCGTGCAGATCAGGCAGAAAGGGCGCAGCCCGTTTAGCGGCGGGAGTCGAACGCTGGTGGAAGTAGCTGCGCGGGTCCCGGTTGATTCTCGGGCCGAGGAGGCGTGAGAATCGGACCAATCCTCACCGTCTGAAGCGAGAAGCGAACATGTCTCCTTGGTGTCCGCGGCGTCAACGGAGGCAACAGAGCGGCCACTCGGCGGCAGCTGTATGTCCGGAAGCGGCGGAGATGGAGAGCGGGAGCGAGAGGCTCCGGCGGGATGAACGCTTCCGGCTGGGGGTCCGGCGGCCTCTGAGAGCGGCGTATCTTTCTCCGCGGCGAAGTCAGAGGCGGCACGGACGCATCTTAGTGGCCGAAGTCGAGCCCACGGGGTCAACAATGGCATAGTTTCGCAGAGCTCGCAGCCGCCACAGCGGGGGCGAGATCGGCGTGCTCCAATCCGAGGCAGAGAGCGCAGAAGAGGTGGCGGTCCCCAGCCTCGAGGGGAGCGCGGCAAAAGCCGCCAGAAAATATTACGAGACATCTTGAAAAAGACGCTCGCTCTTTTAGATACAACAATATATAGGAAGCATTTTAGTATAAAGGATACAATCCGTCGGATGGCGCTAGCTCACAGGACGGCTGAAGGTGGCGAAGACGGCCGGCTTCCTCAGTCTCCCAAACGCTCGCTAGAAGGTGCCTTTTCAAACGACGGCGGCTTCTCTCTCAGGATCAGCAGATGCAGGTGCGTCGCTGAAGGATGAAAAATCAGATTTTATTCAGCCTATTCGGGGTATTTATAGCCTCGTCCACGCCCGCTTCGGGGGCGGTGACGTAGGGAGAGCGAGTCAGACTCTCATTGGTCGCGGGTTCATCCGCGCTCCCTCATAGGCTTAAGCAGTTCTCCGTGAGCGAACCAATGAGCGGCTAGCTAGCCTTCTCATGGTCTGCTGCAGCTGAACTGCGTTGACAATGGATACAAAATTATAGGATAATTTTTGGCTTCAATTTCTCAGAAAGATGGAATCTTTCCCGTAGCGTAAGCTAGCTTACGCAATACGAGAGAACCTCTCGTAAGAGAACCTCTTTCTCTCAGAAATGTCAATTGCTTAGTAAATAAAAAAAGTGAACTCCAGTTAAGGCTTGAAGCTGTTTGCATGTAGTTTTAATACTCTTGACCTTGAGGTTCACAGAATGTGCTTTAGAAACAGACGACACCACCTCAGGTACAAAATAAAATGCCTCCAAAAGACTTTCAAGGCTAAATAAATGAATGCGAGAAAGAAATAGACAAAATATGTGCTGGATTGCTGTTCTGACCTATAATGTGTTGCTGTATGGATTTCTGACCTAAAATGCTATATTCAACATGCCAGTTTATTTGGCCCACTGTGTGTTTGTCACACTATGTGTTCATGGCTCATGATATATAATATTTGTTCATCTCCCCTGATACCATTACTTATTATTGCAGGAAAAACATCACACAAGTTAATGTCACTTCTGAGAGGACAATTTTCCGTGCTTTATACGTTTTATAAGAAAATGTAAAAAAATATTAAAGTCCCCCTGTGATGAAAATCCAGTTTTAAATGTTTTTTTACTTTTTTATATGTCTATGTGGTGTTTTTTTTATATGCTTTAAGACAAACCATGGGCAAATTCATAAGGCAACACAATTGGTGAGTATTTTCTCAAAAACACGGATTGAAATCCCTGGTGTTTCTGACGACACAAACTACCTTGTAACCAATCGCATCAACATGTGATCGTCAACGAGTGGATCTCTGAGCTGGTGTGACATGTAAGTGGAGGCGTGGCTAATTTGCATATTCATAAAGCCACATATATTAAATGAGGCAAGGGTGTAGAGTTACAGTCAAGCTAATTTGAGGCATGAATAATTTTTTGAAAGAAAAAAAAACGTTTAAATATGTCATTTTGGTGAACAAAGATGAGTTTTAAGGGATACAATTATTGACAACAAGGGGACTTTAAAAAAGCTATGGATATTAAATCTAAAATATATTATTATTACTATTATTATCACAATTTATATCAGGGTCGAATTCTCACTATTAACTACAACTTTTGCCTCAATAAACTCCTAATTACTGCTTATGAATAGTTATAGTTAACTAACTATTAATTATAATTTTAAGTTTAGGTATTGGGTCGAATTAAGGGATGTAGAAAAAGGTCATGCAGAATAAGGCATTAATATGTGCTCTATTAATACTAATAAACAGCCAATATCCTAGTAATAAGCATGCTAATAAGCAAATGGTTAATAGTAAGAATTGGACCCTAAACTAAAGTGTTACCAATATTACTATTACAGGCAACTAGACAAGTCATGGGAATTCACTGACATTGGAGATAAAGTTAATACTTTAATAAAACATAAGAACTCAACTGAGCTATAAAAGTAAAAAAAAAAAAAAAAAAATCCTCTGGGTTGATAAATAGTCTATCCGTCAAACTCAAGAACTCATGTTTGCAGTCTGAACGGTACAAGAAAGCACTTGAGCCTCTGTTTTACAAAGTTCATGGAATTGGTTTGGTCAACATTACTTTAAATGTATGAATGTGAGGTTCTTAACTTTTGGACCACTTTTTAGTAAAATCACATGCACCCAGACTCTTTAGCACATAACAGCCCCCGCTTTAGTCCGGCTGAAAGGATGAGTGTGTTTGAAAACGTGTCTGACGCTGTCTGAAAAATATCAGAATGTAGTCAGTCACTCTGCAGACTGCAGAGACGAGGCGCAGATGGCCCGGAATGCTTGAGATGCTACAGCAAAAAGAAAACTGACTGAACAAAAGACTGAACATGAACTATTTCCAATGTATTATAATATACACACAGTATGTATATACAATAGCATGGAATGCTGTGTAAACTTGGGAGTTTTTCCACATTAAAATGTCATATTCAATAATTATTATTTTAGGAACGGTTATAAATCATGCGGACATAAACCAGATTCAAGGTGTTTCTTTTAAAACATTCTTTCAAATACTGCAATGGGATTTAAGCACCAATTTTGAGCTTTACACTAAGTAAAACATAACTTTTTTAATCATTGGGAATGCTGGTAAAAACCTTGTATTGAAACCCACAGTCTTAAGTTGTCTCCTTCAGTGATTTTTATTTATTTTGTTTTTATCTGAAAGATAAACATGTTGCTCAGTCATTCAAAAGTGCTTAGGTAAAATTACAACATTACATGTGCAGTTCTCATAAATCGGAGGAATTTTGCATCCAAAATGCATATTATTGCGCAAAGACAATAAAAAGGACTTTCCTTTTCCATTTTGAAAATCTCATTTTAGAAATTCCTTTAAGAAATGTGTTTGTGTTAATAAACAATCTCAATTAATTAATATTAGAATTGGAGAACCATACCAATACTATTCAGTAATATATATTATACTATAAATGGTAATGGAGTTGACAGTTAGGTTTTACTCTTACAAAATATATGTATTTGTTCTAGTTGAGTTTTTACAATTATTTTTTTAATGATTATGCCTGTTTTTCATTTGCTTAATTTAATAGTCATGGTGGCAGCAGGGTTAATAATACGTGCACATGACACATTTATGTAAAGTGAATTACCATTGTGTATGAAATTCTATATAAAACAACCTTGCTTAAAACCTAAATGGTTAGTCAGCCATTTATTTTTAAATGTATTATTATTGTATTATTTACACATATGTTAATAATGAGAAACACAAAATGTACTAATTTTACTGAATGTCCCAAATACCAGCATCAACCTTTTGTAAAAGGCTCAATTCCAAGGCACAAAGTAAAACTTAACGACACCAGCTTTCCGACCTTTAGATTAATCTTGTTCTTGGAATGTTTTTTGTCTGGGTGTCTACCTCAAAGCATTTTTTAAACTACAACAGGATACAGTTCATTTAGTAGGACTAGCGAGAACAAACCTCCCTGTGAGTAACAGAATCTGCTGCACATTTTCAGCCATCGATCTTTGAGATGACATCACTGATACACTCTCTGCTGAAGAACGACTGAAACATCTGCTGTGACGGCCACACAAATGGAACTGTCCTAATTTATATAGCAAGAAACTGAGGATTGCTTAGCTAGTCTTTTAATACTCACAGCTATTCAAAAGCCAACTTTCTTGTTATATTTGTTGTTATATTAATAGTTCACCAATTGTTTTTTTTAATTTACTCCACTCACATCATTCTAAACTTTTATGACAAAAAAAATCTAGGCAGTTTTCCCCCCTCTTTTTATCTTAATAGTGTCTGCTCACTGTATGAAAAAAGAGCAGTGTGACCATAGTATACTAACCATCGTCTTTTTGTGTTCTACATAAGACAGAAAAGAGTACAACAGCTGGGTTCCAGAAGAAAACACTTTCATCATTCATTTTCTCCATAGGTTTTCTCCATCTCCGTGGTATTTGCTTCTGCTGAAGCCTTCAGCTTGCCTTATTTTAGCATATTTTTTAAATAATTGGGTAAAATAATTGTGAATTCCTGTTGAAAAACTACAAAACGTTAGCCTGGCTAACGCCAGACCCAATTCTCGTTAAAACTTGGGTCTGGGAACCACATGTACATTTTCTCGTATTTGAGGCGTGGTTTACGAAATGCCCAGCGCCGTTTATTGGGTGCTAAGAATGTTTATCAAATGCGCCTGTACGTAGCTCATAGCCGACATAGATGTCGTCATCGTCTTGCTGCTCCATCTCCGTTCTGTGATTGGTTCCCTAAATGAGGCGAAAATCTGGACCATGGTATCCATACTGCCTTTCAGCGTGAATAAAATCGCGCTGCGAGAAGGCAGCATGGGGAAACCCAGACTAACAAAACGTATAATGCTGTACAGAAAATTTCACCAATCAGAGTCGAAAAAAGAAATACATGCCAAAATAGCTGTTTAGCTCCGCCCACTTCCATTAAGATCTGCGAATGACGTAATCGAGTTGATCTCTCTACATTCTCAAAACACTTGTGTTTGTATATATATATATATATATAATATATATAATATTAGGGGTGGAACGGTACACATAAGTCACGGTTCGGTTCATACCTCAGTTCAGACGTCACGGTTCGGTACGATTTCGGTACAATGGAGTGAAAAGCAAAACAAAAATGCAGAAGGCATTTTTATAAATGTCTTAAGCCTTGTATTTTTTAAATAAGTTTTATTAATAAAGGCATAGAACCAGTTTATTTGTAGTGCACTGACAGGAGTTTTATATAATTAGTTTATTTATTAAATTATTAAAAAGATGAAAAGACCTTGAGATATGTTTGGTAATTGTACCTGAATGAATTTAAAATTAATTTGCTCTTTCAGATCAATATATTTGTTTTCCTTCATTTTTAGTTAACCCTAACTTTATTCTCATCTGAATTATAAATAATTGATTTCCGTATAAAATAATACTACCTTTAAAAACTTTTGTTAACATTTGTAGGTTACAGTTTGACACGAGTTTAGAGTGTGACAAAAGCACAATGTTGTGTTTTATTGCAAGTGTACACAAAAGTAAACAGTAAACACTTTGCAGTTTTAATGATGTCCTGTATGAAAAAATGACGGAGTATGTTTCCACTGTTGGATCGCGCACGAGAGATCTCTCTTGCACGCGCGCAAACACACACACACACACACACACACACACACACACACACACACACACACACACACACACTGACTGTTCATCGCGCCTCACTCTCGCACACTATGTCATATAAGTTTAGAATAACATGAAGGTGGGTTAATAGCAACATAATTGTATTTTTGGGGTGAATTATCCATGTCATCGTTAAAACAACTTCAGTTCCAGTAAGTAAAAGAGAGACTTGTTATCTAAAGTCAGTGTGGGAAAGACATAGTCAGTGTGATCAGCGTCACCACTCTACCGCCATCATGAATTTAGATCAACGATGATGATCAGAGATTCAGGAGTAAAACAGAAGAAAGGAGATGAGTAACAGTGATGCATCTTTTCATCTTTGTTTTCAAAGATCCGAGACTAGAACATCTCAGAGGCGAATCCACAACCCCATTTCTCTCCTTTATCCATCAGTCTGATCGAATCTTTCAGACTCGAAACAAAAGCAAGAGAAGTGAAACAAAGATGGTTATAATAGGGGCCTGTATCTCGTCACAATATCACCCCCTCAAGATCTCCTAAACAACCACATTACAGAGAAACAGCCCAAGGAGTGCCAGAGAGCCGAATCGTAAATATTCCACAGCACAATTCTGTTTAGATTTGATATGCGCTTTAACAAGAAGATAAGGTGTAAGGTCTGATTTCAGTGGGTCTGCTGTGACCTCCTGCTGCTGTACCCATCATTTCACCAACCAGCTTGACACCAAACAAGATAAGAGAGAGCCAGAGCCAGAGACACAACACACAGAGACGCATGTGGGCTACATCCATGAAAACCTGCAAACACTCAGGAACGTGTAATAAGAGATGGTCTTCATCACTGTCAATTTAAGCAATGCATAGTTGTCTTCTCAGCTGAAACTGTCCATGAAAGAGCAGGCATTTCCCTCTAATGCCATCAGTGTTGAGGAAGCAACTTTTGAAACTGCAGCTTGCCAAGCTGCAAATAATTTGAAGTCCTTCAATTTACAGTCAAGCTTCTCCTAAATAAGTAGTTAGCTACAACTAACAAAAGGTAACTCACTAAACTGAACCTGCTTATTATCTACCAGCATTTATTGACGAAATATATATTCACTGAAAAAAATCAGCAATTGTTGCTGATTTGCTGCTAATTTGTTAAGATAAAATTTTGACTTGAATAAAACTAGATCAATTAAATGTTATTACAGGAAGCACATTTTAATTGACCCGAAAAAAACAAATGCTGCAAGTTTTGGTTGTCTAAAAATGTAAGGTCTTCTGCATACATGCTTGAAAAGACATGTGTTGACTAATTTTATTTATGCAATGTTTATCTTGCACAAACATATGAGGATGATATATTTGGACTACTAAAATGTTCAGTACCAAACGGCAATTTTGAGAAACCTATACTTCAATAAGACTATAAGCTTGTTACTGCCACAGAATAAAATATTTTAAAAGATAATTGTGACTTTTAATCTCACAATTGCGAGTTTACATCTCACAATTCTGACACTTCCGAGATATAAACTTACAATTACAAGTTATAAAGTCAGAATTGCCAGATATAAAGTCACAATTGCGTGTTATGAAGTCAGAATTGTGAGATATAAACTGGCAAT
This sequence comes from Chrosomus eos, assembly GCA_036326025.1. Taxonomy (NCBI): domain Eukaryota; kingdom Metazoa; phylum Chordata; class Actinopteri; order Cypriniformes; family Leuciscidae; genus Chrosomus; species Chrosomus eos. The sequence continues at coordinate 26,849,246 of CM070839.1, forward strand.
TGTGACTTTCTTCTCGCAATTGCGAGTTTATATCTCACAATTCTGACTTTGTAACTCACAATTACGACTTTATATCACACAATTTTATTACTCAATTGTGAGTTTATATCACACAATTCTGACTTTTTTTTAAGCAATTGCAAGTTTATATCTGGCAAATCGAGTATGAATTGCCAGATGTGAACTCGCATTTGCGATAAAAAACAGAATTGGGAGATTAAAAGTTGTAATTACCTTTATTATGTTTTATTCTGTGGCGGAAACAAGCTTCCAAAGAAAACAGCTAGTAGTTTATACTACTGCCTATTTTAGTTAGGTGTTCCCCAACTGAATGCCACACGAAGAATTTCAGTCTGTTTAAAAAAGGCCTTCTTTATGTTAATCTGCTTTATGCAGGTGATTAGGGCTAAATGCAAAACAATGCAAATGAATTGATAACGTGAAGGAGTTTCAGTCACTTTCTCATTGGATTCATCCACACCCACAAGTCTATTATCCCGAAACCATGCTGCAAGCTCACTAACACTAACAGAGACCAATAACACACTTGTTTTGTATCATCCAGACCTTGCGGGAAGAACAGGAAACAAAGTAATATGTGACTGGCCCTGTTTGATTTTTGCATGACAAACACCAATCAGGAGGCAGCTGTGATGAGGCTTAATCCATTAAAACCAGCGTCTCCTCCCGGTTAAATCCTAATGAGGATTTAAAGAGCTCGGCTGCAGGGGGCCGTCGGACAACAGACACACCTTGCTGAGCAGTCTGCCCCCGACCCACTATTCTCCTTTCTTATCGTACAGATCAGGAGGAGGGCTGAAAGACGGTGAAGACGAATGCGGGCGTATTGACCCCCCGGCCGCTCGGCATTATGGGAAGTCTGATCCCTCAGTCTGATAGAAAACCCCTGGGTAAGAGGAAAAACAAAAAGCAGGAGACAAGAAGAAGAAAGACACAAAGAGAGCTGTGTAGTCTGAGGTATAAAACCGAAAACAAAGGAATCCGAGATCTGGATCCAAGATCTTAATAAAGAAGCTTAATACGGGCGAATTCAGATATATTGATATTGACGGAACGTCGATATGAACCAAAAGCCACAGGGCTGAGGCTGAGGGGAATTGGCTTTAGCCGCTCAAAAGATAATCAGTTTCGCTAGTTTAAATGTTTCCTTGCAAAGTGTAACTGCACAGATGGGATTTTGAGGCATGTGAAAGGCTTGTCCACACTTGTCCGTCTCTAAAGAGAATGGCGCTTTTTCACAGCAGGATCCACATAATTTAATCAGACCCTTCAGTAAGAAACAAATCTGTGACGAATCTTGCACTGGGTAGAATGAGTCGGTTGATGATTTCAAATTACATGATAAAAATTGTAGTTAAAATTGTAATCCATTATATTAAACATTTAATGTAATGTAATTTGACTACTATGACTTTTGACCAACTCATTGATTTGAATAGGATAATCTTGTACCGTATTGATATAAAATACGTTGTCGGCACCGATAGCCTCGTGGGCAGCGCACCGACATATAGCGCTGTTGTGCTTCGGGTGATCCGAGTTCGAATCCCAGCTTGTGGACCTTTCCCGATCTCACTTCCTGTCCACTCTATACTATCCTTTCACAATAAAGGCGTAAATCATCAAAAGAAAAAACATTAATTACATTACGTCAGGGTTTCTCTGGGGGATTGTGTGTTTAATGAAAAACCTGATTCAATTTTTTTTTTAAATAAAAGCAATAAAAAAAGATTAAAAAAAAAAAATACTTACTAAAAAATATGTTTACCTGCATGTCAAGTGACCATTAACCTACATCAGATAACAGTGAACTTAATTTCATTATTATTATTGGCTTAGTTGTATTATTGACCTATCTTATTGACTTAAATCTCAGGGGGTAATTCAAGTAAGTATATAAGGTCAAAGAGATTCAGATGAAAAAAATGGGAGAATCCCTATAATGAGACTAACATGTAATCATGTAATCAATAAAAACGTAAGTCTGGTTTTGACTATTTTAACACGTAATATAATCAAATTACAAGTACTTAATTTTTGGAAACTGATTCTGTAGTACAAATCACATGTAATCAGTTGCAACCCAGCAGTGTATTTATACCAGCCTAAACTGGTCTACAAGACTGGCTGAGCTGGTTAGGCTAGTCTATGTTGATGGATCAAGAAGTGTTTTGGGCATTTCTCAATGCTTGGGAACCAGCAAAAATCCCTTAGGCAGGATTATTTTTTTAAATTTTTTTGAGCAGGGTTACGTTACCAAAATGGATCTAGATCCCGGATCAAGAAAAATAATTAGAAAATAGCCAGGTCTATTATTTTTGTTTCACTTACATTCCCCAGAATAGACATAAAATCACAATACAAAACACATTTTTCCCTAAAATACTTGCTTGACACAACCCCGTCAATCAAAGAACCTGGAAAGATCAGCTCTAATTCTGTCTGTGTGTGAGTTCAGAGAGACCAACAGCCCAGAGACATGGAGAAAAGGACAGAAGATGAGAGAGAGACACGTGGGTGGGGGAAAGACCGGGAGAGTGAGACAGCTAGACAGCAACAGAAACAACTCAACAAACCTTTATATGAGCATTTCCACATAAAACAACAACAACAACCAGCCTTCATCTCATGATGCAACACACAACTTATATTTGTGGACTCACACAAGCACACACACAACATACAAAAATATATATATATATATATATAATATATATATAAGAATAGAATAGATAAGATCTGCCATTCTAGACGTCCCTGTGACATATTTTTACTGTTAATCAGCAGACATTCAACTGAGGTGTTTAAAGAGTCGAGATAGACAGCTCATTTCAGTCAGAGAGACAGATGGCTCATTTCTGCCAGAAAGACAGACGGCTCGTTTCAGACAGAAGACAGACAGCTCATTTCAGTCAGAGTTTGAAGGCAAGAGGGACAGCAGCTGTCCAAATAAGGGGCACATTTGAGGTGGAAAATCTGATTTTTAGGTTACACTTAAATAGGGATGAGTGTTAACCTTTGAAAGATGATTCAAATGTAACAAGGATTTGTAGAATTGTGGTGGGTGATACGAGCAAAATTCACAGTATAAGTAATTCCATGACACAGTTACTGTACATATATATTTTTGTACTTATGATTTTGTTTTTGTTATTTTGGATTTTTTATATATATATATATATTGGGAATATTTTAAAGATGAGATTATCTGATAATGATCTTTTTTAGAACTCAAAACGGAAATCATAGTAGTAGTAATAATAATAAAAATAATAACAATAATAAAAGGATGGTTTATAAAATTATGCAGTAAAGCAGGCAGATATACTGTGTTGGCACATTTCGAACATTATGCGGTGTATATCGTTCAGCTCTTGCTTATAGTGAGAGTTTTCATCTCAAACATTTCCATGTGCTTTGGAGACATGCAAATGACCTACAGCCCTGTATTTATGCATATCGTGTTTCGAATCCGGAAAAAAAAATCAATAGGGAAGACCTTTAAATATCTAAAAAGATTGACCAAATCTCCAATTCTGAGTTAAAAACCGCAGTTGAAATGGAGGCATCATAGGTCAAGATTCCAATTGGCTTCCACAAAAAAAGAACATCATGAAAGGAAACCATTCACTTGAAGAAAAACCGGGTTATATATTTGCCTAATAGAGGCAGGTGAAAGTTAGCTCTTCGTAAATCAAAAGTTCAATCTTTAATTCTATTTTGTCCAATAGGCTACAGCTGCCAAGAATGCTGTAAATTCTTAAATGTGTGATTTGCCTGTCTGGGAGTCACACAGAAGCTGTTCTGATATGAATTAAGATGGAAATGAAGTGTTTTTATGAATACAGGTGGGTGGCCACCGTTCGAGGCCATGGTTCCCTGCTATTCCTTCTGAATGAGCCCAAGGCAGCAGGACACGGACGGATATTATTCAGTCCTTTCCATAATTAAAAAAAAGAACGGCTCATATTACTCACAATCCTTACCGGCAAATTGTCTAGACATATGAAGCAAAGCTTTCTTTCAGAACTACTTAGCCCCATCGTGAAATAAGCCAGAGACAGTGTGTTCAAAGAAAACTGTAATTGCTGGTAAATAATGATGCTAATTTATCAGACAATAAACCTGCACCACATTACTGTACATGGATGAGTCAATATGAGTCCTGTTGTATTTTATAGGAAGTACTAAAAAAAAAGCCTTTACTCCGAAAATGCAGACACAAATGCCTGGCCAAAATGTCACTTTCATTTTTACAAAACTATGGCAGTGATAATGAAACAATACTTATTAATCATGTTCTGACACTGAAATTGAGATTGTGTAAAAGCGTCTGCATTCACATAATATGTGAATGAAGCAAAGATCTATCGGCTGAGGAAAGACAACGACAAAGAATTTTTTACATTATTAATATACAAGATAGTTGGTCATTCTCAGTGTTATTAAAGTATCATTATGCATATTATATAACATGTAGTTTCAATGTGTTTTCAGGCATTTAAAATCCATCCCATAATGTTATGACATTTCTTTCAGTTTTAAGGTTTATCATCAAATGACTGACTCTTGTAAAGCAGTAATTTCGCTATGATTATCAAATAAGCATTAGGAGCTCAGACTAATATAGCATTCAGGATATACAACCCTGATTAATTTCTATAAGAGCACAATGCCACATTTCATGGCATTCAATGGCAGACATACTATCAATAAAACGGCTCCACAATACTTCATCACTGCTTTACGTTTCAGCTTCATAAAATACCAGAAAATGTAGTTTGAGAAGATGCACGGAATACAAATGAGTTCCATCCGAACTTATAGACAGCGTTCGGCCCACGAAATGAAATCAGAAAGATGAGATCTGAAGTTTCTAGGATATACTCGAGAGAAACAGGGAGCAAACCCTCAAGCAATCAATCTTTCAAAGTTTCTGCACAAGCAGAAACTTCCAGCCATGGCTATGGCAGTAACCCATTTAATTCAATTATAAAAATGCATTAAAAAGATATTACGGCAGGGACAGAGTGTAATGAGGCGTGTTTACTTGAGGATATTGTTTATAATGAGCAGTTGTAGGGTTTAGGCCTATAGTTAGAACAGGACATGCGAGTAAACAGACGGAGATGAGATGAGGGAAAACTCAGAAACACTGTATGGTCTTTCTTTTAATTTAACCAAAAAGAAAAGGATGGCAAGCTCTGTGTTAATGCACACAGCTTCCCAAGAACCTCAGGCTATCTGTCTGGAAGGAAACAGTCATTATTTATCTGAGCTATCAGAAATGGTGTCTGCTTCAAACATCCACCTCATAAAAGAACAAAAAACAGCGGCATAAACACAAGAACAGCATTAAACTGATGACTAATTCGGTTGATAACAAGAAGATGTTGCTTTTACGAAAGATTTGCGATATTTTGAAGGGGGAAAAAGTCTTACCGTCAGAACTCTGTACAACCGTCAAGACGAACACCAGGCCACAGAGGACCAAAGACTTCCATTCTGAACATCCCATGCTGGCTCGGACTTGACTTGCCGCTTTCCACATGTCTGGGTCGAAATCACTGTAGTCACAACGATCCAGCAAAGTCACTCTGAGAGATAACCATCATTGACCTCCAAGCCTGCAAGAAAACCACAGTGGACTGTCAGTGTTTGGCTGTCGATGAAGAGCTCCTCCGGCATAAAAACGTCCTCCTTTAAACTGCTCCAGTCTCACTCGCCTCAGTTCCTCCACAGATTTTTGTTTTTTTCCAGGAGGAAAATTCACACAGATTTCCTCCCAGGTGTAGAAACCATCTATTGGAAGGTGACTGAGACCTGAAAAAGCACCTCCCGCATTACAAACAAGCCATTTACCTCAAAGCCTGTCGTTACCGTTTATCTGACTCTCTTCTCCCAAACCTGTTCCGCTACCATCCTTTTCTAAGAGGAAGCAGGTTTCTCGTCCACTAAAGCCCCCAGCACATATTCTCCAGCTAAAGAGAACTCTGCCATATACAGTATCTCATATTTTGAATGTTTTCCTTCTCTGCATGTTTACACCCTCCACCGGCCTCCCATAAAACACACTCACAGCCTCATGGGAAACATCGTCACTCCAGTAACGAGCCACTTAGGAGCCCATTAAAAACAGTGTGTGCACCCCCCTAGGTTTCTTGAAGATACACTAAATATATCTCAGCACCCTTTAATACACCATTGCATTACAATGCATTTCCTCATGTCTAGCCCAAAAAAAAAATAGTATTGGAATTTTTGCTTCCTTGGATTGTCATATATATGGTTATGAGGTAAGAAAAGTATTCACTGAATAGTACATTTCGGTATGATCAGACAAAGAATGTCTAAATGCTAATGCATTGTATTAAACGTATCAAGGTTTTGGCCTCCTGTCATTAGTATTCAAGAATCAACAATGCAACTATAAATAGTGTAGTGTGTAATAAATAGCACACACACACACACAACGCGCACACACACACACACACACACACACACACACACACACACACACACACACACACACACACACACACACACACACACACGTATATAATGTTATATATATCAACGCAAGTGTGTTTTGCTAGTTTTAGCCCGACGCAGTTATCATTTTCACGTCCTGTGCCACGATGTGTAAATAGCGAATGAGGTGTGTTCAGGCGCACTGTTGCTATTTAAATAGACTGCGCCATTGACCAACTGAAACCTGTATTCATAAGTATACAATATTTATTTGTTATTTCAAGAGCACGTTAGTAATATGCACCTATAGGCGGTTCCACAACGCACGTACACTTTGTTCAGTAAATCCACCATGTAAATAGCGAACCCGCCATGGCGTGAGCGCAACTGGCTTTTAAAGTGAATGGGAGATGAGACTCTGATTGGTTTATTGCATGTTACGCCCAAAACACACCCATTACTCATTAAGAGAATAGGGATGACCCTTTTAGACCATGTGCCGGCCACTGGTGGTGGTTGAGGAGAGATCCCCTGACATGATTGTAAAGCGCTTTGGGTGTACAGTAGTAAATATGAAAGCACAATATAAATGCCTCATTCATTCATTCCTTAATTGTTCATGTCATTAAACTAGCAAAAGTGGATTCGGACACGCCCTAAGTTCACTTGCACTGTATGCTTTAGACCATTAGATTGTTAAAATAGTTCCCTATATAACACCATATATATATATAGCATTTAAATGCACTTAGGGCGTGTCTAAAACCACTTTTGCTACTCTAACGACAGGAAAAATGGCCGGCGCATGGTCTAAATAGGGACAACCCTATACTCTTAATGAGTAATGGGTGTATTTTGGCTGTAACGTGCAATAAACCAATCAGAGTCTCATCTCCCATTCCCTTTAAAAGCCAGTATATATATATATATGGTTATTCAGTCATGTAAAATGCACATGTTAAACTCCCTATAAGATACCATCATCAAATTAAATATTTTTAATAGAAAGTTTATAATTAATTTTGATAATAATACATTTAAGCTGGCAAAACACTTAATAATTTATATTTGTGTTTGGTTCGCATCAAATATTGTGGACACCAACAATACACCTTTCATGGAAAGACTCAAATGGTGTGTGTAGCAGCGTTAGCATTAGCATTAGCAAAATAGCAGCGGCAATACTGTGGAGCCCCAGTAGGTTCTGAAAGAGAGTATATTTTCTCCCTAAAATCATCTGTGCTGAGATTTTCAAAGGTAGAAAAAAAAACTAGCGAAGATGTGGTGGTGGCTCACAGCAGTTAGCAGTGAGGAAAATAAATGCATAAAGGATGAGGGTTGATCCCTACATAGTCAAAGGGTGTTCGACTAAATCAACGACAACAGCTCCGTACTTTCATATCTCCGTCTCACGCTGTGAGCGGTTAACATGCTGATCAGTCTCCAGAAGCTGAGCCATGGACGAAGGCGGCCCGCCTGACTCCCGCGCTCCTCATTAAACGTGTTGAGGTCTCTCCCCTCCACGGGAGGCCTTATCTCCCTAAGCTGCAGCAAAGACCGCCGATCAACACCTGTTAAGTGCTTCAAACAAATACTGCCGTTCCATCGCTGACGCGGCACAGCGGGAAAGCCTGTTGTCGCCATTATGTGTGTTTTGTATTCGCAAATCAAATTAAAAACTCTAATCATGACAAATTAAGACAGCAACCATCCATCTTCAAAGGATCCGGGCCGGGATGTTTGATACCGGCACTTCCTTTGATTATGGAGCAAACCGGGCTGCCGTTTTATGCCGAAAGCTTCACTTAATCGTGTTGCTTACGTAGAAACTAGCAAAGCTATACAAGGGCTGTGATCGATGGAGAGGTCTAGACCCAGAAGGCTTTTTCACAGCTGTGTACATCTGCTTCAACAGATCCGCAACACTTAGGGTTCCTCAACAAAACAAAAAGAGGAACTTTGAAAGAACATTCCACTTCCCCGGGTGCGAAGAGAGCCGTTAAAATCAGAGCTGAAAGGCCAGTTTGAGATGTTAATGCCAAAACAGAGAAACAAAGGGCAGATGTGTAATTATGCGGCCGTCTTTCTCCCAAGCGGGAGTGAGACCCACCGGAGAATAGAGGAGGAGCCATCCTTTCAGAGGGGTGGGTGCAGGAATAATGCACAAGGGGCAAGGCCGAAGGGGGGCGGAGGGGGGTTTACAAACTTTACAATGTGAGATTGACAGCTTGCAAGTCTCGCTTGACCTCTGAATTAACCCCCAAGCTTTCAATGAACTACAAAAAGAGCCATGAGATTGATGGTCAAAGAATATGACAAGTGTATAAAAAATGGGCCCATAAACAGGGACACGCATTCGCACAATAGATCTCAAACACACCAACGTCGGGACAAAGCACACAAGCTGACAAGCTAAATATTCATAAAGGGGAATTCGTGAAACATATCTTTTCCAGTTAGATAAGGTGATTTTATGGGGGGGGGGGGGGTACATTCCATCAGACAGATTATATTTAAGTGTTAACAAATTGCAATCTTACATTTCATGATCTAGCTAAATTGTAATGTTGGCATAAATGATGTCTTCAGCAATGTAACAAAGTAACAAGGTTGTCAGTTTTACAGTTCAATTTGACAGTGACATTCCAAGGCCATGAAAAAACAAGTGGCTATCTAAAATATAATTTTCATATAATTTTCTACAAATATTTCTACAGTTATCAGTTGTTTATAATACTAATACATTGTAACAGGGCAACATTTTAGGGCAGTCCCCATGTAAAACAAGATAAAGTTATAAAAGAAGAGACTCCACATCCATAAAGCTTTTACTTCTTTATTATTATTTGTATAAAATAGAACAATATTAACGTAACAGAGTTGATAATCTTTCATTTAAAAATATTACTGAAAAAATCAACATCTGGAACATTTAGAATATATTTGGAGAAACAGGGGAGAGACAAACAAATTACAAACCAATTACCCTGCATTAAGAAAAATGTCGAGTAAAGGGTATTGATAGGTAATACTTAATTTTACCTTGTGTCCTTGTTACATTATGTTACATGTACTTACTATAATAACGGTAAATTATGCTTAATTATATGCAACTAACACTAAACCAAAACCTAATCATAATTAATATTACTCTGTGCTTAAATACATAACTGCACTGCAAGGACACCTTAAAATAAAGTGTAACCATATTGGTATTGCAAGTAACTTATTGTTCATTATTTTTTTATGAGGGATACAAATGTCGCCAGTTTTACAGAATGGCCCATAATAGCAACACATACCCTTTCATGAACATTTGCCAGTGAAGAGTTTGTTTTCGATGTTTGCATATTTGTGCTAGAATATCAGGTCAGTGATCAGATGACAGTGTCCCACTGAGCCAGAAACACTAGAGGAAATCAATCAGCGGTCCAGGGGTGGGCCAGTAATGCACAGCAACACATGAGTCATTCTGAACACATCCCGTTTGACTCTACTGTCACACATTCACCTTTGCCATCTGGACACTGCCGCTTGTGTACATCTTAAAACCAGAGGACAAACATCATAATATCAGGGGTGACGGATGCATTAAGGTCAGATGGACGACAATGTCAAACACTAAATGAGCAAATGACAAAAAAAAACTCTAAATGCTATTGTGCAAGCAATGAATGAGGAAACATATGTCATTATGAACTAAATGTAGAGGACAGGAAGAGCAAATCAAATAAATGTGTCTTTCTTTTTTTTTTTTGAAGGACAGAAAAATGGGATTTTTGCATTCTTTATGAAGCTTGAAAGTTTCAGTTTTCGTTCATTGCAATTCAATGGAAAAGACTGACCAGTGCAATTTCTTAATTTCTCAGTTTTTGCAACAAAGGAAGAAAGAAAGACATAATTTTTAACATAGGGTGATACAAAATTAGAGGTTTTTCAGTGTTAATTAAACTAATACGTTACTAGCTCTTAAACCTCTTTCACGAATACAAATGGAACACTGTACTAAAATGCAATGTATCCTGCAGCGCTTTTCAACACTTCGTCACTATTGAGTCTGCATTGATACAGCAAATAAATTATGTTTTATCTTTTTGTTAGTTTGCTGCCTAAATGAAACAAAATCAGAGAGAAAGTCTGGGCAATGTGAAAAACTACAAAGGCAATCAATAGACAATATAGCTTTCTGTTGTGTTTTTGTCGCTGAATGTGCACAACAACAAACACGGAGTGTTATGGATATTCTGATGTGTGAATTATTACCTTTTGAGATAGGGCTGTTTCTCCAAAGCATTGTGAGCTAAGCTGATCATGAGCAACAGTAAAACAGTCAAAAACGAAACAAAAAACTACTCCCAAATCATGAACCAGCTCCATTAAAATGACTAAAGGACTTGTTCATGAAATCATTTATGTTCCGGAATTGGATCAGAATTCAATCATAAAAGAAAACAAAATCGTTCATTTTCTTGCAGTTCCTATTCCTGCGTTGATTCCTTACAAGCACAGCTGGCTTCTACACCAGAACTGCAAATGTATCATCTTAACTAGCCATTTAGCTCTGTGTTTAAGACTTGGAAAAGATACATGAAACCCTGTTTGACAAAACTGCCTCATGACCATGTCAAACCTGAATAACATGAAAGCATGCAGACGTGGTAAAAAGGCGTATATAACGCTTTGAGTGGTGGTAAAATACGGTAATCACTCTCAGTGAATGAAATCTCACTCTTTTTAACTTCTTTTCATCCTTCTCTGAAAGAAGAAGCTTGTGATCCATTAATCAGAGTAATCAAGGCCTCTATCAAGCCGCCACACAAGCAAAAGACGAGAACTCGACTCAGAACCAGAGAAGAACCAAATTCCTCAGTACAAGCTGGAGCTTCTGGAGAAGTTTCTGGAAATAGATTGAACAGCCCCTTTTTAGTAGAGAATACCGAACACCACATTCATACTCTACAGGAAGAGGGTAGTTCACACATCTATTCATTATTCTGATACACACAATTCTAATTCCAACAGTAAATGACATGCACACCGGCGTAATAACGTGCAGAACGCATCCGGAATCCTATTAAAATGGCACGGTGTCTCTCTAAGACGATTATAATGGGACTCGACTGCTATGAGTAAGTAAGTTTTAATATGGCCTTCACATATTGTTAACAGTAATTTTGATGTTTTAGTGGACAAGGAGTGGATTATCTGAAAATGAAATTTAAAAATGTCATTTCCATTAACTGATAGCGCCAAATTCCTCCTTTCAGGTTGCCGATGATAAGGAGGATTCAGCCCCGTCGTGTTTTCCTGAGAAGCCTCCGTTTTAACGGTAATAGAGTGACATTAATATGGGGAGACATATAAGAAGGTCAAAAAAAAAAATTCTGAGGACCACCATTATACAGGTATCTTACACGGATTGCACCTGCCAATCAGAAGAAAGACGTCCTTGACACTCCATGTTTCCCCTTCAGCTACGGGGATACGGGAGGGAAACAGACTTTCTTTGCCAGCAAAATGCAGAGAGCACTTCACACGAAAACGGTACACTTTGGAGTTCCATGCCCTTTTAAAAGCATTATCGGCACAAATGTTTGATTATTTATTTATTTATTAGAACTATTAGATATATTATACAATCTATTGTCTAACATAAATAATTTGATCTCCTTTTAAATAAGTAAAAATGTAAACCCATTTTGCATGTGACAATGTTACTGTACGATTTTGTCCTTTAAATTGGATTTAATTTAAGAAACAAACATATATTCGGTCATTTCTAAACGTGTAAATAATCGAATGCATTACAATTTACACAATTTGTAGTGCTGACGGCATTTGTTGAGCTAAACCATTCAACCATGTTAAATACATGTTACGTTTTAAATTGTGAAAAAGAGGATGTTTTATTTTTATTCAATATAAATATAAATATATCAAAAACCACAAACCAAAATTTGGTCATGATTAGTTAGCCCCTACTAATTTAAGCTAAATTTCAACCTGTTTTGGTTGTATTTAAACACATATTTTAGTAACAGGACCGCAAAAATAGCAAAAAGCATATTATATTAGTTATTTATATTAGTACTTTTTATGACATTTTGAAAGAGAAAATGCCAAAAACTATTTTAAGCATTATTGTACTTTTCATGGAAATGACAGCACTTTGCAAAGCCTGCAAACAAGCAGAGCAAACAGGGAAACAGTTTTGAAAAAACCATGTCTCACAAAAAAAAATTTCGCACCAAAGGCTACCCTTTCACAATCAATTATTGAAGCAACGAACACTCAGGGCGTCAAAATCAAATGACAGCGTTACCCTTCGTCATTTCACGCCCTCCTCTCTCAACCTAAACCTACTCTCTCGTCATCTACTGACCTAAAGGTCAACTCGCTCAATTAGATGCGCCCTGGATCGCGTCACTCCTCACTACGCTAAACGTACCTTACTGTCGAACTATTGAGCATGTCCAAATATTGTCAGATTAGATGAAGCCTCTAAAAGGAAGAATCGTGCTATTAATTTTTATATAGCACTTTAAATGCTATTGTTGAAAGAAAAAAAAATTGAAAAAAACAACTTTTTCCAAGGCATATTCTTAAGATTTTATGTGAATAGTCGACAGCAGTTTTTGCTTAACATTGCACAATCAAGCAAGGAAACAGGGAAACAAATCTTGTTCATGCACAAGAGAAGAACCACCCAATTATAATTTTATAAAACATCCAGGTAGAAAGTTTTATATGGGTGTAGCAGTAGTCAAAATTAATATATTTCTATTCTCATTAAGGCTCTAATTCATGTATCAACAAAATGCTCTTTTTAATTCCTGCAAAAGAACAAAGCAATTCGCGTCAAAAGTGCAAATTCTACAAGTAAAAAGTCATGTCTCTCTCTCTTATATAAGTCTCAAACTCACGTCTCTCTCTCTCTCTCTCTCTCTCTCTCTCTCTCTCTCTCTCTCTCTCTCTCTCTCTCTCTCTCTCTCTCTCTCTCTCTCCTCTCTCTCTCTCTCTCTCTCTGTGTGTGTGTGTGTGTGTGTGTGTTGTGTGTGTGTGTGTGTGTGTGTGTGTGTGTTGTGTGTGTACACAAAGGGACAGTCACAAACATGTTTGTCATTCAGCATGATTTGTTCAGATACATTCATACTGACCTCACCTAAGAGCGCTCCAAATAATAAATGCTCCAAATAATAATAAATAAATAAATGTACTACCATTTGAATATTATTTTAATTTGAATTAATAGATTATTAAATAGAATTGGTTACTGTAACTGTGATATAAATGTATTCTTTTTTTTTTTTTTTTTTTGCCAAGGCAGAGCCAAAATGAAAATTTGTTTCAGGGTTACATTTACATTTTGATAAAAAACATTTTTAGGATAATGTGTACCGATGGGGTACACAATAAAATCAGGAACATGTATTAAAATAGTTCATGTCAGCTTTTAATAAATATACTCACTCATCACACTGTTTGCCATGCTTTTGGCTTTATTGGGGACATTTATATATTCAACAATATTATTGATCTGCCTTATAACGTGGACCATACGCATGTCTTCTAGAAACAACTGTATGATTATTTACTTTTATCACCGTAAAGCTCTTTGATAAACTGATTTCAACTCATATAAATAAAGGTGACTGACTGAAAATGGTTTTTGTGTCTTCCTTGCTGCCATTTATTATTGATTATTCAATGCTAACCACACACACACACACACCCCACACACACACACACACACACACACACACACACACCACACACACACACACACACACACACACACACACACACACACACACACACACACACACACAATCCAACTCGCCTGTCTCTCTCAGACAACAGCAGTTGTGTGAGCGTAACGCCTCCTCTGTCCCTCTATTAAGCACTAGATCATCAATTATTCAGCTCCATCGTGAGCCATTATTCAACAGGATGATTAATTTTTAAGATGGCAGAAGTGAACACAAAACATAAAGTGAGGGCATTAAAAGAACGTCTTGAATGGGTGACATTAAAAGCGGGATGGTGCAGAAATCTACCGATGATTGATTTGGGCAGGTTGATTGATTGATTTCTTATGAGAGGAAATTATTTGGAGATGATTGGAGCTCTGATAGTTCACACGCTAACAGACATGATTCAGGATTCCTCCACAAACCACAAACTCGTTTAATTAATGACCACTTACTTTAATTAAAGTTAACAAGCTAAAACTGGAGATGGGTTTTCTTGGACATATAAATTCTTAGCAAAAGCCTCACTTAAATCCTCAAAAACACTTTTTTTTGTTGTGTGGTTGTGTGTGTGACTTTTCCAGATAAAAGCAAGCATACTGGTGTGAGGGTGAGAACAAGCTCGACAGTAAATCGTTTAAAAATCGGCAGACAGATAAGGAGGGCGGAGTTTGTTCCCGGAGAGAAATCAAGTGCCAGGTCTAAATCTCTCCTGACAACGCAACCACGGTTAAAGCCTCATGCTAAACCTGATGCTACGATGTTGACCTTTTTCAAAGGCGCCATCAAAACGTCAAGGCCATTCACTTTTGATTTTAAATTTGCACCTGTTTCTGCACGTGAAAAATGAATCCTATTAATGCTGCTTTTGCTTGTGAAAAAACAAATGCTGATTTTTACTATCACAGAGCCTTCCGTCGGCCGATTTGTGCGTCTTTTGTGTCGAGCTGCTGTGTGTATTTGGTTGAAGAGTGAGAAAGCAAAACAGTTTAGGAAAGACTTTCAATTTACGTCCCCACCTCCAACAAGCTCAGTGGAACAGTCAGATGCTTGGCAAAGAGTCACCGAGAGCCGACTCGCTGCCATTTCTGTGGTTAAACAGGACAAAACTTATTAAACTTGTGGTCCTGCAGGTTTTGCTTTCAAAATCACCATCTTATTAAGATACTCTCCCTGATAATCTAATTTTATCACAGTTTGGATCATAATGAACTCTATATTACTTCAATCTTCCTCTCAGACCTCTAATAATATATATTTTTTTCTAGTGAAAAGATTAAGTTATTTGACTTGCAAATATAATTGCCTGGTCCATATGTTAAACATGAGACGCTTTCTACCATCTAATACATATCCACAGCATTATGGTTTCAAAACGTCTGTAACTGCTTGATGATTATGAAAGTAAAATTGTGTCATTTTAAATCTAGAGAATGGGAGAAATTCTGTGGACGGAAGGAGCCTCAAACTCAGTCTCTTATATGGCTCTGGTTTATTTGTGTGGTGATTCTATGGTGATAT
Organism: Chrosomus eos; assembly: GCA_036326025.1. Taxonomy (NCBI): domain Eukaryota; kingdom Metazoa; phylum Chordata; class Actinopteri; order Cypriniformes; family Leuciscidae; genus Chrosomus; species Chrosomus eos. Next base: position 26,865,010 of record CM070839.1, read on the forward strand.
CTCATTCTGAGCTGTTAGGCTTGAGGCTCAGGAGAAGAAAGCCATGAGAGATTGTGTCTGGATCGTTAGCCTCATTTACATGTGTTAACTAACACTGTGAGCAGAGGAACTGAGACGCAGATGTCCCTACACTAGATTGAGACTGAACTCATGTGACCCTCTACACTTTTTAAACTTTTAAAGGAAGTTGAAGGGCTAATTGTCAGTTAGATACTTCAGACGAAACATCAAAAAGACCCATTTACATGCCGAGTGTTTGTCATGTGACTTTGCTAATTGTTTTACAGTTATTAATGGATTATTATAAACTAGTTGAGAATTTTGTTATGTTGTTTGGCAACTGTAAACACAGTTAGGGCAATGAAATACAGGCTATTACAATGTAATGCATTGTCTACATCTATATCTGATCTATATCTGATCTAGATCTGATATATACGTGTGTGTGTGTGTGTGTGTGTGTGTGTGTGTGTGTGTGTGTGTGTGTGTGTGTGTGTGTGTGTGTGTGTGTGTGTGTTGTGTGTGTGTGTGTGTGTGTGTGTGTGTGTGTGTGTGTAATATGTGTGTGTATACTATACAGTATATATATGTGGTCACATATGTAAACACAATCTTTCTTTTGTTTCTTTTGTTATGCGATTAATCGTATGGCATGCTATTCGATTTGACAGCACTGATTAATAATAAATATTTATAGTAATTATTATTGCACATCTAGTTAATAATAGTAATAATAAAAATAAGAATTAGCATGGAGATTTAGAATATTTCACAGATTAGCACCTAGTAGCTAATGTTATTAAATCAATACATCTTCTTTATTGTCCATGTCAGTGGTTTAGAAATCCCATTTCCCAGTTTTGTTGCTGAAATATCTTATTTTGCAACCCAGACACTTGGTAATAGCTATTATTGCAGGCTTGTGAAGTGGCTTTAGGGCAGTTTGTTATCGGTGGCAAAACTGGCTTTATTTTGAAGCTAGTTAGCAGATCAGAGAATGTAACCACCAGACATGGTGGTTCTGGTTTCACACAGGTTAAATCGACACATTAACACAGCAGTCGAACAGACACAGCTTGGAGTGACTGAAGAGTTTACATGCTATATTAGCCTGAATGAACGGTATCTTCGTCGCCTTGTGCTCCGTCAGTCCTTCAAGCCCACGCGTAACGCTGCGCTGGCAACAACCATGCAGAGAATGAGTGACATAATATGACACCATGTTTTCTTGCTATTTTCTTCCTGTTTATAGTGTAATAAATGCATGATGGGATTGGGAACAGCAGTTTGCTGGAGGCCTGGAGCTTGAATTTTATACCAGTTGTGAAACGTTTTCAGGAAAGGTTTCGAAACTGTTGTGAAATGGTTTCTCAGCCTCATTTTGTTTATTTACAATTCAACTGTGACAAATTCACTGTCACATAGATGCTGTTATCTATATCTCATGTATTTCAAAGGGATTTTTATTTTTTTAAATAGAGTGCATAAACTTCTGACAATAATAATGTTGGACATTCAACACTGCAGGAATGCAAGGCTGCTTCTAAGCTCATTTCAGTCCAATAATGTTTTGTTTATAAAGTTCCCTCACAGTTACACTTAATTTTTTTGGGACAATGATGCAGTCTGAACAAGGATTTTCCTCAGACATTAGCTGGAGTGCATCGGAGAAGCATACGATAGCATACTGGTGCCAGGATGTGACATTGATGGGTTTGATGTCATCTAACTTTTCCTGCAGCGTTTCATGCAATCCTCAAATGGCTTTTGTGGAGCGAGAATGCTTTTCTTTTGGGAGACATGTCATATAAGTGACCTGCGTCCAGGGAAACAACCTCCCTACAATGGACTCTGAACCTGTCCAGAAATCAAAGCCTTTAGTGTCCCGAGGAATCTTCCTGATATAAATAGATTACCAGCATTTCAGCTGTCTTCTGCCACCCGCGGAAGTGCTGCAGATACAGAAAATTCCTTTTCTGCCTCTCTCTGTCTGTCGTTTTTATCTCTCTAGCCTCTTTATTCGTGTTCTTTCAGCTCTGGTATGTTGTGAAGGTCTCTGCCATTCAGTGTAATTTTCCACAATCTGAGTCCAGAGGAGGATATCATGAGCACACTTGGGGGTGACAGCGCAACTGTATGAAAGCAGGGATCAATTCAGGAAGTCTGCTTCACAAAGAGGTCAAAAGTAACAAGTAGCGCTTCCCTCTGATCAAGGCGTAGGTTGAGATTTTAATAAGAGCTGAACATACAGTATGCAAATGATGCCATTAAATTATTTATCCATCATTCACGCAGACTTAGTGTTGCTCCGTGTCTTTGCACCCATCCAGCGTATAGTGCATATATCTTTGCTTTAGCCCTTCAGAGAAAGATAACAACTAATGTTAATAGAGAGCAACGGTGGTAATAGAAAAAAAACATTAATTGTCTTCATAGTTAATATTTATTTTCTATGATTATCTATGGGACTACTACCATTAGCATGCAAGGTTATATAATCTATTAATTTATTAATTTAAAAAATCATTTTTAACTCCCTATACTCTCAAACCACATATTGTTATAATATTGTTCAATACACTTAAATATATTTTATTGTATACTTATATAAACATATGAATTTATTAATTTAAAAAATAATGTTTAACTCCATATACTCTCAAACAACATATATTGTAATATTTGTCAATACATTTAAATATATGCTATTGTATCCTCATATCAAAAATATTAATTTATTCATTTAAAAATTATGTTTAACTCCCTATACTCTCCCTATTTTTTCAGTTCACTTCAATATATGCTATGTGTACTTATATGCACTACAATTAAAAAGTTTGGTATCTGAGAGGTTTTTGAAAGATATATTTTATGCTCAACAAGGCTGCATTTATTTGATCAAAAATAACGTAAAAACAGTAATATTGTAAAATAAGACCACAATTGAAAATATATATTTAAAAAAAGATATTCCTGTTTTCCTGTCTTCAGTGTCACATCATTCTTATGTGCTGATTTGATGCTCAAGAAACATTTCTTGAAGAATCAATGTAGAAAGTATAATAAAATCAGGGTGTTCAGGGTTGTTTGATGAACAGAACATTCAAAAGATATCAAAATATAAATCTGTTTATAACATCATAAATGTATTTTCTGTCACTTTTGATCCATTTAATGCCTCCTTGCTGAATAAAAGTATTGACATTGCTGACCTCAAACTTTTGTGCTTATTTAATAATTGATAAGATGTGTTCAGAAACCTAGTGAGCTGCCTACGTATGCGTCATAGGAATGCTTTGTTGCGAGCTCTTTGAAAAAAACACAGAACTGCTGCCTGTGTAGAGCATTCCAAAATGGTCTTATGAGGTTCCGTTCTGTTAGGATGCTGCCTAAGAAGACAGCTGCCTATGTAGGCAGTAGATAGCAAAGCAGCACAGTAGGTTTTAGAAGAGAGTCAAAGTCAATAGTTTGTATATTGCACAGTCACTGTCTCTGATTCTAGTGTGTTTATTATTTTTTTACTATTCATTTTTCTGTTGTGCTTTCAGGGAAAAGAAAACTACACTATAAGATGAAGGGAAAGCTAGAGAGTCTCTCTCTAAGAACATTTGAGTCTAAAATGTTATTGAGGACAGGAAACCATTTGGTGCAACAGAATGAATTAAGCCAAAGCAATACAAGATTATCCAATTATAAGACTAATATGGCTTTAGCAAAGGTAATTGCTTTGATGGGCTTGTGATTCGCTGCATGCGCCGGACAGAAAGTCCAATAGGAAATACAACTGCACCACAAAAGGCATCTTCCATCCTTATGTATTCTGTGACATAATCTATAAATCACATTAAACTCTGTGAATGAAAGCCCACGCACACACGCGCACACAAAAGATGTTTCTGTGCTTTGGTTGGGCATGTTTTCCTTTCTCTTAATTGCAGTGAAGTAACCAGACACACCACTGGAGGTTGGTGAAGCAAACACTGAGTAGATCTTATCAGAATACAACAAAAGAGGCCACTGGAGCCTCGGTGGTGACAGGGGGCGGTTGGGCCGTGGGCTCGTAGCAATACAGTCGCAGAGTATGAAGATAAAGCAGCGCTGTCCATCACGGAGATAATGACTGTTAGAAATATGCCTATTAATTATAAATGCAATGATTTTATTTTCTTCTGTTTGCAGCATTATGTTACTTTTGAATTTAACATTTAAATATTTTAGAATAAAATAGTACGTTATCATTTAAAAATGTGTGTGTGTGTGTGTGTGTGTGTGTGTGTGTGTGTGTGTGTGTGTGTGTGTGTGTGTGTGTGTGTGTGTGTGTGTGTGTGTGTGTGTGTGTGTGTGTGCGTCGTGTGTGTGTGTGTGTGCGTGTGTGCGTGTGTGTGCGTAGTTGTTTTTATGACGACGTATATTTGTATAATGACATGGGTATTACAACGTAAATGTGGTTCATGAGGACATTTCCTGAGTCCTCGTAATTAAAATGGCTTAAAAAACATAACAAACAATGTTTTAAAAAAAAAATAAAAAGCAGAACGTTTTCTAGGGTTAGGGGATAGAATATACAGTTTGTACAGTATAAAAACCATTACGTCTATGGAATGTACATGATAGGTGCACCAACGTGTGTCGTGTGTGTGTGTGTGTGTGTGTGTGTGTTCTCAAATTGTCCAATATTATCTACTATATACTACTCTTCTGTACTACTATATATCTATATAATGTGTATGTGCTATCTATCTATATTTTTTCCCACATTGTAGAATATATACAATGTATTTTTAATGATGCCATTATTTTTTTTAAAGACTGCTCAACAGTTTCACGTTTGGTGTTTTGAGTGTTTTAAATCGCAGTATATGCTAACTAAATCTTCTCTGTGGAATAAGTTCTTTACAGATATTCAGTTAGATATCTGCTAGATATCTCTGATTATCTCATATAACTCTCTTGTGTGTGCCGCGAGACAAGCCGCCCCACCACTGTTTGTGTGTTAACAGGGGCGAAATTCACACCAGGCATGTGTGAGTTATGCAAATGTCATTAGGAAGTGTTTGACACTTCACAGTTTTGGGCCTTCAGAGCCATTTCAGCAGGTGTGACAAACCAAAGATATCAAAACTGCCATGTGGCTAAAATACTATTTAAATCAATAAAATGTCATTGAGAGGCAGCAACTGTAGAGATTTTATACACATATTTTATCCGTAGTGTTATACAAGGAGCGTAAAAATGTATGCTTTTCTTCAAAGTCCATGTTTATATATATTTTTACTACACATCCGCTCATTTTATGCCACGCCTATAACAGTCTCTGACCTGTGTCCCCTTCTTAAGCATTGTGGTCATTATAGTCAGCCTGACAATAAAGGAACTTGGCTTGTATCGTCTGCTGCTTAATCCTGCGCTTTACAGTCCGAGCTACGGCCTGCCGGTGGAACACGTGCTCGAGACACATTGAGCACTGGCGCTCATTGTGGAAGACGCGATCACACTCTATCCTCTCTTTACGCATCATTTCCTGTCTTCTGTACTCATGTCTCTCAGGATAAAAACACTATATGTTAGGGAAGACATTACAATTCAAACAAGACCAAATTTCAACATGATTTCATTTTTTTTTTTATCTGTTTGCAGTGAATTTTGGTTCTTTCTTCAAAGATAATGTCTTAGTCTGCCGTTCTTTGTTTTTATTTCAATGGGGGGTGGGACTTGATTTAATCCAGTGAGATTTCATTGGAGCATGAAAGTGACCGTTCCACATCAGAATGGTGCCAGACCTGGATGTGAGTTTGCAACGGTTGCAAACTTAAATCTTTTGAGTAGCCTTTTTATTTTATTTTTTTGACTGGGACATGAAGGCTGAAGGTCAAATTCACCCTTGAGAGCATTTTAATGTATCCCAGAATTCACTTTCCAAACGTATCATTACTTGCTACTACCTTAAACATTGATTACATTAATATTGATCACATTAAACTAATTTGTTAACAATTGGAATTTTTTTGAAGGGCTAGATCAGCAGGACCATTACTGAAACATTGGTTAATAGCTATTTGGATGGGGCCATTTCTTTTTTTTTTTTTTTTTGAAACAAATATCGCTTTTTAAGACCTTTTTTTAGACCAGCAAAAAATTATAATGTATGTCCATCCCAAAAAAAAACTGCATACAATCTCAAAATAACTCACGTATGTCATAATCCTTTACTTCATTAAACTTGATTAAATTACCTCAACTAAATTAAATTAACTATAAACCTTCTATACAAGGTTTCTATACTTCTATATAAGTTGGTTTAGGCCTATGGACCAATATATCAATACATTTGTGTGTATATATATAATATTTCCTTCCAGCGATTCAAGTTTTGTTGAATCAAATTACAAATACATCATTGATTGTGTCACTAAAATACCAATATTGACCAGGAAAAAAAAAGTTTGATGCATAATGTGGAACTTTCATTATAAATAAGTCAAAAATACCCCAGAACTCTTACTTTGAAATGTTTATGCGTTACTACTTCCAGCTGGTCATTCAAAAAGATGAGGGAGATCAAATATACACTCATCTATTCCCGTCTACATGAGCATTGTCATTATTCATTAACAGTAATGTGCAGTGTTCACTGATGGCGAACTGCTCTGAAACCTGTAGAACGTGCAACAGCACCGCATTCTGACTCTGAATGTGCAGCACTCGTAGATCGTAGAGTTTTAAAGATTAATCAAACATTTAAGATATTTAAGACTTTGTATTACCTTAAATTTCATACAACTAAATGTAATACTTTTTAAGGACCCCCCAGAGATTCTGAAGTCATTAAATTCGAAAAAAGATGACAACCTTATATATATATTATATATTAAAAAACATGAACTGATAAACATTCACAATAAAATCTGTAATGTGTGTTGGAAAATTATTTGGTTCAGATTTTATATTATGTTGAAGAGGTGTCAGATCAACTTACATATCTAGGTGGATGAATATCACTGATACCAGTAAAAAAAAAAAAATAATAATATATAAATATATAATAATATTTTGTTCGGGTAGTAAATATTGCAGCTGTCATTCCTCAGCCTAGCATGGCTGATGCATTGCTTTAAATAAGCACACAAAACACAATGTCGCTGACAAGTTACATTTGAGCCCGAGCGGACAGGTGAGTGTGTCAGAGAGAAAGACACTTGAAGGCTGTTTGTATTGGGCACATCAGCACTAGAGTAAAGAGTAATGACTGCTACCATAATGTAATTAACTTAGCTCTGCAACCTGGCTGTTGGTCTGAATTAAATTCTCCACTCATTATGTGTCATCTTACGCAATGTGGCCAATGGCCTCTTTTGGAAAATCAATGGAGGCGAGGATGTCAGGTGTCAGTCGCAGACTGATTATCCAATCAGTGTACACCTCTGGCTTGCACAAAGGTTTCACACCTTAATAAACCGCTAATCTCTATATCTGAATTTAGATTAATGCATGGTAGCAACAACATTGATTTAGTCGTAATGAAGAGTTCTCTAGCTTGCTCTATTTGGACGACCCCAAAGTGCTGATCTAGGAACAGTATCCTTTTTGAATTCCTGAGCTTAATCGGTACGACACTGGAGGAAAAAAAAAATGCCAAAGATCAGGCAGTGGTGGCCAGCAACTCAACCCAAGCAGAAATCCCGTCGTCCCTATTGTCTAAAACATGGGCGCTGTCGTCGCATAATTACAGACCACATTTTTTTTTCTTCTTCTTAGTTGATCTCTTGTCTGGACAGTTAAACATTTTTTTTTTTAAGTCCAATATTTTAATTTCAGATCTTTTCAATATCCTTTACCTTAAAGGCACAATATGGAACTTTTCGGCTTTCAAAATAGCAAAAATAACTGTATCTATGTTATATATTTCTTTTAGTTGTGTACTAACATTATCCCAAAAGTTCCCACCAACTTTCAAATCCGGAGAAATTTATATTTTAATTTGAAGACACGGGCCGTGTCTTTATTTCCGTTTCGTCGCCCGTCTATGACGTCATATAACCTTTGACTCTAGTTTCTCTAACTTCGTGCGTATCCCGGCGAAAAACCGCCAAACGCAAATGTAAACACCGGACGCACGTCACTAAAATAAAAGAAGACGATAAAGAATCAATAGTTGGATATCAATAATGGACCATGATTATGCTTTGCCTGCACGTTCTGCTGCTGGAGGCAGATCCGTGAAGCGGAAACGCACGGGTGACAGAAATGACTCGAGAAGGGTTTGGGACAGGAGGAGACATGACTCGCGTTAACATTGGAGTTGCATTTCCACGAGCTTCGTGACTGGAACTACAGAGAGATGCCGATCTCGCTTGCATTCTAATAAACAAGTAAGCACCCATTCAGCTAACTATCTATCCGTAACTTATATGTTGTGAAACGATGATGGCATGTGTAAAACGCAGACGGACTAGCTCTCATGTACAGTATGTAAATTCACATTTGTTGTAGATATAGCTGCAGAAAGTAGCTTCATATGCAGTTCCACCATCTTTTTCAATATCATAGTATAAACGTAATTATAATTATTAACGAAAGGTGACCGTGTTTTTTAGCATCTATTAATACTAGCTAGATGGAATATTGATTCAATAGCCCTGATAATTCATATATCTCTCCGTTCGAAGAGACGTGATTTTAAAAACACTAAGTTAGAATGAGTGAGGAATGTGGAGAGCGACAGAGCGCGCGTGTTCAATGGCATTACATAAAGTTAATAGCCGTAACTAAACGTAACAAGAATAGAGATATAATATAAATAACAACACATTACCTCGTCAGTGAACATGTTATCTGCTGGAGATGCTAGATGGCTGGGGAATGACAGATCGCGCGTGTCCCAATGAACATCGTATAGCTGGTTCGCGCGCGCACTCCCTCTCTCTCTCTCTCTCTCTCGACAACGACAACAACTCCCATGAGCACACGCTCTTTCACGACGTCATCAGAATACGTCTTTTGCTATTATTTTGATTGAGTGACCCCTGGTGGCCAAAAGTTACATACTGTACGTTTAACAATCAGTGTTTTCATGTCACACACTTTCATTCTGATACATATGCTCCATTTTCAGCTGAATCAGCACCTGGTGCAGTTTTTTTAACATGTGGAAAGATAATTAAAAGCAAAATTATCTATAACAGGAGGTCAAGAGATCCAGGAACACCCTCATGATTGGCTACATCTTCCCCGGTGAACCACACAAGATAAGTCTGACCTCTGACCCCGGAATGTTTTTAAGAAACAACTCACTGTTGACCCCAGATTAGATTAGTTATTTGAGGATTAGTGGAGTCCGCACGAAATGTCTTGACCATTATTCTATTTCAGTATGTTCTGATAAGAATTTACACCCTCAGTGAAATGTTCAGAAACTTAACCGAAGAAACTGAAATATTACATATGATTCCTAAATGTCCATTTACATTTTTGATACCTTTAATGGACAATTTAAAGTTAAACAAGTAAGGTTAACAGTAAATTGTAAAGATTAATATTATTTAGAATAGATATAATAATTAGTAAATAAATTACAAAAAACAGCATGAAACTTCTGAAAGTTTCTTTGAAATTTTGAGACGTTTTTGTTGTAGATAACTAACAAAAGGAGAATTACACTGCAGCTTAAATTCTCCTCAGCGTTCTGAAATAACAGGTGTGTGTGCTTAAAAAAAAACGGCCCTTTCAAGTGTGGCCCTGTAAGCCATCCGAGACACAACCCTTCTCCCTACCAGCAGACGTCTAATAAACCTCTCTCCTCTCTCTCTCTCTCTCTCTCCTCTCTCTCTCTCTCTCCTCTCTCTCTCTCTCTCTCTCTCTCTCTCTCTCTCTCTCTCTCTCTCTCCTCTCTCTCTCTCCTCTCTCTCTCTCTCTCTCTCTCCTCCTCTCTCTCTCTCTCTCTCTCTCTCTCTCTCTCTCTCTCTCTCTCTCTCTCTCTCCTCTCTCTCTCTCTCTCTCTCTCTCTCTCTCTCCCTCCTTTCTCTCCTCTCTCTTCCTCTCTCTCTTCTCTGCTCACAGATAATGTTTACCCTGTACCTGGGTTCCTAACTTCTCCTCTCTGATGAGAAATTGAATTTTTCTTTTCATTTTTTTCCCTAAATACCAATTCTGCGATAGATAAGTCATGCCTCCTGTGTGTACACCAAACTAAATATGTGTAGTTCTGAATTGAAAACGAAAATACATGAACCATGCTGTGGATTTCATTTACATTTAAATAAAAATAAACATTCCAGAGTTAATTTAGTTTTAGTAAGTGATTGAACTTATCACTCAGGCACCACTTTATTTGTTGTTGACTTGCTGTCAATATTAGTGGGTAATTACTATTACTATTTTACAGTGAAGAATTAAAGTGATACTATGTTGAAATATATATATATATATATATAATATATATATATATATATATATATATATATTTTTTTTTTTTTACTAAATTACTTTTTTAATCGACAAATGCTTGTTTAGAAATGACTTTTTGACATACAGATACTTTGAAATGAATGAAACTGATTGCATGTGGTAACACACTGGAGTCTGGGTGTGTTCAGAGTGCTGTGTGCTGCCCACAGTCTGCAGCTGATTAAAATGGCAGCCTGTGTATGAAGTCTGCCGTCCTACTGTCACACAAAACCTTTCGCAAGCAGAAACAAACGCTTTGACAAAATGGCAGAGAAGGCGCCCTGCCTTCCACTGATTACTGATCGTAAAATAAAAACCACCGTAAAATGCAGGTATTTGACCCACCAAAGGCAGTTGAGCACTTTACATAAAACTCCAAGTGTAACAGGGCTGTTTATTCCCCGCAAATTGGCGAGCGTTTATCGGCACAGCAGGGTGCTCTGTAAACACACAACTGAATCAAAAACAGGGAAAGAAATCATCTGATTTGATATTCTTGCACAACTGAATGTGTTTTCGGTTTTATGCGCTTGGTAACCACAGCGTATATGGCCTGTATCACGGTGTCTCTAAAGTAACAACATTGCCCTACGGAGAAAATTACATGTCTAGTGGTCCACTTGTTTTTTTTTTTTTCCCTTAAATTCCTCAAGCACATTATTTTTATTTTTATGGCATTAAATTCTCTAAACACTTTTCAGAAACCATAGTTCAAGTCTACAAGCTGCATGGCATATCTGTTGTTCAGTGAGTCCGATTATTTGATTCGGCTGTGCAAACGCTCTGATGTTCGGAGAACAATGGCTGTCAGTGGAATTACACTGTTGTGCAAAACACACACACAAACACACACACACACACAACACACACACACACACACACACACACACACACACACACACACACACACACACACACACACACACACACACACACACACACACACACACACACACACACACACACACACACACACAATACCATATACTAAGGCTCTAAGAAAAGTTATTCCACATTTTTAACAAAAGCTTTGGCTTGTTCGTTAAGGCTCAACTTTGATATAAAAACACTATTTTTACTTAATTTAAAGTGACAAAATGCTCATATTTTATACATTTAACCTTTCAAATGCTCTCCACACGTGTCTGATATTAACCATATGGCGTTAAACAAAAAATTGGAAAGAGCACACTGGGCCACAAATCATATTTTACAGATCGCCAAAAATAAATTAATCAATAATAAAAAAAAAAAACTGAATATTATTCAATGAGAACAGAAGATATATATAAAGACATTAATATGGATGTAGAGGACAAAGAACTCCCAAAGTAAACCTAATATAATCTCACTAACAAAATACATTTTTAAAACAGATCAATATACGGATACACAATAAAACAAACTTTCAAAGCTGACTTTAACAAAAAAAATCTACGTTATATTTAGGATCAAATGTCTGCACTATGAAGACGAGGTGAATCGTGAATAGTCAGACATCTGCCGGGCTTTATGTGAGATTAACTCTCGTAAACATAAAGCTGCACAATTGTGAGAAGAATTTCTGTGTAGGTGTTATAACATTCATTCATCTTTGCATTACTGGAAATGTATAGAAAAACACTACTTTTGCGCTTTGAGTGAAAATACCTAAGCAAGTTCTCTGGTGGATCTCATAATCCTGCTCATGTTTGGCTGTTTTCATTTCTCTGATGCAGGAAGGGGGCCAGAAAGAAACAGAGCCAAGGAAAATATTCCTTTGAAATGAAAAGGATGGGATAGTGTTTTCACACACAAACACAAAGACGAGGAGAAATGAACTACAAGCCCTGGTCCCCTCTCACCCCTCCTGTTCTCCGGGCCTGTGCTGAAGCTAATAGAGCACAGGGCTCAAATAGAGCTCAGGCCACTTTGAAATGCTAATGGAGCGGCTTCAAACAGAGTCCATTCACACTTATACAAATTCAAAACATTTTTTGGTCAGAGAATGTCTATTTAAAGCACAAATGGTGACATGCAAGAATCCAGACCAAAAACCACATGCCATATGGTAAAACTCCACATCCTCATCTAAAGTTCTAATTCGGGGGACTTATATTGGGTATTTAAAAATATTTGTAGCTTTATGAGATCAAATATAAGCCTAGTACTTTTTTTCTTATATATATATACTATATTTCGAGATATTTTTCAATGTTATGAATGTAACAATGGAAACATGCGATTAAGAAAAAAATTATATTGGCCTGAATCATAAACTCAAATTTAAAACACAGCTCCCGTCAACATAAACAGCATGTGTAGCTGTAGACCGATCTGAAACAAGCAGGCAGATTTTCATTCAGGTGACTCGATATGTTTCGCACTTCAGTTTAGTGTCTCTCACGTCATGCACCGCAATTCAAACAACACCGCGCTCATGCATTGACTCGTCTTACACACTACAGCAATGTTTACCCGAAAACAATTGTGATTTGCCCAGTGTTTTGGTAACATTTCAAATTGCAGTGTCCAGATACATATATTATATGCTATTATATTTAATTGCTACAATAATGACAATAATAATGTGTAATTATCAGCACGGTAAATAATTATAATACATTAATTACAATAGTATTACTTTTGTAATTACAATGTAACATGCATACTAATGCAAAGTTTGCCAGTTTCTCTGTGCCCCTGCAAGATATTCGTTTCAGAGCAGTTCAGAGTGTGTTTGGGCAAAGAAGTGCCACCGACCGGATTCTGCTCATCTCACTGTTGGCACCAGGGCCCGGGTGCGGATTAATTATGAATGTGGGGTTAAAGGATCTAATTTAACAGCGGCTGCTCACAAGTGTCCGATGTTACATTTAGAGAAAGTCAGGTTCAGACGATTTAAACTGCACTGGGTTCTTACAGTCCCCTAGTTAGCACTCTATCACTGCTGTCGTTGCACTCTGAACCATTCATTTCACATTAATCATCCTGAAGAGTTAAAAACCAGCAAAAAGAGCCTGAAATTGCTTTTAATTATAGACACAAGACCTCAATTTAACAACCCAAGTCAAGCTTTAGTGAGTTCAACAGTTGATGTAGGTCACCACATGCTTGTTGTAGGAAGCAAAAGGCAATGAAAATAAATTAAAGTGTGCAGACTTCACTGACACCTTTAAAGAATTTTCAATGGGATGAAATATCTCTATGGGATTTATTTGAAGACCCCTAGTTCCCCCCCCCCCCCCCCCCCCTCCATTCCCACACTAATAGTTTCCATTCAAAGAGAGAGTGAGAGAAAGAAAGAAATAAGACAAAGAGAAAAATGGCAGCCGACCAAATCAATCCACATCTGGTTGTGTTTTGATTAACCATTTCTCAATTAGCCATGGTCCCCCTTTCCATCATTTTAATTACTCTGAACAGAGTAGTTTTGTTCTTTTCGAGTCATCTGACTGGAACGCAATGCTTTCATATTTTTTTTCTCATACATTTTTTTTATGTATTTTTTTTTAGCAAATGTAATAGGCCTATATTTTAAATACTCACTTTGATATAGCCTAACCTTACAGCATGCATGACCCGGATAATTATTTCCTCATTAATATATTTTTGCACAGAAAGTTTGAGTAACCAACCCAAACTTGATAATCATCCACTATACAGCAACAGGGTATATCACTATACGCGCATTAGGATCATTAACAAAAAGGTTCTTACCTTTTGAGAGTAAACGGAGAGTTGAAGAAAATCAGACGGAAAGTTAATTAATCAGTTGAGGCAATTACAAGCAGGTCTTAGAATAGGAGCAGCGCGTCTCAGCGCACAACGCGCACATGCTCCGCTCACCCGAGCCTTTCTCTATGTGTGAGCGCTCACATTCCCGCAGACCCGCGCTCAGTCCTGCGCTCCGCCGTGCCGGGATGAAGAGATGCGAGTACGGAGAGAGAGTCCGTGCGTCTGTCCTGCTGGAGGAGAGAGACAGAGAGGACGCGGACCTGTTCGCAGGGCAACTAATAAAAAAAGAGCAAAAAAAGAACGCAAGAAAAATAAATAAACAAACAAAAGCAGTCCTCTTTATTTATTTCAGTCCTTAGAGCGTCTTCTTCGGGTTTGTTGAGTCCCGTTCCAGCCGGAGAGAGAGCGGCCCGCGGCTGAGGGATTTCTCTCTGTGCGAGCTGAGCCGAGATGAGAGAGAGAGGCAGAACTTAAAACCTGGAACTGGATTCACGGATCACACGGACACGGAGTCGGCGAGAAAATGATCGCATAACCATATTATCCTGAGTACAACTTAAGCAAAGGCTGTTGTGGAAGACGATTACGCAGAGCTGAGGAGGAATGCAAAACAGATTATTTGTTTTGTATATACAACTTTTTGGCCATTATCCATTGGATTTGCTCTACGTGCCCCTCATAGAGAAAGATGCCTCTCATGCTGTGGGCAGGCTGGCCCGTTCAGCCAATGACTGTACATGTTTTCTCACTGTAATTCTAGCTTGCATCAAAAAGAAAAAGTGCAGATTTTCGTCTTTTTTCCCTCAACTTGGCCTCAATCAGAAAGTGACTGTAGCCATGCTGCAACTGGAGCAGTAATCCACAGAACAAAGGGGCACACATGCCATTTGCACCAACGCGCTTACCATTATTTCATTTGTTGACCATCCTCACAGTCAGTGACCCTTAAATGCAATGCGCATCCTAGAACTGTTAAAGAATGAGTTGAAAAGGCCATGTAAGGAAGCATGCAACTGGATCACATCCCCCCTTACACCTGGCTTTAATAAAGCTTTAGAGCAATATTTCAGTCAAATACAGCAACTCTGAGGGCGCATTTCTCTGTTTCACTCATACAGCAGGTGAAGCTCAGTGTAAGAGTGCACACTTATATTTCCATATGCATAACTTTACATAGTAATAGATCCATTTTGAGGGACAAAAGAGAAAACAGATGTGGTAAAGGTCATTCTGATATTTTTTTCTGATGTTTATGCATTAGTTTTGCTGAAGTAAAACCACATGTGTGTTGCATTCTTGCAGTCAAAGGAAGGCGATGGGGTTTAGCAAAATCACATTTACACAACTACACACTCTCTCCCATAAAAACACACCAGTTCTGTTACACACCACTGATTTTATCTATTTAAAAATGCTAGGGTTGTCTCCTTAAAAAAAGCTCATTAAATGCTTTTGCTATTATGGTATTTTTTTCATCAGTAGGTACTTCAGAACAAAATCTTAAACTAAAGAAAATAGACTTTTTTAGTATCAATAGACCTGACAAACAAGGAAAATACAATACAAGTTACAATACAAATCTAAATCTGTGCGAAATGTAATTAAATCTTAAAAGCATTCATAAGAGAAGAGATTATGCTAATAATAATAATAATAACGATAATCATCCTAGAAAGCAACATTAAATGTCATGTTTAATTTTGCACATGTGGATTTTAAAGAAACAGACCTTGAGCAGCGGAGAACCTGTGACAGATATTTGTCATTTTTTCATGAATAGGAATTCAGCTGTATTGTAATCGGATTGACTTAATGAAAATAACACTGGTTGATCAGTTCAGGAAGGAATTCTACTCATTTTAGTTGCTCTTTATGTTATGTAGCACAGCAGATTGTAGCTTAAATAAGGATTAGTGCATGTATTAGCTGTGTAACACTCTTCTAATCATGAGCATCCGAAAATGTTCGGCTTTCCTCTGCTTAGCTGTCTTTGCTATGTCACATCAGAAAACCCCCCACTCCCCCAAAAACATTCCTCTGAAATATCAAGCAGCAACCCTCCCAGTCTTCTGTTTGTAATGTTTTATTTACATTGGTCTGTGTATGTGTGTGCTTGTGTTTTTCTCATTTCTATGTTTTTATAATCTGTGGTTTCTACAGTTTGATTATGGGAAACAGATTTTTCAACATCAAACTGATTTTATTGCAGTAAACGTGAGGGTTGTGAGCGTAAATGTGTATGTTAGTAAATGTATTGAGCCTCATTTGACATTCACAATACCAGCAGAAAGCAACTGTTCACAGGACTTCACACATGTCCAGATCACTTTCTGTTAAACTTGGTCATTTATCCATTATCCTTCAGGATAGCCTAGAGAGAGAGTGTGTGTGTGTGTGTGTGTGTGTGTGTGTGTGTGTGTGTGTGTGTGTGTGTGTGTGTGTGTGTGTGTGTGTGTGTGTGTGTGTGTGTGTGTGTGTGTGTGTGTGTGATATATGAGGACACAAATGTGTATGGCATGCATATTACACTGGTATTACAACTTACACGTGATATATGAGGACAAATAGCTTTCAAATAGCTTAAAAAACATAAAAAACAATATTTTTTAAAAATGTAAAAATGCAGAATGTCTCCTGTGATGGGTAGGTTTAGGGATAGGGCAGTGTAAGGGGACAGAATATATAGTTTGTACAGTATAAAAACCATTGCAGGAAGTCTACCTGTGAGGGAGGAGGGAAGGGAGGAAGGAGAGAAAAGAGAAGAGAGGAGAGTTTGTAAACTACAATTAGATGTTGTTTTGGAGCGTTCTGATTTTTGAAAGGTTGGCAGGCATGCAATTTAAGATTAAAATGTATAAAACTATGAACAATTGCTTCGGACACGAAAATCACAAAAATGTCTCTCAAAAAGTCTCCAAAATACCAAAGTCAGAGATTTCAAAATAAGCTCAAACATTTCTCATCAAATTCTTCAAATGCCAAATGTTGTTCTCTGTGCCATCCTCTGTTTTCTTTTCTCCTTAGGAATTTTAGGAGAACTCTTAGACTAAGTTGGTACTTAAATTCCGACTCCCCTGAGTTATGAAAGAGAAAACTAAACAAAATGTTTTTTCCGCGCTTTAAAATCAAGTGAAATTCATCCAGACCACACAAACCAACTGCTTTTGACAGAAACAAAATGAAAAAGTTGTAATAAACACCCAAAACTATTTTAAATAAATTCAAAATGCTATCAAGTAAAACCACCCTCCTCATATGTCTCCGAATTTCACTGTTTACTCAGGAGAGAACGGGGAGGAACAGTCCCAAGCCTCAGAGGAAGTTCACATTCTACTTCCTTCATGACCACATAGGTTTCTGGATTACACAAATGTCAAATAACTGACCTGTAAAGCTAATGGCTTATACAAACAAATGCCACTCTCCCACATGTAACACTAACACAGCCTTCAACAGTTTCTACGTGTATGTCACTGTATTACGCCGCAATTTTGCATTCTCTCTCAAACTCTTTCTCTCTCTCTCCGAAACGCGATATATGCTAAAACAAATATCTGTGAAACAAATCTAACCAGTGCTGAATGGTTTAGCAACTGTTATTAAGGTCACTGTAATTTAAAGTCAGTGTTACGTCTGAACTTGGAGGCTCGATGCAAAGACGTCCACAGCCAAGTGGAAACAGATGTGGCGTAAAAGCAGATACAGCACTAGCCGACAGCTCGGCCCTTCTCTGAGGTCCGCCAGTTAAGATTAATACAGCCCAGACATTAGCATATACAACTGCCGTACGATGACCTGCAAGACTCCAATTCATACTATTTACACAAGAGGCCAAAAACCACATTCTGCAATAACGTTGTCCCTTACCCATTAGGAAGCTTGGGGTGACTCAATGTCTTATCCAAACTGTACAATTATCTGATGTTTATACAATCCAGATATCATCTTTAAAATGAATAAAGTTTAGAATATTGCAGAACCAAAAACCATAAAAGGGCTTAACTCAATAATAATAATAATCATTTTAGTTATTTGCTTTTCTTTTGAGTTTAGCTGTTGTTACATTATGCATTTCATTCACAATGAACTGAAGGCCATTAAATGTATCAATTTACATTTAATTAATTCCTTAATTTAATATTTATTGACATTCTAGGTAAATGGCTAAATGCTAAAATACATAAACTAATAAATGAGCAGTCATTGTGTAATATTTACAGCTATGAGCAATTTTAGAGGTATAGAAAATGAATGACTGACCATTAGGGGACCTCCACCAGTTTTTGTTTTACACCAATGGGAAAAAAAGAGTGCTCAATTTAACTAGGAAAATTTCTCAAACTTACACACGCAAAAAGAGAATAATTTGTGTTGGACATGCGAAGATGCTACTGGGAAGTTTCTCTAGTTTTAATTAACATAAGTACAGTAAGAGAAAGGTAGACGTTCAAAACCAATGTGTCACTACAGGTCCCCTCTGAGGTCAATAATCTTCTGAAATAATTGCCTGAATATTTAATTGAGAGAAGATGAAATATCTCTCACAGTCATACATAATTGTAAATGCGCAATCCTCAGTCCAGCTGTGTACACTTATTAATTATATTCATTTAAAGAGAACTCTTTCGGTTCAAATGAAAGATGATAATTATAAAACTTTTTGAATGCATACAGCTTATTTCCATAAAACATTATTGTCCTAAATGTATTCATTGAGTGCTCAGTTATGCATAAATTGGTGGAAATTAATGTTTAAACTCAGCTTAACTCCATAACAACTATGCAACCTCATGAGGCTTGTAAAACAATAAAACAGGTTTGGGTGAAAATTACATTTCCTATTTATCACATAATGAACTTAATTTAAATTGGACTAAATGGCAATTCAGTGTTGTGTCCCGCAATTTAGCTCTTTTTATTGTATATGAACTGTTATTTCAGTTCCGCCACATATCTTTAGGTGAAATCTTCTTTAATATGTGTTAGGAAGAGAGGAAGAGAAAACTAAACACTGTGTATAAGATCAATGGCCAACTCTATTGGCACGATATTTCTTCAGTCATTCATATAAACACCAGTGGCAGCTCTGGCTCTCTTGGTGTCCTGATTAGAGATGTAAACTTCAATGCAAAATAAAATACATTTTAACTGTAAGATGGGCTAGTCTGGTGGTACACGTTTTCAAAGTGTATTTTGTAAAACTTGTATTTTTGGCTGAGTTTGGAGCAACATGAGGGTAGGTAGAGGATGACAATAACACTTTCGGTTTGAAGCAAATTATCTAGAAGCTGTGATTTAATTGGACCAATCACAATTTGGATAAACTGTATTATTATTATATTATTATTATTATTATTATTAAATATTATTTATTTATTTATAAATTGCATTCAAAATGTATTTTTCTCAAATATCAGATGGACTACTGATTGGACACTTTATTTGCAAACTTTGGAGTCAATGGACAAAATAAATGTGAATTTTCAAAACATATTTATCCCGTCTGGATTTGGAAAACCCGGCTAGTTGGGTTCAGGCAAGCCCTGTCTGCTATATATCAAGCCTAATTTGCTTTATTTGTGTTTCTGTGATTCATTTAGAGGTTTCAATACCTTTAGGTTTTTATTCTCTGAAGGACGCACCAGTACTTGCAATGCAGCAAAAAAAAAGTTTTAACTTTAAATATAAATAGATGGGAAAATTGAGATAGATTGATAAAAATATGTGATATGGATAAAAAGAAAGGCAGTCAGTTCAATGTTACACGGCGACGGTTGTAAAAGAACGACGATGCAAAGAGAAAGAGCACCAATCAGAATTTAGCAATTCAAAATATTTTCTCATTTTAATCCTTAATTTTATGGCAAAAAAAAAAAAAAAAAAAAGATAGCATACCTAAAGACTGAAATTATCTTCAACACAAAGTTGGAACTGAGACTGTAATTAAAGTTTAATCCATTGCAGTAGAGAAAAAAAAAGTTTTGGGGTGGGGTGGAGAGGGTTCTGAAAGAAAAAAATGCACAAAACTCCATGGGAGTAGTGAATGGTTGACGGGGCATTGTTATGCAGTTGCTAAGGTATTCTGAATGGTTTTAGAATATTGCTATGCTGTTGCTGGGGTTTTCTGGGTGGTTGCTTCCTGGTCCAAGTCAAAAGAGCTCACCCCCCTTGTCTTTGTAGTCACGTACACACTGCTAAATTTTTAAATTGACAGCTACTGTACATTTGAATGCAGGAGTGAATCACCTACTGTAAATTAACGTTCCACGTGTGTGCGGAGAATAGTAGTTACTTTGATTATTCACTTAACGTTAATCATAACAACGTTTTAACTTTTCACTAAACTACATTATCAACAATTGAACCCTTTTATTTAGGAAATTATTTATAATACGTGTAGAGTAATATATACTTTTTAAGTATAGCTATAAAGTAAGTATACTATATAAGTATAGAAGGTGCTTACAAACTATTAGTTTATAGTTAATTTATATAGTTTATATAGTGTAGTCCCTTTGTTAACATAATAATAGGCTATATGCAAATAGTGAGTTCTTTATTCATTTTCACTGTAATTAACAAATTTATTATTATTATTAAATTATTCTTCAAATAGTTATTATTATTATTATTATAACAAAACATATTAAAAATACTTAGCTCATGTTCTGATTGCTTCTGTTATCAAATTATTAACCATAAGTGATGTAAAGTATTTTTAACCAGTATTAAAGGAGTTGTTTACACACACACACACACACACACACACACACACACACACACACACACACACACACACACACACACACACACACACACACACACACACACACACAACCACACACACACACACACACACACACACACACACACACACACACACACACACACACACACACACACACACACACACACAGTATATAGCCTATTAATATATTAACAATGTAGAGACTAAACTATGAATTAACTAGTTTACAGATGATTTGTAAGTACTTTATTACTGTATGCTTATTATAAAGTATTACTGTTTTTTATATATATAAAAAAAAAAAAAAAAAAAATGATATGAACAATTATTTTTGGGCCAGAAATTATTAGCATAGGTGGTATGTTATAATATTTTAAGCAAGTTTCTCTGGTCCGAAATGCAGAGAGTGTGTTTCTGACACAGGTTGGTAAGAGAAATAATGGGGAGTATCATAATTTGCCAATTAGTGTATACAGAGACCAAATTACATTAACAACGTGTTGTTCAGTTAATGTTAGTCCCTTTATTAGCAACAATACAAAGTATTTGCTTTGGCAAACACAATTACAAATTCTGTGTGCTGTGCCAAGCCACATCAGCGAACATATCAACTGCCATCCTTCAGCTGTCTGGGAACAAGAAAAGAGATTTATTTAAACTGTTAACAAAAAAAAAAAAAAGCAAAAATTGGAGAGAGAAAGCTCCCTAGCCTTTGAATCATTTGAAGACTTGCCACCTACTAGAAGACAGTTGTACACACAGCTAGAGGATATAACTTCAGCAAAAGAGAATGACCTCTGTATGCCTCAGAGCTTCAAATCACACAGACCTTCATTTCTCCTATGAAAGACATCCCTGCTGCTTGGACTTCACAGCTGCCGAGCAACTCCATTGGAATATATTGGATTATTGGGAGAGCCGAGTGCACTGTGGAGTCTAGCCTCGCTGGGGTTGATTTTAATGTTAATTTACCACTGCAGAGTGTCTTCAGCGATACAATGGTCTGAAAGAAGAAGAGACGTCCCTGTCAACAAAATCCCAAACAGCATCGTGAGGTGGCGGACTCCTCTTTAGAACAGAAATAATCCTTAGATGAAATCTGAGCCCAATTCCAGGTCAAACTTTAGTAGCCCATTACACGGTATCAGAAAAGAGTATGCATTCATTTTCCCTTTTCTCAGCATCATTTTCATTTTCAGCCGATGGAAATCCTGCTTGCACCTTGATGAACTATATGTTCCTTCATTCAGAAATCTGCTGCCACTTTCTATATTCATACTGTATGCAGCATTTTGTGCTTCATTGGACTTCAATTTGGTAATATGTTATTTTCTAGTTCATTTACTTAGGTGGGATCTGCTGGAATTGGGTTGGGATTTGTCATAGTTCCATAGAACAGAGATCTAGGATTGCAAATCAAAGTCCACTATTATAAACAGGAATGCATTTGTATGTTCTTTTGTGCTGATTTTCTGTTGATTTGGTGAAAGAAAAGACAGCAAACAGCCGTGAAAACTATACCTCACACAGTCAGCAGTTACTTAACTCAAAGCAAATTAGTTTACGATTGGTAACAAAGTCAAGAAACGTGTGGCAGATGACATAACCAATTGCATCATGTCACAGGTCGGGAGGGTCGACTAGGTCTACCCCTCCCTTTGGAATGAACCACTGAGGAGCAGACCAGAAACCAGGCGGACAAGGAAAGTAAAATGTAACAGGCTTTATTTATTAAAAGAATTTGTAATCCTAATTAAAATTCCTCCTTCCTCCCCAGCCTCCAGTGGCCGCCGGGACGTCGGCTGGACGACAGGTGGGGACTGGGTCCACTCAACCCCCTCGGACTCTTCGGGTGCCGAGGCTCTCGGCAATGGAGGGAACGCGGACCTGACCAGCAGGTAAGTGCTCTAAGCACGACTTATCCTCCTCGGACTCTGAGCAGGCTGTCCTCTTCTCGACCTCCCAAGTACAGAATTTTACGGCGGTGAAGAGGAGCGTCGACTGGACAGCCGGTAGGGACTCCTAGTACGGTAGGTTTCTTTCCTCTGCCGGGGGTGCAGAAAGCTTACGGCTGTGGAAGGAGCGTCGACTGGACAGCAGGTGGGTACTTCGAACACGGTTGGTTCCTTCCTATACAGGGAATGCAGGAGGCTCACGGCTGTGAGAGGAGCGTCGACTAGACAGCAGGTGGGTACTTCGAGTACGGTTGGTTCCTTCCTATACAAAGGATGCGGAAAGCTTATGGCTGTGAAAGGGGCGTCGACTAGACATCAGGTGGGTACTTCGAGTACGGTTGGTCCCTTCCTATACAGGGGATGCAGAGAGCTCACGGCTGTGAAAGGGGCGTCGACTAGACAGCAGGTAGGTACTTCGAGTCCGGTTGGTTCTTTCCTATACAAAGGATGCAGGAAACTCACGGCTGTGAAAGGGCGTCGACTAGACAGCAGGTGGGTACTTCGAGTCCAGTTGGTTCCTTCCTATACAGGGGATGCAGAAAGCTCACGGCTGTGAAAGGGGCGTCGACTAGACAGCAGGTGGGTACTTCGAGTACGGTTGGTTCCTTCCTATACAGGGGATGCAGAGAGCTCACGGCTGTGAAAGGGGCGTCGACTAGACAGCAGGTGGGTACTTCGAGTCCGGTTGGTTCTTTCCTATACAGGGGATGCAGGAAACTCACGGCTGTGAAAGGGGCGTCGACTTGACAGCAGGTAGGTACTTCGAGTCCGGTTGGTTCTTTCCTATACAGAGGATGCGGAAAGCTTACGGCTGTGAAAGGGGCGTCGACTAGACAGCAGGTGGGTACTTCGAGTCCGGTTGGTTCTTTCCTATACAGGGGATGCAGGAAACTCACGGCTGTGAAAGGGGCGTCGACTTGACAGCAGGTAGGTACTTCGAGTCCGGTTGGTTCTTTCCTATACAGAGGATGCGGAAAGCTTACGGCTGTGAAAGGGGCGTCGACTAGACAGCAGACAGGTACTTCGAGTCCGGTTGGTTCTTTCCTATGCAGAGGATGCGGAAAGCT
Organism: Chrosomus eos; assembly: GCA_036326025.1. Taxonomy (NCBI): domain Eukaryota; kingdom Metazoa; phylum Chordata; class Actinopteri; order Cypriniformes; family Leuciscidae; genus Chrosomus; species Chrosomus eos. The sequence goes on from CM070839.1 coordinate 26,888,940, forward strand.
TACGGCTGTGAAAGGGGCGTCGACTAGACAGCAGGCAGGTACTTCGAGTCCGGTTTGTTCTTCCCTATACAGGGGATGCAGAAAGCTCACGGCTGTGAAGGGGGCGTCGACTAGACAACAGGTAGATACTTCGAGTCCGGTTTGTTCTTCCCTATACAGGGGATGCAGAAAGCTCACGGCTGTGAAGGGGGCGTCGACTAGACAGCAGGTAGGTACTTCGAGTCCGGTTTGTTCTTCCCTATACAGGGGATGCAGAAAGCTCACGGCTGTGAAGAGGGCGTCGACTAGGCAGCAGGTAGATACTTCGAGTCCGGTTTGTCCTTTCCTATGCAGAGGATGCAGAAAGCTCACGGCTGTGAAGGGGGCGTCGACTAGACAACAGGTAGATACTTCGAGTCCGGTTTGTTCTTCCCTATACAGGGGATGCAGAAAGCTCAGGGCTGTGAAAGGGGTGTTCGATGGGGGACACTCAGAAAGCAGATCACTGGGCTTCCTCCGTTCTCCAGACAACATCAACGATGAATCAGAACACCGCAAGCTTTAAATTCCACCGTCGCTTTATCTCTTCTGCAGCGACTCCAGACTGCAACACAGGGCAAGACCGATGGGCACGTGACAGAATTTGATATAGTAAGCATGCAATAGCTTCACTTCAAACACACCCGGTGAGCACAGCATCAACTCACGTCACTCTTAACCACTCTGTGAAATATAAGGCCACAGCCCACCTCCTTGTACTGAACAGCAGGGACAGTAAAACGGAAGAATATTTAGCGATCTCACTCGTGCATCATAACAGCTATCTTCACATTACGGGTCTAGACTCCGGTTCCTAGATCGCTTCTCTTCATATGCAGTGTCTTGGTATATAAATCACGTATCATACGGCCAGTAAAAGGTTTGCACTTATCTCTACCCAGGCAGGGGACTTGATGTTTCCAAGTCAACTTATCCTCCGCTTCTCTGTTCCACTCCACCAAATCCTTCGTAGCGGATTCCCTTCCGCGGATCTATCTCGCCAGTGAAGTTGTCCCACAGAAACTCTCAGCCTTCCTCGACGGAACAAGGTCAGGACACAGCACCCGGAAACCAAACACAGAACACTGCACTGAACTTCCACTGCGCTGAACTACCACGCCGAACTGAACTCCCTTTGGTCTCCCAAAGCTTGGTTTTTATCTGATTCCAGCCGCTGTGTGTCCCAATCACCAAACAGCCCCTTGATGCGCCGCACCTGCTGTCACTCTGTCATCAGCGGCTGCTGTTGCCATGGTAGCGACGCATATCAGGCTGACTGGGTGTTGCGTCGAGAGCGCTCCGGGCGGAAACATTCCTCCGTGGAATATATAGTTCCGCTGCTGGTTCGTCACCTTGTGACATACTCCCCCGCCAATCCGTTCTAGTCCCGAGAACGGGTTCCGCTCTCCCAGTCTCCATACCTCACCGGGGGTCGACCTCGGTTCTCCCTCTGGGACCGCCTCGGCGGAGACTCGGGTCTCACCGGTCCCGGTGCTGGGCCCAAGCCCCTGGGGACCACTCCCCATCCTACCAGTAACGGCCCTGGTGCTGCCACAACCGGAGGGGCTTCCTCTCTGGGATTTGGGTAGTTCGGGCAAGGGCGAATCAGATTCCGGTGGAGCACCCGTTCTGGGCCCGCTCTCCCCTCGGGTCGGATAGCATACACGGGTTGATCTGGACGTGGCTGTCGTAAGACCACATAGGGCCGAGGCTCCCACCGATCACTCAGCTTACCCTTCCCTTGGCGACGATTATCCCTCACCAAGACTCTCTCTCCTGGGAGCAATGGGGCCTCCCGAGCTGTTCGGTCGTACAGTCTCTTGCTCTTTGCCCCCGCCTGGTTGATCCGGTCCGAGACCCGGCCATACGCCCAGTGGAGTCGCTGGTGGTGCCTCGCCACCCAGTCTGACAAGCTCCCTTCCTCCCCTTGGGTAGCAGCCCCCGTTACTAAGTCGGCTGGTAGCCGCACGTGTCTTCCAAACATCAGATATGTTGGAGCATATCCAGTGGTGCTATGCACGCTGTTGTTATACGCTTGGATCAGTGCCGGAAGCGTATCTGCCCAATGGCCCTGCTGATCCATCTCCAACGTTCCCAATAGGCCCAGCAATGTTTGGTTAAACCTCTCGCATCCTCCATTCCCTTGGGGATGGTACGGTGTCGTGTGGGTCTTCCTACCCCCGTACAGCTGGCACAACTCATGGACCACCCTGGACTCAAAGTTCGGCCCCTGGTCGGAGTGGAATATCTCAGGGCACCCAAAAGGCTGAATCACAGCCCTCCACAAGGCGTTCGCGGTGGTGGTAGCAGTTTGGTCCAAGGTGGGAATGGCCCAGGCATATTTGGTGAATAGGTCTGTCACCACCAAGATGTTCTGAATCCGGTCCACCGGCCTTCCCAGCGTCAGATAGTCCATGGCGACCATGTGCATGGGAGCCTTTGCTTGAATCGGGACCAATGGGGCTCGGATCTCCTTCCTGGTCTTAAACAGGGTGCACCGGGGGCATCCCTGAAGGTAGGCCTTGGTAATCCTCTCCATCCCCGGCCAATAGAACTGGCGTCGCAATAGCGAGATCGTCTTTTCCAGGCCCTGATGGCCCAACTGGGTGTGATAGGCCTGTAGCAGGGACCGATGTTGCCCCTCCGGAACTACTATTTGCCAGATCTTCTCGCCCAGGTTAGGGTCCTGGATGGAGCGACAGAGCACCCCCTCCCTCAAAGCCAACCTTTCCCATTGTCCTAGCAACCCTCGGACTGCCTGAGTCTGAGCCCGGCGTTCTCTGGCCTCTGGCCATTTCCCAGTCTGGACCCACTCTCGTACCGTCCGCAACCCTTCATCCTCCGCTTGTCTTGACCTCCAACACTGTGGGTCCCAGCCCCACCCATTGGGGGCCTCTTCCTGCGATGCTCCAGGCGCTTCCACGATCCCCACCATTGCTCCTTCCTCCTCTTCAGAGCTAGAGTTGGGCCCCTGAACTACTGGACCTGCCACCGGAAACCTCGACAGCACATCAGCATTCGTATGCTCTTTCCCTGGCCGATACTTCAGCTGGTAGTCGAAATTCGCCAGTTGTGCCACCCATCTCTGTTCGACAGCCCCCAGCCTTGCCGTCTGAAGATGTACCAGAGGGCTGTTGTCCGTTACCACCAGGACCTTGGTCCCCCACAGGTAGTCCTTGAACTTTTCGCTCATTGCCCACTTCATGGCCAACAACTCAAGTTTGAAGGAACTATAGTTAGCATCGTTCCTCTCTGCCGGGTGTAAGCTTCGGCTGGCGTATGCAATCACCCTCTCCTTCCCCTGCTGTTTTTGGGCTAGCACGGCACCCAGGCCGAGATGGCTGGCATCAGTGTACAAGATGAAAGGCTGGGAGAAGTCTGCATAGGCCAGAATCGGGGCCTGTAGTAGTTCCTGTTTAAGCCTCCGGAATGCAGCCTCACATGCCTGGTCCCACTGAACCGCGGGAGATCCCCGGCCCCTCGAACGTCCCGTGCCCCCGAGCAGCTGGTTAATGGGCTTGGCGATTTTGGAGAAGTCCTGAATGAACCGCCGGTAATATCCGACAAAACCCAGGAAGGATCTGACCTGTCGCACAGTCTTCGGCGCCTCCCACCCTTGCACAGCCGACACCTTCTCTGGGTCCACAGCGATCCCAGCTGCACTCACCACGTGGCCCAGAAACTTCACCTCTTTCCGGAAAAGCTGACACTTGTCAGGTTGCAGCTTTAGCCCGTATTTGTCCAGGGCGCGGAAAGCTTGCTCCAGATGTTGGAGGTGAGTCTCAAAGTCCGGCGAATAGACAATGACGTCATCGAGGTAGACCAGCGTGGTTTCCGTCAACTGACCTCCCAGGCACCGCTGCATAAGCCGCTGGAACGTGGCTGGGGCGTTGCAAAGGCCAAACGGCATCCGTTCCCACTCGTATAGTCCGAAAGGGGTCGTGAAGGCTGTCTTCTCCCTGTCCCGCTCGTCCACCTGTACCTGCCAGTACCCACTGGCCAAGTCGAGAGTAGAATACCATGCGGACTGTGTAAGACTGGTGAGTGAATCCTCTACTCGGGGCAGGGGGAAAGCATCCCGCTTAGTCACCTGGTTCAGCTTACGGTAATCCACACAGAATCTCCAGGAACCATTTTTCTTGCGCACCAGTACGATAGGGGCGGCCCAAGGGCTACTACTTTCCCGGATAACCCCCTTGTCCAACATTCCTCGCAGGAGGGTGCGGACCTCAGAATACAGGGTCGGCGGCACTGGTCGATAACGTTCTCTACTCGGGGCGGCGTCCCCGGTCGGAATCTGATGTTTCACAATGTCCGTCCGGCCATAGTCCTCGTCGTGAGTCGAGAACAAGTGCTGCCATTTGAGCAGGAAATCCTGGAGCCGCCCAGTCTGTTCCTCTCCCAGTCCTTCACCGCGTAGTGACCCTCCCTGGAGGTGATTAGGCAATTCCTCTCCCTCACTACCCACCGGCGGTCCAGTTCGGGTCAGGGCAACTTCCACTACGGAGGGGCTTACTCGGTTAAACTGCACTTCAACCGGCTCTCTCACTTGTTGCGGGCATACCCCTGTGACTCGGGCCAGACACTGATGTCGATGCAACAGGACGGGGAACGCATTCACGTTCCGTACTTTCACAGAAATCCTCCCCCGCCGTGCTGTGGCTAGCCCCCGAGCTACCTCAAGGTTTGGGCCGTCCGGATGGGGTTCCACCAATACCCACTCTCCCGGACCATAGAGTTGCGAGGGGAGCCTGGCCCACACCACAGCCTCACTCTGAGCGGGAATGGATAACGCGTATCGGCACGCCGTCCTCCCAGTGCCCTCTCGATCTCCTCGCGTCTCGGCAAGGCGAACCCGCCGGCAATCGGCCTTGATCCGGTCCCACTCGTGACTTTCCGAGGTCGAGGCCGTCTGCTTTAGTCCACCTTGGAACAGTTCCTCCCAACATTCTGCTATAACGTTCATGCCCAACAAGGCGCGATGGTTTCCCAGGCAGGCGTCACGAACGATCACCACCCCTTTCTGGGGGACAACGACTCCATGGATCTTCAAGTCAGTCACCAGGTATCCCACGTATGGGATGTCCAGACCGTTGGCTCCCCGTAGCGTCAACCAGGGGGCTTCTGAGGTGGGGCAATCCTGGCCCTTAAATAGCTCTCGTGACAGGCTCTCAGAGAACAGAGTGACTTGCGACCCAGTGTCTAACAGGCACTGTACTTCCAACCCGTTGACCTGGGCCACTACAATGGGGCAACGCCCCACCAAACATGCTCTGGACTTCGTAATCGATAGGGGGTCTACCATGGGAGTCCCAGCCACTTGACCCACAGTGGCCGGCAACTCTAAAAATCCTCCTGTGATCCCCGACGGGAGCGGCACTGGCGGAAGTAATGACCCGGCTCTCCACAACCATGACAAATGGGGCGTCCCTGTTCGTCCCACCTGAACCGCGGCCCCATTGGCCTAGCTGGGCGTCGCTCTGGGAATCGGCCCCCCGCTGAATAGGTCCGCTCTCGGAGCAATGGACTGGAACGTTCACGCCGGAGCTCTTCTCTGAAGGAGTTGGATAGCTCGGCCAGCTGTTCCTGGACGTCCTTTTTCAACTCCTCTCGTAACGCACGTCTCCATTCCGCTTCGACCGGGCGTGGGGGGTCGACGGGTGCACTCGCAGCCATGCACGTTGAGGGCTCTACCGTGTGATCCCGTTCCAAGGCCAACGCCTCTTGTCTCAGTTCGTCAAAAGACAAGTCCGGGTTCCGGCGGACCTGTATTCGCAGACTTTGGCGTACGGGGCCTTCCCGTAGCCCCAGGAGGAATTGGTCTCGCAGCAGGCTCTCTTCACCCCCTAGACCATGGTCTTGCCTTCCTCTTAGCCTAGCGAACTGCTCTCTCAGCTGTAGCGTGAATGCCCGGATGGTCTGTCGCGGCCCTTGTTTGCAGTTGAAGAACTGTGTTCGCAGAACGGCTACGGGAGTGGTATCGCCGTATTGCCCCGAAAGGAAGTCAAAGATAGCTTGAGCCGTGGTACGGTTCGCTTCTGGCGCTGCTCGCACTTCCCTCAGTGCTTCTCCTTCCAAGGAATTCAAGATGAACTGTACTCCCTGAGGGGCATCCAGACCTTGGAGCCCGACTAAATATTCGACCTGGGCCCTCCATGTCGACAGACTCATCTCCGATCCCGGACCTTGGTACTTTTGGGCCCAAGGGGCTCCCATGAATATGGGCATGGCTTGTCTTCGTGCTCCCGGTGCCTCTTCTTCTGCCATAACGGCTTCTGGTGGCTCAACTCAGTGGTTACCCTGCCGACTACGCCAATGATCTGTCACAGGTCGGGAGGGTCGACTAGGTCTACCCCCTCCCTTTGGAATGAACCACTGAGGAGCAGACCAGAAACCAGGCGGACAAGGAAAGTAAAATGTAACAGGCTTTATTTATTAAAAGAATTTGTAATCCTAATTAAAATTCCTCCTTCCTCCCCAGCCTCCAGTGGCCGCCGGGACGTCGGCTGGACGACAGGTGGGGACTGGGTCCACTCAACCCCCTCGGACTCTTCGGGTGCCGAGGCTCTCGGCAATGGAGGGAACGCGGACCTGACCAGCAGGTAAGTGCTCTAAGCACGACTTATCCTCCTCGGACTCTGAGCAGGCTGTCCTCTTCTCGACCTCCCAAGTACAGAATTTTACGGCGGTGAAGAGGAGCGTCGACTGGACAGCCGGTAGGGACTCCTAGTACGGTAGGTTTCTTTCCTCTGCCGGGGGTGCAGAAAGCTTACGGCTGTGGAAGGAGCGTCGACTGGACAGCAGGTGGGTACTTCGAACACGGTTGGTTCCTTCCTATACAGGGAATGCAGGAGGCTCACGGCTGTGAGAGGAGCGTCGACTAGACAGCAGGTGGGTACTTCGAGTACGGTTGGTTCCTTCCTATACAAAGGATGCGGAAAGCTTATGGCTGTGAAAGGGGCGTCGACTAGACATCAGGTGGGTACTTCGAGTACGGTTGGTCCCTTCCTATACAGGGGATGCAGAGAGCTCACGGCTGTGAAAGGGGCGTCGACTAGACAGCAGGTAGGTACTTCGAGTCCGGTTGGTTCTTTCCTATACAAAGGATGCAGGAAACTCACGGCTGTGAAAGGGCGTCGACTAGACAGCAGGTGGGTACTTCGAGTCCAGTTGGTTCCTTCCTATACAGGGGATGCAGAAAGCTCACGGCTGTGAAAGGGGCGTCGACTAGACAGCAGGTGGGTACTTCGAGTACGGTTGGTTCCTTCCTATACAGGGGATGCAGAGAGCTCACGGCTGTGAAAGGGGCGTCGACTAGACAGCAGGTGGGTACTTCGAGTCCGGTTGGTTCTTTCCTATACAGGGGATGCAGGAAACTCACGGCTGTGAAAGGGGCGTCGACTTGACAGCAGGTAGGTACTTCGAGTCCGGTTGGTTCTTTCCTATACAGAGGATGCGGAAAGCTTACGGCTGTGAAAGGGGCGTCGACTAGACAGCAGGTGGGTACTTCGAGTCCGGTTGGTTCTTTCCTATACAGGGGATGCAGGAAACTCACGGCTGTGAAAGGGGCGTCGACTTGACAGCAGGTAGGTACTTCGAGTCCGGTTGGTTCTTTCCTATACAGAGGATGCGGAAAGCTTACGGCTGTGAAAGGGGCGTCGACTAGACAGCAGACAGGTACTTCGAGTCCGGTTGGTTCTTTCCTATGCAGAGGATGCGGAAAGCTTACGGCTGTGAAAGGGGCGTCGACTAGACAGCAGGCAGGTACTTCGAGTCCGGTTTGTTCTTCCCTATACAGGGGATGCAGAAAGCTCACGGCTGTGAAGGGGGCGTCGACTAGACAACAGGTAGATACTTCGAGTCCGGTTTGTTCTTCCCTATACAGGGGATGCAGAAAGCTCACGGCTGTGAAGGGGGCGTCGACTAGACAGCAGGTAGGTACTTCGAGTCCGGTTTGTTCTTCCCTATACAGGGGATGCAGAAAGCTCACGGCTGTGAAGAGGGCGTCGACTAGGCAGCAGGTAGATACTTCGAGTCCGGTTTGTCCTTTCCTATGCAGAGGATGCAGAAAGCTCACGGCTGTGAAGGGGGCGTCGACTAGACAACAGGTAGATACTTCGAGTCCGGTTTGTTCTTCCCTATACAGGGGATGCAGAAAGCTCAGGGCTGTGAAAGGGGTGTTCGATGGGGGACACTCAGAAAGCAGATCACTGGGCTTCCTCCGTTCTCCAGACAACATCAACGATGAATCAGAACACCGCAAGCTTTAAATTCCACCGTCGCTTTATCTCTTCTGCAGCGACTCCAGACTGCAACACAGGGCAAGACCGATGGGCACGTGACAGAATTTGATATAGTAAGCATGCAATAGCTTCACTTCAAACACACCCGGTGAGCACAGCATCAACTCACGTCACTCTTAACCACTCTGTGAAATATAAGGCCACAGCCCACCTCCTTGTACTGAACAGCAGGGACAGTAAAACGGAAGAATATTTAGCGATCTCACTCGTGCATCATAACAGCTATCTTCACATTACGGGTCTAGACTCCGGTTCCTAGATCGCTTCTCTTCATATGCAGTGTCTTGGTATATAAATCACGTATCATACGGCCAGTAAAAGGTTTGCACTTATCTCTACCCAGGCAGGGGACTTGATGTTTCCAAGTCAACTTATCCTCCGCTTCTCTGTTCCACTCCACCAAATCCTTCGTAGCGGATTCCCTTCCGCGGATCTATCTCGCCAGTGAAGTTGTCCCACAGAAACTCTCAGCCTTCCTCGACGGAACAAGGTCAGGACACAGCACCCGGAAACCAAACACAGAACACTGCACTGAACTTCCACTGCGCTGAACTACCACGCCGAACTGAACTCCCTTTGGTCTCCCAAAGCTTGGTTTTTATCTGATTCCAGCCGCTGTGTGTCCCAATCACCAAACAGCCCCTTGATGCGCCGCACCTGCTGTCACTCTGTCATCAGCGGCTGCTGTTGCCATGGTAGCGACGCATATCAGGCTGACTGGGTGTTGCGTCGAGAGCGCTCCGGGCGGAAACATTCCTCCGTGGAATATATAGTTCCGCTGCTGGTTCGTCACCTTGTGACAATCACTCTCCAGTCTCACGATCTGAACGGTCGTCTAACAGCTAACCTATTCCTGTGCTGTGAAAATTTCCCGAATTGCATAGAATTCTGAAATGCCATCAGTGTTAATAAAGTGAATCTGAAGCAGTAGATTGTCTTTCCCGCTTTGCCTGCCTGTCCACAGAATAAATTAGCTCTCACAGATTCGCCTGTGTGTTTTGACGTAGAGCACCACAGCTATAGTATTTCCGAAGAATGTCATATTGCAGATATGTGAAACTGCAAAGCTGAATCAAGAGCCAAGAAATGTCATTCCTTTGACATTGTACATATTTCAGTGGATTTTCATTCTGTCAGTTATGGCTCCCTATACATGCCAGGAAGCAGAATGCCAACAAATTATTTAACTAATTTTTCAGAAATCCTATGAAAGCCATTTTGCTTTTTTTTCCAGAAATTGCAGCCTCAATTAGTAATAAATCCAGCATTAAACTCATGTGTGTATCCAGTTACAATAATTGCTCTATTGACAAAAGCATGCCTGGGCCTTTCGGAGTGGATATTCTCTCTATGGTTCGCCGTCGGGCAGCTGTTGAAAGGCTTGGTTGCACCTTTGAGTGACTGCTTGTCAGCAAAGTTCTCTGGTATCAGACAGAAGCCAAGCTCAGGTGACTGGGAGCCCGAACCATCATGAAGTCTTGCAGCAGGTCCCTGGAGCCCAACTGCATTTCCTCACCATCACTCAACTCGGAAACATTTCATCCTTCGCTCTCTCTCACTCTCATTCCTCCCGGCAACCACCATGACTTGGTCTGACTCATAGTTTTGCGCTCTTTGCTTGAGGTCTCGGGTCCCTGAATGTTTGGGCATGAACTAAGGGATTATTGTCCTGATTTCAAGACTTGTTCTTCCCATAATATGAATATGCTGGAATCGTGTGATAGGCGTACTGTGATTGTGTGCACGGTTCACAAATCTTGAATGACCTTTCAAATTAAATGTATAATGATTCCTTATCCCCCTTGTGGAATATTGTCTGTTTTTGGAATATCACAGAGCATTAAATGATGCCATATGGTCTATTGGAAGTAGTAAAAGACTGATATCCAACACTCCATCTGAGCATGCTGAACACATGATCAATATGCAGCTACAATTCACAAACCAAGAAACTGATTAGCAGCAGTGTGAATTGATTATTCCACACCCACACTGATCTTTGTATCCTGAGACCGCTCACTGCATGCAAGTTCTGTATAATTACTTACACTAATCTCTCGTAGGCATGCTGATCTTTATATATTCTCGAAGACCTCTCTGTTCATATCTCTACATACTCCATCTGATCTCTGTTGTTTTTTATACTGATCTCTCTCTATACTGAATGGTCTTACAATACTCAGTATGATTTATCCATACTGCCTCTGATTTTTCCATTATGAATTTATGCCAGACACCTCCTGCTTAAAACCCCACAAATCCAACAGGATCATGAGGCTTTCACTGGCTATATCAAAACTGAAAATCAAACGCTTTCAATACTCTCTATGATGCATCCATACTGCTTCTGATCTCTCCATACTCACTGAGATATCTGCATACTCAGTTGGATCTCTTTCCATACTCATTCAGATCGCTCCTTACTCTAATCTCAGAATATTCACTCTGATCTCTCCTCAACTCAGATATCATTATACTCATTCTGAGCTTACTATCTGAAAGTGTCAGAAATCGCATACTCTCTGAGTTGGTAGTTCTTTTAAATAAGTAATTACTTTGCGAGTGTTTAAAAAGTATGTTGTATGCTGCATGAATGTGTGTAGAATTAATAAAATCCTGACAAACTAAATCCATCATGTTGTCATGTGACTTTTTACATGCTGTTTTTTTAGTATGCAAGAATACGATTTTGGATGCAGACTCTCCATACTGATATTTCCTTACTCTTTTGATCTCTCTATAGCCTACTCACTTAGGTCTCTCATGCATTTGTCTTGATCTCAATCGAATCTCTACATTCTCAATCTCTCTGAATTCCATACACTAATCTTTTCATAATTACCCAAGATGATAACTCCCAGTATTTAATCACTGTGATTTTTCTGTTTATGCATTAATCCTTCAGTTTTAGTATTACATAGTAAAGGCATTATGTGTAATTACATAAAAGTGAAATTCCTAAAACGTTTAAATACTTTGCATATAAAAATAATAAAGAGCCTATAATTAATTGGTTCAAATCAGGAGTATACAATAAAATACAATACAATATAATACAAAAACTATATCCAATACTAGAACAGGGGCTGCACTGGGGTTCTCATCGGTTTCCACTACCCATACAACAGAGTGCCAGATGGAAACAGTTTTTAATGAAATGACTCACATTTTAATGCTACTGTGGCTCCACTTGAGAGGAGCTAGCCATCCCTAGCCTGAGCAGTCTCGATCCTTTAATATACTGCAGGTTTTATTGCAGTTGCAATCTATACAGATCTGATCAATGGATGATAAATTTGTGATTTCTTCAGGCTGTTTTCACGACCGTCAAAATTCCTCTTGTCCCAAGCTTTAGTGCTACCTTACCAAACGGCTAAACCCAGTTATGAAACTATGCAGTAATACACAACAGTGAGCCAGACCTCCTCCCAAACTGAAATAACTCAATGGGTATAACAAGCGGCTGTCAGTGTATGATAAAGCACCTGATCTGTGACAGGCCAACCTTGTGATACACAGAAATGAGAAATGGTTTAACAATCACTGTCAGAACGCGAACAGGAAGGTTGTGTAGATGTTGACTGAATATGCTTGTGGAAATACTCTAAAATTTTTTAAATATTTACTGCATTGCTAAAACCAAATGCTGTACCAAAACTGTAAATACAAACCTGCCTTGGAAAATGGTGTCAGGTCCTATTTTTCAATAAACAACCTGATCATTAAGGCCTTAGAGATAGTAAAAAATAAGATACTTTAAGATTTTGTCCATAACGTTTTCCCTTGCTCTTGTTCATGGGATAGTACAAAGGCAGATGTTCATTCTAAGAACAATATTTTTTTTAAATGCTCCAATATGCACAACATGCAAACATCCTTGAATATCCTGCAGATAGTGCAAAAGTCATACAAGCTGCGCTTAAGGTGCTTTTGTGTCGTTTTTGGAACTTTGGAAAATATCTCTGTGAAGATTCTCCAAAATTTTTGAGTGAACTATGCATTTAAGGAGAAATAAAAGGTCAGCACATGGCTGGATTTTAAAAGAATGAAAAATCAAATGAATGTCACGCTTAGGTGTCTTCATAACTTCACTTATGCTGACTCTCCAACAGATAATAGATTCCTAGACCTGCTTGAAAATAACCTAAATGTCCTCCAAACAAGATTTGTGAAATCAGACCAGATAGAGAACATAATTAACATTTCTATCTTCTTTCCCCATGGCTCTTTTGCCCCATTAATCTGAAGAGAAAGTTTGGTCATCATCAGTGTTGTTGTTACTGATTGCTCTCAATTCGTCAAAGTCATAAAGATGTGTTAACAACTAGAATAACACTCTCATCTGTGTACTGTGCCAGTATACTCAACCTTAGCAGTATGTTGAATCAGTTCATAGTCCACAGAAAAGCCTATCAGAGGGAGGGATTTACTGCTGTCACTCAGGGCAGCAACCAATCAGATTACAGCTCGTTCTAGGGACATCCGAGATGAGTCTGGTCTTTGTGGACTCACAATGGCTGCCTCTTGGTATAATGTTGGGTGTTCTTCCAGCTGGTCGCAAATTGCCTTATCTCGGCACAATGGGTACATGTCAACAAGGTGGCATCACTTAAAGGATAGTAGGAACATGACGAAATGGCTCTCCTCTTAAAAATAAAGAAAGGAATTGATTAGAGCAACCTATTCTATAAATACCCAGTATATGAGTTGGCTCATGAGGCAGGCAGAGGAAGAAGGGTAAAAGTGGCTTGCATCAGATACTCTCAGGCAACCCATGTGAAATATTTAAATGAAAGGAGTTTTTTCTAGTGCATAAGCTAATAGAAAAGCCTCTCTGTTGGCACCAGACTGTCTGACACAAACTCAAATTGATTCCTAATTGAGTTTGTATGGATTTGATCCGGCTTTTGTTGGTTACATTAAGACCTGACCAGTCTCATTTTACTGGGGTCTATGTGGGCTGCAGGCAGCTCTGCACAGCGCACATTGGCTTACACGGCGAGTACTAAAACTGTTGGGGGAAAAAAAACACGTAATGGAAGAATCTTTCCTCTATTTTACTGGCCTGTTTCCTTTCTCTCACTGTGCTCTAGGCTCCTGATAAATCAAAGGAGATTTTACTAAAGGTGACAAAAGATGTTGTATTTTTTCTTCAGGCTGGTTGCCTTTTCTTGGAAAGGAGTACATATTTCACACCAGAAGGTTTTCCACTTGGGCTTCTAGTTTTATACAACATTAAATGTGTGGAAAACAAAACTATCCTGTATATCGAGCTTTTGCCTTTGGCCTTTTGTGCAAGATAACATTTTAAATATCTGGAGTCATTTCAAAAGAAAATGGGCTATTTTGAAAACATTTATCTAATTTGAAAGGAACACGCTTACTGTGCTAGGGAGACTAAATACTTTACCATCTGAAAAAGAGGTTAAAGCCTCTCAGGTAAAATATAAAGTCCACACAATGAAGATGAACCAGCCAGCGAATTAGCAAAGTCTCTCTGGTTTATTCAAATGTCCAATTATTTGGATCAAAGAGAGTGGGGCAGCGGGCAGTGGAGGTAATTTAACTGTCTATTCAACGGGTCAGCCGTTGGGGTAAGAGTAAATTAACACACTCTGTGGAGACTTGTGATTTTTCTTTCATTTAATGGGTGACAATTTTTGTTTTTTTATTTTATTTGATAAAGCACCAAACGCATGGTGGACTTCTATGATTAAGAGAAATTATGACAATTTCTTCTACTATTAATTTATTGTGGTTTAATTAGTTTCTCTCACTCACTCTCTTTCTCTCTCCCTCTCTTTCTGTCACAATGAATTTGGAAATAAATTCCTACTTTGTGAGGTATACGGAAAGGAAAACTGTGATCTTTAAAAGGAACGAACAGTGACAACTGTAGTATTTTACTAATATCTTTATGGCATCACTAAGTCATTAAGTCATTGGCAAGATGCCCACCATGCGTTTGCCTGTGTGAGCTCAAGGTGGATCTTAACATCTCAGATGATCTCAGCTGTGACTAATAATGCCACTACCAAAGTCCCACATCCAAGGTTTCGGTCACTTCAGTTAAAATGAAACAAGGGTTCAATGACAAAAAAAAGTACAGCACAAATTGCCTTAGAAGCTCTCTCTTTTTCATAAAGATCCCTGATCAGTCAAGCTACACCAGCTGACTAAAATTCATTTTTGCTTTACCTCTCAGGTTTCAGTGAGAGCATTAACAGAGCAGTTAAAGCGGATTTGGATTGAGGCCAGTTTCTCCGGTTCAGCCGCCACAGTGGCATCAACATTCAGCTCTCTTCCTATGGCACCTCTGAGAACAACAAGGTGCTAATTACCGCGCAGTGATCTGAAGTTCTCGCGAAAAGGCCGTAGGCTGACCTCCACACCAGCTGTGATGAATGGCTTTGTAAACACCACTATAGTGCAGAAGATGAGCAGGTGCCAAGGTGTGAAAAGTGTGAATAATAATAAGAACAATATGTGTCAGTGTTTGTCTGTAAATAAAAAAATAATAATAAAAAATAACTACGATAACAGGAAAACAGGTCAGAATGAATGGCTTTACAAAACCACAAACACATTCTTGAGAGTGTATGCACTCAATAATTTTGTAAGGCTTTTGTCGGTTTTCCGGTGTACCATTTGGTTTGACAAATACTCCAGTAACCTTTCATTAGCCAAATGTTAACTTGCAAAAGGGTTTCCTGCCTCTGGTTTTGGCCTAGTTCACTCTGGCATGGATCAACAGCTGAATAATGAAACTGAAAAAGCAAAAAGGTGTGAAAGATACATGAGAGATCACACATTTGAAACCTTCAAGACCTCCCCTGCTAAGAGCTTATAGGGTTTGATTTGGAACACAAAGAAGCATACATTTGTTTTGTACTATTCACTAATAAAGAGCAAGATATTTTTGTCCATTCATTTTATCTGGCTTTTCAGAAATTTTAACTGAATCATTTAAAGTTAATTTAAAAGCTTTTTTTTTTCCACAGATTTTTTGAGCACCTAGTAAGTGCAGAAATACAGCAAGATGATTTTCATACATGCAGTGAAATAATCAATCAAATCATTCTATTCTAAATATAAAGCCAAATGATCAAGTGACAACCCACTATAGTGCTAACACAAATAGAAATTCCCTAGTAGCTCAACGTGAGCGATATCAATGCCTGTGTGCTGTTTCCCAGGTGAGAGATGTGTATGAATCAGAAATGAATTGAGCACAAAGAGTGAAAGATAAAGGAAAACAAAACCTTCTGCATTTCTCATATGAGTGTGAAATAGCATATTCAAACCATTTTCATTCAGAGAAGTAACAATAAATTTAGACTGCAGTCTGATAATGCAATTGCAGTGAGCAACCAAACAAAACAAACCATTTTTGTTTTTGAGTCTTTTTATTTCCAAATATGTAAACTACAACTATGACATCACACATAATACACATCACTATTTTTTTCTAATTATAAAATCTCTGTACATTGTTGCAGTCAAAATATCACAAAACGAGTGGCTTTGATTTTAATGACATGAAACAAATATTTTTAAACAAAATATATCCCAGTTACCTTATATATATATAGTCAGTTCTGTCCTAGAATAGAAACATTTCATCAAGGACCTTGATTTCATTTCAATAAATCCATTCTGAGTGAGGGACATAGTTGTTCTTTATTAAAGAATATTAAAACATCTTCCCACTGAATTTAATATGACCATTCTATATGACAATCACTGTAAGTGAGTTTTAACTGAGTAGAAATCTCTTAGTCAATATAGCCATCTTCACCATAGCGAGGGAGGGATTGGTCGTGGATTTTTAAAGGAATCTTTTAAACTACAATCATATCTTAGATAATAAAAACCAATTGCGTTTGGCCTGTAAAGAAGTTTATCTTTGCTGGTCATAGTAGCCTGCAGGGACAGGAGAGTTAACAGCATGGAAAAGAAGCAAATGGTGGAGAACATTTCTTAATCTGTTCCTGCTCGTCCTTAAACGCTGTAAAATCTTTCACCATTGATGCGTTCAAGAGTCCCGCGATTAAAAAAAATAGCATCCCAACTGTGTGGATTTTAGATAAGAAACGCCAGTCAGTTTATGCTTAAGTAATTTAGTGCTTCACAATGCAAGGATGATGAATTTTGAAGATAATTCTAGTAAATTGTTCTGTTGCCCATCAATATTACATTAATACCACAATAATAATATTTCAGATCTTTGCGTCTCGTTCTTTTCTCTGCGGAACAAGTACCTACACGCATTGAAGTAATATTTCAACAAAAAATGAAACTTCTGTTGTCATTTATTCTCATTCCAAAACATTATCCGATTATTTTTTCACACACACACACACACACACACACACACACACACACACACACACACACACACACACACACACACACACACACACACACACACACACACACACACACACACACACACACACACACACACACACACACACACACACACACCACACACACACAATAAAAAAATTTCAATATTACATATAAAAATACAAAATTTTCATGTAATTACAAAGATTCAGAACTGGAGCTTTTAAGGTTCAAAAGGGATGTAAAAACATAAAAGTAGTTTATACTTGTATTATGTATACAAGTCATTCAGTTGCTTTAAGAAAGAAAAAAAAGTAAGCTGTTAATTCAAGAAATTTGAACTCAAGAACCAAATAATTCAGAACAGTTTTGTGTTGTGTCTGAATCCATAATTTTACTATATTTGTCATATCAATGATATACATTTGGATGAATGTATTTGGATTTGGTTGATATGTGAGTAAAGTAAATAATGGTAAAAAAACAAAAAGACAACGCACAATGCAAAATCCTCAGCGTTGAACTGTGTTCAGTTTGATGACATATAGTAGAACATAGCTAAGAAGAAAAACCAACCAAAATCAAAAGTGACTTTACAAAGAAAACACAATGACCCTTAAAGAGGTCAACTGCACATAACGTGTCATAGCTAGAAAAAACTGACGGACCAACCAGAAAGGCTTTTGAAAGTGATGTCCACCCATGATTTACACACCTCCTGTGAGCAAAAGCTGGTCCGTCTGTCTCTAAAACTGTATTTACTGGCAGAGACAGCAGGAAAAGCGTAAACGGATGGACCTCAAGACATGGGGAATTAAAGCTTTCAGCTCGATTGGACATGCTAACAGATACATCAGGGCGACCATGCAGCTGTTTCTCAAACACTTCACAGAAACAGAACTAACGCTCAACAAAACATACGGCAATATCAGCCCACACTGAACAGATTAACTGGCAAGGTGTTTTTGTCTTTTACAAAGAAGAATGTTCCTCCTTCACCATATTGTGGGACAAAAGTGAGCGTATCTCAGAATCAGAAAAAAATAAATATACAGGACAATCAGAGGGAGGCCTGTCTATTTTAAAAAGTAGTAATATTTTTGACCAGCCCAGGCTCATTAGAAAAACGTACCTGTGACAACATTTTTATAAACCGCAAAACACATTGTGTCATGCACATTTCGCGACAGTTTTAAAGGGAAATGTCCACTTTTTTTTTTTTTTAACGTGAATATGGCAACGTTTTATTACGTTGGAGTTTGTACGCATTACGGCAGTTTTGAGTTGAAATGTCTGGTGATTGGCGCTAAAAGCTTAATGCTCCATTTTAAAATAACGTACAGCTACGCGAAACCCTAGACCTACTCGATAGTGTTATCAAAAGCAAATGTGAAATAAAAATGCAATCGGATCATGGCATTTTAGCTTGTTTTTGAACGCTTTTATAGTGGCTCGTCTTTCACAGGATTCGTACCAGAGCTCTACGCATCAAAAGCACAATTCTCTAGTAGCTGAGCTATTGAGAAAGCTTAGTACGTTAAAACCGAACATATGGATTTGATTAAGTGATGCAAACTCCAAAATATATTTCGTTTACAAATCATGCAATATGGAAAAAGTGTTTTGTGGTCTTAACATAATTGTCCATTTCTGTATTTTTGTCTTTGTCAGGCAGTGCATCACAAGTAACTTATTTAAACTGCAAGTTTTTATTTTATGAAGACTGATAAATGAATGAACGAATACATTTAAAAGCTGTACATTTTTGTCACCCACTATTCTAACTAATTATTTTTATAGTGATTTTGTTAATTACTGTGGTATATTCATACTTATATCTTAAACAGCGAAATTAATTTGATTTTTTTTTCAGAAATTTTTTGTTGGGTTCACTTTTTAAATGCATTCTTTGTAATTATCAGGGAAGTTATTTGTTTATTTAATAAAAATAATCATTTTTTCTCACATTTGCAGTTTTCGGTTGTTCTCTTGAACACTGTGGCTCAGTGTCGCTGTGAGTCCGGGGCCAGTGCTGCTGTGAGAGCTCGTGTCAACTGGCTGGTCTGTTTGCGGGAATAAATTGTAAGCATATGGTGTGCTGACAGAATCACTCAATCTTCTCAGTACATGAAGTGCACATTCATCATTCTGCCGCTTTCATCACACAGGAATTTCTGCTCCATTCTTTCAGGTGAAATTTTGTTTACACACAGACTGCTTTATATCTGCAACCCATTCAAACTCTAAGAATCAATGCAGAAGTTTTGTGCTGCATTCAACAAAGCAAAGTTATACATGCACGTATCTGAATGTGTTATTTTTGAGCAAACTGATCTTTGCAGATGGATAATCAATATTACTGTCTAGTTCAGCTGTTTTCGCCCTGTGGACCTGAACAAAAGTCCTTTCAACATCTCAAATTGGGGTGGAAATGACAATTTAAACATTTTTGCAACAAAATGAGACAGTCTTGAATTCTAATAATAATGAATTAAGGCATGGTAAAAAAAAAAAAAAACTTTCTGAGATAGCTTTATTATTATCTTCAAATATATATATAAATGGAAATATTTTATTTTAATAAAAATCAACACCTGTGACCAACAAATTAAAAAATAAACTTAAAGAAAAAACAATGTGAAAAAATTCTAAATTGACAAAAGACGTTTATTTAGAGCAATGCTATTTAGACAAATGAGAAATTCATAAAAAAGTGACAATTAAATTCAAAATAATTATTGTGTTGTAATCATAGTACCATTTATCACAACACAAGGCACATTTTAAAAGGTTCTGAATGAAACGCACAAAGCAACGTGTGTGTGTGTGTGTGTGTGTGTGTGTGTGTGTGTGTGTGTGTGTGTGTGTGTGTGTGTGTGTGTGTGTGTGTGTGTGTGTGTGTGTGTGTGTGTGTGTGTGTGTGTGTGTGTGTGTGTGTGTGTTTGTGTGTGTGTGTGTGTAAGGCAGAGAAATGGAGATGAAAACACTGAGCCTAATTATCCGTTTAATGAATCAGACACATTTAGACTGGCAATAATTTACAAAATATTTCCCACATTGAAACAATGTTTGCACACTTAGAGAGAGCGTTTGGATGAGGATTTGTGTTGGAGCTTGTGTGAGAGTGTGTAAGTGTGTGTTCGGGAGTGTATAGGGTCACACACACCAATGCACACATGTAAGAGCAGTGTTGTAGCACCACCTTTATGCCAGAGATGTGATCTCGGGTCTGTGCAGCTTTATTAAAAATGCCCCATTTTTTTCATTTAATTCTGCACAGTTTTATTAAAAATGCCCCATGTTTTCATTTACTGCTCTTTTTTTCCAATGTACTTGATATAAAACAAATTAAATAAATTTGATATTGTGACATTTTAATTAATTAGTTAACATGTTAAGATTATCAGTGACGCCTGATAGCAAACTTTAATTTTACCAAAAATGTTTGAAAACACAAAATTACACAATACTGTCTTCACATTTTCTGTTAATATGGTGTATAAATAAAACAGTACATTTAGTCTAAAATTTGTGTTTAAAGCAATTTTTTTACATATCATATGCTCTCTAGATACTAAAAATAATAAAAACAGCCAATGAAAAAGCTGCAGCTACTCAACATGTAAAACAAACGTCTGTGAGAGTAGTGAAACGACATGGATTCCACATCTAAGTGCAGATAATACTCATAGCATTTCGCTTTCTGAGAACACAGAAATATAGGTCTGTATTTTCACACAAAAGCACATCTGTAGTTGTATAGTACTGTCGCCTGCTTGCTCTGAGCTATTACCTGTCTGTTTGAAAACTGGGTGAATGATGTGGCAGAAAAACCTGCTTCTGAAATACTCTAATTTCTGCAGTCAGCGCATGTACGTAGTACAAAGCTAGGGCAAGGGTATAGGGAATCTCACCTATTCAGTCTTTTCCCATATGAATGACTGACAGGATGTGACTGTATGTCACAAAACATGAAATCTCATTATTATATAGTACTTTAATTAAATTCCCTAACATCGGCATTGTCGTACCTGAAATTTCTGTTAAACCCGCTGAATTTCTGCACCTAAAACAGAAGCTACATTAACGTGTCCATTCTTTACCTCCTCCCAAAACTCAGTGAAAGACAAGTGTGTAATATTAATGAAAAGTAACTCTATGGTATGAAAGAAGCATTTCATTTTTTTCAGCCATAAATGTACAGGAGATTCACGGTGCCCAGCTCAGGTTCTGAATAAAACATAACTCTTGATAATTGGCTGGGGCAATGTTTTCTTTTCCCTCTCTCACTCTCATTGGTAATTTTTTTCCTGAAGCTTTCACCCGTTTCTCCGGCAGATCAAAGTTAGTGTCACATGACTCTAGCGGAGAGCAGCAGAGTGACGTCTCTCCCGCTGAACGTTATCCCACAATTCATGATTAAAGCATGTAGGATGGAAGGCAGAATTCAAGACAGAAATTTTTACATTTTTATACATGACCTGGATTCAGTTGAATGACGAGGACCGTGGCTTTGTAGGACAATTTAAATGAAGACTAACCTAGCGTTTCAGTCGCTATGTGTATGCACACAAACTGATGAGTCATCATCAAAGACTGTAAAAAAAAGTATACCACTACACGGAATCTAGTTCCAACTATAACAAAACCAAAGAAATTTAGTTTTGGGAAAATTTCTAACATATTTTGTAAGTGATTAACATTTAAAGTTGAAATTCTGTCATTATTTTCCCAATAATACCGAGCGAGTTGTAAGTAACAGTAGATGAGCTGGGTTGTAAAACTATAGTAACATGATTTTACACTTTGCATTTATCAAAGCTATCAAATTTACGTCCAAATAAGTTCTACTTCCAAATTCATTTCCAAGTTTTACCTTTCTCCACTCAATTTCATTTTAAGCATGTTAATTTAAAAAGTTGGGGAAAAAAGGAAACGTGTTCTAAAATATGTAAAATAATTCATTATTATTATAAAAAAAGTTTACATTTTCTTAAACAAATATAATCTTCTGATTCCGATTTTTTCAGTTCTTTCATTTACCATTTATTAACCTGATAATATCCCAGATTTTTCTACCTCTATTTGTACACAGAAACGTAATCATTCTGCTCTCATCTCATGGTGATGGTGGTCATGCATTTTCATCCTTGTAGCAAATAAGTGTCAAAACCGGTCTCCCTACTTGGAATACAGTCATACTGATTACTTTATGATTTTTTTTTGTTTTTCCCCCACTATTGTTGCATGAAATAAATCTGCATGAAAAATCTTCTTCATTCTACTGTTGTGGTCTACAGAAGAAAAAAAAAAAAAAAAAAAAAAATCCATCCAGGTTTTTGATGACATGGACACATTTTCAGTTTTTGTTTGAATTTTTTTTGTTGGGAAAAAAAATAAATATAAATGTAAATTATATATATATATATATATATATATATATATATATATATATATATATATATATATATATATATATATATATAATACATATATATATATATATATATATATATATATATATATATATATATATATATATATTAACTAAACGTGCATTGTGATCCCCATTTTGATGTTTTAAAGAATATATGTGTAATCCACCCATCGTACATACTACTCTAAATATATACCGGAGCTCTACTAAAGCATCTTCACAGTCTCTGCCTGTTCTGTTCTGAAACAGACGGACCAAGGTTCGTAAACCGGCTCTCAGAAATGTTCAGTCGTCTTGTCCCGAGGGTTCTGCTGCAGTGGAGCAGAAGAACTGAACTAGAGAAGACCTCGCTGTTTAGCAAACATTCATACTTTGGAGAGCAATTAATAATTTACAACCCGTGGACCAACACAACCTCTTTTTATTGTACCGCAAAAGACCGGTCATCAGCACGACACAAGTTTATATAGCCTTGTCCTTCTCTTGCTCTACACAAATTTATTAATGTGTCATTGATTAAATTAGTCCACCTCAATGGTCCACTTTCCTGTTGAATTGTGAATTAGCCGTACATGTCACGGAACAGATGGCTTGGAGGGTACGTGGATGAGTTACTCTCAGTGGATGGCAGTGTTTCCATATGTTTTTGAACACTTGGGGACGGTTCTTGGTAAAACCAGAATTTGGGATACAAAGGCTGCGTGCAATCACAGAATCTTGTTTTTTTACACGTGTTTTTGCGAAGAAAAAAACCCTCATGCACTCCATGCCAGACGAACCTGCCTAAAGGGGTATTCACAATGAATTTTTGCATTTAAAAACAGCCCGATGGAGTGCAACAATAACAAAAAAAAAGCATAAATGGAATGCAAGAATGCTTTCTGTGTGAATGACCCTTAAAAACACTCCGTATCTGCAATTAAATCAACATCGCAACCAACAGAAAAGTAGAACCAGGGTTTGCATGTCTAATGCAAGTTACTCAAGAAGAAAATGAACCAAGAAAGGTGACTCACACACACACGCAGGTTGGCAGAGTAGATCAGGGCAGTCCAAATGTACCATGCTGCATTGTAACAATCTGTGGGCAGTTTGAAAACTCAGACAGGACCACTGGCCTCATTTCTGGACGTCAGACAGCACCATATGGCAGCAGCTCTCGCACGTCTTACTTGTGATCTAAGTCTGTATTTGTATGCAAGTATAAGAGTGATCAGCGTTAATTAGAAACACAGAAGAAGTGGAGTGGAGACAAGTTCACACGTTGTTCACCATAGAAACAGTCCCACAGGCATTGCTGTTTAATGTACAGCAAGTCCTTGAAACCAAGCGACTACCAAGGACAGCAAACTTTATGACTTGCTGTCAGGTGCTGCTTTAAATAGCTTAAAGTTATAGCTGGTTCATTCATGGTAGTTGACTGTTGGCTCAAGTAGTCACAGAAGAAACCTGGGTGATCTTTTTCATTGGTACATAAAGTTTAGATGTTTTTGTACTTTTGGACAGACAGTGGTCTGTGTACGTTTTGATGCCAGAACTGGAGGAAAAAAAAAGACAATTTCAAAATGTACACAGAGAATTGATTTCTGTAGTTGACTTTTTTAATGAGCTGATTTTTTGATAGTTGTCAGCTTTTGTTTTACATGTGAACACACTCTTTGAAATTTACATTGTAACAGCTGTGACAGCTTTCTAAAAAGTTGACATATCCACAATGAACAGATCTGAACAGATGGGACTTATAAAAGTGAAGTCACACTCTTAGTATATGGCTGAATTGAATTATCATCAAAGTTCAACATGAAATATGTAAAACACTGTTGATGTTACATATAGGACCATCATTTCATTCATTGTGTGTGTGTGTGTGTGTGTGTGTGTGTGTGTGTGTGTGTGTGTGTGTGTGTGTGTGTGTGTGTGTGTGTGTGTGTGTGGTGTGTGTGTGTGTGTGTGTGGTGTGTGTGTGTGTGTGTGTGTGTGTGTGTGTGTGTGTGTGTGTGTGTGTGTGTGTGGTGTGTGTGTGTGTGTGCTCTTGATTTTGTGATATATGAGGACACAAATGTGTATAATGACATGCATATTACACTGGTATTACAACTTACACGTGATATATGAGGACATTGCATGAGTCCTCATATTTCAAATAGCTTAAAAAACATAAAAAACTATGTTTTTTTAAAAATGTAAAAATGCAGAATGTCTCCTGTGATGGGTAGTTTAGGGATAGGGGCAGTGTAAGGGGATATAATATAGTTTGTCCAGTATAAAAGTCATTGTGTGTGTGTGTGTGTGTGTGTGTGTGTGTGTGTGTGTGTGGTGTGTGTGTGTGTGTGTGTGTGTGTGTGTGTGTGTGTGTGTGTGTGTGTGTGTGTGTGTGTGTGTGTGTGTGTGTGTGTGTGTGTGTGTGTTGTCACGGTCACCGTGATTTTGCCAAGTAAGACATGGTCCTGGATCAACATATTTTGTTGATCCTGGATCAACATTCCTGTCCCAAAATGTAGTCCTTACCCAATCCCTACCCCTAAACCTAACCCTACCCATAACTTTTCCCTAAAATCAGAGGGTAATGAAAGGTGACTGACAATAATGTTTAAGTACTTCACCCTGGTTTTAAGCCTAAACCTGACATAAACAGTAAACTTGTCCCTCAAATCTGATTGGTTGATTGGAAAGTTGATCCAGGATCAACAACGATGTTGATCCAGGAACATGTGGTACTTGGTGAAATCACGTTCACCGTGTTGGTCAAATGGTTTTGACTATTCTTGAGAAATCACAAAACAGAACAGAATAAAACTGCAAAAATATTAAATTACTTAAATTAAACATTTTTAAAACCGTGTAATGCAGTTAAACTTTTTTTTTTTTAAATTATTATAAATAATTCAGTACCTCATGTATCTAAAGTTGTCTGTTTTGGAAGCTAGCCATACCTTAATAGTGTATGTTTTTATCTTTTGTTTTTATTCACTAGAACAACACATACGCTTTAAAATTAAACACATGAGCATATACCAAAGAATAAGAAAAATCAATACAAAATAAGATATAAATTCAAGTTGGGGAATTCCGTAAGATGTGCAAATAATACTACTACTACTAATTATTTCAGTTAATGGTTTAGATGTCTGTTCAGTTTAAGGGTTTGCGATTATCATGATGAAGTTTTTGGATATTTTCATAGTTACTCGCACCTGAGCTGAAACTAAAGCATGTCATCAGCCGGCACCACCAAACTGCAGAAAACACAACACATCCCTCACATGGCTCAAATCAACTTAACTCTGGCTGTTCACGACACAGGAAGAACTCACACACTCATCTCCTGCTGTTCCTGTTGACTGTCTGTGGAAATAGGACAGGAGATGGCACTTATAGGAGGCTGTATGCCATGAATTCTGTGTTTTGAAGTCGCACATGTGCAATAGTGCCAGCTCAAAAACCAGCTGCACCATCTGAGCATTTGAAAATGTGTTTCACATATATCAGGTTGAAGCCTGTGTAATCCCTGTTTGTTTCCTATAGGATATCTGCAGGAACAGTTCCAACAATGCAAGCAATAAAATACATTTATTGCCTTTTTTTTTTCAAGGATTTCAGCACGCTATATGAAAAGCAATTTAAAATCTAAGATAGCAAACAGTGTAGCTAAATCCTTCAATATAAAAATTCTGCATGAATTTTACATGTTAATTAAGCATAAAACTAATCACTCTGCTCAATTTTTTTATATTCAAATGCCACATACGGCCATGCGGCATCTAAATTTTTTACCAAACCCTTTTGTACTCAACCAAAGTAAAATATTAATCATGTCTCCGTCAAGTTTTTTTTTCCTTGTTTTTCTTTTTCCATTAGTTTTTTTTTTTTATAATCCATTAATCTCTATTGCCCAAGCAGTGTAAAATTCATTTTGACTTCTTTCTTCATTTGCCTGGAGCTTCGATCAGGTTTAAAGCATCTGTGTTAGAACCCCACGCGCCTAACAGGTTATCTGCCTAATTACAGTGTTGGAGAGGTTGCACGGTTAAAAATTTAAGAAGCTCCATAACCTCTATTTCACCCTGTGTGTGTACAGGACCCCTGAGACTGTGTTCTCTCGCTCCTTCTCCATTAGCTCATGTCTTCATGCCCAGAGGAACTCACCGTGGTGACAGGCAGCCCTGGATTGCTCTAGCTGCAGGGCGGAAGGGGTTGAGCTGCGCTTTTCCGCACTACGCGCTCCTGCAGTCTCCAGCTGAACCAATATTAACAAATACTGTAAACCACAGGGTGCAGGGATGGACTCTGTACTTTTAGTGTGTGTCTTAACCTTAATCTTGCTTCTTTTTTTTCAGTTTAACTACTAAAACATTTTTCTTTCTTCCTTTCTTTCTTTCTTTCTTTTTTTTTGGCAGATGCCCTTCACATATTCTGTAGTTTTGATCGTGATCTAAATAAACACCATGAAAAACATTAATCTAAATGATCTCAGTTATATATTTCTGAAAGCCACCTAATAAGAATCGTAATAAATAATATTTAAAATGTCTTTTTGCAGCAAAAATAGATAGGGGAAAAGAACATGAACATGAATATGAGTTTGCAATATAGACACCTCATTAATAAAGCAGTGGACTGTTCTCATACCGGCTTTACTGCTTCATCCGAGACAAATGTGTTGCTTCTAGGGATTAGTTTCAGCGTTATAGACAAGTTACAGATATATCCCTGATTTAAATGCCATTGAGACTGTCATATTCCCAACTTTATCTCAGTGGGTTGGAAATGAAAGATGACCTCTTGTACACACTGAAATCAATCATCCTGACAGACACGGCTCTAATTCTTTATAACCCCATATCAAAACCTCAAAATTATTCCTCTTCTTTTTAATGTTGATGAGAAATACTTTCATTTTCATCCAGCTAATCGGACTTTTCATCTGCAGAGAGGGAAAATTAGTGTGGGTGTCCCAAATCTCACCTCTCTTTCCCTGAGAAAACATACCAGTGCCAAGAATTTTAAAAGGTCTTGGTAATGTCTCTAAAACATCATGTTTTTTAAACCTTCTTATGGTCTTCAGATCGTTAAACATTTCCCCACCGAAGAATCATTACTAAAGCATAAACAGCATGAATTAATACACGGGAGAAAAGATAAAGATACATCCTGAGAAGGTTAAAATCAGGAAAGAGGCCATTAATAGAGGAAATAAATAAAGTTATTTTTTGGATATGATTACTTTCTCCTATCCCAGCTTATAATGCAGAGACAACTCTAAGCAAGTCATTTGTAGGTTAATTCATACTCTGTGGAACTATTGAAATATTGCTCTGTTTGTTTAAAAATCCTGACCAGCCTGACATAGCAACAGGCTCAACCAATGGGGTGAGTTTAGGGCGGGCGTGTTCAAGAATTTTTGAAAACGCAACACGTTATTTTTGCAATTATATAGTGGTGCTAACACACACACACACACACCACAGCACACGCACACGCGCACGCACACACACACACACACACACACACAACACACACACACACACACACACAACACACACACACACACACACACACACACACACACACACACACACACACACACACCACACACACACACACACACACACAAACACACACACACATTTTTATGAAAAAGACTTTTCATTTTTTCCTTTTTCAAACTATTTCCAAGTAAAAAGGGATTATTTTAGAGATTCAAAATGGTTAAATAGGTATCAGGCCTTTGTGAAATGAAGATAAAACATTATAAATGTAAATCATGTGGTTTAGTAAAGAGCACGTAATAACATTTTAAAGTAAATAGTTCTCAGTTTGATTACTTTTTCTCTGTTAAATGTATAAAAGGACACACTGCTGGTCCACACAGTAGTGGAATTTCGTACGTTGCTGTGAATGTGGATTTTTTGTTGAACAGAATAAAATGAATATGTTTCTCCAGGGCTTTAGAGCAGCCATGGGCACCAAAATGAGAACAAAAGTGGTTTTGGATGTGGGTGAAAGCCTGTCAGCAAGAATGCACTCAAAGAACCGATATCATTCTCCAAATACGCTTAGACAAGGGTGCAACAGGCCGTCTGAGGACTCTGCCAGTCAAACCTGGGATGTTACTTCTACGGGAGAGTTTTATTTTCCTGTCACACTCGGTATTCTGAGGTAAATTGTGTTCTTTGTGTGATGACAATCTCTGTCCTGCAACAGCAAGACTTTAAATGTTGGTTACTAATACTGTGATGAGCAAAAAAACGTAAAATATCCACAAAACTTGAGTCTTGTTAAGATTTCATTGCGGTGGGTTTCGAATAGCTTCCAATGTGAGGAACTTATAATGGATGAACATAAAACTCCCAAAGACGACAAATTCTTTCCCCAAGGTGAGCGATTTCTAATGGTATTCTCAATAATTCAGAATCTCAATAATATCCCAGATTAGAGCCACTCACGATCTGAATAAGAAATATAATTGAATTAATAATAAATGATTGAACAAGACAAAGAAACACTGAATTTCAATGAGACGCTGTCACTGCAATGACATTTTGTTGATGGCTTCAGAGAAAACTTCTGGTAAAGGGTGACATTCAGAAATATAAAACATTTAAATTATGAAACTGAATAAAGGTAAATCTGTTCTTATAAAGCTAAATGCTGCTTTAACAAAAAGCAAGCGAAAGGGAAAAAGAGATGCTAGAGGATCAAGATGGCCCGTGGCCCTCTGTATGGTTATTGATTCTGTAACTCAACTGGTAGAGCATGGCGTTAGCAATGCCAAGGTCACAGATCACATTGGAATTCTTGAGAACCTAATTAGTATTCTACAGAAATTCTTTCATACAGCGTAGTCCTAGTACACATAGATTTGCTTACAATTCCAATCTATTGAGAGCATCCAATCCTTTTATTTATGAACAACTTTGGAGACCTACAATTGTTTATGAATTATCTGAGGTTCGTAGAATATTACATTTAAGGAATTAATGGGTCGGTATTATTTTATTTGCATTAAATGGCATTGATTCACTATCTTAATTAAATAAATAGAATGTCCTTGTATTTATTTGATACCTTAAGCACATTTACCAAGTCTGACTTTTAATTTTAAAGTTTACTTTTAAACTTCAGTGTGATTTCAAAAGACTGGCCTCTGGAATCCTTGAGACAGTACAGACACACATTGAGTCAAATAATGCTGTACATGAAATCACATAGCTTGAGATCAATGAAGAACATGATTCTTAACTTTTGATGACGTACGATCTATAGCCGGTATGCAGTTGTTTAGTTGGCTAAAGCCAGTAGCCAGTACAATTCCACGTCATTGCAATTGTACTTATGGAACAATTCCATAAGTACAATTCCACGTTGGAATTGTCCCTTGAGCCTTATGTTACTTGCTATCTGACCTTGTATTAAAACCACCCTAAAAATAATTGTACACTTTAACAGTGAGAAAAACAATACTTAGCACTTGCTAGGATAACTTTTATTCTATTGTCATAGGGAAGTACGCACATTTGGATGCAAAGTCAGAATCCCGCTATATGGGATTTCAATTCCCACCAGTCATAAGAGGACACCTATACGTCTCAATAAAGTTGTACATATGTAAATACGTTTATGCTTTAGACACAGTCAATAAGTTTCAGTAATGTATGTTGGTTATGAAATTGATTCAGGGTTTGATGTTTTACTGGCTGAAAGTATGTATCTGCCATGAGGAGAGGGGAGGGCAGGAAGCGGCCGATCACATGAAGCATTACGGGAGGTTGAGGATCCATCATTAATAGAAGAACTGCTGAGGAACATTAAAGCGATTTGCTTTGCTTGCGATCCTGTGACTTAAAGTGAGTTTCGTTGGCGTCTTGCTGTGCAGGCATGTCTGATTACATGAATGGAGGCAGGTAGTTTCCTTGAACATATGTGGCCTGGACTGTAACATTAACCTCCTGCAGCTCAAGCCTGCTGCTCTAGACGGGGCACGGACGGAACCGGGCCAAATGAAACTCTGTCCACATGTTTATAAATAATCAAGAACCTTTCTTTACAACTCGTGTTTGTAGGACTTTAAATAAACAACTGCGCCATTATCTCATGTGTCTCGAAGGGTCTGGTGTCTAATCAAAGACTTCAGGTATTTCTTTGACATTTAGAAGGTGTTTCTCAAGCAGAATGGCAACTAATGGCATTCGATTAAACTGTTATTTTCACATTTTAAATTGGACTGGAAAAAAGCCAATCAGTGACATTGCATTCACATATGATTAATGTCCTGTGAACAAAGTTAAATGGCGGTTTAGGCGGATCATGCGTAGCCTCATCTATTTTCTACATCTCATTATTTCTGCCGTGTAGTTTGTGTTGATTCTCTGGACTGTGTTCTTGCTTTAAACGGTGTATCCAGAAATTGATTTAACAAAAAATCATTATGATATTTAGGACGTTTTGTAAAGGAGTTTGTAATTAAATTGTTTGCACATTTTGTGTTCTCATTTTTGTAGTTCACAAGTATCACACTCCTGAACACAAACCCTGGCTTTCGCTGCTAACCTGTTTGTGATCAGAGAATGTTGAGCGTATGAGGCTGGTAAATGATGGTGTAGTGCCCTCTACTGTTATCACTCACAAGTAAATGTTCAAATTAGTTAAGTCTAAAAAGAGGGACTAAGATGTTCATGGTTTTATGAGAGCTTCATTTGGTAAATTCCTGTAGTAGTATTATTGCATGTGTCTTTTTTTTTCTTTTTCTTTCTTGGTAAGTTCTGACTGTCTTGTTGGCTTTTGGTGTTGAATTGTACCCTGGACACTATGGCACGCGCTCAAAAAGAAAAGAGTTTTTGGCCTTGAATTATTTTAACATTCACCATTCAGGTTTAACTGTCTCTGTGACAGCTTGTTTATTAATTCAGCTAAATATAGATCATGCCATGGACATGACAGAGGTTAAAGATAGTAAAGAACGTCAAGAATCACAACTGTGCAGGATACATTTACAGACTGATCACTGTTCTTTGTAAGAGTGCATTCTACCATGGCATCTCTCTCCATATGCATATGTAGCATCAGTCTTATGCTCTATTGTAGATTCAAATGCTCATCTGCATGTCATTTTCACAGATTATCATACATTAACATACATTTCTGATTTTCTCCATTGAAA
This sequence comes from Chrosomus eos, assembly GCA_036326025.1. Lineage (NCBI taxonomy): Eukaryota > Metazoa > Chordata > Actinopteri > Cypriniformes > Leuciscidae > Chrosomus > Chrosomus eos. The sequence goes on from CM070839.1 coordinate 26,920,207, forward strand.
GAGTGCAGAGCTGAAATTCTCCATGCTTTATCTCTGTTGTGAGCCTGGGAATCAGGGGGGCAGCTACGGCTACAGAATGCACCATCATCACCATTCTCCAATCTCCAAATTTTGTATTTCATTTATTATTCAGCATTTTTGTTCATTTATACTTCTGCTCATTAGTTAAAATTTGTATTGTATTGCATGATTATTTTTTACATTTGCATATAAACCTGTTCTTTAGTCAAAATAACAACTGAATAAAAATGTATTCCTGCTCAAACTTTTGCACATGCTTAGTTCTTAACTGTCTTTAATAATAATTATAACTATATTTTACTGATTCGTGATGCTTTTGAAAGGTCTCTTATGCTCACCAAGGTCGTGTTTATTTGATCAAAATTTCTAATATTGTTGCAATTTAAAAGAACAATTTTTATTTTATATATATTTTAAAATGTAGTTTATTCTTGTGATGTCAAACCTGAATTTTCAATCAGCCATTACGTCAGTCTTCAGTGTCATTGCATCATACATAACATCATTTTAATATGCTAATTTGGTCATGAAACATTTCTTATTTTATCAAAGTTGAAAACGACAGTGTTTCTGAATATATTTTGGGCAACGTGACTATAGATAGAATGTTCAAAACAACAGAATTCATTTAAATAAATCTAAATAGAAATATTTATAGATAGATGTTCCATGTATTGTAATCATTAATCACAACCTGTAATACATTGCTTTAACAAGCTCATTGTTTTTGCCTAAATGAATACATGATGTTAGCTAACTGCATGATTTGTACAATATTAGACCTGTATATTTCTGACATATGGACATTACTTTGACACAGTCACCTCTGATAACAGTTACTCTTAATTGTAATGCAGAAACGCATTTTCTGTAAAGCTGCTTTGAACAAACTGATTGATTTATTAATTTATTGTGTCCTGGCTAAATAATAATAATAATAATAATAAATAATAAAATAAAAAAATAAAAAAAAAAATAATATATTTATATCTTATTTCCCCCAAACCTTTGAATGTATATAATTATGAAGAGGGAAAATATAGTCCAGTGGTAAAATGTTAAAATGCTATATTAAATATGTTCTTAAAATACTGCCAAACTGAAAATGTTAAAAATGCTCTACTATGTAACTACAAGTAATCAGCACTGTATTATCCACTATTTTTGAGTTAACAGTGTTTTGATTTTATGACTCTTTAAATTGTGTAATTTATTTAGGGGATCTAATTTTATGGTGTCGTCTATCTGTTATCTATCCAGCCTCTGGTGTAACTGATTTAGAGTTTTCTACAGATTCTTTGAAACATACTCAGGAGTTCACCTCATTCTCCCCAGAAAGGCCCTGCAGTGTTAAACCCGTCTTTGAATAGAACAGCTTGCCTGAGGCTCATTTAAACTGTAGACTCTGAAATGTATACAAGCCTTTATGGCATGAATGATATGAGCTGATTATGGCCAATCTCTGCAGTGTATTTAAAACCAATGATGGGCCTCTACGTGTGTCCTTAAAACCGTAAAACTCGAGTTTGGATCAGAAAAAAAAATACTTCAGGCCTCTGCTTATGTTTAGTGATATATTAGTAAATAAAATCATTTTTTTGAGGTACACTTCTTGTAAGTGTAAATACTTTGTCATGACTAAAGTTACTGATTTTAGTATAATCTTGCAGCATTGAATTAGAAGTTAGAACTTTACATAAACACAAGTAAATACATAAATCCCTTTTAAAAAACAACAAACATTTTACAGTAATATTATGCCCATCCTGTCCAATATCCCATCTCTTCGGTAACCATGCCCATCCAGTTTGTGTTTTGCAATATCCCTTTAACTAACTAAATAACTAACTAACTAAGATATATGGTTACACTTTATTTTAAGGTGTCATTGTTACAGTGTAATTATATATTTAAATTCTGAGTAATAGTAAGCAAGTACATGTACTTACTATAGGGTTAGGGTCACTAATTTAATTTTAGCTCTTTATTTCCATTTTTCAAATATATCTGCCATTGTGTAGATTATTAAGTTTATAAAGTTTATGTGCTTGAGCTTAGCCAGAGCAAATTTATGAAACAATAAATTTATATAGTAACTACATGATTATAAATACATTATAATCATATATTACCTTCTTAAAACAGTAGCATATTGGTTTTGAAACATTGGGTTTGGATATTTGCAATGACTCAAAACTTGTAAGCTAATTTTTTTCTGTAATTAAGTTCCAAAAAACATGTATGTTTTAAATATATTTTTTTATATTTAAAGGTATTGTTTTGTAAGTATGCAACTTTTTTATTTCTTCGAAACTTCTTTTGAAATGAAAAGAAAATGCTGCTTCTGCTTCCATAAACTCTGAGTGATTAGACCATGTTTTAAAAGTATATTGCTACACAGATTCTTCTTTAGTTGTGCAGTAGTTTGGACACCTGGCTTGTTTTCCCTCTGAAACTAGTCAAGTTACTAACTGCAACAACACCTGCACAGATCATATAAATTCATACACTGCAAGTTTTGAAGTTTGGAATTTCTGTTTTGTTTATGTTTCACGGAAATATGCAATGCAGAAGCAAAATAAATGGCAAAAAAAAAAAAAAAAAACGGCACCACTATGATTGTTCCAATTTGATCTGTATATGGGCTCACACACTCACATAGTTTTTTAGAAGCATTTTACTAGTATGCCTTAATTAACGGTGCCAGAGAAGTGAGAGCAACTGTGCACATCCAGCTGATGAAATTCTCCTGACATAACTGAATTGGCTAATGATGGTCTGATTCATATGCATGGATAATGTGCTGTATCTGGGTCACCTCATTAGCCTAGTTTTGATCGCTTTAGAATGCAGGATGAATATGCATCCCACCTGTGAGTCTCTATAAACATGAACATTGCTCTAAACAACTCTTTCACCTGAGCACAGAGGCTCGAGCTGAAATCACATCTGTCATAATAAGATACTTTAACCCTGAGGAATAAATCTAAAGGAGACCCTTAGAAGATAAACCATACTATAAAACTGTGACAAGCTTTCAACAGGCATCTCACATCACCAAAGTATCACAGAGAGAATATATCTCATAACTCACTGACCACATGCCAAGAAAACGCTATTTTTAAGTGTGTTCAACATGCAGCACTTTGGTTTCCTCAAGTTGCCATTCAAAGTGACAGCTGTGCTTTAATTAATCACGCTGCAGTGATTGATTTAAATAAAAACTACTAACTCATTAGCATACAAAGAGAGGAGTGTACCTTCACCGAATGACTCTCTTCAGAGAGGTGGAACTGCTTCGCACATGCTACATTAACCCCTGTAAATGATTTGGCTGCAGCGAGGTTGCGATTAATCTTCGCAGTTTCTCTGAATCATTAAAGATGGATGGGAATGATCAAAAAACACTTTCACTTTATTTACATATTTCATCATCATCAGCGGCTTGGATTCTAATACGACGCATCCCTCAGTACCTTTGACTAAACAAATTGATTGTGGTTCAATGAAGGCAAGGAAATCTGACCTGTTGTACAAAGATGTTAACATGCATGGTCAGTGTCACATTTGCTTATTTGACTAGTGAGCATGAAATAGTCTCAAATATCTTAAATTGTGTTAAATAGTCTTAAAGATTTCATTTTCATTTTCAAATATAACAATATATATTCACTTTTCGACACTTTTTTTTCTCTGTTGGTGACATCCCCCTAATACTAAGATTAGTTCTTGATCAATATGTGGTTTTCAATAGCAGATTTGTGAACTTGAAATTTGTTCCCCAACAACTGAACATTCATTTTATCTTCGACAAAAAAACAGGACAAGAAATGATGAGTGAATGGGGTTGTAAATTCAGAATTGCGCCGGCCAGATAAGCATCCCACCTCAGTGTGCCAAATTGAACATTTTGAAACACTATAAAGCGAATAAATCTAAGTTTGATATAAGAGCAGAATCCATAATACAAGACATCTTACTGATATTAAGTGATTTAGACCATGACGATAGTGCACACACTGTGAGCGACAATCCAGAGTGCAAGACTCCCAGAAAGTCCAAACCATAAGTACATACAGTATACTAATCAGTTTAATTATGTATGTTATATTGGGAATGTTTCAACAATTTTTTATTTAGTTTTTGTACATTTAAAGGTAGCCTACTCTATGTAACTTTTGGCCCTCTAGCAGTTACAAAAGTAAAACTGCATGCATTTTGTGTATGAACATTGTTTTGGTTGCGTTTCCACTCTGCGTAACTGTGAGAATGAATAGGGTTCATTCTCATAACTAAAAAGAGATTACTGCTCATAAAACATTTCAACTAGCCTAAGAGATATAACCATGGAAAGGATCTCAAGCTGACTGAAGATGTTACTGTAGCTACACCCATTAAAGGAGTAGTTCACTTTTTAAAAAAACTTTTGCTGATAATTTACTCACCCCCATGTCATCCAAGATGTCCATGTCTTTCTTTCTTCAGTCGAAAAGAAATTAATGATTTTGATGAAAACATTCCAGGTTTTTCTCCATATAATGGACTTCAATGGTAGCCAAAACGGTTCAAGGTCCAAATGAGTTTCAGTGCAGCTTCAAATGACTTTAAACGACACCAGACGATGAATAAGGGTCTTATCTAGCGAAACGATGCGCCATTTCGAAAATAAATATAACGGTTTAAGTATTATTAGCACAAATGCTCGCCTTGCTCTGTCCTGAAATGCACGTTCGTGATTCTCCTGTTCGAACTCGTTCATCAAAATGAACAAATCTTTTTTCGAGTCACCGCATCGTTTCGCTAGATAAGACCCTTATTCATCGTCTGGTGTCGTTTAAAGTGATTTGAAGCTGCACTGAAACTCATTTGGACCTTGAACCGTTTTGGCTACCATTGAAGTCCATTATATGGAGAAAAACCTGGAATGTTTTCATCAAAATCATTAATTTCTTTTCGACTGAAGAAAGAAAGACATGGACATCTTGGATGACATGGGGGTGAGTAAATTATCAGCAAAAGTTTTTTAAAAAGTGAACTAATCCTTTAATAGACAGTAGATCCTTGAAAATAAATTCCAGCAGTTCAACAACAGCCCATGAAATGACCCTTCACAATAGATAATGCTTTACAATGAACACTGTTAGAGATATAATATGGTAATTTATCTGTTTAATAAAATACCTTACTCACCATAAAAATGCCACCTCTGTGTCACTTTTACAACATTTCAAATCACTCCGTTCTTGCCATCTCTGAAAAGCCAAGCCAATGTTGATTCTGATTTTATTAAGAGCTCTGTTGCGTTCTCTCTTTGCCACTCTCCTATTTTCTGTTTTTTTTTTTTTTTTTTTTTTAAACGGTGATTCCCCGGAGGTTTGAGATTTAGTTGCTCCGTGTCAACCTTTCTCACTTATTGTGACAACTAAATAGGGGTGTGCATTGGCACTGCCCTCACAATTCGATTCGATTACGATTCACCAGGTAACGATTCGATTCAATTCAATTCTACGATGCATTGCGATGCATCAAAATTCTACTGCACACAACAAGGCACATTTTTCATCAGTCATGAGGCAATACAAGCATATTGAACAACAGATTTTATTGGCTGCTATTATAACTCCTGTATCTTTGACATCAATGTCATTAAATTAAATTGATTGGTACAGGGTATTAAATGTGGCATTTTCAAACGTCATCTCCCTCCACCTCAGCCATCTTTATTGTTGTTATTATGCCCCCGGAAGTAATTGAAACTTCAAAACTTTATTGTCCAAGGCCAGAAAATAAACAGTGAAATAATCGATTATGGCACTTTGCCGCATCGATGCTGAATTGTGCATTTCCCGCATTGCGATGCATTGCCGAATCGATTATTGTTGACACCACTACAACTAAACTCTACCGCTCCCACACCATACATGCATCAAAGTAACCGGAGCAACTACTCTATTTATGGATATTATAAGACAATAATGGGTGTAAAGGTAGTAAAGACATCATCATTCGAAATTGAACCACTGTAGTCACATGGACTATTTTAACAATATCTGTACTACCTTTCTGGGCTTTGAAAGTTGCAATGACGTTGCTGCCTATAGGTGGTTTAGAAATCTCTCGGATTTCATCAAAAATAGCCTATCTTCATTTGTGTTCCGAAGACAATTTGGGTCGTATGAGACACACTTTTTACTTAGACTTATTAGAAATGGCTATAAAAAATAATGTATTTTCTTTAACATTTTGTGAACAGGACTCTTAGGGTGACAGTAATGTGCGATCAGTAAAACAAAATATATATTTTTTTACGAATGATCCAGAGACATGCCGGTGTGTTTGTTGTGATGAAGCTGTGGACTGTTAGCATTTATTTGTGGGTATTTGTCTTTTTGGAATTATGAATGTGATTCTCTCTTTTTTCCCAATTCTCTCTCACAAAGTTCTAATAAATAAAAAAGAAGTTACCAAAAAAAGAACTCTTGACTCCTCTGAACTAAACTGAGCCGAAGTCAGAGCAAAACCTCCTCCCAAGACAGTTGGGTATGTGAGTCAGCAGAATTTCATGTGTTGGAAAGATCCTCACTGTAAATCTCTCTATCCCTGAATGCCAGCCCTGAACCAACAGCAGCAGCTGGTCCGAGGCTTCATCTGATCCCGCTCAAATCATCTGCCCTGATAAAATCTCTGACAATATACAGTATCCACAAACCACTGGCAGAACATAGTATTTCATTGTATTTTCTGCTGTTTTCATTATAAAATATTAAGCAATTGCAGCTGTCTGAGTGCTATAAACAGTCCAAACTGTATTTCCCCTAATTATAAATTGCCAATATTTGTGAGACTATAGATAAAGCAAAAAAAAAAAAAAAAAAAACGTAACTGACCATCAGATATTCTATGATCATTTATTCAGAAATAATGAATTAAGTGCATTTTTTCTCACTTTGATCTTCCTCGTTTAATAAATATAGACACCAGAGCAACGGTAAAATGGTCGGCGCACCGCTGGCAGCCAGGCGAGTCTTTGTTTTCACATTGATGACCGCAAAGTATTCATGAGAGAGTGCATTCAATACCTCTCAGGTTACAATTACATAAGACACAAGACATCCATTATGGCCACTGTCCTGCCTCACCACAAATTATCTCCATACAAGCAGTCTCTAATGGCCTGCTGTCAGAGAGGAGTTTCAAACCATTAAGCAATTTAAAAGGAATCCGAGCAAACAGAGATAAATCACATTCAGTCCTCTAACAGGGCCGTGTGTTCACAATGAGGAGAAATAGGTATAGCTTAAATGCCTTCAAGACGATAAAGCAGGAAAAGCATGAACCAAAATTCATGGATATTAAGATATGCTTAAAATATATCAGACATATTGATTAATGTCATACAGTTTCGGCCTGAATGAGACAAAATAAAAATAGTGCCTTACAAGATGAAAGTAAAGAGCTAAGTTAGGTGTTGCTCAGTGAGGGATTGAGAGTTATCTTACTTGAGGCTGTCATATGTAGTCTGATCTCTTTTTTTAGCATATTCGAATTGATTGTATTGATTCATTGAGTTAATGGATTTCTACATTCAACAAAACAAGAATGGTAACATTTTAAATTGAGACAAGCCATTTAACCCCACATAACATCATACAATTAATCAAGTCATTGCTAGAATGCACTGATGTTTAAACTATTGTTTTCCCACCAAAAATGATGTCACTTCCTGACATATATAAACAAATGTGATTTTGATGATTCAGAAATAAACTGATTACATTAAGCTTCTACCACAATCTTTAAAAATATTATTTTATGAGTATATCCAAATACAGTCTGGTTGACTTGGTCATATTAAATAATATTTTTGACTTGAATAAACTCAGTTAATTTAGATGGAACCATGACATGACTGCTTAAAAAAACAAAATCTCCTAAAAAAATGAAATTTCTCCTAAAATATCAATATAAGTAATAACAATGTTTTAACAATTAAACTTCTGGACAAATCCCCACACAGTGTCCATAAACTCTTTCTACTGGATTATATTCTCCGTTTGTTAAAGACAATTGCCCTCCCTCTGTGCACTCAACAGTTATTGAATCATGCATTGACAAACATCCAGTGAAATAATCATGCAGTCAGTCTTGATTAAAGATTTTGTATTGTTTAAATTGTAGCAGCAGGACTGGGTCAGTGAATATTTGATTTAGGAATTTGAGGTAATACACAATATTAAGGCAATATGTGGGATTTCAGAAGAGTACGTCTGAAGTGAGCATGTCCGCACCCCATGAGGCTGGATCTCTTCAATCGGTCGAAAGTGGATTATCCCCTGCGCTCCTAACACAGAGTTTAGAAGTTTCACACATAATTTGTTGTAATAAGCATTAACTCAGTGGTGGCTACAAGGAAGAGAATAGAAGGTAAACGCAAAGGAAGGAGAGAGAGAGAGGGGAAAGAATAATGAATAAATTAGACACGCAGCAGGCTTGCCTTTCGCCAGAAAATTCAGTTCTCCTCAAGGAACCGCAGGGACACCAAATCATTTTTCTCGCACAGAGGCTGATCAGAAACTATATGCTTGACATGCTAACACTACTACACCTTAGGAGCAAAGGCCGCCACATTGTTCACTGTCAAAAGTGTCACAGTGTTCAGGGTTTTATAATAACTTTGCTTCATTAACCCACAATTTGCTGCTAGTTCCTGTTTTAAAACCAAGCTATGACAGGAAGTTACTTTATAAAAGTACCACTATTCCAAACTCAGCAGTGTTAGTACAAAATATTTTGAAATATGCAACTATATCTTTTTTTTTTTTTTTTTTTTTGTATCCAATTTTACAGAATGGGCAGTTTGGCACAAATCAATGAGAAGCTTATTTTGGTTGAAGCAAAAAAAAACTAATAAAAAAATGTGATTTATTTAACTGTCAAAAACATGGTGACAACCAAAGCACTGAACTGTTTTGCTACACAAAATCATTCAATAATTTTTGTATTAGTTATTTTAAAATCAACTTCCCAATGCTACTTGAGAAAGACATTTTAGGAGACCCATTTTGCATCAGATGTAAAGCTTTAAACTGTTGTGTGTGCAATGCAATGTGACATGCAAGACACGGAAGCACCCTGATTTGTTGGAAAAAGCAGCTTGCTTCTATACAGCTAAAATGGTTCAGAAAATGTCTCAGCTAGGACCATGCAACTGCAAAATGCAGTTAGTAGTGTTACTAATTTTATTTACTTACTACCCAACATTGAAGCAACAAATCAGGACTGTGACCTCTAAAAATGCAACAGGATCAACTACTTTTCTGAATCATGTACCAAAATAATCCACAAATATATATCTAATGCATATTCGCTTTCTTACCTGAACTGGGGTGCTGTGCATTGTGGCCAAGAGCTGGTTATGTTAGTGTGTTTGTCAGTGGGCTAGTTTGCTATGTGGCTTGCTCTGACACACTCTTTAAGGTCCATTGTGAATAGAAGGCCTGTGCATAATAGACACTCCACGATAACAAAGACTGATAATCCCGTCTGCCCAACAGCTCCCATGTTGCGGGCCGACATTTTAAGGGCAGTTAAGTTGCAGTGTGGCGACACTGAATGAACTGTGGGTAGAGAGAGTCACCCAAGAAGCCATTATCTATGGCAAGCAGCGTCAATTCACATCAATTAGGGTCCATCCAAAGTGTTGGTGGTGAGGCTTCAAATTAATAATTAAATAAATAAAGCTGACCGCAAGTGGCTGCTACACAGCCCTTCAGTCATTTGAGTGAGTCCTCTGAGTATTAGCAAACAGAAAGCCAAAAGTGGCGGTCGGAAAAAGAGGCTTTGTTACTCTTTCCTTCCTTTTAGTTTTGTAGATGTGTGCAGATAACTGATCGCTATCACTTTCATCACATAACTGGCTGATCAAAAGAATATTTATTTTGTTAATTTATACCATGCAAGCAATCAAATAAAAATAAAAACTATTAAAAAAAATATTATAATAAATAACTTTTGGGCACTTTACACATAAGCATACATACATACATTTGTTCGTTTAAAAAACAAAGTGTCAGTAAAATGTGCTTAAATGTTGATTGATTGTCAACCCCATTGTCACGAGTGTCTTGTTTAGTTCTGTTAGTTGATTTGTATGTTAGGGTGCTTTCACACATGTAGTTCGGTTCATTTGGTCCGGACTGAGGGCAAAATTTTTTACTTTGTATAATTTTCAGGCGTTTTGGTTCCTTTTCTCACCACACTGATTGCTCTGGTCCGAATCAGTTGATGAGTTGATGAAACAAACCAAAATACAGTCACGTGACAGCATCCACATCACTCGTTTGACAGATGTGTCTTGAACATATTTCTACAACTGCATTTCGATTGGTCAGAATTAACGTGCGGGAAAATTCCAACAGAACTCACAGAAGTAAACAAAGAGGATGAAAATGCGGCGGCAGACATACGGAGAATTCGCTCACAATGTATGTTCAGAATCAGCACAAGCTTTATCCTTTCGCAAATCCCCTCATAAACAACAAAGTCTAGACGCGATATAAATGAGAGATTCCCTGTGCAGTGCGGACAACTTCCGTGTTTATGATGATCGTTTTAGTGAGAGTGCAGAACGTGGTAAGTCATGTCTTAAAGGAAGCGCTATTGACAATCTAAATAATAGTTTTGTTTGACTACGGCAGCTGGTTTAGTCCAAAAATGCGCAGTTCTTTGGCAGTTGGGTCTGTTCGAGGTCGGATCACGTTCTCACCACAAACGAACCGCTCCAGAGTTCGTTTGAAAGTGTACCGAGACTACCTCTTCGAGGAGGTCTCGGTACGCTTGTTTGGTCCGCTTTTGGTGCACACCCGAGTGTGATTGCTTCATTCACACCTGCCCAAACGAACCGCACCAAGGGGGAAAACGAACTCTAGTGCGATTCAACCGAACTAGATGAGTCAGGTGTGAAAGCACCCTTAGTTTGGTTTTGGGCCCTGTCCACACGGACACGGGTATTTTTTTAACCGTGACTTTTTCTACGCGGTTCGGCCGTTCGTCCACACGGAAACGCACTGAAACCGTACATTTTTGAAAACCCCTGCTGAGGGTGAGGATTTTCAGAAACGCCGGTTACGTGTTGTCGTGTAGACAGTGAAACCGGGGTTTTCGCCTTGCGACGTCAGAGTGTGCGCCGTTATCCACTGTGTTTGACGTCAGATTTGCGCCTATCGGAACCGGTAATAACTTTTTGTTAGGCTTCTGATTGGCCAACGTGGCTGTACGGTTAGGGTTATATCGCCGCCTGCTGGCGTGGCATGCCCTTGACCGCGCTTGATAGTGTGTTTTTGCGTTTTCATGTAGACGGAGACCGAGCATGTGTGGACGGGATTTTTTTTTAAAACGCCGGAGGAAAAACTCTGGTTATAAGAATACCCGTGTCCGTGTGGACATGGCCTTGGTCTGTTCCTGTTTTGCTGTGTTCCCTGTCATTGTTAATTGACCTATATTTACCAGTGAGTGCCAGCATGTTTCCATAGTTACTGATTAGTTTCACCTGTGTTTCATTAAGCTTCCTTTTGTTTACTCCAAATATATATAGCCCCAACATTTTGTTCATTCCTGTCCATGTTAATGCTAAGTTGGATGTATTTATCTAGTTCTCCTGTGTTTCTGTTATCTTGTTTATAAAGTTAAATTAAAGAATATAATAGTATAATAAAAGTTGACTGCTGTATTAGATTCTCCCTCTCAACTCTCCTTGCCACAATCAACTGTGACACCCATGTAGTCAAACTAAATATTATATGTATATAAGTTTTGCAAACCTTTAATCTATATTTGTTAAATCTCTAAATAAAGTCTGCACCCTGATTTGTATGATTTTGTAATTCTGGAGTAATAAACATGAAACAAAATGAAATGAAATGAAAAATGAAATGTAACAAGGTTGCAGATTTAGGCCCGGCCAAAAACCAACAAAAAAAACGACAACAACAAAAAAACAAATCTAATCATTTTCACAGCAAAAATATGCCATGAATACTTTAAAAAAAGTCATAGGACACCAATTTGTATCATATTTGTATGTATTGCATAGGCATTTTTGGCTCAAAAACAAACTCTTCTCATGTGAATTTGACTTAAGATATCACACACTAGCTTCTGATGTTTTATGGCAAAAACCATTAGTCATTTCAAGCAGACAGTCTTGGAATCTTCAATTTTGTGCTGTTGTGATTTCCCACAATTCTGTTTACAGTCTCCCTGAATGCTCCCTTTAACCTTGTGTGTTGTTTTCATGACTGACTCACAGAACATGGGCACAGCATTTTTACTATTACTGTACTGTACTGTACTGTACTGTATGTGTGTGTGTGTGTGTGTGTGTGTGTGTGTGTGTGTGTGTGTGTGTGTGTGTGTGTTGTGTGTGTGTGTGTGTGTGTGTGTGTGTGTGTTGTGTGTGTGTGTGTGTGTGTTATGTGCCAAAATGTATACAAAATGTGTCTGGGTATGTAGTAAATGTGATACAGTATATGTGACCTGTATTGTATGTGTAAAATTGGGTGGAATTTAAGGCTGTTGCATGTCATTGGGTATGCTGTAAAAATATTGGGGAAAAAATGAACACCTGGACTTAACACTAGAACGGCCATGACGGTAATTTTGACCGTTTTGAATTTGGTAGACTTTGTTGAATAAATAAATAAAATCCTGCTGGTACCTGACTATTCCTAAAAGTGTTTGTATTTTAATTTAAAATATTTTTCATATAAATGACACATAAGGCAAAAAAAAAAAATTTTTTTACCTTTTTCAACCATAGACGGTCATATTGACCGCACTGAATTTCGCAGAATTCTTTTTTTGTTACTTTTCCTGCAGTTAACCTTTGACTCTCCCACTGTCAACAGAAAGGTCAGTAGCGATCCTGAGTGTTTGCATATATGCAAGCTGCTATCATCAGACACGGTGGATCCAGATGTTCCGTTCATGTCGGATGATCCTGGTGAGCTCCACTGCCCTGTCCTGCGCTGTGTGTTTTGCTGCATGGGCTGTTCACTAGTTCTGCTGGTCCTATTGTTATTATTATTGATTATTATTATTATCATTATGCTATTATTATTGTTATAGGCCCTCCCAGACCAGTAGTCTTACCTGCTCTTGAGCCAACTGTGCTCAGTCCGCCCTTAGAGCCATCTCAGCCAGAGACGGCTGTGGAAAAGGGGAAGGATGGGATGGTGTGGATGGTCCTTCAGTCAACTGAACGTCCAGGGAGAAGGCAGAGCCAAAATGTCCTGAATGAAGCTGCTGGCCCCACAGCTCACACTAAGCGCAACATCGAAGATGCGCTCACAGCCTTCTTGTGTATGTTTGATGATGTCATGCTAAATCATATCAGGGACTGCACTGTGGCTGAGGCACATCGGCATTGTGGTGACAGCTCATGGAACCTCAAAGTGGCTGAACTAAAAGCCTTCATAGCCCTGCTATACACTCACCTAAAGGATTTTTAGGAACACCTGTTCAATTTCTCATTAATGTAATTATCTAATCAACCAATCACATGGCAGTTGCTTCAATGCATTTAGGGGTATGGTCCTGGTCAAGACAATCTCCTGAACTCCAAACTGAATGTCAGAATGGGAAAGGTGATTTAAGGAAGTTTGAGCGTGGCATGGTTGTTGGTGCCAGACGGGCCGATCTGAGTAATTCACAATCTGCTCAGTTACTGGGATTTTCACGCACAACCATTTCTAGGGTTTACAAAGAATGGTGTGAAAAGTGAAAAACATCCAGTATGCGGCAGTCCTGTGGGCAAAAATGCCTTGTTGATGCTACTGTAGGGGTGCTCCGAAATTTCGGCCGCCGAAAATGTTCGGCCGAAAATTGCATTATCGGTTTCGGGCCGAAATAAAAAAAAACAGCCGAAAACGTAAACAGAAAATGAAGGACACCCGCCCCTCCCATCCGTGCACAAGCGCTTAGGTTTCACTCACGGTCAAGCTGTTATCACGCGCCTATCAAAGATAGGGATGTCTCCCGCATATTGATGGCGGCTCCTTGATGCCCGCAAATTAGTTCAAATCTCCCGGAAGAGCGAGAGCGAGTGAGCAAGAGCTCGTGCTCCAAACTGTGTAGCGCGCACGCCAGAGAGGGAGAGAGCGAGAGACCTTGCGTGTGTGCTAGTGTGCCACATGAAGCGTAAGACCCCCCAGTAAGTAAGACCCCCAGTCCATTTTTTTGTGTGTATAGCAGTTACATTCAAATTTGCGTAGCACTGCACAACTGTGTTTGTTAAAGCTACATAGGCTTACATTTTGTTTACAGTTTGAGTTTGGATTAAGTTCTAGTGCTGTTTTTGTACTGTTGTAAGTAAAATGAAAATTGAAGTAAAAAATTGTTTACATGCAGCAGCAGAATAGAGGCCCACTGCCATTCTGTGAATTTGTGTGCAGTTATTCAGATAATAGTGAATCTTTTTGCACAACTGTTGAAAAACAATTTTATTTGATGGAACATAAAACTTGAAGAATAATATTATTTGGTATTATTATTTATATTTATTGTTAAAAATATTTTAGGTTTTATATATAATATATATATATATATATTTATTTATATATATATATATATATATATATATATATATATATATATATATATATATATATATAATATATATATATATATATATATATATATATATATATATATATTAGTATAAGTTTTTGAAAGAAGCCATTTTCGGCTTCATTTTCGGTTTTCGGTCCAAGTGCATCCTAAATTTTCGGTTTCGGTTTCGGCCCAGAATTTTCATTTTGGTGCATCACTAGGTGCTAAATGTCAGAGGAGAATGGGCCGACTGATTCAAGCTAATAGAAGAGCAACTTTGACTGAAATAACCACTCGTTACAACCGAGGTATACAGCAAAGCGTTTGTGAAGCCACAACACGCACAACCTTGAGGCGGATGGGCTACAACAGCAGAAGACCCCGCCGGGTACCACTCATCTCCACTACAAATAGGAAAAAGAGGCTACAATTTGCAAGAGCTCACTAAAATTGGACAGTTGAAGACTGGAAAAATGTTGTCTGGTCTGATGAGTCTCGATTTTTGTTGAGACATTCAGATGGTAGAGTCAGAATTTGGCGTAAACAGAATGAGAACATGGATCCATCATGCCTTGTTACCACTGTGCAGGCTGGTGGTGGTGGTGTAATGATGTGGGGGATGTTTTCATGGCACACTTTAGGCCCCTTAGTGCCAATTGGGCATTGTTTAAATGCCACGGCCTACCTGAGCATTGTTTCTGACCATGTCCATCCCTTTATGGCCACCATGTACCCATCCTCTGATGGCTACTTCCAGCAGGATAATGCACCATGTCACAAAGCTCGAATCATTTCAAATTGGTTTCTTGAACATGACAATGAGTTCACTCTACTAAAATGGCCCCCACAGTCACCAGATCTCAACCCAATAGAGCAGAGGTCTTCACTCCTGCTCCTGGAGAGCCACTGTCCTGCAGAGTTTAGTTCCAACCTGCTTCCCCACACCTGCCTTTGAATACTCAAGCGATTCTGAAGTGCTTGATGAGCTGATTCAGGTGTGTTTGATTAGGGTTGGAACTAAACTTTGCAGGACAGTGGCTCTCCAGGAGCAGGAGTGAAGACCTCTGCAATAGAGCATCTTTGGAATGTGGTGGAACGGGAGCTTCGTGTCCTGGATCTGCATCCCACAAATCTCCACCAACTGCAAGATGCTATCTCATCAATATGGGCCAACATTTCTAAAGAATGCTTTCAGCACCTTGTTGAATCAATGTCACATAGAATTAAGACAGTTCTGAAGGCGAATGGGGTCAAACACAGTATTAGTATGTTGTTCCTAATAATCCTTTAGGTGAGTGTATATCCGTGGCACACAGGGTACCCAGGGGCAAAACACCTATGTTTTAGGAAATTAGACATGGGCTGCCTAAATGTGTTCCATTCAGACCTTAAAATTAAGTATTTTACTGTTATATGTCAACAAAATTCAACAAGACATTTTCACCTGCTATACCCAATGTTTAGATTTGTTGTGGTATTTATGCAAATTAGCACATATGTAATTAGATTATGCACCATTTGTCAATGTTAACAAACAATATAAACAAACTTGTTGTCATGATTCTGCCATCGGGGGCTCGTTCTTCGTATGTTGCTTAAAATATCCGAGATCAAATGAGACATCCAAGATAATATCATCGGGCTAATCATGATCCGGCTAATTGGGTTCTTCGAACACACCTGTTGTTTATGATTAGTATCGCTGGATTGAATTATCTGAGATAACTGTGCGTTCATGCGCTGGGTTAAAAGGGGATATGTATCGATAGTAGAAACATTGATCAGCTACGCTGCTATTGGCTGCTCACCGTGGCCAAAGAGCGCGCTCAGTTTTTTTCTCCACAGAAGAGCAAGAGTTATTGCTTGAAGGATAAGCTGAATTTGAAAACTTAATTAAAACGCCAGGGAACACCTTAACATGTGCAAAAGCCAGGAGAGAGGGCTGGCAAAAAGTAGCAGACAAATTAAGTTTGTAGTTAGATGTTTTTATCACTTATTACAGTATATTTTTTATATTTGAATAATTTCTAAATAATTAATAACTTTGTTCATTGTAATGTCAGAGTCACCACCCACTACTAGAACATAGGAACAAGTAAAAGTGAAGTACTATTATTCTACACAATAGTAATTTGTACTTACTAATCTCTTTTAAAACGGCACTGTTAATAAATGTTTGCCTGTTTATAAAAGCAACCATGAAAAGGCTGAGAAATAAAAAGAAAAGAAAAACAAACAGGTGGTGGTCTTGCACCCCCACATTATACCCAGGCAGAAGAGCTGGCCCTTAGGTTAAATGTGACCCATTGTGGAGGGCATCCCTGGGTTCAGCTCTTCCTCAGACCCACAGCCAGGAGCAGCAACACCTTCACTGCTGGTAAATGAGCTTTAAATGATCCTAGTACACTGTAAAATAATTTGTTGCTGCATTAAATTAAGTAAGCCCAATGGCTGTCCAGTCATATCGGCTGTTAAACCTTGTAATGAATTGCTTTGACTTGTGAAAGTCGACATGTGTGACTGTGAAACATAGTTAATGTAAAAAAAAAAATGTAGAAATGAGTTATTGATCACATTTCCCCCCAGTGTACTTCATTGTAATGTAATTGTGTTTTCCTCTTTTGTGCAGTTTTAAACAATACACCAACACTTTTATGTGTTCCCAAGCAAGTGGCTGAAGCATGTGCAGTAAGACTTTTCATAACTTTACATCAAAAGGGAAGAAAGTACAACACTTTATAATGACAATTTTCCCCCCAATGCACAGGACAGTGAAGAAACCCTCTAAGGTATCTTTAAGTGCATAAATAACTTTACTTAATTTACACTTGAGTTACCTATTATTTCTGAATGCAATATGAGTTGCAGGAGTCCACATCTACAGAAGAGTCTGCACAAAGCAGTGATGCAGAGGTGGGCAGTGTTGTACTTTTCCTTGTCATTTTTGTTGCATAAGGCTTGTGTTGACAGGTTTAACCCAAGCCCCCCCAATATAGAGTATATATACAATATAGAGTATTTTTTTCTTGGGGGGGGGGACTTGACAACTTAAAGAAAAAGACTGGCACTAGAGATATAGTTGCTTCAAATGAACTTCAGAGTAAGTGCTAATATATTATTTCACATAGAGAACTATTGCTGACCTTGCATAGTATCTCTTATTGCAGGCAAAATATGACTTGATCACTGGCTTTTCTTTACAAAGAACAATTGAAATAAAACTCAAAGAACTAAGCAAATTTGTCTCGTCTTTTATTAAACATTTAATGTAATGTTTTATATTTTTTTCTGATGGTGGTTGTGTAATATGACACATGCAATGTCACAGGTCCTGTCAGGTGCAACCCTCAGGCTTTTCAGACACTGAAATCTCCCCTTTAGTTGGCCAAAGTTCATTGCATTGTGTGCCCTTGTCCTAGAGCTGCATTGTAACTGGAGTGTATGTACAGTAATACAGTGAGCTTGATATTAATATTTTCCTTACCACGTTCAAATATGTGCATAAATTTGAATCGCTGTGCTTCCACATTTGTGATATGGAACAGTCACACACCATCTAAGAGATTTTAGTCTGTCAACTGCCTTTTTTTACAATTTGATGTAATATTAGGCTACTAATCTGGAATATTAAGAATCGTAATAGTAACTTGGCAGCACATTTACATTGTGATCCCCTTTAAGCTCACAAAATCCCCTTCATTGTGGCCTTGATGGGAACACATGTGCAGTCTATGGCACCAATCACATTAGGGAAGCCTGAGGAATATATTGTACTGAAAGTCATAATCATCATGCTAACGATTACATGATCGACATTAAAAATTATAATGTAACGTTAGGCCTACCTGCGTTGAAAAAAAAAAACTGCTATACAACCAATTGGGTCTAAAGTGGCTTGGAAATGCCCTAAAACCTGCTTAAGAGGCAGGTAAACTTTGCGAATGGCACGACAGACATTACTTATCACCAAGTTCTCTGCATCTCCAATGTAAAGGAAAGAGCAACACTCGCAAAGAATCTCTATATGCTGTTTATTTGTGCTGTTATTAAAGCCCGACTCCGACGAGTCGAACATTTGTGCGTTTCCAACAAATTAATGATGTAACGACATACGAGTCATGAGAAAAAAAAATATATCTCAAAAAGTACACTATCGCGCTGCGTTAAAAGACTTCCCGTATCAGCTCTGCCTATAAAGCCGTGATCTAATCCTGTTTACATGAAATAAGCCTGCTCGCGAGCAGGTTCAAGCTAGCGCACCTGTTGCTATGACAGCAAGTCTAGGATGAGCTTCGAAGAACCAAACGATCCGAGATCAGGCCAAATCGCCAACAATCAAATCCAGCTAACTGAGTTAGCGACGTACGAAGAACGAGCCCCAGGGGCTCGTTCTTCGTACGTTGCTTAAAACATCCGAGATCAAATGAGACATCCAAGATAATATCATCGGGCTAATCATGATCCGGCTAATTGGGTTCTTCGAACACACCTGTTGTTTATGATTAGAATCGCTGGATTTAATTATCTGAGATAACTGCGCGTTCACGCGCTGGGTTAAAAGGGGATATGTATCGATAGTAGAAACATTGATCAGCTACGCTGCTATTGGCTGCTCACCGTGGCCAAAGAGCGCGCTCAGTTTTTTTCTCCACAGAAGAGCAAGAGTTATTGCTTGAAGGATATGCTGAATTTGAAAACTTAATTAAAACGACAGGGAACACCTTAACGTGTGCAAAAGCCAGGAGAGAGGGCTGGCAAAAAGTAGCAGACAAATTAAGTTTGTAGTTAGATGTTTTTATCACTTATTACAGTATATTTTTTATATTTGAATAATTTCTAAATAATTAATAACTTTGTTCATTGTAATGTCAGAGTCACCACCCACTACTAGAACATGAACAAGTAAAAGTGAAGTACTATTATTCTACATAATAGTAATTTGTACTTATACTAATCTCTTTTAAAAAGGCACTGTTAATAAATGTTTGCCTGTTTATAAAAGCAACCATGAAAAAGGCTGAGAAATAAAAAGAAAAGAAAAACAAACAGGTGGTGGTCTTGCACCCCCACATTATACCCAGGCAGAAGAGCTGGCCCTTGGGTTAAATGTGACCCATTGTGGAGGGCATCCCTGGGTTCAGCTCTTCCTCAGACCCACAGCCAGGAGCAGCAACACCTTCACTGCTGGTAAATGAGCTTTAAATGATCCTAGTACACTGTAAAATAATTTGTTGCTGCATTAAATTAAGTAAGCCCAATGGCTGTCCAGTCATATCAGCTGTTAAACCTTGTAATGAATTGCTTTGACTTGTGAAAGTCTACATGTGTGACTGTGAAACATAGTTAATGTACAAAAAAATGTAGAAATGAGTTATTGATCACATTTCCCCCCAGTGTACTTCATTGTAATGTAATTGTGTTTTCCTCTTTTGTGCAGTTTTAAACAATACACCAACACTTTTATGTGTTCCCAAGCAAGTGGCTGAAGCATGTGCAGTAAGACTTTTCATAACTTTACATCAAAAGGGAAGAAAGTACAACACTTTATAATGCCCATTTTCCCCCCAATGCACAGGACAGTGAAGAAACCCTCTCAGGTATCTTTAAGTGCATAAATAACTTGACTTGGGGGGGACTTGACAACTTAAAGAAAAAGACTGGCACTAGAGATATAGTTGCTTCAAATGAACTTCAGAGTAAGTGCTAATATATTATTTCACACAGAGAACTATTGCTGACCTTGCATAGTATCTCTTATTGCAGGCAAAATATGACTTGATCACTGGCTTTTCTTTACAAAGAACAATTGAAATAAAACTCAAAGAACTAAGCAAATTTGTCTCGTCTTTTATTAAACATTTAATGTAATGTTTTATATTTTTTTCTGATGGTGGTTGTGTAATATGACACATGCAATGTCACAGGTCCTGTCAGGTGCAACCCTCAGGCTTTTCAGACACTGAAATGAAATCTCCCCTTTAGTTGGGCAAAGTTCATTGCATTGTGTGCCCTTGTCCTAGAGCTGCATTGTAACTGGAGTGTATGTAATACAGTGAGCTTGATATTAATATTTTCCTTACCACCTTCAAATATGTGCATAAATTTGAATCGCTGTGCTTCCACATTTGTGATATGGAACAGTCACACACCATCTAAGAGATTTTAGTCTGTCAACTGCCTTTTTTTTACAATTTGATGTAATATTAGGCTACTAATCTGGAATATTAAGAATCGTAATAGTAACTTGGCAGCACATTTACATTGTGATCCCCCTTTCAGTTCACAAAATTGTGGCCTTGATGGGAACACATGTGCAGTCTATGGCACCAATCACATTAGGGAAGCCTGAGGAATAGGCCTATATTGTACTGAAAGTCATAATCATCATGCTAACGATTACATGATCGACATTAAAAATTATAATGTAACGTTAGGCCTACCTGCGTTGAAAAAAAAACTGCTATACAACCAATTGGGTCTAAAGTGGCTTGGAAATGCCCTAAAACCTGCTTAAGAGGCAGGTAAACTTTGCGAATGGCACGACAGACATTACTTATCACCAAGTTCTCCGCATCTCCAATGTAAAGGAAAGAGCCACTCGCAAAGAATCTCTATATGCTGTTTATTTGTGCTGTTATTAAAGCCCGACTCCGACGAGTCGAACATTTGTGCATTTCCAACAAATTAATGATGTAACGACATACTCACGAGTCATGAGAAAAAAAAAATATCTCAAAAAGTACACTATCGCGCTGCGTTAAAAGACTTCCCGTATCAGCTCTGCTTATAAAGCCGCGATCTAATCCTGTCTTCTAATTTCTCTGTTTTCTCTTTCCCATGTTTTGTGTGCAAGCACATGGCCTTGTGTTTGGGCCATGTGCTTGCGTTGTCTCGTCACCTAACCCCACCCCCTTGTTACCCTTGTTTAGTCATCATTAATTAATCTGTGTCACCTGTTATGTTAGCATTAGTCTCCCTATTTAATCCCCTTGTGTGTGATGTCCTGTGCCGGTTCATTGTTTCTCATTGTGTGTTTCTCATAGTGTGATTTCTACCTTTGTGAGTACCTTGTGAGAGTTTAGTCTGGAGAATTACTGATCCTGTTTCTGTAGTTAGTTTATGGTCTAGTTTGTCAGTCCTAGTCTAGTCTTGTTATTTCTTTTGCTGTTCATGTTTTGCCCCCTCGTGGGTTTTGTTTTCTCTGTTTTCTGTCAATAAATTAACGTTGAGTGTTACATACTGTCTGCGCTTGAGTTTCATCCTCACCATCATAACACTTGTACTAAATGTTTTGTTTGTCTTGATGTAAGTAACCAACTCAGTAATTTTCATGGTGATATTTAAAGGTAAAATTGTTTACACTATTCACATGAGAAAATAACGAATGGCGTATGAATAGACTATATTTGGGTCTTTTTCGAAACTTTCCCCTAATTGGATTCTTCTGGGATTTTTTTTTCCTTACTCAGGACATATTGAGGAAACAAAATCAGTTGAGTTTGCTTCTGTTGCAATTTGTTCAACCTTTTTTCATAAAATTAATGGACTATTGGGTGATTCTGGGGAGCAGAATTTGAGGTAGCATTGTTTTGACCCTAATTGCAAGTTTCCAGCAGCTTGTTGACTGGGTTGTCCACCCAGGTTGTGATCCTCAGACATCATAGATTTCATTTTTATATGACAACCTTTTACAGCAGCCCATGTCTGCTAAACCCCCTTTGCCCCTGGGTATGGTGCAAAAAACATGGAGTTAGACAGCCTGTGGTCAGAAAAATGGGACTTTCCATTTTTCAAGGAAACCATGGCCAGAAATCACTTCAGGGAGATCAGATTCCTGCGGTTCGATGAAAAGGAGACCCGACGTGTGCGCCTGCAGGATGACAAGTTTGCCCTGGTTTCGGCCACTTGGAACAAGTTTGTTCAGAACATCATAGCCTGCTACAAGTCTGATGCTGACATCACAATTGATGAGCAACTGTTGCCCACTAAGGCCCGGTGCAAATTTATTCAGTATATGGGGAATAAGCCTGATAAATT
The DNA here is from genome assembly GCA_036326025.1 of Chrosomus eos. Taxonomy (NCBI): domain Eukaryota; kingdom Metazoa; phylum Chordata; class Actinopteri; order Cypriniformes; family Leuciscidae; genus Chrosomus; species Chrosomus eos. The sequence continues at coordinate 26,942,872 of CM070839.1, forward strand.
CAGCATTGAATTTTGGCTGGCAGCAGATATCTGGGAAAGAAAGAGACACACGCGGAGCAGTGGTCAGCTTGTGGGAGATAGTGTGGTGCTGAGGCTGGCGGATATCACCATATTATCTGTAAAACCGCATTTTTCCATCTTAAAAATATATCTAAATTACGTCATATGCTCTCACTGACAAATGCGGAACAATTAGTTCATGCTTTCATGACCTCAAGGCTAGATTATTGTAATGCTCTACTGGTGGTTGCCCTGCACGCTTATTAAACAAACTACAGCTAGTTCAAAATGCAGCCACTAGAGTTCTTACCAGAACCAGGAAGTATGACCATATTAGCCCGGTTCTGTCAACACTGCATTGGCTGCCTGTTAAACATCGTATAAATTTTAAAATATTGCTGATTACTTACAAAGCACTAAATGGTTTAGCTCCCCAGTACTTGAGCGAGCTCTTAACGCATTATAGTCCTTCACGTCTATTGCGATCTCAAAATTCTGGCCAGTTGATAATACCTAGAATATCAAAATCGACTGCTGGCGGTAGATCCTTTTCCTATTTAGCACCAAAACTTTGGAACAATCTTCCTAACATGGTCCGGGAAGCAGATACAGTCTGTCAGTTTAAATCTAGACTAAAAAACACATCTCTTTGGCTTAGCATACACATAACACATTATAGATTTCTATAATTCAATGTTAGGCTGCATAGATTAGATCATCTGGAACCGGGAACACTTCCCATAATTCCTGATGTACTTTGTACATCATAAGAAGGATGGCGTCTACGCTAATATTAGTCTCTCTGTTTATCCCGAGGTTTACCGCAAACCGCCGAATCCAGGGCATATCCAGATCTGATGAAGGACCATCACATGGACACGACGACACGCATTATCAGGGCTGTGAAGGCCCATGGACACCTCACCACACTCATCTCCTCACCGGCCGGATGACCCAACCCAACCAGATGAACTGGATAATATCGTGAAAGTTCTGATCCCATCTGACTCCTGACATTATGCTGCCTAACTCATAATCATACACTGTTCATTCGTTGGCCAAAGGAGGACTGGCCCCCCGACTGAGCCTGGGTTCTCCCAAGGTTTTTTTCTCCATTCTGTCACCTGATGGAGTTTTGGTTCCTTGCCACTGTTGCCTTCGCCTTTTGGCTTGCTTAGTTGGGGACATTTAATTTTCAGTTGAACAATACTATTACAACATTGTTTTCCTGTTGTCTCTGTAAAGCTGCTTTGAAACAATTTGTATTGTAAAAAGCGCTATATAAATAAAGGTGACTGACTTGACTTAACCACGGAATTTTCTTCACGTCTCTCAAACTGGCCACCGTCTTACAGGTAAAGAAGAAGCCTTACAGCCTGGTTGGCACCGTGGGGAAAACGAAATATGAGTTGACCCCTTCTTCGAAAGAACAAGTGGAGCTGTTCAGCACAAAGGTGCTGAAATGTGCTGATGCAACGCATCTACCAGGGAAAGCCGCGGAAGATTGTGTGTATTTTGAGCTCCGTGCACACAAGCGTCGGCATCACCGATGGGCCGAAGGCAAAGCCCGAGTCGGTGACGTACTATTATAACACCAAGTACGGTGTGGACGTCCTAGACCAGATGGCAAGGACATACTCGGTGAAAGGCGGTACACTTAGATGGCCAGTCGCTGTGTTTTATAACTTCTTCAACCTGGCTGGGATCAATGCCCACATCCTCTTCAAGGAGTGCACCAGCAGCAAATTACCTCGGAGGAAGTTCATGCAGCAATTTGCAGAGGAGCTGAGAGCACAGTTCATGAAGGAGAAAAGAGCAGTATGGCAGTTGGCCCAAGGTTCCAGTCAGCAGCAGACGCAACCACCGCAGCAGACACCAAAGCAGAGGCAGTGCCAGGTTCTGCAGTCAAAATAAAACCCACGACACCTGCTGAAAACCCGTGTATGGAAATTGTGCGAGGAGAAGAGAGGTCACTTGCCTTGACTGTGAAGCCTAAATAGCCAAGCACTATATTGATGTAAATAATTAACATACAATTTGTAATATAGGCTAGTGTTTTTATGTTTCTGTAGCCTACGCTTCTTTCTTGGTTCTTCATTGTTTTGTTTTAGATCAGCCTTTTCCTATTAGCCCATTTTCTCTATTATATGAAAATAAAATGTTTTATAATTAAATAAAATACTTTGTTATGTTGAATGGATATGGAAATATAGCCTATCTGTTGTGAATATGCGATAATTACGGTAGGCTACTAATGATATTATTATTTATAAATGTATAATTAAACTTGTTTAAATGTACAGTTTGGTGTTGTTTTGTTTTTAAAAGATATCCTAAAACAATAAATGCATTAATCTCTCAATTGGGTATTTATCATTAAAGGAGGGGTGAAATGCTATTTAATGCATAGTGAGTTTTTACACTGTTAAAGAGTTGGATTCCCATGCTAAACATGGACAAAGTTTCAAAAATTAAGTTGTACGTTTGATTGAGTATTTCTGTTCTCAAAATACTCCTTCCTAGTTGTCACAAGTTTCGGAAAGTTTTTTTCGAGTATGGGCGCGTATGACGTCAGATGTGCCGGAATTCCCTTATACGGTCCTAAGGGCACTTCTCTCGGAAGGGCGCGCACAGCTGTAGAGCGATAGCCGTAACCTACGCCCATCAAAGCGCTGTGCATCAGATGCACTGCAATATGTCACCAAAGAAGTGTGTTTTCGGTTGCCAAGGCAAGACAACACTGCACAGATTCCCAAAGAATCAATTGTTAAGGGACCAGTGGATGGAGTTTGTTTTTCCAGAACATCAACACAGTTGTAAAAGTGTTCTTGTTTATTCCATGCATTTCGAGGATGATTTTTTTATAAACAAGGCCCAGTTCAAAGCCGGATTTGCTAATCGTTTAGTTCTCAAGGATGTAGCAGTCCCAACACCACTGGCGGCCTTACCTATGTTTCACGCGTTTCAATTGAAACGGGCCCCGGCCTTCAAGGGCCCCAACAGACCAGGAAAATGCCATTCATTTTCTCCGTAGGATATTGATTTTCAGCCATAATGTCTAATCCATCCAAGGTAGATTGACCACGAGCACGAGCTACGAAGTTGTGAAACGACAGTTTCTGGGCCGGGTTTCCCGATAACGATTTATCTTGATTTATCTCTTCGTGCAAGGTTACGAACGCTCTCTGCAATTCCACGAGCGTTTCCCAAAAATGCACTTAACATGAATGCGCGAGAACGCGTTATACGTGCTACTTTAAGAGTCGCTATCCATTCGCAAAGTGCTGAAATACAAATAAAGGGTAACAAGTACCCTTTGGGCTCGAGGCAGGGGGGGGGGGGGCTTAGAATGCAGAAAATAATATTTAGTCTATGTTAGCAAGACTTTGTAATAATACTAATGTAAAATTACAGGGGTTGGACAATGAAACTGAAACACCTGGTTTTAGACCACAATAATTTATTAGTATGGTGTAGGGCCTCCTTTTGCAGCCAATACAGCGTCAATTCGTCTTGGGAATGACATATACAAGTCCTGCACAGTGGTCAGAGGGATTTTAAGCCATTCTTCTTGCAGGATAGTGGCCAGGTCATGATGTGATGCTGGTGGAGGAAAATGTTTCCTGACTCGCTCCTCCAAAACACCCCAAAGTGGCTCAATAATATTTAGATCTGGTGACTGTGCAGGCCATGGGATATGTTCAACTTCACTTTCATGTTCATCAAACCAATCTTTCACCAGTCTTGCTGTGTGTATTGGTGCATTGTCATCCTGATACACGGCACAAAACTGTGCTCTTACCCTGCTAATTGGACCTTCACAGTCTGCTCTTATTGGTTCAATGTGCAATTAATGAAGATTGGCCACCAGGCTGGTCCAATTTAGCCATGAAACCTCCCACACTAAAATGAGAGGTGTTTCAGTTTCATTGTCCAACCCCTGTACAAATTATTGGTTACGTAGAGTGTTTTATAAACGTACAAAAGTTTTCTATATTTAGGACATTCTGCCAAATATGGCAGATATACTTTAAAGCAATACAATTCTTGACATTCAACTAATACATGTAAATTTCTATTGCAGTATGTAGTTGTCACGGTTCCTCTGGTTTCCTGGTCCTGCCCCGCACTACATTTCCCAGCATTCCCCTGGATCCTCGCCTGCACTCGATTACCTCATCACCACACCTGATCTCTATCACGTCATAATCATCTCATCACCAGCCATTATTCTGTTTGCTCTCACTCCCTCACTGCTGGGTATATTATTCTGTTCCCTTGTGCCTTTTAAAGTTCTTGTGCTGGGCTAGTGTCTGCTGTGTTGCTAGCGAGGTGGATCCTTGCAATATCAGTATGACATGATGAGGATCGTCCGAGGAAGAACTTCACTCTTCTTCTGTGAATTATATGATGAGGATCGTCCGAGAGAGGACTTCACTCTTCTTCTGTGAGTTATATTCATTGGATCGTAGGGATGGGGAAATGAAGCCTCGTGAAGCAATGAGGCTTTCCCCTGACTGTTCCGGGAAAAGATTCAAAGCTTCGAGAGTGTCGAGAACAGCGCCATCTGGTGCTTATTTAAAATAAAGCAGCCAGAAGACTGTGTTAAAAGCTGTCAGATGAAGCAACCACAACACACTCCATAATTTCAATGTTATGTGTACAAATAAAAAGCCTTACACGTTTGTGTTTAATTTGTCCATTAATAAATAAAGGATTTTACCCATTAAAGTGTGACAATAATATATAAAATGAGCATATGATTTAATAAGATCTAATGTAGGCCTACTCTCTCTCTCTCTCTCTCTCTCTCTCTCTCTCTCTCTCTCTCTCTCTCTCTCTCTCTCTCTCTCTCTCTCACACACACACACACACACACACACACACACACACACACACATAGTGAATAAGGACATTGTGTGATAGGATCATCTGTTATTAAATGTGCCTATGCCACTTGGCAGTGATAGTGCTTATGTAACTGTAGGAATGACAGAAAGGTGATAAAGATTTTAATTATTCTGTAATGCCAATGTATATAGATGGAGGTAGACATGTTTCTGCATTCTCCAGTATTCAAGTGGATCTTCAGCTCTTTGTATGTTTGTCTCTGTAAGGTATTTATCCACTTCTCTAGGATGGCATCAGAAGTGGCATTTGAGCTTGCTTTGTGCTGGTCTACAGCACTGTCCAACAGAAGCCAAAGGTTTCCACCTCAGAAGTGTGAGGATACTTTTTTTTTTTTGGGGAGTGACTGTACATGTACATTGACTGAATATAAGACACATCAACGGTCAACAATTATACAATACAAACAATGATACAAAAATAAAATTATAATAAATAAATATTAATTTTTTATTTGTATTTTTTAGAAATGCATTCATACATTGGAAGCTATAAGCTCAAAATATTCCCAGTTAGGGGAAGTCTTCCTTTTTTTTGGCTGTTGCCATTGCTGTAAATACAAACCCTTCACCAAACACCCAAATACCAACACTAAATTACCTAAAAAAACACCAAAAGTGCAACGATCTTACAAAAACAAAAAGACAAATCAACAGCAAAAAAATAATAAGTAGTTTTGGTTATTTAAATGTAATGTATTGATTAACTTTCAAAGTACAGCACTCTCCTCACAAACCCATCAACCAGACTGAGCCAGCAAGGACCTTCGAGCCTTCTGACACCTAAAGCGAAACGCGCACGTGATTGGACAGAAAGTGAGGCTTCGTTTGTCATCGATCACGTGACCTCTGGGAAACCAATACACACCCCGATACGGGGCTTCAATAGAAATTGCTTCGCTTTCGCGATACGCACATCGAAGCTTCAGTGTCATACGTAACATCACTATTGGATCGTCTGAGAGAGGACTTCAATCTTCTTCTGTGAGTCAAGAATCAAGTATCTTCAGTGAGTTGTGTTCTGTTGACTGTCCGAGAAAGAGGACCTTTTGTATCTTCTGTGAGTTATCCTGAAGAGACATTTCAAGAATGGACTTCCTGCATTCTATTATAATTTAAGTTTATATTTCTGTCTGAAGACTTTTCCTAAGTTCCTGAACTTCTATTAGTCTGTGGAATTGCCTTAAATAAACTTCTGTGAATTGTATTCTGGTCTTCAGCCTGGTTATGTTGTGACAGTAAGCTTCATGTGTTTTTTTTTTTTATGTGACTTTGCATTTGGTAAGGTGATGTTTTTTTTAAAGAGCAATGAAGTTGGAGGCAGTGCACACATGGAGAAGGAAGGACTCAGAAGAGGTCTGGATCATCTAGAGTCCAACCAGTTACATCTAGATTGTTACATGTACATTGTGACTGATCGCCACACCCAGGTGCAGAAATATCTGAGGGAGAGAGAGATCAAACAGTACTATGATGTTTGGCACCTCGAAAAGGGTAAATGGGAGTCAAAATTCTTTGTATATTACTGTACAAATTTATTTGAAATCTTTGAACAACTATTGGACAGATAATGACTTCAAAATCTTCGAACAATTATTGGACATAGATAAATTCATTTCAAGCTAGTATTTTACTTTAAGTTAGCTTCAGATTTTCATTTTGACTTGTAATTACAGGGCTATCTAAAAAAAATTGGAAAAATTGTCAAGAAACAAAGACTGCCAAGTGCTGCGAAAATGGTTGCTGGGTATAAAAAATCACATCTACTTGTCAGCCATGTCTTCCACAGAAGGACCAGAGAAAGTTGCTAAGTGGAAGAGTTTATTCAATCACATTCAGAATGTTCACATTCATGAAGATCCAGTATTCCCCAAGTGCGCTCATACAGACAGTGTGTCTAGAGATCCTAGTAAATGGTTAAAACCAGGTTTGTGACTAATTTATAGTTTCTAAAACAAATAATCTGTTTGTCTAAATGTCAGTATTTTAAACATTTTCCCGTTTCTATTCTAATAGGTACCATGGTCCAGTTTAAAGTGAAGAAGCTGCTCATGAACAAGAGTTCTCCGTGATGTGGAAAAGCTGAGCCACCAACATCAAACTTCAGCTCTTGAGTCATTCCACAGTGTCATTCTGAGATTTGCCCCAAAGAATATTGTTTTTTCCTTTTATTGGAATGCTATGCATGTAGTAATTGATCTAATACTTTACATAACCCAGTGTTAAGACAAAAAATAAAAAAATTGTAAAACTTATTTCACTTTATCTTTCTAGGCTGTATCTTGCGGCAATGCATTTCATAGAGAATGCTGATCGTGAACAGGCAATGAACTTGGAGGGCAAAGCTGTATATAGAATGTTTCCAAAATCTAAGAAGGGGAACCAACAGTGAAGACAGAGCCTACTTTTGGTTTGTTCATAAATCTATTTTTATCAATACAAATAAATGGTGTATACATTTATAATTAAATTATAAGAGTACTTCCAGAAAGTATCACAAATGTTTAGAAAAAGTACACCAAACAAATAACAGTAAATAATTTTTTATTTTATGTCAGGATACGTCAAAAATCTGATGAGACTGGTGTTTGTCGAGGTGTTTGAAGACCCTGCCAACTATGTTGAGGAACTACGAAAAGTACCCATTCCAGTTTCCCTATCAGAACAGTTTGACAGGCCAGCAAAGGAGGATCTCATTTCTAGACATGTGTCTAGGTTCAATCCAGAGGTGGCCGGAAGCAGTGTTGGTCAAGTTATTTGGAAATAGTAATTAGTTACTGATTACTTCTCCAAGAAAGTAATCCAGTTACTTTACTGATTACTTATTTTCAAAATTAATTACTTTACTAGTTACTTTACTCAGTTACTTTTCAAAAACATGATGCACGACCTGAATACACTATAAAGCAATATACCTTTCAGCCTAATTATATTCGTTCTGCATATTCCATCACCTAAAATTTAATCAAATTAAACACTATTTTTTTAAAACTTGTTTTATTAGTTTCAATATTTTTACTTTATGCACATTGCGTCAAGCAAAAATTTAACTAAATGCAACAGTCTCAGACTTGAAGAAAATTGTTAAACATTTAAACCTATTATCTGCACATTCCACCACATTTTAATGAAATGAAGAAAGTCCTTATTCTGCTAACTTATATTTCTGCATATTCCAGCATATAAAATAATTTTTTTTTTTTTTTTGTAAAATCCTTCATTCGAATAGATGTAAATAAAATACAGCAATAAAATAATTAAAATGAAAGTCTCTCCTGACTGTATTCTAAATTATTAACACTTGCGTCTTTTAACAGTAAAGTGCAGAGAGGAGTAAAAATGAGTTTACCAAAACAGCCATGTCATGTCAGTTGGGGGTTTAGGTTTTTTTTTCAGTAAGTTTCACATTCCTGTGCCGGCTTACTAGGTGCTTGCTCAGATTTGAGGTGGAATTTTGACATTTTCCAACGGGGGGTCCTGTTTCTAGATCAGGATGCTCTCTGCACACGCAAGGTCTCTCGCTCTCCCTCTCTGACGTGCGCGGGCGCTACGCGGTCTCTGCCTCACGCACGCTCACTCTAGATTCCAGGAGATTTTAACTAATTTTTAACATATATAAATACACCCTTCAAACATGTGATGCAACCAATGTGACAGTCAGAAGGGGACAGGGAACGACCGCATCCAGAAACGCATAGATGGAATGACATCTTGAAAAAGACGCAAACGCACCCGTGTTGCTCTTTCAGGAAATGGGACCCTTGACGGAGCATACAGGGGAATGACCACTGCAACACTGAACAGTGAACTGAAACAGTGAAGCACTCAGTTCTTTGCCCTCTAACCAACCGTCAACAAACACACAGAAATTATGCTGTTAAAACAGCAGTTGAGAGCTCAGAAGCTCGCAATCCCCGCTGCACTCGCGCTGTAGAACCACCAGCGCTGGGAGAGTCTTCTAGAAGAACACCAACACACTGGATCGTTATAATATAACAACACTCTTTCAGAGACATCGACATGAAGACGGGTCGGCTCCGAAGCAAAAGGCAACTGGTGCGTGCATCCACTTCTGTATTTATACCCGCGCCGCGGAGCGGAGTGTGAGATGCAGATCTCGCACGCCAATGTGCATTGGCTCATTTTAACAGTACTCGAAGATTACAGGCTCTCTAAGCGTGATACCAATCTGGATCCCGGGCAAAAGCCTCCAGAAGCTGCAGTACATCCAGAACAGCACTGCTAGGATCCTGACGAGGGTGCACAAATATGAACATAACACACCCATCATCAAATCACTCCACTGGCATCTTGTCTCATTCAGTACAATGTCTCCCTCCTCAACCACCAGTGCATCCATTCATGTACATATAATTAATTCAGAAATATACAAACATGCATTTAATTAACTAATTCAAATAATTGCATAGTATGGTGTTAAAAGTCATTGGACATTGTATACTCAGTGACAGGTGTTGACTTACTTAATCTTCATCAAGGACATTTAGTACAGATGTATCCCTGAGGCAAGAGAGAATATTGATGACATTCAAACTGGGAGAATCCATTAAAGTCACATCAATTTAGTATTTGGACACAACTCGCATTAACACCTGCTTTTGGGAGTATGGGAAGACATTCCTGTTAATTACAACATTGTTTTTCAAAATTTAAATTGCCGATTTAATTTAATTTAACTTTCCTCAACTGTTATTTCACCAGTGTTTGTCGAATCATCTCATCTTGCATCAGGAACAGAAAACAATTAGGTCAGAACAAAATCCATTAGAAAGAAGTCTATTCTGTTAAATATAGGTGTATTCTCCCTCCTAACTTTTCCCTCACTCAAAACATTAGACAAAGAAATGGATAGAACTTTTGGGAAAAAAAAATGCTTTTAACATAATTTACAAATATGTTTAAGTTTGTTGTCTCTCTCTTTAAAGGAGCTGCAGCATATTAAGTCACATCTGCATTTTATACAACTCATTAAATGAATCCACACTGGGAAGTTAATGAGGGGAACACTGCATATTAATTAAACATTGCATAGCACTACATATGCTGCCCTTGATTTGATTTTTTTTTTCTTGCCATAAACTTTGTGGTAGCACTATGAAAGTATAAATGTATATTTTTAATCGTTTAAAATAAACGTTTCTGTATGGTTAGGGATGGATTGTCTTTCTTCATATTTAAACAAATAAATAGATAACTTTTAAAAAGAACTAATTAGTTTTCTGACCCTTTTGTCCACTTATTTTTAACGAACCGTTGACAAGTGGGTGTGAATAGTCACAAAACGAATCGGTCACCTAACGTAACCTCGGTTCTCTCTAGATGAGGGAACGAGTATTGCGTAAGCTAGCTTACGCTACGGGAAAGATTTCATCTTTCTGAGAAATTGAAGCCAAAAAATGATCCTATAATTTTGTATCCATTGTCAACGCAGTTCAGCTGCAGCAGACCATGAGAGGGCTAGCTAGCCGCTCATTGGTTCGCTCACGGAGAACTGCTTAAGCCTATGAGGGAGCGCGAGTGAACCCGGCACCAATGAGAGTCTGACTCGCTCTCATTACGTCACCGCCCGCCGAAACGGGTGTGGACGAGACTATAAAGTCCCCGAAATAGGCTGAATACTCTGTTTTTTTTCATATACTGAAGCGAAAAACGCTAGTAGCACAAGCACGGCCAGGAACGCAATACTCTTTCCCTCATCTAGAGAGAACCGAGGTTACGTTAGGTAACCGATTCGTTCTCTTACGAGAGGTTCTCTCGTATTGCGTAAGCTAGCTTACGCTACGGGAACACCTGGTCAACGCCGTGCATGCTAAGCATCCACTATTAGTCCCAGGGGGACCCCGGGGAACTCTATAAGTGGGAATGAATAAATGTACCTGTGACAAAAGGCCAGCGGAGCGGGCCGGTGATTGTGTAGTACATAAGCACATGATAGAGAGGGACAGAGCGAACTCGGTCTGTGTAATTAACCCCCTATAGTGCAGCTCAACCAGAAGAGCTGAAAACACACTAGACTGCTAGTAGTTTAGCCTGCAAGGCGGTTACTTCCAGATTGTAAAATCTGACAAAGGTGGAGGGGGAAGCCCATCCCGCTGCCACGCAAATGTCGTGAATGGAAATTCCGCTGGACCATGCCCACGATGAGGCCATGCCTCTAGTGGAATGAGCCCTGAATGCCCAGAGGGCATGGCAGGTCTTTAGATACATCTGCTGCCGCAATGGCATCAACAATCCATCTGGATAGGGACTGTTTCGAGGCGGCCAAGCCCTTGGTGCGCCCACCGAACGAAACAAAAAGCTGCTCGGATCGTCTGACCGGAGCAGTGCAAGTAACGTATAATCTCAGGGCCCTGACCGGACATAGGAGATTAGAATCAGATTCGCTATCGGATGCAGGCAGAGCCGATAGGGATATAACTTGTGCCCTGAACGGGGTGCCGATCGCTTTGGGGACATAACCATGCCTAGGTTTGAGAACGACTAAGGAGTCATTAGGTCCAAACTCGAGACAGGGCGCGCTGGTGGACAGCGCGTGTAGGTCTCCCACCCGTTTTACTGACGCGAACGCGAGTAGAAAAACGGTCTTTAGCGACAGGTACTTTAGGTCCACGGTGTTTAACGGTTCGAATGGGGGGACTTTCATAGCATCAAGAACTATGGAAAGGTCCCAAATCGGCACCGAAGGGGGGCGTGGGGGGTTCATCCTTCTAGCTCCCCTGAGGAAGCGGACGACCAACCCATCTTTGCCCAGTGACTGGCCGCGCCGGGGTTCAGCAAACGCCGCGACGGCTGCCACATACACCTTAAGAGTGGACGGGGATCTGCCCTGTCCAGCATCTCTTGGAGAAAATTTAGCAAGGAGGGAACCTCGCATAACCGTGGGTCCAGACCCTTTTCGTTGCACCACTTTGAGAACACAGACCATTTTGACGCATATAGCCTTCTGGTAGAAGCCGCTCTAGCCTGCATGATCGTGTTTAACACTCCCTCTGGCAAAGCAACGGGTAGTTGTTGAGCACCCACGCATGTAGCGCCCAGCGCTCTGGGTGGGGATGCCAGATCGTGCCGCGAGCTTGGGAGAGGAGATCTGCTCTGACTGGAATGGGCCACGGCGCTGTCTGTGACAGCTGCGTGAGCTCCGGAAACCAAGTCTGACCCTCCCAGCGCGGGGCTATGAGGAGCACCGAGTGCTGCGTTTCTCTGATTCTCTGAAGCACCTGTGGTAGCAGAGAGACCGGAGGGAAAGCATAAAGCAGGCGGCTGGGCCAGGTCTGGGCTAGCGCGTCCTCGCTCCTTGAGAAAAATATTGGGCAGTGGGTGTTCTCCGCCGAGGCGAAGAGGTCCACCTCTGCTCTGCCGAATAAACGCCACAGTTTCTGAACTGTAAGAGGATGCAGGGACCACTCCCTGGGGTTCCTGGGGTTCCTGGACAGGCTGTCTGGACCGTCGTTCAGATGTCCCGGCACGTGCGTCGCTCTGAGCGAGAGCAGGTGACACTAAGACCAAACTAAGATGCGTTCTGTCAGCTGGAAAAGATTCCTGGATCTGACTCCGCCCTGACGGTTTAGATAAGAGACCACGGCTATATTGTCCGAACGGATCAGCACGTGGTGGCCCTGAATGCGCGGGAGAAAACGCATGAGCGCGTTCTCGACCGCCAACATCTCCAAACAGTTTATGTGTAGGAGGCTCTCTTGAGCTGACCAGGGGCCGAAGGCCGGTGAGCCCTCGCAGACCGCTCCCCAACCCGTGTTGGAGGCGTCTGTCGAGATGACTTTTCGGCGTGAAACTGTCCCCATGGAAAGGCCCCGCTGAAACCATTCTGCCACAGACCATGGCTGCAGAGCTGTGATACAGGTCTGCGTTACCTTTATCAGCTGGCGACCCGTGGTCCACACTCGGTGAGACACACGGCTCTTCAACCAAAGCTGAAGCGGGCGCATGCGCAGTAACCCCAGGTGGAGTACCGCGGAGGCTGAGGCCATACAACCCAACGCTCTCTGAAATGTTTTCAAAGGCGTGAGTCTGTTCATCTGAAAAGATGCGGCGAGACGCTGCACACGGTGTGCGCGCTGCTATGACAGACGCGCCGTCATCGTGACCGAGTCTATACCCAAGAAGGAGATAGTCTGACTGGGTTGTAGTACGCTCTTTGTCCAGTTGACAGAGAGGCCCAAAGCTTTCAGATGGTCGAGGAGAACTGTACGATGAGACAGTAACTCTCTCTGAGATTGTGCCAAAATCAGCCAGTCCCAAGTAGTTCAGTATTCGCAGCCCCTGACTCCGCAGGGGGGCGAGTGCCGTATCCATGCAATTCGGAACGTACGGGGTGCTAGGGATAGGCCGAACGGTAGGACGGTGTATTGATAAACCTGGCCTTCGAAGGCGAAACGTAAGAATGGCCTGTGAAGGGGATTTATCTGGATCTGAAAGTATGCATCTTTCAGATCTAGTGATATGAACCAGTCCCCCTGGCGCACATGTGCGAGGAGTTTTCTGATAGTGAGCATTTTGAACGGTCTCTTCATGAGAACTTTGTTCAGAGATCTGAGGTCTTATATTGGTCTGAGACCGCCGTCTTTCTTGGGGACAAGAAAATAACGGCCGTAAAACCCCGACTCGCTCATAGCCAGAGGCACCCTCTCTATAGCCTTTTTGCACAACAGAATTGCTATCTCTGAACGGAGCAGCGTCACTGCTTCTGGGTTCACAGTAGTTTCTAGCCGCGCTCGGAAGCAAGGAGGGCGGCGGCGAAACTGTAAGCGATAGCCTAGCTTTATTGTGTTTAACACCCACTGGGAGATTCCCGGAATAGCTTCCCACGCTTTGAAGCGTGACGCTAGGGGTGAATGGCTACCTGGTCCCCGTCGCTGCACTTCGCGGGCTGTGTGAACGCGCTGATAGTGTTTACAACAGCGGGACTTACACTCGGAGAGGAGTTTATGGGCCCTGTAACAGAGTGAACAGAGGAGAGACGCGCACACAGGCTTGTGGGCGCGCTTATGCACTCTGAGACTCGAGCGGGCCTGGCCCGCTTTATGAGAGTGGACTCTGTGTGAGACAGGGGAACTGAAGTGCTTTTGTGTATGAGTGAACACAGTGTTGCGGGCACATTTCGTACACAAGAGGCTTTTATGCTCTTTTTGAGATTTCTCTGGGTCGCCGTGAAAACGGCGTTTATGCTCATGCCAGCGGGAAGGGAGACCGGCTTGGTTATGGCAGAAAACACTGCTGTAGTAGCCGCCTGGGCGGGGACTAACAGAGGGCGAAACTTTGACGGCGGTCCGGCCGCAGCGGGAGAGCGCCGTCTTTTTCTTCTCAGCTGTGCTAGGCAGACTTTGGTTGCTCGGGTTTCAGCGCGATTCTAGGCCGAGGCCCCCGAGGAGGCGGCGGTCTGTGACGGCTGTCAGAGCGGGAACGCGGGCGGCCGCCCTGGCGTCGCTGAACAGTCTGGTTGTGCTGAGCTGTGCACTGGGGTGGGGCTCGTGCAGGAGGCTGATCACGTGGGCGGCCTGCAGAGGAGCTAGCGCGATGCGGCAGAAAGAGGTTCATGGCCTGAGAAGCTTTCTGTACTTCGGAGAAGCGGTCGACGATACCCGTGACGGCAGATCCGAAGAGGCCGGCTGGAGAGAGCGGGGCGTTGAGAAAAGCGGCACGCTCAGAATCTCCCATGTCGGCGAGAGTGAGCCATAGGTGTCTCTCAGACACACAGATGGCGGCCATGCATTTCCCCAGGGCTAGAGCAGCAGACTTTGTGGCGCGAAGGGCAAGGTCCGTGGCGCTCCTCAAATCCGCAACAGAAGGGGGATTCTTTCCGCTCTCATCCCACTCACGCAGCAAGTCACCTTGTAGAATTTGCAGCACTGACATAGAGTGAAGTGCAGACGCTGCCTGGCCGGCGGCTGAATATGCGCGGCCGTGAAAACTTGAAGTCGCTCTGCAGGCTTTAGAGGGAAGCACAGGTGATGAGCGCCATCTACCAGAGGGCGGGCATAAGTGTGCGGAAACCAAGTGTTCAACAGGTGGAATGGAGAGATAGCCCTTCTCTGCGGCTCCGTACACAACGCGGAGCGGGGTGGAAGAGTCAGAGCTAGATCTGGCAGAGAGCGGGGCATTCCAGGACTTTGAGAGCTCTGCGTGCAGCTCGGGCAGGAAGGGCGCAGCCCGTTTGGCAGCGGGAGTCGAGCGCTGGCGGAAGTAGCTGCCGTCCATGCGGTTGATGGTCTGCTCGGGGGGACGAGACCAATCGAGGCCGAGGCGCTCGATGGCCTGTGTAAGGAGGCGCATTAGTTCTTCCTCAATACCAGCGTGAGTCCTGGAAGATTCACGGTTCGAGGAGGCCTGAGAACCGGACCATTCCTCACTGTCGGAAGCGAGAAGCGAGCATGTGTCCTTGATGTCCGCGGCGTCATTGGAGGCAACAGAGCGGCCACTCGGCGGCAACTGTTCGTCCGGAAGCGGCGGAGATGGAGAGCGGGAGGCTACAGGCTCCGGCGGAATGAATGATTCTTGCTGGGGCTCCGGCGGCCTCTGAGAGCGGCGTTTCTTCTTCTGCGGCGAAGTCAGAGGCGGCTTGGGAGCATTTTTAGCGGCCAACAGTCGAGCCCGCAGGGTCAACATAGGCATTGATTCGCAGAAGTCGCAGCCGCCATCGGCGAGGGCGACTTCGGCGTGCTCCGGTCCGAGGCAGAGGCCTCGAGGGGAGCGCGGCAGGTACCGCAGGAACTCCGAGACATCTTTAAAAAGACGCTCGCTCTTTTAGATACAATAGGATAGAATTCTCTGAGTAAAGGATACACTCCGTCGGATGGCGCTAGCTCGCAGGACGGCTGAAGGTGGCAAAGACGGCCGGCTTCCTCAGTCTCCCAGACGCTCGCTAGAGATGCCTTCTCGACGACGGCGGCTTCTCTCTCAGGATCAGCAGATGCAGGTAGCGTCGCTGAAGAATGAAAAAATCAGAGTATTCAGCCTATTTCGGGGAATTTATAGTCTCGTCCACACCCGTTTCGGCGGGCGGTGACGTAATGAGAGCGAGTCAGACTCTCATTGGTCGCGGGTTCACTCGCGCTCCCTCATAGGCTTAAGCAGTTCTCCGTGAGCGAACCAATGAGCGGCTAGCTAGCCCTCTCATGGTCTGCTGCAGCTGAACTGCGTTGACAATGGATACAAAATTATAGGATAATTTTTTGGCTTCAATTTAAGCTAGCTTACGCAATACGAGAGAACCTCTCGTAAGAGAACTTTGCTAGCACTAGCTGTATTAGTAAAAACGTATAATAACTGTAGTAAAAGTATTCGAGAGAGTTTCACATGTAATACATAACTATTTCATATGCACGCATGTCAGCCAATCACAGCAGTGGCCGGTTACACTAAATCCCACAGCAGACACGCCCCTTCAAACAGAGTGTTCAAATCAGAGGCTAAAATAAGGCTAGGAAAAATGCCTTTTATTTCTAAATTATGACTATTTTTCATAATTAAATAAAAAAAAGACTACTCCGCAATCTTAGGAAACATGAACAAAACAACTACATTATCAGTGACAATAATGGACAAACTCAAGCACAAACTGAGGGCTAGATACACACAAACTAACGAGGGGTATAAAACAGGACAGGGGCCCGTTCTTCGTACGTCGCTAACTCACTTAGCTGGATTTGATTGTTGGCGATTTGGCATGATCTTGGATTGTTTGGTTCTTCGACGCTCATCCTGGACTTGCTGTCATAGCAACAGGTGCGCTAGCTTGAACCTGCTCGCGAGCAGGCTTATTTCATGTTAACGGGATTAGATCGCGGCTTCATAAGCGGAGCTGATACAGGAAGTCTTTTAGGCAGCGCGATAGTGTACTTTTTGAGAGATATCGTTTTTCTCATGACTCGTGAGGATGTCGTTTACATCATTCATTTGTTGGAAACGCATAAATGTTCGACTCGTCGGAGTCGGGCTTTAATCAGTGCAGGCAAGGCAAGTTACTATTGTGATTCTTATCCAGATTAGTAATATTAGCCTATATCAAATTTTAAAAAGGCAGTTGACTGACTAAAATCTCTTAGATGGTGTGTGACTATGTTCCATATCACAAATATGGCCAGGATCTGTGCATGACTCCAGAATATTCAGAGATTTATGCACATTATTTGAACGTGGTAAGGAAAAATATAAAATAGTGTAATATAGTGTATTACATACACTTATGCTTATCCTAACAGAACGGATTTTTTTCCATTAAACAGGTGATTACAACAGGATCCTGCTTGGAGACAGGTGTTTTATGACCCCATTCCCTGACTCAAACCAGTTGCAATGCAGCTCTAGCCAGGACAAGGGCACACAATGAAGTGAACTCTGAAAAGCCTGAGGGTTGCACCTGACAGGGGCCTGACATGGGATGGGCCATATTACACAACATTGCACCATCAGAAAAAGTATAAAACATTTAATTGATGTTTAATAAAAGACAAGACAAATGCTTAGTTATTTGAGTTTTATTTTAATTGTTCTTTGTAAAGAAAAGCCAGTGATCAAGTCATCTTTTGCCTGCAAATAATATATATTGTACTCTGTGTGAAATAATATATTAGCACTTTTCTTTAAGTTGCCAAGTATTTTCAAAATACTCTGTTTTCTAGGGGTAGGGGTAAACCTGTCAAACACATGGCTTATGCATCAAAAAATAAAAGGAAAAGTACAACACTGCCTACCTCTGCATCACTGCTTTGTGCAGACTCTTCTGTAGATGTGAACTCCTGCTACTCATATTGCATTCCGAAATAATAGGTAGGGCCTACTCAAGTGTAAATTAAGTAAAGTTATTTATGCACTTAAAGATACCTGAGATGGTTTATTCACTGTCTTGTGCATTGGGGGGGAAATCGGCATTACAAAGTATTGTACTTTCTTCCCTTAACGTTGAAAATGTTAGTTGTAAATACGTTTAACGTTGTAAATGTAACGTTAGAAAAAGTCTTACTGCACATGCTTCAGCCACTTGCTTGGGAACACATACAAGTGTTGGTGTATTGTTTAAAACTGCACAAAAGAGGAAAACACAATTGCATTACAATGAAGTACACTGGGGGGAAATGTGATCAATAACTCATGGCTACATATTTTTTTTTTTTACATTAACTATGTAGTTTCACAGTCACACATGTAGACTTTCACAAGTCAAAGCAATTCATTACAAGGTTTAACAGCCGATATGACTGGACAGCCATTGGGCTTACTTAATTTAATGCAGCAACAAATTATTTTACAGTGTACTAGGATCATTTAAAGCTCATTTACCAGCAGTGAAGGTGTTGCTGCTCCTGGCTGTGTGTCTGAGGAAGAGCTGAACCCAGGGATGCCCTCTACAAGGTTCACATTTAACCCAAGGGCCAACTCTTCTGCCGGGGTATAATGTGGGGGTGCAGGATCACCACCTGTTTGTTTTTCTTTTATTTTTATTTCTCAGCCTTTTTCTTGGTTGCTTTTTTAAACAGGCAAACATTGATTAATAGTGCCTTTTTAAAAGAGAGTAGTACAAATTAATATGTAGAATATTCTAGTTCTTCACTTTTACTTGTTCCTATGTTCTAGTAGTGGGTGGTGACTCGGACATTACAATGAACAAAGTTATTAAGTATTTAGAAATTATTAAAATATAAAAAATATATACTGTAATAAGTGATAAAAACATCTAACTACAAACTTTATTTGTCTGCTACTTTTTGCCAGCCCTCTCTCCTGGCTTTTGCACACTTTAAGTTGTTCCCTGGCGTTTTAAGTAAGTTTTCAAATTCAGCATATCCTTCAAGCAATAACTCTTGCTCTGCTGCAGAGAAAAACTGCAGTGCTCTCTTTAGCCACGGTGAGCAGCCAATAGCAGCGTTGCTGATCAATGTTTCTACTATCGATACATATCCCCTTTTAAGCCAGCGCATGAACCCTAACCCTAACCCTAACCCTAACCCTAACCCAAAAGAAAAAAAACAAACAGGTGGTGGTCCTGCACCCCCACATTATACCCCGGCAGAAGAGTTGGCCCTTGGGTTAAATGTGAACCGACCCATTGTGAAGGGCATCCCTGGCTTCAGCTCTTCCTCAGACCCACAGCAGGGACCAGTCGCAGCAACACCTTTATTACTTGTAAATTAACTTTAAATGATCTTACACTGTAAAATATTTGTTTGCTGCACTATAGGCCTATAATCCCAATGGCTGGTCCAGTCATATCAACTGTTAAACCTTGAGTAATGAATTGCTTTGACTTGTGAAAGTGTACATGTGTGAAACTTCATGTAGCCTAGTTAATGTAAAAAAAATATGTTGCCATGAGTTATTGATCACATTTCCCCCCAGTGTACTTCATTGTAATGAAATTGTGTTTTCCTCTTTTGTACTAAAGTTTTAAACAATACACCAACACTTGTATCTGTTTTAAAGCAAGTGGCAGAAGCATGTGCAGTAAGTGGACTTTTCCTCTCAGGTGACTGTCTTTTGGAGAAAGTATATGTAAATAACTTTACTTAATTTACACTTGAGTTATCAATTATTTCTGAATGGAATATGAGCTGCAGGAGTCCACAACAGAAAGGCCTACAGAAGAGTCTGCAAAAAGCAGTGATACAGAGGTGGGTAGTGTTGTACTTTTCCTTTTCCTTTTTGTTGCATAAGGCTTGTGTTGTTTAACCCAAGCCCCCCAATATAGAGTATATATATAAACAATTTAGAGTATTTTGGGGGGGGGGGGGGGGGCAGTTGACTTGACAACTTAAAGAAAAAAACGTCTCAGGTTACTATTGTAACCATAGTTCCCTGAGAACAGGGAACGAGACTAGAGCCCGAAGCCATTTGTTTTGAGAATAATGGCTGGCTGGTGAAGTTATTGGCTGGCTAGCCGGCTCAGCCAAAACCTAAATGGCTGCTGCAGCCGCCAAACTTTTCATAGCTGCAAATGGCTGAAGCTGCCATCACTGATTAAGAACGCAAACTTTTGTTGAATTTATGAGAAATCTACAGACGCAAACAGACGAAGTGTAGTAGGCTAAAAGAGCTAAATGTGTATTTCGTTTTTTTTTTTCACCACAAGTCTGAAAGAAGACCTGTTATTGAAGACAAATATCCAAAAATAGCAAATTGACCAGTAAAAAAAAAAAAAAAAAAACGATGTTTTTGCCTGCCATGTCTCGCCTTAATATAAACACACACTGTTATCATTATTATTTTGGACAAAGTTTTGCACATTTCCCTTCAATATAGCCTACACTGAAGCATGCGTCGTGAATTATCAATGTGGAAACGGTGGTTTGTTACTGCAGTAATCACGTCCAGTGCTATAAATCTCTCCGTTCCTGAATATTTGGTTCATAACATCAATCTTTGATTCAGGTGTTTGTGCAACCATGCCCGGAAGATTTAACAAAAGTCTGGGTAAAATCAAATCAATAACGGACGCGATTTGTCCCGTATTTTACATAAGGCCCACACATTGCCTATTTGGATAAAAACATAAGGATTTACTAATAGCAAATAGCCTATAAGAAATCAATTTCGCAATAATGTTACATTATGATTAGAATTAAATGAATGTTGTCCATTTTCTAAGCTTAGAAAATGCACATTTATATGGGCTGAATTTTATAGGCCTAAAATATTGTTTAGTAATTATGTGAATTACACTGCGCAAACCAAAGTAATACTAGGCTACGCATCGGATGAAGAAGGGTTGGCTTTCAGTCTCCACAGAACAAAATATTCATTTTATTTTATTTTATTTTTAGTGTTCGCATTTAAATGAGGAAAAAACAATGGTACACGATGACAGTTCGCCGTTACGGACGTGAGCGCTCTGAAAGCGGCACTAAAAGATGCTTTAAAACTTTCACAAAAACATTAAACAGAAAGCACAAAACCTTTCTTTAAAATGAATTTCGTTTTGTATTAATTGTATCTTAATTTCAATCTATTTTTTATCAACCAATTGCCTGGATTTAATACATAATAATTAAATATAGCAGACGGTAGATTATTACGAAACGCCAGCGCGTGAACTGGAGCTCGTCTCATATGAACCGAAAGTCGGCGTATAAAGGAAGCCTAACCTAGGCTACTTGCCTCACAGACATGCTACTTTTAAACAGAACAATTCAAAACGAAAGAAAACAGACTAGCCTACTACTCTCTTCTTATGTAATCCATATAAAATGTGCATTTCTCTCTTGCGCGTCTACTGCGAAGATCGCGAGTCAGCATGTCACCCCTCGTAGCAACGAGCACAAGACTGTGCTGTTACTGTTATGAATCCAGAGGGAAAATAGATCTCTACATTCTCTACGAATCTACATTTCGTGTGTGTATGTCTCTATGTGATATAATTATTATTTGATACAAATAATTCTAGCCGGCTCAGCCAAACTTTATCAGATGGCGGCTCAATTTGGCTTACGAAATTATTGGCTGGCGGCGGCTGAAATTCCAAATGGCGCAAATGGCGGCGCCTGGCGGCGGCTTCGGGGTCTAAACGAGACGATGCGTCGAAACGCTGCGGGAACGCCTTCTGCGTGATTGCGTCTGAAGCATCTATGCCAACTAGTCCAATGGAAAAAGGGAATGAGCGTCACGGGCGGGTGACGTCATGACCAGGAAAGGATAAGAGCACTTCCGCTGCTCGCCGGCATTAGCTTCGACAGTGCCGAAGCAAGCCGATCGCAGGGACGCCAGAAGTATGGCAGGGGGACGCATCGTCTCGTTCCCTGTTCTCAGGGAACTATGGTTACAATAGTAACCTGAGACGTTCCCTTATCGAAAAGGGAACTTCGAGATGCGTCGAAACGCTGCGGGAACGAGAATACCCAATGCGCCATAATTCAAGTACCTGAGTGTCAGACTGTTCAGCTAAGCACTAAGCACCTGAGAACCTGGGGCAGCATCCAGGTCCAGGCTGTAAAACCTCACGAATGTGAGCGGAGAGGACCAGCCCGCCGCATCACAAACATCTTGGAGAGAAACCCCATGCAGCAAGGCTTTAGAAGCCGCCATACTCCTGGTCGAATGAGCTCGGACCACCAAAGGACAAGGCTGGCCCGAGTACTCATAAGCAAGTGAAATAGCCTCGACTATCCACTTACTGACTGTCTGTTTTGAAGCAGGAAGACCTTTTTTAGGTGATCCAAAGCAAATAAATAGTTGATCGGACTTCCTGATTGAGGATGTCCGATGTACATATGTGTCCAATGCTCGCACTGGACACAACAAGTGCAGTCTTTCCTGGTCCGCAGTTGCAAACGGAGGAGGACAGAAAGCCTGCAGCACGATAGGCCTCGGAGTCAAGGTCGGCACCTTAGGGACGTATCCCTGTTTTGGATAAAGGAACGCCTTGACCATCCCCGGTGCAAATTCAAGGCAGGTGGGGGAGACCGAAAGAGCCTGAAGGTCACCAACTCTCTTGAGGGACGAAATAGCTAGGAGAAAGATGGCCTTAAGAGTAAGGAACTTCTCTGAGACCGAATCTAAAGGCTCGAATGGAGCCCTAGACAGGCCTTCTAGAACTACAGTCAAATCCCAAGCTGGCACCTTAGTGCGAGTTGCAGGCCTCAGCCTCAAAGTGCCACGAAGGAAACGTGTAATCAGGGGGTCTCGGCCCAAAGATAAACCTCCCACCATGGTATGGTAAGCCGCAATGGCTGCCACGTAAACTTTTAGTGTGGAAGGACATAGACCTGACACAAAGCGCTCCTGCAGGAACTCGATTACTGTGTTGACAGAACAATTAACCGGATCCCACTGATGTCGGTGACACCATAAGGAGAAAACTCTCCATTTAAGCGCATACAGTTTCCTCGTAGCTGGAGCTCTGGAGCTTAGGATGGTCTCAACAGCCTCAGCTGAAAGACCACTATCTACAAGTTGGGCCCCCTCAGAGGCCAAACCCAAAGATTCCATATCTCTGGCCGAGGGTGAAATATTGTGCCCCCGGCCTGAGACAGAAGGTCCCTCCTCAAAGGGATCTCCAATGGAGGCCCGTCTAGCAGAAGGATCAGGTCCGCAAACCAGATCCGACTTGGCCAGCGTGGTGCTACTAGCAGTAGGCTTATCCCACACTGACGGACCCGCTCCAGAACTCCTGGGAGCAGAGCAACAGGGGGAAAGGCATACAGACGTAGCCTCGGCCACGTCTGCACCATGGCATCCAGCCCCAGGGGGGCCGGGTGAGTAAGTGAATACCAGAGGGGACAGTGCTTTCGTGTTGTGAGACGCGAACAGGTCCACCTCTGCTCTGCCATATGCCTCCCAGATTTTCTCCACCGCCTCGGGGTGGAGTCTCCAGTCCCCTGGCCTCAGCTCCTGCCTCGACAGGATGTCTGCTCCTATATTCTGGTCCCCAGGAATATACACTGCCCTCAGGGAGAGTACCTTCCCCAGGGACCACAGGAGGACTGGTGCGCCAGTTTGCAAAGCGGACGCGACCTCAGACCCCCCTGGCGGTTCAGATAAGAGACCACTGATGTGTTGTCTGTTCGAACGAGCACATGATGGCCTCTTAGGTCCGGAAGGAAATGTCTCAACGCATTGAAGACAGCCATCATCTCCAGGCAATTGATGTGCCACGAAAGATGATGGCTTTTCCACAGACCCTGAACCGAGCGGCCTTCCATTACCGCTCCCCAGCCGGTGAGGGAAGCATCTGTCGAGATAGTAGCTCGATGGCAAAGAGCTCCCAACACCGGGCCCTGGGTTAAGAACCAGTGTTTCCTCCATATCTCTAAGGCACGAAGGCATCGCCGCGTAACCTTGATCATACGGAATGGGTTTCCCCTCGGGGAGAACCCTCTGATCCTGAGCCACCACTGTAAAGGCCTCATGTACAGCAGGCCAAAAGGTATCACGTTGGACGCTGCTGCCAGTAGACCCAACAGTTTCTCGAACTGTTTTACAGTGCGTGACTGACCTAGCTTTAGCTCTTTGGTGGCTGACAGGATAACAGCTCACGAACGGGCGATAGGCTGGCCCTCATCGTCACTGAATCCCATACCACACCAAGGAAAGTGGTTCTCTGTACTGGAGAAAGTACACTCTTCTTGGCATTGAGCCTCAACCCCAACATCTGCATATGGGCGAGAACGACACCTCGGTGCCGAACCGCCAACTGCTCTGATTCCGCTAGAATCAGCCAGTCGTCGATATAATTCAGAATGCGAATGCCCTGAAGCCTGAGAGGGGCTAAAGCTGCATCCATGCATTTCGTGAATGTGCGGGGTGACAAAGCTAGGCCGAAAGGAAGAACCCGATACTGGTATTCTTTGCCCCTGAAAGAAAACCTTAGGAACTTCCTGTGCTGAGGGAGGATGGAGATATGGAAGTATGCATCCTTTAGATCTATCGTGACAAACCAGTCCTCGGATCTGATTTGGGTCACGATCTGCTTGAGGGTCAGCATCTTGAACTTGAGTTTCTGAACTGACCGATTCAACAGGCGAATATCTAAATGGGACGCAACCCTCCATCCTTTTTTGGAACAATGAAATAACGGCTGTAAAAACCAGACTCTCTGTCGGGTGAGTACACCTGTTCTATAGCCTCTTTTGCTAACAGGGCCCTTACTTCTTGCTCCATTACCAGAGCCTGCTCGGGACGTACCACTGTGGGTAACACCCCGCTGTAACGAGGAGGACGAGAGCCAAACTGGATTCTGTATCTTCCTCATCTGGACCAATAATATTGCAGAGCTTCACGCTGCCCGAAATACTAAGGGACCCGCTCTGAGCTGCTCTGTGTTACTGAAGAGCAATCTGAGCTAAACATACGCAGGACTACTGACTGACTGCTCTAAAACCCCCCTCAGAGGGCGCGAAACCGATGCTGTGCCGCAGCATAGCACCAGCGACTCGCTGGAGACCACTGCGCCCTGAAGCACCAGAGGTGGCAGGGTTGGCAGGAGGGTCTCGTGAGGACCCCGAAGTGGAACGGGCACCGTGTACTGAGGTGAACACCGCTCCACCCCGGTCGGGGCTGTCCTCACAGGTCTGATGCCTAAGCATCAGGACCTTTTTTTTTTTGAACCGAAGCTTTCTTCGCCTGAAGAACGGTCCTCAGATCCGGCTTAGGCTTAGTCGACTTCGGTTGAGAGGGCTGCGTCTGTCTCCAGTATCTTCGTGGAGGAGCACGAGACGCAACACTCTCTTTCTGTTGCACATGATATGATGAGCTAGATGGCTGGGGCTGCTCACGCCCAGCAGCCCCAGGGGGCTGGACACGGCGAGGGATAAACTTTTTAAAAGCATCCGACTGTTTTTTAGCATCCTGGAATCTTTCTACTACAGCGTGAACTGCGTCACCAAAGAGACCAGACGGTTCAAGCGGAGCATCTAACAAAAAAGTACGATCTTTCTCTTTAATATCAGATAGATTGAGCCATAAATGTCTCTCAGTGGCTACCAAAGCTGCCATAGACCGCCCAATTGCTCTGGCGGTCTCCTTAGTAGCCCTGAGAGAAAGATCGGTAGCCCTACGAAGTTCTCGAACATCGTCATGACTAATTCCCTCACTATTATCCAGGTCCCCCAGCAGATCAGCCTGATAAGCCTGAAGCAGTGCCATAGTGTGCAGGCACGCCCCGGCTTGACCTGCTGCCGAATAAGCTTTGCCCACTAAACTAGATGTATTTCTTAACGGTCTAGTGGGCAAAACTGGGGCTTTAATAGAAGATGCGGGACCAGGCGCGAGATAACTCGCTAGATTTTGTTCAACCTGGGGCATCGAACTATAACCGTAATCTTTAGACCCTCTTATTTTTGAATATATATTAGAATGAGGGACAAAAACACGAGATGAAAACGGTTTCTTCCATGATTTAGATAATTCATCGTGCAAATCAGGAAAAAAAGGAAGCCCTCGCGGTGGAGATAACGTGGCTGAAGAAAGAAAACGCTCGTCTAATCTGCTTTTGGGGCGAGTGTTTCTAGTTTCAGATGGCCAGTCAACATGTAATCTTTCTACAGCTCGTGTCATGACATCCACCAGCTCATCATACGCTGGGGAAATAAATTGTAATTCCCTTTCCCCCGTGTGTGCATTGTCACTGTCCATACTCACAACGTCAACTTCCTCAGAAGATGAGCATTGTAGTAAGGGGCTCTCTCCCCGGGCGGAAGAAACCGCAAAGCGTGCTTCCGACACCGGGGGAGGAGAGCTGGATCTCCCGGGTAAGGAAGGAGAAAGGGCCCTCGGACCCGTCTCGATCCCCTCCGAGAGATCCAATTGCGATCCCCAGGAATGCATTCTCCGCGTTGCCTCGGCAGACGCGGGTCCTGATCCCTGAGGATCGCGAGCCTGCCCACTCTGTTTGTCGAAGAGTGACAGGCGGGATCTGAGCATGCAAAGCGGTAGCTTCTCACAGTGCTGGCACTCAGCCCCCTCGAAGGCTGAGGCTGCATGCTCAAATCCCAAACAAATCACACAAAGCTCGTGTGTGTCCCCACCCGTTAAATAACGCGGGCAGGGAGGAACACACTGTTTGTAGACTTGTTTCGCCATTTAGATACCAACAATATTGACAGACAACAATAAATAGACGGGGACAGTTTAGACACAGATCGCTTGCTGAGGCACAGAAGCTGATGCCGGCGAGCAGCGGAAGTGCTCTTATCCTTTCCTGGTCATGACGTCACCCGCCCGTGACGCTCATTCCCTTTTTCCATTGGACTAGTTGGCATAGATGCTTCAGACGCAATCACGCAGAAGGCGTTCCCGCAGCGTTTCGACGCATCTCGAAGTTCCCTTTTCGATAAGGGAACTGGCACTAGAGAGATAGTTGCTTCAAATGAACTTCAGAGTAAGTGCTAATATATTATTTCACACATAGAACTATTGGTGACCTTGCATAGTATCTCTTATTGCAGGCAAAATATGACTTGATCACTGGCTTTTCGTTACAAAGAACAATTGAAATAAAACTCAAAGAACTATGCACATTTTTTCTTGTCTTTTATTAAAACATTTAATGAAATGTTTTATATTTTTTTCTGATGGTGGCAATGTTGTGTAATATGACACATGCAATGTCACAGGTCCTGTCAGGTGCAACCCTTAGACTTTTCAGACACTGAAATCTCCCCTTTAGTTGGCCAAAGTTCATTGCATTGTGTGCCCTTGTCCTGGCTAGAGCTGCATTGTTACTGGAGTGTATATACAGTGACAATGATATTAATATTCTTCCTTACCACGTTCAAATATGTGCATAAATGTGAATCGCTGTGCTTCCACATTTAAGATATGGAACAGTCACACACCATCTAAGAGATTTTAGTCTCTCAACTGCCTTTTTTTAAATTTGATGTAATATTAGGCTACTAATCTGGAATATTAAGAATCGTAATAGTAACTTGGCTGCACATTTACATTGTGATCCCCCTTTCTGTTCACAAAATCCCCTTCATTGTGGCCTTGATGGGAACACATGTGCAGTCTATGGCACCAATCACATTAGGGAAGCCTGAGGGACATACTGTACTGAAAGTCATATTAATCATCATGGTAATGATTGCATGATCGACATTAAAAATTATAATGTAACGTTAGGCCTACCTGCATTGAAAAAAAAAAAAAACAGCTATACAACCTTGGGTCTAAAGTGGCTTGGAAATGCCCTAAAACCTGCTTGAGCGCCAGGTAAACTTTGCGAATGGCACGACAGACAGCACTTATCACCAATTTCTCCGCATCTCCAATGTAAAGGAAAGAGCCACTCGCAAAGAATCTCCATGGCAATGCTGTTTATTTGTGCTGTTATTAAAGCCCGACTCCGACAAGTCGAACATTTATGCGTTTCCAACAAATTAATGATGTAAACGACATACTCACGAGTCATGAGAAAAAAATATATATCTCAAAAAGTACACTATCGGGCTGCGTTGAAAGACTTCCCGTATCACCTCCGCTTATAAAGTCTCAATCTAATCCTGTTTACATGAAATAAGCCTGCTCATGAGCAGGTTCAAGCTAGCACACCTGTTGCCATGACAGCAAGTCTAGGATGAGCTTCGAAGAACCAAATGATCCAAGATCATGCCAAATCGTCAACAATCAAATCCAGCTAACTGAGTTAGCGGCGAACGAAGAACGGGCCCCTCATCTACAAATTGAAAACCAACTCGAGTCCAAATTAAATAAACACAATCACAGAGCAAACGAGACATGATAATATACAGATCCAAGATGGCTGTATTTTACATTATAGGTTTTATATTAATAAAAGAGTGATATCGGAGTAAGGCAGAAAAAAATTGCAGCTTTGATCTTTGAAGCGTAGGGACATGTGGATGATGTGGACTCAGTGGAGACAATGATTTGTCCAATCAGGTGTCATCTTTCATAATGAATTCTGTATGCGTTAGGCAAGGGGCCCAGTCAGAGGCACTTTTTGGGGCTTTCAAAAGATGAAGCCTTTCTTTTTAATGTTTAAATACATGCTGAACATCCTCTGAGCTAACTTCAAGTTGACCCACACAGGGAGAAAACTCATATGAATCATTTAAAAGAAAAGAAAAAAAGAGAAGGAAAAAGGACAAGAGAAAAAGAAAGCTTGGCATCTGAAGTGTGTGTTTATATAAAATAAAAGGTGCATGTTATGGAATAAAAACAACATAAATACGCTGAGAATGATGTTACAGTTTGTGTATGAGGGCGAAAAAAGGAATACCATCTTCTGGGATCAGCAGAAGCTTATGAACCAAGAATTCCAACTATTTTCTACAAACACCAGAGGTCCTTGAATCCATTAAGCTATTTTCTCTTTTTTAAAGGATTAGAGCCTCCTCTACTGGACCTTATCCCACTCAACACAACCAAATATAAACACATATGCTCTGCATTGCTCACTTATTCATTTGCAAGACCCTAAAAATTGTCTATTTTATGTCACTTATATATTTTAATTGCAAAACATGACAATCATAAGTGATTTTGCTTTGCCATTGTTAATTATGCTACACTGTATGTATTATATCAAATGACTAGAAACCAATAAATCATTCTAAGAGAGAAGTGGGACTGTTCAAACTAAGATTTTGGTTTTAACACAGCGTTTTAAAATGAGCACGATCCTTGTCCATACTAAATGACCAAGATGCATATCACATGACCATGCACAGTAGGCAGGCATATTCAAGCGTAAACAGTTGACAATTTCTCTAATAGCTTGCCTCTTGCATATCTAAACAGCTGCGGTATTATAAAATGCAGAATTTAACTCCAAAAACGAAAACCCTAACAGAAAAAAGCCACAACACAGCGAAATAAAGCCACAACACAACGGAAATGCTCCCGACCACTAGAGGGCTCTCGGAGCGTGGTAAAGTAAGTTCCCTTTCGAGGGAACTCACACTGCGTCGAGGAACTCGACTCTTTGGGGACGCTCCCTTAGTGTGCGCCTCTGAAGTAAAAATGAAACTAATCCAACCCTGATTGGTGTTGCGTCATGACGTAACATGTGACGGCAAAACCGGATGCATAAAAGTGACGCTGACACACACACACATCAGCTTTCGCTCTTCAGCAAGCGCTCTCTGTGAAACTGTCTGTCTTATTTGGTGTTGTTTTGTCTGTGCAAAGCTCTATATTATGGCGAGTGAACAATACACTAAGTGTGTGCACCCCTGCCCAAGATTATATGCCACGGGTGGGGACACGCATCAGGTGTGTGTGTGTATTGTTTAGGGGCACAGCACGCACTGTCAGCTCTCTTTCTCTCTCTCTCTCTCTCTCTCTCTAGAGAGAGAGAGAGAGAGAGAGAGAGCTGCCTGTAAACACTGTGAAGCACTTTCTTTTAGTGTGCTGCGCTCCCGCTTGGTTATATTATTTCCTGATGATGGCCAGGCTCGCGATCCCCGCGATTCGGGTCCCGCGTCCTTTGAGGCGGCACGATGGCTTAGATCGTGGAGATCACAGAAGGATCTCGCGTATGAGAACGAGACTGCTGAGGCACCTTTTCGTTCATCATCCGCAGATTCTATGACACTCGTTCATGACGCAGAAGCCCGCGATGCGGCTTCTTCTGCCCGTGACGAGTGCCCAGTGCTCGAGCTATCTGTTTATAAAGAAGTAGATGTGCTCAGCATCGGGAACGAGCAACATGAGTCACACTCGCCGACTTATGTTTCTGCTTATGTAGTGTAAGGACTGGATGAGGGTGAATCTGAAGCACTAGTAAATGTACATTCCTTTGTAGTGTCCAAAGGCCTTCAGACCCCGAAAGACTTAATGTAAGCAATATAAATTACCCCACGCACATACACACTGCTGAACCACACACACACACACACACACAACACACACACACACACACACACACACACACACACAACACACACACACACACACACACACACACACACACACACACACACACACACACACACACACACACACACACACACACCACACACGAGCCCTTCCCTCCCCCAACACACGAGGGAGGCTCCTGTTACAAGACTTTATAACTCATCAGAATGTCGCAGAGTGTCTCTGGACAAAGAGACGGACATTTCTGTTGTTTAAAGACATAAAAACCATTAAATATATTTTGTTAAATGTATACGTGTTTTCCCCCATGTCACAGTGAAATATCTTTCTTTGGCCGCGGCATAAATATACATTAGAAATACCTTCTTTATGCATTTTAAATACCTCTGTATTTTTCCTTTGACTTTCATTTGATGTTTTTGACACCTCTAAAATGCTCATGGAACGGGCTATCTGAATATGCACAGAGATATAAAGTAAAGTGTATTTTTGATATGTTTTACCGCCATTGAAGATTCAAACTGTTAAACTATACACCCTCATTGACCACACCCCTTTACCACGAGGGGCGCGTTCTCTAAAACAAAGGACAATAAACCGAGGGGTCCCGCGTGCAACATCCATTCCCCGATTGGCCCAGCCAACAGGAAGGGGAGGAATTTCTCCAAGGTGATAAATGTAGGAGCGCGGCTCCGCCCAGCTGGCTGTTGAACTTTCCAGCACGTCAGAAACATGTAATTCACGCGGATGTCCCCTCAGGGGATCAGATACCTATCCCGGATCTTTTCTTTACTTTCTAGTCTAAAATCTGTTTTCTGTATTCAACTCGTTTCACTTCCACGAAGTGAAATGCACTGAGCCGAACTATTTCCGTTGTTAACGTTACCTAAAAGACTTCCCACCGCTGTTCAAAGACTCGCACCGCATCACGTGACTCTCCACGGAACCAAGGATTCAGCTCACGTATGCAGCTAAACCATGCGGGCCGCACACGCACGGAGAACAAAAGATCTGCCGTCCAAAACGCGGCTAGACCATGCAGGCCGCCAGGGCCGGCCCGAGGCATAAGCGAACTAAGCGGCTGCTTGGGGCCCCCTGACCACCAGGGGGCCCCCCAATCGAGTTTAAAAAAAAAAATTAAAAATTAGATGACTTAAACAAGTGACATAAATGAATGAATGAATGAATGAATATAACTGAATGAATGAATGAATAATTCAAGACAAGAAAATTCTGATTTCATGATCAATATACCTGCCTACAACTGCTGCTGTGTCTGCCAGCGTTTGAGTCATGTGCATAATCTAGACACCTCGCGCGTGCATAGACAACTGTGCATAGTCACGGTATCGGTTTAAGTTGGAGAAAACAGCCGCAGGGGAACTTAACCTTCTAGGTGTAAGGGTAGCAGTTTGAATAAATAATAAACATAGCAGTTTGAACTCTTCTCCACTTTATTATACCACACATCAGATCACTTATAACTCCAAAAACCCGCGACACTCCAGTACCAAGTGTGCACTACTTATTCCTATCTACGGCAAGCCCCGAGGGGAAAAATACATTGCATACACGAGCGCCAGTACATCATTACCGGTATTATAGTAACAGACTGTGTTGGATTCTGTCATGTACAATCCAACAAAGTCTGTTACAATAATAATAACAAGATTTTGAAGACAGTTACACTGTATTGAGACAGTTGAGAAATAATAATAGTTTACAGTTTTCAACAATAATTGTCATCATTGAACCCTTGCTCTTATTATGTTTCGATTTCTAAAATAAATTCTGAAATAATTTATTTTATATGTTTTGAGACAGTTTGTTTTAAGTTTCAAATAGTTAGTAAAAGAGAAAAGTAAAAGTTAAAACTTTTTTATTAAGTAGGTCAAAAAAGTATTTATTTTGTATTAATACATAACCTTACTCACTGTATTCATTTATAATGTATCATTATTGCATGACATTTGTGTCAATAATCGTCAAGCACAGGTGGGCACTCCGCGTAGTGGGAGGGGGCCCCCAAATCAAATTCTGCTTAGGGCCCCCAAAAGGCTCGGGCCGGCACTGGGAACGCAGCAACACATGAGAGAACCCTTCCACATGCAAGTAAATTTGGGTTACCCTGTTTTCAGAGCAAGAATGTGTTTTCGTGTTGTTTTCAGAAAGGTTGACTGTCTAGGTCAGGTGTGCCCAACCCTGCTCCTGGCGATCGACTGTCCTGCACAGTTCATCTCCAACCCTAATCAAACACACCTGAAGGTCTTCAATTAAGGTCTTTCAGGATAACTTGAAAATTAAAGGCAGGTGTGTTTGATCAGGGTTAGAGATAAAATGTGCAGGACAGTCGATCGCCAGGAGCAGGGTTGGGCACACCTGGTCTAGGTGAATGTAACTCTCTCTCTCTCTCTCTCTCTCTCTCTCTCTCTCTCTCTCTCTCTCTCTCTCTCCTCTCTCTCTCTCTCTCTCTCTCTCTCTCTCTCTCTCTCTCTCTCTCTCTCTCTCTCCTCTCTCTCTCTCTCTCTCTCTCTCTCTCTCTCTCTCTCTCTCTCTCTCTCTCCTCTCTCTCTCTCTCTCTCTTCTCTACTTATATCTCTAATCTCACACACTCACTCGCTCTCATGCGATGTCTTATTGTGTTTGTCTTTTGTGTTTGTACATACGTATATCCCGTGTACCGTAGTAAATATATATGTAGTTTTGCCTTATTAAATTCATTATATTCATGTGATTGATGAACTGCGTTGTTTTGCTCATTTTCAAGTCCCTTAAGTGCCAAAGATCTAACTTATGCTATAAGCTTTACAAATTAAAGATACTTTAAAGAGTAAACTTGTGTTTATAGGGCGGGAAACCCAATTCTTCTGGCCAGAGAATTGCGTTTCCTGAAATCCTATAAAGTAAGATGCCTGCCTGTAAAATGTGATCAGTGTAATTAACTGCAATTAACTTGTAGTTAAAATACAAGGATACACAGGTATGCATGCAGGTAAATGACATCCTCCCTTAGAGGGAGATTTATTAACATGTAAGACTGATCTAATCCAAACATGTATGAATAATTATTAATTACCAATTATTAATTAATTTATAAAATTCCCTACGGATTAGATCCGCCCTATAGTCTTTACAGTAGAGCTCGTGGAGGTTGTGATGCGTGCTGTGGCCAGTATAAATAAATAAATAAATAAATAAATAAATAAATATATATATATATATATATATATATATATATATATATATATATTATATATATATATATATATATATATATATATATAATATATCAGCTGGCCACAAAATAAGCAGGATGATCCCCGTCAAAATGAACTAGACGAGAGATTCCTGCAGCACCGTTCACAAACTTAGAGCCGGGGCTTACTGTTATATATATATATATATGTGTAGATCCTGGGGGAAACCCCACTCTTTACGCATCTCACCACATTCATTATATGTTTATTCGAATGTGGTGGGTGCGAGAGAGTCGGGTTATGGCAAGATGCCGCAGATGGAGGAAGCTTTAGCGAGCTATCTTTCTCCTGATCTGGCATCTTCGCTTTAAGCCCCAGCGTTGCTCAAAAAACCGTGCAGGGACACCTCTGCACTGGTTGGCTGGGCTTATATGGTGCAGGAAATCGATATTGCTCTTCCGCCGTTAAAAACGTTTCGGGACACATCGGTTTCCAGCGAACGCAGGCTGCACTGTCCGCCCCACAGGCTTGCGGCCAGGCAGCTATTGCGTTAGCCAATCGTTTTCGGTCCAGCCCTGCTGGAAACCCACTTCAGGGGAGCCTGGTTCCTTTGGTAAAATATTTCGAAAAAAAAAAAAAAGGTCAGGCTGGTGCGTGCCTGCACTCTATGACGATTTTGCAGGCATAACAGGCCGATCTTCTTAAAGATCTAAATGAGGGAATATTTCCTGTTGGCCACTCCGCTATCTCCTTCTGGTCTGTTTTCCAACCCTGTCACTACAGTCGTTGACAGGTTTCAGGAAGCAAAAAAAAAAAAAAAAAGAGAGCGTTGCCTCTAGAGCCCCTCCTTCGGAGTTAGGCAACAGAGGAAGCACTCTCAACCGAAGTCCTCCAGCCAGAAGAGTGACCTGAGGGCCGTCCTTCAGGTGAAGAAGGCTTCGGGAAAGAGGTCTTAATGGTAGTGTAGGACCTCTGAGGGCGGTTCGGTCACCGACCTCTCAAGTTTGCTGGGGTGGTACCGACTGCAGTGGTTCCAGAACAGGCTCGGGTTATGGAACAAGAGGTACAGACTCTACTGGAATTAAGGGGCCATAGAATGTGTTCCCCTACCAGACAGGGAGTCCGGGTTTTACAGCCGGTACTTTATAGTTCCAAAGAAGGATGGCGGACTGAGGCCAATTTTAGATCTAAGGCTTTTTGAATCGTTCTTTGAGGAGATTCAGGTTCAGAATGCTTATTATTCCCATTATCATGAACCAAATCAGATCTAAGGACTGGTTTGTCACGATAAATCTAAAAGACGCTTATTTTCATGTCTCCATCCTTCCATGTCACAGGAGGTTCCTGAGCATACCAATATCGGGTTCTTCCGTTCAGCCTAGCACTCTCTTCCCGCACGTTCACAAAGTGTATGGATGCGGCTCTGGCTCCACTGAGGCTTCAGGGCATCCGTATACTGAATTACATCGACGACTGGCTCATATTGGCCCAGTCTCGAGAAATGGCAGTTCGGCATCGATTTTATGGTCCTAGGGAAAATATTATGTAATAGGAGCAATATATGTCCCGGGGGTTCTGAATCAGGGATCCCCATCCACACGTAGGGTGTACGTGGCTGCCATTGCGGCGTTCCATGCACCACTAAATGTTGGGCCTTTGGGGAGGCACCAACTGGTCATACTATTTCTCCATGGTATTGGAGGATGAGACCGACAGTCAGGTCCAGGGTTCCTTCCTGGGACCTGGCGGTGGTTCTTGAAGGGATATACCCTGGCTCCCTTCGAATACCTCCAGTCGGCTTCGCCTAGGACCTCATGTTCAAGATAGCCTTTCACTTAGCTATTTCTTTAACCCTCTGAGGTCGTGCCGTCACGGGGGCGTGATGAGCTCACTTTTTTCCTTATCAGTGCAAAAGAGACTCAAATTACTCTGTTGATTTTTATCTTACATTTAAGTATTGTACATCATTAGATCCTGTTTAGTTTCTATTTTTTTTAGGGTACTCACAATAAAAACAAAGTGTTGTGCTTTTCGTCAAATAAAGAATAATAAACATGATGCGCGTTTTACCTTCTCTCCGTCAGTGAAGTCCATTCTGAAACGCATCCGAAAAAATAACTGTAACTCTGTTAATACTTGTCACAGAGATACGAGAGATGTCTCTTTATGAAGCTGAGATTCTCTTCTTTTAAATGAAGTAAGCTACTAAAAAAAATTATATTTCCAGTTTATGTAATCCGTTTGAAACCAAGGAGAGTTACAGTTGTTTCGTTCTCCCCTCATTATCATTAATCAGCTCAGATCGCCACGCCCCAGCGCTTTTCACATGGTAAAATAGGTGATCTATGCATCGCACACGCGGCACGCCCCGCGATTAAGCCACAAAAACATGAAGCTTCTTCATCAGATCATTCACTGTTAGTTCATCGCGTTTGGAGGATGGCAGCAGCACGCTACTCCGACAGAGAGGCCCTTCAGATGATTCTGGACAGTGATGACGAATTCACATTTTCTTCAGAGGAAGATTGCAATTCGGACGACGAAAAGGCTGCATTTTCAAGAACGAATTGATCCAACCGAGGATAGAAGTTCGGAGTAAGTTTTTTAGTGTTATAATTCGTTTTCTTATCATATAGAGCTCAAATGAATTTTATATTTTGCCTAGTTTTGGCTAGCTTTTGACATAGGAAATACCTCACAATATCCCTAACATTGTATGCTCGTGTAAACTTTTTAAATGTGATATTCTCTGAACATATTTGTATATAGCATACATATTTTTCACTCAGTTTTGATTAGTTTATGACACTGATTATCATGCTAAATAGCCTACTGCCTTATGTGTAGTGCATTTTGTTCGAGAATAACTTCTAGGTTATGTGATTGAGATAAATATATTTCAGACTCCGGTAAAATACGTGATACTGTCTAAATACAATATATTTTATATATAAATGTTCAGTTTTGGTTAGCCCATGAATTATCATGCTAAAATAGCCTACTGCCTTAGCCTATGTGTAATGCATTTTTTGGGGAATAACTGCTAGGTTATATGTGATATTTCAGACTCTGGTAAAAAACGTGATAGATTCTGTCTAAATACAAAATGTTATATATAAATGTTCAGTTTTGTTTAGCCTATGACACTTTATCATGCGTAAATACTTGTTTGTGAATACAGGTGTAATGTTTGAAATGTAAGTTAGTGATGTGTCGTTCGTTCGCGAACAATCCGTTCATTGTGTAGCCTATCCCTAAATGCGTGCTGTCTATATGGGCCATAGATACTCGCAAATGTTCAGTTTTAGTTAGCCTATGACACTAATTATCATGCTTACTGCCTTATGCACTGTGAATACAGGTGTAAATGTTTGAAATGTAGCGATGTGTCGATCGCGAACGATCCGTTCATTGAGTGTACATAATAAATGCGTGCGTTCTATATGGGCCATCAACAGATACTCTGTTGTATACATAATGTATGCTAACAGTTATTTTGTTTTGTTTTTAGGAATGTGGCATCATGCTCTCCTTCTCCAGCACCTCGCAGAGGGACACGCAGGTCTCGTTCAGTTCTCAGTGCGATCGAGAATAATACTCAGTAAGTGCATAGACGTAATATCGTTTACATCGTCATAATGTAAAAGTTCCTATTATTGTGTGAAATTAATCCATGGTAATTAGTGATTGATAAGCGTAATAATAATACAGTTTCTTTGATTGTGTTATCAGCATGCATTCTATATGGGCCATCAACAGATGTTGTTGTTGATACTTTATTGATCCTTTGCAGGAAATTATATTGTCACGGCAGCTTTAACACTCAATAACAAAACATAATACAAAAAAAACAATAATACCTATATAGAATATTCAGTAACAGATGCATATTCAGTACAGAATATTCAATAACTCTGTTGTATACATAATGTATGCTAACAGTTATTTTGTTTTGTTTTTTTAGGAAATTGGCTGCATCACGTTCTCCTTCTCCAGCACCTCGCAGAGGGACACGCAGGTGTCGTTCAGTTCTCAGTGCGATCGAGAATAATACTGAGTAAGTGCATAGGCGTAATATTTTACAGATGAAATGTAGCCTAATTGTGTTTACATCGTCATAATGTAAAAGTTCCCATTCTTGTGTGAAATTACAAATATGTCTTTTTTAAATCCATGGTAATTAGTGATTGATAATGATAATAATACAGTTTCTTTGATTGTCTTATCAGCATGCTCACACTTTTTCTTTCTTCTTTTTTTATAACAGATGTGACAATGTCCAAGCACCAGTTCCGAAGAGAGCCAAGGCAAACAAGCAGACGAGCAACATGCAGTCCACGCTGTCATGGAAAACAGAGACCGATGTTGACATGGTTCCACAGACACTGCGATTTCTTCCTGCACGGGAAACTGGACCGCAACTGAGCTCTGTAGACTCGCATTCGCCCATGAGTCTATTCAAACAGTTTTTTAAACCTGCGGTAGTTTTTTTTTAGTATTCTTTGAATAAAAATATATTTTTTTATAAAAAAAAAAAGTTTGGTATTTTTATGTTTGTTTTTTTGAAAGGATGTGTTAAGTGATAGTAATGACTTTAAGTCTTTACATTCTTAGGAAAGAACGTAAATTCTATTTTGAATAAATGCTGTTCTTTTTAACTTTTTGTTCACCAGTGAATCATTCTTTGTTCAGGCTGCCTCAAAGCACCTTGATGGCCCATTAGCCATTGGGGGAGTGTCTTTAGTCTTCCCAGGTGTAAATCACATTAATATTCATGGGCATTAACACTCCCACGCATACAGCACTGCTGACCCAAAAACTGATGTAAGAAATTCAAATCGTTATATTGATGTTTCTGAAAGAGTGGTCAGAATGATTTTCACTTCATTTTGAAGTAAAAATTCTAGCCTACAAGAATAGTAACTCAAAAGTATTGTGGACAACTATTCATTATGTGTTAAATGGCCTTATTGCAGTGACATTTTTTTTTCCAAAACGTACTAACCACGCATATTATTTTTTTTCTATAAAATGCAAACAAGTACATCAATTTTGCTCACATATTATTGTAGCAGAGTTTGTGCTGAATACAGCAAATTTATATGTTGGCAAATGGTATGTTTTAAGTAGCTGAAATAAGCACAAATGTCAGGGCATACCAAAACACCGAAAGAGCCCCAAAACAGCTCAGACCTCAGAGGGTTAAAGAGACTGGGAGATCTCCAAGCCCTGGCATTATCGCCAGCTTGCTTGGGGTGTGCCCCCGGCGGAGTTAAGGCCATCCTGCATCCGAGACCCAGCTATGTGCCTTAAGTGCAATTTATCATGGCTGGGTCCATGGTCCTGCAAATATTTCATCCTCCACCTCATGTGGCGGCAGAAAAGGAGAGGTTCCTTGCTCTGCCAGTCAGAGTTCCGAGTATTTACCTTGAGAGGTCCTCTTCTTGGATACTGTGACTGCCAATTTACCTCCATCCTCCCCAACCACCACCAAGATGGTACCTTCCCCTTCATCCTCCCCACCACCATCAGGATGGTCCCTTCCTTTACCTCCAGGTGGGTTGGCTGAGCCCCTGCCTTTATCTTCAGGCAGGACATGCAGATTCGGCTACCCTCGCTTTGCTCACTAAGGACGGGGCCTACGCCAAAGCACTTTATAAATTTATACTTGCCAAGCTGTCAATAAATATACGCCTGTTATTTAATTTTTCTCCAGAGTCTTTCTGGTAGAACCATGGATACGAAGGAGTGGTGGGAAAAGAACAAAGGAGAATAGGAACCAATCAAAATACAAACTGAAAGTCCAAACAAACACTTACATGTGACAGACTTGAATATAATTTGATAAATAAACAAATCCTTTTGGTGAATTACAGTACAGTTACCAGGTGCCAGGTGCCAGGTATGGATTGATGTCTTTTATTTTTACTTTCAGTTTGTTATGTCACTTGCTATAGGTGCATATTACCTGATAGTTTGTAGGACCAGTAGGAAGGGGGTGAGTAGCTGGGAAGCTCACTTTCTGTTGACCGTTTTCATTTTATTTAGTTTTATTTCATTTCATTGCTTTTTTGCTTATTTTATCGTCATCATTTATTATTAATGAATAAATGAATGAGTTATTTATATAGCGCTTTTCATATGTAATACTGTACACCAAAAAAAAATCCTTTTGTTATATTACAGTATTTTTTTCCCTAAAAACTCATTGTTTACTGTAAATACATGAAGGGAGTTATTGGAGAAGGGGTAAAAAAAACCCATAGTAAGTCAGTCTTGTAAATGCAATCAAGCTTTGGATTTTTGCTCATGTCTGTTTTTAAATGTTAAAAGTAATTTTAATTACCAGCCCCAACCAGAGTCCCTTCGATAACTCAGCTGGTAGAGCGGAGGACTGTAGTTGGCAAGTTGGCAGTCCTTAGATCGCTGGTTTGATTCCTGCTCGAAGGAGGTCTTTTTCAAACGCAAACATTTCCTTGGCCGTGTTTCTTGATGAGGCCGTCAGCTCTTGAGTTCGTAGTCTGCCATTTTGCAAATCAGGACCGCCGGTGGTGGGCAAAACCTAATTTCCTGACCGGGAATCGAACCCGAGCTGTGGCAGTGAGAGCGCCAAATCCTAACCACTAGACCAACAGGGAAGGTCTGTTGACCCCTGCCCCTCAAGCCCAGCTGTGGACCTCTACCAGATTTTGAGAAAAAGGAAAAAGTAGATCTCATGACCGGTCTCTGCCCAGTCAAACACCAATAGGACCTGTGTAAGCTCAAGGGCACCTGATCGGTTTTGGCAGTGCCACAATGGACAATGCGTCTGACTACGGATCAGAAGATTCTAGGTTCGACTCCTGACTGGTTCTCTCTGCCTCTTTTGCTTCGCTGTTAACCAATAGCCGTTTTATTATTTCGTTTTATTAGCCCATAGTTTTTGGTATTATTATTATTGGATTGGTTTAGAAAGATTAAAAATTGACAGCCCAACAATAGGCTGCTTTGTCAGTAGTGTAATGGTTACCATACAATACTATGCGTCTTTCAAATGGATTGCATGAGTACTGTCACAAGTACCTTGCTTTACGACCAGTTTATAGTGTCTATTATGCCATCGTAGGAATGGGAGGAAACTGAACCCCCTGGGCTTGCTCCAGACGGAAGGAAGATCCCATATGGTCTAGTCAAGTCAAGTCACCTTTATTTATATAGCGCTTTTTACAATACAAATTGTTTCAAAGCAGCTTTACAGAGATAACAGGAAAACAATGTTGTAATAGTATTGTTCAATTGAAAATTAAATGTCCCCAACTAAGCAAGCCAAAAGGCGAAGGCAACAGTGGCAAGGAACCAAAACTCCATCAGGTGACAGAATGGAGAAAAAAACCTTGGGAGAACCCAGGCTCAGTCGGGGGGCCAGTCCTCCTTTGGCCAACGAATGAACAGTGTATGATTATGAGTTAGGCAGCATAATGTCAGGAGTCAGATGGGATCAGAACTTTCACGATATTATCCAGTTCATCTGGTTGGGTTGGGTCATCCGGCCGGTGAGGAGATGAGTGTGGTGAGGTGT
Organism: Chrosomus eos; assembly: GCA_036326025.1. NCBI lineage: Eukaryota > Metazoa > Chordata > Actinopteri > Cypriniformes > Leuciscidae > Chrosomus > Chrosomus eos. The sequence continues at coordinate 26,983,842 of CM070839.1, forward strand.
CCATGGGCCTTCACAGCCCTGATAATGCGTGTCGTCGTGTCCATGTGATGGTCCTTCATCAGATCTGGATATGCCCTGGATCCGGCGGTCTGCGGTAAACCTCGGGATAAACAGAGAGACCAATATTAGCGTAGACGCCATCCTTCTTATGATGTACAAAGTACATCAGGAATTATGGGAAGTGTTCCCGGTTCCAGATGATCTAATCTATGCAGCCTAACATTGAATTATAGAAATCTATTATGTTATGTGTATGCTAAGCCAATGAGATGTGTTTTTAGTCTAGATTTAAACTGACAGACTGTATCTGCTTCCCGGACCGTGTTAGGAAGATTGTTCCAAAGTTTTGGTGCTAAATAGGAAAAGGATCTACCGCCAGCAGTCGATTTTGATATTCTAGGTATTATCAACTGGCCAGAATTTTGAGATCGCAATAGACGTGAAGGACTATAATGCGTTAAGAGCTCGCTCAAGTACTGGGGAGCTAAACCATTTAGTGCTTTGTAAGTAATCAGCAATATTTTAAAATTTATACGATGTTTAATAGGCAGCCAATGCAGTGTTGACAGAACCGGGCTAATATGGTCATACTTCCTGGTTCTGGTAAGAACTCTAGCGGCTGCGTTTTGAACTAGCTGTAGTTTGTTTAATAAGCGTGCAGGGCAACCACCCAGTAGAGCATTACAATAATCTAGCCTTGAGGTCATGAAAGCATGAACTAATTGTTCCGCATTTGTCAGTGAGAGCATATGACGTAATTTAGATATATTTTTAAGATGGAAAAATGCGGTTTTACAGATACTAGACACGTGACTTTCAAATGAAAGATTGGTATCAAAGAGCACACCCAGGTTCCTGACTGACGACGAAGACTTAACAGAGCAGCCATCAAGTGTTAGACAGTATTCTAGGTTATTAGGTGAGGAAGTTTTTTGTCCAATGATTAGAAACACACCTGAAGCAACCAATTAAGGTCTTCAGAGCACGTCAGGAGCACTTGAAAATTAAAGGCAGGTGTGTTTGATTAGGGTTGGAGATGAACTGTGCAGGACAGTCGATCGCCAGGAGCAGGATTGGGCACCCCTGCTCTAAACTATGGGATATGCTTCCCAGTGTACCTTGGTATTCTTGTGTTAAATAGGAGTCCTTGCTAGTCTCACGACAGGGATCTCAGATTTACGCAGGGCACTGGAAGACAGCTGTGAAGGTGGCGTGATTAGACTGGTAACCCCATTCGTCGTCATCCAACATAACGAGTGACAACGAAAGGGAACGTCTCGGTTACGGCAGTAACCCTCGTTCTCTGAGTAGGGAACGGAGACGTTACATCTGCCTGCCACTTTCGCTGTACCGCGGGGATCACCTGGCTCCTCAGCGAAGAAACATATCTGCATATTGAGGACTTCCTCCTTTTATACCCACGAGTTGGGGCGGAGTTACATCATGCAAATTCCGCAGACCCATTGCATTTCTTTGCCATTGGCTCATTTTTTAATACTCGAAGTTGATAGGCTTTCTAAGCGAAACCCCATTCGTCGTCATCCGACGTAACGTCTCCGTTCCCTACTCAGGGAACGAGGGTTACATCCGTAACCGAGACGTTTTGCCTGCCGAGTCTCGCCTTAATATAAACACACACTGTTATGAGTATTATTTTGGACAAAGTTTTGCACATTTCACTTCAATGTACTGAAGCATGCGTCGTGAATTAGCAATGTGGAAACGGTGGTTCCCTATCGAGGGAACTCAACAATGCATCGAGAATCGATACTTTGGGGACGCTCCCTTAGCGTGCGCCTCTGAAGTAAAAATGAAACTAATCCAATCCTGATTGGTGTTGCGTCGTGACGTAACATGTGACGGCATAACCGGAAGCATAAAGGTGACGCTGACGCATAGAATGCCAGCTATCGCTCTTCAGCCAGCGCTCTCTGTGAAACTGTCTGTCTTATTTGATGTTGTTTGTCTGTGTTAAGCTCTATATTATGGCAAATGAACAATACACTAAGTGTGTGCACCCCTGCCGAAGATTATATGCCACGGGTGGGGACACGTATCTGCTGTGTGTGTGTGTGTATTGTTTAGGGGCGCAGCACGCACAGTCAGCGCCTCGAGAGGGCTGCCTGTGATACTTTGAAGCACTTCCTATTAGAGTGCTGCGCTCCCGCTTGGCTATATTATTTCACTGATGATGGCCAGGCTCGCGATCCCCGTGATTCGGGTCCCACGTCCGTTGAGGCGGCGCGACGGCTTAGATCGCGTAGATCACAGAAGGATCTCGCGGATGAGAACGAGACTGCTGAGGCACCTTTTCTCTCATCATCCGCAGATTCTATTACACTCGTTCACGACGCAGAGGCCCGCGATGCGGCTTCTTCTGCCCGTGACGAGTGCCCAGTGCTCGAGCTATCTGTTTATAAGGAGGTAGATGTGCTCAGCATCGGGAACGAGCAACATGAGTCACACTCGCCGGCTTATGTTTCTGCTTATGTAGAGCTTGTGTTGTTGTGATGAGTGCTGTGGCCAGTATTAAAGGGTACCTATTATGGCATTTAAAATGTTCCTAATATTGTTCTGGGAGTCTCCAACAACAGTTTTACAAGCATGCAATGACAAAAAACACTTTTGTTGTCTTATAATATGCATTTATTTTTACCTGATTTGCTCACCGACTCCCAAATGAATCGTTTAGCGAGTCATTTTTCCAAACCCCGCCTTTGCGTGACGCTAATCTGTGGTGATATGTTAGACACCCAGCCGACGGGGTGTCATTGGTTGTTGCGCTAGATCTTACCCAGATACAACAGTGCTATTTTCTGATTGGCTAACAACATCAGACGAACAACACCCGAGGAGACCAGGGTTGCCAGGTCTGCACAACAAAACCAGCCCAATTGCTCATCAAACTAACCCAATCACGGCCAAAAATATTCAAATAGCGTTCCCGGGTGTTTCCTCAATAACAATCATGTTCCAGTGGATAAAACAATCGCGTCAACCAGCGTGCACTACACAAACAACCCGCGGAAACAGTGCAGGCATACGGACCTGGCAACACTGGAGGAGACGCGCTTGAATCCTGCCGGTTCCACAGTGAGTGAGTTTTGGGCACTGCAGCATATTAAATATATTACAAATAGTTTTTCAGCGTGAGAAATACAATGTGTGGCCGGAGAGCGTGACAAAAGACCGAAATGAGTGACTGTCACGCTCAATGCGTGATGCGTGACACTTGAGAGCCCTGTGACAACTCCATTAACAACGACAAACACTTCACATATTTCAATACAATTGACATTGAAGACCTAAGTTAGCTGCTAGAAGCTGCGCTGTGCCTGTGCGTACACAACACACAAAACAATTATAGAACATGATACAAACATAAAAGCAACAGCCTACTTACAGATTGTGATTCGGAGAAGGAAGCTGATCCAAATAAACTCGGTACTGAACCTCCCTCCTTCAGTATCAGCCGGCTCGCAAATTCATACTTTATAGCATTTAGGTTTGTGAAGCAATCATCTTCAAAATGACGCGAACACAGAACAAGTTCGGGCTATAATACTTCTGTGGTATAGTTATGAACTGTAGCCACTGTCTTCAAATGCTCCTCACTGGGCAGATGAAAAAAGTTTGCTTTTGCGTCGCACTTCAAAACACAGCAGCGTCTCGTCGACATGATCCCTGGTGTCTCCTAATGCAATGAGTGGGCGTATCTTATTCAAATAACTTGGACAAGTGACGTACGAAAGTGCATCGTTCGTCTATCGATTCATATCAACGACTCAGAGTCGACTCTTACTTTTGAGAGATAATAACTTTGTATACGGTGAACTTTCATATTTAAAACTTTGCAGGATGTTTTCGTTCACTTAGATCTATGTTACACACTACATGAAAGGTAATTTTCAAAATTCCATGATAGGTACCCTTTAAATAAATAAATAAATAAATAAATAAATTTAAATATATAAGCTGGCCACAAAATAAGCAGGATGATCCCCGTCAAAATGAACTAGACGAGAGATTCCTGCAGCACTCAGCAACTCAGAGCCGGGGCTTACTGTTTTTCTCAGATCTTTATAAAAATGTGTGTGTAGATCCTGTGAGAAACCCCACACTTTACGTATCTCACCACATTCATTATATGTTTATTCGAATGTGGTGGGTGCGAGAGAGTCGGGTTATGGCAAGATGCCACAGATGGAGGAAGCTTTAGTGAGTTTTCTTTCTCCTGATCTGGCATCTTTGCTTTAAGCCCCAGTGCTGCCCAACAAACTGTGCAGGGACACCTCTGCACTGGTTGGCTGGGCTTATATGGTGCAGGAAATCGATGTTGCTCTTCCCCCGTTAAAAACGTTTCGGGACATATCGGTTTCCAGCGAACGCAGGCTGCACTGTCCGCCCCACAGGCTTGCGGCCAGGCAGCTTTCGCGTTCAACCATCGAGAATCGTTTTTCGGTCCAGCCCTGCCGGAAACCCGCTTCAGGGGGTCAGGAACGAATCCCGATTAATACCCGAAGCCAGGCTCGAGAGCCTGGTTCCTTTGGTAAAATATTTCAAGAAAAAAAAAAAATGGATCAGGCTGGTGCGTGCCTGCACTCTATGACGATTTTGCACGCGTACCAGGCCGATCTTCTTAAAGATCTAAATAAGGGAATATTTCCTGTTGCCCTGCCCCGCTGTGGAACAATCGAGGTTGTTCTAGCAGCAGGTGCCCTCAGGGAAGATGTTGTTGTCCCGCCGCCTTTGGCGCTTCGGGCCACATCGATTTCCAGCGAACGCACACCGTGGCGTTCGCCCCAAAAGCTTGCAACAGGGCACCGACTATGGTCACAAAATCTGTATCGACTTTTTTCCTGCCGGTCCACTGCTTCAGGAAGTCGAGAATAGTGCTCAAAAAACACCCGAGGCCAGCCTCGAGGGGCTGGTTCCCTTAGTAGATTTTGTAGAAGAATGGCAACGCCTTCCGAACATATATCTATATGGGTCCTGTATATTATAAAATATTATAAAATATGGGTACAGATTGCAGTTCGGTCACCGACCTCCCTAGTTTGCTGGGGTGGTACCGACTGCAGTGGTTCCAGAACAGGCTCGGGTTATGGAACAAGAGGTACAGACTCTACTGGAATTAAGGGGCCATAGAATGTGTTCCCCTACCAGACAGGGAGTCCGGTTTTACAGCCGGTACTTTATAGTTCCAAAGAAGGATGGCGGACTGAGGCCTATTTTAGATCTAGGGCTTTTTGAATCGTTCTTTGAGGAGATTCAGGTTCAAAATGCTTACTGTTACCATTATCGTGAACCAAATCAGATCCGAGGACTGGTTTGTCACGATGGATCTAAAAGACGCTTATTTCATGTCTCCATCCTTCCATGTCACAGGAGGTTCCTGAGGTTGCTTTCGGGGGTGAAGCATACCAATATCGGGTTCTTCCGTTCGGCCTAGCACTCTCTCCCTGCACGTTCACAAAGTGTACGGATGCGGCTCTGGCTCCACTGAGGCTTCAGGGCATCCGTATACTGAATTACATCGATGACTGGTCGATACGCATCATATTGACCTAGTCTCAGGAAATGGCAGTTCGGCATCGAGATGTCGTCCTTGGCCACATTCAGAACCGGGGGTTGAGGCTCAACACTAAGAAAAGGTGTTGGACCCAGCTCAGAAGACTACCCTTCTGGGCGTGGTACGGAATTCGGTTACGATGCGGGCACGTATGTCTCCCGCTCGTATCGAATCCATCCTGGCCATGGTGTCCAGGATAAAGCTAGGCCAGGCCATCATTGTAAAGCAATTTCAAAGACTGCTGGTCCTCATGACAGCGGCATCCAACGTAATTCCTTTGGGCCTGCTTCACATGAGGCCCCTTCAATGATGGCTCAAAAGCCAAGGGTTTTTTCCCCAAGGGGAATCTGTTCCGTATAATAAAGGTTACGCGCAGATGCCTTCGTTCCCTATTAATATGGAAGAAACCTTGGTTCTTGTCCCAAGGTCCAGTGTTAGGGGTGTCATGTCGCCGGGAAACTGTTTCGACAGACGCTTCCCTCGCTGGCTGGGGCGCGGTCTCGGACGGCCGCTTTGCCAGGGGTCTGTGGCAGGACCATCATCATTCTTGGCATATAAATTGCCTAGAGATGTTGGCTGTGTTCAGGGCTCTGAGGAGCTTCCTCACAGACGTCAAAGGTTACCACGTCTCAGTGGTAGCTTATCTGAACCGACAAAGGACACTCAGATTGTGCCCTCTATCCAGATTGGCGCATCTGATCATTTTATGGTCCCAAGGGAAATATTATCTATAAGAACAATATATGTCCCGGGGGTTCTGAATTAGGGAGCAGACATCCTGTTGAGGCAGGGGCTGAGGCCCGGGAATTGAGACTCCATCCAGAGGTGGTGGAGTTGATATGGCAGAGGTTTGGACCAGTGGAAGTGGATCTTTTTGCGTCTCGAGGGACGTCCGTCCAACTGTCCACTTTGGTTCTCCCTCACTCATCCAGCCCCGCTGGGGCTTGGATGCCATGGTACAGGCCTGGCCGAGGCTTCGCCTGTACGCTTTTTCCCCAATCGCTCTGCTCCCGGGAGTCCTGGAGAGGGTCAGTCAGGAGGGTATCAGTCTTCTTCTGGTAGCCCTGTGTTGGCAAGCCTGAGTATGGTTTTCAGACTTAATTTCACTCCTGATAGCTCCGCCATGGCAGATTCCTCTGAGGAGGGATCTGTTGTCTCAGGCGGAGGGCACTATATTCCATCCTCATCCAGAGCTGTGGAAATTGTGGGTCTAGCCTCTGAGGGGGCTCAGTACCTAGATGCTGGTCTATCATCTGGGGTGGTCGAAACCATACTTATCTCTAGGGCTCCGTCTACTAGGAGATTATATGGCCTCAAGTGGAATGTTTTTCCACTTGGTGTAGAGAACTTGAGTTAGGCCCAGTTAACTGCCCAATGGCTTCAGTTCTGGAGTTTCTTCAAGATCATTTCTCTGCGAATCTCTCCCCATCCACACGTAGGGTGTACGTGGCTGCCATTGCGGCATTCCATGCACCACTAAATGTTGGGCCTTTGGGAAGGCACCAACTGGTCATACTATTTCTCCATGGTATTGGAGGATGAGACCGACAGTCAGGTTCAGGGTTCCTTCCTGGGACCTGGCGGTGGTTCTCGAAGGGCTATTCCTGGCTCCCTTCGAATACCTCCAGTCGGCTTCGCCTAGGACCTCACGTTCAAGATAACCTTTCTCTTAGCTATTTCTTTACAGAGACTGGGAGATCTCCAAGCCCTGGCATTATCGCCACCTTGCTTGAGATGTGCCCCCGGCGGAGTTAAGGCCATCCTGCATCCGAGATCCAGCTATGTGCCTTAACCCTCTGAGGTCTGAGCTGTTTTGGGGCTCTTTCGGTGTTTTGGTATGCCCTGACATTTGTGCTTATTTCAGCTACTTAAAACATACCATTTGCCAACATATAAATTTGCTGTATTCAGCACAAACTCTGTTACAATAATATGTGAGCAAAATTGATGTACTTGTTTGCATTTTATAGAAAAAAAATAATATGCGTGGTTAGTACGTTTTGGAAAAAAAAATGTCACTGCAATAAGGCCATTTAACACATAATGAATAGTTGTCCACAATACTTTTGAGTTACTATTCTTGTAGGCTAGAATTTTTACTTCAAAATGAAGTGAAAATCATTCTGACCACTCTTTCAGAAACATCAATATAACGATTTGAATTTCTTACATCAGTTTTTGGGTCAGCAGTGCTGTATGCGTGGGAGTGTTAATGCCCATGAATATTAATGTGATTTACACCTGGGAAGACTAAAGACACTCCCCCAATGGCTAATGGGCCATCAAGGTGCTTTGAGGCAGCCTGAACAAAGAATGATTCACTGGTGAACAAAAAGTTAAAAAGAACAGCATTTATTCAAAATAGAATTTACGTTCTTTCCTAAGAATGTAAAGACTTAAAGTCATTACTATCACTTAACACATCCTTTCAAAAAAACAAACATAAAAATACCAAACTTGTTTTTTTTATAAAAAAAATATTTTTATTCAAAGAATACTAAAAAAAAACTACCGCAGGTTTAAAAAACTGTTTGAATAGACTCATGGGCAAATGCGAGTCTACAGAGCTCAGTTGCGGTCCAGTTTCCCGTGCAGGAAGAAATCGCAGTGTCTGTGGAACCATGTCAACATCGGTCTCTGTTTTCCATGACAGCGTGGACTGCATGTTGCTCGTCTGCTTGTTTGCCTTGGCTCTCTTCGGAACTGGTGCTTGGACATTGTCACATCTGTTATAAAAAAAGAAGAAAGAAAAAGTGTGAGCATGCTGATAAGACAATCAAAGAAACTGTATTATTATCATTATCAATCACTAATTACCATGGATTTAAAAAAGACATATTTGTAATTTCACACAAGAATGGGAACTTTTACATTATGACGATGTAAACACAATTAGGCTACATTTCATCTGTAAAATATTACGTCTATGCACTTACTCAGTATTATTCTCGATCGCACTGAGAACTGAACGACACCTGCGTGTCCCTCTGCGAGGCGCTGGAGAAGGAGAACGTGATGCAGCCAATTTCCTAAAAAACAAAACAAAATAACTGTTAGCATACATTATGTATACAACAGAGTTATTGAATATTCTGTACTGAATATGCATCTGTTACTGAATATTCTATATAGGTATTATTGTTTTTTTTGTATTATGTTTTGTTATTGAGTGTTAAAGCTGCCGTGACAATATAATTTCCTGCAAAGGATCAATAAAGTATCAACAACAACAACAACATCTGTTGATGGCCCATATAGAATGCATGCTGATAACACAATCAAAGAAACTGTATTATTATTACGCTTATCAATCACTAATTACCATGGATTAATTTCACACAATAATAGGAACTTTTACATTATGACGATGTAAACGATATTACGTCTATGCACTTACTCAGTATTATTCTCGATCGCACTGAGAACTGAACGAGACCTGCGTGTCCCTCTGCGAGGTGCTGGAGAAGGAGAGCATGATGCCACATTCCTAAAAACAAAACAAAATAACTGTTAGCATACATTATGTATACAACAGAGTATCTGTTGATGGCCCATATAGAACGCACGCATTTATTATGTACACTCAATGAACGGATCGTTCGCGATCGACACATCGCTACATTTCAAACATTTACACCTGTATTCACAGTGCATAAGGCAGTAAGGATGATAATTAGTGTCATAGGCTAACTAAAACTGAACATTTGCGAGTATCTATGGCCCATATAGACAGCACGCATTTAGGGATAGGCTACACAATGAACGGATTGTTCGCGAACGAACGACACATCACTAACTTACATTTCAAACATTACACCTGTATTCACAAACAAGTATTTACGCATGATAAAGTGTCATAGGCTAAACAAAACTGAACATTTATATATAACATATTGTATTTAGACAGAATCTATCACGTTTTTACCAGAGTCTGAAATATCACATATAACCTAGCAGTTATTCCCCAAAAAATGCATTACACATAGGCTAAGGCAGTAGGCTATTTTAGCATGATAAGTCATGGGCTAACCAAAACTGAACATTTATATATAAAATATATTGTATTTAGACAGTATCACGTATTTTACCGGAGTCTGAAATATATTTATCACAATCACATAACCTAGAAGTTATTCTCGAACAAAATGCACTACACATAAGGCAGTAGGCTATTTAGCATGATAATCAGTGTCATAAACTAATCAAAACTGAGTGAAAAATATGTATGCTATATACAAATATGTTCAGAGAATATCACATTTAAAAAGTTTACACGAGCATACAATGTTAGGGATATTGTGAGGTATTTCCTATGTCAAAAGCTAGCCAAAACTAGGCAAAATATAAAATTCATTTGAGCTCTATATGATAAGAAAACGAATTATAACACTAAAAAACTTACTCCGAACTTCTATCCTCGGTTGGATCAATTCGTTCTTGAAAATGCAGCCTTTTCGTCGTCCGAATTGCAATCTTCCTCTGAAGAAAATGTGAATTCGTCATCACTGTCCAGAATCATCTGAAGGGCCTCTCTGTCGGAGTAGCGTGCTGCTGCCATCCTCCAAACGCGATTGACTAACAGTGAATGATCTGATGAAGAAGCTTCATGTTTTTGTGACTTGATCGCGGGGCGTGCCGCGTGTGCGATGCATAGATCACCTATTTTACCATGTGAAAAGCGCTGGGGGCGTGGCGATCTCAGCTGATTACTGATAATTAGGGGAGAACGAAACAACTGTAACTCTCCTTGGTTTCAAACGGATTACATAAACTGGAAATATAATTTTTTTTAGTAGCTTACTTCATTTAAAAGAAGAGAATCTCAGCTTCATAAAGAGACATCTCTCGTATCTCTGTGACAAGTATTAACAGAGTTAGTTATTTTTTCGGACGCGTTTCAGAATTGACTTCACTGACGGAGAGAAGGTAAAACGCGCATTATGTTTATTATTCTTTATTTGACGAAAAGCACAACACTTTGTTTTTATTGTGAGTACCCTAAAAAAAATAGAAACTAAACAGGATCTAATGATGTACAACACTTAAATGTAAGATAAAAATCAACAGAGTAATTTGAGTCTCTTTTGCACTGATAAGGAAAAAAGTGAGCTCATCACGCCCCCGTGACGGCCGACCTCAGGGTGAACGTGATTTCACCAAGTACCACATGATCCAGGATCAACATCTTTGTTGATCCTGGATCAACTTTCCAATCAACCAATCAGATTTGAGGGACAAGTTTACAGTTTATGTCCCATTTAGGCTTAGAACTAGGATGAAGTACTTAAACATCAGTGTTATTCACCTATCATTACCCTCTGATTTTAGGGAAAAGTTATGGGTAGGGTTAGGTTTAGGGGTAGGAATTGGGTAAGGACTACATTTTGGGACAGGAATGTTGATCCAGGATCAACAACATATGTTGATCCAGGACCATGTCTTACTTGGCAAAATCACGGTGACCCCGACCTCAGAGGGTTAAGTGCAATTTATCATGGCTAGGTCCATGGTCCTGCAAGTATTTCATCCTCCACCTCGTGTGTCGGCAGAAAAGGCGAGGTTCCTTGCTCTGCCAGTCAGAGTTCCGAGTATTTACCTTGAGAGGTCCTCTTCTTGGAGGAGGTCGGACCTACTGTAGTGTGTTTTGGATCACCTATTAGGGGCTCCCGGCTTTACAAACCATAAGTAGGCCTACAAGGTGTGCAATTTGCCTTCACCTTTGGCCGTTAGGGCTCTTTCTACTAGAGGCATGGTGTCCTCTAGGGCCCTCCTTTCGGGAGTTCTTATCCAGGATATCTGTGAGGCAGCCAGTTGGGCTACCCCACACACTTTTATTAGGTTCTATATTCTGCACCTCCCTAGTACGCCTGGCGCACATGTGCTCTCGTCCTAGCTGAGTGCCTGAATCAGTTTCACTCCGGGGCAGGCCTGTTTTCGGTGCGTGGCCTAGTGGGCATTCGTTCCCCAAAGTATCGATTCTCGATGCATTGTCTCGTTCCCTCGATAGGGAACGTTTCGGGTTATGACTATAACCCTTGTTCCCTGAGAAGGGAACGAGACAATGCATCGCTCTGCCACGCCCCTCGAGGCCTTAGAGCGTCTTTCTTCATCGTGAGGCTGGCATTCTATGCGTCAGCGTCACCTTTATGCTTCCGGTTATGCCGTCACGTTACGTCACGACGCAACACCAATCAGGATTGGATTAGTTTCATTTTTACTTCAGAGGCGCACGCTAAGGGAGCGTCCCCAAAGTATCGATTCTCGATGCATTGTCTCGTTCCCTTCTCAGGGAACAAGGGTTATAGTCATAACCCGAGACGTTTGTTACTGCAGTAATATCACGTTCAGTGCTATAAATCTCTCCGTTCCAGAATATTTGGTTCATAACATCAATCTTTGATTCAGGTGTTTGTGCAACCGTGCCCTGAAGATTTATCAAAAGTCTGGGTAGGCCTAAGTAAAAAAAATTAAAAAAAAGTAAGTAGGAATTAGGAAAGTATGTGAGAAGTGAGATCAAAATTACCTTGCTTGCTTCTTTCTGCCATTTCACCTCAGTGCGAAAAAAAAATGCATCGCTTCTTCTGTACGGAAGACGAGCAATTTTAATTGGTCGTCAATTCACTGTGAGTCTGTGTATCGTAGCAACGAGCACAAGACTGTGCTGTTATGAATCCAGAGGGAAAATTGATCTCGTGTATTGTTTATATATTTCGTGTGTGTATGTCTCTATGTGATATAATTATTATTTGATGCAAATAATTCTAGCCGGCTCAGCCAAACTTTATCAGATGGCGGCTCAATTTGGCTTAAGAAAATTGGCTGGCGGTGGCTGAAATTCTAAATGGCGCAAATGGCAGTGCCTAGCGGAGGCTTCGAGGTCTAGCTTACATCAAAAGGTGTAGACAGAAAACATGATTATCCTGAACTGAGCTAATTTACGAAATCAACCAACTCACATCTCCTTTCTTTCTTTCCATCCATGATGACATTAAAGTCACCTGATGTTCAGGGATGTATCGGAGGCTAAACGCACGTAAACACAGATTATGCACCTCCCAAAATTCGGAAATAGCGTTTACCCACCTCCAAAGTGCGTTTATCCACCTCCAAAGTGCGTTTATCCACCTCTAAATTGTGTTTATCCATCTCTAAATTGTGTTTATCCACCTCTAAATAGCCTGTAGTTCCTAAGACATTTTAAATTAAGCTTATGTCATTTTAGTTTTATATTGTTCGTTATTAGTTTCATAGGATGGACTAAGATGAACTCTTTTATATTGCGCTGCATTACTGTCAGTGTTGTTGATGTTGACGCTCGCGCGAGAAATCTACACACATGAGCGCAGCACACACACACACTCAGTTAACAACATACTGCCTATAAAACATCTAAATGTGGAGTTTTTATTTTTTAACACATGTTAAGCAACCTCAATTATTTTTCCTGAACACCATCACGATTGAAAATGTGACATTGATTTCATACAACAGTTCAATAAACAGTTAAAATTAAGTCACTTACATATGCAATCTTGTTCTGTTTCAGCAGCGAAAATAGTTCCAAACAAAAATCACAGCAGAACCACAGAGCATCTCACAGAATGTGAGAATTATTCAGAATCACAGAATGGTTCAGTATTTTGAACGAATCGGTTGAGTCAAAGATTCAATGACCCATTCATAAACATCGGTCTCATTCTTGAATGAATCAGCCGTTTGAACCAGGCTTGAACAAATCATTTGAATGAATGAATCAATGACTCACTCGTTAAGACGGTCGCCTGCCGTCACCTACTGGTGGTTTAGTGTATATTTAAATCAATTTCATAACATTATTTTATGCAATTGTAATTTTGCAGTGTCTTGATTTAATTTGATCCACCCTACCTAGGGTAACAGCCCTATAGTGTCTTATTATTTGAAATAATTGAATTTATTGATCAAATTTAGGAATTTAAAATGAAAGGTGAAGCATACATTTAATAATATTGGTGGAGGGGATGCCCTTTAAAGGTGCAGATATTACAATATGCCGATTTAAATATCAAAGCAGATTGAACACTGATGCGAATATTGTTTTTAGAATAAATTAACACAACAACAACAAAAAAATCTGGACAAGCAACTTTTTTACTCGTACAAGTGAATGAAAGATTTACTTGTCCGAAGGAAAAGCGTATGAAAAGGCTTAATGTCGAGCCCTGCCTATAGCAATGTCATCAGCATACACATACACCGGTAGGCAGTGGCCCACCTTACCGGGTGACCACGTCGTGGTCCACCAGAATTTATAGTTTACCCCCCTTTTTTTTACCACTACATCTCTGCTGATGTTGTTTCTGGAGTTCTGCGCTCCATGCTTTCACCGACGACGCTAACGTGAGGTATGGCTCTTAATCACACTGTTGCCAGGACCCGCCCTGCTCTGCTTCTGATAGGCTTGTGACGTTAGTTAGATGAAATCAATTGACTTGAAAATATTAAAGGAGTCATAATGTAGTATTAACTTTGATACCCATGCTCTACTATAGTCATTTCATGCCCTTCTAAAAAAGAAAAATTGGAAAAAAATAAACACAGAGCTCGTTTGACCCTTATTTCTGAATGCATTATTGTCTCGCGAGATCTGATGCGAGGTTTTGGCTGTCGTGGACAGTCATTTTAATAATGCAAATGAGGGGCGCGATGATTGGTGGCAGGAAGGAGGGGGCTTGACACCGCAGGTAACTTCAGCATATCATTCCAAAAAGAGATCATGGCGCAAGTTGTTAATGAACCCGACCTGGCCGCGACCTACGGGATTCAACCGTATTTGTTTGAGCCAGACTCTGAACCAGAGCTGGAAACGGAAGATGAACAACAGTCAATGGAAGGACGTCTACATCAACATGTCTCTGAATGGTAAAGACAATTTTTTTGACTGAGACATAAGTTAAACTAACATCAGTAACGAGCTAAAACGTTTGTTGCTATTTTCTCCCACATAAGTTTAGCTTTAATTTAATGTAGATTACATTAACGGAGATGTAGTCTACTTTATTTTCAGTTTACAGTGGTTATAGAGATCAACGTTTGCTATAATGTGTTGTTTTTGCCTTTTTTGACGTTGTGGTTTTTTAGACATTCAATAATTTTCATCTACAGACATGTAACGTTATGTTTTTCTTTGTTTATTATTTCTTGACTGTTTTTTTAAATGTATCTATCTTTATCTATTATATAAAAAAATCAATACAATGATATGTTGTCATTGTTATATTATATACGATTATATTAAATAATAGCTGTATCATTTTCTAGTCACTGAGGGAAAACTTCATAATTACAATGTATCAGATTTTAAATTAGTAATTACTAACGTTACTGTAGTGTAAAACAAAGTGGAAAGATGTGGCTAGCATTCGTAGAGTCCATTCCCCGTGTTTACATCACATACATTAACCGCATTAGTAGTTAGCTGCTGTTTCTTACACAAAATATAGTAATGAAAACACAGTCTTACCGTTTCAAATTCAGGCAAGTCCCTGATTGTTGGAATGGCACCTTTTTACAAACGTAGCTTCGATGCCAACTTCGTCTTCGCCTGATATTGCCCCAAATTTGTAAAAGATTCTTTTGTGAAATGTTTAGCGCAGACACCTAACGTTGAGCAAGTGGAGATGGTTGTTGGAACAGCGTCATTAAAAATAAATTTCATCCACTGGTCCCTTGTAGTTTGGTCAGTTTTGGGTAAAGAAAAAACATTAGAATGTGGATTATGACAGTCAACCACAGAGCAACTCACGTGTGCACTACGTTTCTGCATCTTTCTTGACTGAATATGATGGGGAGAGGGGCAGGGCGGGCCTCCTCTGCGGTGTCCATATATGGTATATCCGGCCCCGTCTTGACGTCAAGTCGGGGGAGAAATTGAAATCTCGTATTTGAGTGCGCGTGCACGTTGGCTAGTTTAAGAACCCTGGGGTAAACAAACGCTTCACTTTTGAATATCGGCATCCCGGCCAATGTATAATCGTTAGTCAATCATAACATACATTGATTCTCATGGAAAAGTGAAAATTGCACATTATGACTCCTTTAAACCGCATTCAAGTTCCCAGTTTCAAATGCAGCCGCGCGGTATGCGTTCTCATAATAGAGGAAGCGATGCGCTTGTTTTTTCCAAGCGCGTCCGCGCCGAAAGTGCCTTCGACTGTAATTTGCAGCCTGATTAATAAATTTTGCTTGCGCCGGAGGCCGGACCTGCCCTCAAGGCGGAAATCCGGCCCCCGGCCGGAATACTTTAAGCCCTGTAATACACTCATTTAAAGTAACACCAGGTAAAATTTAACTTTTGCTCTCGGGGTCCCCCCCTACAGTTGGGAAACAGTATTGTCCTCTACTTACTGTCGTAAACCATCATGAGTTTAGCACATGCATTTGTTGACAACCATGATAGCTGTGAACACTGTAGGAGGAGGTCACATGCAGGTGTTCTGCTAGCTTGTGAAATGTCTTCATCCCAGGTACAGTGGCATATATTTCAGCATGTCATATGAATATAATTTTATTTTTTTCTAACGACAAATGATCGCGATGCTCATGTTTACAAGCCAGCTTCATTATAGTAGCCTAGTTTAGCCTATTGGTTACCGTTTTACTGAATCTATATTTCAATGCAATGTTTGAGTGGTAGATAATAACCATATATCGTCAATATCAAGCTATATTATTATATCAATAATGCGCGCGTGTGCGTATTAATGCGTAGGCTACTCTAGCACACACACGCAAGGTCTCTCGCTGTTTCTGTCCCTCTCTGTCCTGCTCGTATTCAATTTAATAAGTCGGGACACTAAAATTAGAGTTGAAATACGGGACTGTCCCGGGAAAAACGGGACGTCTGGTCAGGTCACCCTAGCTAGTATGCAAGCAATATACTTACTAGTACAAAAGCATGACAGCCCGCATCGGTCAGGCACCCCTCCTCCTCCTTCAGCTCACGCCAGCGAGAAAACGCTGGCCCAATTTTGATCCTTGTTCTGCCTTTAACGCGATCACTTTCTCTTTTGCTTTGCTCCGATAAAACCTTTGCTTTCTTGTTTTTCTATGCTGCTTCGGCCAAGACTATAACATTTGGCTCGCACGTCCAATGTTAAGGAAGTGGGGGTGGTGGTGGAAGTGACGTATATGTACGTAAAGCAGTCAAATTTTGTAGTTCTCTTTGTTCGCCGGTTACTACCCGAAACCCGAAGTTTAAAAGTACGATTAAAAACGCTACAGACCCCGTCAGGCTATGGCAGACATGTCATTCATTCAACCTATTGTCAGTCGATGTACCATCACAAGAGACTTGGAAATATATTATGAAGGTTGAAAAGTTACCCGGTGCTGCTTTAAACTAGTTTCTCCTCCATGTTGTGGAAAGAGCCTCTACAGTGGAAAAATGCAGATTTGGAAGGTGTGCCAATCTGCTCCTCGTCTCCTCCTGAGAGCAACACGTTCCCCTTGTTCTGTTTTACTAAAGTGATTGTAAAGTGTGATTTATACTTCTGCATAAAATCGACGGCGTAGCCTACGCGTTAATACTGTCCAGTAGTCTTGTTTACATTAGATGTGGCGTGGGTTGTTTGAGTGCTGCTGGTGTATCGTGAATCCGTCCCTGGTTCAAAAACTACATAAGCACCAATCACAGTAAAGTTTTTTGTGATGAATGATCAGTGTTTTAAAAGCTGTTTCCAATGTGTCAAATTTTCAAAACATTTCTTTCAGTATTTTTAAATACTTTGACAAACTTTTAAGGCCAATGCTGAGTGTTCAGATACAAGAATCATCACTTCCATCATCCTCCAATGGTTTCACACCATAGTTGAACACAAAGAGAAGGAGCACACACGTAGTATAGTATATAATAAGTAGTTTGTTAAACTGTGTTACTTGAACATTTTTTACTGCGCTCCTAAATTTCTTTGTGTGCTCCTAAATTTTTCCATTTAGGTGCACATAGCGTAGAGCCCTGCCTACTATACAGTCTGTATAAGTGTATGATTTTACATTTTCTGATGGTCTAGTGTTAAAAATAAAATAAAAATCGCAATATAGAATCGCAATTCTTAAAAAAAAATCATAATACCAGCAGTATCAGCACCCAAGTATCGTGATAGTATCGAATCAGGAGATAGGTGTATCGTCCCAGCCCTAGAGTTCACGAGAGCAGCGAGAACTGAGAAGATGATGCAGATGGGTCTCTATGTAGTGCGACACTTTTGTGAACTCACTCAGAGGTCCACACATAAGAAAATGAATAGTTGAATAAAGTTGTTATTTTTGCATACAAAAATTATTGTCATCGCTTGATAAAATTAAGATTGACCAACTGTATTCACTTGGACTATTTTAACAATGTCTTTACTAACTTCCTGGGCCGGCAGAATGAAATTGCCTAGAAGACTATGGAGGAGTGAGCCAGCTCTCATATTTCATCAAACAATATCTTAATTTGTGTTCCGAAGATGAATGAAAGTCTTAAGGGGTTGGAACAACATGAGGGTGTATAATTACTGACAGAATATTCATTTTTGGGTGAAGTAACACTTAATATAAGTAGTGTGGGGGTGCCAAACTAGCACTGTGGTCCAGTCTCTTCATGTCTGTAAAGTGAACAGATTGACTGATGGTACTAATGGTGATTTATTATTTCATAAACATTTAATAATAACTAATACATTTATTTAATAATTAATGTGGCTACTCCATAAATGTTAACCCTTAAGTTATTTAGGCTGTGCTTTGAGTACTATAAATATTAAACCACACAAGATTAAAATGTAGCTTACAAAGGTTATACAATGGAAAGGTTCAATAACACATTATAAAGGATTAGCTACACTTGAAAATTAAAACTTCCATCATTGAGGGGAAAATAAGATAATGTGCATAAAACTTCTGTGTACCTGCTAAACTTTCCTATAACTTTTTTATTTGTACTAATTTGCCATGCTATGGAAGTAGGAATAAAATACTTTCATTGTATGACAATAACAGCATTGAGAAAGGTCTTCTGAAGCTATTATAATAAAATTATAAAAATGTAAACCAGGGCTTGGCATTAAAGGTACAATATGTAGGAATTTTGCAGTAAAATATCCAAAAACCACTAGGCCAATGTTATATATTTTGTTTAGTTGATTACTTACAATATCCCAAATGTTTCCAACTATTTGTAAATCGTGAGAAAATTGCGATTTTTACCAAAGAAACGGGGCGTGTGAGCAGCGGTGAGGAGTCGCTAGTCAATGCCGTCACATCCGCGTTACTCCCGGTTTCCGCCAGGTTTGCGCTCGTACTGGCTATAGTTACCATGGCGACAGATGAGGACAACCAGGTTATGCCCGTTATGCCTAGCAGGATGCTCACAGATTTGTTCAAACATTATGGACCATTGCAAGCAGACTTTGAGACAAAAAGAGGACTAAAAGATCAACATCTTTCGAGATGCCGAGAGCTCCACGCCCGCGACTAACTTTGACTTGACAGAGACGCGAGTGTTGCATGTACTTTATTAGACAGGTGAGCAAATGTACATAAAACGAATCAATGTTAGTTCAACATTATGAAATGTTAGAATATGATCTGATCTGATGTTACTTATTCTTAATTGTTGATCTAGCTTACTGCTAGATCTCGAACAGCCAACAAACAACCTAACTAACAACATTCAACACACTCAAATGCCGATTTAGTGTGATAGTGTAACTGTTAGAGCAAGTGAAACAGTGCTGCGTTACCTCAAGTATAATTATTTTAATAAACTGACCTGTGTGAGTATTAATTCAGCACTTGCATGTAGTTGCAGAATGAAATGTCCTTATTCCTTTATATCCGCGGGACTCGCGTTGCGTGTGGCACTGGTAACGTAAGTTATACGTCTAGCAATCGCTCCTGCTTCATTTCACAGTCATGTTAAAAACATCAATGTATTCACTCTCCATAAAAGATCCATCAGATTGACGACAAGATCCATACTTACGCTTAAAGCAACACCATGGAAGTTTTCCTCTTTGGTCGCCCTACTGGTTGGAAACGAAATTGTCCATAACCGCTGTCATAAATAATTTTAGCCTACCGTCGCACGCACGCTCGCTGTTTATCCATCACCGGCTTTAGAATGAACGATGTCCACAGACAAGGTAGAGTATAGTTACATGATTTCATGAAATTCATGAAATTCAGTTTTGAAAACGAACGTTAAGGGTTGTTTTAAGGACATGTTTGTGCATGCTCATACACACTCTAAAGCGGTCAGAGGCGATTCTAAAATACTCAAAAAGTTGAGACAGGACCCATCGTCAAAATTTCTGTGTCCACCACTCTAGTTCATCCAAAACAAACTAGAAAATAGACTCAAAGTGCTAAATACCGGAAGAAAAAAAAAGTGGCAGAATTATCCTTTAACATTATGAGAATGTTCAGCAAATAACATGTTCCCAGAACGTTTTATGATAGCCTAAATATAACATTCAGAAAATACTAATAACATTATAAGGATCTTCTGAGAATGTTGTTCTAAGAACGTTTTCTATCAACATTATGAAAACGTCCATCAATCACAAATAATGTCATAAAGATGTTCCAAGAACCTTGTTCTAAGAACGTTTTCTATCAACTTATGAAAACGTCCATCAATCACAAATAAATTATAAAGATTTCAAGAACTTGTTCTAAGAACGTTTTCTATCAACGTTATGAGAACGTTCATCAATCACAAATAACATCATAAAGGTTCCAATAACATTGTTCTAAGAACTTTTTCTATCAACGTTATGAGAATGTTCATCAATCGCAAATAACATCATAAATATGTTCTAAGAACCTTGTTCTAAGAACGTTTTCTTTCAACGTTATGAGAACGTTCATCAATCGCAAATAACGTCATAAAGGCGTTCCAAGAACCTTGTTCTAAGAATGTTTTCTATCATAAGAAAGTTCACCAATCACAAATAACTCATAAAGACGTTCCAAGAACATTGTTCTAAGAACGTTTTCTATCAACGTTATGAGAATTTCATCAATCACAAATAACGTCATAAAGACGTTCCAAGAACATTGTTCTAAGAACGTTTTCTATCAACGTTATGAAACTTTCATCAATCACAAATAACGTCATAAAGACGTTCAAAACATTTTAATAACGTTTTGTATCTAACATTATAAACTTTTAAAAAATATGTATAGAAGTTCTGGAAACCTGTTAGCTGTTTGTTTACTAAAAATTAGAAGTTGTGAATTACAACCTGTGCTGGTTGCAATTAATCATTCATTTATAAGCAACTGAAAAAAGCACAAATGTCAGGGCATATCAAAACATCTCAAGGACCCCAAAAAACTGTAGATCCCAGAGGGTTAAGCAACAAAGCATGTTGCCACTGACCTGATAGCTTTTAAGCAATGAGCATAAAAAGGTAACTTGGCTTAGCTATGTGAAGATATTCAGAGATGGAGTGTGAAATATAGCCTAGCTGTGATGTGGATGCATGAAATCCTTCTTCAGGCATTGAGTGCAAATCTCCTCTAAACTTTGTTCTTGAGGCAGTCCTAGTATAACTTCAGCAAATCCATGCCAGAAACAATGCTAACTCAGGTCAGTTCCAAATAAAGCAGCTTATGATCAATGCAACAAATTTATGTGTTCAAGTTCACATACTTGAAATTGAGGTGAAATGCGTGTGGGGAACGCAATTCCTCTTGCTAAATTACAAATTACACAAATTTCTAGTGATAGGATGTGGTTTTGCCCACCAAATTTATCATTTAATTAGGTACTGAGTCACGCAAAAAAAACTTACTGATAGTACCGAAAGGTCCTTATATGTAGGGATGCTGTGATTGACGTCATAATCCTGTAGAGCAGGTGTGCCCAACCCTGCTCCTGGCGATCGACTGTCCTGCACAGTTTATCTCTAACCCTGATCAAACACACCTGCCTTTAATTTTCAAGTAATCCTGAAGACCTTAATTGGTTGTTAAGACCTTAATTGAAGACCTTCAGGTGTGTTTGATTAGGGTTGGAGATGAACTGTGCAGGACAGTCAATCGCCAGGAGCAGGGTTGGGCACACCTGCTGTAGAGGGACGAGGATCATCTGAGAGTCAGCTGATACAACTTGACTGACGTGACCTGCCAGAACTAACGCCACACTTGATTTGTATAACATAAAACAAATTGCCTTAATACTATTTGTAATTTATATCAGTAACTGATAACTCAAAGCAAATAATTAGTCCCTGTTTTACTTGAAGGTTCTTTCAACCCCTAATACAGAACAGAGTTTTAAAATTCACCAAAAACAATTCCTTTGCTCTCCAACAATTCGCCTATCTTTTCATCAGAATTTGCTGTCTGTCTCATACGTATGTGACCATTGGCTAGTGGAACACATCCTCTTGTTGGCTCAAAAAGTGTCTTCTTCGCTTCTTGCTTTCAGGTTTAAAATGAGCTACACGTCACAGGAGAGCAAATGATGCATTTGTCCACACTTGCTGCCCATGAGGCATGTGCAAATTCGCAAGAAAAGTGGTTCTCAAAATGGAAATACTGCCCTTAAACTGTAGGGAATATGGATTAGTTCAGTCAACTGTGGTGAATCTCAGGAAAAGACCGGCAAGACAAATATATTTATGAGCTTTTGAGGCAGGAGAGGCACTGCTTTATAAGGACTGGTCTTTGAGTGCTTACTCATCTTGAAACTTCAGTCCCAGAGAAAATCGAAATATACATTTTAATTTGTTTAGAGTTTCACGACCATCAATTTTATCTTCAAAGATGGTCCAGACTTCAGTACAGCGCCATCAGACTGTTTCGCGTGATAGTATAATGTAGGCTCAAGCGCCAAAGTTAAAAGGATCTAGGTCCAGCTTTATTTGTGAAGGCGAGATAGAGGACATGGACAAAGACAGCCATGAATACTGACTTACCAAACAACACTGCCATAAAAGACAAAACATTGAAATGGTTTGTTTAATTTACTCTTTTTTTATTATTCATTTTTTTATGTTAAACATGTAAAAAACATATTTTTGTAATGTATTTTCCTAGTTTAATATTTGAAGTCGAGTTTTGGGATAAGGGAAAAAACTAAAGGCAACATGCAAATATGACAAATCATTTTCAACTTTTATATTTTGTTTTAATGTAATTTATTCCTGCAATGACAGATAATTTTTTCAGCGTCACACAATCGTTCAGAAATCATTCTGAAATACTGATTTGGAACTCTAATAATATAGAATATTATTATCAATGTAGTTGATAAAAAGTTGTGCTTCTTAATATTTTTGTGTGAAACCATTACATATTTGTTCAGGATTTTTGGATGAATAGAAAGAAAAGAACAGCATTTATTTGTAAAAGTTTTTTTTTTTTGTAACATTATGAATGTTTATTTTTTTTGTGAGTAGTCCTATAGGTTGTGTCATGTTTTGCAGTTTACAATAAGAAAGAGCAAATTCTTGAAGATTTTAACCATTTTTAACAAAGTGTGTTGGCTTATTCGTTATTAGCCACAAGGAGGCAGTCAATGTGACAACTTATTCAGTGCTTACAGTAAACACCATCCCAGTACAGAGCGGATGTGTGGGGGCAGAAGGTCCCGTCTTATTGTTTGAAAGCAGAAGGAAAAGCCGCACCCACTGTTATGCTGTCCCGGGTCACACTAGGATAAAAGTTACAATCAGACTGAGAACACTGTAATGGATCTGTGTTCATGTTGTAATTATCTTTATTTATGCCTATACTATCTATCTATTATCTATCTATCTATCTATCTATCTATCTATCTATCTATCTATCTATCTATCTATCTATCTATCTATCTATCTGTCTGTCTGTCTGTCTGTCTGTCTGTCTGTCTGTCTGTTATCTATCTATCTATCTATCTATCTATCTATCTATCTATCTATCTATCTATCTATTATTAAGTGGCAAGTACAAGTACTTCAAAGAACTCAGCTGTCAGAACTTAAAATTCTGTAATTGTGTGATATCTATCATGTCACACATTTCACTATAAAAGCTTGTTAGGTTTTAATGATGAAACAATATTAAACATTTTTTTTTTTTTTTTTTTTTTTTTTTTAGGAAACCATACCACAAAAAACATCCAGGCCAGTTTGTTAAAAAAAATTCAAAGCAAATGCTCTAAAGTGATGCATATAGTGAGAGAAAATCTTTAAAGTCATTTGTTTGCAGATGCAGCTTGGTTTGACATTTTGTTATCTAAAGCAATGGTATTCAGACTGTTTAAGTGTCAAAAATACCTTTTGAGACTGCTGACATCTAATGTCCAAGAAAAAAGGGACATTATTAAGCAATCCTTAAAGAAAGGTCAAATTTTGTCTTCAGCTTTTCCCCCCTTAAGTCCTAGTGAAGTAATTTAGTGGGTGTTGTGGTTCAGCCAGCCCTTAGTGGTTTTGTTTCTTATCTTCAAACACACATTTCTTGCAGACATCTACAACAAAGAGGTCTGTGGTTAAAAATATACCTCCACCCAACTCTGATACCTAGACTCTGTTAATAGACATTTATATAAAGTGTAACGTTTTTGGCTGCAAGTAGTGTGAGCTATTTTGTAAACAAATAACAAGTAATAACACTTCAATGAAAATCACATAAGCAAATGTGTGACACTGACCATGTGGATTCCTTTGTATACTTACTTTCATTGGTGTACACAGATTAGAACATTCTCAAATCATACTGGATGACATGAATTTTTAGGTTTTGCACAAACGCATTGGAGATAATGCCAAATCATTTTCTCTACTGGCTCCAAACATTTAGACTTCAGATATGCTTGAATCATCAGTAAATTGTTTGTATTATTGTGTACAATGGTGTTGTGTGTGTGAGGATGAGCTGTCTTGTCCCTCTGTGTTTTTGTGAGTTGACTGAGCCGGACAGGAAGGGTCAGGATTAGAGAAACAGGAAGCTGACATAAGGAAGTATTGTGCGTCACACAGATATTCACTGCTTAAAGACATTCCAGCCTCACCTCTGAAATGAAGTTTTTACACAGTTCTCCAATGAAACTCTTGCTTTTCGCTGGTAAGTCACTTTGATCAACTCCTATGATCTATTCTTCTAATTATATATATATATATATATATATATATATATATATATATATATATATATATATATATATATGTATTATATATATATATATTCCTGAGTAGTTCTCACACTTTTTACTCAAGTTAATACTATTTTTGACAGTACGTTTCTGTGGCTACATACCTATACATGTACATACAGTATTGACTGTTAAAGGCCATTGCACACTGAGTCCGAATTTTTCGTATGCGTTTTTTCGTGTTCATCAGCCTAAAAATTCGTCACGCACAGAAACCTTGCACACTGAGTCCGATGCGTATTTATTAAACCTTTGCGGAAAAAAACGCAAAAAATACTAAATGGATTCAAGCAGTGAGGATGATTTTGTTGCCCTCTCTCTTCTTTAAAAGAGAAAAAGAAGAAAAAGAGGGTCCATCCAATCTTGTGCCGAGAGGGAGAGTTTCAGCTCATCAAGGAGTTGCGCAATTATCCCGTGCGATTCAAAATTTACCTCAGAATGTCAATTGTCAATGGAACAGTTTGATGCTTTGCTAGCGATACTGGGGCCACATATTAAAAAGAAGACCACCAAAAAAGACACACAACACACACACACACACACACACACACACACACACACACACACACGGCCGGCAGAAACGCTGGGCATACAGAACAGCTGTATGGTTTGTTTATCATACAGTATTTGTGCTGCGAGACGAAGCGTATCACTGTCAGATGCCATTCTGGATTGTGTCGTTCGCTTGTACGGTGGGTCTGAATAGTCAAAAAACCTCTCAAAATACTGGCTGTGGATGCGAAAAACGCAGAAAATCGAACCTGATCCGAATTTTTTTATGATGGACGAAAGTTTCGGAGGCAGTGTGCAATGGCCAGCTTTCTATGAGTGGCCTGGAAAAATACAGTATTTGATCATATGTTGATGCCTGCAGTAGATCATGTTGTCACGCTATATTGTGTAATTTGTCAAAATGGGGACCTGCTGTTCATTGACAGGTTTGAGATACAAACTTTAGAAAACAAATTAACAAAGTAAAACCGAAAAATATGTATTAAATATATTTTAAGTTATTTATTTGCATTTCAGCTAAAATTAAACAGTAAAACAATTATGAAACACAATACACAATACACAAATGTCAGTATTAATGTGACAACATGCCCAATATATTACTTTTTTTTTGACACTTGTGAAAATTACCCTTGTACTGAGAAAACAATCTTTCAATCTTTCAGTACAAATCTGCCTTCATTATACAGGTATTCCTTAAGCTAATGTCAGTGTGATTTTATTGTATTCATTTGTTGTTCAATTGATTACACAACAGCTCTTGCAGAAACATGGTGGTAAAGATATTGTTGTGATCTTTTTGAGAAAAAATATTCTAATTTAAGAAAGTATCAGACTTGGTGTTTGAAACTAAGGTACAAAACCACATAGGGAAAACAAGCATTTGTGTAATAGGAAGTTTTATGCTAAATTGTATTAACCATGTGAAAAATAACATGTCTCAAACATACGCATTAAGGTCTGTAATTCATGTGCATCCATCTTTGAAAATAATTGTATTTCTATTATATATTTATATCTATATATATCTTTTTTTTAATAGCTTGGTTTTCAAGTGTGCTGGATCCATGCAGATTTGCTGACATTTGTCGGACCTGTCACCACAATGCCACCTGCAAGCCAATTGATTCCAAAATGGGCTGCTACTGCAAACAAGGGTTCACTGGAGATGGAATCAAAAATTGCCAGGGTTTGCTATTTATTTTATTACATTAAAACAAAATGGTAGACTTATTAGTGTAAGAACAACAAAGCAACAAGTTCAAACAGAAAAGACTGTGTCGATACTATATGAGTAGTTTGTAAATCTTTTACAATATGTGGGTCCCGCTTTATATTAAGTGTCTTTAACAACTATACTTACATTTAAATTAAGAATTTGTATACGATGCACTTATTGTGTACATCCATGTTTACATTGTACATTGTTCTAAAAAAACCTGCATGTAATTACTGTATTAATTTCTGTAATAACATTTATAATTACAGTGTTGACCATTCTCTTCCACTTTTCATTCCATTCTTTTTGCACATTCTCTTGGATAATATTCTGATTGTTCCAATCCAATCTGACTTCTGACCTATAATGCTGCCTGAATCATAATCATACACTGTTGGTTCATGGCCAGAGGAGAACGGATGAGCCTGTTTTCTCCCAAGGTTTTTTCTCCACTCTGTCACCTGATGATCATTGCCTTGTTTCACCGTTGTAGCCATTGGCTTTCTTTTGATCTTTTCATTGGATATCTGGAGAAAAAAAATCACTCTTCGTTTGATATTTATTATTATTAACAGTCATAAAGCCTGCACTCTAAATGTGTACCCACACTAGTCTAATCTACAATACTACATCACATAGTGAATGCATGCATTCTCTGGATGTGTGTGACTGATAATGTCAAATCACTCATCGTTAAAACTACAATTATGATATTACCGCAGATGAAATATATCGCACTCCCCGGATCTGTGTTTCTGCATGTAAGTATTCTTCATCTTTTTGTGTTTCTGTAGGTTGCTCTTTTTGTTTGTTTTGTCTCTTTCCTCTTATAGGTTCTCTGAGACTGAGAAGTGTAAGTTCTTCAGCAGATTGTCTGTGTGGATCTCTCTCCTTTGAACATGTAGATTGTAGGTTTTTATCTCTTTTCACTGTACTTTCTAGTATCCTTAACCAGTAGTTTGTATTTTCTTCTTCAGACTCAGTGGTGTATTTCTCTGTGCTTTAGACTTCGTATTTCTGTTCTTCCCATGTCCTACTGCAGGTGTTATTTCTTACACAGGTGACTGAACAGGTAGGTCAACAGATAAGTCACTTAGACGGTGTAGCAGATTTCTGTGTACGCATTTTTGACCTATCATTCTCTATGACTCTATAAACTGGGCTGTCGTTTAGTTGATCTCTAATGATGTAGATTTGTTTCTCCCAGTAAGACTTCAGTTTTTCTGGTCCACTTTTTCTCAACCATGTTCCATGTTCTGGACAAGGAGTCTATCTCCAGGGTGCAGAGTGATTCACCCTGACTGACGGACATACTATTTTTTTTTTTCCTTTTTCACTAGACAGTTTGCTGTTTTCACTTGCAATTCTTAATGCTTTTTTCATTCATGCAGCCCATTTATCAGCATATCTTGTCGGAGACTCATCTGTTTCTTCAGTCCAAACAGTCGATCACCTGGCAAACGAGGAGATCGTCCAAACATTAAGTATAAGGGTGAGAATCCTGTTGCCTCATGTATTGTGCAGTTGTAAGCATGGACAGCAAGTGCTAGATGTGCAGTGCTCCTTTCCCTTCTCTTGGGGTGTTCTCATAGCCTGACTACGCCCTCCTTCGTACTTCCGCTCACTTTTCATTTCCCTTCAGTACTGCGTCTGGGATTGTGCTGTAGACTTTGGTTTTCTCTGATCAATTTTTTACCGGGCCAATCAGCGAAC
Organism: Chrosomus eos; assembly: GCA_036326025.1. Lineage (NCBI taxonomy): Eukaryota > Metazoa > Chordata > Actinopteri > Cypriniformes > Leuciscidae > Chrosomus > Chrosomus eos. Next base: position 27,012,027 of record CM070839.1, read on the forward strand.
AGAGGGAGTGGCTGAGAACGATAATGTTGATGTCGACTCGTGCGTTATTTTGAGTTGTAGTTCAAAATAAGAAAGATGCGAGCGAAGCCATTCGGCCCGTTGTGGCAACGCTGTCAAATATGCTCGCAAGTTAAAGCCGGAGCAAGAACAATCTTTGCTTTGTTTTGTTGGTGGCCATCCTCCCCACGGGGTTCGGGAAAATACATATGTCACGACCAAACGTTAGCGATTGGTTATGGCAGATAGAGTGACTCTGGGCAGATCCAATAGTTTTAGACTTCAATAGAGTTCCCGCCTACAAGGAAGTTAACGCTTGTCAATGGAGAGGTGCACTTCAGTACACTACACTAGAAAAAAAAATGGATTATCATGTTACTTCAAATGTTTTAAGACTTATTAAGAAACACATTTTGCTTTTCAAATGCAGTGACCCAAACTCACAGCTCGTGAATAGACCATTAACTGAAGCGATCAAGCTGCTCCTCACTATGAAACATTATTGTTACCACATTCTAAACATCTACGTTTTAACAGATATCCACAAACACAGTATTTAACAGTAAACACAGGTCTAAACATTATAATATTCATCATGTTAGTGTAAACAGTCATACTAGCCTACTTTTATACAATGCTTTGTTTTATAGAGCATAAAAACATCCTTATATCGTGCATGCACATTTATTTAGCATTTAAAGATTGCTTACCTGTCTATATTTCATATTTCAACGTGCTTCATCGATTTCATACATTTAAGTCAAGCAACAGTTCAACTAGAACAACGTGAAGTTTATGCAATAATATCATGCTAATTAATATAATTCAGGATACATGCTTACTTTAAAATCGTTCTTATCTTCAAATCTCATTCTTCTTCTGAAGTAAATCCAAGGTAAACTCACAGCGTGTCTGCCAAACTCTATGAAAAGTAGAGGAATGATGTCTTTGGCCTCTTCGCGACACCAGCAGAATTTAGTCATCCCACGTAGCAAACCTCTTTTGAAAAATTTTCGTTTTGTGGTTCTGAGTTTCACACCATGCTATGCTTTTAAGACTCTTCTAAGTCTTTCAAGGTGTTGTCAAAATTCTTTGCATAATAGAGTATATCATCCAGGTAAGGTATATGCAGCAATCATCTCAAAGGGAGTCCAGCATCTCCTCCATGCTTCTCTGGAATACAGAAGGTGTGTTGGCCAGCCCAAAAGGAATCCTTACCCACTCATATAACCCCCATAGGGTAATGAAGGCCGTCAGATGTCTGGATCCAGTGCCTGGTGGCTCTGAGAATTTTTAATCGCTTCCGCGTAGCCACGTGAATCGGAATTATCCCGACAACGTTTTATCAGTATAGAGGTAAAGGGAAGGAGGCCATCACAAGAGAGATACTAGTTGACACTTCAGGACTGCATTGTCGTCGTGTCCAGGCACAGGTCCTTCATCAGATTCGGATACGGCCTGGATCCAACGGACTGCGGTAAACCTCGGGATAAACAGAGACACTAATATTAGTGTAGACACCATCCTTCTTATGATGTACAAAGTAAATCAGAATTTATGGGAAGTGTTCCCGGTTCCGGCTGATCTAAACTATGCCATAAAGTGGTATGTGTCTGCTTAGCCAGAGAGATGTGTTTTTAGTCTAGATGTCTGACACTTCCTGGACAAGTATGTGTCTGCTTCCTGGACAATGATAGGAAGATATACTACCTATACCACCAGCAGTCGATTTTCATATTCTAGGTATTATCAACTGGCCAGAATTTTATGATCGCAAAAGACGTGAAGGACTATAATTTGTTAAGAGCTTGCTTAAGTACTGGGTAGATAAACCATTTAGTGCTTTGTAAGTAATCAGCAATATTTTAAAGGGGTCATATAATGGTACATGCACTTTTACAAGCTGATTGTACTGAAATGTGTGTTGGCAGTGCCTGCACACAACCGTCATATAATGATAAAAATCCATCCAGTGATTTTGTTTTAATCTCCTTATATGTTTTCCCCTGCTTCAAATCGAGCCGTTCGAGCCTGTGACGTCACAGGCTCGCACGCCCCTCCCACGATCGTTGATTGACAGTAGCGTTTCAACACAGACCCGCCCTCGTTCGTGAGCCAGCTGTCAATCATGCGCGCGCGAACCGGTGTCGCGCTGAAAAGTACGCTGGAGCAGCACAGTCTATGAGCAGAATGGAGTCTAAGTGAAGTGGTGTTCTCTTGGGTGCAATAAGGAACACAGCAGTCATTAATGTTCCTAAATCCGAACCGCTGAAGACGCAGAGTGGCTGAGTTTGTTTTCGAAGGGAATATTAGCCACGATCGACGTCAATGCTTTCATGTTTGCGTGAATCATTTCACACACCAGACTGCTTTATAAACGAGGAGTATAAAGCTGGTTTTGCTAAGAAGCTGCTCCTGAAAAAAGGAATCGATACCAACTATTCGTGTTCCTGCCATAGGTTCCTGCACGTCCAGAAGAACTGAAGTGAGTGTAGCATTTTATTAACCTTTATATTCATATATATATTAATCTTTGCAAATCGCTAGCTTCACGATGAATGTGTCTAAGGTTTACACTCAGGGAACATTATGGCATGTTTTCTATGTACGACGTTCTCAATATTCATAATCCCATGTTTATAATGAACAACGCGTTATGCTTTTTGTGTTATTGTGTTACAAACGGTGTACGCACAGAACAGAGGGGCGGGGTGAGCAAAGCTCATTATCATTTAAAGGCATATGCACTTAAACGGCGTGCTGACAACAGAGCTGTTTTTGACCAGGTAAAATAAGTATTTTCTTACAATACTAATGAGAATTTTTAATTAAAGTATATTACAAACTTTAAATTTAGACCCTAAATAATCATATTAGCTTGTACAAAACTACCAGGTCATACTTCCTGGTTCTGGTAAGAACTCCAGCGGCTGCATTTTGGACCAGCTGTAGTTTATGTATTAAACATGCAGGGCAACCACCCAGTAGAGCATTACAATAATCTAGCTTTTCAATTCAATCAATTTAAGTAAACTATATATCTTACACATACAACAGGAGCAGAGACGGTGATGGTGAACAATCCAACATCTAGCCAACAGGTCTTGAATGTACTCATTGACTTCCTGATAGTGTGGTTTAGATATGGAGGCATATGTTCTTTGCACAGGAATGGCATCCTGACTCTTCATAAATCAATTATTTTATCTGCCCTTACTTTTCTTAACTGAGGTTTCTAAGATCAACTGGAGGATGCCAAAGTATTGTAGAATTTCTTCCTTCTTCTTTGTTACCAGCCAGGGAGTCCATACTGTCACGGTGTGGGTTTTGTGTCTTGTTCCTTGTTTTCGTCTGTCATGTGATTCCCTGTTTGTCATGTGTTCCTGCCATGTGTCTTGTCCCATGTTCAGCTGTTCCCCGTTATGTTGATTAGTCTTCCCAGGTGTTCCAGGTTTACCACGCCCCCTTGTTATCTTGTTTAGCTTATCTTCCCTTGTATTTAAGCCCTGTGTTTCAGTTCAGTCTTTGTGAGTTCTTAATGTTGTTAGCGTTGTAATGGTTGCTGTCGTGATGTTCCTGGCCTGATTGTCTTTTGTTTGTTTCACCATTAAATGTGCTTGCACTTGGATTCGCTCTCTGCTCCATTCTTCCCGTGTCATTACAGAAGAACTCACCACAACGATGAATCCAGCAGCACAGATCATGCGCCTCCGTCAGGGACACCGGCCCATTGAGGATTACGTGAGAGACTTTATTGAACTGTACAATGAAACTTCAATGGACTCGGTGTGCCTGATGATCTTCTTCAGGGGTGGGCTATCTGAGCCATTAGGGTCAATCATGCCATTGCATGATCCGCAATGGACCTTAGAGTTTTACATGGAGTTGGCCTTGTTATTTTATGACTCAACCTTTACGGTGGGGTTGGCAGATACGGAGCCCTGCAACCCCACAGTACCCACCAAGCCCGAGCTTCACGACCAGCCAGAGACCGTCCAGCCAGAGACCGTCCAGCCAGAGACCGTCCAGCCAGAGACCGTCCAGCCAGAGACCGTCCAGCCAGAGACCGTCCACGTCATGTTTGCCCTGCCAGAGATGCAGCACGTCACGTCTGCCCTGCCAGAGACGCTGCACGTCACGTTCACCGAGCCGGTGTTCCCGGACAATATGGCCGCCACCGAGCCGGTGTTGGGTCCTGAGCCTGCTCCAGCTGATGACCCCATAGCTACCCCCAGGAAAATTTTGGGGGGGGGGGGGCAGTAGGTCACCGCCGTGGCCGCCCGATGGGTCTTCACCGCCGTGGCCGCCCGAAGGGTCTTCACCGCCGTGGCCGCCCGAAGGGTCTTCACCGCCGTGGCCGCCCGAGGGTCTTCACCGCCGTGGCCGCCCGATGGGTCTTCACCGCCGTGGCCGCCCGAGGGGTCTTCACCGCCGTGGCCGCCCGAGGGGTCTTCACCGCCGTGGCCACCCGAGGGGTCTTCACCGCCCTGGCCGCCCGCACACCCTGCTCCGCCCTGGCCGCCTGCACAGCCTGCTCCGCCCTGGTCGCCCATGCTCCACGGTCCAGGCCGCCTTGCCGTGTCCCGGTGCTAGGTCCAATGCGGGCCTGGCCCTCCATCCCTCCCCAGACCGCCTCCACTTCACCACCCTCCTGAACTATTGTTTTTTATTTTTAGGGGCGTCGGGAATCCGCCCATAGGGGAGGGGCTATGTCACGGTGTGGGTTTTGTGTCTTGTTCCTTGTTTTCGTCTGTCATGTGATTCCCTGTTTGTCATGTGTTCCTGCCATGTGTCTTGTCCCATGTTCAGCTGTTCCCCGTTATGTTGATTAGTCTTCCCAGGTGTTCCAGGTTTACCACGCCCCCTTGTTATCTTGTTTAGCTTATCTTCCCTTGTATTTAAGCCCTGTGTTTCAGTTCAGTCTTTGTGAGTTCTTAATGTTGTTAGCGTTGTAATGGTTGCTGTCGTGATGTTCCTGGCCTGATTGTCTTTTGTTTGTTTCACCATTAAATGTGCTTGCACTTGGATTCGCTCTCTGCTCCATTCTTCCCGCGTCATTACACATACTGTTTACTTCCACATACAATGGTCGAAAATCTTCTTGACCATTATCAATGACTTGTCTGACTGTCTGAATGATCCCTAGTCCGGGGCAGTGTGATGCTATGCATAGTTTAATTGCCAACAGGAATTTGAACATTTGGATTCTGTGTATTTTCAAATTTCAAAAGTCCCTTGCCAAAAATCAACTGATCCAACTGTGGACACTCAATGACAGGTTCAAAGAGTACCACCAAGCTGGTGAGATCAAAGTTGTCTGGAACACAACACTTAAGTGAGTGACATGATCTGAGTGGATAACATCTTGCGGTCCAACATTAAGTGAGACCTGGAAATCCAAGTCTAGCTCATTTTAAGTTTTCTGGTATTGAATGAGATTGGCAAGCATTGGCCTAATGTCTTCAATTTCCATTGCTGTGGTGGCTACGGTGAACAAGTCTTGAGTTCGACATTACCCACCTCTTATAATCTCTTGGAAGACATTAAAGACATATGGCTTTTCTAAGCCATTCGTGCTTACCAGAAAAGGAACATGCTAGTCTAGGGTTCTCATTAATAGGGATCTCCAACCAACCATGGAAGGTTATTAGGTCCTTTTTACATCTCTGACCTCCAGTTCCTGTGAGTCAATACTCGAGTGGACGAAGCTTTGCGTGAGGTAAGTTAAATTTTTTCCAATTAAAATCTATAACGCTCACCTGGGCTCCTGTGTCTAATAAAACAGTGACAGGATAACCATTCATGGTACATTTCTGCAGTCTTGGCCTGTATTGATGTTATGGTTGATACTGGGTCTGAGACTGCACCTGTGTGTCTGGCTTGTACAGTTGGATGGCAGATGATGGGAACGGTGTCGGACGTTTAAAGTCGAATGTGGGCTGTTGGGTGGTCATTATATGTAGGGTGGTCACAGTACGTATATATGCATGTTTGTTTGTATGTTTGTTTGTTCATTTATTTATTTGTTTGTTTGTCTGTCTAGTCACACTTTATATAAGGCGTCTTTAACAGCTATGTTACATCAATAATGAATATGATGTACTTTCTCATATTGTACTGCAAAACACTTTTGCTGCTATTGTGGTTGGATACAGGTAAAGTTAAGGACGTGTTTGGTGGTATGGGTAGGTTTAAGGGTGGGTTAAGGTGTAATAAAAGAGTCAACAGTGATATCATAGATGTAATTATAGAAATGAATTACAGCTGTATTTACATGCAGGTTAATCTTTAAAATATAATTACAATTTAAAAACACGTACAGTATGTACACAATAAGTGCATTGTATCAAATAGTAAATAGTAGTTAAGGATGCCTAACATGAAGTGATTTATGTATGAATGAATGTTAGCTAAATCGTAGTTAAAAACACCTAATATAAATTGTGACCTTATACATATATCTATGATTTATTTCCATGAATCATCAGAATAAATATTTTTAAAAAGTCAGTTAAACTTTCAACTGTTTGATGTAATAATCTGCACATCCATATCTAAATCGTAACACAAATCAAAATCCATAATACTGAATCATTACAGATGGTTAAGGTTTTTTTACCGGGTAAGTAGATAGTAGTGTTTTCTCCATTAAGAAACCGTCATATGTGGTGGAAACATAACTCTTGAAATGTTATTTTGACAGGAGTGCTGATATTAAGTTGATAATTAGGTAACACTTTATTTAACTGTGATACAGTTATACACATTACTAAATGTACTAACTCCAGTAATAAAAGTAAATTATGCCTAATTTTAAGTAACTAACCTTAACCCTAAACCAAATCTTAACCGTAACTCTATAGTAAGTACATGTAGTTGATTAGCATTACGCACTCACGACTTAGTTAAATAAGAACAATGTAAATACGTCACCTTAAAAAATAGGGTTACACTTTATTTTAAGGTGTCATTGTTAGTGTAATTATATATTTGAGTACTGAGTAATATTAAGCAACTACATGTACTTACTATAGGGTAAGGGTATGACTAGGGTTTGGTTGAGGGTGTCAGGGTTCTGTCACTTCTGTCTGGGTTATATTCTGGTTGGTGACATAGCTCTGACATTCCCAGTTTGTCCTGTGTTTATGTTTAGTCTGGTTCATTGTGAGCACATGGCTTGTCTTGTATTCCTTGTGCCATGTGCTCTCCTGTCAATTGTCTAGCCCCTCCCATCTCGTTACCTGATAGTTGATTAATCTTTCCCACCTGCTTTGTTCGTTACCCTTTTTTGTTTGCTCCCTATTTAGTCTCCCTGCGTTTGCAATCCTGTGCTGGTTCATTGTCCATTTTTCCCTCGTGTTTCTTGTTCCCGCCTAAGACCTCTCTTGTTTTCCCCCACGGGGTAGTTTTTGTTTGTAGTTTTGGTTTTGCCTTTTATTCACTTAATAAACATCCTTATTTCCGCACTTGTATCCTCGCTTAACTTTTGACTATTCCGTGACAGATGGTTGGTTGCATGTAATTATGCATAATTTACTGTTATTACTATAGTACATGTAACATATGTAACAAGGACACTGTAAAATAAAGTGTTACCAAAAATAGTGTAACCAATAATTATTTGTCAATGAGCTTTTCTTTATGTTACATGTTCCCTTTTGAAAGGGAACTCACACTGCGTCGATTGACGCTTTGGGGACTGCCTCAGGCTTGAGAGGTGTCTGAAATCACAATCAAATCCTGGCTATGCTATTGACCGCCAACAGCCCATGAATCACTAACGTGCGACCTGGAAGTATATACTGTAAGGGTGCCATGCAAACATGAATATCATAATTATAAAAATAATTATCTTTTCGATTTCAGTGACTGTTCTGTCTGTAAGCGCTTGAAAATCAGCTAATTATGAAATACACAGAGAAGGCTGAGTTCTTTCAGAAGTGTGCAGACCCGTGCTTAAGATATTTGACACCGCGTAACACACACGAACTGCGTTTTCTGGGAAGGTCTTGAGGGAACTGCCTGTGCAAATTGTGAGCGTTTTTCTTTGAGAACGCTCCGCTCTCGTCTGGTCCTCTACTCGAGAGAAGAGGGTTCGGCGTCTGGAACTCGCGGCTCAGGTCCCGCTCATGCTGAAAAAAAATACATTTTAAAAAAGCAGAGCGGTGACATGCATTATGGAGTTCCCAGATGGAGCTCGCCGGTCGCCTTGAGAGGTGTGTGGTCCTCTTAGACAATTCGGCGGCTGACGAGGGTGAGCTGCGGGTGGATGATGAAAGTTGTTTTATAAAAAAGAGAACTTAGTCCGGCAGCGAGTGCTCTTCCGGACGAACAGGAGATGGCTGATGAGGGTGGTGATAATCGGATAGATCCTGAATCTTCTCAGCCACCCTGTGCCACACTACAGATCTAGCTTTTCGGGCCACCAAACAGACTGCCGTGATCGGCCGGTCGATGGCGGTGATAGTGGCCACAGAGAGACATCTGTGGTTGAACCTGGCCGACATTGAGGAGAAAGAGAAGGTCTTTCTCCTCGATTCGTTGGTTTCGCTCACTGAGCTTTTTGGCACTTCCGTGAAGGCGGTGATTGGAAAGTTCAGAGAGGCGAAGGTGCGCTCAGCTGCATTAAGGACCATGTATACCGCTGCGATCCATATCCACACCCAGACAGATGGGAGGGCCTGGTCCGTCACGATCCAGACAGGTCCAGAGAGCAAGTGTCGCCTCTCGAACGCCGCCTCTGTGGAGGAGTAGGTCGCAGAAAAGGCGCACAGGTAGTAGGCCTCTCCAGGCCTCCCTGAAGGTGAGTTCCCACGGATGCTAGCTATCAGGTAGTAGACCTCTCCAGGCCTCCCTGAAGGCAGGTAGTAGGCCTCATCAGGACTCTCTAAAGGCAAAGTCCCAAGGATGAGCAACTGCACAGCTAGCTTTACTGGCTGCCAGGTCGTAGGCCTGACTAGGCCTCCCGAAAGGCGAGTTCCCAAATACGGGTACTAGGTAGCCAACCCTCTGGTTATCAGGTAGTAGGCCTCACCAGGTCTCCTTGTAAGTGGTCTCCCAGCGACGCTGGGTCCTGGCAGCTAGTGACCGCTTGCTATCAGTTCAGCTGGCCATAGCAGGCAGCTTCTGAATGCGAGCTTGCACCCTAGCATTACTAATGGTCATTTTCTGCTACTGCTTCCCTCCCGGAACCTCTTTTATCTTTTACCTCCTAGTTAGATCAGTCCTTGGGCATTTTCAGGCCTCCTCCGTGCTTTGAAACACAAGTGCTGGGTAGATCTGTGGATTGACCAGAGAAACTCTGCAGGATGTCTCTGACATCCGGGCCGAGTGGTTTACTGTCAGTTTCGCAGTCCCTTGGGTTGGATGCCTTATCTAAAGGCAAGTGCCCAGAGGCTCTGTCTTAGGACAGACAGGAATTTGGCCAGACTGTCCAATGTAAGTGACGCCAGGTCTGGCCTTCCTGGTGGCATTTCGGGTGAGTATGTTCCCCTGACTAGTGATTGGCTATTAGGGCCTAGAAGGGACCCCTTCTAAATTTGAAGCTGTGGTCCTAGACCCTTGAGCAGGCCCAGGCAGGCCTTTCATTAAAGGAGCATTTCACCCATTTCAACATGATTCTTTATTGAAAGTGGATCATATATGTAGTTGAAATGTAAAATAATTTTTGAATTTGTTGCCCTCTTGACCGAGAAAAGACCGAAGGGTGCATTTGTATGAAAGACTACAACACCCACAATGCAACCCATTGCACAGCTCCGCAAGCCACACCCACTAATCCGGAACTGCGCGGACATCAGAGAAATCATTCTTTCTTCAACAAGGCTAACGTTAGCTGCCACCAGAGTTTGAAATTCATTTCACACAACATTTCTAGTTAGTTGGCTGTGGCGAGCAGGACGAGGGACGAGAGCGGCGAGAGGCCGTGCTGTGAGTGATAATGAAAGACAAGAGACACACCGACCGGTCTCGTATCTCTCACAGAGGAGCGGAAGCATAAACGGCAGATCGAGAGAGAAACAGGCCTGATTTTATGTTGTGTGTGGACTTCAGTCTTCAATGAGGGCTGTTGGCTTATACTTTCGTTTTGTATTTGTTCATTTTACTATTAAAATGTTAAATGTTCGCCGATTCCAGCCTCCTTCTTCACACAACAACAAACCCCGTTAACATTACATTGGCAAATTCATTAGTGAATTACTCCTCGTTTGTATTTATTTCTGAATATGGTGTATTACTGCATGATACCTGGATGTTCAGTCAGGCAAAACTATGGTGGTTCACATCACAACACAAACGTCGGTGTGCTCGTCTGATTCAGAGATTTCGTCCAGGAGTAAAGATAGCCACGAACATCGGAATCGAGCAGCAGACTTTCAAAATCCTCTTCTTCCATATCATGTTTAGTTTCTTCAGTCATTGTCATAAGTTTCTTCCTATCTCCACAGCGCTTGTTAGCTTAGCTTCCAAAAACAAGATGGCAGATACTGATTTCGGTTTCTGAAAGTGAAGTCCCACCCACTGATCTGTAATAGGTCTGTAGCGTGAGTGGGTCCCACACCCTTGAATAATAATGAGCTAATGTTTGTAGTCTATACACTTTTCAATGAAATGTGACTTCCTGCTTATACATGACGATTTTTACGTCATAATAAGCAGGAAGTAAAACACTTAAATCCTTATTTCTCCCATCTCAGGGGAAAATAAGGAATAAACCATGACCATTCAAAAATATGACTGGGTTTCTAAAGATACAAAGCTTAATGCAAATGGGTGAAGTGTCCCTTTAAACAATGTTTATAGAGGTTTTCCTGTGGAACGTTTAGCTTGGGCTATGACTGTAGGGAATGCTGTCACTGAGGGTGAGTGGTTCTGGCATTTCATTTGAATTTTGCTGGATCTGCCAATTGGCATGCACTCCTCTTAGCATGGCGCCTTAGGCATATCGTTCCCCAAAGCGCTAATCGATGCAGTGCGAGTTCCCTTTCCCAAAAGGGAATATTTTTGAATATTCCCATGTCTTGCTGAAACACTCAGGTAAACACTTGGTTTATCAGATGCATATCTGCTGCTTCTTGGTTCAATGAATCTGTTTATCTGACCCCTCACAGATGACAATGAGTGTGAGAATGTAACTGGAATATGTGGCCCACATGCCAACTGCACCAACACTATTGGAAATTACTACTGTACCTGCTTGTCTGGATTTAAATCAAACGGAAAGCAGGAATTTCAAACTAATGATGCGACCAACTGCACAGGTATGAATGGCTCCAAAAGATATTTGGACACTACGTAGAAATGTATGAATGGCGAGAGGAGTACACAATTGTTTTTATAATGAATATGAGCAAGGCTCTTCTTTGAATTGTAGATATTGATGAGTGTGAGGATGATGCTGATAGATGTGGACCTTCTTCTAAATGCCACAACATAAACGGCTCATTCATCTGCTCATGTCTGAGAGGTTATACGTCCCCAGCCGGGCCCTGGTTCAAGCCTAAAAGCAGGATGGCCTGCACAGGTGAGAAAAGTTACACTCTGCTCTCAATATAAACTGGATAATCATTTTATGTCCTCCCAAATGCTTTAAAAAAAAAAAATTTTTCATATATATGCATTTTTTTGTTTCTGTGTTTGCGTCAGAAAACCCAGAGAAGCACTGCCATCAGGACCACAAATGTATTAAAAAGGCTGTTAACAACACACTGCAAAAAGTGAGTGACATTATTGACATTTAGTATTGGTTTCACAAAATAATACCATATTACAAACTTTATTATTATTATATTATTATGATATCGCAGTTCACTAGGAAACAATAAATGTCAGCTACTTGACTAGCTTTTTGCAAGTATACAGCAAATTATAGAGATAAATAATGTAAAAAATCTGGTTCCCATTTTGTATTAAGGGTCTTTAGTGTATTTTTCTACAAAATATTAACATTTGAAATAATTATTTGATTTAGTGGACATACTGTGTATCTACTCTACCAAGCAAAAGTTTAAGATCAGAAAGATTTTTTAAAATGTTTTTAAAAGAAGTCTCTTCTGCTCACTAAGTGTCACGAATTGCGTGGAAGCAAAGGCGGTAGTCGGATCTAGATGCAGCAGTAGACTTTAATAATACAGACGGTAACTCAGAACAGGCAAGACAAGACACTCGTGGTACGTAGATACAAACATTCATACATTCAATAACTGACCAAGAACAAAAGAGCAGACAGGGTATAAATACACAGAGGGAATCAGGGAACAAGACACAGCTGGGGCAAATCAGAACAACGAGCGGCATACAAACTAACGGGACAACACACCTGAACCAAGGGACCTAATGATTGCCATGACTAGGGATAACAGAATACAATTAACAAGGCAGAGAAACAAAGTACAGACTGAATGAAAAAAACCAAAGACAGTGAAACCACAAACCAGAAACATGACAAAATAACCAACACTGTAACATTATCCCCCCCTTCCATAAGGCACGACCTCGCGCCGATTCAGAACACGACCTGGGCGGGAGGGGTGGGCATCATGGAGTCCCAGACAGGGTAGACGGGGACCATAGACTCCATGACGGTACCGGTAAGAGTCGCCATAGCAGGACGTGTCAGTGGCCATGGCGGAGCGGGATGAGGCGAAGGCCAGGGCGGAGCAGGACGAGGCGAAGGCCAGGGCGGAGCATGGCGTGGCGAAGGCCAGGGCGGAGCAGGACGAGGCGAAGGCCAGGGCGGAGCATGACGAGGCGAAGGCCAGGGCGGAGCATGGCGTGGCGACCAGGGTATAGGAGGCTCAGGTGGAGATAGCACCGACAAGGCCCATGTCAGAGCTGCCTCCATGGCCCTCTCAGGGTACCTACTGCCCCCCCCCAAAAAAAATACTTGGGGAAATCCAGGGGAGGAACCTCCGGGCTGTAAACTGGTTCTAGAGCGGCCTCCTGGAGCTTGAAGGGCACAGGCAGGGCGAGGCACAGAGGCGGGGCCGGCAGGGCGAGGCGCAGAGGCGGGGTCGGCAGGGCGAGGCGCAGAAGCGGGGCCGGCTGGGCGAGGAGTCTGGGTACGCTCACCGGAGCCTGGCGAACCGAACGAATCCTCCTTCTCTTCCTGCGGCGGCGTCTCACTTGACTTGACTCGGCAGACGGACTTAACTCACTTGACTCGCCAGACGAACTTGACTCACTTGACTCGGCAGACGAACTTGACTCACTTGACTCGGCAGACGGACTTGACTCACTTGACTCGGCAGACGGACTTGACTCACTTGACTCACTTGACTTACTTGACTCGGCAGACGGACTTGACTGACTTGACTCACTTGACTCGGCAGACGAACTTGACTCACTTGACTCGGCAGACGGACTTGACTCACTTGACTCGGCAGACGGACTTGACTCACTTGACTCGGCAGACGCACTTGACTCACTTGACTCGGCAGACGAACTTGACTCGGCAGACGAACTTGACTCACTTGACTCGGCAGACGAACTTGACTCGGCAGACGAACTTGACTCACTTGACTCGGCAGACGAACTTGACTCACTTGACTCGGCAGACGAACTTGACTCACTTGACTCGGCAGACGAACTTGACTCACTTGAACTCGGCAGACAAACTTGACTCACTGGACTCGGCACTTGACTCACTGGACTCGGCACTTGACTCACTTGACACGGCACTGGACTCACTTGACTCGGCGCCACTGGACTCACTTGACTCGGCGGCACTTGACTCACTTGACTCACTGAACTCGGCACTTGACACGAATTGGACTCACTTGACTCGGCGGCACTTGACTCACTTGACTCGGCGGCACTTGACTCACTTGACTCGGCGGCACTTGACTCGGAACTTGACTCACTTGACTCGGAACTTGACTCACTTGACTCGGAACTTGACTCACTTGACTCGGAACTTGACTCACTTGACTCGGAACTTGACTCACTTGACTCACTTGACTCGGAACTTGACTCACTTGACTCGGAACTTGACTTGGCAGGGCTAATGTGAGGCGCAGGCTCGGCGGGTCAGACGAGAAGTGCGGGCTTGCGGAGCGCGGTCTCGGCGGGAAGAAGCTCAGGCATGTCGTGGAATGCGGGCTCGACTCGTTTCACGTGAGGCGAGGGCTTGTGGAGCGCGGTCTCGGCGGGAAGAAGCTCAGGCATGTCGTGGAAAGCAGGCTCGACTCGGTTCACGTGAGGCGAGGGCTTGTGGAGCGCGGTCTGAAGGGATGCTGTGGGTTCAGGGTGCTTCTCCTCCTCGCCCACAGTAAACGGGAACCACTCCACAACAGGGCCAGGTCAACATACCATTCTAAAGACCCGTGCGGACCAGGTTCGGGCATCCAAGACCGGAGTGGTTCAGACAAACCCCCGCGGAAGTAGATCTTCAAGCCGTGGGTGTTCATCTGCGCGAGATATGCCAGCTCGAGGAATTCTGCGACATAATCCTCGATGGCGCGATTCTCCTGGCGAAGATGGATGATCTGGACATCAGGACTCCAGGTGGGCATGGCTGCTGGATATAGGTTCGGTGAGTTCTTCTACTACTGCTAGATCCTGTGCGGTCAGTTATTCTGTCACGAATTGCGTGGAAGCAAAGGCGGTAGTCGGATCTAGATGCAGCAGTAGACTTTAATAATACAGACGGTAACTCAGAACAGGCAAGACAAGACACTCGTGGTACGTAGATACAAACATTCATACATACAATAACTGACCAAGAACAAAAGAGCAGACAGGGTATAAATACACAGAGGGAATCAGGAAACAAGACACAGCTGGGGCAAATCAGAACAACGAGCGGCATACAAACTAACGGGACAACACACCTGAACCAAGGGACCTAATGATTGCCATGACTAGGGATAACAGAATACAATTAACAAGGCAGAGAAACAAAGTACAGACTGAATGAAAAAACAAAGACAGTGAAACCACAAACCAGAAACATGACAAAATAACCAACACTGTAACACTAAGGCTGCATTTTGAAAGCCTGTTTAAGGTGTTATTTTGAAAAATAATTAACAACTTGCATGAAGATATTTTTGTGGATTTTTAAATATGACATCAGTGTCCAAATATGTTGAAGGTTATGTAATTAGTTACAAAAATGTATATAAATAATAATATGGGAACATTAAGGAAACTTTTTATCCATTGTGGATGTCACCGGGTGATGTGGCTGGAACCAAAATTTTTAGCTAATTGTCCCCCAGGGGAGCACTTTGGGTGCAACATCAGGCCGGTTCCGGTTTTCCCCATGTATTATGGTCGATCGGGGAAACTGATGAGCGGAATTGCTGACAGGTCTGAGAGGAGGAGAGTTTGGGCTGGCCATTGGGACGCGGGTTCCAAAATGGAATATAAAAGGGAGACGCAGCAGCCATGAGGGGAGAACGGAGCGTGCACGCAGCAGGCGAGAGCGTGATTTTTTTTCCCAAACCACTTCAGCGGAAATCCCGCCCTGCAACCGATTTCATTGGTTTAGGTTACAATGACTGGTAGGTTTAGGGATCAGGGTTGGGTGTAGGCAATCTGTACAGTGATTGACATGACCAATGAAAACTCTAGAATCAGCTGCAGGGCGGGATTTCTGCTGAAGTGGTTTGGGGGAAAAAATCACGCCAGGCGAGAGGCCGAGTGGCGGCTGAGGCCGAAGCAGCGGAGGGAGGCTGCGGGGAAGAGAGAGAGTGAGAGAGAGAGGGAGAGAACTAGAGAGAGCCGGAGAGAACGAGAGAGAACGAGATTTCGGCTGGATTGCGGGTGTAAGCCCTGATTGCACAGTGAGTCTGTTGAATTGCAGTTCTATTGCGAGCACGAGTGAAATCTTGCAGTGTATTGGTGAATATGCGAGTGTGGGAATGGTGTTGCTGCTGTTCACTCGCAGTCCCAGCATGTTTACAACTCTCTCTCTGCCCGAGCCTTGAAGAAGAGTAGCTCAAGAAGAGAACGCGGAAGCTGTGAATTATGTTCATTCCTCTCTCTGTCTGAAACTGCTGTTATGTTCATCCATGTTTATAACCCTCTGTCTGTCTGAAACTGCTGTTACGTTTATCCATGTTTATAACTCTCTCCCTGCCTGAGCCTTGAAGAAGAGAAGCTGAAGAAGAGAACGCGGAAGAGCTGTGAATTATGTTCATTCCTCTCTCTGTCTGAAACTGGAGGTATGTTCATGTGTGTGCATCTCTCTCTCTGTCTGAGCCCCGAAGAGAACGCTGAAGAAGAGAACGGGGAAGCTGTGAATTATGTTCATTCCTCTCTCTGTCTGAAACTGGAGGTACATTCATGTGTGTGCATCTCTCTCTCTGTCTGAGCCCGAAGAGAACGCTAAAGAAGAGAACGCGGAAGCTGTGAATTATGTTCATTCCTCTCTCTGTCTGAAACTGGAGGTACGTTCGTGTGTGTGCATCTCTCTCTGTCTAAGCCCCGAAAAGAACGCTGAAGAAGAGAACACGGAAGCTGTGAATTATGTTCATTCCTCTCTCTGTCTGAAACTGGAGGTACGTTCATGTGTGTGGCATCTCTCTCTGTCTGAGCCCTGAAGAGAACGCTGAAGAGAACGCGGAAGCTATGAATTATGTTCATTCCTTTCTCTGTCTGAAACTGGAGGTACGTTCATGTGTGTGCATCTCTCTCTCTGTCTGAGCCCTGAAGAGAACGCTGAAGAAGAGAACGCGGAAGCGGTGAATTATATTCATTCCTCTCTCTGTCTGAGCCCCGAAGAGAATGCTGAAGAAGAGAATGCGGAAAATGTGAATTATGTTCATTCCTCTCTCTGCCTGAGCCCCGAAGATAACGCTGAAGAAGAGAACGCGGAAGCTGTGAATTATGTTCATTCCCCTCTCTGTCTGAGCCCGAAGAAGAGACTATTAATATTGTTTTTATTATTTAATAAAGAACTTATATTTATTTTACATGCTGTGTCTGCCTCTCTCGTGTCCACGGTCCGCTCCTCAGGGGCGGTACTCCAGTTAGGGGTGGGCGGCCCGCTGGCACTCGCCCCGGCCTGTGACATGTACATGGGCTTCATAGAAAGTTTTTTAATATAACAATGTGCAGAATGTGACGGCGCTGCTTTCCGTCTTCAATTTTAAAGTTGTATGTGTATAATAGATCAGTGCTTGTACTCTCAGTGATAACTGGGAATCTTGTGACTAGAATGCAGTCATGTCTCTTTTAGATGTTTATCCTCTCACCTTGCTGAGAACAGCTCTTGCTCAGGAAACAGCTGTTCTGGAGGTTTTGTCATGATATTTTTGTCATATAACAATCAGGATGGACAGAGTATTTTAGGAAATGTCATATTATATTGTAATATATTAGCTTAGTTCCCTTTCAATATGGTTCAATAGCATTGTGTCAGTAACTGACGCTTATATGGAAAACTGAGTTTTTCTCTGAATCTTAAAGGTTCACGTACAACTGCAAATGGCATTTCAGCCCGGCCAAAACAGATGGGGCCGACGGCCTATTTAACCAGTGCTGATTGCCATTTTTGTCCGAATTTTTCTCCTTCAAGCGATCATATCAAGATCATATCAAGAAGAAGATAGAAGATCAAGAAGATGATAGAAGCCTTTCTGCTCTCCATTAAAACAAGCCTCATCCAGCGGATTAACCCCTTAACTGTCACCGTCCCGCTAGCGGGACGCCTAACTTTACTTCATTATATTTCTATTAAATCCTAATCTAGTCATGACAAACTATATATCGTTGGAAAGGTCTAAGACTCCTAAATAGACATTTTAGCGTTGTTTTGTCTTACAAATTACGAATGAACAGTAAAATATGAATTTATGACAAGAGTGCGCCTCAAAAAATTGATGTCATTACAGGAGTTTCTGACCTTTGTCACAAAAAGTCGACGCACACTTTTAATAATTGAAACTTTGGTTTTTAGTGCTAAAAGTTCATAATAAAACATAATCTAGTATTTGTTAATAAAAAAATATAAAATTATATTTTAAAAGTAAAGTAAGAAGTCCTCTAAAAAGTATAATATATATTATATATAAAATATTTTTTTTATTATTATTATTATATCACATATTTTAGTAGTTATCATAAATTAGGTATCATTTGAAAGCTTACGAACTCAGAATTCATCCTGTGAAAACCGTTTTGAAATTGGACGTTGCGTTACCATAGAAACGGTATTTTTTTATTAGGCCCCTCCCCTTTTGGGCATCATCTTTTATAATTTATTATTAAAACCTTTTCTAATCTTGACAAAACACATATTGTCAAAAAGGTCTGAATCTCAAGGTTCCATATTTAGTGACAGAAGTGATATTTGGATAGAAATTTATTAATTTGTTATGGCAGAATGTATACAATTATATTCAATGGAATTCAATGGCACCCGGTGGCTATTTTTGGTATAACGCCTGAACAAAATCTCATGGGAACTTCAATTTTTGTGATATCAACTTTAAATTTGCAACACAACTTGGTTAGATATATAGCTTTCATTTTATAGTAATTTTATAGTAAAACATATTTTGTAAAATATTATATTTTTATATAAAAAAATATATTTAATAAAGTATATTTAATTTACTGTAAATTATAACTTCCATAACTTTTTCATACTTTATTTTTTTGAAGTGCTTTCACTTCAGTAATAACTGCTGATTGTTTTCTTTAAAACAAGACCAAACTTAGGTCTATATTCCAAAGCATTCTTGAATTACAACATTTAATTTGTATAGTGCATTTTAATGTCACTTATCAAAAGGGGGGCTGACAGTTAAAGGGTTAACAGCACTTTAGACAGACTGCAGCTGTCTCAGCTGTCTCTACCTTGTAGCTTGACTCTTTAAGAGCAAATTTCACTTAAAAGAGCTAATTTTAAGCAACATTTGTTGCAAAATGTCGCTCCATTAGTGTGGCTCATGCAGGGCTACAGAATCTAGTTTGGATGTTTTCCACCCAGGTTCAACAGGGTGTAATCTATGGAAGTGGGCCGAGTAGGCTCGGGTGATGGAACGGGAAGTTTAGTCTCTTTTGGCGAAGGAGGCCATATAATGTATTCCTCCTTTAGAGAGAAATGCCGGGTTCTACAGCCGGTATTTCAATGTTCAGAAAATAAGATAGAGGGTTTCGTCCCATTATAAATCTACATCCCTTAAACCGCTCTCTGAGAAGATTCCAGTTCAAGATGCTGACGATTCCTCTTATCGTGACTCAAATCAAGTCGAGGACTGGTATGTTTTGATCGATCTAAAGACCATCTACTTCCATATTTCCATCCTTCCACAACACAGGAAGTTCCTGAGGTTCGCTTTTGGGGACAAACCACACCAGTATTGGTTCCTCCAGTATTGGTTCCTCCTCAGCCAACTGTTATCCCCTCACACTTTCACAAAAGGTCTAGAAGCAACACTGGCTCCTCGTTGTGTCTTTGCCTCTTCTAATCAAAGCACATTCCACACAAAGTATGACATCCTCCAAAGCCTCACTGTCGGGGGAATACTTTCAGGAGGTTTGTGATGTGGCGGGGTGGTCCTCCCCACACAAATTTATAGACAAAGACAAGTTGTTAGAAGAGCACCACACCACTAGTTTCTGGACTTCATCTCTGTAGGCTGATTCATCATCTCCAGAGAGGAGTCCAATCACTGTAGTATCGTCAGTGAATTTGATTATTTTGTTGGTAGAATGAATGGGAGTACAGTCATATGTGTACAAGGAGTAGAGGGCTCAGTACACAGCCTTGTGGAGAACCGGTGCTGAGCGTGGTGGTGGAAGAGAGGTGAGGGCCAAGCTTAACAGATTGTGGGCGGTTTGTGAGGAAGCCCTTGATCCAGGTGCAGATGGAAGAAGAGAGGCCCAGTTCAGTCAATTTGCTGACTAGAATGTCTGTGATAATTGTATTGAACAGTAATCTATGAAGATCATTCTTACATAGGTTCCCTTGTGCTCAAGATGGTTAAGTGTCGTGTGGAGGGCTTTGGTGATAGCATGCTCTATAGACATAGTAGTTGCTCTATATGTAAATTGGTATGTGTCAAAGTTGGGGGGAAGGCTGGATTTGATGTACTGTGAAACCAATCTCTCAAAGCACTTCATAATTATTGGTGTTAGAGCAACCGGTCTATAGTCGTTCAAATTGTTGGTGGATGCTTTTTTTTAGGAACAGGGATGATGGTACACCTCCCCCTTTGCCATTCAGACAAGGCTCATGTTTATAACAGTAATATTGGGGGGTGGACTTTTTTAAAGTAATGTAATCGTCTGGTTTTAGCCAGGTTTCTGTCAAACACAACACATCTAGGTTATAATCAGTAATAATATAATTAACAATAAGTGCTTTTGAAGTAAGGGATTGAATATATAGCAATCCAAGCTTTTTTTATTTGTTCATCTGTATTATATCTGTTTTTTATTTGTTGAACATCAATAAAATGTTTACCCTTAAATGGGTTTTGGAGTTTTTGTATTTCCTAATTCGGGGAACAGACACAGTCTCTATATGATGATATCTAGGTGATAGAGTCTCTGTGTGATGGGATTTATCTGACCTCAGTGACGTGAGACAGCTAGCAGACGGCCAGTTTAGCCAGTCTGTCTGCTTCCGGACCTGAGCCCCAATTCATGTTTGAGCTCTAAGAATATGCGCCATTTTACTAGAGAGAAGAGCTGCACCATCCCAGGAGGGATGAATATCTACTCTTTTCAACAGGTCAGGTCTGCCCCAAAAACTTTTCCAAGTGTCTATGAATTTTATATTATTTTGCAGACACCACTTAGACAGCCAGCCATTGAGTGAGGACAGTATCTCATCACTCCGGCAAACAGGAAGGGGGCCAGAGCAAATTACAGTGCCTGACATCGTACTTGTGAGTTCACACACCTCTTTAACGTTATTTTTAGTGATCTCCGACTGGCAAAGTCGAACATCCTTAGTGCCGATATGAATAATAATCTTAGAGAATTTTGATTAGCATTAGCCAGCACTTTTAAATTTGCTTTGATGTCAGGCGTCCTGGCTCCCAGAAAACATGGTGGGGATTATGGTGGCTGGTGTCTCTATATTCACGTTCCGTTCCACTGAGTGGGGAGAATCTGTTTGTTATTGTAATCGGAATGGCAGAGCGGTGTTTTGTTCTGCAACTACAGCATCTCATGGTCACCGAGTTGCCCTGCTGCACAGGCTCTACAGGCCGGAACCAAACAATACACAGAGTTCACTAAGCTAGTCACATCCAAAGCAGTATCCAAAGCTCTTGCACCTTACTATCCTCGATTATAGTTTGGATGCGTGTCTCTAGTTCTGAATCTTCCTGCTCTTATCACATGTAAAGGCCTCAGTGCTGACAGAGAATGCTGTACTATACATGTGACACGAAGTGCAAGTGACAATAACAGGAGAAGACATTATTCACTGAGTTTGTTGAATGATCCTACTCGCCACAGTTGTTTGATAGACTCGTAAGAGGTGCGAGTGTGCGCGAGAAAAAAAGAAGATGAATGGCAGGTTAACAGGCTAGCGAAAAAGGATGGCAGCCTGGAAATGATGGCAGTATTTCTGGCTTTGAAGGAGTTCCAGTTAGAACTCAGAGGCCGCCACAACTTGGTCCGTTGGGACAGTATGACAGTGGTAGCATATATAAATCAAGGGGGACTCTGGTCTCATGTGCTAAACAAGCTGGCATGCCACCTCCTACTGTGAGCACAGCACAATCTTCGCTCAGTGAGAGTGGAGCACATGCTGGGCTCCATGTATATAGAAGCAGATATGCTGTCCTGGAACGACCGTCTCATAAAAAATAGCTTGCCATGGTACTGAGTCGACGCTCCTGCTCTCAGTCGAACAGTTCTGACAAAATTAGCAATCAGCGCAAATTAAAGTCCCACTCAGATCATGTTTTTAGCTATTTTTAAACATTCCCAGTGGTCTTTAAATTATGATTATGCCATTTTTAGACAAAATCACAAAACCTGTGCCTTTTTCTGGGACTTTGCTTCAGTAGAGCGGCAGTAGTTCATTGGCAATTCGCCTCTGCGTTGTGGGCGGAGATGTTGGCACAGAGACGACCCTCCCCCTCCCCGTTGCTGAGAGCTCTGTCTCTCCCGCTACTAGCTGTTGGTGAAACAGTCTTCTGTGAAGTGTTGACCGCAAACCGATGTGTGATTTTTAACATTGCCGTGACCAAGGAACGTAATCCATCTATCTCTCACATAGGGAGAGAGAGCGAGCGAGACAGTTTGAAGACGGTGAGTGCGCGCGCGCGCGACCGGGGCTTTCACTCTCTCTGCTCGCTCTCTCAGTTAAACAAGCGCAGCAGACAGCAGTCCGTCATCTACAATACATCACTCATCTACATCACTCACCTGTCAAACTTTGGCGGGACAAAAATACGCTTTAAGAAAGCTGACAGAAAACAGCGCGCAAGTTCCAGTATTCTTGGTGTTGATCCGCCATCGTCTTCTCTACTCAGAACACTCAGAACCTGAGCGGACAGGGCGGAGGGGAGAATGAGCTTGTGGCCCCGCCCAGTGGAGTTACTACGTCACAACTCCAGTCTATTTTAAACGGCATTTTGCGTCTGCTACTGATTCACAGCCATTTGAATGTAGAAATACTCAGAAATACAACATTGAGCTTATTTTTTTCTAGATATGTCCTCTAACATCAGAAAAATTACACAAGAACATGTTAACACCTAGAAAAACATTATTTTCATCGGAGTGGGTCTTTAAATAGGCAGTAAGCTGTCGTGCTGATGTAGGAGTTTTTCCCATAAGAGTCAATTACTGATGCAATCCTCGTTCCTGTTATCTCAGGCAACCAAGGCTACGTTAATAACTGAAACATTTTATATATTAGTATTTTCTTGTTAGTTTTAATATTTTCATACATTTCCTGAATGTGAAATGTGAAGCATGATGTAAAAATGTGTTTGCCCTTTTTACTAAAACAAAATAAAAAGAATAATCTCTTAATGTTCCTGCTTGGCCTCTCTCACCATTCATGAAATATTGATGACATTTCCTAAAATACTTTGTCCATCCTGATTGCTATATGACAAAAATCTCATTACAAAACACAGCTGCTGTTTAGGTCCTTGCAGCATTCAGTCTATAATCACAATGTAAGTGTGAGAAAATGGCGTCCTCTGCTGGCAAAGTTGCAGATCTGTCCCAAGAAAAGTATAAATCTCATTACAACACCCTTTAAACTGATTCCATTTGCTTATTATCTGGTTGGTACTAGCCTTGTTATAAGTTTTTTAACTTTATAATATAAAAAAGACTAATCATGCTATAAACAAATTTGTCTGAGAAAGTTTATACATGTGTGGAAATGTTTGAATGTGCTGCTGATTTAGGCCTCTGATATAAGCATGTTAGAACACCTGTGTATTGTCTGATTTTTCCCTGTAATTTATGACATTTCAGATAATGTATGATCTTTCAAATAATGTATGATCTTTAAAAATATTGTATATTTGAGTGAATAATAAATCTCTTTTCTTCTCTCTGGGTTGTAGATGATTAATATGTCAACTCCAGAGCGTCTGAAAGAGATAAGATATCAAACATCAGCTGAACTCTACCCTGTTCTCCTCATATCATACATCGAGGCTATGGCCAGCCATAAACTAGGTGCTGGAGACGAGTCTGAACATCCTGAGGAACACATCAATGAAACCATCACGGTAATTTATGTAGGCCTACCATTCCACATACAGGACATGATGTAAGACAGAAACACACACCAGTCAGTTTTAATAAGCCTGAATGGTTTAACGTCAAGTTTAAAATCAAAAACTTAACCCCCAAAAACCTACAAGAAACTATAAATGAGGCCTATAGAGAGAAATGTAACTTTTTTATGGGTTACATAAGCAGAGAGTATTTCTTTATACTTTGAACAAGTAGACTCTAGACAAGTAGCCTCAAAGCTTAGTTTCGATTCATTTTTTAGATGTGCTCCAATTGTAGTACCCCAGAGGGCAGTCTGGACGATGGGGCGGGCGACACTTTTAGGCGGGGCGACACGTGTCGCTCCGCCAACCCCCAATTTAATTGGTTTATAATACCGCAATCTTATTGGTGTAGACGATTCAAGTCTGAGCATGTGCATTCTTTTATGTACGATTCTGTGAATGATTTGGCCGTATTAAAGAAATATTAAATGCTAACTTTAGTCATATCTTATTATAGGTTTACCGTGGTAATTTTTGTTATAATCTATTATTGGCTAATACTTTATTATACCTAAGACAGAGAATAGATTAAGTTATTGTTTAAAAACGAACGCTTGGTGACAGCACCGGTAGGCTACTTTAGGGAGATGTTTTACATTAGCGCGTCATTCACTGACTTCTTATTATTATGATCGGTGGATCAGCACAAATTCAGGATTTTACGCAAATGATGATACTGTAAGAATGTAAGCAGCTGATTTTTCTAAAGCACGACCGTTTTTTGCTGTCCTTTTTTCCTTGCATTATTTGGTACAAAGTGAAAATAAAATGTTTAATGGCAAACATGTTTCCTGGTTATTTAGGCCTACCTGTTCATAAAATATGAGGGCTTATATATTGTTTCTGTAAAACTCTATGTTATAGTTTTTAAAGATGTTTTATAATAAGTGTCCGGTTAACATGTAGGCCTACGACTGTCTATCTGTGAATGACATCAGGTAAATCAAATTGTTTATTCATCCACCATCGCATTCCGTGTTCATGTTAATAATCGTATAATAATAAATTATAATAATTATACAGTATACTGTGTAGGCTACGGGATAAAAATGGTTTCAAATATTAACACTCACATAGGCTATACATAACCATAAAAAACCCTACTGCTGTAAATCTGTGCAATTATAGGCCTAATATAATAAAATAAATAAAATACCCAGCAGAGAATTGATATGAACATGTAGGCCTTGCTTAAATACGCTCTTGAGCACATATACATTATAATATTTGCTATAGATCGACATAATAACATCTGTTTTAGTAAAAAAAAACATTGCAGCGCTGCACAGATTTTATTCAATATTGTACGCACCCAATGCCCAGGGCTTGTGCTATTTGGTAGCCTATTATTGTCTTATTGGTCACCGTGGTTTTGCTTTAAAATAAAATAAAACACAATTTCAGATTTATCCAATGTTTTACTGAAATACAGGGAATTATCATCATTTGTGTAAAATCCAGAATTTGTGTTTATTCACTGATTCTAATGGTAAAACGAAGAGGCATAAACGAATGATGTAAAATTACCGAGCCCTGCATGACATGCGAAAACATATTGTCTAAATCAGCCTATAAAGAAATGATCTCTCCTTTGATATGCCAGTAATGTCATGCAGTCATGCTCATTGCCCACCAAAAGTGGCTTAACTGCAGGGTAAATTAATATAGTATAGCTAGGCTAAATCTCAAACAGTGTAGGCCCCTATCATTTATTAGCAACATATTTTGTGATATCGCCAAGCCATAAAACTGCTCAATATTAAAGCTTATATGACTTTTTGTAAAGCTGCTTTGAAACGAAGTGAATTGAGCGCTATATGAATACATATTGACAGTAACTTCATCTAACTTGATCCGTAAGTTCATCAAAACATTATCCAATTGACCCTTCGCAAAGACCCGCCCTCCTTAGTTACTGTCGCTATGTTTCGACAAGCTATGCCGCTCTCATGCTCTCACCATGTTCTCACGCAGTGAAAAATACATCACGGAGCAGAGAGGAGACTGACAACACGCAGACAGACAGGACAGACCAGGTTACTTTTCGGTTACTTTTGATATTAAACATATTAAACAAAGTCTCAGCTTTCAAATGTGGTCATTTTTTGAAAGAAATTTAAACAATAAATACCGTTTTGGGGCTCTTTAATGTGCCGTGACAGATCGCTGTAGAGCATCCGTCAAAGCTGCTCGTGATCCGATCATCTCTTCCTTCTAGTTCATTTATAGCATCAAATAAACATGAACGAACATAAGAAGTTATGTTTTTTTAACCGCGGAAGGGCGTCAGTATATTCATTTTACCAAGTTCAAATCCTCCCAACTCTACTGGCTGCTTTTTCGGACAAAATGGCGGATGGCGAAGGATTGGTTAGAACACCTGTCAATCAAGCTCCACGCGAAGGGTCAATTGATCGTTGCTGAAATCGCAATGGTTATCACTCAATATAGTATGGCCAAACAGCGTCGTACTAGATCATTCATAAACACGTACCATTCGTACATAAAAGAATGTGCATGCTCAGACTTGAATCCTCTACACTAATAAGATTGCGGTATTATAAACCAATTAAATTGGGGGTGGGCGGAGCGACACATGTCGCCCCGCCTAAAAGTGTCGCCCCACCCCATCGTGACTGCACTCTGGGGTTATTCCTGCAATTCACGGAGACCGAGGTGGCAGAAAGCACATCCTCTTTGTTTTCTACTAAAAGCACAACATTTTCTTGCAGCTGTGAGTTTAAGTAGAACCTTTACAGTTTCTTATGATGTCCATTAATGATACTCGTATCTGTATGACCAATGACAGTATTTTAAGTTGTTTCTGCTGTTGTCAGGGAAAAACGCAAGGGATCGCGCAGGCACTTCCATGTCTTGCAGTAAGCGCGCTATACTTTAGCATCCACACTCCGAACACTTGAATAACGCCTAATAATAGGTTAATGTTTAAGCGAGCAGCCATGTAAAGTTGCTACTTATATGTTTTAAATGACAAGCCATTTTTTAGGTCCATGGATGATCTGCAAAACTTTTGGATTCCATACTGTAATTACCACAAAGAACCGCAGTTAACGATCTGTCCCTCATGAACTCCGTGACTTCACCACAAGTTTTTTTCTTTCTGTGACTAACTGAGATTTAAACCTTAAACTATGGTCACTCAGCTGAGGTTGTTGAGACCATCCTAACCTCCCTCCAACTTTACACTTTAAATTGGGGAGTCCTATAACCTTTATTCAATCAGGAAAAAACTCTTGAGATTTAAACTCCTGGCCAGGCAGCACACTTAGTTAAACATGAAAAAAAGATTTAAACATGAAAACACATACATTAATTACACAGAAAAAAATTATTAAATATGCGAAAAAACAATAACAATTATGTAAATCCGTAACCGAATCATTTAAAATACTCTTAAATTAATTTAGAGAGACCAACTCATTAAAGCATAATTTTTCTTGTAACTTATTCCAATCAGACAGAGCAGCATAACTAAACACCATTTTACCCATTTTTGTCAAGTCAAGTCACCTTCATTTATATAGCGCTTTAAACAATATAGATTGTTTCAAAGCAGCTTTATAGTGATAATAGGAAATTAAAGTAACATAGATTTTTTTGGCATTACAGCAGCTCTAGACTAAAGTTATTGTCTATCTAGAGTTAGTTTTGATTGATTTACTTCCATCACAACGACCATTAGTTATTAACTTAGGGGCCACTAACATGACACCATTCTAAACCCTTAATGTGATCCGGCCGCTCATTCGCACAAAACAGTGCCTGGTGGCTCGAGAATGCAAACCATGAAGGTTCCAAGGTACAAGCCTTGAAAAATTCATAATACGTAGCCTCGTGAACCGGAATTATCCAGACAATGTTTTATAAGTACAGAGGTAAAGGGAAGGGAAGGAGGCCTTCAGTGGAGAGACTAGTTGACACTTCAGGACTGCGTTGTCGTCGTGTCCAGGCGCAGGTCCTTCATCAGATCCGGATACGGCCTAGATCCGGCAGACTCGGGATAAACAGAGAGACTAATATTAGCGTACATCCTTCTTATGATGTAACAAGTACATCAGGATTTATGAGAAGTGTTCCTGGTTCCGGCTGACCTAATCTATGCAGCCTAACTTTGAATTTGTATATATTTGTATATTTGTAGTCAATTTGTAAATTGAAGTCTATAATGTGTTATGTGTATGCTATGTCAAAGAGATGTGTTTTTAGTCTAGATTTGAACTGACAGAGTGTGTCTGCTTCCCGGACAATGTTAGAATGATTGTTCCAAAGTTTTGGTGCTAAATAGGAAAAGGATCTACCGCCAGCAGTCAATTTTGATATTCTAGGTATTATCAACTTGACGGAATTTTGAGATCGCAATAGACTTGATGGACTATAATGCGTTAAGACTCAAGTACTGGGGAGCTAAACCATTTAGTGCTTTGTAAATAATCAGCAATATTAAAAAATGTATACAATGTTTAATAGGGAGCCAATGCAGTGTTGACAGAACCGGGATAATATGGTCATACTTCCTGGTAGGGATGTAACGATTCACTCAACTCACGATGCGATACGATTCCCGATACTGGTTTCACGATACGATTTTCTCATGATTTTTTTAACAAGTGATTAATTTAAGAAATTATAAATGAAAAAGTGTCCCTTTTATTATTTCTCAGACAAAATGCTGCACATTTATTTTTAATTTTAAAATATATTTGTCAAATAAAAAAACTACATTGAAATTAAAAAAAAAATCCCTTCAAGGTTGTTTCAACTCTGTCTGTCTGGTCAAGAGTAAAAAACAACAACACACATTTAGAAAAATATGCCATAACCACCATTAAATTATATATATTAAAAATATATATCCTGGCATGTACACATTTAGAGAAAGAGATCAAATAAAATAGAGTAAAATAAAATACAACACCTGGTTGCTACGGAAACACTGATGCACGGAGATGGCTCCCGCACTTGTCGTATTAATGCCTTTTACATGAAAACAGAGGTGACTTGTGCTTCTCACGGTGGTGATTATTATTAGTCTATGGAAAGTCAAAATGCCGCCACACCTCCGATTTGAATGAGTCAACATCTAAGCTTGCCGTCGCCATGTGTTTGACGGCGTGTGCACACCAGTCTATGGCACACACTGGTGCGGCGCAAGCGCGCAAGCGGAGCGTTTTCAGTTCATTCATATGGAAGTTGAGCTTGGCTCACACAAGCTCAAGTTCAATGAATGAAGTGAAAACACTCGCTAGCTTTGCGCCATGTGTGCTTGCTGCTATTGTGCCTGTAATGCGAGGTTCACAACTTCACAGTAGGCTACATTAAATGCCCCTGCTGTTTAAAACGGTATCGCGATTCGTTTAACCTTTCAACTGACTTGAATCGTCACACATTTTTATCGATTTTCAACCGGTTGCAAGTGAAACGTTACATACCTACTTCCTGGTTCTGGTAAGAACTCTAGCTGTTGCTTTTTGGACCAGCTGTAGTTTGTTTATTAGGCATGCAGGGCAACCACCCATAATAGCATTAAAATAATCTAGCCTTGATGTCATGAACGCATGAACGAACTGTTCCGCATTTGTCATTGAGAGCATATGATGTAATTTAGATATATTTTTAAGATGGAAAAATGCGGTTTTACAGATACACGTGACTTTCAAATAAAAGATTGGTATCAAAGAGCACACCCAGGTTCCAAACCGACGACGAAGACTTGACAGAGCAGCCATCAAGTTTTAAATTTGTATGGACTATTGGGATGTTTAAAAGATAATATTCTTGTGAACGAAGACCATACATTTTTACACCTTTTCGGATGGTATACTGCTGTAAACAAGAGGGAAGCAAACCCAGGAAAGTTTTATATAAAGATGTACCAGTGCTTGAGTATAGATTGACAGTGCGGGCCATCTAACCCAAGAGTACAGTAAACAATGATGGGTGAGGGCTTTTGAATTGGTAACAAATCTTAAAGCTCCATGAACTGAATCCAATGCTTATAAACAATCCTTGGGTGCCTGCAGATAGATAATATATAAAAAAAAAAATCCAACACTGACAAGAAAGTAGCAGCTATCAATCTCATCCTTCACTTGTCTTCACTTTATGGTGCAGAGAACATTAGTTGGAATTTGCCATGTAAGAATTCCAGCCTGGGATTTGGCAGTGGTTCTGGAAGATCTGGAAGAGAATAGGAGACTTGCAGGCCCTGTCATTTGCTTCTTCTGCCTGTTGCAGTCGTAACCTGAGACGTTCTGTGTTTTCTGTATTTTTCTCGTAGAACTTGGTTTTTAGTGTGAATAACTTAGTCGAGAAGGATGAGAAGGTGGAATGGTACAGGATAAATGAGGATTTGAGGAAGTATTACATCACCACACTCCTTCACACAGCAGAGATGGAAACACTGGCCCTGTCTGCTGGATACACACACGCTATGCAGGTGCAGGTGCATGCCGTGATGTAGGTGAGATTTTTGTGGGCTCTCTAAGAAGAATCTGTAAAAACTGGGCCCAATGTTCATATTAGGGAATTTTCCATTTTGATTTTTCGCAGGTATTTAACCATTTAAATTATGCCTTTCATTGTTTTGTATTTAACACACTTAAAAATAAAAGGTCCCAACAGTTTTTTTGTTGTTTGTTTGTTTGTTTGTTTGTTTGTTTGTTTGTTGTTTGTTTTGTTTTTTGCAGCACTGCAATATAAGAAATATGTTGGGTCTCCCAAAGAAACTTTCCAATATAAAGAACCTTTTGTTAAATAGAAAGGTTCCATAGATGGTTAAAGGCTCTCATTGAACTATATAGACAGCAATGACATTTATCTATACGAGTGTAGGGTTTAAAAGAAATGTCTAAAAACTTAATGGATAATGTACTGGCATAAAATGACCAGTACATTCTCCATTGTCCATACATTTTTATTTCTTACAGTGTATTATTCATTTTCATATACTGTAAATGTTAAACTTTCTGACAGAACAATTAAAGGATACACTATTAAAAAATTAACTGAAAATGTAAAAACATCCTATAGTTAACTTAAATAGTTAGTGTTTAGAAATAAAAAGTATGAAATCTTTAGAAAATACAGGTGAATACATTTTATTTTAAATAAAAAAATATATATTTTTTAAATTTTATTCAACAATAAATTCAATGTACATTATTGTAAAATGTTTTATAGCTTTATTGTTATTTCTTGTGATTGTTTAATATAAATATGTTATTGAGTCATTTTATAGAAGTCCCTGCATGATTATTAACATTTTATTGTTTTGTTTGTTTGGGTTTTTTTTATACCTTTTGTATAATTCCACATTCCATAATACCTGAAACAATGTCACCATTTTTTACAGTGGTTTTGTTTGCAGCACGCTTTACATTTATTTGTGTTTATTTATTTATTTATTTATTTTACCTGCTTTTGATGAAGGTGCTAATCATTGTGTTGAATGATTTCTAGAAATGAAACTATACACATTTGAACCCCACCAAGCACATAAGCATCCCGTCTCAACCAACATCCAAGGAAACTCCATTTCACTGACCCCTAAAAATGCAAAAAGCAAAAGCAATAATGGTTTGTAATAATGTTCTTTCTAAACTTAATAACAAATTGAAAACAAATGCACCAAAGGATTCAAATGCATGTCTTCCATCTGTCTCTGCTGTAGGAAGCACCTCCATTGTATTTCTAATCTATAACAGTATTGGGGATCTTTTAAAGCCAACTGATGACCCTGGTGTGGCCGATTACTCTCGCTATGCAGCAGCTGGTGAAATTACAGTTAATTCACCAGTAATAGCAGCAGCCATCAGCAATCCAAAAACATTTGCACTGAACAACGTGACCTTCACTCTCAAACACACAGGTGCATTGTGACTGATTGATCAATGAACTTGAAATAGTTGTTGCTTTAAAAATGTCATTTTAATATGCATTGAACGAGTTTTGATTTTTTCATAAAGGAGATAGATCCTGCCCATGATGAGACTAAGTGTGCATTCTGGGAGTATTCCCAGAGCATGATGGGACACTGGGGTTTGGATGGCTGTACACGCACTCATGTGAATTCCACTCATACTTCGTGTTCCTGTGATCACCTGACACACTTTGCTATTCTCATGTCCTCTGCTCATGCCAATGTAAGTGAACTACTGCTTTCCCCTACTGGTCTCCTCACAAAATACGGTGGCCCAACAAACATTTCTTGTTATGTCTACCTGAACCTTTTAAACAATTTTACATTACCAATCGAAAGTTTGGGGTCAGTACGATTTTATTGTAGAATATATATTTATTTATTGTTGAGCAATGACTACTTTTATTCAGTGAAGATATAATATATTGATTAAAATTGACAGTAAAAATGCCACAAAACAGTTTTCGACATTGAACATATTACGAACTGTTTCTTGAGCACTAAGTATTAAATATTAGAATGATTTTTGAATCTGTGACACTGAAGACTTGCGTAATGACTGCTGAAAATTCATCTTTGCTATCACAGAAATAAATGACCTTTTAAAATATATTAAAATCAAAAACTGTTATTTTAAATGTTACTTATTTATGATGTTACTGTTTTACTCTATTTTAATCAAATACATGGAGCCTAGGTGAAAACACTGCAAGATATTTATTTCAAAATGTCTACAGAACGAGCCAATGAACGTTGGCGTGCGTGAATCGCGTGTGTGAAGCGTGTCACGCGCCCCGCCCCGCAGCGCTGGTATAAACAGGAAGCGGGCACACGCAAATATTGTTTTTTCGCTGAGGAGCCAAGATCGTCACGGCCATTACAGCAATGGTCAGCAAAGGTGGCGACGGGACGTTACGTCTCCCATTCCCTCCTTCAGGCAACGAGGGTTACATTAGTAACCGAGATGTTACTGCACATTGTTACGTGGCTGTTTTGATGCCCTAACTGACTATGATATTTTAAATTCCTAGATATGGAGATCGCTCTTTTGCAGCGGCTGCTCCCAGGCTGTGGAATAGTTTACCCCACTATATCAGGGAATGTTCTTCTTTTATTGAGTTTAAAAGACATTTAAAAACTTATTTTTTCAGTCTGGCGTTTGATCATTCATGAGTGCTGTGCTAGTGGAGTAATAGGTCATTATTGAAGCCACTTAGATTTTGAGGTATCTGTGGCAATGCTTAGAATTTAAATTGTGATTTTATGAATGTTATTTTATCTTTTGTACAGCACTGTGGTCAACTTCTGTTGTATTATTAAGTGCTTTATAAATAAATTGAACATTGAACATAGATATAGTTTCGGTTCCTATATAAAAGTTGTATTGTCTTCCAGCTATTCTCAACAAACCACATAATTAATGTGGGGCGGGGTGCATGACGCGATTCACGCATGCTCGTTCTTTAGACACTCGAAGTTGATAGGGCTCCCTGATGTGATCCCAATTACCTCGTCGAACGTGAGCGACTGATAAGGAACACTTTATTTTACAGTGTCCTTGTTACATGTTACATGTAGTTACCATAGTAATTACAGTACATTATGCATAATTACATGCAACTAAACCTCAACCAAATCCTAATCCTACCCTAACCCTATAGTAAGTAGATTTAGTTGTAATATTACTCAGTACTTAAATATCTAATTACACTGTAACAATGACACCATAAAATAAAGTGTAACCCAATGTGCTGTAAAACCACCCAGAACACCTTAGCAACATGGCACAGGTGAGTGTCACTCACCGTTTATTCAATGTATGCTATTATTACTTTGTGAAAATAACTGACTCAATTTGTAAACATGGTACAATTAGAGCAGAATTCACAATTTAGTTGTAAACATTCCTAAATGCCTTTTCCTGCTCTGTTTTATGTAGTTGCTTGCACATTATACTGTTCTGACGAGGATAACGCAGCTGGGAATGGTGATCTCCTTAATATGCCTGTCCCTGTGTATCTTCACATTCTGGTTCTTCCGAGACATTCAGAACACCAGAACCACGATCCACAAGAACCTGTGCTGCAGCCTTTTCATGGCCCAGTTCATCTTCCTCATTGGGATTAACAAGATTGCACACAAGGTTCTCTCCTCAGACTTTTTTAATGTGTCAGATGGCAACATCAACCCTTTACAAAAGTAGTCTATTAAGTAATGTAGTGCAATGTGATGCTGATTCATATTTGTTCACTGTGTGTTTCAGTGGTTCTGTTCTCTTATCGCTGGCCTACTGCACTATTTCTTCTTGTCTGCATTTGCCTGGATGTGTATAGAGGGGATCCATTTGTATCTCATTGTTGTTGGTGTCATCTACAACAAAGGTTTTCTCCACCGGAACTTCTACATATTTGGTTATGGGAGCCCCGCAGTGGTCGTCACAATTTCTGCAACACTTGGCTATAAATATTATGGCACAAGTACTGTGTAAGTTATTATAATTTAAATTTAGTGGTATTTGCAAAAGAAAGTATTTCTATTACAATGAGGAATCCACTTTATTTTTAATGTAAGAGTGTTCCACCTTATTTTGATCCAACAATATTATTTTGAAAGAGCAAGGCTTATGCATGTTGTCTTCAGTTATTTTAGCTGTACGAATATTGTATGTTATGCTGGTTAATATTAAAAACTGGTATTTGCTTTAATATTATATTATTTACTATCATAATCATAAACACAGGTTTGTAGCTCATAGTTACCATTTATTGAACTTTATTATTCTAGTTATTTAATGTATAGTGGCTAACAAATCGTAATTCTCATACATTCACAAAAAAATAGCTTACATCTACGTTGCAAAATAAGGTGGATTGCACCACTCACATTTTCTTTAAACAATGTAAATCGAGTTTTACAATAATTGTAATTATTATTTCATGTCATTAATCTTAAGGTGTTGGCTGAGCACTGAAAATAACTTCATCTGGAGTTTCATAGGACCAGCTTGTCTGATTATTCTGGTGAGCATCTCATCTGGTGTTAGTGTAACATCCAGTAATTGTAATATAGACTGTCTATAACCCATGAACACTATTCTGGACTCATGTACACTCAGGCCACGTCCACATGAAGCCGGTGCGTTCCCTATCCGATCTTTTTTTTTCCTCGTTCTAAAAAAAAATTCCGTAAACACGGCGTCATCTCAAGAAATATCTGCGTCCACACGAAAGCACTGAAACCGACTGAAAACGGTGTAGTATATATGCCAGACCAGTACGAGGCGCTGTAATTCTGACACAGATACAGTAAAAACAGAGAAGAAGACTTGCGCATAAACCTTGCACGCTGTATACAATAATATACAGTAATATTAGGCACAGTAGCTTCTTTTCTTTTCTACCAAGAACTTTATCGAACAATATGAATAACTATAAATGGTACAAAATAAGGATGAGTCACGATGGTCGATTAGTTAGCAGACGCATAAAGCTTGCCACAAAGAACCGGCAAATAGCCTAATCATTATGAATGTGTCAAATATAGCAAGGAGACATTTTAATTGTTTATTAATAAACTTTTGTGTGTTTTGTGTGACGATGCTGACTCGCCACCTTCGCAGTGTTGTGAAGGTGCCTATAGAGAGAAATGCACACTTCATACGGATTATTAGAGTTGTCTGTTTCTTTCGTTTTGAATTGTTTTGTTTAAAAGTAGACATTTCAAGCTTAGATATATTTCTGAGTTTCTGTTTATTTATGAGACAAGCTCCAGTTCTCGTGCGATGCAAGTTATATCGCGTCAGCGCCTCCATGATTATAGGCTATTGTCTGCTATATTTGCTCTTATTTATTAAATCCAGGCAATTGGTTAATGAAACATTGATTAAAATTAAGATACAATTTTTACTAAACGAAATTCACTTTAAAGAAAGGCTTTATACAAAACAAAACTTAATGAAGTGGTCAAAATGATGTGTCTCGATATTGCGCAACTTACTCACGCTGTTCACTTTTCATATAGTGCCTAATCAACATAGCCTATATGAAATGGAAAAAAATAACATTATTTAAACATAAATATGAAACTAACTTTTCTTTAATGGCTACAACATAGGCCTACAGTACAGAGAAATTTAATGTCGGAGCGAACGCCGTGTCACCGGTGAGCATGAGGGGCAGAGGTGCGTTTTTTGAATAATAATCAAATAATTCCCAGCGATCGTCGAATATTATTTATGCTTGACATGCCCATCCCTACAAAATACGAAATGTCTTAATCAGACAAAATACAAGCATCATAGCATAAGAACGAAATATAAATAAATAGCCTAAATAAATAAAATAAAAATACATTAAAGTAGGCCTAAATAATTAATAAATAAATAAATAAATAAATAAATAAATAAATAAATAAATAAATAAATAAATAAATACAAGAGGCTCAGTAGCTTCTGAAGCATGAACTCAAGCAAGTAGTCGCAGTTGTTGTTGCTGTTATGGCTACTACTGATTTAGCGTGTCCTGACTAGTCGACACGTGGGGTGATGACATCATCGTTTCACAAAATATATCGATTGGCCGTACACACGAAAACGCAAGGGCGTCGTTTTCAGATTTATCCACTTTGGGACCCGGTTTCAAAAAATAGTGGTTTCACTCTCCCAAAACGGCGGAACCATGTGGACGAAACGCCAATACGATAAAAAATGTATACATATACAGTGAAACGCGTCTTCGTGTGGACGGGCCCTCAGCAACAAATCTCATGCTACTGTAATACAACCCTTTTCATTAGAACTATGCTGTATTTTTAATAAATCTAAATAAATTATAAATCTAAAAAAATAATATCCAAAATGTAATTTCAGTAGAGCTGTCAATAAATGTGTAAAAAAAAACACTTTTTAATTGATAACATGATATGCTGTTTCAAATGAATTGCTGCATGTTAATACTGTACTTTCTTGTTGGATAAATATTACATCTAAGCCATTTATTCCCTCCCAGGTTAATCTGCTGGCATTTGCTGTAATCATCTTTAAGGTTTATCGTCACACTGCAGTAAAGATACCTGAAATCAGTCACTATGAAAATATCAGGTAAAGAAATTGTTCATAATTTTCACATTGTGTGAATATATTGTGTGGGGGGAGGGACGGACTTTTAGTAAAACTAAAATTTTATTTTATTCATGTCAGGGTAGATAAATACTAAAGTTACTAATCAAAATTAGTACTTTACTGAAAAATATTACAAACATATTTTTAACTTTTGCTATTTAATAATTATTCCACAGGTCTTGTGCAAGAGGAGCTATTGCTCTTCTATTTGTTCTGGGAGTTACCTGGACATTTGGTGTCATGCACATCTTATATGAGACCACCCTAACAGCGTATCTCTTTACCTTCGCCAATGTGTTCCAAGGGATGTTCATTTTCATTTTCCTTTGCGTTCTATCCAGAAGGGTAAGGTGCACACTACTCTACAATTCCCTTTAGATGTAACACTATGGGAATGCCCCTGAATGAGCAAGTGTCTGAAGCACATGTGGAAGTGTCAGTTTTTTTGACCAAAGGTGAGGTTAGCTGACATAGTGTAAGCGTGTCATAAAGACCACAAATAGGCACCTGAAATAAAGATAATCAGCTTCTTTGCTTTAGGAAGCCAGGGTTGTGTTTGAGAGACCCTCTGCGAGTCATAAGGGTTATGCGCAGATGCTTTGTACCCTTTCTCTTTGGAAGGCCCCAGCGTTGCCTAAGGTCCAAGTATTATGGCATGTTGTCGTCGCAAGACTATTGCCTATCGTACCCCTCTCTCACAGACTGGAGTGCAGTCTTGGGTGGCCGTCCAGCTCACGGTCTCTGAGAAGGCTATCATCTCATATGGCACATAAATTGTCTGGAGTTGAGGGCTATTTATAGTCTTGATGATGCGATTACACTGTACCCTGACCTCTCCTTTGGCCAATAAAATTGCTCTGTTTCTACACATGCTTTAGACATCATAATGCAGTGTCTCATCTCCCTTATCAGGGAATTGGGTTACCTAATCAGATATGTATTTTTTTTTCTTATTCAGTATTAATGTTTACCATTTTACACCTTAAATTGCTAATGTTTTCTCTTTTTTCATCAGATTCAAGAGGAGTACTACAGATTATTCAAGAATATTCCATGTTGTTTTGAGTGTCTGCGATAAACTTCAAGAGAGATTAACTTCAGCACCAGTTTACAAATGCTTTTAAATCTAAGCACTATAAAGATGTACTTATTAAAATGTGTGCAAAAATTCCAATATATTTATTTTTTGAGAGAAAAGTATTAAAATGTTATAAAAACTAAAATGTTACTGAATGCTATGATGTAGAAGTTGTATAACCAATTGCAGTCAGTATACGTTTTACAGTCAATAGCATAATATTTCTTTCTTTCTGACAACTCTAAGATGATTTTCTATGTATGTATTATGGACTAATAAAAACATTTATCTCCTTTGATGTGTTCATGTCAACCCAAGTGCAGAGTTAATAAATCTGAAACTATATTTAATACACAGTAATGTCCAGGGGTGCGTTTCCCGAAAGCATTGTTAGGCAACTATGGTTGCAAGTTCCGTCTAACGATGCTTTCGGGAAACGCAATGTCAAACAAAGCCGGAACAAGTAGGCAGGCCCTTCTGGGTATAGAACTGGGACAAAACACAGAGCAGGAGAAAAACGTTTAAAAAGAGCAACAAAAGAACTAGAGCAAAGGTTACAATCAACTCCTGGCATATTGCACAAAACAATACTATGGATAGGAGGAAATACAAAAAATAGCACGGGAAAACCATGAGAAACAGGTGTTGACAATTAACAGAACGTGAACTAGACAAGGGTTGAATGAGGGTGTGTGGCAAAAAGAAACATGGGGTCGTGACAAGGGGAGTGTCACGACCACTAATCCTGCTAGTTTCCCCGATAACACACGACGGTCGAGCTCTCCCGAATACTGACTGTTCCCGAACTACAAATCCCACCATGCTTCACTCAGGCGCTGATTACATCCCCACCTGTGGATAATGATCATGCATGCAGCTGCATCTAATCCCCAGCCCTATATAACTCACACTCACAGCTCGCCCAGTGCGAAGTCTTGTTTGACCGTTGTGTCTAATTCTGAGCGTTTTCCTGATTGTTATCCTGCCTGTGTGTTTGACTCTGCTATATCTCGTATTCGATTGTCTGCTGCCTGCCCATTGACCTTCTGCCTGTTTCCCGCACCCTCGCGGCTCAGACAAACTGGACCAACAATGCTTTCAAGGTGATCTTCCGGTGAGGCTTAACCCATGAGCTGCAAGCCGAGCTGGCATGTCGCGATGAGGGAAAGGACCTCGATCAATTCATTCACCTGTCAATCCAAATAGACCACCTCATGCGAGCACGTCGTCCCGGCCAGCGTCTTATGTCTTCCACCCGCAACTTTTTCAATCCTCGAGCTTCTGACTCCACGTCAATGGAGACCAGTGAGCCCATGCAGATAAACACCTCCCGCCTGACTCCGGAGGAGAAGGAGAGGAGAAGATCTCAGAATCTATGCCTGTACTGCGGCGGGGCTGGTCACTTCCATCTCCACTGTCCCTCACGACCACCTCTGAGAGATGCAGCACCGGTGAGTTTAACCATTGATTCTCTCAATCCCAACTCCTGTGTGTCTGTACCCCTTGAGTTCACAATTAATAGCCAAGCAGTATTCATGTCCGCCTTAATTGATTCTGGAGCCGCTGGTAACTTCATGTCCCGAGATTATGCCATGTACCACAAGATTGCTCTGATTCCCTGTTCCTCTCCCCTCACAGTCGAAGCAGTCAATGGGCGGCCGCTAGGCTCCGGCCTGGTCACCCACATCACTCAAGAGGTTCGCATGCAGACCGGAGTTCTTCACCGTGAGACCATTCAATTCTTTGTATTTAATGCTCCACACACACCTGTTATCCTGGGTCTGCCCTGGCTCCGCAAGCACGATCCACATATCCAATGGGCAACTGGTCAAATCATCTGCTGGGGAAAAACTGTCACGCCACCTGTCTCACCACTGTCACACCCTTACCAGTCCTAAGTATCACCGAGCCCCAGGAGGACGCTATTATTAACCGTCTCCCATCCATGTATCACGATCTGTCAGATGCCTTCAGCAAGACAAAGGCCTCAAGGCTTCCTCCTCACCGTACCAACGATTGTGCCATCGTTCTGGTGCCAGGTGCCGCCCCTTCCAAGGGCCGCATCTTCCCGCTCCCTCAACCAGAAACAAGGCCATGCAAAGATATATTGAGGAGGAACTGGCGAAAGGCTTCATTCGACCTTCAACGTCCCCTGCATCGGCCGGCTTTTTCTTTGTACAGAAGAAAGACGGCGGCCTCCGACCCTGCATTGATTATAGAGCTCTCAATGATTGCACAACCAGGTTCCGCTACCCACTGCCCCTAGTGCCCACTGCCTTGGAGCTCCTTCGCATCGGCCAGATTCTACACCAAACTCACAGATCTGCGGTGTGCCTATAACCTGATCCGCATTCGCGAGGGAGACGAGTGGAAAACCGCCTTCTCCACCTGCACGGGGCACGATGAATATCTTGTTATGCCGTTCGACCTGGCAAACAGTCCAGCGGTCTTCCAGTCTTTCATCAACGATGTGTTCCGGGATATGCTCCATTGCACCGTCATCGTTTACATTGATGACATCCTAGTTTATTCAGACAACTTAAAAGACCACATCCATCATGTCCGGGCAGTCCTCCAGACACTCATCCAGCATCAACTCTATGCCAAGATTGAGAAGTGTGATTTCCACCAGACCTCTACCACCATCCTGGGCTATGTCATCAGTCCCGAATGCGTGGCAATGGATGAGAGTAAGGTCAAGGTAGTTGTGGAATGGCCGCAACCCTCCTCTCTGAAGGCGTTACAACGCTTGCTTGGGTTTGCGAACTTCTACCGCCGCTTCATCAGAAACTACAGCACAGTGGCTGGGCCACTGACCTCTCTGGTACGAAAGAACACGGTACGTCTCCCTTGGAGTAAGGACGCA
This sequence comes from Chrosomus eos, assembly GCA_036326025.1. Lineage (NCBI taxonomy): Eukaryota > Metazoa > Chordata > Actinopteri > Cypriniformes > Leuciscidae > Chrosomus > Chrosomus eos. The sequence goes on from CM070839.1 coordinate 27,052,746, forward strand.
ACCCACGCCTTCAATCAACTCAAACAACGATTCACTACGGAATCGTTGAGGTGGACGCCTCTAACACAGGCTTGGGCGCCATCTTGTCCCAACTGCAAGGATCTCCCTCCAAGTTATACCCCTGCGCCTACTACTCCAGGAAGCTCAATGCAGCAGAGCGGAACTACGATGTGGGTGATCGTGAACTACTGGCTATGAAAGCCGCTTTTGAGGAGTGGCGGCACTGGCTGGAGGGGACCTCACATCCCTTCACGTTATTTACAGATCACAAAAATCTAGAGTATGGTCTTTGCTCTTCAGTCGGTTCCAGTTTACGGTCACTTATAGTCCTGGGTCTAAGAATACCAAAGCGGATGCTATGTCTCGTCAACATGACCCGGACTTGACCTTCCAGACCCCTGACACGTGACACCGTCCTGAACCCCGACATTGTTCTCGGCCCTATCCAGTGGGATATTGAGACTGAGCTCAGTCAGGCCAATGCCCAGATAGATCCCCCAGAATGTCCTCCAAATAAGGTTCATGTTCCCGAGGCTTTCCGGAGAAGGGTCATGGAACACGTGCACGCTTTCCCCAGCTCTGGGCACCCAGGAATCACGGCCACCATCCAGCTCCTTCAAAATCACTTGGTGGCCTACGTTAGTACACGACGTCAACCAGTTCATCCAGCAGTGCCAAAACTGTAACACCCAGAAAGCGTCTCGACTTCTGCCCGCCGGTTTACTTCAACCACTTCCAGTCCCACAGCGCCCCTGGTCACATATCGCCATCGACTTTGTCACCGACTTGCCCCCCTCCGACGGTTACACCACCATCCTCACTGTGGTAGACCGATACTCCAAGTCCTGTCGCCTCATTCCACTCGCCAAATTCCCCACTGCCCTACAGACGGCAGAGCACCTCTGCAACTTAGTGTTCCGGTTCTACGGGCTGCCCGACGATATCGTGTCCGATAGGGGTTTGGTCCAGAGGAACGGTCATGGGTCAACGCCAAAGAAATTCTGGATCCCATGCTCACCCGAGAGTTCCATATAAACAACCCAACCAAACCGGCTCCACGACCACGTGGTAGACCTTGTCGTCGCCAACATTCTTGCGCCGGGAGTCGCTCGCAGGGAGGGGGCTCTGTCACGATCACTAATCCTGCTAGTTTCCCCGATAACACACGACGGTCGAGCTCTCCCGAATACTGACTGTTCCCGAACTACAAATCCCACCATGCTTCACTCAGGCGCTGATTACATCCCCACCTGTGGATAATGATCATGCACGCAGCTGCATCTAATCCCCAGCCCTATATAACTCACACTCACAGCTCGCCCAGTGCAAAGTCTTGTTTCACCGTTGTGTCCAATTCTGAGCGTTTTCCTGATTGTTATCCTGCCTGTGTGTTCGACTCTGCTATATCTTGTCTTCGATTGTCTGCTGCCTGCCCATTGACCTTCTGCCTGTTTCCCGGATCTCGTCTTGACTGCTGCCTGCCCTTTGACCTCCTGCCTGTTCTCTGGATCTCATCCTGTCTGCTGCCTGGCCCTGACTCTTGCCTGGTTCCCTTTATGCTATTGCCTGTCCTGCTCTACTGATTATCGCTGGTACTGGACCCCTTGCTTGTCGACCTTGTTATATCTAAATAAACTGTTGCAAATGGATCTGACTGAGTCTGATGAATCACAACAGGGAGCACATGTCAGACACAAAAAAAAGTCTGCATTCGAAAGCTTTTGCCTCCTATCAGGCAATGACTGCAGGCAGTGTTTGTGCATTTTGGACAGACTTCTTATTGGCGATATCTGGGTATTTATCTGCCGATATCTATATTTAATTACTAAACATTTTTTTCTGCTAGACAGCTTAATACATTTTAATTTAAATTGTCTGTTTGTCTTCTGTTTTGTCTGGTATCTAAAACTTTTGTCTGATAGAAAAATGTGCATCAGCAAAAGAAGGAACATGTAGATTCACAACAATGGACATTCTTTTCCAGAGGTATCATTACAAGGTAAACATCTAAATATGCCATTTTGTATTACAAAATAAAACCAACATTATTTGTATTAACTGGGATTACAGACTACTGTGATGGGGTAATGAGGGTCTTTCTCTCAATATTCTCAGGGGAATTAAATAAAGGATGGATGATGGTGTGTGTGTTTTTTTTTTTTTAAAGGTGTATTCTCCTTGTGTGAGAGTGATTATCATTGATAAAGTACTTGAGATAGTTCACCCAAAAATGGAAATTCTTTCGTTTACTCGTCCTCATGTCTTTCCAAACCTGTATAAATCTCTCTTTTGTCAAGCATGAAATTAGATATTTTTGAAGAATATTGGCAACCAAACATTAACACTTTACAGTTGGTTTTATGATTGCAAGTCATTCTCTTCAAATTGTATTCAAGTTAGAAACGTGTATATGTCATTATGTAACTTTAGAGACGGTCCCTAAATGTGCGAGTGTCCAATGTCAAGTCAACTTTATGTCAGTATCACTGGGAAAAGCTCAGCATTAAACTTTGCACATTAAGTTCTTATACTGAGTCTGCTTACCTGTGAGTTTGGTCTTTTATATCACTGTATTAATCCATTAAGCTATGATAAGCGTTTTATGTCCAGCAGGTGAACCCAGAAGTATGTAGGGAAACCCTAGTAGCCTACTGCATGCAGCACAATTGCCACAATATAAAAGTTAAGGCAACTAAACAACCAAGATAAATATGTGTCAAACTCAAATGTAACATTGGATCTGTACATCAGCATCGGGGAATAACATTATAATCTCCTTCATTTACATTTACATTTATTCATTTAGCAGACGCTTTTATCCAAAGCGACTTACAAATGAGAACCATAGAAGCAGTTAAACTAACAGCAGGACAACAAAATGTAAGTGCTATAACCTTTCACAGTTTAATCCAACGTAGAATCCGTATATATATATATATATATATATATATATATATATTTTTTTTTTTATATAATAGAAAGGAAGAGAAGAGAAAGTGTTAGTATTACTGGAACAAGTGCTGCCGAAAGAGATGTGTCTTCAACCGTTTCTTGAAAATGGCTACGGACTCAGCAGATCTGGTTGAGTTAGGTAGGTCATTCCACCAGCAGGGAACAGTCATGGTAAAGGTCTGAGAAAGAGATCTTGTGCCTCTTTGACGTGGCACCACAAGACGACGTTCACTTGTAGAGCGTAAATTTCTGGATGGGACATAAGTCTGAAGTAATGAGTTTAGGTAAAAGGGAGCAGAGCCAGTGGTTGTTCTGTAAGCAAGCGTCAGTGACTTGAATTTGATGCGAGCTGCAACTGGCAGCCAGTGCAATTTTGTGAGGAGAGGAGTGACGTGGTAGAGAAAGAGGTTGACGTGGTTTCTCCTTCACGGTAGAGAAAGAGGCTACACAGGAAAAGTAACCGTGAAGAAACTGAATTTCACATAAAACAGACGTCATAATAATCACAAATACCATTACATTGTTGTAAATTATTTTTTTCTAAATGTATGGCTTGCTCTAACTGTTGCTCGGTCTTCGTCAACAACACGCGCTTGCACCCCTGGTGTTTGACTAACAGCAGATGGTGATTATGCTCAGTAATCTACTGCTTTTCCTGGAGTTCCTGGATGTCAACGTTGAATTTACTGTCGAATTTGAACCACTGAATTTGTGGAAGCGAATTTGCAAAGCGAAATAAAATTAACCAAACACTATGGGCTGAAATATGTGCCACCAGAAACTGAATTTCAATCATTTATATTTGAATTTGAATTTCTAAACTTGAATAATTATATTGAAAATCTGAATTTGTATAACATAATTTGAAATTGTATTGTTTAATTGAAACTGAATTTATTCAAAAACTGAATCTGAATTGTATCATTTGAAATTGAATTTATTCGTTTGGAACTTAAAAGGATAGTTCACCCAAAAATGAAAATTCTTTCATCATTTACTCACCCTCAATTTGTTCCAAACCTCTATGTGTTTATTTGTTCTGCTGAACACAAAGGAAGATAGAAAAATCACTTTTGACGGTGTCACGTGTCAGGGGTCTGGAAGGTCAGGTCCGGGTCATGTTGACGAGACATAGCATCCGCTTTGGTATTCTTAGACCCAGGACTGTAAGTGACCGTAAACTGGAACCGAAAATAGATCTCAATCCCCATTGACTTCCGTAGTAGGAAAAAATACATACCATGGTAGTTAATTGGGATTGAGATCTGTTTTCTTCCAAATATCTTCCTTTGAGTTCAGCAGAACAAATAAACACATAGAGGTTTGGAACAACTTGAGGGTAAGTAAACGATGATAGAATTTTCATTTTTGGGTGAACTATCCCTTTAAGTCCAATAAAATTTGATCCTCACTGAAAATTAAACTCTTTATATATCTTCACATTCACTTCTCACAATTCAGATTCAGTTCTCAAATTCAATTTCAAGTTACTGAGACAGACATCCGGGTAGTTGGAGGATGAAGGAAGAGCAATCGAGCGCAGATCGATAGATGGCGTTCATTGGTGCACAGGACTCCTCTTGGGCCAATCAGCGCGCGGGAGCGATATTTTTTTTCCCAATTTCAGATTCAGTTTTTGAATCAATTCAATTTCAATTAAACAATACAATTTCAAATTATGTTATTCAAATTCAGTTTTTCAATGTAATTATTCAAGTTTAGCAATTCAAATTCAAATTTAAATGATTGAAATTCAGTTTCTGGTGGCACATATTTCAGCACATAGAAAACGTCTCGGTTACGTATGTAACCCTCGTTCCCTGAGTACAGGGAACGGAGACGTGTCGTCGGGGGAGTTCCCTGACGAATTGGGATCACGCTAGGGAGACCAATCGACTTCGAGTGAACTAAAACGAGCCAATGAATATTGGCATGCAAGATTTGCATTCCGCGACCCGCCTGCCAGTGCGGGTATAAAGGGCGGAAGCAAACGCATACACAATGCTTTTTCGCTGAGGAGCCGAACAGAGCCCAGTCCTCCGCGAAGGTACAGCAACATGGCGAAGGGACGACACGTCTCCGTTCCCTGTACTCAGGGAACGATGGTTACATACGTAACCGAGACGTTCCCTTTCGTCCTGGGAACTCCGACGTGTCGTCGGGGGAGTTCCCTGACGAATTGGGATCCCTAATAAAACGCCATGATTCTGGCCCCTTCCAGCGCCCAGCTTAGCTTCCCGCTAGAACAGTTTCTTATGTTATATGGCGGGATGGCTAGGAAAAATCACACTGCTGTTCCGCAAGACCCGCTCAGTGGATTGGATAACACTGGGGAAGCGTGCCCAACCCGTAGGAGGGAACGCTGCGGAGCCCCTGCCCGCCCGAAGGGAGGCACTGGAATACACGTATGTACTAACCCGTGGGGTAGTGAAACATACGGCAGTCCTTGAGGTAGTCCCAGCCCGAGGGGTGGGAGCGTACTCAGCAAGGACGACAGAAAGGATCTGTCGAGGGAAAGACACGGAGCTAACCCGGAGGGTAGCTGGAACGTGGAGAAATGGGTCGCCGAAGGGACCACTGTTAAGGCCACCCAGTCTAATAGCAACTCCTACGAGAGGTAATAGACCTGGCGCCGGGCGATCCGCCTCGCCTGGTGCCGGAGGGGTGATGGAGGAACTCACGAGGTTAGCCGTATGTTGGGGAACCAACGGAGTAGGAAGACGCACGTATCCGTCCCACTGGGGTGGAATGGCGTAGCAAGCCGACATAACCTAATTCCTCGCGCTACTGCCGTAGCGAATACACGGAGAAAGGTACAACTGAAGGCTATAAAACCTAGCGAACGTGTTAGGTGTCGCAGCTCTATAGATGTCTGTCAGCGAGGCGCCTTGCGCCAAAGCCCAGAAGGAGGCAACACTCCTAGTAGAGTGTGCCGTCAACCTAGGTGGGCAAGGCACGTCCTGGGACTCATAAGCCCGGACGAAGCAACCACTAACAGTGGGATAGCCTCTGCTTGGAGACAGCCTTCCCCTTCTGCTGGCCTCCGTAACAAACAAAGAGCTGATCTGAGGTCCTGAAGCTTTGCGTTCTGTCCACGTAGCAACGCAGGGCGCGGACGGGACAGAGAAAAGCTAGGGCTGGGTCTGCCTCCTCCAGGGGCAGCGCTTGCAGGTTCACTACCTGATCTACAAACGGAGTGGTAGGAACCTTGGGCACATATCCGAGCCAGGGTCTCAAACAGCATGAGAAACATGTGAATGGCTCGAAGCGACCTCAGATGCTTCTGACTCCACAGGAGGAGATGGCGGGCGAGTCGCGACATACGGCGGTAACGTAGACCACCCTGGCGGTTGATGTACGCAACGGTCGCAGTGCTGTCCGAACGGACCAGTACATGCTTGTGCAAAAGCAGCCCCTTGAGGCGAGACAAGGCTAAGCGTACTGCTTGCAACTCTAGGCAGTTGATGTGCCAATGCAGTTGAGGCCCCGTCCACAGACCTGAAACTGCATGCCCGTTGTACGTGGCCCCCCATCCGTTGGCAAAGTCATCTGTGAAAACCACAGCATGCCTAGAGACCTGGACTAAGGGCACTCCGGCCCGTAGAACGCAGGGTCTGACCAAGGACTGAAGGTTTGGCGACAGTGCGGGTAATGTTGACCCGGAACGTGCCGCTCTGCCACGGCCATCTCGGGACTCGATCGTGAAGCCAGTGCTGAAGCGGTCTCATATGAAGCAGACCGAGCGGCGTTACTGCGGCTGCGGCTGCCATATCCCCCAGGAGCCTTTCAGTGGGACCGCTGACCTGCCTTGAAAGGACTTGAGGCAGTTGAGCACTGACTGGACGCGCTCCTCGGTGAGGCGCGCAGTCTGAGCGACCGAGTCCAACTCCATACCGAGATAAGAGATCCTCTGCATTGGGCAGAGTTTGCTCTTGTCCCAGTTGACCTGAAGACCCAAGCGGCTGAGGTGCTGGAGCACCAAGTCCCTGTGTTCGCACAACAGATCTCGCGAGTGAGCTATTATGAGCCAGTCGTCGAGATAGTTGAGAATGCGAACGTCATGTTCTCTCATGGGAACAATGGCCGCCTCCGCGACTTTCGTGAAGACACGGGGCGACAGGACCAGGCCGAAGGGTAGGACTTGTACTGATATGCTCGACCTTCGAAAGCAAACCGAAGAAAGGGTCGTGTTGAAGGAGAATTGAGACATGAAAGTACGCGTCCTACAGGTCGATCGCTGCAAACCAATCCTGGGGACGGATGCACTCGAAGATGCGTTTCTGCGTGAGCATTTTGAACGGGAGCTTGTGCAGGGCCTGATTCAAAACTCACAGGTCCAGGATTGGCCGTAACCCCCCGCCCTTCTTGGGTACAATGAAGTAAGGGCTGTAAAACCCAGACCTCATCTCGGCTGGAGGGACCGGCTCGATCGCGTCCTTCTCCAGCAGGACGTCGATCTCTTTCCTCAGGACAGGGGTATCGACACTCCGCACCCGAGTGAAGTGGACGCCTCTGTACCTGGGAGGCCGGCAGGCTAACTGAATTGCATAGCCGAGCCGGATAGTACGGGTGAGCCAGTGGGACGGCTCGGAAACGCTAGCCAGGCTTCGAGAGACCGTACCAACGAACCCACCCGGACCACCGGCGTACCCGCGGAGGGGCAGCGAGGTGGAAGGCAGGGACCAGACTCCGGAGGCATTACTGCGGCCGAGAGAGAGGTCTGGGTGTGCGGGGCAACACCTACCTGCTTCCACCGGGGAACAGACACAGGGAAGGCTCGGAGGCGTTCGGCTGCGGGCTGTCCCGAGGCGAAGAAAGGAGGGGAAACTAGGAGCAAGGCCCGAGGGCATCGAGTCCAGGTTTTCGCACCTCCTTGCCCAGCGGGAGATGAGAGTGACGAGGCCGTGGCGGCATCACTGACATCCGAGAAATGGAAGAGGGGGAAAGGAGTGGCAAGGCATGGGAGCGTTGCTCACTGCAGTCCGCACCCTTGTGACCCAGAGATGGAAGAAACTGCTCTAGAAAATGAGGGTACCACTGGACTCCGGGGAGCCAGCGGCGGAACAGAATGAAAAGATTCTCCACCCCGTCCTCCTCCGGGGAGGGAGAAGTGCGTGCACCGTCTCCGAGAGAGCAATTCCCTACAACGCTGGGTCACCTGTCTCAGGGCTGCCGAGACAGGTGGCGCCGTCTTCCTGCGAAGCTAGACGTCACAGTAGAGTTAGCTGTGACAGCTTCACAGGGGACTGACACCCTTGGCGACAAACAGACTGAGGAGGAGCATGAGTGACCCGGAAGCACATCGAGTCAAGCTCGTAGTTTTCTCAGCCTGCTTCTGAACTGTGGAGAGCCGCTGGGCACAGTCTCCAACAGTGTCACCGAAACAGGGCAAACCTTGAGAACTAGGAGCATCGAGAAAGAAAACTTTGGCGATGTCTCGAACGTCTACAAGGTTAGCCCTGGGAAACTTCTGGACCACAGTGTGGACATCGTCTCTATGCACACTCAACCCCGACTCAGAACTACCCTTGTGCACTGCGTGTTTTTGGCCTCTACTGACCATCACATGCAGGGAAGAGGTGGTCTGCCATTAGCAAACCCACCATCAAGGGAGTGAGAGAGGAAAAACTGTCAAGTCTGGACCTGATAGCATGAGCGCACACACCATTACAGTGGGACTCAGTATCACCATAACCAGAGTGTAACAGCCCTCTCTCCGATGCAGCGATTGACATCTGATCCTCCCCTGGAGCCCCGAATGAAACACTTGGTTCCTCATGAGAACCACCAGTAATTCCATCCGTAAAGCTGCCAGGCATGCAAAAAACAGTGAACGTGGCCATCAAGCTTGATGACACACGGCACGTTGAACGCTTTTTCAAGGCAAACAACGCGCCGACGTGGTCATGCTCTCATAAGAGAGCATAAACCACCCACGAACACAGTTTCAGCATGTTTGCTAGAGGAGTGAGGGGTTCCCTCACTGTAGTCACCAATGCTATTAGCCAAAGTAGGCCTCTTCTGGTGCAGAAGAGGAACTAGATCCGGGAATATGCAAAGGGACTCCACCTCTTTGAGGCACTTGAGTCTCAACCGCGCATCTAGCGCGCCGAATGACGCGCGCTGGGTTGCCGTGACAACCCGCGCTGTCAGCCGGTGGCTCGACGGCACACGGCACGCTGAACGGCTCAAGCCTTTACGAGAAAGGGGAGACGAACAACGCGCCGACGTGGTCATGCTCTGATGAGAGAACATGAACCACCCACGAACGCAGTCTCAACACGCTTAAGCCCAGGCATGTGAAACAGTGATCGTGGCCGTCAAATGAGGACAGGGAACGACCGCATCCAGAAACACACAGGTGAAACGTCATCCTGAAAAGGACGCGATCTTCACCCGTGTTGCTCTTTTACAGAAACACTCTTATTGTGCTGAAGCACACAGGGATCAACGTGGCAACACAGCGGGGAAACTGCAAGCCCGCTGTGTGCACTCAACCGAATACCAGCTGTGAGAACAGCTTTTTTTTAAAGATGTAGATCGCGTGCAGTAACAGCCAGCGCCCGAGAGCTCGCGAAGATCACTGAAGCGCCTTACGCCAACACAGAGAGGTCTCGGAAAACAGAGACTCGTTGTCTCATTCACTCAAGAGAACACAACTGGTCGGCTCCGAAGCAAAAAGCATTGTGTATGCGTTTTCTTCCACCCTTTATACCCGCACTGGCAGGCGGGTCGCGGAATGCAAATCTTGCATGCCAATATTCATTGGCTCGTTTTAGTTCACTCGAAGTGGATTGGTCTCCCTTGCGTGATCCCAATTCGTCAGGGAACTCCCCCGACGACACATCGGAGTTCCCAGGACGAAAGGGAACTGCCTGTTGAATATTATAGGTTGTATTTTTAATCAGTTTGAATATTTTGGAAGTGTAATATGAAAGGTGAATATGGATTATTGAAATTTTTACTAATGAAAATGTGTTTGAAATGTTTTAAATTTAAATATTCACAGCTTAAATATTCAACAATGCTAAATTTCAGGCCATAAAAATGCATGCCCTAAAAATACAATGCATTAAAATAAAAGCATCCTCATTTATATAGCGGTTTTAACAATGTAGATTGTTTCAAAGCAGCTTTACAGAGATAAACAATTTAATTTAAGGTAACAGAGATTGGTTTGGTTTTATAGCGTTCTTGAATAATGTTATTTCCAGCTAAAGTTAGTTTTGATTGATTCACTTCCGTCGAAATTATCATTTGTTATTAAATTAAATTAGGGGCCGCTAAGATGACACCGTTCTCTCTAAACAACTTTAAACGCAAACCTGTGATAAACGCTGATGGCATTCACATGCACATTAAGAATGGATTCTATAGTTATGTGCGTTTGAATATATGTGCCCAGGTTTGTAATTCCCTACAAACCATGCCTAACAAACTATATGTCTTGAATATACATTTTGATGCAGAATTTTATTTATTTTATCACTTCGTGTAGGTACGCGAACCGGAATTTCCACAAAACTTTATCTGTAGAGTGGTATAGGGATCCTCCTTAGGGAGAGGCTAGCTGATGATACTGAGCTCTGTATTTCTTCAAGCCCTGACAAAACTTACCAATTCACAAAATTAATGTAATGCTGATATAAAAAATTGGATGACTAGTAATTTCCTACTACTTAATTCTGAAAAAACAGATTCTAATTATTGTACAAAAAACTTCCTCATGTAATAACCTAGAATACGGTCTAACACTTGATGGCTGCTCTGTCAATTCTTCGCCGTCGGTTAGGAACCTGGGTGTGCTCTTTGATATTAATCTTTCATTTGAAAGTCACGTGAATAATATCTGTAAAACGTACTCGGTTACTAACGTAACCTCGGTTCTCTCTAGAGAGGGAACGAGTACTGCGTAATATCTTACGCTATGGGGAAACACTCTTTCCTCGAGATATTGAAGCCAAAAATTACCCTTAATTTTTTTAATCATGCAAAACGCTTTTGCAGCAGCAAGCAGACAAGGGCGAAACAGCTCGCACGCCCATTGGCTGCCTCGCTGGAAAAGCTGCAGCCTATCGAGTGAAGGCACTGCGTGACGTAATGACGAATGAAGACGCTTCGCGCTCATTTCGTCATGTCCCGCCAGTATAGGCGTGGTCTCGCCCTATAAATACCCCTCGATAGCTGTATTTCTCTGATTTTGTACACCGAAGCGAACCAGAGCATAGTTCAAGCACGGCAAGATACGCAGTACTCGTTCCCTCTCTAGAGAGAACCGAGGTTACGTTAGTAACCGAGTACGTTCTCTTACGAGAGTATCTCTCGTACTGCGTAATATCTTACGCTATGGGGACCCCATACAAAACGCCGTGCGGACAGGGATCCAACACCAGAGTCCCGGGGCCAAGCCCGGGGCACATCTAGTGCATAATCACCATAACTCACATAGAGTAGAGGAGGAGAGGCTAGAAGCATCACTCCTTCATAAAAGTCCCGTAGGGGTACCGACCCGTAAGGGCAACATAGCCGCATTGGCGGCCGATAAGCCCGAAGTTCAGACCGCCAAAAGCTTAGCTTGTAAGGCGGGCACCTCCAGGTTATAGTACTTGATAAATGTCGACGGCGAGGCCCAGCCCGCAGCCGTACAGATATCCTGCAGGGAGACCCCGCTATACCATGCCCACGACGAGGCCACGCCTCTTGTGGAGTGCGCTTTGACACCCAATGGGCACCGCAGGCCCTTGGAAGTGTAAGCCAGCGCTATGGCATCCACTATCCATCTGGATAGGCTCTGTTTTGAGGCGGCGAGTCCCTTAGAACGGCCGCCAAACAAAACGAAAAGCTGCTCGGTCTGCCTGAACCCAGCCGAGCCGTGACACATAAGCCCTTAACGCCCTGACAGGGCAAAGGAGACTCGCGTCCCTCTCCTCATCGAGAACCGGAAGGGCTGACAGGGAAATTACCTGGGCCCTAAACGGTGTATTGAGGGATTTCGGCACGTAGCCGTGCCTCGGTTTGAGTACGACCTTTGAGTCGTTAGGCCCAAACTCCAGACATGACGCGCTTACAGAAAGCGCCTGTAAGTCCCCTACACGCTTCACTGAAGCGAGAGCCAATAGAAACACCGTCTTAAGGGACAGGTGCTTCATGTCCGACAGCTGGATCGGCTCAAACGGGGCGCCTTTCATGGCCTCCAAGACCGTGGAAAGGTCCCAAGCCGGGACTGAAGGGGGCCTGGGAGGGTTTAACCTCCGAGCTCCTCGTAGGAAACGCACGACTAAGTCGTTTTTCCCCAGTGACTGGCCAGACACCGGTTTAGCAAACGTTGCTATGGCCGCCACGTAAACTTTGAGCGTGGATGGGGTCCTTCCCTTATCCATCAGCTCCTGAAGGAAGGCAAGCACTTCCTTAACCCCGCAGTCCACGGGTGAAAAGCCACGGGCTCGACACCAAGTAGAGAACACCGACCATTTCGAGGCATAAAGCCGTCTGGTAGACGGAGCTCTAGCCTGCGCGATCGTGTTTAGCACTCCTTCTGGGAGGCTAGCGGGTACCCGTTGATGACCCATGCGTGCAGGGACCACAGTTCCGGGTGAGGATGCCAAATCGAGCCCTCCGCCTGAGAGAGGAGATCTCTCCTCAACGGTACAGGCCACGGGGCAGTGCTGGTCATCCGCATCAGGACCGGAAACCAAGCCTGGTTCGTCCAGAGCGGAGCCACAAGCAGCACTGGGCATCCATTTTCCCTGATCCGCTCCAACACCTGAGGCAGGAGCGAGACCGGGGGAAAGGCATACAGGGGGACCGCTGGGCCAAGTATGGGCCAGCGCGTCCCTGCCCTTCGAGAAGAATACTGGGCAGTGAGCGTTCTCGCGGGACGCGAACAGGTCCACCTGCGCTCTGCCAAACGTTTCCCACAGCAGCTGGACCGTCTGGGATGCAGCGACCATTCTCCTGTCGGGACGTTGTCTCTGGACAGCTTGTCTGGACCCGTATTCAGGTGCCCAGGCACGTGCGCCGCTTTCAGAGAAAGGAGGTTGCGCTGGGCCCAGACCAAGAGGGGTTCCGCCAGCCTGCAAAGGCGTGTGGACCCGATGCCGCCCTGGCGATTTATGTACGCCACCACTGACATGTTGTCCGACCGGACCAATACGTGGTGGCCTATTATCTGGGGACAGAAGCGCCTTAGCGCTTTGTCGACTGCCATTAATTCCAAGCAGTTTATGTGAAGGAGCTTCTCCCGTACTGACCATAGGCCAGCTAGTGGTCTGCCCTCGAGCAGCGCTCCCCGCCCCGATGTGGAGGCGTCCGTAGACACCACCTTCACACCCGAGGCGATCCCCAGACTCACACCTGACTGATACCAGTCGGTCACTTTCCTCGGTTTCAGAGCTGAAACGCACTGAAGGTTGACCCTGAGGCGAAATAGACCCGCGGTTCCACGCCCGGGGGAACCGTGCTTTTAGCCATAGCTGCAGTGGGCGCATGCGGAGCAGGCCCAACTGGAGTACGGAGGCTGCTGAGGCCATCAGACCCAGCATTTTCTGAAACCTTCTGAGCGGGACTATAGAGCCGTGGCGGAAGGATCTCGCGACGTGCTGAATATTCAATCCGCGCTCCGGTGACAGGCGTGCTGTCATGGATAGCGAGTCCAACACTGTTCCCAGAAGGAAATTCTCCGACTGGGGAGCAGTGAGCTTTTCGCCCAATTGACTGTAAGGCCCAGCTCCTCGAGATGCTCGAGTAATGCGGCCCTGTGTTCTATGAGCTCCGTTCGTGAACGAGCTAGAATCAGCCAATCGTCCAAGTAGTTCAAAACACGCATGCCCCGAAGTCTCAGGGGGGGCGAGGGCCGCGTCCATGCACTACGTGAACGTACGGGGTGCTACGGACAGGCCGAACGGCAGGACTGTGTATTGATATGCCTGGCCCTCGAAGGCGAATCTCAAGAATCGCCTTTGATGGGACCTATTTGTATTTGAAATAGGCGTCTTTCAGATCTATTGACATGAACCAGTTTCTTGGCGCACTTGCGCGAGGATTTTCCTGGTCGTAAGCATTCTGAACTGGCGCTTCCCGAGCGTTCTGTTCAGCAGTCGCAGATCTAGAATGGGTCTGAGCCCACCATCTTTTTCGGTACCAGAAAATATCTGCTGTATAAGCCCCCTTCGCCCTGAGATAGAGGTTCTATAGCCCCTTTTTCTCAGTAGTTTCGCTATCTCGGCTCGAAGTAGATGAAACACTTCGCTATACACCGTAGTTTCGACTCGCGCCGTATAACGGCGGAGGCGTCGAGCGAACTGTAGCGAACAGCCTCTCGTTATAGTGTTCAACACCCATTCTGATACCCCTGGAAGCCTTAACCACGCATCTGCGTGAATAGCTAGGGGTAGAATGAAATCTGGGCTCTGGCCGCGGCAGGACGGCGGCTCGAGAGCCCCTGTGTACTGGGAACACAGCACCGTGTTTACAGCGTTCGAGGCGGGGGGCGCGCTGATCACAGCGGCAGCCTGGCCGCGCTCAGCTTCTCTATGGGGGACGCGCAGAGAAAGCGAGCGGGGCGAATCCTGTGGGATTCGGCGCGTGTGAGGGAATGTGGGCACATTTACTAAATGCGGCACATTTTCTACACTGAGAATACTGTCAGCTCGCGCGACTAAATCACTGCTGTGTATACAGCGTGCGAGGCGCGCGCTGATCAAAGCCGGCAGCCTGGCCGCGCTCAGCTTCTCTGTGACGGGTTGTGCAGAGAAGACGAGCGGGGGTGAATCCCGTGAGATTCGGAGTGTCTGTGAGAAATGCGGGCGCGAGACAGCGGGCACATTTTCTGCACGGAGAATGCTCGGCTCGCGCCGACTGAATCAACGCTGTGTTCACAGCGTGCGAGGTGCGCGCTAATCACAGCGGGCAGCCTGGCCGCGCTCAGCTTCTCTGTGACGGGTTGTGCATAGAAAGCGAGCGGGGGTGAATCCCGTGGGATTCGGCGTGTCAGTGAGGAAATGCGGAACAGCGGGCACATTTACTGCACTGAGAACACTGTCGGCTCGCGGGCGACTAAATGTGTGTTAGTTTCGTTTTTACAGAAACCAAGGGACACGCATCGTGTAGTGTAAGCGGGCATTGTATGGGCGCGTTCACCACATTTTCTGCACAACCAATATGAGTTGGTTTTATTTGTGCTAGCCCTGCACCGTGGCGGGCTGTGTCTGGGTGTGGGAATGGGCACTGGGACGTGGGCATTCTTACAACACTCGTAACACCATCGGCCGTGGCCGGAACACCAGAAAATGCACTCTTTATTGGATTTATCTGGGTAGCCATAGAAACGGCTTTTGTGCGCAGGCAAGCGGGCTGAGACACCGGCTGCTTCACTGCGAAATACACTGGGACAGTCACAACGCATGGAACTGAACGAGCGAGAAGTTTTGGTGGAAATCCGGCCGCAGCGGGATCTGAACACCGTCACTTTCCTAGAGAGACTAGGAAGGCCTTGAGACCTCGGGCTTTACCTCAATCCTCGGCCGGGGCCCGCGCTGAGGGGGGCGGCGCCCAGCAGAGCGAGAGCGCGGTGTTTGATCTCGGGCCTGGCGGCGCTGCTAGTTAGCCGAAACGGCGGCCTTTGTGCGCAGGCAAGCGGGCTGTGGAACCAGCTTGCTCACTGCGAAATACACTGGAACAGTTACATTGCTTGGAACTGAACGAGCGAGAAGTTTTGGTGAAAATCCGGCCGCAGCGGGAACTGAACACCGTCGCTTTCCTAGAGAGACTAGGAAGGCCTTGAGACCTCGGGCTTTATCTCAATCCTCGGCCGGGCCCGCGCTGAGGGGGGCGGCGTCCAGCAGAGCGAGAACGTCGAGGAACACGGAGCGCTCAGCTTCCGTCATCTCGGATAGCGTTAGCCACAAATGTATCTCACCATTCAGGCCGATGTAATCCACGGCTTGAGAGAGCGGACGCATCGGCTCAGTTTCAATGCCGTCTCCGGTAAGTTTGTCGAGCTCAAGTGCGGACGCGGCGGCAGACGGCGGCCGCTGTCCGTCTGGGAGCGACTCGAGCGAAGCCGGCGAAGCTGGCGGGCGAACCGGCGAGCTTTGGCGGGCTGGAAATAGCTCGGGAGCGCGCAGGGCGCGGCGCTTCTTGCGGCGCGGCATCACGGCGGGCTGGGATGCGGGCTCGGAGAACGACGCTAGGCGAGTCCGCAGAGTCACCATAGGCAAGCGTTTACAATGATGGCATCCGCCGTCAGCGAGCGCGGTGGCCGCGTGATCCTCACCCAGGCAGGACACGCAGATGACGTGGCGGTCCTCGTCGCTGAGTGGGGCTCGGCAAGAACCACAGGAAAGCATCTTTAAAAAGACGCAGCTCTTTTAGAACAGTAGAAATGGGTGTTGCGTCACGTAAGCAAACACACACACACTTAGCAGAGTAAAAGGATATACTACGCCGGAAAGCGCAGCAGGTACGCAGTTGAAGGCGGCTGGGCCAGCGACTTCAGAAGATGGCACGTCCCGCTGAGAAGGCTACAAGTCAACGGCGCGGCTTCTCACTCTGGATCCCGCGATGCGTGAGCTTCGCGTGAAGAATGAAAAATCAGAGAAATACAGCTATCGAGGGGTATTTATAGGGCGAGACCACGCCTATACTGGCGGGACATGACGAAATGAGCGCGAAGCGTCTTCATTCGTCATTACGTCACGCAGTGCCTTCACTCGATAGGCTGCAGCTTTTCCAGCGAGGCAGCCAATGGGCGCGCGAGCTGTTTCGCCCTTGTCTGCTTGCTGCTGCAAAAGCGTTTTGCATGATTAAAAAAAATTAAGGGTAATTTTTGGCTTCAATATCTCGAGGAAAGAGTGTTTCCCCATAGCGTAAGATATTACGCAGTACGAGAGATACTCTCGTAAGAGAACCGTGTAATCGTGGAAAGACGGGATTATATACAATGTCATGTAATGTTACATTTACCTCATAAAAGCCATTCAATGTCCAAAAACTAGCTAGTCAGCTAGAAAAATGTACTTAATAAATGCACTATATTGCATATTCATGTATTTCTTCTTAGCCTGTTCTTCAATAGCTATTTAAAGTATGATAAATACATCTGTCATGTTTTTTTGACAGCCACTATTTAAATGTTTATATTTAAAAACGAGTAGAAACATGATTATGTCTGTAGTGAGGTTCAGTGTGTGTGTGGGTTAAGGAAGAAGACAGGATCGGCGTGACTGAGACTCGTACTTTATTCAAAACAGAAATAAAAGAAATAAAAGTTGCGCCACATGCGCCTTCACCGTAGACTTAGCTACAGCACACAAAAACGTAATACTCTTTCTCAAATGTTGCTTCTCAGTCCGTATAGCAGCAGCTCTCCAGTACGAGTCCTCAGTCTCTCTCTCACTGCCATCTCTCAGCCCGCTGCTTAAATACGGTCTCTCCACACCAATCACTGGAATCAGACAGGTGTTCATCATCTGCACTTGACCCACTTACTCACCGAACAACTCACCGACTCCTCCTCCGCTACAGACTTCGCTGAAACCATGCCCCCCTCACCACAATGTCATTAAACATTTATTATTATAATGTTATTATTATAAAAACTTCCTTATGTGTAATTTAAATGCAAGTAACCTACAAATCAGTTAATTGTATAGCCTTTAATATAATAGTGATGTACCAGTGATGTAACTATAGTTAACAGCATTAGTTGACAGATTTACAGTTTTGCCATGTACCTGATAGGCCTCAATTCATAGATTTAGAATTGAATTGTATCAAATTGAAATCAAATCAAATTGCAAACTTGTGAATCGAAATCGAATCTTGAAATTTGTGTAAATGCCCAGCCGTACACACTGGTAGTCCTATCATTATGAGGAAATTACATGGGTGTCGTGATTTTATACTGTATAAACTGTATTTCTGTCAGAGTTTGGAATGGTAATGGATGTGACAATGTTGATATGTTTGGCCTTAGCGTAATAGATCCGCTGCGCTGCTGCTGCAGAGCAAGTAAGACATGCTTTCTCTATACAATATAACATGCATGAAATAAACCCTAGCAGATCTATACAGGTGGAGCTGGGAAAGGAGGAGGGTTTCTGAAAGCGTGCTGGAACTGCTACAGCAAATGCTGACCAAGTATTTGAAGGCTGAGCAGCAAGCTCATTGGCTACTGATACAGCAAGAACCAATCAGCTGTGCCCTATAGAAAATTATGTGATTACAAGCTGATTGAGTTAAAGACCTAACAGCCTGCTTATATATTATCCCCCTACACTAACCATAACCTTTACAGAAAACTTTCTGCATTTATACATTTTCAAAAACAAAAAACAAAAAAAACAACAACAATTTGGTATGATTATAAGCTGTTTTCCTCATGGGGACCAAAACATTTAAAAATAGTTACCTACCTTGTGGGAACATTTGGTCATCATAACGTAGGGTTTACCAATTTCACACACATAAGCACACACACACACCTGTGGATATTTAACAATGTCAAAGATCTGATCTCTCTTGTTGTGTTCAGATGCCTGTAATCTCACACTGGATCCAAACACAGCACACACTCAACTCATTGTGTCAGAGGAGAACAGAAAGGCAACATGTGTGAAAGATCATCAGCTGTATCCTGATCATCCAGACAAATTTGAGCACCAGGAGCAGATTCTGTGTGGAGAGAGTCTGACTGGACGCTGTTACTGGGAGGTTAAATGGAGTGGCTCGGGTCATGTAGCAGTGACATATAAAGAAATCAGCAGGAAAAGTGGGATCGACTGTTGGTTTGGACTCAATGAAAAGTCCTGGAGTCTGTACTGTTCTGATGAGAATTACACTGTCTGGTTCAATAATAACAGCACTGATGTATCTGGCCCTTCAGCCCGCTCTAATAGAGTAGGAGTGTATGTGGACGTGTCGGCCGGCACTCTGTCCTTCTACAGCGTCTCTGACACACACACACTCACACACATATACACATTCAACACCACATTCACTGAACCCCTCAATGCAGGATTTGGGGTTTATCCTGAATCTTCAGTGTCTCTATGTCAGATTTAACAACCTCCTGTGAGGAACGGCAGAAGCATATCTCCACCTCGAGCAAAAAACGAAAAGGTTATTATGATTTTATATCTTGTCAATGCAGTTTTCTCTGCAATTAATATTCACAATTTAAGAAACAGAGTTGCAATTGTGAGCTATATTGACAATGTATGAGGTTACTTTGTGAAAAACAAGTCTTATTTTAATATAAAGTTGCAGTTATGAGAAGTAGTTGCAATTCTGAGATTTAAAGTCACATTGTAAAATTTAAAATCACAATTACCACAAAATTACCACAATTCCCCTTCAATGAGATATGGAGTACAACTTCCACAAGTGCAAATTCATGAGTTCACACATACAGAAATTCAGGTAATTTATGTGTATTTGGAGTGCTGTCTTGGGCAGTTTTCCGAGCTGGGAATTTGGCCCGAACCCAGAGTACTCCTCCCCAACTTGACTGGATTTATACTTATCTACATTTATACTAGTGGTCAACCGATATATCACCAAGTCCGGCATTGGCCGATATGTTTTTCTGATTGGCCAATGTGTTGGAAGTGGGACTTTTATTTTGACGGTGCTCCAGACTTTTATTTTGACGGGTGGCACTGAGAACACAGTGCTCACTCACATTCTCCATCTTCATTAGTTTACGATCTCAGTCAGTCATATCTAATACTTTGTTAGACAGAACTGGCAAACAAAGAAAGTAAATGGTATGCGAAAAAGTAAAGCGTTTGCTTTTATATTATTTGTAACAGAAAAGGCAAACAATCAGGCTAAAATACTTTATCATTTACCGTCAACATTCAGCAAATGTGCATCTACATCATTTAAACAAATCTCTGAATATCTAATAAACATTTAATTTCACAAACCTTGCAGAATTACTCGAATCCAGCTGTGATATCTTGTGAAGTGTGCATTTGTAGCCGGCATAGTGAATGCGAACAGAAGATCAGCTTCACAGGAGACGCCATCGGAAATTTTTAAATCCTTCATTTTAAAATATGCAGTGCTATATCCAGTTGCCCACTGTGTCATATTCATATTGTTTTCACTGTGTGCTGTATGTAAAATTAGCGTTACCTTTGTCAAAAGTCAAAGTCAAAAAAGTCTGTTTTTGAAAAAATATGATTACCAGTGCGCATGAAATTACCAGATTACTGATTGTCCTGTTACAGTGTTTACTTCCTTTTAATTCACATATTCATATATTTGTAAACAATTACTTATTTGTGAAAAATACTGTAATAGGATTGCAGATTCAAGAAGTTACCATCTAAAGTATAAGCATGTTTATTTTAAAGATTTTTTCAAATTTATTTCAAATGTATTAATGTATGCAGGGGGTGGTGATGGTGCAGTGGATACGACACATGCCTGTGGTGTGAGAGACCCGGGTTCGAATCCACTGTGAGACACCAATGTGTCCCTGAGCAAGACACTTAACCCCTAGTTGCTCCAGAGGCGTGCGACCTCTGACATGTAAAACAATTGTAAGTCGCTTTGGATAAAAGCGTCAGCTAAAATGAATAAATGTAAAATAGATATAAAGTATATATATTAGAGGTGGGCATAGATTATTTTTTTTAATCTAGATTAATTTTAAAATTAATCTAGATTAATCTAGATTAAAATGGCTCATTTGAATTCTCCCGAAGGCATTCAGAATATGTGTGCTACCCAAATAATGACTAAAAGTAAGTATTTGAGAATAGTTCGCCTCGCATAGGGATGTGAATTTCTGCCAAAAATGCCATTCGACAATCGAGGAGCAAAATCGAATATCGTTTAAAAAAAAAAAAAAAAAAAAAAAAAAACGCAATGCCAGAAATTAGGCTAATTTCATCTTTAGCGATTTGTCATCAAACAAACTGTTTATTAATTGAACAAACATGTTATATTTTTTTTAACATAGTAATTGGAAGAAGAAAAAAATACGCACGATCCGTTTTTGCATCGCCTGCTATAATGTCATCATATGTCATAATGATTTTATGTGAAACTGCTTTGTTACTGCAATAGCCTCCTTTTTAAACAAATTAGTTTCAATCAATGTAAACTATTCGTGTGATTATGCCACTGCGCAATACACACACATTACCGCGGGATGGCGGGTGTTCATTTCATAAACTGTGGACAATAGCTTATTTAACCTGGTAACCAGTGCCACGACGTTTTGAAGCGTTTTTTTGTAGCCTATAAATTAATGTATGTCCAAAACCCGGATAATGTCATACTTTTTAGTAGGCTAGTGCTATCGTGGCGTAATAATCTGTTTGTTTGTAAAATGTATTACCAGAATGAAATGAACTCGAATGTATCGTCCTGTGGAATCATTCATTCACAGACAGTTTACGAAGATGTTCAACTAAAGATCTTCATCGCTGGCAAAGATATGATGCATTTGCAGATTTGCTTTCACTAAACTGTAGATCTACGGCCACTTCATCCAACGCTCTTGATGTTCTTAAATCTTCCTGTTATTTATGACTCCTCGAGTGTGAATTGAAAGCGCTTCAGAGTTCAGACGTTTCAGTGCGCGAGGAATTGAACAGATCTAGGATTCGCGAACCGATTTAGACAGATCTGCACTTGTTTGATGAACTCTTTAAACAGAATCGACTCAAAAGAGTGATTCATTTGTAAATGAGCATCGCTCATGCCCATACAAAGGATACAGCGCTCTTGGAATAAACTCATTTAACAACGTATTGCATTCAAATAAAGTAACGAGAGGAACGTCGCCCAACAAAGTGAAAGTACACCTTCTGTCCCTGGCTGACAGGAAAATACCCTGCTGCGCGATCTGTGACAGTAGGCGCGGCGTCAATTATGTCATATACACATTAGAATTGCGCGAAAATAACGATATTCGAAAAAGCTATTTATGATCCCAACCCAACTTAGATTAACGGCGATATTTTTTTTATCGCGCGATAAGAGTCTCACGTTAACGCAGCACGTTAACGCCGATAACGGCCCAGCACTAATATATATATATATATATATATATATATATATATATATATATATATATATATATATATATATATATATATATATATATATATATATATAGGCCTATTTAAATATCTGCTTTATATCGGCCATCCTGCTCTCTAAGATATCGGCATCCGCCATCAAAAAAGCAATATCGGTCGACCTCTAATTTATACATTTATATACTTATATACAGAGGTGTAAAGTCCAGGGGTCAGAAAGTAAGAGTCCTGCCATATGTTTATTCCACCCATGAACTCATCCAGCGGATTTCAGTAATTAGTTCTCCTGGAACTGTGCTAATCAGCAAATCCAGGCGATTGGAACAAAATACTGAGGAGGACTTTTACTTTCTGAACCTGGAGTTTACACCTCTGTTATTTAGCTGATGGTTGACCTTTGTTACATAAAACTTCATTAAGAGATTAGATTGGTCAGATATTCTGTCATATTGCTAATCCAATGTAAAGGAGTTTCACCCAAAGAGGATGCTTATTTGTGTGTTTATATCAAGTATGTTTTCTGTTTTATACCATTTTCTTGTATAAGCAATCTTTTTTGCATAATTTGTTTGTTTTTTGACTCTTTGGACCTTTTTGCACCATAATTGCGTGAGATAGACAGGACAAAGCGATTCACCCAAAGAGGATGCTTGTGTGTGTGTGTTTATCAGGAGCACAAATAAAGATCCAGATGAACGAACACCTGCTGCCTGTGTGTGAGTGTCCAACAGTGCTCAACATCTACACAACGCAGAAGTAGTAGTTCCCTTTCGTTGTCACTTCGAGTTACGTGGAACGATGACGAAATGGGGTTTCACTTAGAAGCCTATCACCTTCAAGTATTACAAAACGAGCCAATGGCAAAGAAATGCCATGGGTCTGCGGAAATTGCATATATGCTCGTGGGTATATAAGGAGGTATGCTGGCAACATGCAGATATGCTTTTGCTACGGAGCCAAGAGGTCCTCTTCACTCCTGCAGCCTGAATTCTCTCTGAGTGTCACAGAGTACTCTTCGAGACAAGCAGCTCTCCAGTCTGTGTTGGTGCAAGTGCGATTTACCAGCGAGTTTCACATTCCTGCTGATCTGTGCAGTGGCCTGCATTCAATGTGTGTGTTTCTCCCTGTCCGGTTCAGCGCAGGCTGCTGAGCGTCCTCTCACAAAAGAGCTTGCACATGGCACGTCTTTTTAAAGATGTCTCGCCTGTGTATTTCTGGGTGCGGTCGTTCCGTCTCATCTTCTGATTGGCACGATCGCTGCATTGCTTACAACACGCTAAGGCAGCCTTTATGGATGAGTCATGTTCTCACTGTGGAAAAATCACCATCGCTGAGCTGAGATCGAGACTCCGTGACCTCAATAGAGGTAGAGTCCCCTCTGCCACACCCCAATCTGTCCCCTCACACCCGCAAGCTTCTCGAATGCAGGGGCGGGGCCGACTTCAAACAGTGATGTGCCCCGTGTCTCATTCGGAGTTCCAGATGATGAGACAATGTTGATCGCCGCATCACAAGGTGAGCTGAAATCTTCAGGGGATAAATATTCGGTTGTGCTGCCGCCTTCTGGCGATCCAGATTTAACAGCTATGCTTTCCCAGTCAGGCACGAGCATCGGTCTAGCGTGGAACCCTCCACCCTGTCCTGAGCGGTAGGATGATTGGTTCCTGGACTCTCGTCAGCGCACCCCCCCCCCCCCCCAGTTCCTTTCTTCCCGGATGTGCATGAGGAGGTCTTGAGATCCTGGAAGTCCCCGTTTGTCTTCCCGCGATCATTCGGTGGCCTCCTCCGCCTTCTCTGCACTCGAAGCCGCGGCCAAAGGGTACACTGGGGTTCCCCTGTTGAACACTCTGTTGCGATGCAATTGTGTCCTCAGAGTGCTTCAACATGGCGTGGTGACCCAAAGCACCCGTCCAAAGCCTGTAGGTTTTCGTCTACTTTAGTGGCCAGGGTGCTAAGAGACATGCATGAGGGTAGAGCTGACCATGGGCTCTTTGATGAGCTGCGTGCCGCCACTGACCTTGCTCTCCGAGCAACAAAAGTGGACGCACGCTCCCTTGGCCAGGTGTTGTCCACAGCTGTGGTCCAGGAAAGACATCTTTGGCTTAACTTGGCTGATATGCGTGATGCTGAGCATATCCCAGACAGGCCTTTTCGGCGGTGCAGTCAAGGACTTCGCCCAAAAGTTCTCCCCCGCCCAGAAACAGACTGAGGCTATTAAGCATATTCTGCCCCGGCGGCCAGCTGCTGCCTCCACCCTGCTGCCGGCGCAGTCCACTCAGCCTGTTCACCGCCGAGGGCGCCCCCTGCGGCTCCCGCCCCACCTGCTCGGCTCCAGCAGGAGTCTTCACCCGGGCCGCGCCCTGGGTGCTTGGCTTAAGCTTCCCAACCTGTCCCGCTGGGTCGCCAGGACCATCAGGCATTCAGTTTGCACGATCTGGGCGGACATACCAGTACACGGTTCTCCCATTCAGGTTAGCTCTGTCCCCTCGCGTCTTTATGAAGGTCATCGAGACAGCCCTTGTGCCACTCCGGCTACACAGGGTTTGCATCCTGAACTATCTCGATGACTGGCTTATCCTAGCTCACTCTTGAGACCAGGTTTGTGAACACAGAGACCTAGTGCTTCGGCACCTAGTTCGACTGAGCCTTCAGGTCAACTGGGAGAAAAGAAAACTTTTCCCCGTGCAGAGGATCTCTTTTCTCGGTATGGAAATCGACTCGGTCGCCATGTCCGAGCAGCTTTCGAGCGAGCGCGTGCGCACAGTCACTGCGACTTGCCTGCGTCAAGTCCAGAGCAAGAGTGCGGTTCCACTGACACTTTTTCAGAGGCTCCTGGGGCATATGGCATCCACAGCTGCAGCCACTCCGCTCGGATTGCTTCATATGAGACCACGTCTTCAGATAGTCCAAAATACAGCAGCAAGACTTTTAAAAGGCATCCGCAAACGTGAACACATTACACCAATTCTAGCATCACTTCACTGGCTGCTGGGTCGCTTTAGGTTTGATTTTAAAATTCTCTTATTTGTCTATAAGTACCTAAATAACCTAGCTCCCCTCTATCTTTCTGAGCTATTAGTGCAATAGAATTCCTCCAGAGGTCTTAGGTCAGGGACACAACCTTTTATCTATCCCACGGTACAGGCTAAAACAAAGAGGTCATCGCGCCTTTGCCATTGCTGGCCCTACATTATGGAATAGTTTGTCTCTTCATGTTAGATCTGCATCTGACCTGTCAATCTTCAAATTGCTTTAAAAAATCTGTAATTTGTATTATATATTTAAATTTGTTTGTTTGTCTGTTGTGTACTTTTATGCTGCTATGTAAAGCACATTGGTCAGCTTGCCTGTATAAATTGTGCTATAAATAAATTAAAATAAATAAATAAATTTTTCTTGACTTTGACTTGACACTTTAGCACTGGCTTCGCGACCGAGTCCCGAGGTGGGACTGGACCACGGACTGGACCAGTGTGATATTCTCCTCAGGTGAGTTTCCCTGAGAGACCCTGACTTCCTCCAGCGCTGTTGACGTCAACGCCAGAGTCTATGCCTGAGGCAGCTTTCGCGTCAGCTAGGTGTCTCAGTGTGCATGGTTCCCCTCCGGTGACCCGACATGTGTATTTCCACTGTAAGACTCTTTGAGCATGTGTCTTTCCCTTGGCAAGCCACCTTGCGACCCCTGGGGTTGAAAGATTTCACCCTGCAGGCTGGACACACCAGTGTTCTTTCCGCATTATTTAGCAATTATTTCCACTGAGATATGCTTCCCAGTGTACCTTGGTATTCCTGTGTTAAGTAGGAGTCATTCGTCCATGCTAGTCTCACGACAGGGAGCTCACACTTACGCAGGGCACTGGAAGACAGCCGAGATGTTGGCGTGATTAGACTGGGAACCCCATTTCGTTGTCATTCAGCGTAACTCGAAGTGACAACGAAAGGGAACGTCTCGGTTACGTATGTAACCCTCATTCCCTGAGTAGGTGTATAATCTGCTTTTCTGGGCTGCGTTTCCCAAAGACAAGTATGGTCACAAGTTCTCTTGATACCAACACAACTCAATGGGACTTGCGATCATAGTTTGCTAATGATGCTTTTGGTAAATGCATCCCTGATCATCTATTTCTTATAAAAGTAAGAATTTCCTGAATTCAGAGATGTTCCCTTATGGAAAGAAAATATGTTTCCATATATTTATGATCAATATACTAAATGGTTTAAATATTTTGAAAAAATATATACAATTATATTACAATATAATGAATAATACGTAAGGAATTGCCACAATTAATATATTGAAAAATATTATATTTGCTATTTTACGCAAATTATCAAGGCAGTATTTTTTCACAGTGTGTGGAAACTGATAGCCTTACATTTCTCAAGCATGCTTTATATTGATCGCACAATGTGCCCATGTTGTAATTTTTACACACAATAAACACCACTCACTGAACCCCTCTATGCTGGATTTGGTTTTTACACTGATTCTGCAGTGTCTCTGTGTCAGATTAAACAATCTCCTTTGATGAACCACAGAGACATCACACAATGGGATACACAGTTATTTTTTACTCTCACTATTCAAGTGGTCAACTCAATAATCAAGCCATGTTGAACTTTCGCTAACACTTTACCATAAGGTTCATTAGTTAACATTAGTTAATGAATTAGCTAACATGAACTAACAATGAGCAATACATTTGTTAATGTTAGTTAATACAAATACATCTTTGTGTTTTTGTACTTTACTGTGCTTAATGTGAGATGATCAAAGATGATGTAGGTAGGTCAGAAGTAACATACAGTACTGGTAACCGACAGCAAAAAGCTTACTAAATAATATTACTAAATTTACTAAATATTACAAAAATTACTAAATAATATTTATAGTAATACAATACAACTTCAATTCATAAGGTGTGTTTAATCACCTAAACCATATTAAAGCATAACTGCTTTGAGAATGTGATGATGCTCTGCACCACTAGATGGAGTATGATGGCTTTTCAAATGGCTAGAAGTGAAAGTAAAAGAGGATGAAAGATTCTCTATGCCAAGGCTTTAAACCTGTTAGAACTGGATATTAAAACGGCCGCATATTTGGGTAAGTCCAACACTTATTCTTCATTTAACCATGCAGTCATATAAAAATTAGCTTCTTTTTTTCTTGTTTTGTTTTGCGTCCATACATTACATTTTAAATCCAGATAATTATATTTTGATGTGACCTTTTTTTTTTCTTTGACCAGCTTTGATCAAAATAACAACTAAAGCTAAATTACTTTTGGAATTTACTACAGATTTGATCCAATTTTTGTTACAAAAATTAGCAAATATTAAAATCTGAATAAACTGTAAGAAATTTGAATATGTCATATGTCAGGTATTTAAGTTATACTCACCACATTGAAATGAATATGGTGAGTATAACAAAAATACTCATCAACAACTCACAGTGAACTAAATTAAATTATTTAATATCTGAACTACAAAATAAAACATATTTTCATTAATATAAATGAATGCCATCTACTTGTATACCTTATTGCCTCTAATTGGGGTTTTACCTAAAAAAATTACAACAAGCTGAATATGCTAATAAATAATAATTGATTATTAAAACTGAAAAAATACATAAACACAATATCTGCACAATCCTCTATGATGTCTCAATCGTCCATCATTATGTGTGTGTTTGTCAGTTATTGAGTGTCTGTTCCTCTCTGCAGATGATGTGGTTTTTTGGCATGTGACAGTGTCTGACTGGGCAGAAATGTGACTTCACAATCTCTTTTGTTTATTTAAGTAAAAGCAATTGTGTTTAGGATGACCAAAGCACAAGAAGGCAGGAATAAAAAAAACCTGATCCCCAAGAGAACAATTTCTGCTTAAAAGTGTTTGTGGGGAGGATATGAATACACCCTTTAAACAACCATCTTTGTTTATACTAGTATTAACTATAATTTTACTTTATCAAATTATGAGAAACATAATGAGATATCAAATCGGTTTCTGCAGTTTCCAAATATACTGTTGTTTACAGCATGTTAACTTTGGTAAACCATACTACATACTACAGAAAAAGTCTGTGTTTCCAAATTAAAGGTCTGTAATCAGTTTCTCAACACTCACTTGAGAAGTAAGAGTTGAAGGACAGTGACATTAAAATGAGTCTCCATGTCAAGAGAGAAGACGAGGGCACTGCCTCTAAAATTAGTTCTCCATATCCTGGATCCACCTGTGTGTATCTGAAGAGTAATGAATCCATGTATTTACCTCCTAAACTCAGTGATGGATCCGTGACCTCTGACCCCAGGTAAGACACTAGTGTATAAAGACTTTTCTCTGAGCACTTGACTGAATCCTGTTAATGCAGCACTGTCTCTCTCTAATAATATTAAAATAAAATAAAATTAACCTGTTTTAACTTTAAAAATTAACTAACCTGTACTCATCTGAACAGTCTTTTAAACTCGTATTACAGCACTGAATCATTTTTGTATACCATCTTTGTACA
Source organism: Chrosomus eos (assembly GCA_036326025.1). Classification (NCBI taxonomy): domain Eukaryota; kingdom Metazoa; phylum Chordata; class Actinopteri; order Cypriniformes; family Leuciscidae; genus Chrosomus; species Chrosomus eos. The sequence continues at coordinate 27,081,276 of CM070839.1, forward strand.
CAAATAAATGTAAATCTGAAGTGCATTCAAGCTATACAAGTATAGCCGCGTTTCCACCGCAGGAACTTTCCCCAGGAACTAGGAACTTTGGGGTGGTACTCGGTGTGTTTATACCGCAGGAACCAGGGTCTAAATGAAGTTCCGGGTAAAAATTTCCCCCCCAGAAAGTCCCTGCTGGCGAGGTAGTACTTTTTCAGAGTTCAGGAACTTTCAGGGTGAGGTGGGACTTGTGCGCAGGACTTGTGCCCGATGGCGCGCGTTCGTCCCATCGATCACGGTCAATGTTCGCTATAGCTGATAACAAACGTTGTCTACTTTTATATCTAGCATTACGAGCTTTCTGAATACGCTTTAGTATTAGTGCTCGTCTCTTTTCTGCCGTTTTGTTAATTACCTCGTTAGTAAACCAATAGATCGCACACAAAAGCAGCACAGCTTGAATCTCCTCCATACTTAAAACTCAAAACGCACTCAAAACTCAAAACAAACGCACAGACTGGGAGGAGCAGTCGCACGCAGTTCAACGTCACCAGACTATCTTCCTGGTACTTTAGACCGCGGTGTAAACGCAGTAAGCAACCGGTCTGGGGCAAAAAAAGGTCCTATAAAAAAAGTTCCTGGGACAAATAGTTCCTGGTAATTGCGGTGGAAACGCGGCTTAAGTGTTCTTTTTTTGTCAGCATCAGCAGCAGACAGAGATCTGAGTCTCCAGAACCCAGCAGTGTGTCTGTGAAGACTATCGGGTCCATGGATCGTTCTGTTAACTTCAGAGATGGAACAGAGACCTCTGACCTCATGGTGGATGACACAGAAGCACCCCTGCTGGTGGAGATTGGAGGCCTAATACTGAATGATGAACTACAGAGAGTCAAAGATCAACACAAAACTAGCATGAAGATCAAGTACAAGAGATTATTTGAGGGTATCAAACTACAAGAGAATAAAACCCTCCTGAACAGGATCTACACACAGCTCTACATCATAGAGGGAGAGAGAGAAGGAGTGAATGAAGAACATGAGGTTTTACAGATGGAGAAAACAGCCAGAACACAACACTCACAAGACACTCCAATCACCTGCAATGACATCTTTAAAGCTTCACCAGAACCAGGATGTGAGGAGAAAGACCAAATCAAGACTGTTTTTACTACAGGCATTGCTGGAATCGGAAAAACTGTCTCTGTGCAGAAGTTCATTCTGGACTGGGCCGAGGGAAAAGCCAATCAAGATGTAGATTTCATGTTTGTGCTTCCATTTCGAGAGCTGAACTTGATCCGAGATCATCAGTACAGTCTTCACAGACTTCTGCTGCACTTTCAACCTGAACTTCAAGATCTGGACTCAAAGATTTATGAGGAGTCTAAAGTTGTGTTCATCTTTGATGGTCTGGATGAAAGCAGAATCACACTGATGTTTTCAGACGCTCAGGAAGTTTCTGATGTGACTGAGACTTCATCAGTGGCTGTGTTGATATCAAACCTCATGAAAGGAGATCTGCTTCCCTCGGCTCTCATCTGGATCACATCCAGACCAGCAGCAGCCAATCAGATCCCCTCCAAATACATCCACCGTCTGACAGAGATTCAGGGATTCAATGAGCCTCAGAAGGAGGAATATTTCAGGAAGAGAATCAGTGACGAGCATCAAGCCAGCAGAATCATCTCTCACATCAGAAGAGCCAGAAGCCTCCACATCATGTGCCACATACCCATCTTCTGCTGGATCTCATCCACTGTGGTTCAGAAGCTCCTGGAAGAAGATCCGAGTGCAGAAATCCCTCAAACTCTGACTGAAATGTACATCCACTTCCTGCTGATTCAGATCCACATGAGGAATCAGAAGTATGAAGAGAGAGATCCAGAGAAACTCCGTCAGTCCAACAGAGAAGTGGTTGTGAAACTTGCTGAAGTGGCTTTCCATCAGCTGATGAAGGGCAATGTTATGTTCTATGAGGAGGACCTGATTGAGAGCGGCATAGACGTCACTGACGCCTCAGTGTATTCTGGGATTTGCACTGAGATCTTTAAGGGGGAATCTGTGATTCATCAGAGGAAAGTTTACAGCTTTGTTCATCTGAGCATCCAGGAGTTTCTCGCTGCATTCTATGCATTTTATCATTATGTAATAAAACATGTTGACACGTTGCAGTTTTGTGATGTGATGCATAATCTGCATAGGGATGCAGTAAATAAAGCCCTTGAGAGTGAGAATGGACACCTGGATCTGTTCCTGCGGTTCCTGCTGGGCATCTCACTGGAGTCCAATCAGAGACTCTTACAGGATCTACTGACACACACAGAGAACAGCTCAGAGAGCATCAGGAGAACCACACAGTACATTAAAGAGAAGATCAAAGATGGACATGAATTCTCCACTGAAAGATCCATCAATCTGTTCCTCTGTCTGCTGGAAGTGAAAGATCAGACTTTATCAAGAGAGATTCAGGAGTTTGTGAAATCAGACAATTACTCAGAGAAGAAACTCTCTCCTGCTCACTGCTCATCAATCGCCTACATGCTTCAGATGTCAGAGGAGGTGCTGGATGAGCTGGACCTCAAGAAATACAACACATCAGATGAGGGTAGAACAAGACTGATAAAAGCTGTGAGCAACTGCAGGAAAGCTCTGTAAGCATTTCATTATCAATGAAGATTCTGGTTAAAACATTTTAAGTGTCATCTTAAGTAATGTGTGTGTGTGTGTGTGTGTGTGTGTGTGTGTGTGTGTGTGTGTGTGTGTTATATATATATATATATATATATATATATATATATATATATATATATATATATATATATATATATATATATATATATATATATGTATAGACTTGCTGACTGTAATCTATCAGATCAGCATTGTGAAACTGTGGCATCAGCTCTACAATCTTCAAACTCTGTCCTGAGAGAGCTGGATCTGAGTAACAATGACCTGCAGGATTCAGGAGTGAAGCTGCTCTCTGATGGACTGAAGACTCCAAATTGTCAGCTGGAGATACTGAGGTGTGTAAAAACATGTTAACACACAAGTTTAAATATATTTTGAATATTTAAAATATTAAAAAACGTATTCTTACTGAAACTGTTTATTCAACTGGTTATTCAATTAAAAAGTCAGAATATGTGAATATTTGGAATTACAGTAAAGTTCTGCTTAGCTTGCTTCACTGCAAAATATAGCATTTCTGCAAATATGGAATTTGATCATTTTAAGGCAGAGTACTCAGTACCACAGGTGTTCCTGAAACAACTTAAATGCAAATGCTTTAAACAACTCGAGAACACAAGTGAAACCCAAGGGAAAATTTGTCTCTAGACCACAGGATTCAGAAATTATGAGTCAAAGATACTTCAGACTGAGCTGATGGTGGCACTGAAGTTTGATCTCATTGGTTTGTGAGATTTTTGGCACAAGGAACAATTAATAAAGGTATTAAACTAGCATAGCCTCACTGTTAAAAATTACATTAGTTTGAAGCAAAAAATATTTCTAGCATCTTTTGTTTTCCCATTGAAGGCAATAATGGCAACCGTGACACCAGCATATAAAGTTAAAGCAGTAGGCAGTGTTACTTTGGCTCCTTGGGAGCATTTTGTTCACAGTGAAGCTCATATATGAATGTAGTGGGGCAAAGTACTGTCATCCATCAACAGATAAATGTTTTTATTGCAGTATTAAAAATGTTAATGTAACAAAATTCTGACCTCTGATTTAATTTCCCTTTCTGTAGGTTGTATGGCTGTATGGTGACAGTGAAAGGCTGTGGTTATGTGTCTGTAGATCAGGTGTGCCCAACCCTGCTCCTGGCGATCGACTGTCCTGCGCAGTTCATCTCCAACCCTAATCAAACACACTTGAAGGTCTTCAATTAAGGTCTTAACAACCATTTAATGTCTTCAGGATTACTTGAAAATTAAAGGCAGGTGCGTTTGATCAGGGTTAGAGATAAACTGTGCAGGACAATCGATCGCCAGGAGCAGGGTTGGGCACACCTGCTGTAGATGATCAGCCTGTTGATGTGTGTCTGTAGATGATCAGCCTGTTGATGTGTATCTGTAGACGATCTCCTTCTGGCTACTGATTCTGGTGCACATAGTATCCTGGTTCTCCTTGACCTCAGTGCAGCATTTGACACTGTGTGCCACTCTACACTTATCTCACGACTGTCTGAAATAGGCATCACGGGTGCGGCACTTCAGTGGTTGACCTCATATCTATGTGATAGACAACAATTTGTTAAGATAAGCAACAATCGCTCACGGTCTGTTTGTGTTTCCCATGGTGTGCCCCAAGGCTCTGTACTTGGCCCCCTTCTATTTCTAATATACTTACTACCGTTAGGCCAGATCATCAGACAGCATGGTCTCAATTTTCATAGCTACGCTGATGATATTCAAATCTACTTCACGATTGACCCGAACTTATCTTTTCCACCCCCTTCAGTTATCTCCTGCCTTCACGACCTTAAAACATGGATGTCCTCTAACTTTTTGCAGCTTAATGCTGGTAAAACAGAAATCCTGTTGATTAACCCTAGATCACAGAGCTCACCCAGACATGACATTTTTATTGACATAGATGGTGTTGAGATTAGGCCTTCAAAAACTGTACGGAATCTGGGAGTTTTGTTCGACCCCACGCTCTGCTTTCACTCACACATTAGTCAGACTGTCAAATCATGCTTCTTCCACCTGCGGAATATTGCTCGTATCCGCCCCTCTCTTACCTTTACATATGCGGAAACTGTTATTCATGCTTTTATCACTTCCAGATTGGACTTCTGTAATTCATTATATAGCGGACTACCCACCAAAGCAATACACCGCCTTCAAATGTTTCAAAACTCTGCTGCACGCACCCTCACATATAATAAAAAATCTGCTCACATCACTCCTATTATTCACCAACTGCACTTGCTTCCTGTCATACACCGCATCCAATTTAAAATGTTAATCCTAATATTTAAAGCCCTACATGGCCCGGCACCCAAATACCTTGTTGACTTGGTACAGCCATATGTTCCAACTCGGGCCCTCAGATCTAGCACGGAAAACCTCCTCGTGGTACCCCGGGTCAGACTCTCCACGGTGGGCGGTAGGGCTTTTAATGTTGCTGGCCCTACGCTCTGGAATAAGCTGCCCCCGAATCTTCGTGCAAACGACAACATCCGGTCCTTCAAAAAACATCTAAAAACTCATTTCTTCAAGCTTGCCCAATAAATCATTATCCTCATCACTGTTTTCTCTGTTCTACACTTTTCCAACTCTATCTGCTACATACTTTGTCATAATAGCATATTTTGATAAATAATGCAATATCTCTTTCTTTTCATGCAAACCAGTGTATGCTTGTTTCCATCTGTTTTGTCTCTCGTAAGCAGATGGCCTTTGTATTTGTTGGTTTGTTGTTTGTTTGCTATTTGTTTGTTACTTGTATTACATTGTGAAGCGACCTTGGGTTCTTGAAAGGCGCTATAGAAAATAAACATATTATTATTATGATCAGCCTGATGATGTGTGTCTGTCGATGATCAGCCTGTTGATGTGTGTCTGTAGATGATCAGCCTGATGATGTGTGTGTCTGTAGATGATCAGCCTGTTGATGTGTGTCTGTAGATGATCAGCCTGTTGATGTGTGTGTGTGTGTTGTGTGTGTGTGTGTGTGTGTGTGTGTGTGTGTGTGTGTGTGTGTGTGTGTGTGTGTGTGTGTGTGTGTGTGTGTGTGTGTGTGTGTGTGTGTGTGTGTGTGTGTGTCTGTAGATGATCAGCCTGTTGATGTGTGTGTCTGTAGGTTGTCTGGCTGTATGGTGACAGAGGAAGGCTGTGGTTATGTGTCTTCAGCTCTGAGTTCAAACCCCTCACACCTGAGAGAGCTGGATCTGAGCTACAATCACCCAGGACAAGCAGGAGTCCAGTTGCTCAACGACAAACTCAATGATCTAAACTGCTCACTGAAGATACTCAAGTATGGGGGGCAGTGTAACACATTGACTTGTGTGTGTGTGTGTGTGTGTGTGTGTGTGTGTGTGACAGGAGTTTTCAAACTGGGACACTCATCATTATTCCTCCATGTCCATGCCTATATTTCTTCCTTTTGGATTCAAATATTGGCCAAGATAAATATTTACGTTTGTTACGATCCATATTTATAGATCAGATTTATTCTAACAGATAATAGTAGTTTAAAATAGCATATAATAGCATAAACTTTTAAAGTTATACATCATATTCTCTATATTACTTGTGCACTTTCTAAATAATCAATCATTAATAATTTTTGGTTCATATTTGTCTCTTTCTAGTGTGGACCTTGGAGGCCATTTCAGAATCACGGCAGGACTAAAAAAATGTAGGCTCTGTTTCTAATTCTGTCTCTCACACATATTTAACAGTGTTTTGAACTATTTCTGACAAAGATGCCCTGTGTTCAGATGCCTGTAAACTCACACTGGATCCAAACACTGCAAACACTTACATCGTTCTGTCTGAGGAGAACAGGAAGGCGACATATGTTCAGGAGGAGCAGCCGTATCCTGATCATCCAGAGAGATTTGAGGGTGGTGAACGGGTTCTGTGTCGAGAGAGTCTGACTGGACGCTGTTACTGGGAGGTTAAATGGACCGGCTGGGGTCATGCAGCAGTGGCATATAAGGGAATCATGAGGAAGGGAGGCAGTGACTGCAGGTTTGGATACAATGACAAATCCTGGAGTCTGGACTGCTCTGATAACAGCTTCACTGTCTGGCATGATAAAAAGCGAACTGACATATCAGCCCCTTCACCCCTGTCTAATAGACTAGGAGTTTATCTGGACTGGCCGGCCGGCACTCTGTCCTTCTACAGCGTCTCTGACACACACACACTCACACACTTACACACATACAACACCACATTCACTGAACCCCTCTATGCTGGATTCCGGGTTTATGAATCTGAACTGTCTCTGTGTCAGATTACACAATAAAGAGACAAACTCTAACTTATACACACTTATAATTAAATCCATGTTAATTTAGTATTATAAGTGAGCCTCTTGCGTAATTTATTTTACAGACCTTTTATAGACCTTTTATGATAATACAGTTTCTGTGGCAAAGCTTCTGCATTGGCACTCGCCTTGCCATTTTTAATTATTCCACTACTTTCCTTGCAAGGAGAAAGAGAAAAACATGTGGGAAAAAGAGTTTAAAGAAGATGATTGTGAAAAGATTCACAGGTTCCGATATTGTTGTGTTCCGCTGGGATCTGAAAGAGTGTTTGGCTTTTACAGTCATTGTATCTTTTTTAACCACACCCATTATTACACACACTTTAATATATATACCAACTCCTACTCCTTAAAACGTCTCGGTTACTAATGTAACCCTCGTTCCCCGAAGGAGGGAACGGGAGACGTGACGTCGACGTGACGACGCTAGGGGATCACTTCAGGGAGCCCTATCAACTTCGAGTATCTAAAGAACAAGCCAATGAACGTTGGCGTGCGTGAAACGCGTCACGCGCCCCGCCCCGCAGCGCGGGTATAAACAGGAAGCGGACGCCGCACTCATTGTTTTTCGCTGAGGAGCCGAGATTGAGTCGGCCGTACAGCGATGGTCAGCAACTGTGGCAGCGGGACGTCACGTCTCCCGTTCCCTCCTTCGGGGAACGAGGGTTACATTAGTAACCGAGACGTTCCCCTTCAGTCGCTCACGTTCGACGTGACGTCGACGTGACGACGCTAGGGGATCCCATGGAAGACGCCATCGGTTGCTGCCACATCCAGCGCCCTACGGAAGACTCTCAGACCCCCAAGTGGCTGGGGCGGAAGACCTGCGTAGAGGGAGTTCACTGTTGTTCCTTTAACCCACACAGTGGAACTCTTGGATAACACTGGGAAAGCGTGCCTTTCCAGGGGAGAGGGACGCTGCGGAAGCCACATCCTGCCCGAAGGGAGGTAACATGTGGAGGATACACATATGGACTGGCCGGAGGGCAGTGCAACATATGGAATGTCACTGGGGTGGCTCCAGCCTGAGAAGGGGGAGGCAGCACCAGACAGTGACGGCAGAGCGGACTCTGCCAAGGGAAAGACACGGGCTCACCGCAGGGAGCTGGTCGTGGAAGAATACTCATATGGGATCGCCGCAGGAATCACCACATATGGAACCCAGCCTAGCACAAGTTACACAAGCATACGAGCGCTAGGCCTGGCGTCGGACGCTCCGCAACGTCCGACTGCCGGAGGGGTGCGGAGGAACTCACAGGGTTCGCCAGAGTGGGGAACTCGACTGGAGCAAAAAAGCGCACGTATCCGCTCCATGTGGAGGGGAGTGGCGCAGCAAGCCAACACAAGAGCGGAAACTTCGGTGTTACCGGCTGGAAGCGAGCACACAGGAAGAAACCGGCTCAACACGTAGGCTATAAAATCTAGCGAACGTGTTAGGTGTCGCCCAGCCCGCAGCTCTACAGATATCTGTCAGCGAGGCGCCGTGTGCCAGCGCCCAAGAAGAAGCGACACCCCTAGTGGAGTGGGCTCTCAACCCGGGCGGGCAAGGCACGCCTTGGACTTCGTAAGCCAAGGCGATGGCATCCACTATCCAGTGGGCCATCCTCTGCTTGGAGACGGCCTTTCCCTTCTGCTGGCCTCCGTAACAGACAAAGAGCTGATCTGAGGTCCTGAGGCTTTGCGTTCTGTCCACGTACAGACGCAGAGCGCGGACGGGACAGAGAAAAGCCAGGGCTGGGTCTGCCTCCTCCGAAGGCAGCGCTTGCAGGTTCACCACCTGGTCCCGGAAGGGAGTGGTAGGAACCTTGGGCACGTATCCGGGCCGGGGTCTCAGGATCACGTGAGAGTTATCCGGGCCGAATTCTAGGCACGATTCGTCGACCGAAAATGCATGCAGGTCCCCTACCCTCTTGATGGAGGCCAATGCAACCAGGAGTACTGTTTTACAAGACAGAACTTTTAACTCAGCTGACTGCAAAGGCTCAAAGGGTGGTCTCTGAAGAGCCGAAAGGACCAGAGACAAGTCCCAAGAGGGTATAGAGAGTGGGCGAGGAGGATTAAGTCTCCTTGCTCCCCTCAGGAACCTGACGATCAGGTCATGCTTCCCCAACGACTTACCATCAATTGCATCGTGATGTGCGGCAATGGCAGCAACATACACTTTAAGGGTGGAGGGAGACAGCCTTCGCTCCAACCCATCCTGCAGGAAAGAAAGCACGGCTCTGATCGAGCAAGTTCGGGGGTTCTCCTCGTGAGAAGAACACCAGTCAACGAATAGGTTCCACTTCAGAGCATAGAGGCGCCTCGTAGAGGGGGCTCTAGCGGAAGTGATGGTGTCAACTACCGCTGGGGTAGGTCACCTAGAACCTCCGCGTCCCGTCCAGGGACCAGACATGGAGTTTCCAGAGGTCTGGACGCGGGTGCCACAGGGTGCCCCGTCTCTGAGAGAGCAGGTCCTCTCTCAGAGGAATGGGCCAGGGAGGGGCTGTCGCGAGGAGCACAAGTTCGGGGAACCAGGTCCGGTTGGGCCAATACGGGGCAACTAACACGACCTGCTCCTCGTCCTCCCTGACTTTGCACAAAGTCTGTGCAAGAAGGCTCACTGGGGGAAACGCATACTTGCGTAGGCCCGGGGGCCAGCTGTGTGCCAGGGCATCCGTGCCGAGGGTCCCCTCGGTCAGGGAGTAGAACAACTGGCAGTGAGACGTGTCCGGGGCGGCAAACAGATCTACCTGTGCGGTCCCGAAGCGCCTGAAGATCAGCTGGACCACCTGGGGATGGAGTCGCCATTCTCCCGGTAGCACCTGCTGCCGTGAGAGCTCGTCGGCTGCACAGTTGAGCAGGCCAGGAATATAAATGGCACGAAGCGACCTCAGATGCTTCTGACTCCAGAGGAGGAGATGGCGGGCGAGTTGTGACATGCGGCGGGAGCGTAGACCACCCTGACGGTTGATGTACGCAACGGTCGCAGTGCTGTCCGTACGGACCAGTACGTGCTTGCCACGAAGCGGCGTTTTGAAGCGGCCCAATGCAAGATGTACTGCTAACAACTCGAGGCAATTGATGTGCCAATGCAGTTGAGGCCCCGTCCACAGACCTGAAGCTGCATGCCCGTTGTACGTGGCCCCCCAGCCGGTGGCAGAGGCATCCGTGGTGACCACAGAGTGCCTGGACACTTGTTCTAGGGGAACACCTGCCCGCAGGAACGAAGGGTCTGACCACAAGCTGAGAGTTTGGCGACAGTGCGGAGTCACTTGGACCCGGCACGAGCCGCTCTGCCACGCCCATCTCGGGACTCGATCGTGGAGCCAGTGTTGGAGCGGTCTCATATGAAGCAATCCGAGCGGCGTTACCGCGGCTGCAGATGCCATATGCCCCAGGAGCCTCTGAAACAGTTTCAGGGGAGCCGCTGTTCTGCACTTGAGCGTGCTCACGCAGTTCAACACTGACTGGACGCGGGCCTCGGTGAGGCGCGCTGTCATGTTGATCGAGTCCAACTCCATACCGAGAAAAGAGATCCTCTGCCCGGGGGTGAGTTTGCTCTTTTCCCAGTTGACCCGAAGCCCTAGGTGGCTGAGGTGACTGAGCACCATGTCCCTGTGTTCGCACAACTGCTCTCTCGACTGGGCGAGAATAAGCCAGTCGTCGATGTAGTTGAGAATGCGAACACCACGCTCGCACATGGGAGCAATGGCCGCCTCCGCGACTTTCGTGAAGACACGGGGCGACAGGGCCAGCCCGAAGGGTAAGACCTTGTACTGATATGCCTGACCCTCGAACGCAAAGCGAAGAAACGGTCTGTGTCGAGGGAGAATCGAGACATGAAAGTACGCGTCCTTCAGGTCGATCGCTGCAAACCAATCTTGGGGACGGATGCACTTGAAAATGCGTTTCTGCGTAAGCATCTTGAACGGCAGCTTGTGAAGGGACCGGTTCAAGACACGCAGATCCAAGATTGGCCGTAACCCACCGCCTTTCTTGGGTACAATGAAGTACGGGCTGTAGAAGCCGGTCTTCATATCGGCTGGAGGGACCGGCTCGATCGCGTCCTTCGCCAGTAGGACTGCGATCTCTGCCCTGAGCACAGGGGCACTGTCCGGCGGAACGCGGGTAAACAGAATGCCCCTGAATGCAGGGGGGCGCCGGGCGAACTGAATCGCATAGCCGAGTCTGACAGTACGGATGAGCCAGCGAGACGGGCTGGGAAGCGCTAGCCAGGCTCCCAGACACCGCGTAAGCGGAATCAACGGCACCACAGACGTACCCGGGGTGGGGCAGCGCGGCGGAATGCAGGGACCCGACTCGGGCGGCACAGCGGCCCGGAGTGGGGTCTGAATGTGTGGTGCAACACGTACCTGCTTCCGTCGAAGGGCAGAGTGAGTGTGTGGAGGCGGCGGAGCGTCCGGAACACAGCCACTGCTGCTCGCTGGCGATGAGAGAGGGGCTCGAGGGTGACAAGGCATAGCGTCGTCGACCGTCAAGCGCGCTCTCTTGGGACCCAGAGGTTTCAGAAATTGCTCTTTTATTGAATAAGTGGGTACCACTGAAGGCAGTGGCGGAAAGGAACAAAAAGAAACAAAGGATTCTCCACCCGGCCCTCCACCGGGGGAAGGAGCGGTGCCTTCACCGTCTCCTGGAGAGCAACTCGATCCACCTCTGGGTCGCCCGTCTCAGGGTCGTTTGCACCTGCGCTTACCACCTGGTTTGGTAGCGGCCTGGACGGGCGTGGCCGACTTCCTGCGGCTTGCTCCACGCTGAGGCCTGGATGGTGGCTGCTGCTGCTGAGGCTTAGCGGAGCGGAGGACGCCGCAGGAGGACGGCCTCGGCGACGAGCAGACGGAGGGTCTGCGGCCGGCGGACGGGAGGAAGCAGCGGGGGTCCGCCGGGGCAGGATGTGTCGGATAGCCTCCGTCTGCTTCTGGGCGGCCGAGAACTGTTGGGCGAAGCTCTCGACCGCATCGCCGAATAACCCAACCTGGGAGAGAGGGGCATCCAGGAACCGATATTTATCGGTGTCCCTCATGTCCGCCAGGTTGAGCCAAAGGTGGCGCTCCTGGACCACCAAGGTGGACATCGCCTGACCAACGGAACGCGCGGTTTCCTTCGTCGCCCGGAGGGCGAGGTCAGTAGCCACGCGGAGCTCCCGGAGGAGCTCTGGGTCAGAACCACCCTCGTTCATGTCCATGAGCGCCTGGGCCTGGTGGACCTGCAAGAGCGCCATGGCATGGAGGGCGGAAGCAGCCTGTCCACAGGCCTTATAAGCCTTCGCCGTGAGACCGGACGAAAACTTACAGGCCTTGGACGGGAGGCGCGGATTACCCCGCCAGGAGGAGGCGGACGCCGGACACAGTTGCATCGCGACAGCCCGCTCCACCGGGGGGATATCCACATACCCCTTAGCTGCCCCGCCGTCGAGGGTGGCGAGGGGGGAGGAGCTACTAGAACGGATTCGGGCACTATACGGTGCCTTCCACGTCCTAGAGAGCTCCTCATGCACCTCCGGAAAGAAAGGTACCGGGGCGGCGCACTGAGAACCAGCACGGCCCGCCCCGAGAAACCAATCGTCCAACCGAGAAGGTTCGGGACGTGGCGGAGGATTCCACACAAGCCCAACCTTCTCGGCGGCCCGGGAAAGCATAGCCGCCCACTCTGGATCCGGCTCGGACAACGCTACACACCCAGACGGGGGCAACGCAGCCGAGTCGTCATCTCCAGAGGAGTGAAGCTCCCCCTCCGATGCTGCGATCGACATCTGATCGTCAGCTGGCGCCCCAAAGGAAACGACCGGCCGTTCAGGAGAAGGACCGAGTCGATCGCAAAGGGGCGCGGATGGCAACAGCGCATGAGAGGCGTGAGGGGCCCGCGGAGATTGCCTCGACGGGGAAGCCCTCACGGTAATCCTCAGATCACCCTGGTCATGCGCCGAAGTAGGCTTATTCTGCAGGGCAGAATAAGCGCTAGATCGGGGCATAGGCGAGGGGACTGCACCTCCCGTGAGGTAAGCAAGTCTCGATCTAAGCGCTGCCATAGTCATATTCCCGCAATGGGAACATGAACTATTCACAAAAGCTGCCTCAGCGTGTTGAATGCCCAAACACGAGAGGCAACTCTTGTGGCCATCTGCTGGCGCCAGGGAACGACCGCATCCAGAAACGCACAAGCGGAATGACATCCTGAAAAGGACGCAGGGTCACGCTTGTGTTGCTCTTTTAGTAAAAATAACAAACAGAGGAAAGAAAATAGACTCTTTAGTGCTGAAGCACCCAGGGGTAGCCGCGGTGTAATCGGGTACACTCTCAGATGAGGAACGCCCACGAGACCGACACACACACACACATAAACAGTGCCGTGAAAACGGCAGTTGTGATAAGATGCTCGCGGCCACCACTGATCGCGCCGTCACACCAGCACTGCAGCAGAGTTCTTCTTCTCCCTCTAGTTGTTGACAGAAACAACGTTCAGCAGTCTGTAGAGTCTCAGAGTCAAACAAAGCTCGGCTCCGAAGCGAAAGACAATGAGTGCGGCGTCCGCTTCCTGTTTATACCCGCGCTGCGGGGCGGGGCGCGTGACGCGTTTCACGCACGCCAACGTTCATTGGCTTGTTCTTTAGATACTCGAAGTTGATAGGGCTCCCTGAAGTGATCCCCTAGCGTCGTCACGTCGACGTCACGTCGAACGTGAGCGACTGAAGGGGAACTACTAAAGCCATGTAATGAGAAAGCAAGAGTGAGAGTTGACACATTAAATACTTTAAAAATTGTCTTTTATTAATCAAATTAAACTGGATACTCGAGTGATGAATCAAGCTGTAAGCTACATTAGCATAACCATACCATGTATGAAATGAACAAAGAGTTAAATGAATAAACAAATAAATTCACGTGGATGTCTCAATATTGTCCATAATCCCCTAAACAAAGGCTGCCCAACAACCCACTTTTGTCTGGTCCCAAAAATACACAATTCACCCTACAGCTTATAATAAATAATGAACTAAACAAGATTACCGCCAGCTGACTCACTGTTATTGTTAACAAATCGTGGTTATTAACAAAATAATGTTCTGAATTTCAATAAGACTGTATCATGACTTTTTGTGTTTGTTTTCATTCATGTCTGTATTTCTGTGTTAATTGGTTCTGTCATCCTCAGTTTCGCCTGCCTGTTTGTCACCATAGTTACATATTGATTAGAGTTTGAGTTCAGGTGTGTATAGGTAATTAGTCTCATTAGTTCCTCTGTTAGCAGTGTACTTGCGCCCTGTGTGTCTTTCTGTTCATGGGCAGTTCTACAATATGTTACGTTGGTTGTTCTATTTGTTATCCTCATTCCTGAGATTCTGTTTTGTAAAGATTTGAGTTTGTTCTTGTAATTAATGTTAAAACTGCTGCACTTCATCTCAGCTTCAACCAGCCCGTGATATAAAACAGATACACTGAAAAAAACAGTAACACTTTACAATAAAGTCTCCTTTATCAACATTAGTTAATGTATTAACTAACATGAACTAGCAATGAGCAATACATTTGTTACAGTATTTATTAATCTTTGTTAACATGGTTAGTAAAAATACAGCAGATCATTGTTTGTTCATGTTAGTTCACAGTGCAATAACAGCAGACAGATTGGCTAAACCGACCGTCTGCTAGCCGTGTCACTGAGGTCAGATAAATCCCATCACACAGAGACTTTCACCTAGATATTACCATATAGAGACTGTGTCTGTTCCCTGAATTAGGACATACTAAAAACTTCTAAACCCATTTAAGGGTACAATTTTTATTGATGTTCATCAAATAAAAAACAGTTATAATACAGATACAAATGATAAAGCTTGGGTTGCTGAATATTTGATCCCTTACTTCAAAAGCACTTATTGTTAATGATATGATTACAGATTATAACCTAGATGTGCTGTGTTTGACAGAATCCTGGCTTAAACGAAACGACAGGTTCTCTGACTGTCTGGAGCAGTCTCTGTCTCGCTTGCACGCTCACCCTAGATTCCGGGAGATTTTACCTAATTTGCGGTATAACTAGTTGATCACGATTGGCTCAACAGGTAGATCTATTGAAAAACTCATCTTTCAGGCATTTGACCTGTCACAGTTCGAAAAAGACCCAAAAGCGAAAGCTGGTTGACAGGTTTATTGAAAATAGAATAAATGGCAACACAGGCTGTCTGCCGATCACAGGCCGTCTTGGCGGATGCAGAACAGGATAACGATACCCAAAGGCTGTAACCAGACAGGACGAAAGGTAGGCAACAGGTAGTGGCGGTCAAGAAACGACGTTGGTAGAGACGAGCGCAGACTCCACTAGGCAGCAACCACAGCACAGATTGTCAGGTTTTGACACTGGATAGCAGGTGAAATCTCTCGTCTGACATACACACAGAACAAGAATAAGTAGCAATAATTCTCACAGAAGTGTAAGTAACAGGCATGAACGAACAAACAAACAAAGGAGGGAAAAGAACACGAGATCTAAATAGCCAGAAAATCAGGGCAAATGGGAAACAGGTGAGAGAAGAGCAGGAGCGCGAACGCTGATTGGGAATGAGCTCAGCTGTGCGGGAGTGCACGTGAAGGAGAGGAAGAAGAGAAACAAGCAGAGGAATAAAACTAGACTCCTGACAGTACCCCCTCCCTAACGGGTGCCCACTGGCACCCCTGAGGGGGACTGACGGGAGCGGAGGAAATCCTCTATAAGCAAGTGGTCCAGCACATCCCTTCCCGGTACCCAGCTTCTCTCCTCCGGGCCGTATCCCTCCCAGTCGACAAGATACTGATGACCTCGCCCCCGGGGTCGAATGTCCAGCAGCCTCTTAACCTTAAAGACAGGGGAGTTAGCAACAAGGGTGGGAGGGGGAGGGGGAGAGGGAGGAGAGCGGAGGCGAAGCGCAGGCTTAATACACAAGACGTGAAAAACAGGATGGGCGCACTTGAGAAAATGTGGTAACCTGAGCCGTACAGCCGCCGGACTGATAACCTTTTAGTGATGGCATAAGGGCCAATGAAACGGGGAGACAGTTTCGAGCGGGTGCCTGAGGGGGTAAATTACGTGTGGAGAGCCAAACTCTCTGTCCACACACATACCTAGGAGCTTTGGACCAGCGACGGTTGGCGATACGACGAGTGCGTTCCCTGGTCCGACACAGAGCTGACCTCACCCTCCTCCAAGTGCGACGACAGCGCTGTATAAAGATCTGGACCGAGGGAACGGCGACCTCTGGTTCCTTAGAGGGAAACAGAGTTGGCTGATAGCCTAGATAACAAGAAAACGGGGACAGGCCAGTGGACGACGACGGCAGAGAATTGTGAGTGTACTCTGCCCATGTCAATTGGTCACACCAGGAGGTAGGGTTATGAGCCGCTGAACAGCGGAGCATCCGGCTGAGGTCCTGATCAGCGCGCTCAGCCTGACCATTACTCTCTGGATGAAATCCTGAAGACAGACTGGCAGTGGCACCAATCTGTCTGCAGAATTCCCTCCAAAAGTTAGAGACAAACTGGGGTCCCCTGTCCGAAACCACATCAGAAGGAAGCCTGTGAATCCTAAAGACGTGGTCTACAACCGCCCGCGCAGTCTCTTTAGCCGACGGAAGTTTGGGGAGAGGGACGAAAATGAACCGCCTTAGAAAACCGGTCAACGTCAGTGAGAATCACCGTATTACCGCTGGAGGGGGAAGCCTGTGACGAAGTCCAGGGCAATATGGGACCAAGGACGGGAGGGAAATAGAGAGGGGACGAAGCAGACCATCGGGAGGTGAATTACTGGACTTCTGTTGGGCACAGACAGAACATGATGCAACAAATCGGCGTACAGAATCACAGGCGGACAGCTGCCATAGTGCGGCCTACCCCCGGATGAGCGACCAATTTAGAGGAGTGACCCCAACGAAGAACAGCCGGACGAGCGGACTTGGTGACAAACAGCTTCCCCTCAGGACACCCTCGGGGAATGACGGTATGAGAAAGAGCCTTTCTCACCAGCTGTTCCACCCCCCATGGACGGAACCAACAACGCATCCCTCAGGTAGGATGGTCTCAGTGGTGGGGCGACCCATGGAAGAGGAGAACTGGCGAGAAAGAGCGTCAGACGTGGTGAGACTCACCGGGGCGGTGGCCAGGTGAATATTAGAAAGAACGCAGCCATCCAGGGTGAAGGCCGTGGGTGTCTCTTTTAATTCATGAAGGGGGAATCAGTGTTCAATAGCCCATGTCTCATTGAGAAAATTTCCCTCAGCCCCGGAGTCAATTAGAGTAGAACAGGCAACGGAAGTGGTACCCCAGCGAAGAATGGCCGAAATCATGGTGCGGGACTTAAAGGATGGGGATAGTGGAGTAGCGCTCGCTAATATTCCCCTAACTACTGGCGAGCTCTCTCTTTTACCGAACAAGTGGCAGCAAAATGTCCGGTACCACCACAGTAAAGGCACAACCTCTCTCGAATACGGCGTTGGTGTTCAGCAGAGGAGAGGTGTATTCTCCCTAGCTGCATTGGCTCAGGCTCTGGTGTGTTCAGGTGACGCTGTTTGAGTAAATGGGATCCCCGGAATCCGTGACGTCAGCACGAGCACGTCGCGTAAATCAAAACGCTTGTCTAAACAATGGCTAATTCCACCAACTCATCCACTCTAAATTCCCATCGCAAAGCGTCCGTGAATCGGTCATTCCATTCGCAGGTGACAGATGAAGTCTTAAAGTCAATGGCATAATCGGCTGCGGAGCGTCTTCCTTGGCGAAGTGCTGCCAGCTGGCGAGAAGCCTCGCGACCGAAGACAGAACGGTCGAAAACTTTCAACATCTCTTTCATGAAAAAAATCATACTGTGCACAGCAATCAGCCCCCACCTCCCAAACTGCCGCTCCCCAATCCCAGACTCGACTAGTAAGAAGGGACACCACATATGCAACCTTGGCACGGTTGGAGGCATACGTAACAGGCTGAAGAGAAAATGCCACCTCACACTGGGTAAGAAATGCACGGCAGTAGGCTCACCAGAGTAGCAGGGAGGATTGTTGATGCGAGGCTCGGAGGTATGTCGTGGCCCAGTTGAGGGCTGGTCATGGCGCAGGTGATGTAGCTGACCAGTTCAGGCTGAATTATTGCCTGTGCAGCAGGGCAGATGGATGACAATGAGAGATCGCTCTAGTCACGGATAAAAAAAAAAACACTCTTCCGCTCCGATTACTATAACAAATCGATTTGCCCCACTCAGTGAAACACCCACTGAGAATTCTGTTGATTGTGCCCTGGTAATTGGTGATTCGATCACACGGAACGTGAAAATAGAGACACCGGCCACCATAGTCACATGTTTGCCGGGAGCCAGAGTGCCTGACATCAAAGCAAATTTAAAAGTGCTGGCTAATGTTAATCGTAAATTCTCTAAGATCATTATTCATGTTGGCACTAATGATGTTCGACTCCGCCAGTCGGAGATCACCAAAACTAATATTAAAGAGGTGTGTGAACTCGCAAGTACGATGTCAGGCACTGTAATTTGCTTTGGCCCCCTTCCTGTTCGCCGGAGTGATGAGATAGTTAGTAGATTGTGTTCACTCAATGTCTGGTTGTCTAAGTCAGTGTTTCTCAAACTTTTTCAGCCCAAGGACCACTTTATCTATTATATTATCTATATATTTACATAGCCAGCAGCCATGTCACACTGTAGCCCAAGACTGGTTGCCCACTGAAGCTAAGCAGGGCTGAGCCTGGTTAGTACCTGGATGGGAGACCTTCTGAGAAAACCAGGTTGCTGCTGGAAGAGGTGTTAGTGAGGCCAGCAGGGGCGCTCACCCTGTGGTCTGTGTGGGTCCTAACACCCCAGTATAGTGATGGGGACACTATACTGTCAAAGAGCACTGTCCTTCAGATGAGACGTTAAAGTCAAGTCAAGTCAAGTCAAGTCACCTTTATTTATATAGCGCTTTTTACAATACAAATTTTTCAAAGCAGCTTTACAGAGATAACAGGAAAACAATGTTGTAATAGTATTGTTCAATTGAAAATTAAATGTCCCCAACTAAGCAAGCCAAAAGGCGAAGGCAACAGTGGCAAGGAACCAAAACTCCATCAGGTGACAGAATGGAGAAAAAAACCTTGGGAGAACCCAGGCTCAGTCGGGGGGCCAGTCCTCCTTTGGCCAACGAATGAACAGTGTATGATGATGAGTTAGGCAGCATAATGTCAGGAGTCAGATGGGATCAGAACTTTCACGATATTATCCAGTTCATCTGGTTGGGTAGGGTCATCCGGCCGGTGAGGAGATGAGTGGTGAGGTGTTCATGGGCCTTCACAGCCCTGATAATGCGTGTCATCGTGTCCATGTGATGGTCCTTCATCAGATCTGGATATGCCCTGGATCCGGCGGTCTGCGGTAAACCTCGGGATAAACAAAGAGACTAATATTAGCGTAGACGCCATCCTTCTTATGATGTACAAAGTACATCAGGAATTATGGGAAGTGTTCCTGGTTCCGGCTGATCTAATCTATGCAGCCTAACATTGAATTATAGAAATCTATAATGTGTTATGTGTATGCTAAGCCAAAGAGATGTGTTTTTAGTCTAGATTTAAACTGACAGACTGTATCTGCTTCCCGGACCGTGTTAGGAAGATTGTTCCAAAGTTTTGGTGCTAAATAGGAAAAGGATCTACCGCCAGCAGTCGATTTTGATATTCTAGGTATTATCAACTGGCCAGAATTTTGAGATCGCAATAGACGTGAAGGACTATAATGCGTTAAGAGCTCGCTCAAGTACTGGGGAGCTAAACCATTTAGTGCTTTGTAAGTAATCAGCAATATTTTAAAATTTATACGATGTTTAATAGGCAGCCAATGCAGTGTTGACAGAACCGGGCTAATATTGTCATACTTCCTGGTTCTGGTAAGAACTCTAGCGGCTGCATTTTGAACTAGCTGTAGTTTGTTTAATAAGCGTGCAGGGCAACCACCCAGTAGAGCATTACAATAATCTAGCCTTGAGGTCATGAAAGCATGAACTAATTGTTCCGCATTTGTCAGTGAGAGCATATGACGTAATTTAGATATATTTTTAAGATGGAAAAATGCGGTTTTACAGATACTAGACACGTGACTTTCAAATGAAAGATTGGTATCAAAGAGCACACCCAGGTTCCTAACTGACGTCGAAGACTTAACAGAGCAGCCATCAAGTGTTAGACAGTATTCTAGGTTATTAGGTGAGGAAGTTTTTTGTCCAATGATTAGAATCTCTGTTTTTTCAGAATTTAGTAATAGGAAATTACTGGTCATCCATTTTTTTATATCAGCTATGCATTCCGTTAATTTTGTGAATTGGTAAGTTTCGTTAGGTTTTGAAGAAATATACAGCTGAGTATCATCAGCATAACAGTGAAAGCTAATTCCATATTTCCTAATGATATCTCCTAATGGTAGCATGTACAGAGTGAAGAGCAGCGGTCCTAGTACTGAGCCTTGTGTACGCCATACTGAACTTGTGATCGATAAGACATCTCTTCATTTACTGATACAAACTGAAAACGGTCAGATAAGTATGATTTAAACCATGCTAGTGCAATTCCGCTAATGCCAACATAGTTTTCTAGTCTATTTAAAAGAATGTTGTGGTCGATAGTATCAAATGCAGCACTAAGATCAAGTAACACTAATAGAGAGATACAACCACGATTGGATGATAGGAGCAAATCATTTGTGACTTTAATGAGAGCAGTCTCAGTACTATGGTACGGTCTAAATCCGGACTGAAAATCCTCGCAGATATTATTTCTTTCTAAAAAGGAACACAGTTGTGAGGATACTGCTTTTTCTAGTATCTTTGACAGAAAAGGCAGATTCGAGATTGGCCTGTAATTGACTAATTCTGTAGGATCAAGTTGCGTTTTTTTTAACAAGCGGTTTAATCATAGCCAACTTAAAGGTTTTTGGTACGTATCCTAATGACAAAGATGAATTAATGATATCTAGAAGAGGATCTATGACCTCTGGAAGCATCTCTTTCAGTAGCTTAGTCGGTATAGGGTCTAGCATACAAGTTGTCGATTTAGATGAATTAACAATTTTGCAAAATTCTTCCTCTCCTATAGCAACAAATGAATCAAAATGTTCCTCACAGAGACTACAATATACTCCCTGATGCAATACTGTAGTAGACGGTTGCATAGTTATAATTTTGTCCCTGATATTATCAATCTTATAAGTGAAGAAGTTCATAAAGTCATTACTGCTGTGTTTCTTATAAACTTCTGGGCTTGAAGCTTTCTTTTTCGTTAGTTTAGTCACTTGTTCAAATAAATACCTAGGATTATGTTTATTTTCTTCTAATAGGGTTGAAAAATAATTAGTTCTAGCATCTTTTAAGGCCTCTCTGTAAGCAATCGAGCTCTCCTTCCATGAAATCCGAAATACCTCTAGTTTTGTTTTCTTCCAGTTTCGCTCCATTTTTCTGGCTGCTCTCTTAAGGGCCTGGGTGTGCTCATTGTACCACGGCGTTGGACTATTTTCTTTAATCTTCTTTAAGCGCAGCGGAGCAACTGTGTCTAAAGTGCTGGAAAAGAGAGAGTTAAAAGTTTCTGTTGCAATATCAAGTTCTTCTAAGCTATCTGGGATGCTGAGATTATGAAACTGATTTGGAAGATTATTGATAAAGCAATCTTTAGTGGCAGAAGTGATAGGTCTAACATATTTATAACACGAAGTCGGCTTTGCAGCCTTGGCTAAATGTAGTTTACACGAGACTAGATAATGATCGGAGATGTCGTCGCTCTGCTGCAGAATTTCAACGCCATCAACATCTATTCCATGTGATAATATTAGATCAAGAGTATGATTACGACAATGAGTAGGTCCTGACACGTGTTGTCTCACTCCAATTGAGTTTATAATGTCTTTAAATGCCAATCCCAATGCATCTTTTTCATTATCTACATGTATATTAAAATCACCAACAATTAGGACTTTATCTGCAGCCAATACTAATTCTGATAGAAAGTCAGCAAATTCTTTGATAAAATCTTTATGGTGCCCTGGTGGCCTGTATACAGTAGCCAGCAGAATTCTCAAACGTGATTTATTGTTTACACTATAAATTTTTACATTAAGCACCAACACTTCAAAAGAAGTATATTTAAAACTAGATTTCTTAGTGGTTTTGAGAAAAACCGAAGTCCTGACTCTCTGTGGTCATAAAAAATCCCAGGATGTCCTTCGATAAAGAGTAGGGGTGTAACCCCGGCATCCTGGCCAAATTTGCCCATTGGCCTCTGTCCATCATGGCCTCCTAATAATCCCCATATACTGATTGGCTTCATCACTCTGTCTCCTCTCCACCAGTAAGCTGGTGTGTGGTGGGCGTTCTGGCGCAATATAGCTGCCGTCGCATCATCCAGGTGGATGCTGCACATTGGTGGAGGTTGAGGAGACCCCCCCCCCCCCCCCTTCCATGTAAAGCGCTTTGAGGTCCCAGAAAAAGCGCTATATAAATGTAACTAATTATTATTATTATTATTTATCTTCCAATTTTTTTCTGAGGACCACCTAACAAAATCCCACTCTATAACGCCCCCAAAAAACAACAAAATTGTAAGGATAAGCTAAATTTAAGTTTAATATGCAACTGTGTAAAGTCAAAAACTAATTATTCAAACACAAATGCAATTTTATTTCATTTGAAAAAGTAAATGTGAAATGAGCTGTTGCTTAATATGAACAACAAACTGCACCTTAAACATACTGTAACAGCCTAGGTCCCACGTAATGTCATTCCAAAGAGCCATTAGTTTAAAACTGAGGTGGTGGGTATATGAAGTCTATGTTGTAACTATGGCAACAATAAAATGCTGAAAAAAAATGTCCCCTTAATGTCCAATATCACTGAAACTACTGGGATTTTACACATGAAACAAAAACTTGTACATTACAAAACTAATAGATCTGTAGATTTTATATTTTGAGATTTCCATCTAAAACTTAATGTGAATATTAATGAGACGAGTGGTGCTGCTTCTCACACATTAGTTTCTGAATGTCTGGCTCCAAAGAGGAGAGTTTCAGTTGCATACTAGGCTCCACGTTTAGTCTGTTGCGCTGCTTTGTTTTCAAACCAACCAGTGTGGAAAACCTAACTTCACAGTTGTATGTAGTTGGGAAGGGCATGAGCAGTTTGAGGGCAGATTCTGCCAGCTTTGGATGTTCAGGAAGGAGCTGAGCCCAGAAGTCTGTTAAGAGCTGTTGTTTGAATGACATTTTGAGACCTCCATCTGATGCAATGTCCACAAGACTATTGCCTTCTTGTATTGAGAGCTTGGTACATTGTCCAATGATGTCGCCCAAACGGATTTCTGATCCACTCAAAGTCCACATCTAGCTCTGGAAAGTATTTTCCCAGCTGAATGTTAAGGCCTTGTAGATGTTCCTTTATGGCTGTGACGGTGTCGTCACCCAGGGTCTCTTCAGTTTCGATTAGAAAGTCCGCTAGAGTGGGGAAACAGTCAAATTCACGGCGATTGATACGTGCGCACCAGAGCTTTAATTTGGTGCGGGCCCCTTTAATTTTGTCCTGTACAGTGAAGACTCTGACCGCTTTTCCTTGCAGTGCTAAGTTGAGCGTATTTAGCGTGCTGAAAATATCTGCAAGATAGGCTAGTTTTGAAAGCCACATAAAGTCATGAAGTTGATCATACAGTTCATCAGCTTGGTGCAGAAATAATTTTACTTCATCGTGCAGTTCAAAGAGACGAGACAGGACCTTGCCACGGGATAACCAGCGCACTTCACTGTTTTGTGTGCTCACTACCCATTTCTTCACAAAGGACTTTAAAAAGACGCGAGTTGAGGGCCTTGCCTTTGATTGAGTTGACTTTTTTAACTGCCTCGTCCAAAACAGTTTTAAGGCAACTTGGCATCTTTTTCACCGCGAGCTGTTCTCTGTGAATGCAGCAATGAGTTGACACAGCGGATGGAGCAACATTACCACACGCGTTACCAGGCCCTTGTGTTTGGCTGTCATCGCAGTTGCACTATCAGTGCAAACTCCAACACAACATTTCCAGTCAATGTTATTATGCACAATGAAGGCATTTAGTGCATCAAAGATCGCTTCTCCTGTGGTGTTCGTTGGAAGAGATTTACAGAAGAGAAAATCCTTGTGGACTGAGCGCGCATGGATGTATCTCACAAAACACAGAAGATTTGCCTCATTACCAATGTCCGTGGACTCGTCCAGCTGAAGAGAAAAGAAGGGACTCTGGTGTAATCGTGTGATCAGCTGCTCTTGGACATTTTCGGACACTGAAGTTATGCGTCGCTGGACAGTGTCATTGGACAGAGGTACTTTGTGCATGTCATCACTAGCTTTCTTCCCTAGCATAACTTCTGCAGCAGGCTTAACTAGAGTCTCTCCAATTGAATGGGCTTTTCTCGTTTTTGCAATGAGTAGAGACACTTTGTATGATGCCTCAGTAGCCTTTGCATTTTCACCGGGCATAAAAAACTGTGAGGTGTTTTTACTCATGTGTCGCTCAAGCTCATCATGTTTTCTCTCTGAAAATGTCACTGGTTTATCTGTACAATCTTTGTGCTTAGACTCAAAGTGACGCTTGAGTTTAAATGGTTTCATCGCTTCATTAGACAATATTTCAAAACACAAAACACAGTGAGGTCTAGGATCCTCAAGATCACCAGTCCACGAAAATCCAAACTTTATGTACTCATTGTGATATTTTCGCTTAACTTTCTCACATGGTTTTCCACAGTGCGCTAGCTCCGTGGTCTGCGGGAGTGTGGTGGCCAGTGGCCGTGACTCGGTATCTTCAGTACCGGCTTCAGTGGGCCTTTGTGGTGCTGTAGTCTTGCTGCTTTCAGTGGACGATTGATCTTTTCGCTCTCCACAATCCGCACAAACACACATGAGTCAAAATCTTGTGTTTATTTGGGATAATCTTATTCAATTCAATTCAAATTTATTTGTATAGCGCTTTTCACAATACACATTGTTTCAAAGCAGCTTTACAGAAAGTGCATTAAGAATGTACAGAGAAAATACAGTTAGTTCATCATGTATTAATTTAGGGCATAACATATCGCCGGCGTTGAGTCGTCTCTTCACAGGCGTCGAGTCGTCTCTCCACAGGCGTTTAGTCGTCTCATCACAGGTGTTGGATCATCCGAAGTCTCTGTGAGAGGCTGGATACAAACTGGAGCTGACGAACGCTATTTACCTCGGGACTTGCGTCCCGAGATAAAAGCAGAAAGGCAGATGAAAAATAATTAGCGTAGCTGATGTTCATAATATTAATGCATTCGATCTGATTCGGCAGTAGTATAAAAGGTAAGCATTATGTGAATGCTTGGTTAAAGAGATGCTCTTTAATCTGGTTTTAAACTGGGACAGCGAGTCTGAGCCTCGAACAATATCAGGAAGACTATTCCAGAGTTTAGGAGCTAAATGTGAGAACGCCCTCTCTCCTTTAGTGGACTTAGATATCCTAGGAATGACCAGAAGCCTCGAATTTAGTGATCTTAAAGAGCGCGACGGATTGTAGGGCGATAGAAGGTCCGTTAAATAGACTGGAGCTAAACCATTTAGGGCTTTATAGGTCAGTAGCAATACCTTGTAATTGATACGGAACTTAATAGGTAACCAATGTAGAGATGATAAAATTGGTGTTATATGATCATATTTTCTTGATCTAGTAAGAACTCTAGCGGCTGCATTTTGGACTAACTGTAGCTTGTTTATTGAGGATACAGGACAACCAGCTAATAAAGCATTACAGTAATCTAGTCTCGAGGTCATGAATGCATGAACTAACTTTTCTGCATCAGAAACGGATAGCATGTTACGTAGCTTAGCAATGTTTCTAAGGTGGAAAAAGGCTGTTCTTGTAACATATGAAATATGATTTTCGAAAGTCAAGTTGCGGTCAAGTATGACACCCAGGTCTTTTACTGTAGTGGATAAAGTAACAGGGCATTCTTCTAAATTAAAGTTGTATTGTAAGGGATTTTGTGGGTAGTTTTTTGGACCAATAAGTAATACCTCTGTTTTATCTGAATTTAATAGCAGGAAATTACACGTCATCCAGTATTTTATATCTTTAAGACATTCTGTCAAGTTAGATAAGTTAGTGGTTTCATCTGGTCGTGATGAGATATATAATTGAGTGTCATCAGCATAACAGTGAAAATTAATTCCATGTTTTCTTATAATATTACCAAGTGGCAGCATATATATTGAGAATAGTAGAGGGCCTAACACAGATCCTTGTGGTACTACATAGTTTACTGACGTTATCTTTGATTTTTCCCCATTTAAGCAGACAAAGTGGTAACGGTCTGATAAGTACGATCTAAACCATCTTAATTCCTGTCCCTGAACACCAGTGTAGTTTTGTAGTTGATCCAGGAGTATTTTATGATCTATAGTATCAAATGCAGCGCTTAGATCGAGTAGAACTAGTATTGATATGCAGCCTTGGTCAGAAGCTAAAAGTAAATCATTTGTAATTTTAACTAGCGCAGTTTCTGTGCTATGATACGGTCTGAATCCTGACTGAAATTTTTCATAGATATCATTTTCTTGCAAGAAAGAGCACAATTGAGCGGACACAACTTTTTCTAGTATTTTAGACATAAATGGAAGATTTGAAATGGGTCTGTAATTTGCTAGGTTATTTGGATCTAATTGTGGTTTCTTAATAAGAGGTTTTATTACTGCCAGCTTGAATATTCTTGGAACGTGACCTAAAAATAAAGATGATTTAATAATATTGAGAAGAGGCTCTTCCACTACAGGTAACACTTCTTTAAGTAATTTAGTGGGTATTGGATCTAATAAACAAGTTGTTGGTTTAGATGCAATAATAAGTTTATTTAGCTCTTCCTGTCCTATAGTTGTAAAGCGGTGTAGTTGTTCTTGAGCGCGATAATTGAGGCTGATTCATAAGACACCATAATAGATTGTATATTTACAATTGTGTTTCTGATGTTTTCTATTTTCTCAGTGAAGAAATTCATAAAGTCATTACTACTACATTGTAGGGCTGTCACTTTTGTGAAAAAATCCTGTTCGATTTTTGAGACATAAGTGTTCATTGAATCGATTGTAAAATCGATTTTCCATGTCTAAAGACGTTTCCATTTTCAACACCAAATATAGGCAAATCCACTGACAACTAACAGGCATTAGGACGAACGTGAAGAGGGTGCTTGAGACGCGCAGCGCCCACAAGTCAGCAATATTCGTGATGATTTATTGGCGTGAAGTTTCGTGCACAATGACAAACAGGAGTGCAGCATTCAGGGATTGAAATTAACACCCTCAACTCGCCAAATGCGGGTAAAAATGAACTTTGGCGGCTAACGCTGTCAAATCAAGAGGCGTACGTCTATTTACTCACTTTCTTTGCTGTGGAAGTTCGTGTAAGCCAAATCTGTGTGGATTCAGCGCAAATACGCAACTCGTGAGTCCTCCATAGAGATATACACATCTATGAGTCTTCGTGATATATTAAATGCAGCGTATTGCGCAGAATCTGCACATTTCTGGCTTACTTGAACACACACGTCACTAAGCAACGGCTCTGGCAACAAATAACGGCGCGCTTGTTCACTTGCCTTGAAGTAATAGCGAATATTAAAAAGCATTTGGTTAACAGAAAGGACATTATTATTTTCCAAAATCCTACATGTTCTATTGATCTGTCCACCTAAAACACATTTTTGGTAAAAAAAAAAAAAAAAAAAAATACATCAAAAAAGGCCGTTAAAATCGATTTCCTATTTTCGTTTCGATACTTGTTGTTGGTTGGTCCGATCGATTGTGCAATCGATTTTCGAACGTAAAGTGACAGCCCTACTACATTGTAACGGAATATTTTGCTCAGGTGATGCCTGTTTATTTGTTAGTCTGGCCACGGTGTTAAATAAGAACCTTGGATTATTTTGGTTATTTTCTATTAGTCTGCGGAGATGCTCAGCCCTGGCTGATTTAAGAGCCTTTTTGTAACGTGACATACTATCTTTCCATGCGATTCTAAAGACCTCTAAATTTGTTTGTTTCCATTTACGCTCTAAGTTACGAGTTTCTCTCTTGATAGCATGCGTAGCATTGTTGTACCATGGTGCTCTAGTTTTCTCTCTAACCTTTTTTAATCTAATTGGTGCAACAATTTCTAATGTACTAGAGAAAATGGTGCTCAAACTGCTAGTCATTTCCTCTAGTTCATCTGTTTGTTTGGGTTCACTGAGCAGCTGAGATAGATCAGGTAAGCTATTTGAGAATCTATCTATAGTGTTTGGAAGGATTGTTCTGCCTGGTCGATAACGTGGCCAACATGACAAATTTCAGCAGTACGTAACATGCAAGTTACCATGTAATGATCAGTAACATCATCGCTTTGCGGTACAATATCTATATCGGTTGGATTGGTTCCATATGATATAATTAAATCTAGTGTATGATTTAGGCGATGAGTGGGACCACTGACGTTTTGCGTGACCCCGAAGGAGTTTAATAAATCTGTAAACGCAGTCCCTAACGCATCATTTGTGTTCTCTTACGAGAGTATCTCTCGTACTGCGTAATATCTTACGCTATGGGGAAACACTCTTTCCTCGAGATATTGAAGCCAAAAATTATCCTTAATTTTTTTAATCATGCAAAACGCTTTTGCAGCAGCAAGCAGACAAGGGCGAAACAGCTCGCGCGCCCATTGGCTGCCTCGCTGGAAAAGCTGCAGCCTATCGAGTGAAGGCACTGCGTGACGTAATGACGAATGAAGACGCTTCGCGCTCATTTTCGTCATGTCCCGCCAGTATAGGCGTGGTCTCGCCCTATAAATACCCCTCGATAGCTGTATTTCTCTGATTTTTTCATTCTTCACGCGAAGCTCACGCATCGCGGGATCCAGAGTGAGAAGCCGCGCCGTTGACTTGTAGCCTTCTCAGCGGGACGTGCCATCTACTGAAGTCGCTGGCCCAGCCGCCTTCAACTGCCGTACCTGCTGCGCTTTCCGGCGTTCTATATCCTTTACTCTGTCACTGTGTGTGTGTGTGTTTGCTTACGTGACGCAACACCCATTATATGTTCTAAAAGAGCTGCGTCTTTTTAAAGATGCCTTTCTGTGGCTCGTGCCGCTCCCAACTCAGCGATGAGGACCGTCACGTCATCTGTGTGTCCTGCCTGGGTCATGAGCACGCGGCTATCGCGCTCGCGGATGGTGGATGCCCGCACTGCGAACTTCTGCCTATGGCGACTCTGCGGACTCGCCTGGCGTCGTTCTCTGAACCCGCGTCCCAGCCTTCTGTGCCGCGCCGTAAGAAGCGTCGCGCCCAGCGCGCTCCCGAGCCTTCTCCAGCCCGCCAAAGCTCGCCGGTTCGCCCGCCTGCTTCGCCGGCTTCACTTGAGTCGCTCCCGGACGGACAGCGCCCGCCGTCTGCCGCCGCTTCCGCTCCCGAGCTGGACGAGCCTGCCGAGGTATGCTCTCTTGTGGCTTCCGATAGCGAGGATTGGGCGAGCTCTGTGGACCTCCCCCCCGCTGACGTGTCTAGCCAACCCTCTGGGAGGAGACCCGGCATTGAGGCTGAGCTGATGCGTCTGCTCACCCAGGCCGTGGAAAGCATCGGCCTCGAGTGGGAGGCGCCCGCCTTGCCGCCGCGCAACAGACTCGACGGGCGCTTTCTCAAGAAAGATGAAGCCCCGTCTAAGTCTAGGGCCGCCCCCTTCCTCCCTGAGCTCCACGACGAAGTCGCCAAGTCATGGACCGCCCCGTTCTCCGCCAGACTGCGCACTTCCACTTCTGCGGCCTTTTCTTCTGTCACCGGCGCGGGAGATAAAGGATATCTCTCCATTCCTCCTGTCGAGGCGGCGGTCGAGTCGCATCTCTGCCCGCCCTCTGCGGGACGGCGCGCGCAGACGACGCTCCCCTCTAAAGCCTGCCGGGTGACTTCATCGCTGCACGGGCGTGCTTACACAGCCGCTGGACAGGCGGTCTCAGCGCTGCATACGATGGCGATCTTGCAGATCTACCAGGCCGACCTTCTCCTTAAACTGGACGAGGAAGGCCCGGGTGCGATCAATGTGGCGGATTTACGAGGCGCTACGGACCTTGCTCTACGCGCCGCTAAAGCCGCTGCTCAGGCCATGGGGCGGAATATGGCCTCTCTCGCCATTGCTGAGAGACATCTGTGGTTGACGCTGTCTGAGATGACGGAAGCTGAGCGCTCTGTATTCCTCGACGCGCCCATTTCCCCTGCGGGCCTGTTCGGATCTGCCGTCAAGGATTTCGCGGACAGATTCTCGGAGGAGCAGAAGACTTCGCAGGCCATGAAGCACTTCCTTCCGAAGCGCTCGAGCTCCGCTGCAGGTCGCTCTAAGCAGCCGTCTGCTCGCAGCTCGCAGCCTCGGCCTGCATCGCCCGCAGCCGCCGCTACACAGCGCCGCCAGGCCCGGGATCAGAGACCGCGCTCTCGCTCTGCTGGACGCCGCCCCGCTCAGCGCGGGCCTCGGCTGAAGATTGAGCTCAAGCCCGAGGCCTCGAAGCTTTCCTAGCCACTCTAAGAAAGCGACGGTGTTCGGATCCCGCTGCGGCCGGCTCCCCACCGAAAATATTCGCTCGTTCAGTTCCTTGCGATGTGACTGTGCCAGTGTATTTAGCAGTGAAGCAGCCGGTGTCTCAGCCCGCTTGCCTGCACAAAAAAGCCGTTTTCATGGCTACCCAGATAAATCCAATAAAGAGTGTATTTTCTGGTATGCCGGCCACGGCCGATGGTGTTATGAGTGTTGTAAGAATGCCCACGCCCCAGTGCCCATTCCCACACCCAGACACAGCCCGCCACGGTGCGAGGCGAGCACACATAAATCTGACTCAGGTCGATTGTGCAAACAATGTAGCGATTGCGCCCATACAATGCCCGCTCACGCTGCATGCCCCGTGTCCCTTGGTTTCTGTAAAAACGAAACCAACACACAATTTATCGGCTCCGGCCGAAAGCGTGCACAGTGCTGTAGATGTGCCCGTAGGTTTGCGCCCACATCCTCCCGCAAGCACGCCGAATCCCACGGGATTCGCCCCGCTCACTCTCGCTGTGCGTCCCGCCATAGAGATTATGAGCGCGGCCAGACTGCCCGCGGTGCCCAGCGCGCCCCCCGCCTCGAACGCTGTAAACACGGCGTCGTGTTCCCAGGGTACACGCCGTTGTACGGCGCCCGTCGAGACCTCGGTGAAAAACGAAGTATCTCATCTACTTCGAGCCGAGATAGCGAAACTACTGAGCAAAGGGGCCATAGAGCCCCTTTCTCAGGCTCAGAGCGAAGGGGGCTTATACAGCAGATATTTTCTGGTACCGAAAAAAGATGGGGGCTTCAGACCCATTCTAGATCTGAGACAGCTGAACAAAGCGCTTGTGAAGCGCCAGTTCAGGATGCTTACGACCAGGAAAATCCTCGCGCAAGTGCGCCAAGGGGACTGGTTTATGCCGATAGATCTGAAAGACGCGTATTTCCAAATACAAATAGCGTCCCATCACAGGCGATTCTTAAGATTCGCGTTCGAGGGCCAGGCTTATCAATACACAGTCCTGCCGTTCGGCCTGTCTTTGGCACCCCGTACATTTACGAAGTGCATGGACGCGGCTCTCGCGCCCTGAGACTTCAGGGCATGCGAGTTATGAACTACTTGGACGATTGGCTGATTCTAGCTCGATCACGGTCAGAGCTCATAGAACACAGGGCCACAATGCTCGAGCATCTCGAGACACTGGGCCTGACGGTCAACTGGGAAAAGAGCCTGCTGTGTCCCAGCCAGAGAATCTCTTTCCTGGGAACAGTGTTAGACTCGCTTTCCATGACGGCACGCCTGTCACCGGAGCGCGTACTAAGTATTCAGCGCGTCGCGGTGTAGCGAGCCTACATAATAATAATATACATAAAATGTATTTAAGGGGGCCGGAAGGCCAATTTAGCTCAAAGGGAATGATTCATCGATTTGCAATGAATCATTGACCGAATCACTATGGAACCGAGCAAATGACTCGTTTAGAGTTCATTTGAACGGGCCGTAATTTTAACCTTGGCAACAGATATTTATCCAATTTATAGTGAAACACTATGTATTAGCAAGGTAACTTTAGATCGGCAGTACAAGACATTAAATGTGTAAGCAAAACACAAGACGAATATCTTTTCAAATATATGGACGACTTTATTAACTATTCTAAACACATAAAACTAATGTCTAAACCCAATCACACACACAATTCATTCAAGGCGCAGAGGAAGAGAGAGAAAGAGTGAGTTTTCAGAGTGAGATGCACTTTGTAAGACATAAACCTGAACGAACCACCAAGCATTAATTTAAACCTTCGTTTCTTAGACAGGTTATTACATGTACATTAAAAAGCACCAGGTCAGTTACAGTCTGGAGTACTTGCTTGTCTTTGCGTTGCTTAGGCCAGGGAATTCCCTATTTGAGGTGCTTCGTCAAAGGGGTTTCCCGGCTGCGTGGCTGGTTGTCTTTGGAGTGCCTGGCTGGAGTTTCTGAACCGCCGGTCACGTGATGTGTTGGCGGAGGGATGAACAAGAGTCTTTACAGTTCGAAGTGCGTTGCAGGAGAGACGTGTAAACGAACTTTACAGCAAAACTTAACTTAGAACGAGACTTTTAACGAGAAAATAAAATAAAGGAAGAAAGGAAAGTAAGAGATGAGATGGCTTGAATGAAGCTGTTTAAACTCCGATCTTGATGGGTTTGTCTGCTGGCTTGGTCTAACTTGGTCTGGTCGATGTAAAAGCGTACGAACATGAACACTCTCTTGCTGTTTGATCATAGAGAGAGGCACAAACTTAATTTAACACAGAACCGACTCAAAACCGAACTGAACCGAACCGAAACTGAACTGCTCTCTGGACTGAACTCTGGACTGAACTCCCTTGTTCGGGTCTTTAACTTAAAGTTAGTCCAACCTCTTTTGGAGAATTCTGGCCAATTGGACAATGGCATCATCTTAGGAGGTGGACCTCGTTCCTTCTTATCGTAAATCAGGCGTTATGTATGATCTGCTTGCTCTCCAACACTAGCAGAGAGAACAAGAGATCACAGTTTAAACATTATAGATTATTATAATCATACAAAGCATTTTACACAGATTTCAAACAAGCCATCTTATGAATTAAGGGCATACGATTATTTTGATTGGAAGCACGATGCTCGTTCATTCATGCACACAGTTATAATCATCATTACATGATTTATATGGAATCTAAGCATAATACAAACATGAATTGTAGGAAAAACAAGAATTATGATGTTTGATTATGAGTCCACTGAGCATTGTTCTGTGTGAGTTGTTCTCTGCAGAATGTGCAGAATTAATGTAGTTTGATATGTAAAGTGTGTTGGTGTGTGAAGTTTCTGGGGTTTAAGAAAGACATTCCAATCTGAGGTCACGGCAAGGTCCCTGCTGAAGTCTGCTCTGTTCATCTTCTCATGGGACCTTGCTCCTTAAGAAAGACGAGTCTGTTAAACATCTGTCCTGCTGCAGCAGTAGTGGTGCTGAGGCAGGTCAAAGGTGGTCCCTGCGGGCCATAAAATCCTTTCTGAGGGGTTCTTTTATGGCTATTTGGAGCCAGTTTTGTGACGTTGGAATGTGTTCAGATCTGGATTGCTGAATCACATTTGAATGAAGCCCATGAGAGATTAGAAAGATTAATTTGTGTTTGGTTCATCCGTAAATTCTCTACATATCCCCCCTTCGATCGATGATGGGTTGATGAGAGAAGACATCATTGAACGCTGGAGAAACAGAAGAAGCAAACACACACAGCAAACAACAAGGCAAACACCTCCATGACTGGTCCCTTTACTGGTGCAGGGCATTAGATTATCTAGGCCTAAACAGGTTCACTCTCTCAATATAGTCAACCATGTGGAAAAAGTTTAGTTCAATTTTAGGACCGTAATTCTAGTTTGTTTTAAAACGGTGATTGATCAACTTCGTGACTAAATTTGATTTGTTCGTTTTATTCTCTTCTAAATTGTTCTCGGTTTAGACCAATTTACCTTTCAAATTTTGATTCGAATGATGCAGAGAGTTCTCTAGGCTAACATTCGTTTTAAGGTGACTTGCAAACATCAGGCGTGGTGCGTCAATCCTTATATGGTAACCTTGACCCTTATGGGGTAACAGGGATTTTACCTAATAAAAGAAGAAGAAAGGGAAGAGGTAAAACAAAACAAAGCAGTTGAGTGACTCCTGTATGGCTACTGTTGTGCAGTGTCAGGTGTCACAATGTAATGAGAGGGTTACACTTGTTGGGTGTATTGCTACATGTTTCCTATGGAAAGGATAGCTAAGTCAGTGTTGCGATTTCAGTGTCTACCTGTGGGAAGAACATGTTTGTTGGATGTTTTTCATGGTAGCTGTGTTTAACTTGTGTATGTTAGTGGTACAGTGTAGTGTAGTGCAGGTACTGCATGTATACTGTATGTATGTCAGATCTGTCTCAGTCTGTTTTGCTCCCCCCTTTTGCTTGATGGTTAAGCTTTGATGGGCTTGTTGCATCTTTGCCTTGGAAAGGGATCTTCTGTGATCTGCTGGGGGTCAGTCCAGTAAGGCAGGAAGTTCTCTGGCAGACATTGGGAGATGGTTTGGCATGGATGCGTGAAGCTGTAGTGCAAAACGTGGTCTCCTTTGTTGCCTTCCTCTTGTGATGCCTTCTGGTTGTGACAGACTTTCTGACCTTCTGGGCTTACTGTCGTTGCTGTAGCACACACATGGTTCTTGAGTTTGGAGCTTGTGGTGTGATGGGTAACCAGGATGGTGTTTTCTGGTACCTCGGGGTGTTTGTCAGTGGTTGACTGTGAGAGACCACTTTGTTCTGGGTTGTTGTTGAACAGGTGGTTGTCTCAGGAAGGTGTACAAGGTGATCACTGGTCTTCTGTGTTCAGCTTGTCTTTGATGAGCACGTGCAGTTGCCTCCGTAGTTGCTCCATGTCTTCTGCGGGGAGACTGTCGTGTTCTTGGGCACACTCAGTGGGGTGTTTGGCTGAGTGGTGCGGAGGTGGGTTTCGTTG
Source organism: Chrosomus eos (assembly GCA_036326025.1). NCBI lineage: Eukaryota > Metazoa > Chordata > Actinopteri > Cypriniformes > Leuciscidae > Chrosomus > Chrosomus eos. The sequence goes on from CM070839.1 coordinate 27,116,344, forward strand.
TCGCTTACCCACATAGAATGCTTTTGGATGCACTCGTTGATTCCAGTTGTTTCCTTCTGGTGGGTCCCATAACTTTTCCATGTGGTTGGAGTGGTAGCTGTCATCGGCATGGGAGTCACGTTCTCTGTGCTCCTTACGAAGGACTGTGGTGTTGTCATGCCACTGGGTGTCTTCCAGTGCAAGGCTTGTGTCTTGGCTGATGGAGTTTGACACTGTGGATGTTTTCAAACCTCTCTTGGAGGACATCTTTTGTTTGATGTAGGCCTTGTGTGTCAGGTCACGTAGCTGCTGAATCGTCATTGTGCCTGGGCAGGCCATGATGCCAAGATGATGACTCAAACCAGGGTGCAGGTTTCTCAGGAAGAGGGTTTTGAAGTTCACATCCTCTTCAAGTTCAGGTTTGTTATGTCCACCTAAATATGCTTGTCGAAAGCGGCGGTAATAGGCTTGGGGAGTCTCTTGACGACATTGTTTGGTTTCCAAGGCGATTAACACACCGTGTTCTGACTCTGGACCTGTGAATTCTTTAATCATTGTCTCACGTAGTAGCTGGTAGTTTGACATGACATTAGCAGGTTGTCGGTCTAGGAAGCTTCGTACCTCTGGACTGGATGTGGATCTGAGGAGGTAGAACCTGTCTCTGTCAGTCATATGGGGTCTCACCTCGAGGTGGAAGTCGATATCTCGGAGGTAGGCCTGGATGTCGGGACCCTCTGGGGAGTTCGGGTTGAACTGAGTGATATTCTTAACCAGCTGGTTGAGATCTTTGAAGGTCATCCCCTGTGCAGCTTTGGAGTCTGCCTGGATGAGCTCTCTTCGTTTGTTGGCAGTGAACAGTTCTGTGGTGAAGGCCGGTGACGTTTTGGGTTGTGGCCATTCACTTCTTTCACTGTATGCCAGTTCTTGGATGGAGGACTCTGTTCTGCTCAGCAGGGGTGATGCTGATGGAGGTCTCTCCCTTCTTGGCTCTGGTTTCTGTTGGCAAATGTGCTGGAGTTCATCTCTGACCGCGTAGAGCTCGTCGTTGGCGGCGTCTCGCTGTTGGATCAGATGGTCCATTTCAACGCTGCACCTTTGCAGGTGGTCTTCCAGAGCAGTGATTTTAGAGTTCTTACTTTCAATGTCAGCTTTGGCTTTCTCTAGCTGATGTTCAACAGCCTGGAGTTGGTTCACCAGGTGTTTCTGGACAGTCTTTGACTCTTGTTTGTCTTGAGCTTTACCTTTGAGCTGGTCTTTGCAGTGTTGAGTGTGCATCAGCTCTCTCAGGAACTCGGTGGTCTTGGAGTCATCCTGGCCTTTCACTTCCAGCTTGTCTATGCGGTTCTGGGCACGTGTCAGCTCCTCCTGTAGGTGGGTGACGTGCTGGTGGCTTAGGTTTAGCTGGGCTGTGAAGGCATTACTTAAGGAACAGGTTATCTTGGTTAGTTCCACGTGGTTTTGGTTCTGGCTTGAATCGTGTGTCAGGAATCTTCTCAGAATTATGATTATTATTAAAAATAATAACAGTTCAATTGTCTTTGGTGTGAGGCAGTCTGTAATGCCTCTGAGCCAGGCGTCCACGTCTTCCCGTTGGGCAGTGGGGTTTGTCGTCCACGACATGTTGGCACGCTTGGTGAAGAGACTGACACAGATCTGTGTGTATAAGCCTATATGTGGTTGAACGGCTAAGTGTCGTTTCAGTAATTGTACATCAATAGTGAAGTGTTGTGATGACTAAGTGTTGGTCTAAGGGTACACAGTGAGGCTAGTGATGCGAAGATCTCGTCACTCAACTGGGTAAAGGAAAGAATAAGAAAATTGTTAAACAAATCTCAATGGAAAGAAACCTTTTTTTTTCAATGGGAGAAATATTTTTATAAATATTTTCTATCAATGAAAAGCTGGTTTCAACTCGTGGTGTGAGGACTTAGTCGCTCAACTGAGTAAGGGGAAAAGAGAGAAAAGTTAACAACCAATTTCAATGAGGGAAAAACAAAAGAAAATTATTAACTAGGGGAAGTATTAATTTCTCATAAATGTTTTTTATCAATGAAAATCTGTTTCCAGAAAGGTAAACAATATTATTGCTTATGTTTGCGAGGAAAAATAATACAATAATGATGTTGATACCTCTTCTCTGAGTTTGACAGGATTGACACCACACACCTTCAGTTCGACCGCTTACAGCAGGGGTTACAGCAGGGATGCTGTGAAGGCGGAGTTTGCTCGGCACTTGTCTCTGTTACTTGATCTTGGATAAGATGTCAAAGTTTAAATTGCGTTTCAAATGCAGGGAGAGTATGAAGAACACAAGAGGGTTTGATTAAAAATCAAATATCTAATAATCTGTTTGTTGGGACAGATTATATTTGTCTCTTTTAGAGTCGATTGGTGGTTCTTCCAGGTTTGTTCCTACAAATGTGAAGAATAAGATGGAATAAAACAGGACAGAACAGGAAAGACGTGATGAGGAAGAAGTGAAGCAAGGAGGTTGGATCCCGCTACCTTTACGTCTACCACGAGTATAGAATTGATAGTTGAGGAACAACTAAACACACAAATAAACTTTGGTAAAAGACGATTGTCTCTGGTTTATTTGAAACTCGTATGGAGATGGTAATGTCCCCTATTGAAGCTTCCCGAAAATTAATTAATCAGAACAAATATAGTGGTTAAGTTTATAACCAACAGGACGAAAGGATAAAACGCAATGACAATAATGAGCAAATCTGAGTCTAACACTATTTTTGTAATAGTAATAACAACTTTCAAATTTTAACTTTCAGAGTTCAAGACTTATTCACCTAAAGTGATTAGATCTCAACGAGAAATTTAGAAATTATGAAAATTATGAAATCAGAATTATTAAAAATAAATCTAGAAATCATTAGAAATGACCTGTCTAGAAAAATAGAATTTCAATTTTATTTTAATATTTCCTTTCTTTAAAATCAAATTCAAAATTGACAATTAATAATAGTTAACCAGCATTTTCTTTTTCAAGTAACATGCAGGTAAAGTAATTAATAATTGTAAACCAATATTTCCTTTTCCAGTAAAATATAGGTAAAGTAAAAGAGAGAGGTAAAAGGAAAAGACAGGATCAACAGTTGTAAAGGTCGAGGTGTCTAAACGGTTAAATCACTTTAACGTTTTTCCAACAGACACTGTAGTATTGGCTCGTATTGATAACAGTGACTGATGCTAAAGGCTTTAGCACAGGCCTCCGTGCAAGGCTACTGCCTAGCTTAGCGCTTGTTTACATCGAGGGTTGGGTCAAAGTTCACCCGGAAACGTTTGGCCAAGACTTCCGTGTCACGATCGTAACTATAGCGACCAAGCGAACGCTAGTGGGCGAACCGGGAATTGCAGACAGTTGGAAAACAATTTGTTAGAGTTCCATGCAATATGGGAGCATTTCAACAATGTCCACAGAACATGCATGTACAGTAACAATCGATCCTATTACGGGAAATGTCGGCACATTTCACACTGTTCAAATAAGATACACCACTCGTAGCTGGGTTTACGACGTGGGGCTTCACTCAGTTTGTCAAGAGTGATATTAACTTTAAGCAAGCGACAGCTTTGCGTTATAATAGATGTAATTAGGACGACCTCGGCGGATCGTCTCTGTGCAAGTTTATCTAGGCACATAAAACAATAACTGTTGGTTCAGTTTCAATGGCAAGCTTTACTTGATAACGAATTTAAATAACCACTATTCAAATTACACTCGGACATGCGCAATGTTACACGAGAATTATTTGAACGGACACAAACAGATAAGATTAGTTAAGCCTCGCTGTTTATCACGGGGATCAGTGGGACACGCACTGAATCAGATAAATAAATATAAGGCTTATGACTAACTTAGATGAGGAACACGCTCATCGCTCTGTGAGGAGAATATTAGTCCTTATAACGTTAGGGTTATTTTAATTACTGCAGTTTGATTTCGTTCAGTTCTCTAACTGATATAAACACACACACACAACGTTACAGCTTTTCTGAAAGACTCTGGAACACGCAGAAATCGAACAGCTCTAACGAGGTATTTCTGGAAATGAGGAACACGCTCAATTCTTACCTTATCGTAGTGCGAGGTTTCATATCTTATTTACTGCAGTTAACAAGAGAGCAAATAGGGCGGCAGACTAGACTTTTCAGCTTTCTCTGGGAGCTTCACTCACAGATAACTACAGCAGCAGCAGCATTCATTCAAACGGGGCGCGCGCTGCGCGCGTCACACACAGACTCTCAGAGAATCGGATCTCTCATCCGCACAATATGAAAAGATAAATCTTGATAATATTCTTACAATTTAGGTTGAACTGCCCGCATCCTCCACCAAATAATGTAGCGAGCCTACATAATAATAATATACATAAAATGTATTTAAGGGGGCCGGAAGGCCAATTTAGCTCAAAGGGAATGATTCATCGATTTGCAATGAATCATTGACCGAATCACTATGGAACCGAGCAAATGACTCGTTTAGAGTTCATTTGAACGGGCCGTAATTTTAACCTTGGCAACAGATATTTATCCAATTTATAGTGAAACACTATGTATTAGCAAGGTAACTTTAGATCGGCAGTACAAGACATTAAATGTGTAAGCAAAACACAAGACGAATATCTTTTCAAATATATGGACGACTTTATTAACTATTCTAAACACATAAAACTAATGTCTAAACCCAATCACACACACACATTCAAGGCGCAGAGGAAGAGAGAGAAAGAGTGAGTTTTCAGAGTGAGATGCACTTTGTAAGACATAAACCTGAACGAACCACCAAGCATTAATTTAAACCTTCGTTTCTTAGACAGGTTATTACATGTACATTAAAAAGCACCAGGTCAGTTACAGTCTGGAGTACTTGCTTGTCTTTGCGTTGCTTAGGCCAGGGAATTCCCTATTTGAGGTGCTTCGTCAAAGGGGTTTCCCGGCTGCGTGGCTGGTTGTCTTTGGAGTGCCTGGCTGGAGTTTCTGAACCGCCGGTCACGTGATGTGTTGGCGGAGGGATGAACAAGAGTCTTTACAGTTCGAAGTGCGTTGCAGGAGAGACGTGTAAACGAACTTTACAGCAAAACTTAACTTAGAACGAGACTTTTAACGAGAAAATAAAATAAAGGAAGAAAGGAAAGTAAGAGATGAGATGGCTTGAATGAAGCTGTTTAAACTCCGATCTTGATGGGTTTGTCTGCTGGCTTGGTCTAACTTGGTCTGGTCGATGTAAAAGCGTACGAACATGAACACTCTCTTGCTGTTTGATCATAGAGAGAGGCACAAACTTAATTTAACACAGAACCGACTCAAAACCGAACTGAACCGAACCGAAACTGAACTGCTCTCTGGACTGAACTCTGGACTGAACTCCCTTGTTCGGGTCTTTAACTTAAAGTTAGTCCAACCTCTTTTGGAGAATTCTGGCCAATTGGACAATGGCATCATCTTAGGAGGTGGACCTCGTTCCTTCTTATCGTAAATCAGGCGTTATGTATGATCTGCTTGCTCTCCAACACTAGCAGAGAGAACAAGAGATCACAGTTTAAACATTATAGATTATTATAATCATACAAAGCATTTTACACAGATTTCAAACAAGCCATCTTATGAATTAAGGGCATACGATTATTTTGATTGGAAGCACGATGCTCGTTCATTCATGCACACAGTTATAATCATCATTACATGATTTATATGGAATCTAAGCATAATACAAACATGAATTGTAGGAAAAACAAGAATTATGATGTTTGATTATGAGTCCACTGAGCATTGTTCTGTGTGAGTTGTTCTCTGCAGAATGTGCAGAATTAATGTAGTTTGATATGTAAAGTGTGTTGGTGTGTGAAGTTTCTGGGGTTTAAGAAAGACATTCCAATCTGAGGTCACGGCAAGGTCCCTGCTGAAGTCTGCTCTGTTCATCTTCTCATGGGACCTTGCTCCTTAAGAAAGACGAGTCTGTTAAACATCTGTCCTGCTGCAGCAGTAGTGGTGCTGAGGCAGGTCAAAGGTGGTCCCTGCGGGCCATAAAATCCTTTCTGAGGGGTTCTTTTATGGCTATTTGGAGCCAGTTTTGTGACGTTGGAATGTGTTCAGATCTGGATTGCTGAATCACATTTGAATGAAGCCCATGAGAGATTAGAAAGATTAATTTGTGTTTGGTTCATCCGTAAATTCTCTACAGCGGAATCCTTCCGCCACGGCTCCATAGTCCCGCTCAGACGGTTTCAGAAAATGCTGGGCCTGATGGCCTCAGCATCCCATGCACTCCAGCTGGGCCTGCTTCGCATGCGCCCACTGCAGTGGTGGCTGAAAGCACGGGTCCCGCCCCGGGCATGGTCCACGGGCCGGTGTCGCCTCAGGGTCGACCAAAGGTGCGTTTCGGCTATGGAACCCTGGAAAGTAACCAGCTGGTATCAGTCTGGTGTGAGTCTGGGGACCGCCTCAAGGGTGAAAGTGGTGTCTACGGACGCCTCCACCACGGGGTGGGGAGCGCTGCTCGAGGGCAGACCGTTGGCTGGCCTATGGTCAGAGCGGGAGAAGCTCCTTCACATAAACTGCTTGGAATTGATAGCAGTCGACAAAGCGCTGCGGCGCTTCTGTCCCCTGGTGAGGGGCCACCACGTCTTGGTCCGGTCGGACAACAAGTCAGTGGTGGCGTACATAAATCGCCAGGGCGGCCTCAGGTCCGCACGCCTTTGCAGGCTGACGGAACCCCTCTTGGTCTGGGCCCAGCGCAACCTCCTTTCTTTGAAAGCGGCGCACGTGCCTGGGCACCTGAATACGGGTCCAGACATGCTGTCCAGAGACAACGTCCTGACAGGAGAATGGTCGCTGCACCCGCAGACGGTCCAGCTACTGTGGGAAACGTTTGGCAGAGCGCAGGTGGACCTGTTCGCGTCCCGCGAGAACGCTCACTGCCCAGTATTCTTCTCAAAGGGCAGGGACGCGCTGGCCCATACTTGGCCCAGCGGTCCCCTGTATGCTTTTCCCCCGGTCTCGCTCCTGCCACAGGTGTTGGAGCGGATCAGGGAAAATGGATGCCCAGTGCTGCTTGTGGCTCCGCTCTGGACGAACCAGGCTTGGTTTCCGGTCCTGATGCGAATGACCAGCACTGCCCCGTGGCCTGTACCGTTGAGGAGAGATCTCCTCTCTCAGGCAGAGGGCTCGATTTGGCATCCTCACCCGGAACTGTGGTCCCTGCACGCATGGGCCATCAACGGGTACCCGCTAGCCTCCCAGAAGGAGTGCTAAACACGATCGCACAGGCTAGAGCTCCGTCTACCAGACGGCTCTATGCCTCGAAATGGTCGGTGTTCTCTACTTGGTGTCGAGCCCGTGGCTTTTCACCCGTGGACTGCGGGGTTGAGGAAGTGCTTGCCTTCCTTCAGGAGCTGATGGATAAGGGAAGGACCCCATCCACGCTCAAAGTGTACGTGGCGGCCATAGCAACGTTTGCTAAACCGGTGTCTGGCCAGTCACTGGGGAAAAACGACTTAGTCGTGCGTTTCCTACGAGGGGCTCGGAGATTAAATCCTCCCAGGCCCCCTTCAGTCCCGGCTTGGGACCTTTCCACGGTCTTGGAGGCCATGAAAGGCGCCCCGTTCGAGCCGATCCAGCTGTCGGATATGAGGCACCTGTCCCTTAAGACGGTGTTTCTATTGGCTCTCGCTTCAGTGAAGCGTGTAGGGGACTTGCAGGCGCTTTCTGTAAGCGCGTCATGTCTGGAGTTTGGGCCTAACGACTCAAAGGTCGTACTCAAACCGAGGCACGGCTACGTGCCGAAATCCCTCAATACACCGTTTAGGGCCCAGGTGATTTCCCTGTCAGCCCTTCCGGTTCTCGATGAGGAGAGGGATGCGAGTCTCCTTTGCCCTGTCAGGGCGTTAAGGGCTTATGTGTCCCGCTCGGCTGGGTTCAGGCAGACCGAGCAGCTTTTCGTTTTGTTTGGCGGCCGTTCTAAGGGACTCGCCGCCTCAAAACAGAGCCTATCCAGATGGATAGTGGATGCCATAGCGCTGGCTTACACTTCCAAGGGCCTGCGGTGCCCATTGGGTGTCAAAGCGCACTCCACAAGAGGCGTGGCCTCGTCGTGGGCATGGTATAGCGGGGTCTCCCTGCAGGATATCTGTACGGCTGCGGGCTGGGCCTCGCCGTCGACATTTATCAAGTACTATAACCTGGAGGTGCCCGCCCTACAAGCTAAGCTTTTGGCGGTCTGAACTTCGGGCTTATTGGCCGCCAATGCGGCTATGTTGCCCTTACGGGTCAGTATCCCTACGGGACTTTATAAAGGAGTGATGCTTCTAGCCTCTCCTCCTCTACTCTATGTGAGTTATGGTGATTATGCACTAGATGTGCCCCGGGCTTTGCCCCGGGACTCTGGTGTTGGATCCCTGTACGCACGGCGTTTTGTATGGGGTCCCCATAGCGTAAGATATTACGCAGTACGAGAGATACTCTCGTAAGAGAACGTACTCGGTTACTAACGTAACCTCGGTTCTCTCTAGAGAGGGAACGAGTACTGCGTATCTTGCCGTGCTTGAACTATGCTCTGGTTCGCTTCGGTGTACAAAATCAGAGAAATACAGCTATCGAGGGGTATTTATAGGGCGAGACCACGCCTATACTGGCGGGACATGACGAAAATGAGCGCGAAGCGTCTTCATTCGTCATTACGTCACGCAGTGCCTTCACTCGATAGGCTGCAGCTTTTGCAGCGAGGCAGACAATGGGCGCGCGAGCTGTTTCGCCCTTGTCTGCTTGCTGCTGCAAAAGCGTTTTGCATGATTAAAAAAATTAAGGATAATTTTTGGCTTCAATATCTCGAGGAAAGAGTGTTTCCCCATAGCGTAAGATATTACGCAGTACTCGTTCCCTCTCTAGAGAGAACCGGGTTACGTTAGTAACCGAGTACGTTATCTACGTGTATGTTAAAATCTCCAACAATTATTGCTTTATCGACATTGACCAATAGATTTGATAGAAAGTCTGCAAACTCTTTTAGGAAATCGGCGTAAGGCCCTGGAGGTCTATATACAGTAGCCAAGGCTAGAGATAATAGGGATTTCTTTCTTAAATCTAATAGTGTAACATTTAGCACAAGTACCTCAAACGAATTAAACCTGTGACCTGTTTTCTGAGTAACATTAAGAATATCTCTATAGATTGATGCAACACCGCCGCCACGACCAATCAGACGGGGCTCATGCTTATAACAGTATCCTGGCGGAGTAGACTCATTTAGACCGAAATAATCATTTGGTTTAAGCCAGGTTTCAGTAAGGCACAGTACATCGAAACTATTATCTGTGACCATTTCATTTACAATAACCGCCTTAGGTGTGAGCGATCTAATGTTTAGAAGACCTAGCTTTAGAAATTGTTTATCACTGATATTGAGATTTTCTGGTTTAATTACAATTAAATTTTTCCTAGATCCTACATTATATATATTATTTGGCCTTACTAAACGAGGAATAGACACAGTTTCTATATAATGTTCTACATTGGTGCTTATATCAATTAAGTTGGGACAGCAAAGACTGTGATTTGGACTTTGACTTACTAGTCATATGGTGTGTAGCGTCTTGGAGATGTTGTCCGACAGCACAGCCGCTCCGACTCTGCTGGGGTGAAGGCCATCAGCACGGAAGAGCCTAGGCCGCTCCCAGAACAGATTCCAATTATTTACAAAGAGCAGTCTCTGTTCATTACACCATGACATTAACCATTCATTTAGAGCAAATAATCTACTGAACCTTTCTTGTCCTAGTCGGTACGTGGGAAGCGGTCCAGACACGACGACCGTTGCTTCAGGCGATGTGCTGTGTACGGTCTCGATCAGGCTCCTGTAGTCCTGCTTCAGAACCTCCGTCTGCCGCAGCCTAATGTCGTTCGTTCCCACGTGCAGCACGACAGCTCCAACGCGCTCGTCACCGTTCAGTATCTCGGGAACCTGCGCAGCGACATCGAGAACACGAGCACCAGGAAAGCAGTGAGTGCGCACCTTACCTTTACCCGAGGTAGCGCGGACATGACGGACGATGGAACTGCCGATGATCACGGCGTCGTCGCGTTCCGACTCGCGAAGAGGGGAGAAGCGATTCCGGGTGGAGATCTCGAAGGCCGGGAGGGGCGGGGAGGTCCTTGGTCTGGTCCTGGCTCGCGTCTTCCGCCGTGGAATCACCCAGGGTCCGTGGTGCTGTGTCGGTGCCGGAGTGAATGAAGCCAGGGATGATCGCGTCCTGGTTGCTCGGAACCTGTGCAGAGAAACACACGGAGTAGACGAGGTCGGAGTCAAAAAATGATTAACCACTGACCTGTGAGCATCTGCGCGTGATGTTTCAAGCGCGGACCGTCGATCTCGCAGCTCGGCCTGTCTATCCAGCAGCTCGCGGATCCGCCTCTCGACCGATTCGAGCTCCAACTGCACCGAATGCAGCTCAAAGGTGTCTTCCCACTCAGAGGTAACTTTAGACACACACCCGATATATTCGCCATTATAGCAGATGTGCTATAGTGGCGAATTATAGCTTTCAGTTATACGGGTGTAAATAAGACGATCGACAGGCGAGAGACCACGCGTGCAGTGCTAGCGGGCTAAGGCTAGTAGTAGAAGTTCGGAAAGTTGGTTATAAGTAGCGATATCAAAGCAATCTGATTGTTTTTTATAAGGAATAGTATCCGCGATATGTTCACACGTTTGTAAAATTGGAAAATTTAGGTTTATAACTAAATGTGAAAGAAGAAAATCAAGGATTACGAATCAATTCTCTTATCCTCTTATCCCTGTATTATTATTGTCAAACATGTATTATGAATGCAGCTCAAAGGTCTCGCATTCATGCAATCTCGCATAGCACTGCAAACTCGCGTGCAGTGCTAGCGGGCTAAGGCTAGTAGTAGAAGTTCGGAAAGTTGGTTATAAGTAGCGATATCAAAGCAATCTGATTGTTTTTTATAAGGAATAGTATCCGCGATATGTTCACACGTTTGTAAAATTGGAAAATGTAGGTTTATAACTAAATGTGAAAGAAGAAAATCAAGGATTAGGAATCAATTCTCTTATCCTCTTATCCCTGTATTATTATTGTCAAACATGTATTATGACTGACATTTGACATTGCTTTGTTCCTTTTTTGGATAAAAGCGCCTTAATGTAATAATAATAATAATGATAGGCTATTTATTATTATAATTTGCGTTTAATTAGTTCACTGAAGACAGTAATATGTTAATCATAAAATAATTTATGTATGTTTTATTTTTATATAACCTAACCTTATGTTTGTGTTATATTACTTTTTTATATGTGGTCAATGGGATCAATGGCATATATGTGAGGAGCTGAGGACTCTTCGGGAGTGGTTCTCCTGCAGGAGTCACTCAGCTTTGTTCGTTAAATGAAGTCTAATTATTTTCTGTTATCAAAGATCTCTGAGACATCATTGTCCCGAAAAGATTGAAACCACAACATGTGTTCCTGGTGTGACTCGGGCAGTTGTTGTGGCCATCCAGGTGTGATATTCGGATGTACCGATCCTGTGCAGGTGTTGTTACACGTGGTCTTCCACTGCGAGGATGATCAGCTGTCCTTGCTGTCTCCCTGTAGTGCTGTCTTAGGCGTCTCACAGTGCGGACATGGCAATTTCTTGCCCTGTCCACATCAGCAGTCCTCATGCCTCCCTGCAGCATGCCTAATGCACGTTCACGCAGATGAGCAGGGACCCTGGGCATCTTTCTTTGGGTGTTTTTCACAGTCGGTAGACAAGTCTCTTTAGTGTCCTGCGTTTTTAGAACTGTGACCTTAAATGCCTAATCTCTGTAAGGTCTTAACGACCATTCCACAGGTGCATGTTAATTAATTGATTATGGTTAACTGAAAATGCATGGAAAACATTGTTTAAACCCTTTACAATGAAGATCTGTAAAGTTATTTGGATTTTTACAACATTATTGTTTAAATACACAGTCCTGAAAAAGGGACGTTTCTTTTTTTGCTGAGTTTATATATATATATATATATGCCTATGTATGTTTTCTTTTCTTTTCATATTTCATTACATTATTTACGTAAATTAACGCCCAATAATTGAACAGTTTAAAGTGTAATCCGGCAATTCAGGAGTCAGGATGCAGCTTCTGAATTGGGACAGTAAACCAGCTCTGGCCATGGTCTTGGCTAAGCCGAAAATACATGACCTGCGGCGTTGGGGGTGAAACAGCCTCACCATGTCCTCCAGTATAAAACATAAAAATGACAATAGCCAATTCTGGCTCCATAGCTGTTTACTCAATTATAACAAATTAATTATCAGGATGGCAGCTCAGCCGTACTCTCGCACTGTTGCTTGGCGCCAGGGGCGGTAATCGGGAACACCTGGATGCGCAATTAGGAAATCCTACGAAGGTTACATGGAGCGTCCTTCGAAGGACGAATAGGCTGCATCCTTCGAAGTCCGCGGCCTTCGAAGGATGCAGCCTTCCCATTGGGACACAGCTTATGTCTCAGCTTATAAACAGGTGCACATCATTGGTGATCCCACTCAGGTGTACACCATTCTCTTGATGAGACTCCTAGCCACACCCACCGATCAACAACAGTCTTAATAAAACAGACAACAACTCTCATAATTCAAATTTGTCCAGGTAACAATAGTTGGATCGGCCTGCAATTCTCCCCAATCCCGTCAACTCTCCCTCTTTCAGCAACCTGGCACATAGGAAGCAAAATTAAGAAAGAAAAAGAGAGACACAGTCAGAGAAAATACAAACTTTAAGCCACTTAACCCTTAGGGGTCGAAAACCGCGTGCCCGCGTTTTGCTGGATTTTTTCCTTATCAGTGCAAAAGAGAATCAAATTACTCTGTTAATTTTGATCTTAAATATAAGTGTTGTACATCATTAGATCCTGTTAAGTTTCTATTTTTTTTGTGGATACTCACAATAAAAACAAAGTGTTGTGCTTTTCGTCAAACAAAGAAAAATAAACATGATGCGCGTTTTCCCTTCTCTCTGTCTTTGAGGTCCGTTCTGAAACGCGTCCGAAACATTCACTTTAACTCTGTCAATACTTGTCACAGAGATACGAGAGATGTCTCTTTATGAAGCTGAGATTCTCTTCTTTCAAATGAAGTAATTTTTTTTTTTTTTTAATATTTCCAGTTTATGTAATCCGTTTGAAACCAAGGAGAGTTACAGTTTTTTCACTCTCCCTTCATTATATATAATTAGGTGAGCCCGCCACACCCCCAGCGCTTTTGACATGGTAAATAGGCGATATGCATCCCACACGCGGCACGCCCCCGATCACTGCATAACAACATGAAGATTCTTCATCAGAGATTCACTGATAGTTCATCGCGTTTTAGGGATGGAAGCACGCTAACGTTACTCCTTCAGAGGATTATGGACAGCTGGGAATAATTAACCTTTTCCTCAGTGGAATTTGAAACTCAGACGAGCGGTTGCATTTTGAAGAACGGATTGACCCCGAGGATACAAGTTCGGAGTAAGTTTAGTGTTTTATAATTCCTTTTCTGATCATAGAGCTCAAATGCATTTTCAGACTATAGTAAATATTAACTCACAACGTTCGTGTAGGCCTATACGCTCGTGTAAACTTTTTAAATAACTGCTTAGTTTGTAATGATTTAGTGAAATATATTGATCTGCAAGCTTTGTTTGAGTTCTCCTGTGGTCTAATGGTTAGATCAATTGCCAAGCGTGTTAGAGGTTTCTGGTTCGAATCCACCACTAGCATATTTTTTTTCTCTCATCAAAACCGAATATGTTCATCAGTGGTTACAGTCTATATCAAACACACACGTATATAGGACACACGTTTGTGTGCATTTTATTTTGTGATTTCACCGGAATGAATAGTGTCCGCAATGGCAATAGATTGAAAAGCACGTTCTGTGCGCGCGCCGCCACAAGAGACTCACTGTATCCATGACACTGATAGCAGGACACGAGCGCTCAGCTTGAGTTCAAAAACAAAACATTTTAGCTCTAGATCTCTTATTTAAGAGCGGACTAAATGAATGATCTACTAGTTAACTAGAGATGTTTTATTTGTATTAGTTACAGCCGTTCATTGAGAGTATCAGTAAATGCGTGCGGTCGATGAGCCATAAACAGATACTCGCGGTTACGCAGTCTACCAATCAATAGATGTTTCTCTGTCCATCAACAGATACATTGTGCATCTATAATCATAATAGTCCATCAGTTTACTTTGGATAATGTGCTAACAGTTTTTTGCTTTTGTTTTGTTGTGTTTACATCGTCACCATCAGCCTTCAGAAATCATTCTGATATATTTTTTTTTTAAATCAATGATGTAAACAGTTATGCTGCTTAATTTTTTTTAACCTGTGATAGTTTTTTTAGGATTCTTTGAATGCACTTTTTTTTATTTATATAAGCACTATATAAGCAATATTTTATATATTTTTTATATAAAAAAAACAAGTTTGGTCTTTTTATGTTTTTTTTTTTTTTTGAAAGGAAGTGTTAAGTGATATGAATGACTTTAAGTCTTTATGTTCTTAGGAAAGATTTCTATTTTGAATAAATGCTGTTCTTTTTAACTTTTTATACATCGAATCATTCTTTGTTCAGGCTGCCTCACAGCACCTTGATGGGGCATTAGCACATTGGGGGAGTGTCTTTAGTCTCCCCAGGTGTAAATCACATTAATAATCATGGTCATTAACACTTCCACGCATACAGCAGTAATGACCCAAAAACTGATGTAAGAAATTCAAATCGTTATATTGATCTTTCTGAAAGAGTGGTCAGAATGATTTTCACTTCATTTTGAAGTAAAAGTTCTAGCCTACAAGAATAGTAACTCAAAAGTATTGTTTACAACAATTCAGTATGTGTTAAATGGCCTTATTGCGGTGACATTTTTTTTCCCAAAACGTACTAACCACGCATATTATTTTTTTTCTATAAAATGCAAACATGTACATCCATTTTGCTCACATATTATTGTAGCAGAGTTTGTGCTGAATACAGCAAATTTATATGTTGGCAAATGGTATGTTTTAAGTAGCTGAAATAAGCACAAATGTCAGGGCATACCAAAACACCGAAAGAGCCCGAAAACAGCTCAGACCCCAGAGGGTTAAACACGCGGCAAGGCATCAGCAGTTACATTCTCTACGCCTTTAATATGGTGTATATCTAAAGCAGGGTTCCTCAATCTCGGTCCTGGAGGGCCGGTGTCCTGCACAGTTTAGCTCCAACCCTGATCAAACACACCTGAGCAAGCTAATCAAGGTCTTCAGGATCACTAGAAACTCACAGGTAGGTGTGTTTGATCAGGGTTGGAGCTAAACTGTGCAGGACACCGGCCCTCCAGGACAGAGATTGAGGAACCCTGATCTAAAGAGTAACTCTGAAGAAACAAACACCATCTCATCAGCCTTTGGTTGGGGTTTTGTAAGGAGTGCAGAAAAACTAAGGGATTGTGATCCATATAGACCACTAGGGGTCCCTCTGACGACCCAACATACAAGATCAAGACCAACTAGAAAAAGGCTCAGCAATGTAATTTTCAGAATATACTCTATTTCATCATCCAACAGTTTTTTCTTATTCGCAAACATTTGATAATAACGCTGACGAATTGGACTTGCATCTCCCACATCAATGTCATGCTCTATAAGGTCTGTACAAGGAGTATCAGAAAACAATGTAACATAATGGTTAGTCAAACTCATCAGATCCGTACGCTGTACATTCGTTAGATGACCAAGTCGAACGCGCAAAGAACTCAGTGCTTCCGGATTTCTAAGCCGACCTTGAAGAACGCAATCTCCCGGATCGATTTCACCTTCCTCCCCAACTACTGGAGTTGGAACCAACTCAACACTGTCATTATTAACAGAAAAATCTGCAAGCATAACAGGTTTAACACAAGAATCGGGTGCAGTAATTTTGTATTCATTTGTCATAAGGTCAACGAAATCCTTACAAGCATAATAAGGCTTTAACAAGTTTACGTGACACAGTCTAGTCTTTTTTCTTCGATTTGGCGTATCAATCAAATAATTCAGGTCAGAAATCTGACGAGCAACAGTATATGGTCCAACAAACTTAGCCTGAAACGGTGACCCAACAACAGGCAACAACGCCAGTACCTGGTCACCAGGTTGAAACGAACGCAACTCTGTTCGACGATCAAAAAGTTTCATTCGATCTTGAGATTTTTTCAGAGATGACTTCGCCAACTGGCACACCTCAAACTTGTCTACGAAAATCACTAACATATGACAAAACATTTTTCGGCGGACCAGACTTTTCCCAGTCAGCAGATAAAACAGCCAACGGACTTCGCACGTCGTGTCCAAAAACAAGATTGTTTGGATTGAACCCAGTACTTTCTTGCGCAGCTTCCCGAGCAGCCATCATTAACCAAGGTAGACCCATCTCCCAGTCCTTACCCATTTGAACACAGTACGACCTCAAAAGAGATTTTAATGTTTGATGAAACCTCTCCAGTGCTCCCTGACTCTGGGCATGATAAGCACTGGAAAGGTTATGTTGAATATGAAGTTGTTTCAACACTTGACCGAACAAATTAGAAGTAAAATTACTTCCATGATCAGATTGGATGATTCGTGTTATTCCAAATACTGAAATGAACTGAGTCAGCGCCTTTATGACTAGTTTTGCCGTCACAGAACGTAAAGGATATGCAGCAGGATATCTAGTTACCTGACACATGACTGTAAGTAAATATTGACTACCTGCTTTTGATTTAGGCAACGGCCCGACACAATCTACAATGAGATGTTCAAACGGTTGACCAATGGTTGGAATCGGAAAAACAGGAGCAGGTTTCAAAGACTGATTTGGCGCACCAGTAAGCTGACATGTGTGACAAGATTTAATATACTTAGACACATCACGCTTCAATTTCGGCCAAAAGAACCGTTTCAAAAGTAATTTAGATAGATAGATGGAGTCTTTATTGTCCCATAGGGATAATCATTTCCACACATCCGTTTTCCTTCTTCCATAGCACAGAATATCACATATAAGGAACACATAGAAACATGTAACACATATCCAAATACAAAACACACAGCTCATTAAGAGACCCACATAAACACATCAAAGTGAAACTACAAGGCAACTGAGATGGGGAGTGGCAGTATTACAGCTTGTTCAGCACTGTGATTGCGGTGGGGACAAAACGTTTTTTGAAATAGGCTTTAGTCCAGGTTAGTGCTCTGTATCTGCGACCGGACGGGAGTAGTGTAAATAATTTATTTAGGGGATGGTCTATGTCAGCTCCTATTGCGTGTGCTAGGCGTATGATGGCTATGTCATTCATGTCTGATAAGCTGGGTGTCGGGAGATTGAAAATCTTAGAAGCAATATGTGTGATTTTAATGAGTTTGTTATTGCAAGTGACGGATAACATTGTGTAGAAACAGATTGAGCAGTACAGCAGGGTGGATTGAATTATGCTTTTGTAAAGTAGTAGCGGGAGATGAGGGGCAACAGAGAGGGCTTTCAGTTTGCATATTACATGTAGTCTTTGTTGTGCACGTTTCTGGATGGCAGTGACATGTTCTTTGAAGTTGATTTTATTATCTATAATGAGTCCCAGGTATTTAAAGCTGCTGACCTGTTCGATTGGTTGACCGTGAATGTGGGTATGGTTCAGTCCAGGTGGTGATTTGGATGTGTACATGACCAATTCTTTTGTTTTGTCTGTATTTAGTTGTAGGTAATTGTTCTGACACCACTGTGAAAACTGTGAAATTGAGTCCTGATATGCTGTGATGGAGGTGTTGTTGTTGAGTAATCCAGCTATGGCGATGTCATCAGCGTATTTGTAATAAGAAGTGACGGGTGATGGGCTATTGCAGTCGTTAGTGTACAGGGTGTAGAGGAAGGGGCTGAGAACACAGCCCTGTGGGGTACCAGTGTTGGTGATGATGGTTGATGATGTTGCTGACCCAATCCTAATGGTCTGCGGTCTATTGCTGAGGAAGTTATGAATCCAGTGAATGAGAAGTGGAGAGATATTGAGATAATTTAATTTCTTGATGAGCTGGTGACACTGGATTGTGTTAAAAGCGGAACTGAAATCAATGAAAAGTACTGAGGCAAAGTTTCCAGATGTTTGTAGGTGTTGAAGAATAGGATGGAGAAGGCATGCCACTGCGTCCTCCGTACCTCATCTGGGTCTATATGCAAATTGATGTGGGTCCAGGTGTTGTCTAACGGTTGGCAAGATGAGGTGGAGGATTAATTTTCCCAAGCATTTCATGATTATGGGTGTGAGTGCAATTGGTCTATAGTGATTAGGCTCTAAGGGGCGTGGTTTCTTTGGAATAGGTGCAATGGTCGAGGTTTTCCATAGGGTCGGTATTGAGGCTGTCCTATACGATTCCCAGAAGATGGTGTGGAAAATAGGAGAAAGCTCCATGGCACAGAGCTTAAGCACCCTTGCTGAGATGCCGTCTGGCCCTGTTGCCTTGCCAGTTTTGCACCTGGCCAGCTGCTGTCGGACATCCTCCTCTGTGAAGGGGGAGTGCGTGGGGTCTTGGCAGGGAAGGGCCCTGAGCAAGTCCTCACATGTGGCAGAATAGTCATGGGTGTCAAACCAAGCAAAAAAGTTATTTAGGGTGTTGGCAAAGGTTAATGGATCTGGTGCTGTGATATGGTTCTGTTTTTGTTCCTGTCCAGTTAGTATTTTGACTCTTTGAAAAGCTTGTTTTGTGTTCATGTTACTGAATTCCTGCTCCATTTTATCTTTATATTTTATTTTTGCTTTGCGGATGTTGTTTTTTGTCTGTCTATTAAGTAATTTGAGAGTGACCCAATCCTTCTGCTTGAAAGCTTTTTGTTTTTGTTTGAGAGTGAGCTTGATGTTAGGGGTGATCCAGGGCTTAGAATTTGGATATCTGGTGATATTCTTTGTCGGAATAGTTGTGGTGATGCAGAACTGTATGTAGTCTGTAAATAATGAAATCCGCTCATCCAAACTTCCCTGAAAAACATCCCAGTCAGTGCAGGCAAGAGAGCCCTGCAACTGTGCAATTGCATCCTCCGACCATTGGGTGATGCTGTGCGTTTGTGGCTTGATGCGCTTCAGTTCCGGTTTGTATTGCGGGAGAAGGAACACGACATTGTGGTCAGAGAAGCCGAGTGGAGGGTGAGCCCGAGTGCTGAAAGCATCAGTTATATTACCATAACACAAGTCCAGAGTGTTCTCTTTTCTTGTGGGAACATCCACGTACTGTTGGAAGGACGGCAGTACGTCACCGAGGATACATTTTTAAAGTCCCCTAAAATAAACGCCGGTGCCTCAGGGTACTTGGCTAGCATGGAATTAGCCACCTCGGCTAGTATTTCCGTGGCTACCTTGATGTTAGCACTAGGAGGGATGTACGTACAGGTGACAACCACAGTGGGGAATTCCCTCGGGAGGTAAAAGGGACGCAAGGACAGGGTCAGCATCTCCACATCTGGTGTGCATGCCCTATTATGGACTTTGATGTTATCACACCACCTGTTGCTAATGTACACACAGACCCCGCCACCTCTTCCTTTGCCTGACTGGCTAAGTTCTATCGGCCCTTATGATGGTGAAGTGATCAAGACTGACCTCAGCGTCTGGGGTCTCCTCGTCCAGCCAGGATTCAGTCAGAGCGATAATGCAGGCGTCTTTGAAGGCTCTCTCCGTCAGGCACTTGGCGTGCAGAAGGTCCATTTTATTCCGGAGGGAGCGGACATTCGCCAGTATGATGGAAGGGAGAGGGGGTCTGAAGGGACGCTTCCGAAGTCTGGTTCGCACTCCGCCTCGTCTGCCTCTTCGCCTCAATTTTACCTCGGGCGGTAGTGTAATCACCGGCTTCTGTTTGCACCAGATGGAGGATCGTAGCTGTAAAAGATCCTCACGGCTATAGGTGAGTAGTCCTCGGTCGCTGGTTTCTAGTGCCAGCACCGAGTAAATGCTAATAGTCCAAAATATTATAAGTGCGATTCCGATTGCTTTGTAGAGATCAAACATTGTGTAGACAGACGAGACTTAACAATAGATGAGAGACAGATTTCACAAAGGACTTCACGATGGCTATGGATCACAGACAGAATGTGTGTCGTCGCAGCAGAGCATGCGCCAGAAACCGCCATAAGCCGCAATTTGTACATCTTTTTCACTCCCATATGGCCAGACATATCATGTGCGGTCTGTAACACTAGCTGCCGGAGAGACTGAGGAATTACAACTTGCACCATGGGATCACCCATCGCAAACTCTCCCTGTGGCACCCACTTTCTGGGTAATACCCAGATGAAAGATTCTCAATTGTGTTGTATGATACAACTCGGTCAAATAATTCAACAAGAGTGAAGTCAGTTTGTTGTTTCTCAATCAATTCATCACGTGACACTGATACAATTGAAGGGACTTCTAAAGTTTCCCTCACCACCTTCTTCGACTCATGTTTTACCTCAGCTTGTGTTTTACTCATAGATCGTGTTGTCACACAACTGGGTAACACATTTGAAGGACAGGTCAAAATCTCACCACCATCTGGTTTCAAGATCATCGGGCATGGTGTGACCACTAGATGTGGTGAATCATTCCGCCAAACACGATCACCAGCCAAGTCATTCCCCAGAATTACCTGTATTCCTTCCACTAACAAACAGGAACGAACAGCCACCTCCACTTCTCCCTGGACCCAGGGCTTAATTTGAGCCGGAACACGCCGGAACATGTTCCGGCACCTCTGACGTTGGATCCGGAACCTTTTTTATTGGATCCGGCACCTCCGGTCACTATGGAAAATTAGTCGCCTAAATGAAAAAAATTACTGTTTGTGTAGTGTTCAATGTTGTTATCTGTCTTGTTAGTCTTTATTCCCCATTGAAGTTCCACAAAAATGTTTCGATGCGAGGTGAACTTTCAGGGTAAAGTGGGTCGCGGGTGAGAAGCGCAGCGCCGGGCGAACACATTATTCTCTATGATGAGAATACACAACAGCGCCATTCGGCATCGTTAATGTAACTTATATACTATCTGACTTCACCCTGTGGTGCAATATACATTTAGTTTTTCATTCATTTACAGAAATCAGTTGCTTGAATGAAAATTGCTGATATTATCAGATTTTCATGAATTTTTCTCAATTCATTTCATTCAGTTAACGGACGCTCTGAGGTAAAGTTCAGAGTCTGCAGACCAATTGTATTAAATTGTACAGTACAATCATAACATAATACATACATTATCTTAATTCCATAATGTCCTTAAACATAACATTATTGCTGGCCATAAACGGAGAAAATGCGCATTAGGTGAGCGATACCTCGAGACTCGAGTTGTCCTAGAGGCAACGCTTCTCGTCCGGTGTGACAGAAGGGGGAGAGGGAGCGGAGGCACTTCAAGTGACAAATGCGCAGGTAGTGCTGGTTGAGATTGCGTTAGCCTCGTTTCACTCAGGGGAAATATGTCAAAAAGACAACAAAGTTTGCTTAACTATTTCAAAATACGCTGCTCAGATCCCAAACAAGCTAAAATTTCGCACCTATGCAGTGCATGGTCTGAAATTAAAATAAACATTGCCCTGATACACACACAGCGTTGTTAAGTTTTTTTTCAGTTAGAGAAGCTACATAGCAACAACGCTGTGTGTGTGTAGCCTATGTAGGCAGTTTAAAAAATATTTTCGTTCCGTTACCTCCAACCCCCGTTTTGAGTCGCCGGATCCACCCCCCCTCTGCGCTCCGGGACCTCCCACTTTACAAATTAAGCACTGCCTGGACCAACACAGATTGCAAAACAACTCTGTGAAGTGGAACAGACACAACATTCAAGCCAATGCCCTTAATCAGTACATTACTTCCAGTGTAAGAATCAGCTGAAAAAGGCAACGCAGACTCTAACACAAAGGTTTCTGACGATCCTGTATCACGTTTTTGTGGAATCTACCAATCTAACAGAACCTTCTGTAACGAAAGGAGTAAACGCTGAAACACATGGAGAGCACATTTTCTGCAGACTATTCACTGTTAAAGCAGTCACAGCCAAAGCCACAGACTTTACAGGAGACAAAGATTTAGTAATTACACATAATTTAGTAATTAGACAATAATTACACATATTTGCTCTGTCTTTTTCTTCCATAGAGCTATTCAACTGTCTGCTGGGTAAATCATGCACAAACCTGGAAAATTTGCTAGAATTTCACCACGGTTCTTTTTAAAAATTCTCTCCACCCGATCTGTAACTAAAAACAGTCTTATGAGAAAACGAGAATTCATCAGCCATGACGGCCACCTCGTACGCAGTGACAGGTTTACGTTGGCTAATGTAAGTATGATCTGAAATGGAACTCTTGAATTGTTCAAGTACCATCAACCCTTTTAAATCGTCAAGTGTTTTTATATCAGAAGCTCCACACCAACGATTAAAATATCGTGTACAAAATCAACATACGTCTGTTTTTCACTTTTTTTCCAGGACCTAGACCTTTGTCTATAGGCCTCTGGAACTAGTTCATAAGCCCTCAACACTGCTGATTTACAGCTTTATAATCAGATCATCCTCTACACCAGGGATGGGCAACTTCAGTCCAGGAGGGCCACTGTCCTACAGAGTTTAGTTTCAACCCTAATCAAACACACCTGAACAAGTTAATCAAGGTCTTCAGGATTACTAGAAAGTTACAGGCAGGTGATTTTTTTTCAGGGTTGGAGCTAAACTCTGTAGGACAGTGGCCCTCCAGGACTGATGTTGCCCATCCCTGCTCTACACTAAGGGAAGAATACGCTTCTTGAGCCCTGCCTGTAAATACAGAATGCAACATAAGCGTGCGCTCTTCATCTGGCCAACGTTGTGCGTCCACAACACGTTCAAACAACAAAAAGAAACGCTCAACCTCTTTCTCATCAAATTTAGGAATCAATCTCATATTTCTTACTGTATAAAACTTGTACGAACTTGAATCACTTACCGATTCTCCAGTTATAGAAAGTTTACCATCTCTTATTAAATCCAAACGATAACCTTCAAGTTCAAGTTCTTGTTGCTGCAATTGGACTTTTCAATGCGATTTTGCGCTTCTAACTGCCTTTCTTTCATCTCTGCTTGAATTACCAATAATTGCTTTTGTTGTTCAAATGTTAAATGAGACTGTGTTGATGTCGCATTGACAAAAGTTAACGCGTCTTCTGAAGATTGAGACTCTAAAATGCCACATTCAATTAACTCTGTTTTTACCAAGGATTTAACCTGATCTTTTAGACGTTTGTGTAGAGATTTTAAGGATGAACCAAACACAAATTAATCAAATTAATCTCTCATGGGATTCATTCAAATGTGATTCAGCATTCAGGATCTGAACACCACATTCCAAAGCAAGCAAGCAAGCAAGCAAATTTTATTTATATAGCACTTTTCCAAACAAATGAATGCAGTTCAAAGTGCTTTACAGGCACAAAAATTAAAAGCAAATACAAAATACAGGTAAAATACAAAAATAATAATAATAACAATAATAATAAAATAAAAAAGGTATGAAGGACTTATTAAAATGATAGAATAAAATAAAATTACGAACATTGTAAAATATTATAATAAGGCCAGACTAAAGAGATATGTTTTTAGTTTAGACTTAAAACTTATTATATTTTCAGCACGTCTTACTTCTTCTGGAAGTTTATTCCAGAGACGAGGAGCATAGCGGCTAAAAGCAGCATCACCAAATCTTTTACTTCTACTGTGTGGTTGTCACATTCACCTCCTTCATCTGTGTCTTCACTACACTTCCCAGCATTCCCGGTCATCATCACCTGCACCTGCACCTCATCATGATCACCGTCACCTGTGTCCCATCACCAGCATGGACTATAAAACACTCACTCTCCCTGCAGTCACTGTCTGATCTCGTCATTCCATGACTCACAGACTCACCTTCTACCCACCTGCTACCTACCTGTTCCATATCCTTCTGGATCCGTCGAAACCTCAGAGTGACTGCACACCTTCTACCTGCAAGAAAGAAAGGACATTACTCATTCAGCTAAGCTTGTTACATGTTTCCATATCA
Organism: Chrosomus eos; assembly: GCA_036326025.1. NCBI lineage: Eukaryota > Metazoa > Chordata > Actinopteri > Cypriniformes > Leuciscidae > Chrosomus > Chrosomus eos. The sequence continues at coordinate 27,140,430 of CM070839.1, forward strand.
TCTAATTCTTACCTGTTATCTCCGGCTGTGATTCCATCCTGCAATAAACTTTATATTAACTTACCATCTCGTCTGTACCTTCTGTGAGCCTGACAGAAGATCAGACCACCCTAAAATGGACGATAGGGTTAGTTTTGTCGTCCTGGCTGAGGAGAGCCAAAATCTCCCACCTTTTGCCTGTGGACGTTCGTTCGAGGGAACCCGTCTGGCCATATTTCGTGGGACCCGTGGAGGCCTCAGTAGAGGCAGTGGTCGTGAGGAGTCCCGACACCATTCTCCACTCTGGCCCCTCTTTGATCCTGGGTTGGTGAGGTCCCGCCATGCCGTGCCTGCATGCCTCTCCAGGAACTCCGTGTTCCATACTTCTCCCAAGATGGCCGAGCCCTTTGACGACCTACCTGAGCTTCTTTCCCCAGAGCCTTCACCGCTGGTCCCGTCCAGCCCAGTCAAGCCTTCACCGCTGGTCCCGTCCAGCCCAGTCAAGCCTTCACCGCTGGTCCCGTCCAGCCCACTCAAGCCTTCGCCGCTGGTCCCGTCCAGCCCAGTCAAGCCTTCGCCGCTGGTCCCGTCCAGCCCAGTTGAGCCTTCGCCGCTGGTCCCATCCAGCACAGAGCCCCCACCGCTGGCCTCTGCCAGCACTGATCAAATAGACTTTTTCACAGAGCCAGAGCCCGTTAACCCAGCGCCAGAGCCCGTTGACCCAGCGCCAGAGCCAGAGCCGTTGACCCAGCGCCAGAGCCAGAGCCCGTTGACCCAGCGCCAGAGCCCGTTGACCCAGCGCCAGAGCCCGTTGACCCAGCGCCAGAGCCCGTTGACCCAGCGCCAGAGCCCGTTGACCCAGCGCCAGAGCCCGTTGACCCAGCGCCAGAGCCCGTTGACCCAGCGCCAGAGACCGTCCAGCCAGAGACCGTCCAGCCAGAGACCGTCCAGCCAGAGACCGTCCAGCCAGAGACCGTCCAGCCAGAGACCGTCCAGCCAGAGACCGTGAGTTCAAAGCCTGTGCTTCACGTCAGCCGCATCCAGCCAGAGACTGTTCCTAAGCCGGAGGGGGTTCTCCCCAAGAAAATTTTGGGGGGGGGCTATACTTCTCCGCCATGGCCACCCGAAGGGGTCTCTCCGCCATGGCCACCCGAAGGGGTCTCTCCGCCATGGCCACCCGAAGGGGTCTCTCCGCCATGGCCACCCGAAGGGGTCTCTCCGCCGTGGCCACCCGAAGGGGTCTCTCCGCCGTGGCCACCCGAAGGGGTCTCTCCGCCGTGGCCGCCTGAAGGGTCCTCACCGCCGTGGTTGCCCAAGGGTCCAACAGCTCCGCCCTGGACACCCGAGGGTCCAACAGCTCCGCCCTGGACACCCGAGGGGTCGTCTGCTCCGCCCTGGCCACGCCCACGTTCTGCTCCGCCCTGGCCACGCCCTCATCCTGCTCCGCCCTGGCCACGCCCTCATCCTGCTCCGCCTGGACCATCCTGGAGTCCGTCCAGTTGCACCTGGTCCACCTTCCCGTCACGGACTCCAGGATGCCCACCCCCCCTCCCGTGTTCTGCCTTGTACGGCGCGGGTCGCGGCTAGCGGGAGGGGGAGTTATGTCACATTCACCTCCTTCATCTGTGTCTTCACTACACTTCCCAGCATTCCCGGTCATCATCACCTGCACCTGCACCTCATCATGATCACCGTCACCTGTGTCCCATCACCAGCATGGACTATAAAACACTCACTCTCCCTGCAGTCACTGTCTGATCTCGTCATTCCATGACTCACAGACTCACCTTCTACCCACCTGCTACCTACCTGTTCCATATCCTTCTGGATCCGTCGAAACCTCAGAGTGACTGCACACCTTCTACCTGCAAGAAAGAAAGGACATTACTCATTCAGCTAAGCTTGTTACATGTTTCCATATCATCTAATTCTTACCTGTTATCTCCGGCTGTGATTCCATCCTGCAATAAACTTTATATTAACTTACCATCTCGTCTGTACCTTCTGTGAGCCTGACAGTGGTATTGTTAAAAGTAAAGAATCCGATGATCTAAGAGTCCTTAGAGGTTTATAAACTGTAAGCATTTTTAAGAGATAGTCTGGAGCAAGTCCATGCAGTGCCTTATAAACTAATAAAAGGTTTTTAAAATCAACACGAAAACTAACAGGTAACCAGTGTAATGATTTTAGTATAGGTGTAAGTGTTTCTCTCTTCTTTGTCTTTGTCAAGTTTTGTATCAAGTCTTGAGTTTTGTATCAATTGTAGTTGATTTATTGTAGTCTTTGGTAGACCAGAGAGGAGGGCATTACAGTAGTCAAGCCTGCTAGTTATAAATGTATGCATTAATTTTTCTGTATTGCTCAGTGAGAGAAATGGTCTAATTTTAGCAAAGTTCTTTAAATGATAAAAAGCTATTTTAGTAACATTACGTATATGTGCTTTAAAATTAAAATCAGAGTCAAAGACAACACCTACATTTTTTGCCACTTTACTTGGGTTTAATCCCAGGATATTTGTGATGCGATCTGGGAAAACCCGTCGGATGTCGCGCTTGTACATTTTCAGTAAAGTCTAAAAATAGATTGAATGTCAGTTTATTGTCAAATTTGGGTTCCCTATCGAGGAAACTCGACAATGCATCGAGAATCGACACTTAGGGGGACGCTCCCTTAGCGTGCGCCTCTGAAGTAAAAATGAAACTATTCCAATCCTGATTGGTGTTGCGTCGTGACGTAACATGTGACGGCATAACCGGAAGCATAAAGGTGACGCTGACGCATAGAATGCCAGCTATCGCTCTTCAGCAAGCGCTCTCTGTGAAACTGTCTGTCTTATTTGATGTTGTTTGTCTGTGCTAAGCTCTATATTATGGCGAGTGAACAATACACTAAGTGTGTGCACCCCTGCCCAAGATTATATGCCACGGGTGGGGACACGCATCTGCTGTGTGTGTGTGTATTGTTTAGGGGCGCAGCACGCACAGTCAGCGCCTCGAGAGGGCTGCCTGTGATACTGTAAAGCACTTCCTATTAGAGTGCTGCGCTCTCGCTTGGCTATATTATTTCACTGATGATGGCCAGGCTGGCGATCCCCGCGATTCGGGTCCCGCGTCCGTTGAGGCGGCGCGACGGCTTAGATCGCGGAGATCGCAGAAGGATCTTGCGGATGAGAACGAGACTGCTGAGGCACCTTTTCTCTCATCATCCGCAGATTCTATGACACTAGTTCACGACGCAGACGCCCGCGATGCGGCGGCTTCTGCCCGTGACGAGTGCCCAGTGCTCGAGCTATATGTTTATAAACAAACAAAATTATAAATAAGGAAGTAGATGTGCTCAGCATTGGGAACGAGCAACATGAGTCACACTCGCCGGCTTATGTTTCTGCTTATGTAGAGCTTGTATTGTTGTGATGAGTGCTGTGGCCAGTATTAAATAAATAAATAAATTATATATATATATAATATATAATATTTAAATATATAAGCTGGCCACAAAATAAGCAGGATGATCCCCGTCAAAATGAACTAGACGAGAGATTCCTGCAGCACAGTTCACAAACTCATAGCCGGGGCTTACTGTTTTTCCCAGATCTTTATAAAAAATATATATATATATATGTGTAGATCCTGGGAGAAACCCCACACTTTACGTATCTCACCACATTCATTATATGTTTATTCGAATGTGGTGGGTGCGAGAGAGTCGGGTTTTGGCAAGATGCCACAGATGGAGGAAGCTTTAATGAGTTTTCTTTCTCCTGATCTGGCATCTTTGCTTTAAGCCCCGGTGCTGCCCAACAAACCGTGCAGGGACACCTCTGCACTGGTTGGCTGGGCTTATATGGTGCAGGAAATCGATGTTGCTCTTCCCCCGTTAAAAACGTTTCGGGAAACATCGGTTTCCAGCGAACGCAGGCTGCACTGTCCACCCCACAAGCTTGCGGCCAGGCAGTTTTCGCGTTCGCCCATCGAGAATCGTTTTTCGGTCCAGCCCTGCCGGAAACCCGCTTCAGGGGGTCAGGAACGAATCCCGATTAATACCCGAAGCCAGGCTTGAGAGCCAGGTTCCTTTGGTAAAATATTTAAAAAAAAAAAAAAAAAAAAAAAAATAAAAAAAATAAAGGGTCAGGCTGGTGCGTGCCTGCACTCTATGACGATTTTGCACGCGTACCAGGCCGATCTTCTTAAAGATCTAAATAAGGGAATATTTCCTGTTGGCCGCTCCGCTATGTCCTTCTGGCCTGTTTTCCAACGCTGTCACTACAGTCGTTGACAGGTTTCAGGAAGAGAAAAAAAAAAAAAAAAAAAAAAAGAGGGCTGCCCCCCCGCTGTGGAACAATCGAGGTTGTTCTAGCAGCAGGTGCCCTCGGGGAAGATGTTGTTGTCCCGCCATCTTTGACGCTTCGGGCCACATCGATTTCCAGCGAACGCACACCATGGCGTTCGCCCCAAAAGCTTGCAACAGGGCACCGACTATGGTCACAAAATCTGTATCGACTTTTTTCCTGCCGGTCCACCGCTTCAGGAAGTCGAGAATAGTGCTCGAAAAAACACCCGAGGCCAGCCTCGAGGGGCTGGTTCCCTTAGTAGATTTTGTAGAAGAATGGCAACGCCTTCCGAACATATATCTATATGGGTCCTGTATATTATAAAATATTATAAAATATGGGTACAGATTGCAGTTCGGTCACCGACCTCCCTAGTTTGCTGGGGTGGTACCGACTGCAGTGGTTCCAGAACAGGCTCGGGTTATGGAACAAGAGGTACAGACTCTACTGGAATTAAGGGGCCATAGAATGTGTTCCCCTACCAGACAGGGAGTCAAGGTTTTACAGCCGGTACTTTATAGTTCCAAAGAAGGATGGCGGACTGAGGCCTATTTTAGATCTAGGGCTTTTTGAATCATTCTTTGAGGAGATTCAGGTTCAAAATGCTTACTGTTACCATTATCGTGAACCAAATCAGATCCGAGGACTGGTTTGTCACGATGGATCTAAAAGACGCTTATTTCATGTCTCCATCCTTCCATATCACAGGAGGTTCCTGAGGTTGCTTTCGGGGGCGAAGCATACCAATATCGGGTTCTTCCGTTCGGCCTAGCACTCTCTCCCCGCACGTTCACAAAGTGTATGAATGCAGCTCTGGCTCCACTGAGGCTTCAGGGCATCCGTATACTGAATTACATCGACGACTGGCTCATATTGACCCAGTCTCAGGAAATGGCAGTTCGGCATCGAGATTTCGTCCTTGGCCACATTCAGAACCGGGGGTTGAGGCTCAACACTACGAAAAGGTGTTGGACCCAGCTCAGAAGACTACTCTTCTGGGCGTGGTACGGAATTCTGTTACGATGCGGGCACGTATGTCTCCCGTTCGTATCGAATCCATCCTGGCCATGGGGTCCAGGATAAAGCTAGGCCAGGCCATCATTGTAAAGCAATTTCAAAGACTGCTGGTCCTCATAACAGCGGCATCCAACGTAATTCCTTTGGGCCTGCTTCACATGAGTTCCCTTCAATGATGGCTCAAAAGCCAAGGGTTTTTTCCCCAAGGGGAATCTGTTCCGTATAATAAAGGTTACGCGCAGATGCCTTCGTTCCCTCTTAATATGGAAGAAACCTTGGTTCTTGTCCCAAGGTCCAGTGTTAGGGGTGTCATGTCGCCGGGAAACTGTTTCGACAGACGCTTCCCTCGCTGGCTGGGGCGCGGTCTCGGACGGCCGCTTTGCCAGGGGTCTGTGGCAGGACCATCATCATTCTTGGCATGTAAATCGCCTAGAGATGTTGGCTGTGTTCAGGGCTCTGAGGAGCTTCCTCACAGACATCAAAGGTTACCACGTCTCAGTGGTATCTTATCTGAACCGACAAAGGACACTCAGATTGTGCCCTCTATCCAGATTGGCGCATCTGATCATTTTATGGTCCCAAGGGAAATATTATCTATAAGAACAATATATGTCCCGGGGTTCTGAATTAGGGAGCAGACATCCTGTCGAGGCAGGGGCTGAGGCCCGGGAATTGAGACTCCATCCAGAGGTGGTGGAGTTGATATGGCAGAGGTTTGGACCAGTGGAAGTGGATCTGTTTGCCTCTCGAGGGACTTCCGTCCAACTATCCACTTTGGTTCTCCCTGACTCATCCAGCCCCGCTGGGGCTTGGATGCCATGGTACAGGCCTGGCCGAGGCTTCGCCTGTACGCTTTTTCCCCGATCGCTCTGCTCCCGGGAGTCCTGGAGAGGGTCAGTCAGGAGGGCATCAGTCGTCTTCTGGTAGCCCTGTGTTGGCAAGCCCGAGTATGGTTTTCAGACTTAATTTCACTCCTAATAGCTCCGCCATGGCAGATTCCTCTGAGGAGGGATCTGTTGTCTCAGGCGGAGGGCACTATATTCCATCCTCATCCAGAGCTGTGGAAATTGTGGGTCTAGCCTCTGAGGGGGCTCAGTACCTAGATGCTGGTCTATCATCTCGGGTGGTCGAAACCATACTTATCTCTAGGGCTCCGTCTACTAGGAGATTATATGGCCTCAAGTGGAAGGTTTTTTCACTTGGTGTAGAGAACTTGAGTTAGGCCCAGTTAACTGCCCATTGGCTTCAGTTCTGGAGTTTCTTCAAGATCGTTTCTCTGCGAATCTCTCCCCATCCACACGTAGAGTGTACGTGGCTGCCATTGCGGCATTCCATGCACCACTAAATGTTGGGCCTTTGGGGAGGCACCAACTGGTCATACTATTTCTCCATGGTATTGGAGGATGAGACCGACAGTCAGGTCCAGGGTTCCTTCCTGGGACCTGACGGTGGTTCTCGAAGGGCTATTCCTGGCTCCCTTCGAATACCTCCAGTCGGCTTCGCCTAGGACCTCACGTTCAAGATAGCCTTTCTCTTAGCTATTTCTTTACAGAGACTGGGAGATCTCCAAGCCCTGGCATTATCGCCAGCTTGCTTGGGATGTGCCCCCGGCGGAGTTAAGGTCATCCTGCATCCGAGACCCAGCTATGTGCCTTAAGTGCAATTTATCATGGCTAGGTCCATGGTCCTGCAAGTATTTCATCCTCCACCTCATGTGTCGGCAGAAAAGGAGAGGTTCCTTGCTCTGCCAGTCAGAGTTCCGAGTATTTACCTTGAGAGGTCCTCTTCTTGGAGGAGGTCGGACCTACTGTAGTGTGTTTTGGATCACCTATTAGGGGCTCCCGGCTTTACAAACCATAAGTAGGCCTACAAGGTGCGCAATTTGCCTTCACCTTTGGCCGTTAGGGCTCTTTCTACTAGAGGCATGGCGTCCTCTAGGGCCCTCCTTTCGGGAGTTCCCATCCAGGAGATCTGTGAGGCAGCCGGTTGGGCTACCCCACACACTTTTGTTAGGTTCTATATTCTGCTCCTCCCTAGTACGCCTGGCGCACATGTGCTCTCGTCCTAGCTGAGTGCCTGAATCAGTTTCACTCCGGGGCAGGCCTGTTTTCGGTGCGTGGCCTAGTGGGCATTCGTTCCCCTAAGTGTCGATTCTCGATGCATTGTCGAGTTTCCTCGATAGGGAACGTCTCGGGTTATGACTATAACCCTTGTTCCCTGAGAAGGGAACGAGACAATGCATCGCTCTGCCACGCCCCTCGAGGCCTTAGAGCGTCTTGCTTCATCGCGAGGCTGGCATTCTATGCGTCAGCGTCACCTTTATGCTTCCGGTTATGCCGTCACATGTTACGTCACGACGCAACACCAATCAGGATTGGAATAGTTTCATTTTTACTTCAGAGGCGCACGCTAAGGGAGCGTCCCCCTAAGTGTCGATTCTCGATGCATTGTCTCGTTCCCTTCTCAGGGAACAAGGGTTATAGTCATAACCCGAGACGTTTTCAATAAATTATTATTCTATAACATCTTGTTTATCATCTCTGAGTATATCTAGTGAAAATTCACTAGATTAGTGCAGAAAAATAGCGATTTATAGTGGCAAGCTGAAAAGACGTGTCTTTCTCTTTAAGAACACGCGCGGAGCGGAGGTGCAAAAAAAAAAAAACAACAACGGCTATTTAGTTCTCCTTCTCTTAACACTACAAAGACAGTTTCTCCTATCAAAATAAACCACATAACAGAATAAAGGTCCCGCCAGTCCTGTGTAAACTACAACGGCACGCAAGTTTTTATTTATTTATTTTTATCCAGCGTTATGTGATTCGGAGCACAAGAGAACAACAGAGTGTGAAGCTGCTCGTTTAAAAGACCTTGCTCGCCTCTCAATCGCCCAATTTCAAAACGGTTTTCACAGGATGAATTTTGAGTTTGTAAGCTTTCGAATGATACCTAATCTATGATGATTACTAAAATATGTGATATGAAAAGAAGGCAATAAAAAAAGGAGCGCCCGTTGTCCCGCTAACAGGACGTGACAGTTATTTAAACCTGTTTTTCTCAAAATTCCATTTCTGAAAATCACATCGATCAGCCGACTTCAGATAACCATAACTTTTGTTACAGACAAACTATAAAAGAAATAAAAACAGATTTGGAAAGGGCTTGAACCAAGCTTTAATATGATCGCAAAACCTGTAATATGTCAAATTTCACCATGTGGTGGGTTTTCCCAGATCGCATCACATTTAGTTTAGGGATTATTTTTTCTCTCTGTTCTTTTGATCCAATTATCAGAACTTCTGTTTTATCTTTATTCAGTTGTAAGAAATTGTGCGACATCCAATCATTTATGTCCTGGATGCAATTTGCAAGTGAATCAATTTGCCCTGGAGTGTCATCAGGAGATACGGCTACATATAACTGTGTATCATCAGCATAACTATGAAAAGAGATGCTATGTCTCCTGATGATACGTCCGAGAGGTAACATATATAAATTAAAAAGTAGTGGTCCCAAAATTGATCCCTGAGGAACTCCACAATGTACCTCATAATGTTCAGACAAGGTATTATTAATAGATACTGCAGATGTTCTACCACTAAGATATGATAAAAACCAATTTAAAACGGTTTCAGATAAGCCAACATACTCGCGTAGTCTATTTAAGAGAATCTGATGATCCACTGTATCAAACGCAGCGCTCAAGTCCAGCAGCACCAGAACTGAAGGCCAATTTCTATCTAAGTTCATTCTTATGTCATTTACTACTTTAATAAGAGCGGTCTCTGTGCTATGATGTTTTCTGAAACCAGACTGAAACATCTCTAATTTTGAGTGTGTATTTAAGAATATACTTAACTGATTAAAAACAATTTTCTCTAATATTTTACTCAAAAATGTAAGATTTGAGATGGGTCTATAATTACTGGGCGTTAAAATATCTGAAATCCCTTTTTTTAGTACAGGTTTCACTAGGGCCAATTTAAGATCACACGGAAAAATGCCAAGCTGTAGAGAATGGTTTACTATCTCAAGGATATCATTAGATACTAAATTAAAGATAGATTTAAAAAGAGAGGTAGGAATTGGATCAAGAGAACAAGTGGATGTTTTAGTTCTGTTACTACCTTTCTTAGGGTCTCAAAATCAACCAAAGTAAACCTTTCCATCTGGATAGTATTATATGCGCTTGGTAAAAGAGGGAACATCTTGTTTTTATTTTTGTTTGCCGAGCAGATTTCTGATCTAATATTTATAACTTTATCTCTGAAGTAGCCAGCAAGCTCTTCACATTTGGAACTTGGTAACGCAGAACTGCAATCAATTTTGTGATTTATTAGTGAATCTATGGTACTAAATAAGAATCGTGGATTATTAATATTTTCATTTATAAGGTTTGAAAAGTAAGCTTGCCGTGATCTTTGAACTTCTCTGTTATAATTTTTAAGATTTTCAGTGAGTATATTAAGGTGTATTTCTAATTTAGTTTTTCGCCATCTTCGTTCAGCACTTCTACAGTTTCTTTTAATTTTCATGGTCAAATCTGTCTTCCAAGGAATGACCTTTTTATTAGTGTCCTTTTTTGTTTTAAGTGGAGCAACTGCATCAAGGGCTGTTCTCAATTTATTATTAAACTCATCAACTAAGACATCACAGGATGATGGTAAAATGTTATTTTTGTAAGTCATATAATGCATTGTAAAATGTTCTGCTACTTCAGAGGTAATAAAACGTTTTTTAACAATACGTTCAGTTGTACAAGGCACAGAAGGAGCAATACTATTAAAGAAAACACAAAAATGATCGGATAATGCAAGATCAACAACAGAAGTTATATTGATATTTAATCCATATGTTATGACTAAATCCAATGTGTGACCATGTTTGTGGGTAGGTATGTTTACATGCTGTTTAAACGACATACATTCTAGCAGTTCCAAGAATTAATTTGCTCTGATATCTGACAAATTATCAACATGTATATTAAAATCCCCAGTTAAAACACAGTTGTCATAATTCATATGAATAACAGATAGCATATCAGAGAAATCCTTTATAAAGGAGATATTGGTAATTTTGGTGATCTATATAGTGTCACTGCAAGAAGGCGTGGCTGTAAGTTTAAAATAATAGCGTTATATTCAAAGGTAGGAAATGTGCCAAGGTCTATGTCCCTTCCCTTTAGAGATTCTCTGTAGATTGCTGCAGTCCCTCCCCCTCTTTTTCCATTTCTAGTTGAAAATGAATAAGTAAAGTCGGGAGGACATGTCTCAATCAGTGTGGCCGGTGCATCTGTGCCCAGCCATGTCTCAGTAAGAAACAGACAGTCCAGGTTATAATCACTAATGAGATCATTAATACAAAATGATTTGTTTGTTAATGCCCTTACATTAAAAATACCCATGTTCATTTCTGTTTGTTTTGTTTCCATAAGTGATAATATGCTGGAAGTGGGAATTTTCAGTAAATTGTTCATATTTATTCCCACTATGTTTTTCTTTGCAGTAGTGTGACGAACTGATATAATAGGTTTTATAAAATGAACAGAAGTGTATTGGATAGGTAGTCACACTAAAATATGTTGTTCGATATGATGTGCAAGCATGTGAGAGCCCCTGTGATTTGGGTGCAGGCCATCCCACCTAAAAAGTGCTGGGCGGCCCCAAAACAAATCAAAATTATCTATAAAAATTACATTGCAATTTTCGCATGTCATTTTTAACCATGAGTTCAAGGAAAGCAGACGACTAAATTTTTCAATACCCCTTTTATAGGCAGGAAGCGGACCTGAGATAGCTATATTTTTCCCAGTATTAGTGAGAGAGACTAGCAGCGTTTTAAAATGTTCCTTTAAAATCTCAGATTCACGACATGAAGTGTCATTGCTACCAATGTGCACTATCACTGTGTTTGCATTTGCATGTTTCCCAAGCACGTCAGAGAGTTTTGTGTTTATGTCCAGTACCTTAGCTCCGGGAAAACAGTGTACTGCTGCTTTACTTCCGTGGGAAGGGAGCGAAAGTCCCCGGATGATAGAATCCCCAATCACCACAGTAGAGACAGGCGATGGCAGTGAAAGTGCAGGAGATGTAGGAGGTAGAGATATTGGAATTTGGTCATGAACAGGAGATGAGTCATGAATCAACACCTCAAAACGATTTGCCAGTTTTAATTCCTGAGATGGCCGCGTTCCACGTATTCCTCGTTTTCCTCCGCCATTCACCCGTTTCCATTTATAATCCCTTGAGCATGGTGTTGAGCAGGAATCTGTTGAGCTTCTCACAACCGGCACAGTGGCGTTGGAGATCAGTGGTGGTAAAAGTTCCTCTGCCGATGTACCCTCTTGAACTGGGAGAGTTGATGCGAGTAGTGCCGAGTTGTGTACACCCATGCCAGCGGATCCAATTAATACAGTAGAATTAAAAGTATCTTGAATTTTTGAAGCTTCTTTTAAAACGGCGTTTAGCTCAGTCATTCGCCGGAGTTTCATGTGCACGTCGATTAGTTTATCTTGTAATTCTTTAATCTGGTTACATTTTGAGCAAATAAAATTTTGCACAAAATCCTCTGCACTAGTGATTAAAAACATCTCACAAAGTTCACATTTTTGAGCCCTCCTGTCCTCGGATATAGGTTGCTCCGCTATAGATTGTTTCGTTGCTTGCTCCGCCATAGTCGCATGAGTTGAAGCGTGTTTACAACAAGGGTGTAAATTATTGTCCATGCCCAGTTCGGTATGGAAGAAGCCTGTTCTGGAGAAATGACACGCCGAAACGCTTCCGTCTTCCAAAGTCACAAGACGGCTCCAAATTGTCTAGAAACCCCCCCAGAGAAGACTTTTATGGCCTTGCAGGCACCCAAAAGATAAGCCTAAGTGGGAAGAACGTTGTCAATGTTTTACATTTTGGCAAGACAGATCTGTTCAGAAATGGTCAAACAAGAGGCCCTAACCAGAGGTCATCTGACCCCTGCGACTAACAGACTACGTCTTTCATAGGACCAAGGTCCCATGAGAGATGAACAACACAGCCTTCACAGGAACTCTGCCTGACCTCAGACCGGAATGGCTTAAACCCCATAAACTTTACATACACACTTTACATATCAAAATCCACAGAACAATGCTCAGTGGACTTATAATCAAACATCATAATTCTTGTTGTTCCTACAATTCATGTTTGTATTATGCTTAGATCACATATAAATCATGTAATTGTGATATAACTAGATGTGTGAATGAAAAGTGTATAGTGTTTCCTATCAGTAAGATCGTATGTTCTTAATTCAAAAGATGGCTTGATTGAAATCTGTGTAAAATGTTTTGTATGATTATAATAATCTATAATGTTTAAACTGTGGTCTCTTGTTCTCTGCTAAGTGCTGGAACCCAAGCAGATCCCAGATAACGATAAGTAGAAACTCGATCCACCCCCTAAAATGATGCCATTGTCTCATTGGTCAGAATTCTCCAAAAGAGGTTGGGCTAACTTTTAAGTTAAAGACCCGAACAAAGGAATTAGAATCAGTTCAGAAACTTCCATCCAGGGAGTTCGGTTTTGAGTTCGGTTCGGTGTTTAATTAAGTTGGTGCCTCTCTCTATCAACAGCAAGAGAGTGTTCCCGTTCATGCTTCTCTCTGAAAACAACAAAGAGCGTGTTCGCACGCTTACATCGACCAGACCAAATTAGACCAGCAGACAAATAACCCATCAAGATCGGGGTTAAAACAGCTCATTCAAGCCATCTAACTCGTCTAACTTTCATTTCTTCCTTTATTTTCTTTTTCGTTAAAGTCTCGGTTCTAAGTTAAGTTTTGCTGCAAAGTTTCGTTTAAACGTTTCGACTGCAAAGCCCTTCCAACTTCAAAGACTTTCATCCATCCGCCAACACACCACGTGATTGGCTGCCCAAGATCTAGCAGGCACGAAAAGACCGGCAGCCAAACAACGGACCCGGGGAAACCCCCCTTACACAAGGGAGTCCCCAAAGCAACACGGACAAGCAAGTACCTCCAGACTCTTAACTGAACTGGTGCAATGATATAAAATTGAATATACCTGCCTAAGAAACGATAGAAGGGTTAAATTAATGATTGATGGTTCGTTCAGGTCATGTCTTATAAGTGCATATAGAAACTTGGGATTTCACTATCTCACCCTTAAAACTCATTCTTTCCTCACTCTCTTTCTTTCTGCAACTTGTATGAATGCGTGTGCGTATGTTTGTGTTAGATATTCGTTTTATGTTTTAGGATAATCAATAAAGTATTGTTTGAATTTGAAAAGATATTTGCCTTGTGTTGTGCTTGCACATTTAATGTCTTGTACTGTCGATCTAAAGTTACCTTGCTAATACATAGTGTTTCACTATAGATTGGATATTTATATCTGTGCCAAGGTTATAATTACGGCCCGTTCAAATGAACTCTAAACGAGTCATTTGCTCGGTTCCATAGTGATTCGGTCAATATTCATTGCAAATCAATGAATCATTCCTTTTGAGCTGTGTACATTCGTTACATAGTTGGTGGAGGATGCGCGGGCAGTTCAACCTAAATTGTAAGCATATATCAAGATTTATCTTTTCATTTTGTTTCGGATGCGAGATCTGAAAGTCTGTGTGTGACGTATGGAGAGCGCGCAGCGCGCGCCCTGTTTGAATGAAGTGGATGCTGCTGCTTGAGTGAATGCATCCAGAGCAAAGCTGTTACTTTAGTCTAGTCTGCCTCCTTATTTGTTCTTATTATTATTTTTACCTGCTGTAAATTGAGTTAAGATATAAAACCTCACACTACGATAAGGTAAGAATTGAGCGTGTAAGGCTGGAAATTGGAAGAACTGGTTAAAGAATGACCACTGATCTATGAAACAAAGAACCTTGTGGGAAAATTAACATTTGACTCCCTCCCCCTCTTCCTTTGGGACAAGTCTCACTTCATCTGCATTCTCTCTGTCTCAGTAACACTTAACTCACACAAGAATATATGGTTTTAATGTGAATGATTAAGTATTGTGTTTAGTATCATTTTAAAGGGTTAGTTCACCCAAAAATGAAAATTCTATCATCGTTTACTTACCCTCAAGTTGTTCCAAACCTCTATGTGTTTATTTGTTCTGCTGAACACAAAGGAAGATATTTGGAAGAAAACAGAACTCATTCCCCATTGACTGCCATAGTAGGTATTTTTTCCTACTATGGTAGTCAATGGGGAATGAGATCTGTTTTCTTCCAAATATCTTCCTTTGTGTTCAGCAGAACAAATAAACACATAGAGGTTTGGAACAACTTGAGGTTGAGTAAACGATGATAGAATTTTCATTTTTGGGTGAACTAACCCTTTAAAGGTCTCAGTGCGACTGGTACAATGGTCTCATTCCCAAAGAGTAAAACACAAGGTACTAAGGTTTTTAAGAGTTTAGAGATAACTGACACACAAAGAAAGGCAAATGGTCTTTTTCCCCCACCCCAAGAGGTGTAACTTCTTAATGCAAATTCGCAGGTTTTCCATGTGAAAACATTCTGGCTATTTAATGGACTGCAGTGAGAAACTCGAGGCCTTTCTGTAATTCTGAGAGCCGTGAGGTTGAGTATCAAAAACTCAGCCTCATGTATTTCTTAAAATGTTGGGTTTGCATTTCTCTTATCCTAGAGCATTCGATGTTATTGTATTGATTATCTTTGAACTGATTGTGAAATTGGCATGATACTTTACCCGACATAATAAATTGTTACATTTGATTATTCTAATTGACTTTGACATTGTTCATTTAGCTAATGGTTACAAGGAATAGTCAAACACTCGCTCACATTTAATGATGCACAGATATCATTAAAACCCTTTTATATATGGAGTCAGATGAAATAACGAGTTAATACATATGAGAAAGTGTATTGCATTTAATCCAAAATTCCTTTAGCCTGGAAAGGACGGAACATGCGCGAGACCTTCGCCGCTGATCGAATGCCGCCATTGGTTCGATTTTGCAGGCCTTACAAAATGGTGACCTCGACGTGATCTCGCAACAAATGGATTTCGTGAGGAACGTCCTTCCAGCAAAGTATTGGGATCTTAAAATCAACGAGGTTTCAAAATCTTCTCTATCTTCTGCGCTGTGGTAAGTCAACTTTTTCTGCCCTTTTCTAGAAGTGTTGTGAAAATGTTGTTTGCATTGTTTCGGTTGGAAAGCCCTAGCTTTGTTTAGTCCAGAACTGAAACGTGAGGACGTGATAACGGCAGCGCAGATGAGGAAGAAAAAACCTTAATAGATTTTAAAGATATCTTTGTTTGCCTAAACAACAAGAAACGAAACATAAAATTGGAATTAGTCTAGCCTAACTTACTCAATGAAGAGCTGTAAAGTAAAGCTTAAAAGTGTGTCGCATGTGTGTTGCCATTGTGTTGCATTGGCTTTGTTTGAACAAACTTGCAACACGTGGTGGAAATGAGCAAAGAGAAGGACAATTCTAAGTTTGTAATCAATTAGAAAACACGTGATTTTATAAATAAATAGGCAAATCGATGCATTGTTTATGAAAAGCAAATTTTGGGAAAACATGACGATATTATTTACAGGCTAAAACTCAAATATCAAGGATAACACTAAATGCTATTGTCCATGTTGTTTTCAAAATGATCAAGGCTAATGCTAAATGCTATGTCCATGCTGCATTCAAAACGCTCAAGGCTAATGCTAAATGCTAATGACCATGCTGCTTCCTTAGCCCTTTGTGTCACCGGCCTACCAGTGGGCCAAAGCCACATTGAAAACATGATTATCTCTATATGGCATTTGAAAGCTTACACGTTAACACCGATGGGATTAAAAAGCATGCAATAATTCTGTTGATTTTCTCAAATTTGGAATTGTGCTGAACACATTGTGCTCATAGAACACACTTTAGTTGTTTGTGCTACAGCATGCACATAGGCTAAATTTAAGTTTATTCATGAAGCACAGGATTGCTTTACTGTAAGTGTGTTTGTATCACTTAGGTAAAGGCTGTAGATGTTTTATTCTAGGCCATGTGTCCTGTGTAAACTGAATTAAACACGTGTGTGTGAGTGTGTCTATGCTAAATTTGGTGACTATAATGTGATTCACAATTTGAATTTGAAAATCAGAAACAGTGAACGCGCATCTGATTAATCCTGAAACAAAAACCTCAAAGCTAAAGGGAACGAAATTTCCCCAAATATAAATTGGAACATGTATGATAATCCTGTCCTGTTTACATTATGGGCCAAAAAGGTCAAGCCTACACTGGACCAACTCAGTAAAAAAGGTCTTAACATGGACGCTACTGATAATGAAATTTTCACTTGGTGGAAAACAGTGGGTAGTAAGCAGAAAAAATCTAAACATGAGGAAGTAATTGAAGCTTTAAACTTCATAAGTTATAAACGGCTAGATAAGTCAACAAAATGTCTATCCTCGCTTATGGATGTTAAATGTGAAGAAGTGCATTCTAAAAATGCAGAGGCAAAAATGTCTGAGACAAAGATTCAAGATCTGCAAACACAGCTAGATAAATTACTATCTGAGCAGTTAGCCCTATCTGAAAAGTGTAAAAATCACAAATACACCATTGCAGATCTTAAGGCTAAGCTAAATGCTAAAACATCCAAGTCTCCCAAAAAGCTCAACAGCGATGGGACTAAAAATTTGCATTTCTTAGAGGAGGCAGTCTGTTCTAACAATCATGTATCTTTTCAGACAGATGAAGCATGTGATACATTTTTGAGAAGAGTGCCTGTTTCAGCCTTTAAGGTGATATGGCACCCAAATGGCACAGAGTCAAGCATCCGGCGTCCGTTAACGGTAACTGAATGTAACCTGTTTAAAGCAGAGATCGGACCATTCCCTTTGAAAGGGCCATTCGAACCATGGTGGAGACGCATTGTTAGTCTAAAACATGCATTTCAGCTCGAACCAAAAGATATTTGGCAAATTGTTATCAGCTCAATTCCAGATGTTCTGATCTATAAGATACCACAGGCATTGATGACAGGCACCATTGTGCAGTCAATGTCTCAAAATGAGCCTGAGAGTGAAATTTTTAATAGACTAAAACAATGCCTTCGTGATCTGCGTGGTTGTAGTCCTGTTGGATGGGAATTGATTTTAAATCGGAAACAGAGTACGGAAGAATCGTTTGAGACATATGCAGAAAATATGTTTGAAGTTTTTGAGGAGTATTCTGGAATTGAAGGTGTTAACCGTTACAATGTAACTCTCCTTGAATTACTGCGTACAAATGCAGGGCCGCGCGTACAGCAATCGCTTGAGTATGGAGCTTCTCCAGCACAAAATACATTCAAAGGTATTGTTAGCTGGGCAACAAGACTTGAGTCACGCAAACAAATACATTGTGAAGTAGCTGTGTTAGAATGTCATGAAAATGATCCATTTGCAGGGGAATTCAGAAAGCCACACTGTGGAAAACTGGACAGATTCTGTAAGTCCTGTCACAAAACAGGCCATGCAGAGGAAAAGTGCTGGACACTGGGGGGAGCTAGCTTACGCAATACGAGAGAACCTCTCGTAAGAGAATGAATCGGTTACCTAACGTAACCTCGGTTCTCTCTAGATGAGGGAACGAGTATTGCGTTCCTGGCCGTGCTTGTGCTACTAGCGTTCTCGCTTCATTCCATGAAAAACCAGAGTAACAGCCTATTCGCGCCAGTATTATTCTCTCTGACCACGCCCGTTTCGGCGGGCTCTGACGCAATGAGAGCAAGTCAGACTCTCATTGGTCGAGAGTTTACTCGCGTCTCCTCATAGGCTTAAGCAGTTCTCTGTGAGCAAACCAATGAGCTGCTAGCTAGCCCGCTCTTGGTCTGCTGCAGCTGAACTGCGTTGACAATAGATACAAATTATAGGATAATTTTTTGGCTTCAATTTCTCAGAAAAGAGGAATCTTTCCCGTAGCGTAAGCTAGCTTACGCAATACTCGTTCCCTCATCTAGAGAGAACCGAGGTTACGTTAGGTAACCGATTCGTTTTTTCTCAATGAACACAGCAAGCACCCTCAGGAGCTGACTGTTCATGCCTCGTACTCACACAGCAAACTGCAAAGTAGACTCGTAACCTACATGCTGCCTCGGCAAACACGAGATCCGAGCTACTAGATTCTGTATCTCTAGCTGAGTGCAGATTGTGTGTGTGTGTGTGTGTGTGTGTGTGTGTGTGTGTGTGTGTGTGTGTGCTTCATGCAGATTCTCCTCCGCGATGCTGAGCACGTCCAATTCCTCGGAATCAGACAGCTACAACACCGGGTCTACATCCCGAACGGGAGAAGCGGCGGGGCGGGCTCCCGAACGGGGGATAGGGGAATCTGAGCTTTCAGATGAAGATCGGGAAAGTGCCTCGGCAGTCCCGATCTCCTCTGAAAGCTCTCTCTGCGAGCCCCACGATCTAAGCCGCCGCATTGCCTCAGCAGATGCGGGACCTGATCCGCAGGGAGCGGCATCTGACCATCTTTATTAAATAAGGCCAGGCGGGAACGCAGCACTCTTAAAGTAAGAGATTCACAGTGGCCACAAGCAGCCCCCTCGAGGGCTGCTTGAGCGTGCTGCATTCCCAGACATGACACACACATCTCGTGTGTGTGTCCCGCCGTGATAAAACGAGGGCATGGGAACACACACTTTCTAAATTGCTCACTTTCCATGATAAGGCAATATAGAGAGACAAACAACACCAAATAAGACAAACTGGTTCAGACAACACAGAGCGCTTGCTGAATAGCAAAAAGCTGACATTTTCTGTGTGCCGGCGTGCTTTTGTACACATCCGCATATGCCGTCACACGCTACGTCATCACGCAACGCCAATACGATTAGATTCGGTTTCATTCATAAATTCAGACACGCTACGCTGAAGGGCGTTCCCCTAGTGTCGTCACCGATGAAGTTCGAGTTCCCTCGAAAGGGAACACGCACTCGTTCGCTCCATCTGCAACACACAAACACCCGTCGATCATTCCGCAACACACTCTCGTTCGCTCCATCGGCAGCAACACACAAACACTCGTCGTTCCTTCCGCAACACACTCGTTCGCTCCATGGCAGCAACCCACACATTTCAGATCAATATATTTGTTTTCCTTAAAATTGTAATTAACACTAACTTTATTCTCATTTGAATTATCATTTGAATTCTAAATATGTTTGCTTTTAAACTGTGTGATTTTGGTTGGGTGACAGTTGTAGGTTAAGTTTGACAAGAGTTTACAGTTTGACAAAAGCACAATCTTGTGTTTTATTGCGAGTGTACCCAAATATTTTATAACACTTTGCAGTTTGAATGATGTTCTGTATGAACAAAGTTGTATGCTTTTGTTTCCAGTGCCGTGCCTCACACACACACAAATGCACCATTCCAGGCTTGACATCGCAGCCTGTTTCTTATAGCCGAAATAAAAAAAATATGATAATAAAATAGTCAACCTAATATAAAAATCACACTGCTCTGTTTAAATAGTCAGTAGTACAATTCGTACCATTCAGCGCAAGCACCGCTCCACTGTGATGTTTCCAAGCACATTTTTGCGCATGTGAAAAGGATGATTTTTTTTCCTGTCGATATTGCAACGTGAGTGAAGTACAAAACCTATAATAAAGAATAGTTTACCATCAAATACATCGGGAATGTTGAAACATTTTGATTCTATGAGAGAGTTACTGAGCATAATGCCCCTTACACTTACTTTCGCTATAAATTATTTCGTTTTGGCTTGTTTAGTTATTATTTTTTAATTATTGTTCTGTTCTGTATGCATATTACATGTAAAGAGCTTGTTGTGGAACATGTTTTGTGTATTTTTTAAGCATGCAGCAAACGATAGGCTATTAATTGGTTAAAATCCATGTATGTAGGCCTATAGCTTGATCAAATTATTTCAGAATCGACTTTGTGTTGCAATCGCGTCAAGGATCAGCAAGTGCACATGCATCATCAAAAGTGGTTAAAAAAAGTGCTGAGCTGATTTGTTTCTGCGCACAAGCCTATGGGTCGCATCAAAAAAACTTGAAAAAGTTTGAAAACCACTACAGTAGGCTACTAGGGTTTCCCTCAATACGTTAGGATTCCCCTCTTGGACACATAAAACGCTTAATATAGCTTAATGGACTAATACAGTGATATAGACCAAACTCGCAGGCAAGCAGAAGGACTCAGAATATGAACTTAACGCGCAAAGTTTAATGCTCAGCTTTTCCCAGTGATACTGGCATAAAGTTGGCTTGACATTAGACCTTCGCACATTTAGGGACCGTCTCTAAAGTTACATACGACATTGGAATACACATTTCTAACTTAAATAGCATTTGAAGAGAATGACTTACAGTCATAAAACCAACTGTAAAGTCAAGTCACCTTTATTTATATAGCGCTTTTTACAATACAAATTGTTAAATTCAATAGTATTGTTAAATTCAAAATTAAATGTTAAATGTCCCCAACTAAGCAAACCAAAAGCCAATGGCGAAGGCGGCGACAGTGTTCATGTAGGTGTCAGGCATAATGCACAATTTATTCAAATAAATTGAAGTTTGCTATTGAAGTTAGAAACGTTTAGGCCTGTAGGATTACCAATGTTACTTTAGAAATGGTCCCTAAATGTGCGAATGTCAAGCCAATTTTACATTTAGTCATTTAGCAGACGCTGTCGAATTTGAACCACTGAATTTGTGGAAGCGTATTTGCAAAGTGAAATAAAATGGACCTAAAACCATCTGTTGAATATTATAGGTTACATTTTTAATCAGTTTGATTATTTTGGAAGTAAAATATGAAAGGTGAACATGGATTATTGAAATTTTACTAATGAAAATGTGATTGAAATGTTTTGAATTTAAATATTCACAGATTAAATATTCAACCATGCTAAATTTCAGCCCATACAAATGCAAGCTCTAAAAATACAATGCATTAAAATACAAGCAGGGTTAATGCAATGCATATTTTTTTTCAAGTAGTACAATTCAAAAGGCTTTTTGTTTCAAAAACATTTGGAATTATTTTACTTCCATAAAGTTAGTTAACACATACGTGTTTTCGCACATGATAATGGGGTGTGGCCAATCAGTGATTACCAAAATGAAGTACCAGTTTTAAATTATGTATCTACAGTAAATAACTTTTTACCAAAAAAAGTTTGTTTACAATTCCATACTGGGTATAAAATACAGTTGGTCTGAAGATTTGGTAGTGAATGCTTTCAATAAGTGGGCCTCAAGTACCAATTTTAGTGGTTAAAAAAAACTATTGGTTGAAAGACCAAAATCACCTACACCTTTCACTGTAAAATACGAATAATAGCGAAGTACTGTATTTTAAGCAAACAAATACCCCGAAAACCACAAATATACAACAAACAAACAAATATATGGCGAAAAAACAATGAATGCCCTGTGTATAATGAAATATAAATGTACACTTAACTGGAAGAACTGGGATCCAGGGTCAGAGACATCTGCAAAAAACTGCTAAGAAAAGCCTACGAGATGGAGGCCTCACATGTTAGGGATCTCGGTTTCTTTGTTTTCATGGCAAGTTGTGGTGTTGTTAGGATATTCCTACAGAGTCTGTGACAGTTTCTCAGCGGAAGAACTTGGATCCAGGGTCAGTGATGTCTCCTCTCCTGGAGGAAAATACAAGTATTAGTGGTCTTGCTGCAAAATCTGGTAGAGGCCAACAGCCGGGCTTGAGGGGCAGGTGTCAACAGACTTTCCCTGGTGGTCTAGTGGTTAGGATTCGGCGTTCTCACCGCTGCGTCCCGGGTTTGATTTCCTGTCAGGGAATGAGCTTTTGCCAACCACTGGCGGTCGTGATTGTAAAATGGCAGACTAAGAACTCAAGCGCTGACGTTCTCGTCGAGAAGCACGGCCAATGAAATGCTTGCGTGTGAAACAGACCTCCTTCGAGCCAGTGACCTAATGATTGCCAACTTGCCACCTACAGTCCTCTGCTCTACCAGCTGAGCTATCGTAGGCACCCTGTTCAGGGACAGAACTGGCTGTTTCAATAAGTGATGCAAAGACAACCCCAACTTCCCATACCAGGAGTCGAACCTGGACCACCTGGGTGAAAACCAGGAATCCTCACCACTAGACTGCTGATTGCTCCTGTCTGCCTCGCTGCCTGCTGCTGTGTGTGAGTGTGTTTGCTCCGAGGCTGTTAGCTCCGTCTAAGCCTCGCATTTCTTTCTGTTTTGAACCATCATTTACTATCATTTCTAGTTGTTTATACTACTAATTACAGTTTACCTAACAGATTAACCTAACATCGCTAGCTTCCGTTATTGTTAGCACAACACGCTAGTATCTCGCTAGCCTGTTAAGGCGCCACCCGTGCGCTCAGTTATTTATTTATTTTTCTCGTGCGCGCCCGCGCATCTGAGTTCATAAAAAGCCCAGGTGAGTAAGAATCAGTCAACAAACACGGTGAGTAATGTCTTGTCCTGTTATTGTCACGTGCACCTCATGCCATATGTTTACCATAGCCTTCCCCGTCGGCATAGGGTTTATATGTGATAAATGCAAGGAGACAGTCAGGCTGACGGAGAAGATTTCAGAATTAGAGACACGCATCCAAACTTTAATTGAGGATAGTAAGTGTGCTCGAGCTTTAGATACTACTTTGGATGCGCCTAGCATAGTGAACCATTTACATGATTCGGTTCCGGCTGAGTAATTGCCTGTGCAGCCAGGCAGATGGGTGACTGTGAGGGATCGCTCTAGTTCGCGGATCAAAAAACCACTCTTCTGTTCCGGTTACCATAACAAATCGATTTGCCCCTCTCAGTGAAACACCCACTGAGAATGCTGTTGATTGTGCCCTGGTAATTGGCGATTCTATTACACGGAACGTGAAAATAGAGACACCAGCCACCATAGTCACATGTTTGCCGGGAGCCAGAGCGCCTGACATCAAAGCAAATTTAAAAGTGCTGGCTAATGCTAATCGTAAATTCTCTAAGATTGTTATTCACGTCGGCACTAATGATGTTCGACTTCGCCAGTCGGAGATCACCAAAATTAATATTAAAGAGGTGTTTGAACTCGCAAGTACGATGTCAGGCACTGTAATCTGCTCTGGCCCCCTTCCTGTTCGAAGGAGTGATGAGATAGTTAGTAGATTGTGTTCACTCAATGGCTGGTTGTCTAATTGGTGTCCGCAACATAATATAGAATTCATAGACAATTGGAAAAGTTTTTGGGGCAAGCCTGACCTGTTGAAAAGAGATGGTATTCATCCCACCTGGGATGGTGCTGCTCTTCTCTCTAGTAATTTGACTCATAGTCTTAGAGATAAAACATGACAATCTGGGGCTCAGGTCAGGAAGCAGACAAACTGGCTAAACCGACTGTCTGCTAGCGGCCTCGCGTCACCAAGGTCAGATAAATCTCATCACATAGAGACTCTTTCACCTAGATATCATCATATAGAGACTGTGTCTGTTCCCCGAATCTGGAAATCCAAAAAACGTCCAAACCTTTCTAAGGTTAAAAATCGAATTGATGTTCAACAAATAATAAACAGATATAATATAGATGAGCAAACGATAAAGCTTGGGTTGCTGAATATTCGATCCCTTAATTCAAAATCGCTCATAGTTAATGATAAGATTAAAGACTGTAGTAGTACTTTTTTATAAAAGTACTTTTTTTTTCAAGATGGCTCCTGTGCGAGTGGCATGCCGTCTATCTCTCCTTACCCTGTTTTATTTGTGGCTGTTTTTATGTGCGCTTATACCTTGTTATCATACAGAGCCTGTCGTTTACGATCGTCAGACACTCCTGGACATTCGCAGTTGCTGCATCGACGCTTTTAATGCGGGACTGGGAAATTTCGCAGATAATTCCTACAGGAGCACTCTCGGGGACATTCCAGATTTTCTTCGCCGTTGGCCATTGGATGTTAACCCGAGAAAACGGCGGAGAAGACGGGGGAAACGCAGCGGAAAACTGGTCAGCCTAAAGATCTATCTGCGAGCCGAGCTTCGAAAGATCTCTACATCTCGGCCATGGACTGAGGATCGATTCCGCTCCGCGGTTCAATATATGGTGGTCCCAACATCTCGTTGGCTCACAGATATTCAGACTAAGTCCCCTATATCCTCAAATGGCCTGGTTCGTCCACTGCAGGGTTCTGACACACAGATTATTTTACGACCCCGTCAGATGGGAGTAAATTCTTCAAATCTTTGCCCTCTGAGGAAAGCTTCAGCTCCTTACAGCATTCTGCATTCTCCGAAAATGGCGCTGATCAATGCTCACTCCTTGGTCAACAAGACATTTATCCTACATGACTTTATTATATCTAATAACCTTGATTTTATGTTTATCACCGAAACCTGGATGAAGGTAGGAGATTTGAGCCCTTACTCTGATCTTGTTCCAACTGACTATTGTTTTTATAACTCTCCTCGTCCGGTTGGTCGGGGTGGAGGGTTAGCTGTTATTGCCAAAAAAAGTTTTGGAGCATGCTGCCAATTGCTACCATCCATCAACCCTACAAGTTTTGAAGTGCAACTATTAACACTTGACTGGACTCAACCTATTGTCCTAGCCTTAATATATCGACCGCCGCACCTGACGAAGGATTTTATGGAAGAACTCACAGAGCTCGTTGGTGATTTAATTATGACATACGATCGGATTTTATTATTAGGAGACTTTAATGTACATGTATGCTGTGCTTCGGATCACCTAGCATCGGAGTTCTTGAATATTATGGACTCTTTTAATCTGGTGCAGTGGGTTAAAGAACCCACACACAATCGTGGTCACATGTTGGACTTAATTTTGTCTTTTGGACTCTCAATAATTGATACTGAAGTGGTTGAATTACCTTTCTCTGATCATTTTCCTATCATGTTTAAAATGTCTCTTCCAGCTATTAATTACAACACTGTCTCTGATTTAAAACAAGTTCGAGCGTATTCACCGCGATTTCTCGAGGCCTTTACTGAACGTTATAATGAATTCATCTCTTCAGTGTCCTATGAAATTGTAGTTTCAGATCTAGATGTTGAGCACCATCTTGAATCTTTAAACACTACTTGGTTAGATATATTAAATGTTGTTGCACCCTATAGGCTCCAAAAGCTGAAACATAAGTCTGCGCCATGGATAGATCAAGATATTCGCTCTCTGAGACAATCGTGTAGGAAGGCAGAAAGGAAATGGAAGAGAGACAAACTTCAAATATCCTTTATCATTCTTAAAAAGTGTCTTTGGACATATCAAAGTGCAGTTAAGAAAGCTAAGTCTCTTTATTTTTATACTTTAATCGAGGAACACCATCAAACTCCTAGAGTTCTTTTTTCAATTATTAATTCAATACTACATCCTGCTGTACAGACCTTCCGTAATCCTAATACAGCTTTATGTGAAAACTTTTTAAATTATTTTAACACTAAAATTATAAATCTAAGAGCTCAAATACAGGACACTAGTGGTAATAATCTGATATCAACGAGTCCATTAGCCTCTTGGACTACTTTTAATTCTATTTCCTTAGAATCACTAAAGGATATAGTTGTAAAATTAAAAACCTCTTCAAGTCCCCTTGACATTGTGCACCCTCGCTATCTGAAGTTATAATTGATATTGTAGGACCTAGCCTTGTAACTTTAATTAATAAATGCTTGCAGTCAGGGTCAATCCCTGATAGCTTAAAAAGGGCCACAGTGACTCCGGTGCTAAAGAAACCCACACTCGATACATCTATATTAGCACATTTTCGCCCTGTGTCTGTCCTTCCTTTCATTTCCAAGGTGATGGAAAGAATTGTCTCTCTCGCAACTTCAGTCATTTTGATCTACTAATCATATCTATGAGATCTTTCAATCAGGCTTCAAATCTCTACATAGTACTGAAACGGCCCTTGTAAGAGTCCTAAACGATATTTTAATGATTACTGATTCGGGAGCTTCGGTCATTCTAATCATGCTGGACTTGTCTTCAGCTTTTGATACTGTTGACCATGGAATTCTCATTTCCCGCCTGGAGTCTTATATAGGACTAGGAGGAGCGGTGTTAAACTGGTTTAAATCTTACCTAACTAACAGAACTTTGTCTGTTAAAATTGGAAATTTTACTTCATCATTACACAAGCTATCATGTGGCGTACCACAGGGATCTGTTCTTGCACCTACTCTCTTTTCCATGTATTTACTTCCCTTGGGATCCATTTTTAGGAAACATAATGTAGCCTTCCATTGTTATGCTGATGACATGCAAATTTATCTGCCGTTGACCAGTGGTAATGAGAATGCAGTTAATTATCAGCGTGTTTCAATGATGTTGTAAAGTTTCCGGTCCATAAGCTCTTTATCAATTTTAAGTTTGGGGATAGATATTCAATAACTATTAATCTATGATCAACAAATTATTGAATACAGTTTGAACCGGGTCCTTACGTTAATCAATTCCCCACGAAGGGGTGTACAGCGTACCCGTCTGTTCAGGGTAAGTAAACAACAATTAAACACAACGAATTATGGTTAATTATTAATATACATCCTACACAGAGGAATGGCTGATCTTCAACAATACCAAAGCATTTGACCCCCTCCTCCCCTCTTATTCACAATGACTTATGGTCTATTTTAGCTTAAATTAACTGACAATGTTTTGTGCACTTAAACGATTATCAGATTGTAGCTAGGATCTTTATATTAAAGAGGCTTTGTTATACGAGCAACAACCACAGAGTCAATAAAGTATAAAATGAGGATTAATGAATGAACTACACTACATGTTACACAAGGATATAGATTAAACAAAATAAAATAAAACAATAAGAAAGGAAAAACACAAGGAAAATACAATTGCTAGCACAGTTTAGAGTAAACCCTTTAGAGACAGCCACAGGAGATATACTTTACAACGTCTAAATTTTGTATTGAACAAGTTTTTGCATTCAGACCTGTACGTTTTGGTGTGCGGAAGCAACGTGCGGCGTCCCGGAGATGGAGGTCGGGTTTCTTTGGGTCCCAGCGTGGTTGGTTCGCGGGAGATTCAAACGTCCTGACTTAGTTCAGTATGCGTGAAGGGAGTCTTTTCACCGGAGTGCTGGAAGACTTACGAAACGCACGTGGAGGTCTCAGTCGGGAGACGAGAACACTAAGAGCGGACTGGCTATGCGCAAAATAAAACGAAGTTACAATAAAACAGGAACATTAAAATAAAATACGAAGATTACAAAGAATACACAGGAACAGGAACACACGGACAGAGAGCGCGATTGTCTCTGTGTTGGAGAATTTAAAGATGAGCTGGGCACGCCTGGGTAAGGCGCGCCGGCCAATGATAATGGCCCATCTCGAGGAGCGCGTACGCCCCTGAGCGGGTGTTATTCGGAGTCAGTTTGCAACTTTATGATCAAGAAGAAATTAAGCTTGCTTTGGGAAATGGGATTATACATGTGATTATACATTTCACGATATTGATATACAGCTTAATGGATAGATCAGATTAAAAGGGTCACAACCGTATCAAGTATCATACGTTAAAAACATACACGTGCAGAATTACATCTCAAAGCGTATTTTCAGGCACTTATAAGTATTTTACATTCATGAAAACATTCGTAATACAAGTTTGCACATTTACAGTTCTTCTACATGTACTTTAACACACTGAAGATGTTTTAGTAATGACTTAGGATGTAAAAGTCCTACGTTTAGAGTTTCCTGCGTGTGTAAGTATGTGCGTAGGTGTATGTGCGTGAATGTGTATTGCTCTCGGCGGGAAAACAGACAAAGGAACGTATGTTCTCTACGCTTCCCCCCCCCCCGTTTCCGTCCGGGGTGGGGTGAAGAAGGCCTGTTTGTTGTCTCAAGTGAGAAAACCCCTTGTTCGGGGATCGCTCTAAACCATTTGTCAACATAAAAGTCCAAAGTCCATTTGTTCCCTAGACTCATTGGCGCCTATTTGGGAGATAAGAGTCCCCAGGCTCGACCACATGGCCTTTTAGGAATGTTTGTTAACGCTGCTGTCCTTTTAAATTTGTTGCGAGTTCGTGACTCAATAAAAGAGAATTAATGAAAGCTCCAGAGTCTCTACAATGTAAAGGCATGGCTCTCAAAAAACTTTCTTTTTCTGAACTCAGACAAATCGGAAGCGATTGTTTTTCGCCCCTCCGAACATAGTAGACAACATTTACCTAACCTTGATCCTTTAAACCTTACTATCTCAGCAAAAGTGCGTAACTTAGGTGTGGTAATAGATAACAGCTTAAAATTTGATAGGCAAATTGCCTCGGTAGTGGGCTCGAGTTTCTTTCACCTTCGCTCCTTTTCCAAAAAAAAAACTTGCCTATCCAATGCCTCTTTAGAAGTTGCTATTCACGCCTTTATAACATCCAGGCTAGATTACTGCAACTCTCTATATTATGGGGTTTCTAAGAGTCAAATCTCTCGTTTACAAGTTGTTCAGAATGCAGCAGCACGCTTGTTGAAGGGTGGGAAAAAATTTGATCATGCGACACCGCTTCTGAGATCCCTTCACTGGTTACCTGTTCAATATAGAATAGAGTATAAAATTTTACTATTAGTTTACAAATCCTTAAATAATCTTGCACCAACTTATTTAGTGGATCTACTTCACCCTTATACTGCAAATCGAGAATTGAGATCAGCAAACAAATCCCTCCTTCTGATTCCTAGAACCCGCTTGAAAAAGAGGGGAAATAGAGCTTTTGAAGTGGTGGGCCCCACACTATGGAATAAGCTCCCAATTCAACTTAAAATGGCTTCCACTCTATCTGAGTTTAAAACAGCGCTAAAAACTCATTTATTTGGATTAGCTTTTATTATGTAATACTTGATTGATTTTATTTTATTTTATTTTAATGTACTATATTTGACTGACGATTGAAATGTGTTGTGCAATGTGTATTGTATTGTGATTACTGTACAGCACTTTGGTCGGCCGAAAGCCGAAAGTAAACGTGCTCTAGAAATAAACAAACTTGAACTTGAACTTGAACTTGTTAAGATTAAAGACTATAACCTAGATGTGCTGTGTTTGACAGAAACCTGGCTAAAACCAAACGATTACATTACTTTAAATGAGTCCACTCCGCAAGATTATTGTTATAAACATGAGCCTCGTCCGAAAGGCAAAGGGGGAGGTGTTGCTGTAATTTATAGTAATATTCTCAAAACCACTAAGAAATCGTCTCGGTTACATATGTAACCCTCGTTCCCTGAGTACAGGGAACGGAGACGTGTCGTCGGGGAGTTCCTGACGAATTGGGATCACGCTAGGGAGACCAATCGACTTCGAGTGAAACTAAAACGAGCCAATGAATATTGGCATGCAAGATTTGCATTCCGCGACCCGCCTACCAGTGCGGGTATAAAAGCCAGAAGCAAACGCATCCAAAATGCTTTTTCGCTGAGGAGCCGAACAGTGTCCAGTCCTCCGCGAAGGTACAGCAACATGGCGAGGGGACGACACGTCTCCGTTCCCTGTACTCAGGGAACGAGGGTTACATATGTAACCGAGACGTTCCCTTTCGTCCTGGGAACTCCGACGTGTCGTCGGGGGAGTTCCCTGACGAATTGGGATCCCTACAAACACGCCATGGTGCTGACCCCTTCCAGCGCCCAGCTAAGCTACCCTGCAGCAGTTTCTTGAACAAGATGCGGGAGCTAGCTAGGGAAAATCACACTGCTGTTCCGCAAGACCCACTCAGTGGATTTGGATAACACTGGGAAAGCGTGCCCAACCCGTAGGAGGGAACGCTACGGAGCCCCTGCCCGCCCGAAGGGAGGCACTGGAATACACGTATGTACTAACCCGTGGGGTAGTGAAACATACGGAAGTCCTTGAGGTAGTCCCAGCCCGATGGGTGGGAAGTGTACTCAGCAAGGACGACAGAGGGATCTGTCGAGAGGAAGACACGGAGCTAACCCGGAGGGTAGCTGGAACGTGGAAAAAATGGGTCGCCGAAGGGACCACTGTCAAGGCCACCCTGTCTAATAGCAACTCCTACGAGAGGTAATAGACCTGGCACCGGCGATCCGCCTCGCCTGATGCCGAAGGGGTGATGGAGGAACTCACAAGGTTAGCCGTATGTTGGGGAACCAACGGAGTAAAAGACGCACGTATCCGGCCCACGGGGCGGGAATGGCGTAGCAAGCCGACATAACCTAATTCCTCGCGCTACCGGCCGTAGCGAGTACACGGGAGGAAGCAGGTTCAACACGAAGGCTATAAAACCTAGCGAACGTGTTAGGTGTTGCCCAGCCCGCAGCTCTACAGATGTCTGTCAGCGAGGCGCCTTGCGCCAAAGCCCAGGAGGAGGCAACACTCCTAGTAGAGTGTGCCGTCAACCTAGGTGGGCAAGGCACGCCCTGGGACTCATAAGCCCGGGCGATAGCATCCACTAGCCAGTGGGACAACCTCTGCTTGGAGACAGCCTTCCCCTTCTGCTGGCCTCCGTAACAAACAAAGAGCTGATCTGAGGTCCTGAAGCTTTGCGTTCTGTCCACGTAACAGCGCAGAGCGCGGACGGGACAGAGAAAAGCTAGGGCTGGGTCTGCCTCCTCCAGGGGCAGCGCTTGCAGGTTCACTACCTGATCCACAAACGGGGTGGTAGGAACCTTGGGCACGTATCCGAGCCGGGGTCTCAACACAGCGTGAGAAAGGCCCGCTCCGAACTCTAGGCACGATTCGTCGAACGAAAATGCCTGCAGATCCCCTACCCTCTTAAAAGAAGCCAAAGCCAACAGGAGAGCTGTCTTCATAGACAAGATATTTAACTCGACTGAAGGCAAGGGCTCGAACGGGGGCCTCTTGAGTGCACTAAGCACTAGAGACAAGTCCCAAGAGGGTAAGGGGTGCACACTACGAGGTGGATTCAGCCTCCTGGCACCCTTAAGGCATCTGATGATCAGGTCGTGCTTTCCCAATGACTTACCTTCTACTGCATCGTGATGAGCGGCTATTGCGGCAACATACACTTTGAGGGTGGAGGGAGACAGCCTTCGCTCCAACCCATCTTGCAGGAAGGAAAGCACGACTCTGATCGGGCAAGTTCGGGGGTCTTCCCGGTGGGAAGAACACCACTCGACGAACAGGTTCCACTTCAACGCATAGAGGCGCCTCGTAGAGGGGGCTCTGGCGGAAGTGATGGTGTCTACCACACCCTGCGGTAGGCCACCTAGAACCTCCGCGTCCCGTCCAGGGACCACACATGGAGTCTCCAGAGGTCTGGACGCGGGTGCCACAAAGTGCCCCGTCTCTGGGAAAGGAGGTCCTTCCTCAGAGGAATCGGCCAAGGAGGGGCTGTCGCGAGGAGCATGAGTTCCGCGAACCAAGTCCGGTTGGGCCAATACGGCGCAACAAGCAGGACCTGCTCCTCGTCCTCCCTGACTTTGCACAAGATCTGTGCAAGAAGGCTCACTGGGGGAAACGCATATTTGCGAAGACCCAGGGGCCAGCTGTGCGCCAGTGCATCCGTGCCGAGAGAACCCTCGGTCAGGGAGTAAAACAACCGGCAATGAGTCGTGTCCGGAGAGGCAAACAGGTCTACCTGAGCGGCTCCGAAGACTTCCCATATCAGCTGAACCATCTGGGGGTGGAGTCGCCATTCTCCCGGAAGAGGTGGCTGCCGTGAAAGCTCGTCGGCTGTACGGTTGAGCACACCAGGGATGTGAATGGCTCGAAGCGACCTCAGATGCTTCTGACTCCACAGGAGGAGATGGCGGGCGAGTCGCGACATACGACGGGAGCGTAGACCACCCTGACGGTTGATGTACGCAACGGTCGCAGTGCTGTCCGTACGGACCAGTACGTGCTTGTGCAAAAGCAGCCCCTTGAGGCGAGACAAGGCTAAGCGTACTGCTTGCAACTCTAGGCAGTTGATGTGCCAATGCAGTTGAGGCCCCGTCCACAGACCTGAAACTGCATGCCCGTTGTACGTGGCCCCCCATCCGTTGGCAGAGGCATCTGTGAAAACCACAGCATGCCTGGAGACCTGGACTAGGGGCACTCCGGCCCATAGAAACGCAGGGTCTGACCAAGGACTGAAGGTTTGGCGACAGTGCGGGGTAATGTTGACCCGGAACGTGCCGCTCTGCCACGCCCATCTCGGGACTCGATCGTGAAGCCAGCGCTGAAGCGGTCTCATATGGAGCAGACCGAGCGGCGTTACTGCGGCTGCGGCTGCCATATGCCCCAGGAGCCTCTGAAACTGTTTCAGTGGGACCGCTGACCTGCCTTGAAAGGACTTGAGGCAGTAGAGCACTGACTAGACGCGCTCCTCGGTGAGGCGCGCAGTCTGAGCGACCGAGTCCAACTCCATACAGAGATAAGAGATCCTCTGCATTGGGCAGAGTTTGCTCTTGTCCCAGTTGACCTGAAGACCCAAACGGCTGAGGTGCTGGAGCACCAGGTCCCTGTGTTCGCACAACAGATCCCGCGAGTGAGCTATTATAAGCCAGTCGTCGAGATAGTTGAGAATGCGAATGCCATGTTCTCTCATGGGAACAATGGCCGCCTCTGCGACTTTCGTAAAGACGCGGGGCGACAGGGCCAGGCCGAAGGGTAAGACCTTGTACTGATATGCTCGACCCTCGAACGCAAACCGAAGAAAGGGTCTGTGTCGAGGAAGAATCGAGACATGAAAGTACGCGTCCTTCAGGTCGATCGCTGCAAACCAATCCCCGGGACGGATGCACTCGAAGATGCGCTTCTGCGTGAGCATTTTGAACGGGAGCTTGTGCAGGGCCCGATTCAAAACTCGCAGGTCCAGGATTGGTCGTAACCCCCCCGCCTTTCTTGGGTACAATGAAGTAAGGGCTGTAAAACCCCGACCTCATCTCGGCTGGAGGGACCGGCTCGATCGCGTCCTTCGCCAGCAGGACGTCGATTTCTTTCCTCAGGACAGGGGCATAGACACTCCGCACCCGGGTGAAGTGGACGCCTCTGAACCTGGGAGGCCGGCGGGCAAACTGAATTGCATAGCCGAGCCGGATAGTGCGGGTGAGCCAGCGGGACGGCCTCGGAAGCGCTAGCCAGGCTTCGAGGAACCGTGCCAAGGAGCCCACTCGGACCACCGGCGTACCCGCGGAGGGGCAGCGAGGTGGAAGACAGGGACCGGACTCCGGAGGCATTACTGCGGCCGAGAGAGAGGTCTGAGTGTGCGAGGCAACACCTACCTGTTTCCACGGACGCGAAGGAAGGAAAGGGAACGAGGAACGAGGCTCGGGGGCGTCGAGTCCAGGTTTCCGCGCCTCCTTGCCCAGCGGGAGACGAAAGCGACGAGGCCGAGGCGGCGTAGCTGTCATCTGAGCGCTGGAGAGAGGGGAACGAGAGCGGCGAGGCAACGAGGCGGCGCACACTGTCATTCTGACCCCCTTGGATGGGGGAGACTGAGAAGTCAGTCTCGACCGAGATAGACCCAGAGGAATTGGAAACTGCTCTTTTATTGAAAAAGTGGGTCAATCAAAGGTATTGAAACACCACAACAAACACATAAAATCTCACTTTATGCAGATGATATCCTACTATATATACAAGAACCCCTAGCATCTACTCAAGAAATAATTAAAACAATCCAGTCCTTCTCAAAAATATCAGATTATGCAATAAACTGGAATAAATCTTTCATCCTCCCTTTACATAAAACCAAATGGGATGTGGCACACCATCAATCACCGATACCTATATGTCATGATCACATCACTTACTTAGGCATTAAGATTTCCTCCAGACTGTCAGAGTTGGTAACACTTAACTTCACACCACTGCTAAAAAAAATAGAAGACGATTTGCTCAGGTGGCTCAACCTTCCAATCTCCATAATCGGCAGGATAGCAGCAATAAAAATGACGATTTTACCGAAAATTAATTACCTATTTTCAATGATTCCAACCCACCCCACACTCACCTGGTTTAAATCACTAGACTCCATTATAACTCGCTTCTACTGGAAAAATAAAACACCAAGGATTAAACTCACTACACTACAAAAAAGTAAGGTTCAAGGAGGACTAGAAGCACCAAATTTCCAATATTACTCAATGGCTAACCAACTGCAATACATATACAAATGGATTCACCCCACCCAATCTGATATTATATGGCTAGATATAGAACAATCACTATGCAAAGAATTAAATATAGCTGACATACCGTTCCTCACCAAATCAATTAAACAACACACATGTTTTAATGCAGTAACTATATCTGCCACTCTGACAGCCTGGTGGAAATTTCACCAAATCACAAATTCTACATTAGCTCCATCTAACCTCACCCCACTGTGGAACAACCGTGACTTTATGAGCAATAAAAAAACATTGAATTTACACACATGGGCGGAAAAGGGTATCACCCACATTAAGCACATTTTCAAATCTAACACATTTACACCATTTCCGCAACTGGCCCAGGAGTATGGCATCGGGAGCAACGAATTTTTAAAATACCTACAACTCAAATCTTCTGTTCTGACAAAAATCAACATCAGAGACACAAATTTAGAACTTCCACCGGCAATATCAGACTTGGTCAACATTTCCTCCCCAAAGAAACTTCTCTCTAAAATATACAAAATCATTTCAAACCAACTTCAGACCATACACTTACCAACAATAAAATGGGAAAACGATCTTTCAATAGCTCCTGATGCCAACTTCTGGACCCAAATCTGTAAAAACATCTATCTCATGTCCAAAAATGCGAATCTTCAGTTAATACAATACAAAATACTTCACAGAACACATTACACGGGCAATAGATTAGCTAAAATGGGTTTCACATCAGAAGTTTGCACACATTGTACTCACAATTCTACAGATACATACATCCATGCAACCTGGCACTGCACTCCAATCAAACACTTTTGGGAAGAGGTCACACAGTCACTATCCACTATAGTCGGCTGCCACATCCCACTGTCGCCTTCTCTTTGCTTGCTGGGGGACCTGACAATAATCACTGATAAAACTATAAACTCTAAAATGCTCCTCATAGCTCTAACCATCGCCAAGAAAACTATCCTCATGAACTGGAAAACTAGAAATAAATTACACATTAACATTTGGAAAAATCTTATTACAGACTTCATTGCAATGGAATACGCATCTCCCCTTCATAATTACGCATCTGAAACTGACCTCTGCCGTCCAACACTTTCTGACCTCTTACAGCTATGAATCCTTTCTCTGTTTTCAACTCCGACTCCTCCCACCTTCTTAACCAACCCACGAATATTAATGCATTTTAGCTGTTTGAACTTGTTTATGTCATCATTGTTGTTACTATCTTTAATGTTATTGTTAAGATTACTATTTTCACTTTTATTTTTTCATTGTTGTAATTGCTGTTGTTGCTGTCTTTTGCTTTCACCATTGCGGTCACCACTGCCATCATCATTATCATTTATTATTAATATTATTATTATCATTATTATTATAATCATCAATATTGCCATTGTCAATGCTGTATTTGAATTAAGTGTCATTTTCATCACTACTGCAATAATCCCCCCCTTATCTCTTCATGGGTTTTTAATGCACCACAACATAGAATAGAAAAAAAAAAAAAGAAAAAAAGTATGTATATGGAAAACCTCACAAACACCAGGGCAGGCAAGACAGGCGAGAAGTGGTTTCATCGGGACAGCATCTCTGTCCCAATTTGAGACACTCTCGCACTGTACTCCCTCTTTTAATGCACCTTAGACATTGCACATACACAAAAAAAAAAAAAAAAAAAAATTAGGAAAAGATAGGGACCGATGAGATGTGGGGAAGGTTATCTTATATTATCTTATCATCTTATTATAGCATCTTTTATTTTGTACAGCATTGACAATGGCAATTGTTACATAGGAGGAAGGATGGAAATAAAAATCGACCAACACAATATTGGCAATATGGTGGTAGTGGGGAGTGGGGTGGTGATGGTAATGACAATGGTAATAAATAATAAATGGTTACTTTGTTTACGCACACACACACACATACACATACCCACACTCACACCCGCTCACATGCACACTTTGATCAAACACTTAAATCACTTTTATGTCACTTCTGGAATTATGGATTTACAAGATTGCTCACTAATGCACTATATTGGTTTTGTTTGTATGTCTGACTGTTAAATAAAATAAAAAAAAAAAAAATAAATAAAAAAAGAAAAAAAAAAGAAAAAGTGGGTACCGCTGAAGGAAGCGGCGGAAGAAAAACAAAACGAAACAAAGGATTCTCCACCCGGCCCTCCTCCGGGGGAAGGAGGGGTGCAGTAGCACCCTCCTGAAGAGCAGCAGTCAGGTCCTCTGGGCCGCCCGTCTCAGGGCCGCTTACCTCTCCTCTTACCAGGGGGTTTCGACGAGCCCCGGGCGGGCTGGGCAGCTCTCTTGCGGCCGGCCGGCTGCTGCCTAGGAGGCTGCTGCTTAGGCGGAGCAGGGGCGGAGGCGGCGGCAGGAGGGCGCCCTCGGCGACGAGCAGCACGAGGTGGAGCCGGAGGGGACGGGCCAGCAGCAGCCTGTCTCCGGGGCATGATGTGCTTGATCACCTCGGACTGCTTCTGGGCGGCGGAGAACTGTTGGGCGTAGTCCTCGACCGCGTCGCCGAATAGGCCACGCTGGGAAATGGGGGAGTTCAGAAACCTGGACTTGTCTGACTCCGTCATATCGGCCAGGGTGAGCCAGAGATGTCGCTCCTGGACCACAAGTGTGGACATCGCTCGGCCCAGGGAACGCGCGGTGACTTTCGTCGCCCGGAGGGCAAGGTCCGTCGCCGTGCGTAGCTCTAAGAGCATACCTGGTTCGGTACCACCCTCCTGCATGTCGCAAAGCGCTCTCGCCTGATGGACCTGGAGGAGCGCCATGGCATGCAGGGCAGAAGCAGCTTCTCCACACGCACTATAGGCCTTACCAGTCAGACTGGAGGAGAACCTACAGGCGCGAGAGGGGAGAGTAGGGTCACCCCTCCAGGTGGAAGCGGATTTAGGGCACAGCTGTAAAGCAACCGACCGCTCCACCGGGGGAATGCCCTCATAACCCTTCACTGCCCCGCCATCGAGGGTGGTAAGGGAGGAGGAGGGAGTCGATCTATGTCGGGCCGCCAGGGGGGCTTTCCATGATTTCGTCACCTCTTCATGCACTTCCGGGAAGAAAGGCACCGGGGCGGGGCGCTGAGAACCAGCACGGTCCGCCCCGAGAAACCAATCATCGAGCCGCGAAGGTTCGGGACACGGTGGAGGGTTCCACACGAGCCCGACACTTGCGGCCGCCCGGGAAAGCATAGCGGCCATTTCCGGGTGCGGCTCGGACAACGCTACCCACACCAGAAGGGGGCAACGCAGCCAAGTCGTCATCCCCAGAAGATGACCGCTCTCCCTCCGATGCAGCGATCGACATCTGATCCTCCGGCGGAGCCCCGAAGGAAACGACCGGGACCATACGAGACGGCCCAGCGCGCTCCTCCAAGGGCTCCAATGGCAGCAGTGTGCAGGAGTGAGGAGTCCGTGGGGGTCTTTCACCCGGCGGATTATTCCTCACTGTAACCCTCAGACCACCAATGGGATTAGCCGAAGTAGCCGCCTTCTGAAATGAACCAGAAGACGAACTAGATCGGGGAATCTCCAAAGGGACTCCCCCTCGTGAGAGGGATCTCAGTCTTGATCTCAACACTGCGACGGTCATATTCCCGCAATGGGAACATGACTCGTTCACGAAAGCTGCCTCAGCGTGCGCGAGGCCCAAGCACGAGAGACAGCGATCATGACCATCAACCGGAGGCAGAATCTGACCGCATCCAGAAACACACGGATGAAACGTCATCCTTAAAAGGACGCGATCTTCACCCGTGTTGCTCTTTCAGAGAAATAACTCTCTAGTTGTGCTGAAGCACACAGGGATCAACGCGGCAACACAGCGGGGAAACTGCAAGCCCGCTGTGTGCACTCAACCGAATACCAGCTGTTAAAACAGCTCTTTGTAAACACAGCGCGTGTAGTAACAAACAGGCAGACGGGAGATCGCGAAGACCGCTGAAGCGCCGTCACACCAGCACAGAGAGATCTCAGGAAACAGCAGACTCGTTGAGCGTTCAGAAAGCACAATCTTAAGCTCATAACACTCAGAGGACACAACTGGTCGGCCCTGAAGCAAAAAACATTTTGGATGCGTTTGCTTCCGGCTTTTATACCCGCACTGGTAGGCGGGTCGCGGAATGCAAATCTTGCATGCCAATATTCATTGGCTCGTTTTAGTTTCACTCTAAGTCGATTGGTCTCCCTAGCGTGATCCCAATTCGTCAGGGAACTCCCCCGACGACACGTCGGAGTTCCCAGGACGAAAGGGAACTAGTTTTAAATATACTTCTTTTGAAGTGTTGGTGCTTAATGTAAAAATTTATAGTGTAAACAATAAATCACGTTTGAGAATTCTGCTGGCTACTGTATACAGGCCACCAGGGCACCATAAAGATTTTATCAAAGAATTTGCTGACTTTCTATCAGAATTAGTATTGGCTGCAGATAAAGTCCTAATTGTTGGTGATTTTAATATACATGTAGATAATGAAAAAGATGCATTGGGATTGGCATTTAAAGACATTATAAACTCAATTGGAGTGAGACAACACGTGTCAGGACCTACTCATTGTCGTGATCATACTCTAGATCTAATATTATCACATGGAATAGATGTTGATGCCGTTGAAATTCTGCAGCAGAGCGACGACATCTCAGATCATTATCTAGTCACGTGTAAATTACATTTAGCCAAGGCTGCAAAGCCGACTCCGTGTTATAAATATGTTAGACCTATCACTTCTGCCACTAAAGATTGCTTTATCAATAATCTTCCAAATCAGTTTCATAATCTAAATATCAGTGAACAAAAACAATTTCTAAAGCTAGGTCTTCTAAACATTAGATCGCTCACACCTAAGGCGGTTATTGTAAATGAAATGGTCACAGATAATAATTTCGATGTTCTGTGCCTTACTGAAACCTGGCTTAAACCAAATGATTATTTCGGTCTAAATGAGTCTACTCCACCAGGATACTGTTATAAGCATGAGCCCCGTCTGATCGGTCGTGGCGGCGGTGTTGCAACAATCTATAGAGATATTCTTAATGTTACTCAGAAAACTTGTCATAGGTTTAATTCGTTTGAAGTACTTGTGCTAAATGTTACGCTGTTAGATGTAAGAAAGAAATCCTTATTATCTCTAGCCTTGGCTACCGTATATAGACCTCCAGGGCCATATGCTGATTTCCTAAAAGATTTTGCAGACTTTCTCTCAGACCTATTGGTCAATGTCGATAAAGCAATAATTGTTGGCGACTTTAACATACACGTAGATAATACAAATGATGCGTTAGGGGCTGCGTTTACAGATCTATTAAACTCTTTTGGGGTGAAGCAAAACGTCAGTGGTCCCACTCATCGTCTAAATCATACACTAGATTTAATTATATCATATGGAACCGATCCAACCGATATAGATATTATACCGCAAAGTGACGATCTCACTGATCATTACATGGTAACTTGCATAATACGCACTGCTGAAATTTGTCATGTTGCACCACGTTATAGACCAGGCAGAACAATCCTTCCAACCACTATAGAAAGATTCTCAAATAGCTTACCTGATCTATCTCAGCTGCTCAGTAAACCCAAACAAACAGATGAACTAGAGGAAATGACTAGCAGTATGAGCAACATTTTCTCTAGTACACTAGATATTGTTGCACCAATTAGATTAAAAAAGGTTAGAGAGAAAACTAAAACACCATGGTATAACAGTGCTACGCATGCTATCAAGAGAGAAACTCGTAACTTAGAGCGTAAATGGAAACGAACTAATTTAGAGGTCTTCAGAATCGCGTGGAAAGACAGTATGTCACGTTATAAAAGGGCTCTAAAATCAGCCAGGGCTGAGCATATCCGCAAACTAATTGAAAATAACCAAAATAATCCAAGGTTTTTATTTAACACCGTGGCTAGACTAACAAATAATCAGACATCTCCAGAGCAAAATATTCCGTTACAATATAGTAGTAATGATTTTATGAATTACTTCAATGAGAAAATAGAAAGCATCCGAAACACTATTGTAAATGTACAATCCTCTATGGTGTCTTATGACTCAGCCTCAATTATGGCCCCTCTAGAACAACTAAACCGCTTTACAACTATAGGACAGGAAGAACTAAATAAACTTATCATTGCATCTAAACCAACAACATGTTTATTAGATCCAATACCCACTAAACTACTTAAAGAAGTGTTACCTGTAGTGGAAGAGCCTCTTCTCAATATTATTAACTCGTCTTTATTTTTAGGTCACGTTCCAAAAATATTCAAGCTAGCAGTAATAAAACCTCTCATTAAGAAACCGCAATTAGATCCAAATAACCTAGCAAATTACAGACCCATCTCAAATCTTCCATTTATGTCTAAAATACTAGAAAAAATTGTCTCCGCTCAATTGTGCTCTTTCTTGCAAGAAATTGATATCTATGAAAAATTTCAGTCGGGATTCAGACCGCATCATAGCACAGAAACTGCGCTAGTTAAAATTACAAATGATTTACTCTTAGCTTCGGACCAAGGCTGTATCTCAATACTAGTTCTACTTGATCTTAGTGCTGCGTTCGACACTATAGATCATAAAATACTCTTAGATTGACTACAAAACTACACTGGTGTTCAGGGACAGGCATTAAGCTGGTTTAGATCGTACTTATCAGACCGTTACCATTTCATCTGTTTAAATGGGGAAAAATCAAAGATAACATCAGTAGACTATGGAGTGCCGCAAGGATCTGTCCTAGGCCCTCTGCTATTCTCAATATACATGCTGCCACTTGGTAATATTATAAGAAAACATGGAATTAATTTTCACTGTTATGCTGATGACACTCAATTATATATCTCATCACGACCAGATGAAAACACTAACTTATCTAACTTGACAGAGTGTCTAAAAGATATAAAATGCTGGATGACGTGTAATTTCCTGCTATTAAATTCAGATAAAACGGAGGTATTACTTATTGGTCTAAAAAACTACCCACAAAATCCCTTACAATACAACTTTAATTTAGAAGGATGTCCTGTTACTCTATCCACTACAGTAAAAGACCTGGGTGTTATACTAGACCGCAACTTGACTTTCGAAAATCATATTTCATATGTTACAAGAACAGCCTTTTTCCACCTTAGAAACATTGCTAAGCTACGTAACATGCTATCTGTTTCAGATGCAGAAAAGTTAGTTCATGCATTCATGACCTCGAGACTAGATTACTGTAATGCTTTATTAGCTGGTTGTCCTGCATCCTCAATAAACAAGCTACAGTTAGTCCAAAATGCAGCCGCTAGAGTTCTTACTAGATCAAGAAAATATGATCATATAACACCAATTTTATCATCTCTACACTGGTTACCTATTAAGTTCCGTATCAATTACAAAGTATTACTATTGACTTATAAAGCTCTAAATGGTTTAGCTCCTGTGTATTTAACAGACCTTCTATCGCCCTACAATCCATCGCGCTCTTTAAGATCACAAAATTCGAGGCTTCTGGTCGTTCCTAGGATATCTAAGTCTACTAAAGGAGGGAGGGCGTTCTCACATTTATCTCCTAAACTCTGGAATAGCCTTCCTGAGATTGTTCGAGACTCAGACTCGCTGTCCCAGTTTAAAACTAGATTAAAGACGCATCTCTTTAACCAAGCATTCACTTAATGCTTACCTTTTATACTACTTCTGAATCAGTTCGAATGCATTAATATTATGAACATCAGCTATGCTAATTATTTCCCATCTGTCTTTCTGCTGTTATCTCGGGACGCTAGTCCCGAGGTAAATAGCGTTCGTCAGCTCCAGTTTGTATCCAGCCTCTCAAGGAGACTTCAGATGCCCCAACACCTGTGATGAGACGACTAAACGCCTGTGGAGAGACGACTCGACGCCTGTGAAGAGACGACTAAACACCGGCGATATGTTATGCCTAAATTTATACATGATTAACTAACTGTATTTTTCTTTGTACATTTCTGAAATGCACTTTCTGTAAAGCTGCTTTGAGACAATGTGTATTGTGAAAAGCGCTATACAAATAAACTTGAATTGAAACTTGAATTGAATAATCTCAGCATCCCAGATAGCTTAGAAGAACTTGATATTGCAACAGAAACTTTTAACTCTCTCTTTTCCAGCACTTTAGACACAGTTGCTCCGCTGCGCTTAAAGAAGATTAAAGAAAATAGTCCAACGCCGTGGTACAATGAGCACACCCGGGCCCTTAAGAGAGCAGCCAGAAAAATGGAGCGAAACTGGAAGAAAACAAAACTAGAGGTATTTCGGATTTCATGGAAGGAGAGCTCGATTGCTTACAGAGAGGCCTTAAAAGATGCTAGAACTAATTATTTTTCAACCCTATTAGAAGAAAATAAACATAATCCTAGGTATTTATTTGAACAAGTGACTAAACTAACGAAAAAGAAAGCTTCAAGCCCAGAAGTTTCCAAGAAACACTGCAGCAATGACTTTATGAACTTCTTCACTTATAAGATTGATAATATCAGGGACAAAATTATAACTATGCAACCGTCTACTACAGTATCAACATTTTGATTCATTTGTTGCTATAGGAGAGGAAGAATTTTGCAAAATTGTTAATTCATCTAAATCGACAACTTGTATGCTAGACCCT
This sequence comes from Chrosomus eos, assembly GCA_036326025.1. Taxonomy (NCBI): domain Eukaryota; kingdom Metazoa; phylum Chordata; class Actinopteri; order Cypriniformes; family Leuciscidae; genus Chrosomus; species Chrosomus eos. The sequence goes on from CM070839.1 coordinate 27,183,469, forward strand.
ATACCGACTAAACTATTGAAAGAGATGCTTCCAGAGGTTATAGATCCTCTTCTATATATCATTAATTCATCTTTGTCATTAGGATAAGTACCAAAAACCTTTAAGTTGGCTATGATTAAACCGCTTGTTAAAAAACCGCAACTTGATCCTACAGAATTAGTCAATTACAGGCCAATCTCGAATCTGCCTTTTCTGTCAAAGATACTAGAAAAAGCTGTATCCTCACAACTGTGTTCCTTTTTAGAAAGAAATAATATCTGCGAGGATTTTCAGTCCGGATTTAGACCGTACCATAGTACTGAGACTGCTCTCATTAAAGTCACAAATGATTTGCTCCTATCATCCGATCGTGGTTGTATCTCTCTATTAGTGTTACTTGATCTTAGTGCTGCATTTGATACTATCGACCACAACATTCTTTTAAATAGACTAGAAAACTATATTGGCATTAGCGGAATTGCACTAGCATGGTTTAAATCATACTTATCTGACCGTTTTCAGTTTGTATCAGTAAGTGAAGAGATGTCTTATCGATCACAAGTACAGTATGGCGTACCACAAGGCTCAGTACTAGGACCGCTGCTGTTCACTCTTTACATGCTACCATTAGGAGATATAATTAGGAAATATGGAATTAGCTTTCACTGTTATGCTGATGATACTCAGCTGTATATTTCTTCAAAACCTAACGAAACTTACCAATTCACAAAATTAACGGAATGCATAGCTGATATAAAAAATTGGATGACCAGTAATTTCCTATTACTAAATTCTGAAAAAACAGAGATTCTAATCATTGGACAAAAAACTTCCTCACCTAATAACCTAGAATACTGTCTAACACTTGATGGCTGCTCTGTTAAGTCTTCGTCGTCAGTTAGGAACATGGGTGTGCTCTTTGATACCAATCTTTAATTTAAAAAGTCACGTGTCTAGTATCTGTAAAACAGCATTTTTCCATCTTAAAAATATATCTAAATTACGTCATATGCTCTCACTGACAAATGCGGAACAGTTAGTTCATGCTTTCATGACCTCAAGGCTAGATTATTGTAATGCTCTACTGGGTGGTTGCCCTGCACGCTTAATAAACAAACTACAGCTAGTTCAAAACGCAGCCGCTAGAGTTCTTACCAGAACCAGGAAGTATGACCATATTAGCCTGGTTCTGTCAACACTGCATTGGCTGCCTATTAAACATCGTATAAATTTTAAAATATTGCTGATTACTTACAAAGCACTTGTAGGATAATAATTTCTTCTAAAGTGTAGAAACTCAGAAGAGCGAAGACCAGGAGACTCGAGTGTATCTTTTAAAGCAGGATTCTTTATTTGCTGTAGTCTGCTTCGTCCAATATCGTACCCAAGTCTAATCTAAAGCAGACTAACTGTAGTTGATATACCTTTCAAGGGGAGGGGTTACATTCGGTTCCTGCACTGTGACAGGACAAAAGGCAAGGGGGGAGACATGAAAACAGGATGGGGAAGAATTTCCCGCACTGGGACAGAAACTCAAAGACAAAGGTGTAACATCAGAGCCTTGAGATGCTAATCAACTCAGCATGGTTAGATTGGTTAAACCTTTACATTATCATCGAGACAAAGAGTGGGAGTCTCAGTGGCCATTAACCCTCTGAGCCCGACGGCATCGCCGACGACGCCAAAAATCAGCTCCGAGAAATTATGATATAACTCGCTGACAGTTTTATCGATTTTCTTACCGTTTTTTCCAGCAGAAAGCTAACGAGCTAGCCATCACGGGGGTGTCTTTGGTGTCTTTCTAGCCTTTACAGAAGGTTTTCTATCCAGCCTGGAACTTGTGCATACTTTCGGAGTTTTTCAGCAATAAATCCAAACGTTTATATCCAACTTTGATACACTTGCAGTCCATAATTTATAAATTTTCCGTCATATTTGCCGCTAGCTCGATGCTAGCTGCCATTTTGGATATCCACGTGATGGTTTTTGACCAATTACAGGCTGATCCGTCGTAAACATTGGCTGCGTCTTTGTCATGACGCACCATAGACTGACGCACGCACGAACCAAGTGGAGAGCATGGTGGAGAGAGAGAGAGTGAGAGACGCAGGTTTCACAGAGAATCACAGAGAAATGGATCTAAATCGAGCGCTGAATAATGGATTTTCAGGAGAACAGAGCTTTTTGACAGATGAGGAACTAGATTACCAGGATAGACCCAGCTGAAGTGCCATTTATTTATTTACTGTAAAAAAGTATTATAGAAGTATAAATGTAGTATAAAAGTATAAAAAGTATAGAATAAATAAAATAATAAATAAAATAAATAAAATATAAATGCAAAGCCTGTGATGTGGCCCTCTTTGTGATTGCTGATAGGAACTGTTTTGAGGCTTGGCACCAGTGAATTTCATGAAAACGCCTGGACTTCTTTTGGAAAAATGTAAATAGTTTTGGTTCTGTACAAGTTATAATGTTTATTCCTGTGCTCCAGGACTCCAAAGACATGAACAAACTGTTTTCCAGAGGAAATTTGCTTAGCTTTTATTTATTTGTGTGTGATTTCCATAAATATTTGAGTGATTCAATTTCCGATTTATTTTTTCATTTGTCTTTATGGTCCCATAACTTATTTTACATTCAGGTGACATCAATGTAACACAAATATGCTGAAAGTTCAATTTGTCCTGAAAAAAAAGAGGTGTGTCAATTGTCTGTGCACAAAAGGGTTGATGTTTTACAAGCTTTTTTAGTTAATAACACCAGACGGAAAATTTATTGTAAAAATACCCTTAGGTCTCTGAGGGTTAAGAGTTTTCAGTAATCTGACCAATGCAGAAAAACAGGATGGGCCGGATATAAGGACCATCCTAATCTTAAATGCTAAATTCAATGTCCAGAACTGTCTCAGGTTATACACAGTTTGTTTTGGAACCTAAATTAAACATTTTAATAAATTTGTAATCCTTCAATCCCCTCTTTGGGAGTTCTAAATAACTCCCACATAATATACAAATTTAAACACTTAAAAGTTCATTCTTGTAACTTGCGTAAGTTACAGGCACATAGCTTGCTCTGTGTTGATGTTTCTGCAATTGCATGTTGACACAGAAACAAAACATGCAATTCCGTGAGTCTTTTCTGGTTGAAACTGTGATTTTTCTCGTGATCACATCAAGTTTCTGAACCATGAAGAATTATTTTCAGTCATCTTGGTGTCAATTTGCTGAAAAGATCAAGAATGTCTTGTTGGATCATCATGTTTGTGCACAAGTGAGTCCTGGAATGCAGTCATCTTCGGATGTGACCTGCAAACGTTCTTTCCAGCAAACAAGGCGTTTTTTACATATTCATCAGCTCTAAGAATATGTCGTTTCTGGACTTTGTGCGATCTTTATGATGTGTAGTTGTAGGACAATCTTGATCATGTCGATGGATGACTGAAGGTTTCGTCGTCTCTGCGTTGTGTATTTTTTTCTTTTCTTTTCTTTATCCTTTTGTGATAGTTGGCTCGGAAGTCGTCTAGTTGTTTCTTGAGGTTTTGTCTTCATACGCAGACGAGGAGGTCGGTGCGTATGGTTCTCAGTGCGTATGGTGCACAGACGAAGAGAGAAAACAAAAGACAGGAGCAGTATTTGTTCAACTCATAGTGTTGTAAACTTTTCAGAGTCTGCTGTTGTTGTTCTGCTATTGTTGTTCCATCTTTCCCTATTCTCTTAATTATTTTGACACCTAAATAGAACCAGTGAGGTGAGGATGGACTAATGGATGGGGGAGGATTATGAGGGAGTCTTCACCGCCGAAGGGTTGGCCCCCGATGCCTGTTGCAATCGGTTCTTCCTTCGGTCCCTCACTGTTCCTGTGTCCTGTCATTTCCCTGTGGGAGGGGGAGCAACTTTTACAGTGTGACACAATCTGTCCGGGTTTATCCTGACACAATACTGCAACTGCTGTAATTAATATCACTTGAAGTACCACTTAGGCTCTAATGGCTTGCAACATTCTAGAGATTTCTTGGACTACCTGTCCTGTGACGTGTGTAATCTTCATCTGAGGTATTTCTCCATCCTCTAACAACTTCAGTCATAGCAGACATCATACATGAGGATGAAACAATGTTTGGCATTATTGTGGACACTGCATGAGGGCATTTTACGTTTACAGTCTGACCTAACACTATTAATGATGAAAGGCCTGTGCTGTAAATTAACATTTAAGGCTGTGAGTTTATTTTAATTAGTGTCCCCCAAAGGAAATACTGAAACAGTTACTTTCCTTTTGTTCTATTAAACAAAAAACAGAAGTCTTTTATCTCTGTTGTAAGTTAGTGGGGAAAATTAAGCACTCACAGCCTGAATGGCTAACATCTAAAACAGCTGCCCAACGCGTTTAATGACGAGGGGAGGGGCTGCTTCAGAGTAGCAAGCAGATTGAGCAGAAGTTGAGTAATATTGTTCACTTCTCTAGCATTCTTTTTGTTTTTCCTACACTCTTTTCCCCAATGTTCATGTTTACCACAATAATAACAACTGATGCCCTCTCTCTTGGGAAATTTGCGTTTCTGTTGCTTCTCTGGGTTGACCTTAAAGGAAGCTGCTGCAATTTTTACTCTCTCCTTGACATCAGAGTCTCTTTCCCAAGTAGCTAAACTTTCCAAATTGTCTTGCAAATTTCTAGTAGCCCATGTGATGTTTAAGAAAGGCAACGCCTTTCTGTGTTCTGGCAAAAGACAATGAGACCAGGTGCGAACCAAAGGACCATTATCATTTAACACCTTCTCTGGAGTGTCTGCAATTCCACTGTAAGCTGCAGCTGTCTGGCAAAATCTTTCTGTGTACTCACTAACAGTTTCATCATTCTTCTGTACACAATTAGTGATCTTTGACCAGTCTACTTTCGGTCCAACAATGCTTGTTAACACTCTCAGAACTCCCTCTCTCAAGTCATCTTTTCTGGCATTATGAAACTCAGAATTGTTTACGGCTTTTTCAAAATCATTGAATTCTGACTCAGTCAAGATCTGTGATATTAGCTGGCTGACTTCAGCTAGAGACATATCGTAAAGCCGCATCTTTCTGGACAATTCTCTCCTAAACTCAGAAAAATTTATTTGCACTGATGGCAAATTTTCAGCGATTCTCTCGATTTCTTTAGGACCTAAAGATAATTTGACTGTTTGTAACTGCAGTGTGGGGGTTGCAGATTGAACAGAGTCAATCCCTTTTGCCCTAGTCTGAGCCTTTTGTCTTGCTCCACACACTTCAAATGCATTTACATCTTTATCTATCAAACTAGAATTTCTAGGGGGTTCTAGTCTACAGAAAGACTGTAAATCAGGATAGCTTTCATCTGACTGTTGGTCTTCAGAGTCACATTTGGTTGATGCCTGATTATGGCTCACATTTGTCTTGAAACAAGACACTTGAGTCTGCAATTGTTTGTTCTGTTCATTTAACTTATCAATACACCTAGCTTGTTCTTGTGCAATGGATAAGCTATATTCTCTATGGCAACAGATTATGCCTTTCATGTTTTTCTTTCTGATACAAGCACCTAACACCTTCTTGCATTCTTCAATAGACCAAACTTTGTCTGGATCAATACCAAATTTATTTGTCAAATCCAATCTAACTGACTCAGTCACTATGGAATTCATGTGCTCTCCTAACAATGACTTGAACTCACTGTCTGTCCATAAAGGAGTAGCTAGTCCCTTTTTCTCAGTTGATGGAACTAGCCTAGCATTCCTTCTAACCATTTTGTGATGTTCTTTGTTATCACACAATCAAACACTAAAACTTCTCTGATCAAAAGAGGGTACACTTGTTAACACAGATCAATTCTTGTTAACCTTCCAAATTACCAACATTTCACACTTAACTTCGGCTAAGTCTTCCCTGTTTGCACAGAGGGTATTTAAATCGGTAGCATAAGATGCTAAATCTCCCTCCACGGTCTGCCTGAAACTTTTAAAAGGATACTTAAGTTAATACCAAACACTACAGCTGTCTGTTAACTTCTTTCTCTGGCGGAGCAGAGGCACAAAATTTGTACTGGTCTTTCAGCGGTTCTTTGAATAGAGTGAAACTCACCGAATCATTGTTTGTATGGAAAAGATTCCGTCTGGAACTTCAGTTAGAAAGGTGAATTCTTGTTGAGATTCAGTTGTTGAGTTTGAAGTTTCAAGATTCAGTCTGGAATTCAGTCAGAAGTTCATTCTTTGTTGAGATTCTTTGTTGAGCTTGAAGTTCTGGAACTCAGTCTTTGATTCAAATCTGGATTCAGGTAAAGTTAATTCTATCCGTGTCACGGCACCATCTGTAGGATAATAATTTCTTCTAAAGTGTAGAAACTCAGAAGAGCGAAGACCATGAGACTCGAGTGTATCTTTTAAAGCAGGATTCTTTATTTGCTGTAGTCTGCTTCGTCCAATATCGTACCCAAGTCTAATCTAAAGCAGACTAACTGTAGTTGATATACCTTTCAAGGGGAGGGGTTACATTCGGTTCCTGCACTGTGACAGGACAAAAGGCAAGGGGGGAGACATGAGAACAGGATGGGGAAGAATTTCCCGCACTGCGACAGAAACTCAAAGACAAAGGTGTAACATCAGAGCCTTGAGATGCTAATCAACTCAGCATGGTTAGATTGGTTAAACCTTTACATTATCATCGAGACAAAGAGTGGGAGTCTCAGTGGCCATTAAGAGTTTTCAGTAATCTGACCAATGCAGAAAAACAGGATGGGCCGGATATAAGGACCATCCTAATCTTAAATGCTAAATTCAATGTCCAGAACTGTCTCAGGTTATACACAGTTCCCTATCGAGGAACTCGACACCCTCGAGTTGCTTGCGGCCACTGTGAATCTCTTACTATAAGAGTGCTGCGTTCCCGCCTGGCCTTATTTAGTAATGATGGTCAGATGCGCGCTCCCCGCGGATCAGGTCCCGCATCTGCTGAGGCAATGCGGCGGCTTAGATCGTGGGGCTCGCAGAGAGAGCTCTCAGAGGAGATCGGGACTGCCGAGGCACTTTCCCGATCTATTTCTGAAAGCTGCAGATTCCCCTATCCCCCGTTCGGGAGCCCGCCCCGCGGCTTCTCCCGTTCGGGATGTAGACCCGGTGTTGCAGCTGTCTGATTCCGAGGAATTGGACGTGCTCAGCATCGCGGAGGAGCATCGCGGAGGAGAATCTGCACGAAGCGCACACACACACACACAATTTGCAGTAAGATTCTGTGGCTGGGATCTCGCGTCTGCCGAGGCAGCGCGTAGGTTTAATGTTTGCCTTGCAGTTGCAATACAGAATCTAGCTCGGATCTCGCGTTTGCCGAGGCAGCGCTTAGATTGCGAGTGTACTTTCCAGTAAGATTCTGTGGCTGGGATCTCGCGTCTGCCGAGGCAGCGCGTAGGTTTAATGCCTTGCAGTTGCAATACAGAATCCAGTAGCTCAGATCTCGTGTTTGCCGAGGCAGCATGTAGGTTACGAGTCTACTTTGCAGTTTGCTGTGTGAGTACGAGGCATGAACAGTCAGCTCCTGAGGGTGCTTGCTGTGTTCATTGAGAAAAAACTCGCGCACATGTGCGTTTCGGGTGTCTCAGTCTCGGGCCTGTTGACTTTCTTCTCGAGAGATGAAAGCCAAATTATAACGGCTCGAATCTCGCGCTTGCCGAGGCAGCGTGTAGGTTATGAGATCGTATAATTAAATATAAAACAGTATTCTGGTGTTTATGGCTGCATTTATTTCCTACAGCCTACCATTCAGACCGTGTTTCACTTATCCAGTGTTATGGCTGCATTTAATTCCGAGGAGTTAAAGTAATTAAATATTAATTCAGCCTACCATCTGAAGGAGAGTATCGCTTTGAGGTCCCCCTCAAAAAAAAAAAAAAAAACTGAGCTTTGGACTTTAGGTGGTGCTCTTACCCAGAGCCTCCTGAGAAGACGGATCTGAGGACCGTCCTTCAGTCCAGAAAGGCTAAGGGAAAGAGGTCCTAACTTTACAAGACCTCCAAGGGCCCGCCCCCGAGAGACAGCGGTTGCGGTCCCATCTCTCGCTGGGCCCTCGGGAAGCTGGCGTCAGTATCCCGCCGTCTCTGACGTTTCGGGACACGCTAGCTTCCAGCGAGCACACACTGGTCTGTCTGCCCCAAAGGCTTGCAGTCAGTCAGTGTTCAGGTTCGCACACTGTGACTCGTTGTCGGTCTTCCCCTGCCGGTTCTCCGCTTCAGGGTGCCGTCAAGGACTCGCACAAAACACCGGACACCAGCCCGGAAGGGCTGGTTCCCTTGGCGAATTTTGCAGAGGCATGGCAGAACCTCGCGAATATTTCTCCATGGGTCCTGCGCACTGTAGAAATCGGGTACAGACTGCAGTTCCAGGTCCGCCCACCAAGGTAAGTATCAACGGGGTGGTTTGGACTTCAGTTCACCCAGAGCAGAGTCTGGTGTTGGAACAGGAAGTTCACTCGCTGCTGGAAAAAGGGGCCATAGAGCATGTTCCCCCACCAGTCAGGGAGTCCGGGTTCTACAGCCGGTACTTCATAGTTCCCAAGAAGGATGGAGGGCTGCGTCCATTTTTAGATTTTTGGCATCTGAACCGGTCTCTGAGGAGGTTCAGGTTCATGATGCTCACTATTTATATTATCGTGAGTCAAAACCAATCCGAGGATTGGTTTGTCATGATAGATCTAAAAGATGCCTATTTTCACGTCTCCATCCTTCCATCTCACAGGAGGTTCCTGAGGTTTGCTTTCGGGGGCGAAGCTTACCAATATCGGGTTCTTCCATTCGGCCTAGCAGTCTCCCCTCGTACTTTTACCAAGTGTATGGATGTAGCTCTAGCATCCCTGAGGCTCGAGGGCATCAGGGCGCTCAATTACATCGACGACTGGCTAATATTGGCCCAGTCGAGAGAGCTGGCGATTTGGCATCGAGATGTCGTCCTCGCCCACATCCAGAGCCTGGGGTTGAGACTCAACACGAAGAAGAGCGTGTTGACACCAGCCCAGAGAACCACGTTCCTGGGAGTGGTGTGGGACTCAGTCACGATGCAGGCACCTTTTTCTCCTGCTCGGATCGAGTCCATCCTGACCACAGTGTCCGGGATAAAGCTAGGCCAAGCCATCACTGTCAAACACTTTCAGAGAGTGTTGGGTCTCATGGCAGCAGCGTCCAGCCTGATACCTTCTGGCCTGCTACACATGAGAGCTCTACAGTGGTGGTTAAGAGCCAAGGGGTTTTTCCCCGAGGGGAAATCCATTCCGCTTGATAAGGGTTACGCGCAGATGCCTTCGTTCCCTATCAATTTGGAAGAAGCCTTGGTTCTTGTCCCAGGGTCCCAGGCTGGGAGCGTCATGTCGCCGGATATTTATTTCGACAGACGCCTCCCTCACGGGCTGGGGCGCGGTCATGGACGGCCACTTTACGAGAGGTCTCTGGCAGGACCATCATTCCTCTTGGCACATAAATTGCCTAGAAATGTTGGCGGTGTTCCGAGCTCTGAGGAGCTTTCTGCCAGACTTCCATGGTCGCCGTGTCCTAGTAAGATCCGACAACATGTCGGTGGTATCTTACTTAAACCGTCAGGGGGGTCTGAGGTCGCGCCCTCTGTGCAGACTGGCGCATCAGATCCTCCTGTGGTCCCAGCGGAGACTGTCGTCTCTCAGGGCGATGTATGTCCTGGGGGACCAGAACCAGGGAGCAGACATGCTGTCGAGGCAGGGGCTGAGGCCCGGGGAATGTAGACTCCACCCCGAGGTGGTGGAGTTAATATGCGAGAGGTTTGGCCCAGTGGAAGTGGACCTATTTGCGTCTCGAGAGACGACACACTGTCCACTGTGGTTCTCCCTCACACATCCAGCCCCGCTGGGGTTGGATGCCATCGTGCAGACGTGGCCGAGGCTGCGTCTGTATGCCTTTCCCCCAATCGCTCTGCTCCCAGCAGTTCTGGAAAGGGTCTGCCAGGACGGGGTCAGCCTACTATTAGTAGCCCCATTTTGGCCGGCCCGAGTATGGTTTTTGAATATCATCCTGCTCCTGGCAGGCCCTCCATGGCAGATCCCTCTGAGGAGGGACATGTTGTCTCAGGCAGGGGGCTCAGTTCTCCACCCTCGGCCCGAGCTGTGGAAACTGTGGGTCTGGCCCCTGAGGGGGCACAGTACCTAGAAGCCGGCCTGTCAGCAGAAGTGGTTGAAACCATACTTACTTCCAGAGCTCCCTCCACGAGGAAGTTATACGGCCTAAAGTGGAATGTGTTTTCCACTTGGTGCAGAGAGCGTGATCTGGACCCAGTTCACTGCCCAGTGGCTTCAGTGCTGGAGTTTCTCCAAGACCGCTTTTCTGCCGGGCTTACCCCGTCCACACTCAAGGTTTATGTGGCTGCCATTGCGGCTTTCCATGCTCCTCTGAGTGATGGTCCTCTGGGGAGGCATCACCTGGTCGTACATTTCCTCTGTGGAGCCTAGAGGATGAGACCTGCGACTCGCACCAGGGTTCCCTCTTGGGACCTGGCGGTGGTTCTCGAAGGGCTGGCCGAGGCCCCCTTCGAACCATTGGAGTCGGCTGAGGCCAATAACCTTTCGTTTAAGGTGGTCTTTTTGTTGGCCATTACGTCTCTGAGGAGGGTAGGAGATCTTCAGGCGCTCTCTATTTCCTATGGGTGCTTGGAGTTTGCTCCCGGCAACATTAAGGCCATCTTGCATCCCAGGCCCGGCTATTTGCCCAAGGTGCCATCTAATGTGGCACGGCCTGTGGTTCTGCAGGCCTTTCATCCTCCACCTCATGTGACGGCGGATGAGGAGAGACTTCACCTGCTCTGCCCTGTCAGAGCACTGCAATGTTATATCCAGAGGTCCTCCTCATGGCGGAAGTCGGACCAGTTGCTGGTGTGTTTTGGGTCGCCCAAGAAGGGGCTTCCCGCCTCTAAGCATACCATCAGCAACTGGATCGTTCAGACCATTTCCCTGGCCTATCAGGTGCGCAATTTGCCTTCACCTATGGCCGTGAGGGCTCACTCCACCAGAGGCATGGCGTCCTCTAGAGCCCTCCTTTCAGGGGTTTCTATCCATGACATATGTGAGGCGGCTGGCTGGGCCACTCCGCACACATTCATGAGGTTTTACAGTCTGGACCTTCCCTCTACACCCGGTGCACGAGTGCTTTCGTCCTAAGTTGTGCCTGAAGACAGCTTCACACTAGGATGTGTGGGGTTCGTTGTGGTATAGTGGTGTAAAGTTTCCGGTCCATAAGCTCTTTATCAATTTTAAGTTTGGGGATAGATATTCAATAACTATTAATCTATGATCAACAAATTATTGAATACAGTTTGAACCGGGTCCTTACGTTAATAAATTCCCCACAAAGGGGTGTACAGCGTACCCGTCTGTTCAGGGTAAGTATATAACAATTAAACACAACGAATTATGGTTAATTATTAATATACATCCTACACAGAGGAATGGCTGATCTTCAACAATACCAAAGCATTTGACCCCTCCTCGCTCATTCACACGTCCGCCGTGTATTCAGGCTAGAGGATGCAAATGACTTATGGTCTATTTAGCTTAAATTAACTGACAATGTTTTGTGCACTTAAACGATTATCAGATTGTAGCTAGGATCTTTTATATTAAAGAGGCTTTGTTATACGAGCAACAACCACAGAGTCAATAAAGTATAAAATGAGGTTTAATGAATGAACTAGACTACAGTTTCAGGATATAGATTAAACAAAATGAAATAAAACAATAAGAAAAGAAAACACAAGGAAAATACAATTGCTAACACAGTTTAGAGTAAACCCTTTAGAGACAGCCACAGGAGATATACTTTACAACGTCTAAATTTTGTATTGAACAAGTTTTTGCATTCAGACCTGTACGTTTTGGTGTGCGGAAGCAACGTGCGGCGTCCCGGAGATGGAGGTCGGGTTTCTTTGGGTCCCAGCGTGGTTGGTTCGCGGGAGATTCAAACGTCCTGACTTAGTTCGGTATGCGTGAAGGGAGTCTTTTCACCGGAGTGCTGGAAGACTTACGAAACGCACGTGGAGGTCTCAGTCGGGAGACGAGAACACTAAGAGCGGACTGGCTATGCGCAAAATAAAACGAAGTTACAATAAAACAGGAACATTAAAATAAAATACGAAGATTACAAAGAATACACAGGAACAGGATACACACGGACAGAGAGAGCGATTGTCTCTGTGTTGGAGAATTTAAAGATGAGCTGGGCACGCCTGGGTAAGGCGCCGCGCCGGCCAATGATAATGGCCCATCTCGAGGAGCGCGTACGCCCCTGAGCGGGTGTTATTCGGAGTCAGTTTGCAACTTTATGATCAAGAAGAAATTAAGATTGCTTTGGGAAATGGGATTATACATGTGATTATACATTTCACGATATTGATATACAGCTTAATGGATAGATCAGATTAAAAGGGTCACAACCGTATCAAGCATCATACGTTAAAAACATACACGTGCAGAATTACATCTCAAAGCGTATTTTCAGGCACTTATAAGTATTTTACATTCATGAAAACATTCATAATACAAGTTTGCACATTTACAGTTCTTCTACATGTACTTTAACACACTGAAGATGTTTTAGTAATGACTTAGGATGTAAAAGTCCTACGTTTAGAGTTTCCTGCGTGTGTAAGTATGTGCGTAGGTGTATGTGCGTGAATGTGTATTTCTCTCGGCGGGAAAACAGACAAAGGAACGTATGTTCTGCGCTTTCCCCCCTCCATATCCGTCCGGGGTGGGGTGAAGAAGGCCTGCTTGTAACAACATTCAGAGACCCTTTATCACCATAAATGACACCTTTAGAATGTTCTTTCTAGACTTGGAGACGCCAGTTCGGGACTGAGAGTGTTATCAGTTGACCATATGGCCTCAAGAATGTGCGTGTGTCAGTTAGGTCCCTTTGTTCTGGATTTAGATTGGTTGCGAGTTTGTGACTCAATAAAAGAGAATTAATGATTGCATCCAGAATCTCTACAGTGGGTATCTCGTTCCCCTAGTGTCGTCATCGATGCAGTGTCGAGTTCCTCGATAGGGAACGTCTCGGGTTACGTATGTAACCCTTGTTCCCTGAGAAGGGAACGAGACACTGCATCGGTTCGCCACACCTCACCCCGCCTAGAGCACTTGCTTCATAGCAAAAGCTGACATCTCATGTGTGCCGGCGTGCTTTGTACACATCCGCATATGCCGTCACACGCTACGTCATCACGCAACGCCAATAGGATTGGTTTCGGTTTCATTCATAAATTCAGACGCGCTACGCTGAAGGGCGTTCCCCTAGTGTCGTCATCGATGCAGTGTCTCGTTCCCTTCTCAGGGAACAAGGGTTACATACGTAACCCGAGACGTTTGTTTTGGAACCTAAATTAAACATTTTAATAAATTTGTAATCCTTCACACTAAATGGTTTAGCTTCCCAGTACTTGAGCGAGCTCTTAACGCATTATAGTCCTTCACGTCTATTGCGATCTCAAAATTCTGGCCAGTTGATAATACCTAGAATATCAAAATCGACTGCTGGCGGTAGATCCTTTTCCTATTTAGCACCAAAACTTTGGAACAATCTTCCTAACACGGTCCGGGAAGCAGATACAGTCTGTCAGTTTAAATCTAGACTAAAAACACATCTCTTTGGCTTAGCATACACATAACACATTATAGATTTCTATAATTCAATGTTAGGCTGCATAGATTAGATCAGCCGGAACCGGGAACACTTCCCATTATTCTTGATGTACTTTGTACATCATAAGAAGGATGGCGTCTACGCTAATATTAGTCTCTCTGTTTATCCCGAGGTTTACCGCAGACCGCCGGATCCAGGGCATATCCAGATCTGATGAAGGACCATCACATGGACACGTCGACACGCATTATCAGGGCTGTGAAGGCCCATGGACACCCCCACCACACTCATCTCCTCACCGGCCGGATGACCCAACCCAACCAGATGAACTGGATAATATTGTGAAAGTTCTGATCCCATCTGACTCCTGACATTATGCTGCCTAACTCATAATCATTCACTGTTCATTCGTTGGCCAAAGGAGGACTGGCCCCCCGACTGAGCCTGGGTTCTCCCAAGGTTTTTTTCTCCATTCTGTCACCTGATGGAGTTTTGGTTCCTTGCCACTGTTGCCTTCGCCTTTTGGCTTGCTTAGTTGGGGACATTTAATTTTCAACTGAACAATACTATTACAACATTGTTTTCCTGTTATCTCTGTAAAGCTGCTTTAAAACAATTTGTATTGTAAAAAGCGCTATATAAATAAAGGTGACTTGACTTGACTTGACCAGGTGCAAATTCCAAGCATGAAGGAGCAACCGGCAGGGCTTGCAAATCTCCAATTTTCTTGATAGAAGAAATAGCGAGAAGAAATAAAGTTTTTAGAGTGAGGAACTTTTCTGAAACCTCTTCGATGGGCTCGAAGGGAGCCAAAGCCAGACCGTCAAGTACAATGGCCAAATCCCAAGCCGAGTGCAGTGCAGGTCTCAATCTCAATGTACCATGGAGAAAACGAATAATAAGAGGATCTCTCCCAAGAGAAGTGCCCCTCAGAGGGGTGTGGTAGGCTGATATAGCCGCCACATATACCTTTAAGGTAGAAGGGGATAATCCTGCAGAGAAACGGTCTTGCAAGAAATCAAAAACTGTACCAACAGGGCAGTTAACAGGATCTAAGTGACGTTCACCACACCAGGTGGAGAATAACTTCCATTTCAATGCATATAGTTTTCTCGTGGAAGGTGCTCTGGATTGGAGAATGGTCTCAACGACTTCAGTCGAGAGACCGGATTCTATGAGCCGGGCCCCCTCAGAGGCCAGGCCCACAGTTTCCACAACTCCAGATGAGGGTGAAATATCGTGCCCCTTGCTTGGGACAATAGGTCCCTCCTGACCGGAATCTCCAGGGGAAAGCCATCTAGAAGTCTCCACTCCCCAGGCCTCAGTCCCTGTCTCGACAGGATATCCGCTCCTAAATTCTGATGCCCCAGAATATATACTGGCCTGAGTGACAGCAATTTCCCTTGGGCCCATAGGAGGATCTGCTGGGCCTGCTTGCATCGGTGACGTGACCTCAGACCCCCCTGATGGTTGATATAGGAGACCACCGATGTGTTGTTCGAGCTTGCACATGTGGCCTCTCAGGTCTGGCAGGAAATATTTGAGAGCTCGAAATACCGCCATCATTTCCAGACGATTTAAGTGCCCGGAACATTGATGGTGCTGCCAAAGACCTCTCGCCGAGCACCCACTCATGACCGCCCCCCCATCCCGTGAGGGAAGCATCCGTCGATAGTGTATCACGTCGACAAGAAGCCCCCAGCACTGGGCCCTGGGTGAGGAACCAAGGTTTCTTTCACATGACCAAGGCACATAGGCATTGCCACATGACCTTAATCGTGCGAAACGGATTTCCCCTCGGAGAAAACCCCTTGGTCCTGAGCCACCACTGCAGGCGTCTCATGTACAGAATGTCAAAAGTGATTACATTGGACGCAGTCTCTAAAACTGTTTCACAGTGAGTGACTGGCCTAGTTTTACATTCTTTACGGCTGTGAAAAGTGGTTACACCTAGAAAAGTGGTCCTCTGAGCTGGGAGGAGTACACTCTTTTTAGTGTTGAGCCGCAACCTCAACCGCTTTATGTGCGACAGAATGACATCTCGATGTCAAACTGCCAAAAGCTCGGACTGAGCTAAAATCAACCAATCGTCGATATAATTTAATACATGAATGCCCTGAAGTCTCAGGAGCGAGAGCTGCATCCACGCATGTGTGCACGGTGATAAACCTAGGCCGAAGGGAAGAACCCGATACTGGTATGCTTCACCCCCGAAAGCGAACCTCAGAAACTTCCTGTGATGAGAATGGATGAATACATGGAACTACACGTCCTTCAAGTCTATTGTGACTGAATATGTGATACAATCTGTTTGAGTGTAAGCATTCTGAACTTGAGTTTCTGAACTCTGCTGTTTAAGTGACGCAGATCTAGAATAGGACGCAGCCCTCCATCCTTCTTTGGGACAATAAAGTAACGACTGTAAAACCCTGACTCTCTGCTGGGAGGAGAAACCCTTTCTATAGCCCCTTTTTGCAGAAATAACCAGAGCCTGCTGGGAGTCCACCACTGTGGGAAGAACCCCTTGAAATCTGGGCGGACGAGATTCTGTATTCTGAATTCTGTAACCCTTTTCTATTAAATCCATGACCCATTGAGAAATATTTGGTAGTAGTTTCCACGCTGCCAGACCCTCTTCGGAGGATCGTATGGGGACGCTGATGCCCTGAAATGGCGAAGCGGCAGGAAACAACCGAAGTGGCAGCGCTGCGACTCTTCTCGGAGAAGAAGAAGCTCCCCCCCAGAGGGCACTGAGGAGGAACAATTTCTCTAAACCGTCCCTCCCTGAGAAGTCTGACGGACTGGGCATCAGGACATCTTCTTAGTCCAAGCTATCTTGGTGATGACAGTCTTCAGATCTTGTCTTCCCCTAACAGGCTTGGACTGCGACCGCCACCCAGGATCCCCAGATTGAGGAGGAGCACTCTGTGCTGCTGTGAGGAGCTCGTAGACGTTTGAGACTGCTCAACTATTATATTACGAGCAGTCTCTGGGACATTGGACTGGCGAGGAAGAAACCTCTGGAACGCCGCAGATTGCTTTTTTGCTTTCACTTGTAGGTGAAAGCGATGTGTCCAGAAGAACAGACCTATCTCTATCTTTAATATCTGACAGATTCAGCCACAGATGACATTCCGTGGCCACCAAGGCTGCCATAGAATGGCCTACAGATTTGATTCAGATTCAGATTCAGATTCAGATTCCTTTATTAGTCCCCAAGGGGCAATTCAGTTTTACAGCCAACCCATCCATAGTTAAAATGCATTAGCACACAATGTATAAAAGAAAAAAGAAATAATTTATCACATCCACACATTTACACATAAACCAAATATTATCACGCACCCACACACACACACACACACACACACACACACACACACACACACACACACACACACACACACACACACACACACACACACACACACACACACACACAATACACAAACACCTACTAGTGACTAAACAGAGCAGTGGACAGCAAGAACCAGTTTCGTGTAGTTATGCATTTTCGTTTAACAGTCTTATAGCAGAAGGAATGAATGAGTTGGCATAGCGGTTTGTTTTCCTTATTGGCACATAATACCGCCGACCTGACTGCATGATAACAAATCCTTTACGGAGTACATGATCTGGTTGGCACAATATTCTGTCTGCCTTTTGGACAACACGTGTTTTCCAGAGAGAACAGAGATCATTTAATTGGGTACCCGTGATTTTTGAGCACACCTTAACAATGTCGCTCAAACTTTTTTTATCTTTCACAGCTAGACCGTTAAACCAACACAGGAAAGAAAATGTTATTAGGCTCTCAATGAAGGCCTGATAGAATGTACATAAAATTCTTTTACAGACCCCAAAAGAGTTAAGCTTCCTCAATAAATATATTCTTTGGTTTGCTCGCTTAATAATGCTATCGATGTTCTCACTAAATTTCAGGTGTGAGTCAAACACTGTGCCTAAGTATTTATATGTTTGAACTATTTGAACATTTCCATTGTGTATTACACTCGGTTTTGGTTCGTTTTTTGCTTTCACTTGTAGGTGAAAGCGATGTGTCCAGAAGAACAGACCTATCTCTATCTTTAATATCTGACAGATTCAGCCACAGATGACATTCCGTGGCCACCAAGGCTGCCATAGAATGGCCTACAGATTTGGCCGTCTCCTTGATGGCCCAGAGAGATAGATCTGTTGTGTGACTTCCTCACAATCGTCCATGTCCCTCAGCAGGTCAGCCTGGTATACTTGGAGAATTGACATAGTGTGTAAGCATGCCGCGGCTTGACCTGATGCCGAATACGCTTTACCCACCAGCAAAGATGTATTTTTTAATGGTCTGGTGGGTAATGTCGGGGCTTTCAGTGATGACGCTGACTCGGGGGAGAGATAGCTCGCAAGCGTCTCTACCACACCAGTCATTGTCGTATAACCACAGTGTGTAATACCTTTAAAATTACTATAGTTAAGTGTTTGTGGATTGTGCACTCTGAAAGATGCCGGTTTATTCCACAATCTCGACACCTCAGTGTGGAGATCAGGAAAAAAGGGCAGTTCCCTTTCGCGATATGTACTGATCAATCACTGATGGATTGGCGATAGGGATGAGTGTGCCATCCACCAGGCCCAAGACTCTGGGGATGCCAGCAATGGCATGACAGCCCTGGTGCACCTCCTGGACCTCCTGGACCTCCTGACGTGTTGCCGGCAGCCGGATGTAATCCCCGGCATGGCGCAGAAGGGCGTTGGTGACAGTGTGGATGCACCTCCACACCAAGGTCTTGCTTAGGCCGTAGCCCTCTCCCACGACCTCAATGAAGCTCCCTGTAGCAAAAAACCTTAGCGCTGCAAGCAGCTGGACTTCAGGGCTTAAAACAAAATTCTGCGCGTTAGCCTGGCAAGCGCAGGTCTGAGAAGGTCAAGCAGCTCCATAATGAGTTGTCTTGGGAGGCAACATTTTTTTTAATATAGCCACATCAGGCAAAATGTCAAAAGGGCTAAAGTTTTGCCGAATAAAAAAATTGACATGCTCCGGCTCCGCAGCCGGCGCCGTCTTTGATTCAATACAAGGACACGTTGGATCGCTGCCATAGTTGGCACAATGCTTACCCATTTATAGATCTTAGCCATTTAGAGCCAAATTGTTTGCCAGATTTTAATTATCATAGACTAGGTCGATTTTTTAGATAATGTGACACCCTCGGGCATTTCTGAGTAAAAGTTGGCAAACAGACTTTTCTAGGGGTATTTTTTCTGCTGAATCCATTTTTGCTGTTTGCCAAGCTGTGTCTCTTATGTGAAACTCAGTAGAGCGCAAAGTCCAAGATGACCTCTAAAATGTCAGGAAATTCCATATTTTAAAACTTTACATCATGCGCAACATCAATTAATGAGTATAGAAAGTGTATTTAGGTGGGAATTAAGGTCATTTGTATGTGACAATGATAATTGCATTATTTCTCATTGTAGTCATTTGTTTGGAGCCACATGCATACTATTGTCTTTGGGTCAAAATATAGTTCGGAGTTATCAAAGAGGTTTTTTATTCTACTTTCTATTTCTATTACTTTCTGCAGTTATTTCCACACACATTGTATTTTTCATCAGAATTAATTTCTGTATCTAAAGAGCGACATGAACCGACACAAAATATTTCCAGTTGTGGAATTGTACCCATGAAGTTGGTCAGATTATAAGATCACCACACCATTATGGAAGCTGTGTGTAGTTTGAAGCCGGACCGGTCAATGGCATTGTTTTGTAGTAAGAGAAGAGAAAATTATATCATGCAATCCAGAGAGCCTTTTCATGTTCCTTCGCTTATTGTTTGGTGGACAGGGTCTCTTAGAAGTGGATCATGATGATGATGCTGCTCAAAATAAAAAAGATGACACTCAAAGTAAGGTTCTTAGTGTTGCTCAAGACCTAGTGTACAACTCCAGTTGTACTGGACTCCCAAGCATATTGGTCTAGCAAGCACATTGCACCAAGCTACCAGATCAAAAGAACTGGTTGAGCTGTTTCACATAGCTGGTCACTTCATAAGCTACAACAACTTAAAACAGGTTGATACAGCTTTGGCAGAGAGCGCACTTCGTACAATGGACGTGGATACAGGAGCTGTGGTTCCACCAAACTTTGTACCCAAAAGATTTGTGCACTTCACATGTGACAATATTGACATCAATGATAGCAGTTTTGATGGTAAACACAGCTTTCATGCAACTCAAGTCGCTGGATGGCAGAGGTCCAGAAGAAGACATGGGACTGAATTATCTCCATCCATCTACAAAGACTAGTCTTAAAGTTCCTGAAATCATGGAACAACGTTTTCCAGCTGCAGTTGTGTCAGAAAAAACAGAACCAGAATCAATTATACAAACCAACTAGGAATGGTACAATGAAGAACTCCTTGATAATCTATCAGCATGTGTAGCACTTGCCAAGGACATGGTGTTTTTCATCAAATGGCAAGATGCACATATTAAGATAGGTTAGACCAATTTCAAGCAGACAATCTGCCCGACCAACTCAGAGGTCACAATTATTGGCTATATGCCAATTGTACAAGCTCCCGTCCATGAACTCGACACACTCAACACAGTAATACAGAGATGCAGGCACATTGCAACAGCACTTGGTCAACAACACGTGGTCCTTACAGTTGACGAAGCACTTTACTGTAAGCTTATGGAACTCAAATTAGGGGCCGCTAAGACGACGCCGCTTTCTCTAAACAGACTTTAAACTGAACCTGTGATAAACGCTGATGGCATTCACATGCGCATTAAGAATTGATTCTATAGCTATGTGCGTTTGAATATATGTGCGCAGGTTTGTAATTCCCTACAAACCATGCCTAAACAAACTATTTGTCTTGCCTATAAATTTGATACAGAATTTTATTTTATTTTATCACTTCGAGTAGGTACGCGAACCAAATTTCCCACAATGCTTTATCTGTAGAGTGGAATAGGGATCATACATCTGCTCCTCAAGATGTATGAGTGCACGATGACAATGTAAAAAGTTTCGTCTGCTTTGCTCTGCTGCATGCAAGTTCAAGACAAGTGATGCAGAATGTAGCAATTGCTGAACTGAATAAGAGCACTGCTCTTTGTTGTTGTGATCATATTGGAGAATCTTGTCGTACCATTGTTCAAATAACATTCACTTTTATATGCCATGCAGTTTATGTTTTAGTTATTATTCAGCTAATGTTCTGTCCAACTTCATAAGGTAATTTTAAGCCAAGTTTACTGTATTTCCTTTATCTGTTCAAAGCTAATGTTAGTGGTGTGGCACATTACCTTGATATGTGTTGGTAATTTGGTAATTTGTCTCAATTCGTAATATTTACAACCAATCTTTCTGGTAATACCTTTTCCATAAATAACCCAAAAGGAAATTTAGTTTGGTGAAATTTCAGTCCTTAAACTTGTTTACATGGACATGTAAATGTTGAAAAGTAATGAACACTCTTAATATAATGTAATAGGATGATGGTTTAAGATATAGGCCTTTTGCTGCCACCAGCATGATGCTGATCTTCTTACATGGACATACTCAAATACACAAAATAACAGGTCAGTGTTTACCAGAAATTACTATTCAGTTTGTTTCCTTTACTCAATAAATGCTATATCACAATAAAAACTGTTTATCTTTGAGCCAGTGCTGAGAAATTTGCTCATTTTGGCGTATGAGGCGGTCATCTTGGATTTTACACTCCACTGAGTTTCACGTAAGAGATAGAGCTTGGCAAACAGCAAAAATGGATTCAGCATAAAAAATACCCCTAGAATAGTCTATTTGCCAACTTTTACTCAAAAATGCCTGAAGATTTTTATTTAGGCACATTTTTGTGATTTCAACCTGGTCTATCAAATGTGATTGCCAATTCAAACACTTTAATGACATTATGAAATAGCCTAGGCTAATTACCACCATATAAGTTCTGATACCAAATAAAGTCAACTTCATAAATAGGCCTGTATCCATTGCGAACATATTTTATTATTAGTCTTAAAATGTCCATAACATAAAATCATTGTTGAGCCACAAGATTGTCAACATAGTTTGACTTGTACGGTAGATATGCGCGGATGGGCTATTATTTCATCCGCAACCGCATCACAAAACTCATCATCCGTCCGCCATCCATCCGCACCAACGTTTTTGACCAATTTTCTTAACCGCACCCGCCCGCCATCCGCTGATTGGGCGATACAACGCGCTGCTGATCACAGCCGCGAGACTAGAAAGCTCTCAGAATATCAGCAGTGAACTCCGTCTCCGATCGGCGCGCAGGGATAAAAATAAATAAATAGCCTAAATTAAACGCACTTCGGCAAACCTGACCTTATCTAGGCAGTGGCGGCCTTAAGCATCTGGGGGCTCGTTTCAATAACTAATATGGGGCCCTACCCACATAAAACATAAATATAGAGCAGAAAAGGCAAGGATTCCTGTTGGTTTGCATCAATTGTATATTATTTTATTACGTGCACTTTCAGCTTCATGAACAGGCAGCTCAACATATATCATCCAACCTTATTTGATTAAAACTATATGTATACAGCGTTTTACGTTGGAATAAGCCTCGCCCTTAAATTAGTATTATTTGAAGTTAACATTATACAATATACGTAGACCTACTACACCACAAAACTAGTTGAGGATAAATTCTTTAAAATTGGGGAATTCGTTACGGACGTGAGCTCTCTGAAAGCGGCACTAAAGACTGCTTTAAAACTTTCACAGAGACATAAAACAGAAAGCACAAAGCCTTTCTTTAAAGTGAATTTCGTTTTGTTTTAATTGTATCTTAATTTTAAACAATGTTTCCTCGACCAATTGCCTGGATTTAATAAATAATAAGTAAATATATAGCCTAGCAGATAGCCTATAGGCTAATCACAAAACCGCCGGCGCGTGAACTGGAGTCGCGTCTCAAAACTCAGCCTACTTGCCTCACAGACCGAGAAATATATCTAAAATGTCTACTTCTAAAAAGAACATTTCAAAACGAAAGAAAACAGACTGCTCTCTTTTATGTAATCCGTATGAAATGTGCATTTCTCTCTGGCGCGTTCACTGCGAATATCACGATCAGCATCGTCAACTTCATCTTTGCAGGCGACAATGACACAAAAAACACGTTTATAAACAATTAAATTGTCTCCTTGCTATAGGCCTATTCGACATATTCATAATCATTACTTTTGCCGGTTCTTTGTGACAACTTTTAGGTGCTTTTTTGGCAGCGCTCCACCCGTAACGCGTCACCACAACATCAACACCGAAAACATGGGGATTTTTTTACAATAAATTACAAGCTGCTATAGTGACGTTATTTAGCCTGTCGCGAGTGCAAATGCAAAGTTGCAAAGCTGATTTAATCATGGTAAAACTGAATTAATTTACAAAATAGTTTTCATTTGTATTTCAGCACTTCGCGAATGGACAGCGACTCTATATCACACCTCTTTTTTTACAGTCTATGGTTCACACCGAACACGAATAGTGTCAAATACACGTCTAGTTAGACGCTTGAACATATATTTTTCATTTGATTGGTTCAACCGCCCGCCACCCGCCCGAATTTAGTTAAAATATTTTTTTTCGTCACGTCATCCGCCCAATCCACGGTTTATCCGCGGAGTCCGCGGCTGTAAACCGCCAACCGCGCATCTCTATTGTACGGCGCTGAATTATAAAGACTGCTGCACAATGGCGGTGACTAGAGCTTACGAATGGTCCAGACCAACCTTACGAAAGTGTGACTTACAGAAGATATACTTAGCGTACGAACGTGTCGGGAATCGTGCCATAACGTTAAGAGAGAGGTTAAGGAATAGGTTAAGATCTACTTAGCGATAAGAACGTTTTGGGGAGCCAGGCCTTGGTCTATGTATGACGTCTCTTCTTTCCATTGGACTGATTATACACATGTTTCACAACGCAATCACGCAGGGCGTTCCCACCGCATTTCAACGCAGCTCGATTCTGAACCTTGTTGGCCTGCTGTCTGAGCAGCAAGGTCAATTTAACAATAATTGTGCAGTTTGCTTGCATTATTGCATTGCAACACTGTAGTAATGGTACTTAAATGGCACATGTAAAGAGAGGTGCAGGTATGACATCACTTTGTAGGCCAAAATTCAAAGCACGTTAGCATTTAGCACTTCAAGTTCCATCGTCCCGAAGTCAATGGGTTTTTTAAATGTTTTTATTTATTTATTTATTTTATTTTTTACAGTGGTGGTTAAACGAATCCCTTATGGAGAACTCCGGTCAATTTTAACATTGAGCTATTTTTTTGTAAATTTGGAGTGCTGTCAGTACAGAGAACAATGACAAAAATCAGTGTTGCCTACACCGTGTTATCCTCTTTTTAAAATTCAGCCAGCTCACACACCTGTATTTTACTTACTGTTTTTGGTCGAAGTCCACAGTAGTCCACAGGACCTCTTGATTCAGCTGAGGCCAAGAACCTTTCCCTAAAGGTGGCTTTTTTGTTGGCCATTACTTCTCTGAGGAGAGTAGGAGATCTTACCATGCGTGCCTGGAGTTTGCTCCAGGCGACATTTAAAGGGTACCTATTATGGCATTTAAAATGTTCCTAATAATGTTCTGGGAGTCCCCAACAACAGTTTTACAAGCATGCAATGACAAAAAACACTTTTGTTGTCTTATAATATGCATTTATTTTTACCTGATTTGCTCACCGACTCCCATATGAATCGTTTAGCGAGTCATTTTTCCAAACCCCGCCTTTGCGTGACGCTAATCTGTGGTGATATGTTAGACACCCAGCCGACGGGGTGTCATTGGTTGTTGCGCTAGATCTTACCCAGATACAACAGTGCTATTTTCTGATTGGCTAACAACACCAGACGAACAACACCAGAGGAGACCAGGGTTGCCAGGTCTGCACAACAAAACCAGCCCAATTGCTCATCAAACTAACCCAATCACGGCCAAAAATATTCAAATAGCGTTCCCGGGTGTTTCCTCAATAACAATCATGTTCTAGTGGATAAAACAATCGCGTCAACCAGCGTGCACTACACAAACAACCCGCGGAAACAGTGCAGGCATTCAGACCTGGCAACACTGGAGGAGACGCGCTTGCATCCTGCCGGTTCCACAGTGAGTGAGTTTTGGGCACTGCGGCATATTAAATATATTACAAATAGTTTTTCAGCGTGAGAAATACAATGTGTGGCCGGAGGCGTGACAAAAGACCAAAATGAGTGACTGTCACGCTCAATGCGTGATGCGTGACACTCGAGAGCCCTGTGACAACTCCATTAACAACGACAAACACTTCACATATTTCAATACAATTGACATTGAAGACCTAAGTTAGCTGCTAGAAGCTGCGCTGTGCCTGTGCGTACACAACACACAAAATAATTATAGAACATGATACAAACATAAAAGCAACAGCCTACTTACAGATTGTGATTCGGAGAAGGAAGCTGATCCAAATAAACTCGGTACTGAACCTCCCTCCTTCAGTATCAGCCGGCTCGCAAATTCATACTTTATAGCATTTAGGTTTGTGAAGCAATCATCTTCAAAATGACGCGAACACAGAACAAGTTCGGGCTATAATACTTCTGTGGTATAGTTATGAACTGTAGCCACTGTCTTCAAATGCTCCTCACTGGGCAGATGAAAAAAGTTTGCTTTTGCGTCGCACTTCAAAACACAGCAGCGTCTCGTCGACATGATGTTTTCCCTGGTGTCTCCTAATGCAATGAGTGGGCGTATCTTATTCAAATAACTTGTACAAGTGACGTACGAAAGTTAGAGAAAATGCATCGTTCGTCTATCGATTCATATCAGCGACTCAGAGTCGACTCTTACTTTTGAGAGATAATAACTTTGTATACGGTGAACTTTCATATTTAAAACTTTGCAGGATGTTTTCGTTCACTTAGATCTATGTTACACACTACATGAAAGGTAATTTTTAAAATTCCATGATAGGTACCCTTTAAGCTATCCTGCATCCCAGGCCGGGCTATCTGTGGCACGGCCTACGGTTCTGCAGGCTTTTCATCCTCCACTTCAAGTGACGGCGGATGAGAAGAGACTTCTTCTGCTCTGCCCTGTCAGAGCTCTCAAATTATATATTCAGAGGTCCTCTTCATGTTGGAATTCAGACCAGTTGCTAGTGGGTTTTGGGTCGCCCAAGAAGGGGCTTCCTGCTTGCAAGCAGACCATTATTAACTGGAGCGTTCAAGCTATATCTATGGCCTATAAGGTGTGCAGTTTGTCTTCACCTTTGGCCGTGAGGGCTCATTAAACTAGAGGTATGGCATCCTCCTTTCAGGGGCTCCGATCCAAGAAGTGTGAGATGCAGCAGGATGGGTCACTTACTTTCATCAGATTTTATAGCCTGGACATTCCATCTATGCCTGGCACTCTTGTCCTCTCGTCCTAAGTGTGCCTGTGCGCAGCTTCACACTGGGACAGGCTGGGCTCGTTGTGGCATAGTGGGTACTCGTTCCCCCAAAGTGTCATTCGTCGCAGTTTAAGTTCCTTCGAAAGGGAACATCTTGGGTTACGACTGTAACCCTTGTTCCCTGAGAAAGGGAACGAGAACTGCGTCCCTTCGCCACGTCTTCCCCTGCCTGGGGAGTGACTTGCTTCATCACAGAAGCTGACGCTGTTGTGTACCAGCGTCCCTTTGTAGCTTCCATGTATGCCATGACACGTTACGTCATGACAAAACACCAATCAAGATTGGCTTAGTTTCATTCATGCTTCAGAGGCACTATGCTGAGGGGCGTTCCCCCGAAGTGTCATTCGACGCAGTTCTCGTTCCCTTTTTCAGAGAACAAGGGTTACAGTCGTAACCCGAAAAGTTTTGCATGTAACAATACTTTATGGTTTGATTTTTGAGTCAGCCTGACAAACCTGTTGGTAGACAGTGGAAATATGCACTCATCAGATGATGTCTCGCTGGCAGAGGCCTTACCAGCATCTCTATTGTGCAGCATCAGGGTCTCCTGCTCAGCTCAATAAAAGTCTACAGAAAAATGTATATTTTATGTTTTATGTATACTGTTAATTTAAACTTTTATTTTGTTTTTCTTATCTTAAACGTAACTTATCTTGTAAATAGTTGTAAAAACTATCCGGTCTGTGCAACAAAAGTAGCCCAAGAAGCCCATCGCCTCTTCTCCATCGGGCGGCTGAATTCCCTAGTATTCCTGGATAGTACGTCTGAGGGATGTTTTGGGGGCAATATGTTTACCCGCGGCAACAACTTAAAAGTAGCCCAATTGCGCGAGAAAACCTTGGACTTGGCACCGCTGACGGTAAGGTTAGGACAGCCTTCGTTGCTCCGCTGTGACTCAATAGGCCTTCAAATGCAGCCCTGAATTGGGACACAACTAGAATGTTACTGATCCTACTCCACCTGCTCTGTGCAGGATTCGAACCGGGGTCTCTGGTGTGGGAGGCGGGTGCACTAACAAAGGCACTAAACACCGCTAACGTCAGTTGCTTGCCTACCTCTTGAGGTCAGGTGAGTGAGGTTTACACTAGCCTACGTCGTTACACTAGCCTCCCTTGGTATATTATCAACCAATCAATTAAGAGATATAAATTATATATAAGTTATAAGTTATATTAGTCTGAACTGCTACCACTGATATACCAACTACATATGGATGAGATTTAGAAAATTTGATCGCAAACAAATTAATGTAATTAATGTGTGACAGTAATGTCTTAAGAAAGACAAACAAAAGCGCTCTTTGTTGAAAACTTTAATGCAGAACAGAGAACAACCATAACAACAGGCATAGCAGCCTACGCAGTAATTATATTTTCTCATGCAGCACTTCCTAATCTCTCTGCATTAACCCCGTAAATGCTGGTGCTATAGAAAACAGCAAGTCACAACTTTTACAAACAGACTGCTGTGCAACACTATCATTTGAACAACCGCTACATAATAAAAAAGGCACCACACCTAAGATATAGACTATAGGCTATACAGCAATCAGCTTCACTAAATGGCCAAACATGCTTTTTTAACACGGACATTTACAGGACAGAATGATGAATGTTTGCTTCAAGTGATAGTCTAGGTAAGAGAAATTATATTTAAATTGTCATTTTTGTATGAGTCGTTGTCTATAGATTGTATGTCAAAAAAGCCATTTTAAAGCAGTCAGAAAAAAAAAAAAACCTTGGGAGGGGATCCAACTACTAAAATTGTGTAGTGTGATCTTGTTATTTGCTTAGCAGGTCACATGCTCTCCTAATAGGTCGTGATGATACTGTCTGTGATCACACTGACCTGTCTTGCACCTTTGTCCCCTAGTTCTGTTTACTCAAACTATTTCTACAACACAAAGCAGTGCGTTTCATTCTCATAGACTAGCATTTACAGAATAATTTTCTATTACATAACATTTTACATTAAATTACATAAATTGGTTATGTAGCTATGTAGTTAACATACATATGTGCATACTGCCAATTTGATGAACAATTTCTACTTTTTATGTTTATTTTATTACACAAAATCCTTGGTGACCAGGCATAAAATGTAACATAATACTTTATATTGTATATTCTTAAGTTTTTGCCAAAAATAAATAAATTATATATATATGACAAAGATTGTTTTGGCTGCACAACATCTCTAGAAGAAAGTCATTGCCTAGCTTAAGTAAGTTTTTGATTGATTCATTTTGGTTGTAAATCAGTGTGTTCTGGCAGTTCTTTTACACGACAACAGCGCTTTGGAGGCCTGAGAACGAGAGCTTTACTTTACAAAGTGAGATTGCCAATTACTTGTCTGGCATGCATAATACAGCGTTTTTAGTCGTTTAGTTATTTTGATGATGTTTTCATCTGTACAGAGGTTGACATGGTTTCTGTTGACACTTCAGGGCTGCGTTGTGGTCGTGTCTATCAGATCTGTATACGGCCCAGATCCAGCTGACTACGGTAAA
The DNA here is from genome assembly GCA_036326025.1 of Chrosomus eos. Taxonomy (NCBI): domain Eukaryota; kingdom Metazoa; phylum Chordata; class Actinopteri; order Cypriniformes; family Leuciscidae; genus Chrosomus; species Chrosomus eos. The sequence continues at coordinate 27,212,088 of CM070839.1, forward strand.
CTTCTGGATAGAGAAGACTAATATGAGAGACTAACAGAGAGACTAATATGTGGCATAGATGCCATTCTTCTTAGTATATCAGGTGTTATGGGAAGTGTTCCCGGTTCCGGCTGACCTAATTTATGCCGCCTAATAATCATTTTACATGATTTGAATAGAAATTGCTAATGTGCTATGAGTATGCCAGGTTAAAGAGATGCGTTTTAGTCTAGATTTAAACTGACACTCTGTGTCTGCTTCCCGAACAATTCTAGGAAGACTGTTTCAGAGTTTAGCTGCTAAACAGGAAAAAAAAAAAGGATCTGACGCCAGCAGATGATTACGATATTCTAGGTGTATTATCAATACCACAGGGTCACTTTACCTCACTAACTGCATCAGATAAGGGAGTGGGAGGGAGACAGAGCTCCCTGTTATAAAAGATGATGTCCAAGTGACTGATACCACATCTGGACTTAATCATGTGGCGGATGTATCTCTGTCTCCTGGTAGCCCTGGCTGGTGAGTACAAAAACAAACAAAAAAACAGAAACAGTTATGCCAGATTCAACTGCATGCAGAGTGTGGTAATGATAATTTGCTTAAATATTATTTAGAAATTAATATTTTCCCATTAAACTTGTACTTTAATGCTTAAAGGAGAATAGTAATGTTTTTCCTTCTCCTCCATTAGCCAGCGAGACTGACAATTATGGTATGTAAACAAAATACAGAGAATGCCTCTTTATTCTAAGATATACTATAATTTTATTTTTATTATTATATGTGATATATATGTCTATAAATCATTTATAAATAATACATATTTTAAAAACAAGTTATTTAGGACTCTGATACATACCGTTTCATTATTTCTCAATGGCCAACATTTTAGAGCCTTTCTTGAACTCTAAAAAAACGTACGAGTATAAATATGAAGGATTGGTACGAGTGGGACAGGAAATGCCAGACCTGGTTGAGTCAGCGGTGAAGCTGAAGTGCACTTTTAAAATCATTGGTGAATCGCCACAAACCTTTGTCCTTCAGGTACTAACACTTTTGCTCCAATACCATCACATTTTAATATTTTTAAATCTATTCTAAACTAAGATATATGATATATTTTTTCTTGACTATATATTCTTTATTCTATAATGTCTAATCATACTATAAAATGTGCTTTTGCTTTGAAGATTTCAAATGTAGACTTTGAAGACTTTAATGGCATCCCTGGAAAAAGTGTATTTAGCCCTTCCGACAAGCTCACTAAGCGTCTATCTGCCGAGTTCAGCCAGCCAATCGTTTTTGAATTCTCCAAGGGACAAATTTCTGATATTCGGACAGCACCTGGGGTCTCAAACTCAGTTGTAAATATTGTGAGAGGGATCCTTGGTTTTCTACAAGTCACAGTCAAAACTACAAAAAGTTTTTACGAACTGGTGGAGGTACAGTATGAAATCTGCATGTTAATAGGACAAAACAGCCATTAATAAGAGAATGGCCTCATGGAAAATACTAAATGTATTTTTGTTTGTCTTTAGTTGGGAATTCATGGTGTATGTCAGAGCAGTTACACTGTTGAAGAAGACTCCAATGCCAAAGAGTTGATAGTGACCCAAATGGTTGACATCAAAAACTGTCAACAGCCAGCTGCTTTGTACAGCGGTATGGCTCACGCCCCTGAAGACAAACTTAGCAAACAGGTGTGTGTTTCATTTAATTTTAGTCAACCTTGGAAAAAAGTTTAACCTTGAACTGATCTGAATGTTGTTTGAATTTACAGAGGGGTGAGAGTGTTGTTTCCACAGTGAAACACACCTACACAGTGAAGTCCACGGCAGATGGCGGTCTGATCACTAAAGTATCCACTCAGGAGCGCCAATTTTTCTCTCCGTTCAATGTAAAGGGAGGAAACTCTCGAATGTTGGCATTGTAAGTGCTTTATTTAGTCATCAGCTAACAAATTGTTGCAAGACTGCTGATTGTGCATGACATTTGTTGTGTTCCCTTCTGCAGACGGGACATTGAGCTTCTCAAAGTTTCAGACACAGCTGACAAAATAGTGACTGGACAGGTGCAAAGCAGAGGCAACCTAATGTACAAGACAGAGAAGGACCTTAAACCAATTCCTGTTGTGATGATCAAGCTGAATGACCCAGCGCCAAAGGCAAATCTCCAGGATTATACACATAAATATTCAACCATAGATGTGTAGATTAACTCGTGACCATTTTTAATTGTTCTGTACTCCACAGATTTTAGATTTAATTAAGCGCTTAGCTCAGGCTAACATATATCACGTGGACAGCGCAAGCAGCACAGATATTCTGGATCTAATCCAGTTGCTACGTGTGGCAACACTTGAAAATCTAGAGCAGTTATGGAATCAGGTCTCAGGAAATAATGAGCACAGGTATTTTCTTTACACTTCTCTAAATACTTTACAATCCAAGAACTTCTTCCACTGACTCTTCTTTTTTGGTCTTCAGGAGGTGGTTCCTGGACATGGTTGTGGAGGTAACAGATGAGAGAATTCTCAAATTCCTTGAGACCAGATTCAAAGTAGGAGATATTACAGCGAATGAGGCAGGACAGGCACTTGTAGTGGCATTTAACCACTTGTCTGCTGAGCCTGTGTCAGTGGCATTAGCTCAGGTGAGTCAGTGACCTAGTGAAATATTTGTTACAATCATTAATGGCATTTTACTGGTTTTTTGATACTGTGTTCTGCTTTCCAGGAGTTCTTGACAATTCCTTTCAGTAAATCCCCAACTCTCCTGTGGAACACTGTGGTTTTGGCATATGGATCTCTTTTATACAGATACTGTGTGTATACTGATCCCTGCCCCGTCACTGTGGTGCAGGTATATTTGGTCTCCCACTTCTATATACCGGTTGATTTTTACCAATATCATATTTTATAATCTGCTAGTATTATGTATAACTTATTTATCTGATATTTACCTTTTTCTTGTCCTTTGTTGTCCAGCCATTGCTGGATATGGCTGCAAGTAGCCTTAGTAAAAACTCTGAGGCGGACATGGTCCTTGTACTAAAGGCCTTGGCAAATGCAGCTCATCCCTCCAGCATCAAGACTCTCCTAAAGTTCCTTCCAGGCTACTCATCTGCAGCTGAAAAACTTCCAACCAGAGTACAGGGTGCTGCAGTCCAGGCATTCAGACTGCTTGCACACAGGGACCCCCACAGTGTAAGTACTCAAGTCAATTCACCTTTATTTATGCAGTATAGCGCTTTTAGATTGTTTCACATCAGCTTTACATGTATAAACAGGGAAATAATGATTCAATGATGCAAACAAAGTTCGATTCTGCCTAAAGCAGCTCTAAAAAGAACACAAAAGTCACTCTAGTTGAGGTCCAGAGATCATGTTCGGAGATGGAAAAAACTTGTAGAAAGACAACCATCCCTTTAATTCTCCACTGATCTGGGCTTTATGAGTGGTGAGACAGAACCGTGTCAACATCTAAAACATTTAAAGGACTCTTTGGGCTCTATCTGCAGCGCCAGGCGCAACACAAGCGTGTTTTTGCTAGTTTCAGCCCGACACAGATATCATTTTCACGTCCTGCACCACGTTGTTTAAATAGCAAATGGATTTGCACCCATTTGTGCCCATAGGCCTGCTGGTCTGAAAATGAGGTGTGTTTAGGCGAAATAGACTGCGCCAATGACCAACAAAAACCTGGTCTAAAGTCAATGCCGCAGTGTTTTTATTTGTTAGTTAAAGGGTGCATTAGTAATATGAGTCTATAGGCGGGTGCACAATGCACATACATTCTGCTTATTATAAACACAGGGATGTGCAGCAGCACACAAACTAGCCAAATTTAAAAAATGAAAGGAGTATCATTTTGTATCATTGTGAACATAAAGACATGGTGTAATCCGGCTTGTCCCGTAGATGGTCTGTTTGCACGCTTTAACCTTGCGCACGAGCAGATGCGTTACCTCTCTGGAGACGCGTTCTTTCTGCTTGCAAATTCCGTCATGTACATAGCAATCCGCCATAGCGCGAGCGCAACTGGCTTTTAAAGGTAATGGGAGATGAGACTCCGGTTGGTTTATTTCACGTTACGCTCATTACACATTAAAATAATAGGGACAACCCTTTTAGACTACGCGCCGTGCAAAAGTTGATTCGGACACGCCTTAAGTGCACTTGAGTGATACCATCCTACAGATAATGCATAGTGGTTGTAGCATCTTTCTGTGGGTGTGTTTCTCAGAGGCAGGGGCTGCGCACTGGTCAAGGCAAAAGAAAAGCTGAATGCAGAGAAATACAGACATGAGCTGTTCATTCTCTCCACCTTCATTAAAGCCCCAGTACCAGCTGAAGAAAAGCAGCCCCAAAGCATGATGCTGCCACCACCACCATGCTTCACCTTGGCCATGGTGTTCCTTTCAACACAGGCTCATTGGAAAAATTAACCTGTGGCAACATTTCTGGGAAAAACGCAAAATATTTACCAATACATTCATATCACTGAAGTTTCCAACAGAAATGAACACTAGAGGCAGTAAAACAGAACGTACACCAAACTGAATCACGTTCATCTATTTCAGATAAAACTGAACACGCTTTTAGCATCACTAACACTGGGCATTTCACTTTGAAACTGTCACGAAAAGTGCACAATGCATATCATTTTGCAAAATGTTACCACATGCACTTTTTTCAATGAGCCTGGTGTGGTTCTTTTGCTGATGTTTAATTTTGCCAAAAAGGTTCAGTCTCATCTGACCGTAACACATTTTTCCACATGGTTTCGAGAGATTGGATATATTTGCAAAGTTTAGCTGGGTTTTTGGCTTGAGTCTTGCCACTCTGCTCCATAGCACAGACAGATGGAGGAATTTGGGAGACAGTTGTCACATGTAGTTGATCATAATTGCCAGAAAGAGCTGCTTCTCATTTCAGTAATTATTTATTTATATAATCTCATTTAAGTCCCTATACATTCCAATTGCTTAATATTACTGTATGGCCCAGTAAATTGAAATGTCTAGCCACTGGAGAAGTTATGTCTTGACTAATACTTGATTTATGTTCATTAATCTATGATTTCAGTTGTTGTGATTATTTTCCAATATATATCTTTTGGCACGGACACTTTAGCAAAAAGATCACATTGTGAGTAGTACAGGTGATATAGGTATTCCTTTTAAAGCATATTTTTTTTGTCATTGGACATAGATTTATTACATTTTATAAAATTCTGGCATGCGGCACAACTTCTGCACGGGAAACAGCCTTGTATAAAAGCAGACTTTTTTTTACTTACATCAGAATTTGTCAACATATCGGATAGATTACATGATCATGATCTCTTAAAGGTAGATAATAGGCGATATTGAAACGTATCATTTAATTATTCATAAGATGATAGAATATGCCAATGTGTTATGTTAATGTGCAATTTAAAAACTTTTTATATTCACTTTTACTAGTAATTGTCCTTAAGTTGGCCAGCCACTGCGCAGACCAAACCCAGTCAAACATTTTTGGAGATACCTGAAAATGGCTGCCCACAGATAGTCCCCAATTCAACCTCACATAGCTTAACTCTTTCCCTGCCATTGACAAGATTTTCTGTCATTTATGATTAAATGCTTTCCAGCCATTGATGACTTTTTTCCGGCAATCCATGTTTTGACTATCGTATGGCTGTTACATATCTTCTGAAATAGTACAGCATCTCTGGATCCAAAAACAAGTGAAGAAGAAAATCTGAGTGAATCAGAAGGATCAGATAGTTGTTTATGCACAAGTAAGCTAACGTGATAAGTAGGCTACCAAACATTCAACAGCATATGAATCAAAACTGCCAAACGTTACCAAGAAAAAATTTCGATCCCACAAAGAGGCTGTTGACTGTGCAAGTTTTGAGGGTATTGATGGACTCAATCTACTTGCATTACGCGCAATGTGCGCGGACCCTCATGTATGCGTAAAATCATGAGCACAAAGGTCTCCACTAACCAGGACCCCTTTCAGCAGATGCAGACAATCTCTCTGCTTCTTGTATGTTTGCAGGTACAGGATATTGTCTTGAACCTATTTGTACAAAAGAATCTTCCTGCTGAAATCCGCATGATGGCCTGCATGGTGCTTCTAGAGACCAAGCCATCCATAGCTCTGATCTCAGTAATATCTGAGGTTCTCTTGGAGGAGATTGACCTGCAGGTTGCCAGCTTCTCCTACTCTCTGCTCAAAGGCATTGCCAAGTCCCGCACCCCTGATAATCAAAATCTGTAAGCCTGCTAAATTGTCTACTGTGTTATCCTCATCTCATTTCAGAGCATCTGAATTGTCCTCATTCCTCTTTGCTTCTTCTAAACAGATCTACTGCCTGTAACATTGCCATGAAGATTCTTACCCGCAGACTTGGCCACCTCAGTTATCGCTACAGCAAGAGCATGCATTTTGACTGGTTCCATGGTGGGTTTACATCTCTTCCCCCAAGGTTTCACAGACAAGGCTTAACCCTAGTAATATGTTAGTGCCATTGTTTTGTCTCAAGATGCACACTAGTAATGTTTTTTTTTTCTAAGGCACGTTTATAAAAGCTACTTAAATATCCTAATATGATTAAGGCCTAAACCTGGCTTAATCTAAGCCATGTCTGTGAAACCAGGCCTTTAATTGATAGCTTTGTAGTACAGCCTTTTGTAGTGGTGGGGATGGTCTGATGCTGTTTCTTGCCTTCGCAGATGACTTTTTATTTGGGACATCCACTGATGTTTATATGCTGAACAATGAAAGTCTCATACCCTCAAAGCTTATGCTAAAGGGTAAAATTCATTTCATTGGGAGAATATTGCAACTTCTTGAGGTAATCAAACCAAATCTATAATATTCAGTGTAATTTGATGTTTACAATGTTTTTATATGTAATATTTAATATGTTTTCAGCTTGGTGTCCACGCAGATGGAATCAAAGAGCTGTTTGCAGGAAAAATCCCTCAAGTCACAGATTTTGCCTCTATAATGAAAATTGTGAGCATCTTCGGTCTCAGGATTTATTAAATGTACAACTTATGTCAAGCATTATGTTAATGGTTATGCTCTGATCATTTAAAGCTCACTGACTGGCAGAATCTACCGAAAGACAGACCTCTACTGACGGCATATATACGCTTGTTTGGACAGGAGGCCTTTTTAATGGATGTAAACAGAGAATCCATTCAGAGCATCATAAAGGTATTCCACAGTCTGCATTTTTTTCCAAAAGATATAGACTATTTTTATGTTGTTGATTCTTAATTTCTGTAAATGTAATCGAAACATGAAGCATTATTTTCTGCTCCTCAGTCATTTAGTCCTTCTGCAGAGAAGGAGAGTAAAGTTTGGGAAATGATTCAGGATGTTCAAAGAGGGACTTCCTGGCACTGGACCAAGCCTCACCTTGTGTATGAAGCTCGATTCATACAGCCAACTTGTCTGGGTCTCCCAGTTGAAATCAGCAAATATTATTCCGTAGTAAATGCTTTTACAATGAAAGGTGATACTTTTCTTTCTTTCTTTACCATTTATTGTCAGTTTCCCATTAGAATTCTGTTAATACTGGAAAATATGGGGCTAAATACAAAATATTAACATATTCTATGTCCACAGCTAAAGCTGAAATTAATCCTCCTCCCAAGGAACATCTGGTTGAGCTGCTGAGCTCAGACATTTCCCTGCAGACAGATGGAGTTGTTGGGTAATGATAAAATGTTTTCAGCTTTGATTCTTTAAAGGTGCACTCAGTAGTTTTGGGTTTATGTTAGGAAAGGCTGATGTGACAGTCATCTTAAACTTGGACACTGACACCCAATGGTGTGGATGTAGCAACATCAAGCAATAGCTCCCTTTTGATGGAACTCAACGCTTTGTCAGTTGTTGATGCTATGGGGAATAGTCCTCGTGGAACCTCGTGTAACTTCACGATAATACCTTTGCTCTAACCAGTGTGATGATGTCACACAGAGCGCCAGAGTGTATAAATAGGGTTGCAAACACGTAATCAACTTAATTGTCTTCAGGAAGCCACTTGTATGAGTGCTGTGTAAAACACAGAGCAATGTGTGTGTGGAAAAAATGAAAAGAAAGAGAAAGAAATGGCAAGACAAAAGAAAACAATTCAAAATGTATGTTTTATAAGCATGGTGATGGACACAATATGCGTGTTGTTTGTCTGGGAGCGGAGCACGCACGTTCAGTCATCGAGGGTGCTGAATAGGGTTGGGTACCGAAATGCGATGCCAGTAGGGAACCGGTTCCGACGTAAACGGTAGTAACGAGACAGAATAAGAATGAAAATTTCGGTGCCTGATTTCGGTGCCTGACTCTCTGTCTTAAATGCGCTTCATGAGGCACACACGCACACACACGCAATGTCTCTTGCTCTCTCCCTCTCCGCCGTGCGTGCGCTATACGGTTTGGAGCTAAGTCTCTTCTGTCTCGCATGCGCGCTCTTTCTAGATCGCTCTAGATTCTGGGAGATTTTAACTAATTTGCGGGCATCCGGGAGCCGCTATCATTATGCGGGAGACTCCCGGAACGACCGGGAGACTTGAGATGTCTGCTGATAGCAAGGGAATTAATGAAGATGCCGAAGACAAAACGCTCCAAGGTTTGGCTGCATTTCACGTGTAAAATTACGCGTCAGAATGCCCTCTGGGTGTGCCGATTGTCTGAAGCCCATATAGAATCTCGCCAATTTATTGACTGATGGCGTATTATATTATATTGGCGCGCGCGTGCCATCTGCTCCTCAGATTTCTCTGCCGAAAAAGGAAGCTTGGCGGCAGTGCGAGGAGCTTGGCAGTGAACCCAGCATCTCGTTCCCTATTTAGAGAACATAGGTTACACCAGTAACCAGAGACGGTTCTCTTTCATAGGTTCACTCAACGCTGCTTTGCTAAGACGCAGTGGGAACGAAATACCAAACTCGCAAAGCTTAGCGCTGCTGTAACTAGTACAACGATCAGATAACGTCCCGGGTTATGTATGTAACCCTAGTTCCCTGAAGGGACAGACGCTGCGTGTAATCGCAGTGGGAACGCCCTCCAGCGTGACGCGTCTGAAGCATGAATGAAATCAGTCAATGGAGAGATGGAGCGTCATAGCGATTGACGTCATCGACCAGGAAGCTATAAATATCCCCTGAGCACACAATACGCCAGCTAAAAGTTACTGAAGCAAGCGACCCAAGGGGATGCCGGGAGAATGGCAGGACACGCAGCGTCCGTCCCTTCGGGGAACTAGGGTTACATACGTAACCCGGAACGTTCCCCTTCAGGGACTACCGCTGTGTGTAATCGCAGTGGGAACGCAATACCCACATCCCCATACGACCAAATCCCCGTCGTGTGTCATTAGGAGACACAAACCGACGAGAGAACCTGAGCCCCGGGAGAGTAGCTAAGATCAAGGGAATAAAATCTGATGAAAGTGTGCGATGAGGACCAGCCTGCCGCATCACAAACGTCCTGAAGAGAACCTCCTGAAAGAAGAGCTGTAGAGGCAGCCATACTCCTGGTGGAATGAGCCCTTACAGCCAAAGGTGAAGGCTGATGGGCCAAACCGTAAGCAAGCGAGATGGCCTCGACCACCAACTTGCTCATCCTTTGCTTAGATGCAGGTGACACCTTTCTTAGGTGACCCAAAACAGACAAACAGTTGTTCCGATCTCCTCCACAGGGCAGCTCTGTGGACATAATCATCTAAAGCCCTAACGGGGCACAGCAAGTTAAGTTTCTCCTGGTCTGATGTCAGAAAAGGGGGAGGACAGAAAGCCTACAGAACTATAGAGTAAGAAACTTTTCCGAAACTTCCTCGATGGGCTCGAAAGGAGCTAGGGAGAGACCTTCTAAGACGATGGCCAGATCCCAAGCTGGTACCCTCGTGCGAACTGCAGGCCTCAGCCTCAAGGTGCCACGAAGGAAGCGAGATATAAGTGGGTGTCTCCCGAGGGAACCTCCACTTGAAGGGGGGTGGTAAGCAGCCAAGGCCACCACTACACCTTCAGTGTGGAGTGGGATAACCCTGTGGAGAGACGGTCCTGCAGGAAATCCAGCACTGTACCAACCGGGCAGTTAACTGGGTCCTGCTGGCGCTCTCCACACCAAGAGGTGAAAAGTTTCCACCTTGCGGCATATAACTTCCTCGTGGCGGGAGCTCTGGATTGGAGGATGGTCTCCACGACCCCAACCTGTGAGAGAGGCATCTGTCGTGAGCATAACGCGACGACAAGGAGCTCCCAACACAGGGCCTTAGGACAGAAACCGAGGATCTTTCCACATAACCAGGGCGCGATGACACCGCCGCGAACTCATGATCATGCGAAGCGGATTTCCCCTCGGGGAGAATCCCTTGGTTCTGAGCCACCACTGTAACGGTCTCATGTGCAGGAGGCCAAAAGGTATCACGTTGGACGCAGCTGCCATGAGACCTAACAGTCTCTGGAACTGTTTTAAAGTGGATGACTGACCTAGCTTGACCTGATCTACTGCGGCGAGATTCGAAGCAACACGAGCAGGTGACAACTGTGCCTGCATCGTCGTCGAATCCCACACTACACCGAAAAAAGTGGTTCTCTGTAATGGAGAAAGAACACTCTTCTTGGCGTTGAGCCTCAACCCCAACCTCTTGATGTGAGCAAGAACGAAATCTCGATGCCGAACCGCCTGTTGTTCTGATTGAGCTAGAATTAACCAATCGTCTATATAGTTTAGAATATGGATGCCCTGCAGCCTCAGTGGGGCTATAGCTGCATCCATACACTTTGTGAACGTGCGGGGTGACAGTGCTAGGCCGAACGGAAGAACCATATTGGTATGCTTCGCCCCCGAAAGCGAACCTCAGGAACTTCCTGTGTTGAGGGAGGATAGATACATGGAAGCAAGCGTCCTTTAGATCTATCGTGACAAACCAGTCCATGGATCTGATTTGTGACACTATCTGCTTGAGAGTGAGCATCTTGAATTTGAGCTTCCCTACAGTGCGAGTTAAGAGACGCAGATCTAGAATGGGACGCAACCCTCCATCTTTCTTCGGAACGATGAAGTACCGGCTGTAGAATCCTAACTCCCTGCTGGGTGGAGGAACCCGCTCTATAGCTCCTTTTAGCAGCAGAGTTTTTACCTCCTGTTCTAATACCAGAGCCTGCTCGGGGCCCACCACTGTGGGCAGAACCCCTCTGAAATGAGGCGGACGCGTTCTGAACTGAATAGCATACCCGTTCTTTATAGTATTCAGGACCCACTGAGAAACATTGGGAAGCATTTCCCATTCCGCCAGAAACTCTACTAAGGGAACCAGCCTCTCGAGGCTGGCCTCTGGATGAATATCCCGAGTGACAGACACAGCGCCTTGTAACATACTGGAAGGGAACAGCTGGTCTGGGCACTCCACAACCCTCCTCGGAGGGGGCGAACATCCCACGGGAAAGCGCTCGCCGAGTCTTTTTACGCCCTGTATAGGCAGGGTTAGTAGAAGAGACCCCTGAGGGCATCGGGAAAGACAGGGCACCGTGTTTTTGTGCGGCGAACTCAAGTCTTTCCTGATGGGGACCACCCTCAGAGTCCTGGCATTCAACATGTCAGGATTTCTTTGACGCGGCCTTCTTAGCGACAATGACTTTCCTCAGATCAACCCCGCCCCGAGAAGGCCCTCCACGCGGGCTGCGGGGGGGGGGGGGGGGGGGGGGGGGGGGGTGGGGGCTGGGTGTGGGGCACGAGACACGACACTCTGCTTCTGCTGCGCTCTTTGGAAGAAGAACTCGGCAGCTGGGACTGCCCTCGCTCAGCTCAGTGTCAGTGACAACGCACTTTGAGGGGGATAAATTTATGAAAAGCAGCCGCCTGTTTCTTCTCTTCCTGGAACCTCTCAGTGACAGAGTGAAGAGCGTCACCAAAAAGGCCCACAGGCTAAACGGGAGCATTTAAGAGGAGAGTTTTATATTTTTCCTTCATTGAGGTCGGACTCAGCCATAAATGTCTTTCTGTGGCCACCATGGCTGCCATAGACCGGCCAATAGACTTAGCGGTCTCCCTGGTGGCCCGGAGAGTGAGATCAGCAGTCTGCCTAAGTTCATTAAACATATCAGCAGGAATTTCCCCCCCTTCACACGCATCTTTAAGCAGGTCGGCCTGATAAGCCTGCATAATGGCCATAGTATGTAAACATGCAGCCGCCTGCCCCGCCGCCGAGTAAGCCTTCCCCACCAGCGCAGAAGTATTTTTTAATGGTTTTGAGGGAAGAGCCGGTGCTTTAAGCGAAGATGACGAAGCAGGAGAGAGATAGCTAGCGAGCGTCTCCTCCGCCTTCGGCATCGTCACATACCCTGCAGTTTTTGCACCAAAAATGTTTCGATAGGCATTAGATTAGTTAGTGTAAAATCTACTTGAAACTGGTCTAACCCAGGTCTTTGAAACCTCAGCGCGAAGATCTGGGAAGAATGGTAAGCACCGGCGAGAAGGCTGAGGTCGTGCAGATAGAAATCTATCGTCTAGTTTGCTTTTATTTCTAGACTCCTGTCTATCAGTTGGCCACTCGATGCTGAGCTTTTCAACAGCCCGAGATAACACATCCATCAGCCCCTCTTCAGCAGTATACTGGAGTGACAAACCAGTTTCCTCTGATGTAAAACTCTTTGCTCCTCAGAACTGAACTCAGAACTCAGAAATAATCTAAGTTCAACATCATCATGTGCCTCAACCCGGGCAGAAGTAACCGCCGCAGCGCATGCTTCCAGAGCAGGGTGAGAGGCACTAGATCCCGCCGGAGATAGCTGAGATAGGGCGGAGAGTTCTCAATGGGAAACGCTCGCAATGCTGACAATCGACCCCCTCGAGGGCCGACTGGGCATGCTGCAATCCCAAACAAGCAACACACAGTTGGTGTGAATCCCCACCAGTGATGTATCGTGTACAGGGGAAACACACTTCCTATATTGCTGCTCGCTAGTTACTTTTTGTTTGCTCATAATGGGTTTATATATATATATATATATATATTATATTGTGAAAACTCCATATATATATAGTGAATCTCCTGTCTAAAACAGACAAACACAATAGAAAGTCTCCAGACACACACAGAGCTTCCTGGTCGATGACGTCACTCGTTATGACGCTCCATCTCTCCATTAATTGATTTCATTCATGCTTCAGACGGACGCAGCAGTAGTCCCTGAAGGGGAACTTATATGACTGGTTCAAGCAGACAAAACATGGGAACCTGGAGCCATGTCGAGATTAGATTACCCTGGTAGTAATCTCTATTAATCTCCAGTATTATTACATTGTTTTATACAATATTGTTTTATTTGATATTATGTTAATGTGAATTTTTATTTTATATTGGTTTATTTATTATTACTATATGTTACTTGTATTTATATTGTTTAAAGATTTAAGTAAATATTGTGTCCAGTTTAGCCCTGTAAATAAAAGGGTATTATTTTTTGACAAAGTTTGTGCGCTTTCGTTTTCTTAAGTACTGGTTCAAAAACCGTTTAAGCACCAGAACGTTTAAAAAAATACAGAGTAGGTACTGGTATCGGATGAAACACAACCGATACCCAACCCTAGTGCTGGATGTGCTCAATGTGACCAGTTTCCGGTAAGATACCTTCGCTTCCATTTTTGCTGTCTTTGCGAGCGATGGGAGTCTGAGTCGATGTCTGCTGAGGCAGCTCTGTGGCCGTGATCAAGGGAATCACAGATGGAGCTAGCAAAGGAGCTTGAAGGGATTTCCCTCTTGCTCCATGGCTCTAATGGCTGATCTGGAATCCCGCTCTGTGGCTTCTTCTGGGTTGGTTGAGAGTATGCTCGCCTTTAGTACAGAGAAACTAGATATGGAGCCAGATATTTTATCTATATCTGCTCTCCATCTACATCATCTCCATCGTGATCTACATCATCTCCTATTGTAGCCCTGCATATGATGAGCTTGTGGAGTTTATGACTTGAGCTACCACCAGATTAAGGCTAGACTGGTCAGGTCTGAATCAGAAAATCACTTGTGGTCATCTAGCTGAGCGATTTCTGTCAGGTCAGCTCTGGTGAGCCTTCCTTTTCTCCCTGATCTGCACACTGATGTGTCAGATTCATTGTATGTGTCACATACACATTTCCATGTCTCAGACACCGGGTTCCGTGAGGATGTGTCCCCATATCACCGGAACCTGACGCAGCATCTCATTCCCTTATCAGGGAACCCGGAAGACGTTTTCAGTTACCCATGCCATTGTAAAATTTTGTAATTTGCAGTCGGCCTTGATTTTGTTCCTGTTACTGAGATAAAGTGAGTATTATTCAGAGGTCATGTGATCAACATGGCAGCTTTCATGAGACACCACCCTCAATGTAAAATTAAATTGCACTTATTAGACTACTGATATAACTACAGTTTCTGTCTCAGTGTGCATGATTTTAAACATGTGCTCTTCATTTCTTTGAGTAAAAATTATTTAATGAGGAAAAGGTTACTGTCTGCACCTTTATGGCTGTGCTCACTTGGATCACATAGCATGTTAAAGAAACAGTTCATCCAAATGGAATGACTTTCTTTCTTTTGTAAAAGAATATTCTTGCCACTTTGTGAAGGATATCCTAGCCCCACTTTTCTGTTGTTAAATTAACATGAGGGTAACTAAATACTGACATCATTTTTATTTTTGGGTGAATTATTTCTTTATTCTTCATTGTTTCTCTGCTTAAAGTTGACTTTCCTCCTCTCTACAGAGTGACAAAGGATAATTTTGTCTTCCATGGAATCAACACAGATCTTTTCCAGTGTGGTGTTGAGCTGAAGAGTAAGATGATAACTGACCTGCCATGGGCATTTGACTTGAAAATAAACGTGAAAGAGCAAAAGTATGAAATGAACTTGACTCCAAAGAAAACAGTCACGGAGTTATTTTCAGTCAAGTACGTTTTCCAACATTTCTATCACACCATTGTAATATGCAATAAAGTACCACCAAATATCCTAATGATTTCTTAATCTTCATCAAACAGTTCTAATGTGTTTGCTGTTTTGAGAAACATCGAGGATCCATCCATGTCCAAAATTACTCCATGATGCCTGAGACAAAGAACTTCCGGCAGGGTTTGCCACTGGCCAGAAGAATTTTACCTACTTCAAGGGATGAACAGGTAAAGCAGCCCTCAAACACTAGAACAAAATTGAGATGTTTAGCAAATTCGGTGGTCTAAACAACTGTCTTTTTCTATGGTAGACTGAGGACTCTGCGATGAAATTCAGGCAATGTGCTGAGGCCAAGATTTATGGAACTGCGATCTGTATTGAGGCAGAAGCCAAAAGATCGCATTACCTTCATGAATATCCTTTGTATTACTTCCTGGGACATACCCGCTTTTCATATCAACTAGAACCAGGTACCAGAACCCTGATTCAATTATTGATATAATGCAAAAATAATAATATAAGGATTCCTATAAATAGCTTGTTGCTTTTTCCAAAGCGAATGGTGCAAAACCCATTGAAAAGATTCAGATTCAGGTTACTGTGGGTAGAAAAAACCCTCCAGGAGTCAGTGAAATGATGGATCTTAGCCGCAGAGTATTCAAGGTATGATGACCATAACTCTTTATCAGTTATAGTGGCTCAATCATTGCCAGTAGTGAACTGAGAATAAATGTGCAGCCATTTTGTTTTTCATGCCCTATGTAGAACACAAGAGATGAGAACACCTCCTGTGGAGAACACAATCTATCCAGTTCCTTCCCTGCATATCAGGTGCATAGAAACATCTGAAATCATAGATTCAAATGAATATATTTATAAAGGGAGGACTTAATCCTCCTTAATCCTTTAAAATTTCAGTTATGTATTATGTTGTGTATACTTGGACAGACAGATGAAGACTAGTTTACAACTGTACACACTGTAAATGTACTCCATGATATACAGTGTGTGGGAAAGTTTTATTCAGTCCAGCCAGAGATTATATTGTAAAACTGCTGGTAAAAGGATTAGTTCACTTTTTAAAAAACGTTTGCTGATAATTTACTCACCCCCATGTCATCCAAGATGTCCATGTCTTTCTTTCTTCAGTCGAAAAGAAATTAATGATTTTCATAAAAACATTCCAGGATTTTTCTCCATATAATGGACTTCAATAGTGGCCAAAACGGTTCAAGGTCCAAATGAGTTTTCAGTGCAGCTTCAAAGGACTTCAAATGACAAATGACGATACCAGACGATGAATAAGGGTCTTATCTAGCGAAACGATGCGCCATTTCGAAAATAAATAAAACAGTAAAAGTATTATTAGCACAAATGCTCGCCTTGTTCTGTCCTGAGATGTACGTTTGTGATTCTCCTGTTCGAACTCGTTCATTAAAGTGAACAAATCTTTTTTTGAGTCATTTTATTCATTCAACGAACAAAATGACTCGAAAAAAGATTTGTTCATTTTGAACGAGTCTTTTTTCGAGTCATTTTGTTCATTCAACGAACGAAATGACTCGAAAAAAGATTTGTTCATTTTAATGAACGAGTTCGAACAGGAGAATCACAAACGTACATCTCAGGACAGAACAAGGCGAGCATTTGTGCTAATAATACTTTAACTGTTTTATTTATCTTCGAAATGGCGCATCGTTTCGCTAGATAAGACCCTTATTCATCGTCTGGTATAGTCATTTGTCATTTGAAGTCATTTGAAGCTGCACTGAAACTCATTTGGACCTTGAACCGTTTTGGCCACTATTGAAGTCCATTATACGGAGAAAAATCCTGAAATATTTTCATCGAAATCATTAATTTCTTTTCGACTGAAGAAAGAAAGACATGGACATCTTGGATGACATGGGGGTGAGTAAATTATCAGCAAAAGTTTTTTAAAAAGTGAACTAATTCTTTAATTTAAATTTGAGTGATTCCAAAGAATCCTGATGTACTCCTTATTCGTAGTTAAAAAAAAAAAAGAAAAGAAAAAAAAATGTGCAGCGGTGATATATTTGTGCAAAAGTAATGTAACATGACTGTAAGACTATGATTAATGTTAACACTTTAATATTCAAACTAGATAGTGACTATCAAGGGATTGCTTAGTCACCTTATTTAAGATCTGCCATTTTCTTCATGCTGTAGGTTCTTGATTCCACTCCAGAGCCTGTAGTTGCAGTAAAAGCACTTGGTCTAAGTCCGCCAGCAAAACCGCTGGGCTATGAAGGTGTAGCCTTTTATATGCCAACAGCCCAAAGAGACGACATTGAAATTATAGTCTCTGAAGTTGGTGAACAAGCAAACTGGAAAATATGTGCCAATGCAAACGTAGATAAGAGTCATTCATCAGCAAAGGTAAAGTACTTTTTTCTTGTGCAACTTATTCTCATTGGTTTCCATATTGCCTCACTGATTTTTGTCCTGTGTTTTTAGGCCCATCTTAAATGGGGTGCAGAGTGTCAGACATATGATGTATCTATGAGGGTGTCCTCAGCGTGCCACTCAGAGTCTAAACCTTCCATAAACACCAAGATTAATTGGGAAGCTCTGCCCTCAGTGTTCACAATGATTGGTCAAAGGTAAATGTCCTGAAATACCAATGCACAGCTTGAGATGACTATTTATTATAAGATTTAAAATCTCATGCCTTATTTTATTTTTCTAATTTCACATGAATTTCCCACAGAATTCAAGAGTATGTGCCTGGCATATCTTATATTATGGGTTTCTACCAGAAATATGAGAAAAATCCAGAACGCCAGGCAGCTGTCACAGTTGTAGCACTCTCACCAGAGAACTTTGACATGAGAGTGAAAATTCCAGAGGTTGTTATCATATGAACACATTCCATATGTTCTCATATGTCTTTTCTATTTAAAATATGTCTCATTGCCTTTCTGCTTCTGTAAGCTGAAAAAATATTATTATTTTGTCCTCTCTAGCGAACTATCTACAAAACGGCAATACCCTCACCAATCGAACTTGTGGGGTTTGAAGCTGTGAACCTCACCATGCCAGCCTAACAGGTTAATTTATAAACTACAGATCAGAAAAGCTGTTCTTGTGTATTTCTGTAAATTCAGGATCTTAATTTTTTTCACTTAACAGGCTGATGTCGAAGAGCACTTCTGGAATACCAAAATCACAACATGGAAAAATGGACATTTGATTACCGGTTGACTTGGATATTCAAATATATATGCTAAAATCAATACTTTCAAATTATGCAACAATAAATACAGCATGCATTAAGAGTTCATCTGTGACATTAATTAGTTATCTTCTGAATGATCATTATATTCTAGACTAGAGTGGGTTATATTTACATGTAGAGCATCAGCAACATCTCCTCCCAGGTTCCCGGGACATCTTGGCTAAAGGATGAAGAGTACATATTGTGATTAGGTCAAGGATGGGATTCAAAGCCTATACAACTTTGTGCTGTATGTTGCTTAACTGTGTAAATGCAAATGTATAGTGGCAGTTTCTTTGCTAGTTACATTTACACATCCAAGTGTGCTTTTGCTGTTTAACATGCAACTGTTGATATTGATGATAATTATATTAATGCAAACAAACTGTATTAGTTAGCTTAGTCAATATTTCAATTAAAGTGCAATTAGCATGCTTGTGCAAATTCTAAATTTTACATTGTACTTAATCTTTTGTTAAGATTTAAAGGGGTCATGAACTGGCTTTTTCAATCTTATTATATTGTTGTCTGAGGTAAACTTATGACGTTCGCTTGGTTTTTGCATTCAAAAACATCAAAATTAATAAGTAATAGGCTATTTTCTAACCTAGTTTTGAGCCTAGCTGAAAAACGCTCGGTTTTTATGGGCGTCTTGCACTGAAGACTTGGAAGTAAACGCCCACTGCTGTGAATGGATATCCGTTTTGCATATTATAGTGAGTTTCAACTCACCCGTCGATGCACTTGGGGGAAATTGTTTTGAAAACGTCCAATGTTGTAAAAATATGCAACCGGAATGATTCGCCCATACATGTTCGACCCAGAGTCCATGTGTTGCAATTCCTGTCAGATCCAATATAGACGGCACAGCACCGTTCTTTACTCTTAATCGGTCTGCAAATCCAGTCTTGTTTACAAAACAATCCTCAGTGAAACGAAGCGAACAGACGGACAATGTTTTACCTCATCAGCTGGAGTGGAACGTCATGAAAATAAAGTTTATCCATGCACTCCTATTGGAATCCAGAGGAAGCTTATGCATTTATTGGACTAACAAGGACGTTTTCAGTTCTGAAACTTACAGGATATTCTTATAATATGATGACCTCTCAGATGTCAAAAGCTCAAGGAAAATTTGATTTCTCAGTTCATCACCCCTTTAAGTTTGTCAGCTTAAGTTCTATGTCCTAACTCTTCGAGCACAGAGAACTGTGACATCAATATCAAGCCAAATGTTGTGTGTTGTGAGCTTGCCTTTATCTGAAACCCTCTGTTCAGTTCATGGAGTTCTTTTGTGATGAACTGATGATCTGAATCAGGTGTGTTTAATAAAGAAGACATACAAAATGTGCAGAGCCGGGTGTCCCCAGGGCCATAGTTGGGAACCACTGTATGGGGGCAGCAAGTGAACAGTTTTGGAACCAGAATAAAATTGGCAAGCAAAAAGATATGAGTGACTTTGACAAGAGCCAAATAGTGATGGCTAGACCAGTCCTTCTCAAACCTGTCCTGGGGAACCACTGCACATTTTTGATGTCTCCCTCATCTAGCACAGGGGTTCCTAAAGTAGGGGTCGCGACCCCCCGGGGGGGCGTGAGACAACGAAGGGGGGTAGCGAGATGATTTCCAGAAATAGCAAAAAAAATAAAACATAAAACAATAATAATAATAATAATAATAATAATAATAATAATAATTTGAAATAGCATATTATATCCATAATTTAACAAAATACTAAAATAGTTGTGAACTAAAAAATAAAATGACCGTTGGTCTTGAGCGGGTCTTGAGGTGATGACGACAGATTAACGACAATAACGGTAACTTTACTACAGCACCAAGGTAAACAGTCTTTCTGACACGTAGGTAATTTTTTACGCTTTAAGTATATGATCATATTGTTTTCGAAATGAAACGTTGGTTAATATCGACCAAAGACAACAAAGGAAGGCCAGCAGAGGTACCAGTGGAGGAGAGTGGAGGAGATGTACCATCGTCGGAAATGCCATCGACCTCAGATACGGAAAGAGGCCGGCGTGTGCATAAGGAGCACATCCATCAGCAGTCGGATCAGCCTTCCTCCAAGTGTCGAAAGTATCGAGACGAATTTATCCAGTATGGATTCACATGGTTATCGTCAACGAAGTAAAACATCCCCAGTGTGTAGTGTGCACTGAGGTGCTTGCACATGAAAGCCTAAAGCCTGTAAAAATGCTACGACACTTGAAAACCAAGCACCCCTCTCTTGCTGCTAAACCAGTAGATTTTTTCCGACGGAAGGAGTTACAACGCCAAAAGAAAGTTATGACTAAACAAACAACAATCCCTGCCAAAGCTCAACAGGCATCATATGAGGTGGCATATTTAATTGCACAGGCAAAAAAGCCACACACTATTGGGGAAACCCTTATCAAACCTGCTGCTATAGCAATAAGTCGGGCTATGCATGGGGATAAACTGGCCCGTGAGCTAGAAGCAGTGCCTCTGTCTAACGGGACTATTGCCCGGCGCATCTCCGACATGGCCCAGGACATAAAGTGTCAGCTGGTGGACAGAGTCAAGAACGGGAAATATGCTTTACAATTAGATGAATCTACAGATGTATCAAACTCTCCCCAGCTGCTTGTATTCGTCAGATACAGTTTTGACGGAAAACTTAACGAGGACATTCTGTTTTGCACCGCGCTTGAGGGAACGTGCACAGGCGAGGAAATTTTCACAAAACTTGACAACAAACTAAAAGAAGAGGGACTGTCTTGGGGTGAGTGCATCGGTGTGTGTACAGATGGTGCTGGAGCAATGCTGGGGAAAAAGAAAGGTCTTAAAGCAAGAGTCTTGCAAGTGGCGCCTCACATAAATTTCACGCATTGTATAATACACAGAGAAGCTCTTGCGAGCAAAACACTTGGCCCAGAACTTAAACGTGTTCTTGAGACTGCGATAAAAATTGTCAACTACATAAAAGCGCGTCCACTCAATGTCAGGCTGTTTGCCACTCTCTGTCATGAACTGGGATCGGAGCACGAGTGCTTGCTGTTCCACACTGAAGTCAGGTGGCTTTCGCGAGGAAATGTGCTCAGCCGCCTGTTTGAGCTGCGGGACGAAGTGCGCTTATTTCTGATGGAGCATGGGTCCCAGCTCGCTGACCACCTCACTGATCCTGACTGGTTAACAAGACTAGCGTATTTGTCTTGCATATTTGAAAAACTGAATGGCCTTAATATGTCATTGCAAGGTGAAAACACAAGCATCATGTCACTGAATGATAAAATCTACGCATTCACGAGAAAACTTGAGCGCTGGACTGAGCGAGTTGAAATGAGTAGGATCGACATGTTTTCTGAGCTGGACGAATTCATTGAGGAAAATGAACTGAGTGTTAACATAGTGATGAAGTCTATCACTGCCCACCTTCAAGCCCTACTGGAACACTTCAACAAGTATTTCCCAGAGGAAACAGCTCCAGAACAATATGACTGGATAAGATCACCGTTCACTGTAACAAGGGCAAATCATCTGACATCCGACCTGGAGGACGCATTGGTTGAACTGTCAAGCGACCGAACTTTAAAGACAGCGTTTAATTCCAAGATGCTGGCTGAGTTCTGGATTTCTGTGGAGAGGGAATACCCACAGCTATCCAATGCCGCTATGGATGTACTGATGCCGTTTGGCACTACCTACTTGTGCGAAAAGACTTTCTCGGCACTCACGTACATTAAAAATAAATACAGATCGCGAATGAATGTAGAGGATGAACTCCGAGTGGCGGTCTCCAAAATTAAACCAAGAATGGACTTGCTGTGCTCCAAGCATTGTGCCCACCCATCTCATTAGGTGATGTCAATATTTAAATTAAAGTAGTGAGTAAATTATACTATAAAACAATATTATAGTTTTTGATTGTTGTGTTCTTTTTTGTTTTAAACATGCTCGTGTTTAGATAGGCATGCGATCGGAAACCAGATTGAAAATTGTCAAAGTAGCCATTCAAGCTTAAGAATTTGTTCAGCTGATTGAAGACAACTTTTTCAATGATCTTGCCTATGAAGGGAAGATTTGAGATCGGTCTATAATGGCTTAATATGGTCTTATCTAGATTGCTCTTTTTCAGGAGGGGCTTGACAACTGCAGTTTTCAGGGATTTTGGAAAACTCCCAGAGAGAAGTGAGGCATTTACCACTTCTAGGAGATCTGCTTCTAAGCTGTTTAACACACTTTTGAAAAAAGATGTGGGAAGTGTGTCGAGGGCACAGGTTGATGTTTTAAGGTGCTGTACGGTTTCTTCCAAAATTTTGCCATCAATTTCTTCGAAAACAGACATAGTAACTACTTTCTCAGGTAGTGGTCTGATCTGTTTGACCCCAGCGCAACTCAAGGATGAGCTGATCACCTTTCTAATATTATTGATTTTCTCAGAGAAGAAAGAAGCAAACTCACTGCACTTGCTGTCTGAGAGCATTTCACTGGGAATCTGGCTTGGTGGGTTTGTCAGTCTCTCTACAGTAGCAAAAAGAGTGCGTGTGTTGTTTAAGTTGCTGTTTATAATATTTGAGAAGAAAGTCTGTCTAGCTTTGCCTAGTTCCATATTAAAAGCATGGATGCTGTCTTTGTAGATGTTATAATGGACTACAAGTTTTGTCTTCCACCACATGCGCTCTGCTCTTCTGCATTGTCTTTTCATATTTTGCACTGCTGTTGAGTTTCTCCAAGGTGCTTTTTGTCTACCACTATTCTTCCTGACTTTCACAGGAGCAATATCATCAATTACACTTTTAATTTTTGAGTTAAAAGATTCAAGGAGAAAATCAACAGAGTCAGCAGATATGCTTGGTTTTAAAGATATAGCCTTCATAAATAGCACACTAGTGTTCCCTTTATCGAAAAAGGGAACTTCGAGATGCGTCGAACGACACGGTGGGAACGCCTCTTGCGTGATTGCGTCTGAAGCATCTATGCCAACTAGTCCAATGGAATGAGAGAATGAGCGTCACGGGCGGGTGACGTCATGAACCAGGAAAGGATAAGAGCACTTCCGCTGCTCGCCGGCATTTAGCTTCTGTTGCCTCAGCAAGCGATCTGTGTCAAACTGTCTCTGTCTATTTATTGTTGTCTGTTACAATATTGTCGGAAACGTTATGGCGAAACAAATGTACAAACAGTGTTCCTCCCTGCCCGCGTTTATTTAAACGGGTGGGGACCACACAGCTTTGTGGCATTTTGTTTGAGAGTAAGAGCATGCTGAGTGCTAACATTGTGAAAGTGAAACTACCAGATTAGCATGCTCTGCTCTCGCCTGTCACTCTGTATGATAGTGGCAGGCTCGCGATTCTCACGGGATGACAGGACCCGCGTTTGCCGAGGCGGCGCGGAGAATGCATTCCTGGGGATCGCAAAAGGATCTTTTGGAGGGGTGGGAGAACGGTCCGAGGGCCTTTTCTTCTTCCTTGCCCGGAAGATCCAGCTCTATCTCCCCGGTGTTGGAAGCACGCTCTGCGGTTTCTTCCGCTCGGGGAGAGAGAGCCCTTTTTTCCTTCATTTCTTCCTCCGAGGAGGTTTGTGTTGAGAATATTGAAAGTGAAAGCAAGCACACACACTGTTGAATTAGATTCGCCATCTATTTTTCCAGTATATGATGAACTGGTGGAGGTTTTGTCCCGTGCTGTTAGTAAATTAAATATTTAATGGCCAGCTGAGAAAAAGGAACGCTCGTCCTAAGAAACTTGACGAGCGTTTTCTTATTTCTATCACATTATCTCCACCACGAGGCTTCCATTTTTTCCCTGATTTACACACTGAATATTTAAATTATGGAATAAACCGTATTAATCACTACTTTCAGCCCTCGTGTTAAATGTTTATTCAAGATTAGAGGGTTGAAAGATTACGGTTATGATATGATGCCCCAGGCTGAACAGAAATAAAAATAGGAAAATGCAATTTTTTTTCACCTGGTCCAGTATCATCATTTAAGTCTCTGCTTTGCTCATAAGCCTATACTAAAGAATCTCGCGTTTGCCGAGGCAGCGTGTAGGTTTAATGTTGTAATCAGAATCTAGCTCGGATCTCGCGTTTGCCGAGGCACCGCTTAGATTTCGAGTGTATTTTGCAAAAATAAGATTCTGTGGCTGGGATCTCGCGTTTGCCGAGGCAGCGCGTAGGTTTAAGCAGAACTACTTTGGTTTTATGGGTAAAGCTTATACGGCAGCAGGTCAGCTGGAGAATGTTTATAGAAATCTATATTATAATGCTCCAGGCTTATCAGGCCGATCTGCTGGGGTTCTGGATATAGCGAAATTTGAGCCTTCGGGTCTCTTCGGCGACGCATTCCATGCGGTCGTTGTTAGGTGATAAAAGATATATATATATATAAAAAATATATATATATAATAAGGTTTCTCCTTCGCTGTGTCCAGCCCCCCTGGGGCTGCTGGGCGTGAGCAGCCCCAGCCGTCGAGTTCATCATATTATGTGCACAGAAAGAGAGTGCTGCGTCTCGTGTTCCTCCATGTAGATACTGGAGACAGACGCAACCCTCTCAGCCGAAGTCGCCTAAGCCTAAGCCGGATCTGAGGACCGTTCTTCAGGCGAAGAAAGCTTCGGTTCAAAAAAAAAAAAAAAAGGTCCTGATGCTTAGGCATCAGGCCTGTGAGGACAGCCCCGACCGAAGTAGAGTGGTGTACACCTCATTTCACGGTGCCCGTTCCATTTCGGGGTCCTCACGAGACCCTCCTGCCAACCCTGCCACCTCCGGTGCTTCAGGGCGCAGTGGTCTCCAGCGAGTCGCTGATGCTATGCTGCGGTACAGCATTGGTTTCGCGCCCTCTGAGGGGGGCTTTTGAGTAGTCAGGTCAGGTAGTTCCTGCCATTATGTTTCAGGCTCCAGATTTGGCTCCCTCAGTAACACCAGAGACCAGCCTCGAGGGGCTGGTTCCCTTAGTAAATTTTCTGGCAGCGTGGATGCTTCTGCCGAATATTTCTCATTGGGTCCTGCAGTTTGTAGAGAAGGGATACAGAATCCAGTTTGGCTCTCGTCCTCCTCATTACAGCGGGGTGCTGCCCACAGTGGTGCATCCCGAGCAGGCTCTGGTAATGGGACAAGAAGTAAAGGCCCTGTTAGCAAAGAAGCTATAGAACAGGTGTACTCACCCGTCAGAGAGTCGGGTTTTTACAGCCATTATTTCATTGTTCCAAAAAAGGATGGAGGGTTGCGTCCCTTTTAGATCTTCGCCTGTTTATTCGGTCAGTTCAGAAACTAAAGTTCAAGTTAGCTGACCCTCAAACAGATCGTGACCCAAATCAGATCCGAGGACTGGTTCGTCACGATAGATCTAAAGGATGCATACTTCCATATCTCCATCCTCCCTCAGCACAGGAAGTTCCTGAGGTTTTCTTTCAGGGGCAAAGAATACCAATATCGGGTTCTTCCTTTCGGCCTAGCTTTGTCACCCCGCACGTTCACGAAATGCATGGATGCAGCTTTAGCCCCTCTCAGGCTTCAGGGCATACGCATTCTGAATTATATCGACTGGCTGATTCTAGCGGAATCAGAGCAGTTGGCGGTTCGGCACTGAGGTGTCGTTCTCGCTCATATAGAGATGTTGGGGTTGAGGCTCAATGCCAAGAAGAGTGTACTTTCTCCAGTACAGAGAACCACTTTCCTTGGTGTGGTATGAGATTTATTATCCTAACAGCCACAGAAGAGCTGAGGCTAGGCCAGTCACGCACTGTAAAACAGTTCGAGAGACTGTTGGGTCTACTGGCAGCAGCGTCCAACGGAATTCCTTTTGGCATGCTGTACATGAGACCTTTTACAGTGCTGGCTCAGGACCAGAAGGTTCTCCCCGAGGGGAAACCCACTTTGCATATCAAGGCACGCGGCGATGCTTTCGTGCCTTAGTTATATGTAAATTCTGGTTCTTAACCCAGGGTCCGGTGTTGGGAGCTCTTTGCCATCGAGTAGTGATCTCGACAGATGCTTCTCTCACCGGCTGGGGAGCGGTAATGGAAGGCCGCTCGGTTCAGGGTCTGTGGAAAAGCCATCATCTTTCTTGGCACATAAATTGCCTGGAGATGATGGCCGTCTTCAATGCGTTGAGACATTTCCTTCCGGACCTAAGAGGCCATCATGTGCTCGTTCGAACAGACAACACACCAGTGGTCTCTTATCTGAACCGCCAGGGGGGTCTGCGCTCGCGTCCGCTTTGCAAACTGGCGCACCAGATCCTCCTGTGGTCTCTGGGGAAGGTACTCTCTCTGAGGGCAGTGTATATTCCTGGGGACCAGAATATAGGAGCAGACATCCTGTCGAGGCAGGAGCTGAGGCCAGGGGATTGGAGACTCCACCCCGAGGCGGTGGAGAAAATCTGGGAGGCATATGGTCAGGCAGAGGTGGATCTGTTCGCGTCTCAGAACACGACGCACTGTCCTCTCTGGTATTCTCTGACGCACCCAGCCCCCCTGGGGCTGGACGCCATGGTGCAGACGTGGCCGAGGCTACGTCTGTACGCCTTTCCCCCTGTTGCTCTGCTCCCAGGAGTTCTGGAGAGGGTCCGTCGGTATGGAATAAGCCTACTGCTAGTAGCACCACGCTGGCCAAGTCGGATCTGGTTTGCGGACCTGATCCTTCTGCTAGACGGGCCTCCATTGGAGATCCCTTTGAGGAGGGACCTTCTGTCTCAGGCCGGGGGCACAATATTTCACCCTCGTCCAGACATGTGGAATCTTTGGGTTTGGCCTCTGAGGGGGCCCAACTTATAGATAGTGGTCTTTCAGCTGAGGCTGTTGAGACCATCCTAAGCTCCAGAGCTCCAGCTACGAGGAAACTGTATGCGCTTAAATGGAGAGTTTTCTCCTTATGGTGTCACCGACATCAGTGGGATCCGGTTAATTGTTCTGTCAACACAGTAATCGAGTTCCTGCAGGAGCGCTTTGTGTCAGGTCTATGTCCTTCCACACTAAAAGTTTACGTGGCAGCCATTGCGGCTTACCATACCATGGTGGGAGGTATATCTTTGGGTCGAGACCCCCTGATTACACGTTTCCTTCGTGGCACTTTGAGGCTGAGGCCTGCAATTCGCACTAAGGTGCCAGCTTGGGATTTGACTGTAGTTCTAGTAGGCCTGTCTAGGGCTCAATTCGAGCCCTTAGATTCGGTCTCAGAAAAGTTCCTTACTTTCAAGACTTCTTTCTGCTAGCTATTTCGTCCCTAAAGAGAGTTGGTGACCTTCAGGCTCTTTCGGTCTCCCCCACCTGCCTTGAATTTGCACCGGGGATGGTCAAGGCGTTCCTATATCCAAAACAGGGATACGTCCCTAAGGTTCCAACCTTGACTCCGAGGCCTATTGTGCTGCAGGCTTTCTGTCCTCCTTTTGCAACTGCGGACCAGGAAAGACTGCACCTCTTGTGTCCAGTGCGAGCATTGGACACGTATGTACGTCGGACATCCTCAATCAGGAAGTCCGACCAATTACTGATTTGCTTTGGATCACCTAAGAAAGGTCTTCCTGCTTCCAAACAGACAGTCAGTAAGTGGATAGTCGAGGCTATTTCACTGGCATACGAGTACTCGGGCCAGCCTTGTCCTTTGGTGGTCCGAGCTCACTCGACCAGGAGTATGGCGGCTTCTAAAGCCATATTGCAGGGGGTATCTCTTCAAGATGTTTGTGATGCGGCGGGCTGGTCCTCTCCGCTCACATTCGTGAGATTTTACAGTTTGGACCTGGATGCTGCCCCAGGTTCTCAGGTGCTGAGTGCTTAGATCAACAGACTGACACTCAGGTACTTGTAATTATGGCGGGTTGGGTATTCTCGTTCCCACCGTGTCGTTCGACGCATCTCGAAGTTCCCTTTTTCGATAAAGGGAACGTCTCAGGTTACTATTGTAACCATAGTTCCCTGAGAAACAGGGAACGAGACGATGCGTCCCCCTGCCATACTTCCTGCGTCCCTGCGATCGGCTTGCTTCGGCAACTGTCGAAGCTAAATGCCGGCGAGCAGCGGAAGTGCTCTTATCCTTTCCTGGTTCATGACGTCACCCGCCCGTGACGCTCATTCTCTCATTCCATTGGACTAGTTGGCATAGATGCTTCAGACGCAATCACGCAAGAGGCGTTCCCACCGTGTCGTTCGACGCATCGTCTCGTTCCCTGTTTCTCAGGGAACTATGGTTACAATAGTAACCTGAGACGTTCTCATTTAGGCATCTCTTCTTGACAGACACAGATCTAGCTTCAATGGCAGGAGAGATCAAAATATCAAAGAAAATACAGAAATGATCAGACAGTGCTACATCCTTAATAACAATTGATGAGATGTTTAGACCCGTACTGATAAGTAGATCTAGAGTGTGTCCACGATTATGTGTGGGTCCATTTACATGCTGTGTCAGATCAAACGTTTTTAAAACAGTTTTGATTTCTTTTGCCATATTGGTTTCTGCATTATCTATGTGAATGTTAAAATCTCCAGCAATGGCAAAACAGTCAAACTCTGAGGAAATTGTTGATAACAGTTCTGTAAAGTCCTCAGCAAAGGCTGGAGAGTATTTTGGAGGCCTGTAAACAATGATAAGTAAAATACGTGGAGCACCTTTTACCACAATACCCAGATATTCAAAAGATGGGTAATTCCCAAGTGATATTTGCTTACATTGATAGACATCTTTAAAAAGAGCAGCTAAGCCCCCGCCTCTCTTACCCGCTCTGCAAACACTCATAAAAGTAAAGTTAGGAGGGGATGTTTCATTGAGGACTGTTGCACTGCAGCTGTCTTCTAGCCAAGTTTCATTTAGAAGCATAAAGTCCAGGTTGTATGTGGTTATTAAGTCGTTGACTAGAAGTGATTTATTTTTAAGTGAGCGGATGTTTAAAAGTGCTAACTTAACAGTCTTACTTTTTGTCCCCACAGCGATCTTAGTTTGGCGTGTAATAGGCACCAGATTAGATGGGTTTGCTGTACGGCTTTTGAAGGCCTTAGATTTTCTATCATGTAATTGAACAGCAATAGAGAGAGATTCAGGCACACTGGGTTCCCGCTTGTTTTGTAAACATTTAAGAAAGTTACTGTTATCATAGCGGGGACCCGACACATATCATTTAGAGCTGGTATCAGTTGTTTTTGGTACACCGCGAGCCGCTGGAGGCCGTTGCGGGCCCTGGCGCTGTGGCAGACAAAAATAAATAAATAGCCTAAATTAAACGCACTTCGGCAAACCTGACCTTATCTGATAGGCTACTGTACAATATTTTCATTGTAGCCTATAGGTGTCATCCTGATTTACCACTTTGTTAAACTTATTCCAGGGAACACTTTTCTGACCTTCTATTTCCTTTCTTTTTAATTATCCTTTTTTGAGTTTGTCACGTACCTCCTTCGCCGGTGTTGCCATCTCTGATAATAACAAGCAGTCTCTTCATAGACTCGACTAGCTGCCTGATGAAAATTTAACTATTTCAAAGTGTGCTCGATTTTTTTTTTTTTTTTTTGGATGTAGGTACAGTCAGATAACAATCGCGCATCTCTTACAACCGGTAAACCAGTGTCAGGCAATGGGCGCCCAAGGCTCATTGATGCATGTGGGGAGCGAAGGTTAGCCCGTCTATCTCATATTTCTGAGAAACTTAAAGGGGTCATCGAATGCAAAATTCACTTTTATATGGTGTTTGCATATAAATGTGTCTTTGCAATGTGTGGACACCACCAACATACAATTAAAAAAATCCATTCACTCCTTTTTTTTAATCCTCAAAAAGCCTAAACACTCTAAATAATCAGGATTTTCTGAGCAATATGATGTAATATTGCTCATGCTCCGCCCACGACCATTGGCGGACTGTCCAGTATTAGCATAGTTCCGCCCTTAGCCATTTGTATATCAGGCAGCCCATGATAAAAAGATGCCAGAACACAGTGCTTCACACAGTTTGCTGCAAATGGGGCTGCTTAGCTTAGATCGGTCAGAGTCCCCATGATGACCCCAGTCCACTGCCGAAAGCGCCTACAATGATCAAAAGATGTCCCAAATCATGTTGAGGAACATGTTCCCCAAATTCCCCAGATCTCAATCTGATTGAGCATCTATGGGATGTACTGGACCAATAAATCCATTCCATAAATAATAATAACAATTCATTACATTTATATAGTGCTTTTCTCTGCACTCAAATCACTTTACATAGGGGGGAAGGATGCGTGTGCGCCGTTGTGCGCAACGGAATTGTTCCCACCCATCTCATTAGGTGATGTTAATATTTAAATGAAAGTAATGAGTAAATTACTATAAAATAATATTATAGTTGTTTGATTATTGTGTCCTTTTTTTGTTTTAAACATGCTCGTGTTTAGATAGGCTACTTGTGCGTGTGCGCCGTTGTGCGCAACTTCAGTCTGGACTGATATTTTTCCAATGTCCAGAATCCTTTATTAATGGAGTAGGCCATATAAACAGACGTTTCAATATATTGGTATTAAATGCATTTTCTGAGAATTTATATTTCAAGTTTTTACTGCAAATGTCGAAATGCGTGCTCTTTGGTCCATAAGTGCTTGAGTCACCATGTATCGGAAAACATTTGGAATGGGTCAAGACATAATTCTGACCACTTATTAAGTTTTGTTTTAAGTAAATTTCGTTTTGTATAAATTGTATCTTCATTTTAATCAATGTTTTCATCAACAAATTGACTAGATTAATAAATAAGAAGCAAATATAATAGCCAAATTATTCGGAGACGTCTCATAAATTAACCGAAAACTGACAGAAAACACTAGTTTATTAATAAACAATTCAAATGTTTAATGCACAATCCTTACTTTGGCCGGTTCTTTGTGGCAAGTTTTATGCGTGCGGTGAGATGCGGAATAGGCAATACAAAAATGCTGTCATTTTAAAAGTATTCTAGTGTCAATTTATTGCTTGTATTTCTGTTTACATTTCATGTTGTGACACTTCTCTTCTCTCGAACATAATGCTGCTGCTACGTCAGAGCGGCCAAAGCGTCAACAAGCTTCCCCGTACTTTTTGACAAGCGTCCTCGACAGGGCCAGAGCTTATTTGCCGCTCAAGTCGGCGTGTGAACGCTTCTTGCGCGGACTTTTGGGACTCAGTTTTGAACTGATGTCAAGGCGCAGTGAATGAAATGCACAAATGGTAATTAAATAGAACCCCTAGCTGAAATGAACTAGGGAGAGCTGTGTTTTAGCTGTGTTTTTATTATTCCTCTTCCAACGTCTATGCACCCATCTCATTAGGTGATGTTAATATTTAATATAAAATAATATAATGGTTGTTTTGACTGTTGTGTTATTTTGTGTTGTAACTAAGTATGCCTATTAGTGCGTGTGCACAGTTTCACGCAATGTTTGTACCACCTCCGAGGATATAGGGGTCGCGAGTCACTCACACCTTTATTTTGGGGGTCGTGGGCTGAAAAGTTTGGGAACGCCTGATCTAGCAGACCAAATTCAACTCACCAGGTCATTAGTCGAGACTATAAGACTTGAACTGGGTACAATGTACGGTAAACGATGAGTGAGACATACGAAATGTGCAGTGGTGAGAGTGGGTTTTAGAAGCACTGGGCTAGACGAGTGGGTCAAGTCTTCTCCAAAAGGCCAAGTCTTGTGGGGCGTTCACTGTTGGCAGCGTTTAGTACCTACCAAAAGTGGTGCAGGTAGAGATGCGGGGATGGGCAATTATTTCATCCACAACCGCATCACAAAACTCATCATCCGTCCGCCATCCATCCGCACCAACGTTTTTGACCAATTTTCAAAACCGCACCCGCCCGCCATCCGCTGATTGGGCGATACAATGCGCTGTTGATGACAGCCGCGAGACTAGAAAGCTCTCAGAATATCAGCAGTGAACTCCTTCTCCGATCGGCGCGCAGGGACAAAAATAAATAAATAGCCTAAATTAAACGCACTTCGGCAAACCTGACCTTATCTGATAGGCTACTGTACAATATTTTCATTGTAGCCTATAGGTGTCATCCTGATTTACCACTTTGTTAAACTTATTCCAGGGAACACTTTTCTGACCTTCTATTTCCTTTCTTTTTAATTATCCTTTTTTGAGTTTGTCACGTACCTCCTTCGCCGGTGTTGCCATCTCTGATAATAACAAGCAGTCTCTTCATAGACTCGACTAGCTGCCTGATGAAAATTTGACTATTTCAAAGTGTGCTCGATTTTTTTTTTTTTTTTTTTTTGGATGTAGGTACAGTCAGATAACAATCGCGCATCTCTTACAACCGGTAAACCAGTGTCAGGCAATGGGCGCCCAAGGCTCATTGATGCATGTGGGGAGCGAAGGTTAGCCCGTCTATCTCATATTTCTGAGAAACTTAAAGGGGTCATCGAATGCAAAATTCACTTTTATATGGTGTTTGCATATAAATGTGTCTTTGCAGTGTGTGGACACCACCAACATACAATTGATCGTTCGCAGGCCCCTCCCCCAAAACGGCCATTGTCCAATCACACATCATAGCAACCGTTACTATGTGAGCAGGTCCGTCAAACATTGACTCCAAGCAAGCTGGTGAAGCGGTGCACCCACAGCGTTTGTAAATCAGACACTAGATACCCCGAGAGATTGTCTGGAGGAGTTGTGTTCTTTCCATTCCCAAAGCCGAAAACACAACGTGAGCGGTGCCTACAATGGATAAAACAGTGTGGACGGCACTGTGTCGAACATGGTTAACTCGCGTGCGTGAGACTGACACACTGAGATTAGTCAAAGAAACATGGAGAAAGCAGGTCAAGAGGATCCACAAAGGAAGTACGTTTTCTAAAGGGTTGTTGTTAACATGATATTTTCAGGGGGAAATGAGCAGCAGTCACTAGCAGTGCAGGACCTGTAGCTACAGTTTAGAGGAGTGCACGCTCGCAACGGGGAACGCATGAAGCTTACTTGACAACATCAGTTCACATATCAATATCGTAACGAATAGAAATAACCTTAAATAATGTATGATTATCTGCATCTTTCCGTCTCTTATGTATAGTTACTTTTTAAACACAAAAATCGTATTCAGCATGGCACGCAAGTAGTTGCCGTGGTAATGAACAAGCCGCTCGTTAAAGCGAATGTATAACCCTGTATCTGAGGCAAAATTACTAAATATGCAGCGTGAGTTATATATTTCTATCTCCAAACAATTACCCACTGAACCAGCTTATAAAATCTTCTTCAAGGCTGTGCTGGTTGCATTTGAGGTAACGTTACAGGTCGGGTTTCTCAGATTTCGCTTGAGACCGGTGAGCATTAACGTTAGCCTCGATAGTAGTCGTGTCTCCTTCATTGCGTATTTTTATATTTTGAATATATCCCTCCACTGTATACTGTAACCCCTTGTGCCTCGATCTGGAGGATATCGCGGAGGTATTGCTCCAAAAAAGGGTCACTGACACGCACGGATATACCTCTTCCCGTCATGGCAATCTGTGGCGCTGGTCGTGTTTGACCATTTGTTTGACGGGCGTAGCAACAATAACTAGGGGGCGTGGCTTTTGCGAACGGTCAATTAAAAAAAAATCCATTCACTCCTTTTTTTTAATCCTCAAAAAGCCTAAACACTCTAAATAATCAGGATTTTCTGAGCAATATGATGTAATATTGCTCATGCTCCGCCCACGACCATGGGCGGACTGTCCAGTATTAGCATAGTTCCGCCCTTAGCCATTTGTATATCAGGCAGCCCATGATAAAAACATGCCAGAACACAGTGCTTCACACAGTTTACTGCAAATGGGGCTGCTTAGCTTAGATCGGTCAGAGTCCCCATGATGACCCCAGTCCACTGCCGAAAGCGCCTACAATGATCAAAAGATGTCCCAAATCATGTTGAGGAACATGTTCCCCAAATTCCCCAGATCTCAATCTGATTGAGCATCTATGGGATGTACTGGACCAATAAATCCATTCCATAAATAATAATAACAATTCATTACATTTATATAGTGCTTTTCTCTGCACTCAAATCACTTTACATAGGGGGAAGGAGGGAATCTCAGTAACCACCACCAATGTGCAGCATCCACCTGGATGATGCAACAGCAGCCATACTACGCCAGAACGCCCACCACACACCAGCTTATTGGTGGAGAGGAGACAGAGTGATATTGTCAATCAGTATATATGGGGATAATTAGGGAGGCCATAATGGGCAAATTTTTAATGACCACCAGGTCTCATTACCTCATTTTAATGTCTCATCCAAAGGATGGTGCATTTGACAGTATAGTGTCCCCATTACTATACTGGAGCTTTAGAACCCACACAGACCACAGGGTGAGCACTCCCTGCTGGCATCACTAACACAAGCAACCTAGTTTTCCCAGAATGTCTCCCATGTAGGTACTAACCAGACTCAACTCGTGGCGGGGTAGTGGAAGGGCAAATATTACACTAATGCACAAAATGGAGCAAGAAAGAGCAGACTACACCACCCTGTTTCCACAGGCACACAGGTTTGCATGGAAACAGGAGACGTGGATATGAATACAAAACAATTTCATATTCAAAACAATAACTATATAAAATGTACAAAAACTGTTGACTCGGGGCAAGAGTTTACACAATTTCAGTGTGCACCAGACCAAAAATGAAAATAAAGAGAGAAAAAAAAAAAGGAACTTTCAGGTTGAGGCTTAAAGGTTCTCTAAGCGATCCTGGGTGACGTCACTTCTTGTTGACGTTCGAACTGTTGTCAAACAAAACGGAGGCTAGCTAGACCCTCCCTCCTCCTCATCCACGCACTAACCCCTCAAACCCACCCCCAAACCATTCTTGTCGGTTATTGGCTGGAACAGTTTGTTATGTTTCTTAGAGCGGGTCGCTAGAGTTTGTTTTTGTAGCCGTTTGTGGAGCCTGGGGTGTCTGCAGAGACCACGTTTTTTTACAGTGTGTTCAGGGGACAGGCAGCTAGCGGATCGTGAGTAGATGTTTGCTGTATGTGACAAAAAATGTTTTGGCCATAAAAACGCGTGACATTGCTTAGAGCACCTTTAAGCCCCGTTCACATTACAAACGACCATGTCGCCAGTGGCTGGCGATGAGGTCACTAGTGGGCGTTCCCACTACTGGTTGCCTAGTAATGTTTATGAATGGCATCCAATGAGCGGAGACTGATCACACGTGCTCCACTCCTATTGGTTGTCGCTGTTCATTTGCATAAAGTTAAACAGATGTGAACTTTATCGCGTCGCCAGATACGCCCCATCCGGTCACTGTCGCGCGTGTCGCCGGAAATCGCCCGCTCCCCATTGAAATGAATTTGAATCACGCTTGTAGTGTGAACGGAGCTTTACCAGTAGGGTGACTAGCTGAGCCGTGAGTATCCTAAGACCACACCACTCACCCAATTATACTCCACACAAACACACTCATGCTCGCTAAGGGAGGAAGACCAGATGATCCCACAGTAACGGCACGGATCTCAAGCTGTCTGGCGGACATCTCGGCATAGATGAAGGAACATCACCAGCAGCTCAACCTGGCAAAGACTGAGCTTCTCGTCCTCCCTGCCAATTCGTCTCTACAACACGACTTCACTATCCAGCTAGACTCTTCCTCAATCACCCCATCAAGGTCAGTCAGAAATCTTGGAGTAATCTTTGATGATCAGCTGACCTTCGCCGACCACATTACAAAGACAGCTCGATCATGCAGGTTTGCTATGCACAACATCAGGAAGATCAGGCCTTTCCTAACTGAGCATGCAACACAACTTCTCGTCCAGGCCCTGGTCATTTCTAGGCTTGATTACTGCAATGCTCTTCTGGCTGGACTTCCATCATGTGCAACAAAACCTCTACAAATGATCCAGAATGCTGCAGCTCGTCTTGTCTTCAACGAGCCCAAAAGGGCCCACGTCACTCCTCTGTTCATCTCTCTACACTGGCTACCACTCGCTGCTCGCATCAAGTTCAAGGTGTTGACGCTTGCTTACAGATTGACCACAGGTTCAGCTCCCTCCTACTTCCACTCGCTACTACAAGTCTACACCCCTACCAGAAGCCTACGATCGGTCAATGAGCGGCGGCTCGTGGTACCATCACAGCGAGCCACAAAATCACTCTCCAGAACTTTCTCATTCACGGTTCCATGCTGGTGGAATGATCACCCCACCGTCATCCGGAATGCAGAATCCCTGACAGCATTCAAAAGACAACTGAAAACTCATCTCCGTGAACACTTAACATAAAAAATAAAATAAAAAATAAAATACCTTTCCCTTTCCTTTAAATCCTCGCTTGCCTGGCTTATGCTACTCCGAGCTATGTGTGAACTTTGTATTTTGAGCACTTCTTGCGTTGTTTTTGCCTCTTCACGATGACTCGCTTGGTTTTGTCCTCAGTTGGAAGTCGCTTTGGATAAAGGCGTCTGCTAAATGACTAAATGTAAATGTAAATGTAAATGTAAGACACAGGTGCCAACGGTAAAACACTCTGTGAAGGAAACACCACCTCCAACAGGGCAAGGACAGGTAGCTTCCCTACACCGGGGGCCTTCAGCTTCTGAAAGATACAAAAAAAAAAATATATATATATATATATATATATATATATATATATATAAAAGGTGGGGCCTAATGTACACCATTACCGGGCACGTCTCACGTTAAGGTGACGGCTCTGAGACTAGCACTCTTCACCCTAGACCACCCTAGCATTAGCTTAAAGCTATCTACAAATACAATACAAACAATAGAAAAACAAATCAGAAGGGATGTATACAATTTTTTTTTTTTTTTTTTATAGTGGACGTGTCAAAACAATAACAAAACGGTCACACCATAGTATAAATGGCAGCAGAACAAACAGTGCAGTCTCACAACGTTTTCTAGGGAGCATTTGCCCTGCAGTCCACAGAGACGAACCGCTCACGAGCGGATTGACGCACTAATCTGTAGACCAAAGGAATGTACGGTCAGTAAAAATACAGATGATAAAACAACATAAAACATCAAAGAAAAATGTAAAGGATAACAATAAGATAAAATAAAATACAGCTTCCAAATATATACAATTAAAAGCTATATAAAACAAATAATAATATAAATAATAAGAAATAATCATTTTTCAAGCAATATTTAAACATTTTAATGGAAGATACAGATCGAAGGGCATTCCACAATCTTGGGCCAACAGCAGAAAAAGCCTGATCCCATTTAGGTTTCAGGCAGGTTTTGGGGATCAACAAAAAAATACAGTTTACTGCAGTTCTACTTGAATTTGTGTGAATTATTTCATATTATAACCTGGGGCCATTCCATGGTCAGCTTTAGAAACATAGCAACACCTTAGGCTACGTTCACACTGCAGGCTGAAACGACCCAATTCCGATTTTTTTGCCCCTATGCGACCTGTATCCGATCTTTTCATGACAGTCTGAACGACACAGATGCGATCTTTTCAAATGCGACCCAGGCCACTTGGGTATGTGGTCCAAATCCGATACGTATCCGATCTTTTGAAATGCGACCTCAATCTGAACGGCCAGGTCGCATGTATCCGACCCGCACGCCGTTGATATGCGACAAACGTCATAATTCTGCGTTGAAGTAGGCGGGAATGAGAAGATAAACAAGTTAGCTATCGTACGATAGCACCGATAGCACGCACCTGTCAATACACTCCAACGTGTTGCACTGTTATGGTCCGCCACAGACGTGTCTCTTCCCGTGAGTTAATCGAAGGCGCTCAAACGCTCTCCTCCTTCTTAATTTTCTTCTTAAAACGAAAAGATTGTAATTGTGCTGGCTCTGTTGGGAAAATAACTTTAATATTGCTAAACGAGCTCCACTGTTGACATTCATGTTTAGGTACTTCCGCAAACAGCAAGTGACGTCGTTGACCGTTGAGTACTCTTCTGCGCATGCGGGTCACTTCTGGGTCATTTCACGTTCACACAGGAGATCACTAAAGGTCGCATTTAATTGGAAATGTGAACGGCCTTGCAAAAAAAATCAGATTTTTTCAAAAAATCGGAATTGAGCATTAAGCCCTGCAGTGTGAACGTAGCCTTATACTGAATCCAACATTTAACCGGGAGGCAAAACCGGTGTAATTTGCGGAAAAAAATTTCACTGATCTCAGTTCTGAGCCCTCTTTGATCACTGAGCAGCTTCTCGTTGCTGATCTGAGGTCAGTGAGTATTGTCTTTTCAGCTGCAGCTGCTCACAGATAATTGGAGATCTGAGGTTATTTTGATGGGAGGAGAGAGCAAATAAGCTCTCATTCCACTCAAAGAAAGCTCAGTGACTCTAAATACTCACAAAATGAACCCTCGGATGCTTTGTGTATTTCATGTCATATTCCTTAGTGTTTATGACATCCAGAGTAAATCTCACCCAAAGCCTTCATGTGGATACCCTCCATCCCAATGGTGCAGGTCTCTGGAGATCGCCATAGAATGTGGGGTAAGTGGGGTTGAAAAGGTTGATTTGAGTCTTGAAACCTTTTTTTTTTTTCAACTTTAAATGATACAGACATTTCTGCAGCCCAATATAATTCGTGGCTTGTTAATTACTCAAATTCTACAGAACATAATGTTGATGAATCTCAATGCATGGTAATCTTTTTACTTAAAAATGTTTAAGTTGTCTTACAATACAAAATTATTCATCTGTTTTAACTTGCAAGATAATTGCTGGTATTTACAGTTTTAAGACTGTTTAGAATATTGACTTTTTTATGCAATATGGCACAGAATAAACTGGTCTTATAAAAAACATGTGTTCAGCATTACTTTCAAAGACTTCTTTGTGCCTGTAAATTACTGTCATGCTTTTGAACAAACAGCTTCCAATTAAATTGGCCACAAGGTTTCCCGGTTTGCATAATTTGATGAACCTCTTTATGTCTACTGTATCTTCCTACTCAGTGTACAGTGTCAGAGGTTCATCCTGTAAATAATTAGTCTAAAAGGTGAGCTTTACAGAATACACACAGATATGTGACAGGCTATGATCATAATTAATGACTTCCATGCACATTGGTCATGTGACATTTTAAATGTGACCCATATGTGTAAAACACTCTACTGTTCTCCACCTTTGCATGTAACACTAAATTTTGTATAATTTAGGATTCATGCAAAGCGTAAATCAAGTATGCATTTATGACAAGTGTTTTTATCTGACAGCACGTTGTGAAAACAAATTCTTAATGTTGTCCAACAGGGAACACTTTTGTGACATATTCCAAATTAAAATACACACATTTGCATGTTTACGGTTCTGTGATTGTCGTTAATTGCTACATGACATGCAGATAATCAAATAATTTATTTTATCACTTGTTTTTGGAAAATGTTTTTTTTTAATCATTTAATTATTAGTTAGCTTTTTATCAACTCAAGACGCCCTGGGGGAAATCCCAGTTTGGGAAACTGAAATTGACTGATGTGAATCTGGGTGACAATTGTGTGCTATCAGGGGTTCGACCGACTACATGCATGTAGTTTTGTGACTTGATTGTTCACACTAAAGTCACATTGCATGAGTGTAGCCTTGCCATACTGTGACAATGTGAAAATTCTTTTTCTTTAATGTTGCTACACCATGTTTCTTTTCCATTTTTTTCCATGATTTGCAATGTATTGTTTGTGGTAGGTGCAGAAACAATGTATGGAACTTAACGCGACCCGGCCAGACCCAGTGGTTCCTCCTGTAGAGATCTCTCTCTACTACGAGAGCCTGTGTCCAGGCTGCAGAGTGTTCCTAACAGAACATCTCTTCCCAACTTGGATTTTACTGAAAGATATAATGAATGTCAACCTGGTGCCTTTCGGCAATGCTAAAGTAAACATTTTGATCTTTCATAAGAGTGTGTGTGTTGTAATAAAGAAGATGTTGTGATGTTTCTTGAATTTGATTATGATTGTTAACTTGACATTTTAGGAGCTTCCTGAAGAGAATTCATTCTCATGTCAACATGGAGAACCAGAGTGCTACGCTAATAGGGTTGAGGTGAGTTTGTGAGATAACAGATGCCCCAAAACCTAGTGAGCTGCGACAAGCTTAGTAAAATGTTTGTTCAAGCTGGCAGAAATGCAAACAAATGAGTATACAGTATAAATAGGGTTCCAGTGGGACTTAAAAAAAGTCTTAAATTCAGTTGAATCAATGCTAAAGTCATAAAAGTCTTAAATATATATTGTAGGACACATGTTTTAATTATAATTTTTAAGTGGTGTTAAATTTGGGGATGGAAAGCAGGCATGCAATAAGGTCTTAAACTTAAATGCACTGTAAAGAAGTTGAGCTAACTTTAAAAAAAAAATAGGCAACCTATCACACTCAACTTTTTTAGTTAACTCAACTAATTTGAAGAAATAAATTAAAGTCAACTTAAATACGTTTGTTCATCTAATGAGCAACCGGTAGACTTTTTAATTTAAAAAGTCTTGTCAAGGCAACTAAAAAAACTAATATAGCTAACTTGAAAAAATAAGTCAACCTATCACACTCAACTTTTTAAGTTAACTTAACTAATTCTCTCCAGTTGAGCCAACAATTTTTGGACAAAAAAAAAAACGTTTGTTAGCAACATGTTTAGAGTATTTTTATTTAGTTCACTAATAAACTGACCTCTATTAATCTTACTAAAACTTTGTTCAAGTTTTTTTTTTACTTTTGTTAGAAAAACATTTTGCTGGTAGAGTATATATTAAATCCAACTGGCAAAACTTATATACAATTTTAAATTGGAAAATGTTGTGCCAGATCCCAGCATGCATTGAAGCTTGAAAAAATGATGTGGTAACTATTAGGTGCTCTTCAACAAATCGGCCACGAATCACGATGCAGAAAAAAGTGCTCAAAAATTAAGGGGTGAAACTCTAAAACATCAATAGTGAAAAACAACATAATTAATAATTACAATGAATATATATATATACATTGTAATTATTAATTATGTTATGTTTTTCACTATTGATGTTTTAGAGTTTCAATCTTTTGAGATTTGTGTATGAAATATGAAGTTGAAGTTGAAGTTGTCTTTGAAAAAACAAACATGGAGATGAAAAATAAGGATTGTAGCTGCTTGCATTGCTAAATACTAAACGTTTCAACTAAAAACGTAAAACTTTTAAAGCGTTTTGGCCGTTCATTTAGACAAAAACCGCGTTTTAGGTGCCTGAAAACCAAACATTTAAAAACATGTTTAAAATGCAAGTAAATTTACACTATTTGTTCATTAATGACGTAATTAGCGACTAGTCAACGTCGACTCGACTTTCATCACATAAATGTCGACTTCTGAAAATCTGAAGTCGTTCAACCCCTAGTGAGCGTTGCATGTTCAAAGTCAAAACGCTGTTACAAGCCTGTAGAATGCTAGCCTGGCTAACGCCAGACCCAATTCTCGTTGAGACTTGGGTCTGGGAACCACATGTACATTTTCTCGTATTTGAGGCGTGGTTTACGAATGCCCGGCGCTGTTTATTGGGTGCTAAGAATGTCTATCAAATGCTCATAGCCAACATATGTCGTCATCGTCTTGCTGTTCCCTCCCCGTTCTGTGATCCCGTTCTGTGATTGGTTCCCTAAATGAGGCGAAAAATCTGGCCATGGTATCCAGACTGCCTTTCAGCGTGAATTGAATCGCGCTGCGGTAAGGCAGTATGGGGAAACCCAGGCTAGTAGAATGCACCGTTTCAAAGCAGTTTGCAATCAATACTGCACATTTATGCCAAATTATTTCTTATGATCTATTGTTTATGAATTATGAAAGTATTTACATGATGGTGTTTGTATTATAATTTGTTGTATGTGGTTGTTGTAGAAATGCATTTTTTATCTTAACTTTTTGATTGAGAAGCTAGATGTAGTAAAGACGTTTAATAATAAGAGTCCTGGTGTATTTTAGGCTTTTCCATAATTAAAAGTCCTGCATTATGCATAACTTTTTTCCTATTAATTAATTGGTATTTTGGTTACATAATAAACTGTAACAGGCATATAATTCAACATAAAATTGTGTAGCTTCTCTCTGGCACCAGACCTGTGTGTGCTCTTAAGTCTACAATTTGAAGCTCTGCAGATACCTCATATTTCACTATTAATACCACGTATTTCACTGATTAAAATAGTTTAGACTAATAAAAAGGAGTTTTGAATAAAAATGAATAAAACTATTTTACCCAAATGTGTGTGTTTTGTGTATTATGCTTGAGTATTGTGTTGTTAGCTTAGCAACATGCTAACATCGATAATACTCCATGTGAAGGCAGCAGAGACAGCAAGGCTAGGTTTTGTTTGTGAATAAATAAAGATTTTAAATTTTCAAAGTTACAAAATACACCTTGTTTATATTTCGTCTCTTTTTCATAGGCATGTGTTTTATATTCAGCCAGTTATGCAGCATTTCCTGTCATTAACTGCATGGAGTCGTCTGCAGATGTACTCAAATCTGCTAAGCTTGTAAGAATCTCTGAGCCAACATTACTGTCCCTCATCACAGCATTCTCTTTGAACAACGGAGAGCCATTTTAAATGGTCTCTCTCTCTCTCTCTCTCTCTCTCTCTCTCTCTCTCTCTCTCTCTCTCTCTCTCTCTCTCTCTCTCTCTCTCTCTCTCTCTCTCTCTCTCTCTCTCTATATTATATATATATATATATATATATATATATATATATATATATATATATATATATATATATATATATATAATATATATAATTTTTTATTTTTGTTGCCAGTGTTTGCAGCTCTATGCACCATTTGTTAAATGGGTGACCATAGAGTCCTGTACCAGAGGAGAGCTTGGACACAGTTTGATGCATCAGAATGGAGTGAAGACGCAAGCGCTTAAACCTGCACATACCCATGTGCCCTGGATCACCTTCAATGGGGTGAGGCCTTCTAGAGCAGAGCATTTGCACTAATCTTTGTAATAAAAGACACTAATGTGTCGAACTTAATGTGTTTTCTTCCTCAGGAATATACTAGTGAATGGGAGGATAAGGCTATGTCCAATCTCTTCAACCTTGTATGCAGCTTGTACAAAGTATGCTAATGTGTCTTTTTCACATTTACCATTTCTGATTGATTGAATGAATGAATGAATGAATGAATGAATGAATGAATGAATGAATGAATGAATGAATGAATGAATGAATGAATGAATGAACGAACGAATTAATGAATGAATTAATGAATGAGGTATTTATTTAGCACTTATGTACTACTGTACACCCAAAGCGTATCAGGGAATCAACCACCAACAGTGTGTAGAATCCACTTGGATGATCCACAGCAGCCACAGAGTACAATGGTGTCAGTGCGCTCAACACACACCAGCGGTGGAGAGGAGAGAGAGGGATAGAGCCAATTCAGTGGATGATTGCTGAAGTAGGCCTACTTCACATGCTCACCTACTAGGCTTAAATAAAAATCTTGTGTACTTCTCTTACAGGGAATCATGCCAACAGTCTGCACTGGAGCTCTGAAAAAACTGGACCGAAGCTTTTGCTAATGAAAGGGAGGAGTGTTACACAATACAGATTTATAAAGTATATGATGCTCTTTGCTGTTTGTGGTAAAATAAAAAAATATTATAATATTGACAGTCTTAGTCATATCTGAAATCACACATATGATCTAAATCACATCATGTTTAAATCTATCTCTAAAGGCATGTAGACATGTATTTAACTCTGAGGCTCCGCTCAGCACATTCCTAGTGGGCCATTCTTTTCCAATATTTTCAATTACTGCAACGTGCCTCTTTTCACCAGCAGAGGACAGTGTCAGATCATTTTTTCTTCAAAAAAAAGGCCTTCAAAATCATGTCCAAAGGAAAACTAAATGGAAGGCTTAACCTTTTATTTCTGTGACAAAAATAATACTTAGGTAATAAAAACCTTGGCTAATAGACATTAGTTGAATGTTTTTAGGCTGCAGCAACTTATTTAAAAAAATGATATAATACTTTTTTTGCATCATGATGAAGACCTTATGCATGGAAATACTGACATATCTGGGGGTCTTGATTCATCAAATACCCTTCCTTAAAATAAAGCTTTAACTGTCTAAAAAAATGATAGGCTACTTTTATTGGACATGGCACTTGAGGTAGGCTACTTGACAAAGATGGTAATGGTAACAATAAACATTTACTTTTTATGATATTTGTAAATAGTGTTTACTGTATTTGCAGATAATTTTGAGCTTCTGCAAAGAAAAAAATAGTGTAGGCCTACTATATATATATATATATATATATATATATATATATATATATATATATATATATATATATATATATATATATATATATATATATATATATATATA
Source organism: Chrosomus eos (assembly GCA_036326025.1). Taxonomy (NCBI): domain Eukaryota; kingdom Metazoa; phylum Chordata; class Actinopteri; order Cypriniformes; family Leuciscidae; genus Chrosomus; species Chrosomus eos. The sequence goes on from CM070839.1 coordinate 27,256,557, forward strand.
TATATATATTACATTATAAAATATATTAAAACCAATCAAATATTCCATAGAATTTAAACAATGTAATAATTTAAGGCAGAAAGTGTTTGTAGCATTGGTACATGTTGATTCAGAGTTTGCGCCATCTGAAGTCCTTCGCAGGAGTTGGCGGTGTCTCTTCACAGGTGTTGGGTCATCTGCAGTTTTCAGAATAGGCTGGATCCAAACTGGAGCTGACATAGCCTACTCTTTAGTTACCTCAGGATGGGCATCCCGAGATAAAACAAATTAAAACAGAAAAGAATTAATTCAGAAAAGAATTAGCGTAGCTGCTGTTCATAACAAGCAAGGATAATCATGTGCATTTGATCTGATATAACTGGAGTATAAGGTTATGAGATGCATTTGAATGCTTGGCTAAAGAGATGCGTCTTTAATCTAGATTTAAACTGGGAGAGTGAGTCTGAGCCCTGAACATGAAGGCTATTCCGGAGTTTAGGAGCCAAACGTGAAAACGCTCTCCCTCCTTTTTAGTGGACTTGGATATTTTACTAACAGAGTTTTGTGACCTTAAAGAGCGTGATGGATAGTAGGCGATAAAAGATCGGTAAAATACACAGGAGCTAAACCATTAAGGGTATTATAGGTGAGTAGAAACACATCGTAATTGATACGGAACTGATGAACAAATTGGTGCTTCGGCCAATAACTGATAGATCTGACTCGGGTGCGAAACCAATAAAAACTTCCAGTCTAGGGGGAGGCCAAACCGTGCTCACGTTTTGAATCAGTTCAGCATCGCTAAAGTTTCAATATTTTAGTGAATATATAAGTGAGCTATGCTCATATTCTGAATTTAAATGGTAATTTTTGCAGCTCCTGAAATAGGTCACACCATTGATATTAAAAGAGCATTGAGCAGTTTAAGTAAATAGAAAATGACGCAGTTATTGCATGGACGGAGCAAGAACAATGTAGCCTAATGTCTAAAATGCATGCGCACAGTTCAGTTGAAGGGTTAAGAATAGACCTCACAATACAATTAGACTAAATGTAGCAAATTTTGTACAAAGCTGAATATATATGAAATATATTAGGCTATTATATAATTTCTATAGCTACTGTGTTGATTAGCTACAATACAAATGTTGATTAGCATTGCATTATAGACACCATTCTTATGAAATACATTCATAAGATGGCTTGAAGAACATGAACATATATATCATCGCAATCATGTTTATTGTCTTCATGTTCAAATAATATTTAGTCAAAATGTCTCTATCTGCATGTTATTCAGCTGTAGTGATATCTGATTATGTCCATATAAGGGATTTCCTGGAGCGTCATGTGTTTAATACATCTATGAATCTCACTAGTAGATTTTTTTGCGCAAGGGGGCCCTCTGGCTTTCAGTATGAATGAAACAGAAATTATTGTGTTTAGTGCTCCATATCACTAACATCGCCTCATTTTGGGTAAAAAAACAACAACAACTAAACAACTAAAGTAGCCTACTTTGTAACCTTGTAACTTGAGTAGGTTTTCAAAAAACTACTTATATACTCTTACTTGAGTCATATTATTTTTCAGTAATTCTACTTGTATTCAAGTAGCAATACTTTTAGGAGTCAAGGTAGCAAAGCCGCTACAAAATTCGACTGCTTTACGTCTGAATGAACCTTTTGGGGTGGGCCAGGGCATACGGAGCGATCACACTAGTCAAACAAAACAGACTTTGGGGTTAAATGTGCTCGGGCACAGTTCAAAATGCCTAGTGTGCCCTCCCTTACGAAAAAGAAGTTTATTCAAGTGTTCTAATAGTATACTTCTTTTAAATAAAAAATAAGAAAGTATCATTTCAGTCTACATTTTATGTACTTCTCAAAAATATATGTTATGTACTTCTCAGAAATACACTTAAAAATTACACTTAAGTTTAACTTATACTGAGAGAAAAGTCCAAGTATATTTGGCCTGTACTTGTACTCAATCTTTTGATCGAGATATACTTAAAAGTATAATTAAGTATTCAAAGAATACTTGGCTTTTAGTTGGTGCGGCCCCATTCACCAGTAACAGCGGATTATCAGTGAATCCCAGTTGTCTCAGACGAAAGTTTAAACTACCCCGTGTAAAATGATCACTTACAGAGGCGGGTTTTGGCGGTGATCCTCAGCTCCATCAAGGTGGATCTTCACAAAATTAATCCACGTCTTCTTGATGTGGTCGTTTTTCTGAAATTTAAATAAGGACACCGATCTGTTTTGTAGAGCTACGTGATCCGGTGATCGCATCCAGGTAGTAGGCCTACGCATTTCCGTGACAAAGGGATAGCTATCTGTAGGCTATAGTAGCCTAGTAGTACTGACAGTAAATCACGATTGAGCGGCAAACTGAGGTGAATGTGCTCTATTAATATTATTAGGGCAGGGGCCAGCCTCAGTGGTAAAGTAGGGGCGTGTCCTGGAACTCAGGGACTTCAGTGCGTCATCGAGTCCCATTTAGCCCCGCCTAAAAAATCCGGAACACAGCAATGGTGAAAAACTGTTTAACGATCTAACTCCACAATACACTTTACAGTTCACAGTCTTTGTAATATCAATACATTTCTAACATTTATAATGTGTTTAGAATTTTTTTTTAGAATTGCCTTTACAGGGACTTTAAAGTTTACACTTATAGTATACTTAAACGTATATACTTTTACTAAAAGTGTGTCAATTTAGTACCAAGCAGTATTGAAATAGTACACTTACAAGTTTACTACAAGTACACACTGATAAAGTATACTTAAGAATATACTTGAACATTACTTAAGTATACTACATAATCAACTTGAATTATAGCTACTTCTTTTTTGTAAGGGCTAAGCTTGTGATTTGGCCTTAGTGACTTAAAGGAGTCCTCTTGACTACCCCTTTTCACAGATTTTGGAGCTGGTTTTAGTGCTGAAATGCTTAGTGAAATACTCTTAGAGGAAACATTTAAGAGTCCTAAAATTAGGACTGACAGACCTATTTTTTTAAGAGTTTCTCCTAAATTGGTAAGTTAGCAGCTACTTTTAGCCTTAAGATGTTTTGTGAATATGGCCCATGTGCCCGTATATATAAAACTTCTCAAAAATGCGCTTAAGAATAGGTTGCTTTGACTTAATACAATTCAACCACATGTTTTAGCTGATAAGTTGTTGTGTTGTTGTCTACATAGTACAACTATTATGTGGGTATTGGATTATCTTCTATGTCGACACCAGTTTGTTAGGCTGGGTGATAAAATGTCTGACATAATTTTAACTAAAACAGGAGCCCCACAAGGCACAGTTGTATCACCCTTTCTACTTTCATTGTATACTGCTGACTATAGGCACACTCCAACATCTTGTTGTATGCAAAAGTTTTCAGACGATACTTCCCTTGTGGGTTTAATCAAGGTAATGATGTCAGACTATAGAAGAGTGGTTTAGTTATTTGTTACATGATGTGATGAAAATCTCTTAAAATTGAATGTGGAGAAGACTAAGGAGTTGATCATTGATTTTAGAAGAAAAAGAGAAGCGATACTACCAGTGACAATTAAAGGTTAGAAAATAGAGATTGTTCAATCTTATAAATATCTTGGTGTCTAATTTGGACAGTAAATTAAACTGGAAGAAGAATAGTGAAGCTGTTTTTAAGAAGGCACAATCAAGACTATTCTTTTTGAGAAAGTTGAGTTCCATTGGTGTCAGTAGGAGGCTTTTAGCTTTTTAATCAGGGAATCATACTGTAGTCAGTGTTTTGTTTTATGCAGTGCTCTGTTGGGGATGTAGTATCACAGTAGATGAAAAAATAGGATTGATAAATTAGAAAGGCTAGTTCGGTTATTGGCCCTAATCCTGATTCACTTGAGGGTCATTGTGGAAAAGAGAACAAATTAAAATTACAAAAATATATTGTTTTACAAAAGTCATCCACTACACTGTATCTTTAGAGGACTTAAAGGGATAGTTCACCCAAAAATGGAAATGAAGTCATAAATTACTCACCCTCATGCTGTACCAACCCCGTAAGACCTTTGTTCATCTTCGGAACACAAATGAAGATATTTTTGATTAAATCTGAGAGGTGGATCACTCCTCCATAGGCTTCCTATGGGATTGAAACTTGACGGCCCAGAAAGTCATTGAAGAAAATGTTTAAATATTTAATGTGCCTACAGTGGCTAGATCTTAAGTTTATCGAGCTACAAGAATACTTTTTGAGTGCAAAAAACAAACTAAAATAGCGACTTTATTCAAGTATTCTCTTTGGGCCTGGAGATTTCACGTAGTGTTATATTGTGCAACGCTTCTGGTTGAACGTCACACTCATCACACACATGACCAGCGTCCGCCAATAGTGAGCCGACGTGTGACGTATAACACAGAATTTATTACACTACATCAACAGCTTAGGAGAATGACATGGAAGAGAAGAGATGGTTGAATAAAGTCGTTATTTTAGTTTTATTTTTGCGCGCAAAATAATTCTCAACGCTTAATAAACTTAAGATTGAGCCACTGTAGCCATTTGGACTATTTTAACGATGTCTTTAATGACTTTTTGGGGCTGTCAGGTTTCAATCCCTTAGAAGCCTATGGAGGAGTGACCCAGCTCTCAGATTTAATCAAAAATATCTTAATTTGTGTTCCGAAGATGAACGAAGGTCTTACGGGGTTGGTACAGCATGAGGGTGAGTAATTAATGACTTCATTTTCATTTTTTGGTGAACTATCCCTTTAAAAGCTAATTTAGTGGAAGATGGTAATGTCTCAGTGTTCTACAGAGCGATTTAGAAGGTCTTTTATTTCTACTGCAGTTAGGTTTTTTAATGAAGTTGTGTAATTTTTTCTATGTACTGATTCTTGTTGTTGTTGTTTCTAATGTTTAATTGTCTATTTGCAGAGTTTGTAATGTGCAATGGTGGAAAATGAGTTTCCCCTTACAGGGATTAATGAAGTTTTCTAATCTAAAACTTGCTTCGGCCTAACAGAAGCTGACATTGTTCGGTCCGGGTGCGCTTTAAAGCTTCCTGGTCATGACATCACACGCTACGGGATTACGTCCCACCATGCCATCACGCAGAGGCGTTCCCTTAGCGTCTAGGTCTGACCCAGCTTCTCTTCCCTTCTCAGGGAACCATTGTTACAGTTGTTAATCAAATCATTTAAATATCATCATCATTCATCATTTACTCACCCGGCCTGATTGACTTTATTCTTTGGAATATAAAAGAAGAAGTTTTGAGAAATGTTTTGTATTCTTTGTTATTTAGCCCATACAAAGGTAGCCACAGTTCTACTGTTGGGCCAGTGCAAGCCAGGGCTAACAATGTGCCAGACGAGGCCAATAACCTCAGACATCAAGCACCAAGTCCAAAATCAAGTTCCATTTCCACTGTCAGGCCAGTAGGCCTGCAGCGCTACCCTAAAACATGCCCGTAACACACTCGTAGATCAATGTCACACAACCCCACCATTTTACCAGCTGACTGAAAACTAGCTAGATCACAAAATGAGCATGACAGCAGAAAATATTTGGTCTTTACTTAAGACTTAAAATTCCAGCATTGATATTTGACCAATGTTTTACAGTAAAATAAATTTCAGTGACAGTGATTTATTCATTTCTGTCAGGAGTTCACAATCATGCTGAATCAAACTGGTATTTACCATTTCTCATAAAAAGAGAACACATACCTATTCAGTTGCACCTGCTTCCATTTATTTGTGATCACAAGAATGTACAAAACAACTCCATTAAGACTTTTAAGTCCAAAGGCTTATGCAGTTAGATACATATTGATAAAATATCCTGTTTACATCACATTTCTTTAGAAATAGTGAGCATTTCTTTTAATTTTCAACAAATGAGATTCAGTTATGCGATCTGAGGAGGTTTGAGCGATCCCTACCATCTCACTATACTGTTATTATTACAGCCAGAGCAACAGAGGGAGATCATGAGAAGCAAACAGGAGTTTTGAGTTATACGAGTTAACCGGAGTGCATGTTTATGACAGTCCGGTATCAACAAATGCACAGGCAAGAGACAGATAAAACATGAAACAAATAAATACACGATTAATATCATATATTATTTGTCTACGTTCTTCAAGCAGTCTCTGGTATTTTCCATAAACATGCATGTAATTATTATCGCAATGGTTAGCACAAGTAGCCTAATCGCATATAAATATATTTCCGCCTCATACGGTGATCAGAATTCCCATCGGATCGCAAGGAAGTTATTTCAATAGCTCACTAGTGTCTGAAAATGAGTTTTGAGCTGAAAATGGTTTAAAATGTCTTAAGTGTCGAAGTTAGCTGGTAGCATGAAATATAATATCATGTGAAATGAACAGCGGTGTTGACCGTCTCCTGACTCAGGTAACCCAGGCCTTTGTTCATGACCACTCCTCAAGCCCCAGTTGGCTCGCTTTGGACCAAGGTTCTCGATGGGCAAAAAACCATTGGCCCCGAGCCCTAAGCCCCGGAAATGACAGTGGAAACGCAACTGACCCAGCATGCACTGGCATGCTCACTTTGGCCCAACAGTGGAAACAAGGCTAATGGTCACTAAAAAAAAGTTGTTTACCAGCATTCTTCAAAATCTTCTTTTGTGTTCCAAAGAAGGGAGTAAGTCTCACATTTTTGGGTGTAAATTTAATTTTAAATTATTGCTTCAATGAAAGGAGTATTTCACAAACATGTTAAGATGTGAATAACAACATTTGAGTGAACTATTGGGCTTTACATTGAATTAATCTTTAAGCATGCTCTGCTTTTCTATCCTTGTTGTTATGCAACTTCGGAAGAACTTCAGAATTTAAGAAGAGTCGGAAATAGCGCACAAGTCATATGGACCCCTTTCATGATGCGTTTGTGGTGCTTTTGCAGCCATTTGTGGTGAAATGACAGGCCCGCATCTATAGCCTTATTTGTGGAAGTTGAAAGTCTTGCATCCAGTGACGTTATGACACAGACCCAACCAAGTAACATCCTCACACAGAAATCTTTCAATTTTATTTCATCTGCTAATTAATTATTTTATTTCTGTTGAATTTTCAGAGATACACCATGACTGACTGAGCAGATGTTCCACCAGATGCTCTTTTTGCATATTATCCATCATGAACTGCAGTAATATAGTAAGTGCCCAGAGTTCACATCACTGTTAAAAAAGACTTTTCACCTTAAAGAATTATAGTGAGTACCTGCAATCTCATCTACAGTGGCCCCAGAAAGTATTTTGACATTTAAGTCACAGTTAAAAATGTAGGAACGTCCTTTGTTTTAAAGTAAATAAATATCAAAGCATTTGCTAGAAAGAGATGCAGTATAGGACAAACATGATTTTCAAGCTAAACATGTCATAAGAGTTTAAGTTGTAAATAAATGATAAATCAGGAAATGTTGTTCTATACAATGAACTGAGTTCATAAATCCTGTAAAAATCACTTTTAGATTGTTCGGCTCAGAAAAGTGCCAATAGTTCTAAGAAAAGCTCTAGCATCATGTGCTTTCAGATGCCACTTGGTTTAATATTTTGCATATTAATTCAGTGAATTTGCATTGGTAAGTATCTAAATACTTTTGGGGCCACTGGATACTGTACATAGATGTTCAAAGCCACAAAAAAAAAACAAGCAGTAATTATTTCCCTTTTGTTTGTGCTTCTTTATTTTTCTGGTCCCTCACATAATATTTATTGAATAAACACTATATCTGCAGTAAAGTTGTAAACGCAGAGTGTTTGACAAGAACATTTTTGTAAAGGTTAATGCTCTGTGTTTTGAATGTGCTCAAGATTCTAAAAGTGCTTTTATATTATGTATTGCTAAAGCAAATGGCATTAAATTATCAGAGGAAATATAGACACCGACAGAAAAACAGGGGCTGTACAGGGGCTTTCATTAGTGCTGATAATACACATAGATTTCACATACAGGATATATGTTTTCAGTTAGATGATGAAATGCATATATTAAGGTTTTCGAGTGCCATCAACACTTGAAAAACATAACAGAGTAAAACAAAGCACCAATCGACACCCCCAAACCCCCACCCCCCTCACAAAAAAAGAAAGAAGAAAAAAAAGCTTTTATAAATTATCACATTTAGGACTTATTCACTGTGCTTCAATAAGGTATAGCTCTGTTCTCGATGAAAAGATCTCAATCACATTTAATATGAAGGTAGTTTATATCATCAAACATGCATTATGCACTTTACTCTGTTATACCAGGTTACATCACTGGCAAGCCGGTTAACTAAGAATGTCCTTCGTCCCGAATTGTTTTCCGATTTGTAAAAGGCTTTTGTGCTGCTATGTAATTTGGAAGAGCAGATAGTGTCGCCTCTTTAGCTGTGTCCATGCCTTTTCCTTCTTTGGACGAGAATCCCATACAATGCATAACCAGTTCAAGACATTTATGTCTGCATTTTGACACCGTACCATTTAAGCCACAGCCAGACATAAAAATGGTCACATTGATAATTTGGTCTGTCTTGAATTCAATAAAAAGTCCACAGAAAGCAGTAGAGAGAGCATGTGTGAGAATAGTGGGACGTCCTCCCTGCTTCATGTGTCAGCTCTTATAGTCTTGTATACAGAGTCACTACAGGAGTCAGAACATACAGGGGAAAGGAGACGATTGAAGGTTTGGATGCACACTAAAGATTACCTGATTAAGACTGAGAGGAATCTATAATTAAAGGGATAGTTCACCCAAAAATGAAAGTTCTGTCATCTTTTACTGACCCTCGAGTCATTCCAAACATGCATGGCTTTCTTCCATTGAACACACACAAAAAAGGAAATATAGGAATCATAAAGGTGCAAAAGAACCATGCAAGTTTCATAAATGTGGTCCATATGACTAGTTTGCTGAATTCCAAGTCTTATAAAGGAAAAATGGCTTCATTTACATTGTTATTTACTAAAATGTTTTACATCCACCCTAGATCAATTTGGCATGTTAATGCAATATGTAATGATACATGTATCTAATCCGTGAACAAATTGTTTGCTTGAATCTTTTTCGAGGAATCAGTTGATCCAGTTCACAAAATCAGTGTGTTCAACTTATGATAGTTAATATACTGTGTGATATAATTTGACTTCCCTTATAAGACTTGGAATGCAAGTCAAATTGACCATTTCAATGAGATTTTTGTTTGCATGGACAAGTTTGATCAGTACAATTCTCTAAAAAAGGTATCCTTTTGTGTTCTCTGGGAGAAATTAGTCATATGGGTTTAAAATGGCAGGATGAAGAGTAAATCATGACAGAAGTTTCATTTTTTGGGCATACTGTTCCTTTAAGGTGAGGGACTTATTTACATTATCAATGAGTCAGTTACGCGTTGAGTGATGCAACCATGGATCCAGGTTCCTACATCACACTGCACTTTGCCTTCAGCTTGTCTGCACGTCTTTGCTTGCTGGAGCGCATGTTCAGACTCATATCCCGCTTCTTATCCAGGTTCAGGAGCTCCTGAAAAAGCTCCTTCACGTTGGAGTTGGTCTTGGCTGATGTTTCCATGAACGCACATTTCCAGATGTTTGCCTGAGCTTCACCCTCCTTGGTCTCCACCTCACGCTGGGTCTCATCGCTCTTGTTACCCACAAGCATGATGGGGATGTTCTCCACGTTACCTTTGATGGCCAACACTTGCTGGTAGATGGGCTTCAGCTCCTCCAGTGACTGCCTGCTGGTGATGGAGTAAACCAAGATGAAGGCATGGCCCTTGGAGATTGACAGACGCTGCATAGCAGGGAACTGGTGGCTGCCAGTGGTGTCGGTGATCTCCAGAGTGCATACGCTCTTGTCACAGCTGATGACCTGGCGGTATGTGTCCTCCACTGTCGGGATGTAGGTGTCCCTGAAGGTGCCCTTAACGAAGCGCAGAACCAGGGAGCTCTTTCCCACTCCCCCTGCTCCAAAGACCACCACCCGGTAATCATTACTCTGCTCTGGCATGGTTTATCGGGGTATGTGGCGGTTAAGACTCAATTATTCCCTGAGATCTGAAAAAGGAAAAAGGATTAATTTGCTACACATCCACATAAGAAGTGTATCCAATATAAATGTGTCTTCTGAGGTGAACATTCAAACACAAATGAATAGAGATTCTGCACACATTCACATTTTCAAACATCTAACCAGAAATTAAATACGTTCAGTCTATTCCAATCAATCTATTAGCAAGGAAAGGAAGACCAGTACTGGCACATCTTCAACTGACCAACTACATTACACCGTCTGTTTGAATATCATCCTATTGTGGATTTTGTCCATACAGACAAATAAGGTATATACTGTAACCAATAAATCAGTGATAGTTTTTAAAATCAATATTATATATGAATATATAATCAAAAAAAGATAATTAATAATATAATAATTAGTGAATAAAACTAAATAAATGACATTGAGTGGCTTTACATTTCCATTTATTCACTATCAACAGTGTAATTTATTTAGTTGTATTCACTAATTATTAATCCATTAAAATGTTTTATAATTATTAAATCAAACAGTAAAAAAATGATTTAAAATAGCTATGCTTCACCACTACTCACACACTTAATAATTGTTACATTTTATTCTAACATTTTTTTGTCACACTTTCTGCTATAATTAAAGGAAATCTGCATAAATTAAAGCTAGTACAAGAAGTACTACCACAATGTAATTTTGCATTAGGGCAGTGAGAGTTTTGGGGGAAAATGTTCTTCAAAGTCATTTGGGTTTTTTCCCTATCCCAGCTTAGTATGCTGAGATGGTTTAAAGTAAGCATTTGTAGGCTGATTCCACCAAATGTGTAAACATTGTGGCTCCGTGGCACTATCAAAACATGGATCTGTTTGTTTGAGCACCCAGCACAATATAGCAACATCGACAGGATCAATAGTGTGCATGTATGGTGGGACTCTCTGGGGAAGTGTTAGTAATGATAGTTTGATGCTCGAGGCACTGAAATTTGACCTAATTTTTAAGAACATGAAAACAAATTCCTAAAAATTGGCTTAATAAACTTAAAGCACAATATAATTTCTTATTTCTTTATTTTCATTAGTGTATGCCACTGTATGTCTTTGTGCCTTTGTGAATTGAGTAGGATGGTCTCTGCTGCCATCAGCATCAAGGTCATCTATTAATGACTCATTTATCTTGCTGTGAAGCAGCCGTTGGACTCAGTCTCCTGTGTGAAAGCAAGTTCACACGAGATATTTCTGGCATCTTACTGAATTCCTGCAGCATTTAGAGACACTTCCTGACAGCCTCAACAGAGATTTAACTAAATGCCTAATTTTTACAAGATAGACTTTGTATGCACACACCAGACCAATACGGTCTGATTAACAGAAAACCTGACTGCATTTTTAAGAGCTTGAAAATTCTCTGTAAGTCATACATCTACTTCAGACCCAGAGTAAAATTCAGCGCTTCTTCTGAATTAGCAGTAATGGTTACTATCACTCAGATGAACAGAGACCAGATTTCTAAAGATTACTCTTACTAAAGACGTCCTCTTTGGTTTGCTGGCAGCATAAAATGAGTGGAAAGCAAGTTTGGAATATTTAAGACATTTTGTTTTTCTGTGCATGGAACCAAAGATAAGCTTTCATAAACTGACTCATTTTCCATAATTTTTCCCTCCTAGTAAAACTGACCAGAGGTCAGACAATTTATATAGAGAGTTAGTCAAATTTGTCCAATGGAGGTAATGCACAGAACTGTGAGAGATGCGATGTGCTGTTTGAGAACAAAGCCAAAGTATCAGAGTTTGATTGTTTTGTGTGGTCCAACTATATAGTTCAGTCATAAAACTCTTCTGAGCAGCTGATTGGTTCTCTTAAAGCTGACCACTTTTGACCAATCGATCTGTTTGTTCTATCTACGTAACCTATTTATTTCCTTCCCGAACAAGCACAACTGCAGCACACCACAGGGTTTTTCCTAGCCCTCCACCTTCCACAGCACCACCTGCCTAGATCTGCGGCTTACACTCTATTTACTGTATTTATGTGCATGTTTCAGCATTGGCATTAACTCATGCAGCATATATATCCTTCGAGATCGTGGGCCGCAACTGATTCTGTGCTAATATTTTTTTAATATTAAAAAATATTTTTAAAAATATTTTTTTATATTTAATCGTGTGTGAAAGGTAAAAAGTCCCCTTGCCACCTCATACATTAATACCATTTTTAAATTTAGATTTTTTTTTCACACAAAATCTGTTCCTCCATAAATGTTCAATACAAACATATATATTTTTACTGCAATCATACACTATGGGAGTAGTGAAAAGCTATTTTTTTCTTAAGATGTGCCTTTAGCCCCGTGGCACCCTACTAGTGAAGCAGGATAGTTCATGTTCCCTTATCGAAAAGGGAACTTCGAGATGCGTCGAAACGCTGCGGGAACGCCTTCTGCGTGATTGCGTCTGAAGCATCTATGCCAACTAGTCCAATGGAAAAAGGGAATGAGCGTCACGGGCGGTGACGTCATGACCAGGAAAGGATAAGAGCACTTCCGCTGCTCGCCGGCATTCATGCTTCTGTGCCTCAGCAAGCGATCTGTGTCAAACTGTCCCTGTCTATTTATTGTTGTCTGTTGCAATATTGTTGGTATCGTTATGGCGAAACAAATGTACAAACAGTGTGTTCCTCCCTGCCCGCGTTTATTTAAACGGGTGGGGACACACACAGCTTTGTGTCAATTTGTTTGAGAGTAAGAGCATGCTGAGTGCTAACATTGTGAAAGTGAAACTACCAGATTAGCATGCTCTGCTCTCGCCTGTCACTCTGTATGATAGTGGCAGGCTCGCGATTCTCACGGGATACAGGACCCGCGTTTGCCGAGGCGGCGCGGAGAATGCATTCCTGGGGATCGCAAAAGGATCTTTTGGAGGGGTGGGAGAACGGTCCGAGGGCCTTTTCTTCTTCCTTGCCCGGAAGATCCAGCTCTATCTCCCCGGTGTTGGAAGCACGCTCTGCGGTTTCTTCCGCTCGGGGAGAGAGAGCCCTTTTTCCGTCATATTCTTCCTCCGAGGAGGTTTGTGTTGAGAATATTGAAAGTGAAAGCAAGCACACACACTGTTGAATTAGATTCGCCATCTATTTTTCCAGTATATGATGAACTGGTGGAGGTTTTGTCCCGTGCTGTTAGTAAATTAAATATTTAATGGCCAGCTGAGAAAAAGGAACGCTCGTCCTAAGAAACTTGACGAGCGTTTTCTTATTTCTATCACATTATCTCCACCACGAGGCTTCCATTTTTTCCCTGATTTACACACTGAATATTTAAATTATGGAATAAACCGTATTTATCACTACTTTCAGCCCTCGTGTTAAATGTTTATTCAAGATTAGAGGGTTGAAAGATTACGGTTATGATATGATGCCCCAGGCTGAACAGAAATAAAAATAGGAAAATGCTATTTTTCACCTGGTCCAGTATCATCATTTAAGTCTCTGCTTTGCTCATAAGTTATACTAAAGAATCTCGCGTTTGCCGAGGCAGCGTGTAGGTTTAATGTTGTAATCAGAATCTAGCTCGGATCTCGCGTTTGCCGAGGCACCGCTTAGATTTCGAGTGTATTTTGCAAAAATAAGATTCTGTGGCTGGGATCTCGCGTTTGCCGAGGCAGCGCGTAGGTTTAAGCAGTACTACTTTGGTTTTATGGGTAAAGCTTATACGGCAGCAGGTCAGCTGGAGAATGTTTATAGAAATCTATATTATAATGCTCCAGGCTTATCAGGCCGATCTGCTGGGGTTCTGGATATAGCGAAATTTGAGCCTTCGGGTCTCTTCGGCGACGCATTCCATGCGGTCGTTGTTAGGTGATAAAAGATATATATATATAAAAAAATATATATATAATAAGGTTTCTCCCTCGCTGTGTCCAGCCCCCCTGGGGCTGCTGGGCGTGAGCAGCCCCAGCCGTCGAGTTCATCATATTATGTGCACAGTAAGAGAGTGCTGCGTCTCGTGTTCCTCCATGTAGATACTGGAGACAGACGCAACCCTCTCAACCGAAGTCGCCTAAGCCTAAGCCGGATCTGAGGACCGTTCTTCAGGCGAAGAAAGCTTCGGTTCAAAAAAAAAGGTCCTGATGCTTAGGCATCAGGCCTGTGAGGACAGCCCCGACCGGAGTGGAGCGGTGTTCACCTCATTATACGGTGCCCGTTCCACTTCGGGGTCCTCACGAGACCCTCCTGCCAACCCTGCCACCTCTGGTGCTTCAGGGCGCAGTGGTCTCCAGCGAGTCGCTGGTGCTATGCTGCGGCACAGCATCGGTTTCGCGCCCTCTGAGGGGGGTTTTAGAGCAGTCAGGTCAGGTAGTTCCTGCCGGTATGTTTCAGGCTCCAGATTTGGCTCTCTCAGTAACACCAGAGACCAGCCTTGAGAGGCTGGTTCCCTTAGTAAATTTTCTGGCAGCGTGGAAGCTTCTGCCGAATATTTCTCATTGGGTCCTGCAGATTGTAGAGAAAGGATACAGAATCCAGTTTGGCTCTCGTCCTCCTCGTTACAGCGGGGTGCTACCCTCAGTGGTGCATCCCGAGCAGGCTCTGGTAATGGAGCAAGAAGTAAGGGCCCTGTTAGCAAAGAGGCTATAGAACAGGTGTACTCACCCGACCGAGAGTCGGGTTTTTACAGCCGTTATTTCATTGTTCCAAAAAAGGATGGAGGGTTGCATCCCATTTTAGATCTTCGCCTGTTGAATCGGTCAGTTCAGAAACTCAAGTTCAAGATGCTGACCCTCAAGCAGATCGTGACCCAAATCAGATCCGAGGACTGGTTTGTCACGATAGATCTAAAGGATGCATACTTCCATATCTCCATCCTCCCTCAGCACAGGAAGTTCCTAGGGTTTTCTTTCGGGGGCAAAGAATACCAATATCGGGTTCTTCCTTTCGGTCTAGCTTTATCACCCCGCACGTTCACGAAATGCGTGGATACAGCTCTAGCCCCCTTGGGCTTCAGGGCGTACGTATTCTGAACTACATCGGTGACTGGCTGATTCTGCGGAATCGGAGCAGTTGGCGGTTCGGCACCGAGGTGTCGTTCTCGCTCTTATGCAGATGTTGGGGTTGATGCTCAATACCAAGAAGAGTGTGCTTTCTCCAGTATTGAGAACCACTTTCCTTGGTGTGGTATGGGATTCAGTGACGATGAGGGCCAGCCTATCGCCCGTTCGTGTAGCTGTTATCCTGGCAGCCACCAAAGAGCTAAAGCTAGGTCAGTCACGCACTGTAAAACAGTTCGAGAAACTGTTGGGTCTACTGGCAGCAGCATCCAACGTATACCTTTTGGCCTGCTGTACATGAGGCCTTTACAGTGGTGGCTCAGGACCAGAGGGTTCTCCCCGAGGGGAAACCCTTTCCGTATGATCAAGGTTACGCGGCGATGCCTTCGTGCCTTAGAGATATGGAGGAAACACTGGTTCTTAACCCAGGGCCCGGTGTTGGGAGCTCTTTGCCATCGAGCTACTATCTCGACAGATGCTTCCCTCACCGGCTGGGGAGCGGTAATGGAAGGCCGCTCGGTTCAGGGTCTGTGGAAAAGCCATCATCTTTCGTGGCACATCAATTGCCTGGAGATGATGGCTGTCTTCAATGCGTTGAGACATTTCCTTCCGGACCTAAGAGGCCATCATGTGCTCGTTCGAACAGACAACACATCTGTGGTCTCTTATCTGAACCGCCAGGGGGGTCTAGGTCGCGTCCGCTTTGCAAACTGGCGCACCGGATCCTCCTGTGGTCCCTGGGGAAGGTACTCTCCCTGAGGGCAGTGTATATTCCTGGGGACCAGAATATAGGAGCAGACATCCTGTCGAGGCAGGAGCTGAGGCCAGGGGATTGGAGACTCCACCCCGAGGCGGTGGAGAAAATCTGGGAGGCATATGGCAGAGCAGAGGTGGACCTGTTCGCGTCTCACAACACGACGCACTGTCCCCTCTGGTATTCACTTACTCACCCGGCCCCCCTGGGGCTGGATGCCATGGTGCAGACGTGGCCGAGGCTACGTCTGTACGCCTTTCCCCCTGTTGCTCTGCTCCCAGGAGTTCTGGAGCGGGTCCGTCAGTGTGGGATAAGCCTACTGCTAGTAGCACCACGCTGGCCAAGTCGGATCTGGTTTGCGGACCTGATCCTTCTGTTAGACGGGCCTCCATTGGAGATCCCTTTGAGGAGGGACCTTCTGTCTCAGGCCGGGGGCACAATATTTCACCCTCGGCCAGAGATATGGAATCTTTGGGTTTGGCCTCTGAGGGGGCCCAACTTGTAGATAGTGGTCTTTCAGCTGAGGCTGTTGAGACCATCCTAAGCTCCAGAGCTCCAGCTACGAGGAAACTCTATGCGCTTAAATGGAGAGTTTTCTCCTTATGGTGTCACCGACATCAGTGGGATCCGGTTAATTGTTCTGTCAACACAGTAATCGAGTTCCTGCAGGAGCGCTTTGTGTCAGGTCTATGTCCTTCCACACTAAAAGTTTACGTGGCAGCCATTGCGGCTTATCATACCATGGTGGGAGGTTTATCTTTGGGTCGAGACCCCCTGATTACACGTTTCCTTCGTGGCACTTTGAGGCTGAGGCCTGCAACTCGCACTAAGGTGCCAGCTTGGGATTTGACTGTAGTTCTAGAGGGCCTGTCTAGGGCTCCATTCGAGCCCTTAGATTCGGTCTCAGAGAAGTTCCTTACTCTTAAGACCATCTTTCTCCTAGCTATTTCGTCCCTCAAGAGAGTTGGTGACCTTCAGGCTCTTTCGGTCTCCCCCACCTGCCTTGAATTTGCACCGGGGATGGTCAAGGCGTTCCTTTATCCAAAACAGGGATACGTCCCTAAGGTGCCGACCTTGACTCCGAGGCCTATTGTGCTGCAGGCTTTCTGTCCTCCTCCGTTTGCAACTGCGGACCAGGAAAGACTGCACTTGTTGTGTCCAGTGCGAGCATTGGACACATATGTACATCGGACATCCTCAATCAGGAAGTCCGATCAACTATTTATTTGCTTTGGATCACCTAAAAAAGGTCTTCCTGCTTCAAAACAGACAGTCAGTAAGTGGATAGTCGAGGCTATTTCACTTGCTTATGAGTACTCGGGCCAGCCTTGTCCTTTGGCGGTCCGAGCTCATTCCACCAGGAGTATGGCGGCTTCTAAAGCCTTGTTGCATGGGGTTTCTCTCCAAGATGTTTGTGATGCGGCGGGCTGGTCCTCTCCGCTCACATTCGTGAGATTTTACAGTTTGGACCTGGATGCTGCCCCAGGTTCTCAGGTGCTTAGTGCTTAGCTGAACAGTCTGACACTCAGGTACTTGAATTATGGCGCATTGGGTATTCTCGTTCCCGCAGCGTTTCGACGCATCTCGAAGTTCCCTTTTCGATAAGGGAACGTCTCAGGTTACTATTGTAACCATAGTTCCCTGAGAACAGGGAACGAGACGATGCGTCCCCCTGCCATACTTCTGGCGTCCCTGCGATCGGCTTGCTTCGGCACTGTCGAAGCATGAATGCCGGCGAGCAGCGGAAGTGCTCTTATCCTTTCCTGGTCATGACGTCACCCGCCCGTGACGCTCATTCCCTTTTTCCATTGGACTAGTTGGCATAGATGCTTCAGACGCAATCACGCAGAAGGCGTTCCCGCAGCGTTTCGACGCATCGTCTCGTTCCCTGTTCTCAGGGAACTATGGTTACAATAGTAACCTGAGACGTTTTTGTGGTGCCATCAGCCTATCAGCATTGTCATGAGATACTTTTATTCAAATTTTTGGCTGAAGTGTATGGAAGCCAATTTCAGCCAAAAAAAGATAGTTTTGGTAAATATGAGCACAAAAAAATTCATAATCATGAAAGTCATAATTATGAGATAAAAAGTCAGAATGACAATAAGTAAAAATTATGGCTTTTAATGTCATGACATAAAAATTCATAATAAAAATGTAAAATTTTAATGTATTAATATCTTATTATTATTATGACTTTTAATGTCATATTTTTGATTTGATGTGGCGAAAACAGGCTTCCGTACAAGTGCCTTAAGGCTTCTGTAAAGCCCATTCACACAAAAATGTAAACTATAAAGATAACTATAACGATAACTACATTAGTATCCACACCAACGCACAATAACATTCTGTGTATTATAAACATATTAAGCAGTTATTCCATGTGCCGTTGTCAATGCTCTAGCTCTGATTAAAGCTGGATGGATTCTGATTGGCTTTAAACATTTTTATAGTTCATCAGCTGGAAAATTGTTCTGAAATTGATTCAATTGATATCAGTCCACTGTTGTTATCTTTATAGCTGTGCTGTAGATTTTACATTATCTAAGAATTATTTATTGTTACTGTAATAGTTATCATCCTTGGTGTGAACAGGCATGTACTCTTATTAATGTCAATAGGCTAAATATATCTATTGAATATTTGTGTCTGCATTTTATAAAGCATTAAGCTATTCAAAACTATGGATTACAGTGATTTTACCATGGTTAATATCCCAAAGCCTGTGTCTTCTTGTTGGCTGTGGGTGCACGGTACCCACTGAGGCACCGCAGTAGATGATATTGCATTTGTTTTTTGCTGGTTTGAACTAGTTTGCATGATGCCAGTATACATCAGGCCTTTGAACACCTAAGCTGTATTAGAGATTCTCCTTGAGCCACTTAAGGACCTCTCAGTTGTGCATGTTTTTGGGACTCTGGGAATCCTTGTTACTGTGGAAACAGACCTCTAGGGGCATGTATAGGGTGATTGAGAGAATGAGCAAAATCAAGAATGAGAAGAAGACAGATTGGGCCAAAAAAAAAAAAAAGATTTCTAATGTTGCATGTCATCTTTCTGTCAGTTACCCTAGTAACCAACTGGCAAACAGTGGGTTTAATTTACGTCACTGCAGCCAATGCATTACACTGATTTAAAACTATTTATAATGAAAGGAAAATATGTATTCTAAGAAAAGTTCAGATTTCCTTTAATATTTATACACAACAGTACTGGTCCTGATTATGTGAATTGTTTTCAACAACAACAACAAAAAAACTTCATACCCACAAATGTTCAACCAAGGTTGTCTGAAAGGCTACAAGAGACATACAAACGTCCATCGCATGTGATGATACCACAGCCCACCAACTCAATTCTTACTCAAGCTCGATCCCGAGTTCTTGAAATCTCTGATGGAATGCAGAACTGAGATGGTCGCATCTCTTAATCAACGGGGTTTGCTGTTAAAACTGGCGTTAATATTGCGCGTAAAGCTGTAATTAGGCAATATTCAAAACAGGCATCCTGTTATTTTATCTCAGCCAGTTGGGTAATAAAGCACACATAGGCCATGCAACATGAATATACAAGCATTTTGAAGCAATGACAGGCCGTGGATAACACCACACGCTATTTAGAATTTCGTTTAACTTAATCACATGTCGCGTTCACATTCATACGGAAACAAATATCATCCGAGCTTGTTTCATACATTCGCACTGAACGAAACGTCATTTACAAAACGAATTGTGCGCCTGAATCGTTCGCGCACACAGGCAATGAATCATAAAATGCAAAGGCTCCTCAGATGATTACGTTGCTGTGCGCCTAAAGATGCTATTGCGGTCCGTCACACGAAATTCTACAAGGACGCGCGTCAAAGACATGAGCGTGTCGATACACGAAAGCCCCATTTGTCTAAACGCTTTACATGTTAAAACTAGTATATATAGCTAGTGAAAGAGATGTATTCTTACCTGGCGACTGTGTTGCAACGTCCCAAATCTTGTTAGTCATAAATTATAGGAAGCATTAGAAGATCAGATACACGACAAAGGTCTTACATTCTCTGTCGTACCAGTCCCGTTTCATTTTCTTGTGTTATTTGCATGGCGTAAAACGAGTGATGTCGCTGAAAATGCTGTTATTGCTCTTCGGGCGGGCGGTTGCGCGCGCTCCAGCTGTCCTACCACGTCCTCTCTGACGCACGCAAGCACGCGATATGCGGCTCACCCCCGCGTCCTGTGTCCCGTTACACGAAGAGAACAAAAACCCCACCTGCTCTATACCGTTAAACTGTTCTCCATCTACGCCATGTTGATCATACATCATTGTTCCGTCACTACAGGGGGATGCTTTTAAGCACCATTTTGTCCTTATGGCACACACTGGGCATGGATGGAGGCACTGGAATGATAAAAAAAAAAAAACAGAATATTTTTTTTATATCTATAAGATTAAAAAAACAGTGTTTTATAAGAAATAAACGGACTAAAATGATGATGGTCTAAACGCCACTATATGTGGTTTTATATGGATATGGTTAAATCACTATACAACACATTATTTTGAGATTGGATCAGATGTCATGCGTACACCTTCGGATGTGATCAGATTGTATGAAATACGCATTGACGCATTTAACTTGTGTAGCCTAAACAAGAACAACAGACTCCCACAAGGTGTGCTCATCTTGTCGTCAAGATGATCACTTTTTTGTTCAGTGGTGTATTAGTATTTGTCTCCCTCCAATGGCTTTCTGATGAATCGACAAAGCAATCATTTCACAACAGTGTTGAATAGATTTGATTATGTACATGTACATAATGAACAAGCATGTAACGTGTAGGTCTATAGCCTACCTCAAGTACGTAAGGTGGTCCCTACTCAATGTTAAACATTGGCATCACACATCATATGGTTACTGCCCCTTAACGCTTAATTTGAAATCATTGTTTTCAATCCAACACTGAAATATAATAATTTTATGGCATGCCGAAATTAGCCTTTTGCAAAAAGACTATTGACTTTTTTATAAAACTGCTGACTAATTTATATATATAAAAAATTATTGTATCTTAATCCACTGACTAATTTATATATTAAAAAGTATTGTATCTTAATCCTTACACAACAGGAACCAATAGCGTATTCAGACAAGCACGTGGAGAGGGGTTGCTTGAGCATCTGCCCCTTTGCCCCTTGGTGCCCGAATTGCCCTTTTGTCAAAGCAAAATTTTCTCTCCTTTTTTGTTGTAATTAAATGTACTTTTGTGGATGCCTGCCCAATCTAAATAATTAGTAAAAAAAAATTAGCTGTAAATAAAATGACCCACATGATCTTTCACCTTACGACCTCATCCAGGATGATTCCTCACGCTGCACGCGCAGAATTAAAAATGCGCGTGCAGCGTGAGGAATCATCCTGGATGAGGTCGTAAGTTGAAAGATCACGTGGGTCATTTTATTTACAGCTATTTTTTTTTACTAATTGTTTCGATTTAGCACTACCAGAGGATATCTGGTATCTGGTTTGAAGGAGAAAAGTTTCACGGGCGTCTAGGGGTCTGGGGCCTCATGTACAAAGACTTGCGTTGAATTCATACTAAAACATTGCGTACGGACAAAGCTGTAAATGTGCGTACGCACAAAATAAAAACAGATGTATGAATCTCTGCGTACGAAGGATCCCACACATATTCTCTTTGTACATCCCAATTAACGTAAAATTGAGTGCACGAGCACATCGCCCCACCCAGTCTCCTCCCCTTATTAAACACATTTAAATATGGTAATGAGTCCACTTTGGCAAAAGAAAGCAGTAAGAAAATGGCTAGCAAGCGGCAAGAAACAAAACTTTACAGAAAGTGAATTGGAGGTGCTACTATTGGAGGTAGAAACGAATTATTAACAAAAGGAAGAGAGTTTGGCTGATGCCATCAATGTGGTGGGGTCTGAAAGTCGCACTGTAAATGACCTTAAAAAGAAATGGTCTCATATAAAGGTGGACGTTAAACGGAGAACTGCTGCTCACCGACAAAGTGTGGGCAGAACGGGCAGTGGTAAAGGGGTTGATAAACTTACACGCTTTGAGCAGAGAGTTGCCTCAATTATGGGTGAAACTTTACTCTCTGGAGTAGTATCTGCTGCTGTGGGAGACTCGAATTTACTACAGGACTGCCACGAAGGTAACCAATTTCTCATTTATTTTTACTTTGGTGCACATAGCTTACCTATTTAATTTTCAAATGCATGCAATGTAGCTGACCAAAAGTACATCAGAGATTTTACGTAGCCTATCCATTGCATTTATACTAAATGCATACCCATTAATAAGGAACAGACTCAAATCACAGTTAACATGTGCCTGTGTTTATTTAGACTCCGGAACATCCACTGGCACGCACTCGGAATCCGCCCCTCCTGAGCAGCCAGCGGCCACTGTGCCCAGCGTTTCCAGTGCTCCCCCCAGTGCTGAGGCCCGTCCATCTGTCCGCGTCTTGACGCATGCTGTTCTGGAGTCACAACAGCAAATTGTTATGGCCATCGGAGAAATTAACCTGAAAAAAATCACTGACGCACTGAAGCCACTCATTAAAGGAATTGGTCAAAAAATGAACTTTGTCTCCGATTACCATTTATAATGTCGCAATCACATGTTGACGGGCCTGAATGGCTTGTTGGTTGGGCTGCACATACATTGGTCCCCTAGGTCACGGTCATCTGGCGGTGCTGCCACCTCACCAAGTGGTTTGCCATGCCTGTGCGCGACATTGTGTAGCTTCCCCTCAGTCCTGTCAAGGCAGCGCCACCGATATTTCAGCTGCCCAATCGCCCGCTCTACAACTGACGAGTGCCAGAATGGGCATCATTGTATCTGCTCTCTCGGTCAGTTTGTGGGTTGGTGAGGGGGGTTAACAGCCATGTCTTTAGTAGATAATCGCGGTCTCCTGAAGGGTTGTTGAATAATTAAATGATCATTTTAAAAAATAAAATTAGATAGAACCATAACTTTAAATGCATCACTCACCAAGAAGCCACCCATCGTGCACCCTGCCAGCTTGGAGCCTCATCCCAACAATGGTGTTTGTAAGGATGTATGAATCATGGGTTGACCCAGGCCACCTTGCCACAATATTTGTTAGGTGCGTTTGTACATCACATCTGCAAATTTATTGAATAAAAATGTTTCCGATTCACATATGCAAATTCTTCTTCAGATGGCGCCTTTATAGCAATGTGTGTGCAGTCGATCGCTCCGATTACATTAGGAAAACTGGCTATCGCTGCAAATTGCGTTTTAATGTTTGGCTGGTCAACTGGTAGACATGCGGATGATCCCGACCCATACCGTTGGCATTGCGCGGCTCAAAAACGACTGGCTAACTGCTGAGCGGTCTTCCAGTTCCCTTTGGAAAAAAACAGTTGCCAGGAATCCAAGTGTTGTCAGCACCTGCAAGGGAACGGGTATTGTGTGGCTCCTCGCTGTCTCTCTCTCTCTAGATTCGGACCCAACTCAGCACCAAGAGGATAGCCTTTGGAAATCTGAAACGGCTGATAATCTTGGGTCAGAAAATCATTGTGGTCCCTAAAAACTCGTTCTCTTCGGATTCTGCCATTGGCAATCTCCTCTAATAAGGCCAAAGTTGCCATTGCCATAGACTAAGGGTTGTATCAATTGGCAAATGGTTTTATATGTTCTTACTTAGTTGCATAATTGATAGAATATTCCCTTAAAGGAGTAGTTCACTTTTAAAAAAACTTTTGCTGATAATTTACTCACCCCCATGTCATCCAAGATGTCCACGTCTTTCTTTCTTCAGTCGAAAAGAAATTAAGGTTTTTGATGAAAACATTCTAGGATTTTCTCCATATAATGGACTTCATTGGGAACCAAACAGTTGAAGGTCCAAATGACAGTTTCAGTGCAGCTTCAAAGCGCTTTAAACGACACTAGACGATGAATAAGGGTCATATCTAGGACCCTTCGAGTCATGACTCGAAAAAAGATTTGTTAATTTTGATGAACAAGTTCGAAAAGGACAGTCACTAACGGTCATCACAGAACAGAGCAAGGCGAGCATTTGTGCTTAAAAAACGTAAACTTAGTTATTTATTTTTTAAATGAGCAATGGTTTCGCTAGATAAGACCCTTATTCATCGTCTGATATCATTTAAAGCCATTTGAAGCTGCACTGAAACTGTCATTTGGACCTTGAACCGTTTGGCTCCCAATGAAGTCCATTATATGGAGAAAATCCTGGAATGTTTTCATCAAAAACCTTAATTTCTTTTCGACTGAAGAAAGAAAGACGTGGACATCTTGGATGACATGGGGGTGAGTAAATTATCAGCAAAAGTTTTTTTTTTAAGTGAACTACTCCTTTAAGGCTTGTGAGACAATATATGTCAATTATTTTATAAATTGCAAATGAATAGCAATGCTTCCCACAGGTGGTGGTCCGGTAGACTTATAGAACAATTTGTTGTGTAATGTTTGCAACTTCACTTCATTGCCTGTAAGAGTCACCAACGGACAAAAACTATGAGAAATGTACGTACACAAGACATGAAATTGGCGTGGAGGATGTCACGGTGGGTAGTGGAGAATGGAAAAGAGGACTCAAGTGCGGAGTAAAATGAAGAGGTTTAATAAAGATAAAACATAAAATAAACAAACCAACAAAAGAAATCCAAGGTCTCAGAACTTAATTCAACACAGACATGGCAGGACAGGACAGGCACAGAACTCCATGCGACTAACACACGTAACAATAACAACGAACGAGCACAGGACAGCAAACACAGGTAGACTAAATAGGGAGGCAAACAAAGGAGGGTAACGAGGAGGACAGGTGGGACAAATAAACCAATCTCCGGCTCTGGAACAGGCACTGGCTCCGGCTCTGGAACAGGCACTGGCTCCGGCTCTGGAACAGGCACTGGCTCCGGCTCCGGCTCTGGAACAGGCACTGGCTCCGGCTCCGGCTCTGGAACAGGTACTGGCTCCGGCTCTGGAACAGGCACTGGCTCAGGCTCCGGCTCTGGAACAGGCACTGGCTCAGGCTCCGGCTCTGGAACAGGCACTGGCTCCGGCTCCGGCTCTGGAACAGGCACTGGCTCCAGCTCCGGCTCTGGCTCTGGAACAGGCACTGGCTCCGGCTCCGGAACAGCAGACACTGGCTCCGGCTCTGGAACAGTAGACACTGGCTCCGGCTCTGGAACAGCAGACACTGGCTCCGGCTCTGGAACAGCAGACACTGGCTCCGGCTCTGGAACAGCAGACACTGGCTCAGGCTCTGGAACAGCAGACACTGGCTCCGGCTCCGGCTCCGGCTCAGGAACAGCAGACACTGGCTCCGGCTCAGGAACAGCAGACACTGGCTCCGGCTCAGGAACAGCAGACACTGGCTCCGGCTCTGGAACAGCAGACACTGGCTTAGGCTCTGGAACAGCAGACACTGGCTCCGGCTCCGGCTCCGGCTCAGGAACAGCAGACACTGGCTCCGGCTCAGGAACAGAAGAAACTGGCTCCGGCTCAGGAACAGCAGTTCCTGTTTGGGCGCATGCGCGAGCGGCGACCGGCGGCGAGACAGCGTTGTGCGTTGAGTTTTATGTTTTACTGTTTTGTTTTTGTTTTTAATCAAAGTTTATATAGTTATACACAAGGAGTATTAAATGACTGGTTATTAACCTGTTAAATTGCTTGCCTGGGGGTCTGAGCAACAAACATGGAGCTGATGGCCTTATTGTTTTTGTGGTTGGCGTTTTATTTCACGGACTCTCTAGGTGCGTTGTCTAATCCACCGATAATTAGATATAGCAGAGACTTTCTACTACAGTGGAATATCCCTCAGATCAACAAACCACTGGATCTTGTTCTACCTGACTTGGACCGTTACAAAGATCTACGGTGTGGAGAGAGTAAAGACACTGGTGATTGTCCACGTAGAACCAGGAAACGCGGTAAGCGGGGAGGAGTTCGTGTAAGGTTGAGGAAACAGTCTCTTTCCCGTATCCCTTTACCATCCATTATTCTGACTAATGCGCAGTCTCTTCGTAACAAAACGGATGAGCTGCAAGCTCATGTACGATTCCAACGGGAATTCAGAGACTCGTGTCTATTGGCCATCACAGAGACATGGCTCTCGGACAGAGACTCGGACACAGACATTACCATGGACGGGTTTGGTCCTCCTGTGCGCTTGGACAGAGATGCTGGTGCCACGGGCATGTCGAGGGGAGGAGGAGTTTGCCTGTATGTGAACCAGAGGTATTGTAAGAACGTCATTGTGAGAGAAAGACTGTGTACTAAAGATGTTGAGCTGCTGTCGGTGTCGTTACGCCCATCATACCTGCCACGTGAGTTTCCTCAAATATTCGTTACTGTTGTCTATATCCAACCGAGAGCTAATGCAGATAAAGCCTCAGAAAGTCTACTACAAGTAACTCAAAGATTGCAACTTATTTCTCCCGATGAACCAATGTTGATCATGGGTGATTTTAACCACTGTTTGATGGATAAGACCTTGAGAGACCTTTATCAATACGTCACATGTCCAACCAGACACAACAGGACTCTAGATTTATGTTATGGTTCTATAAAGGGAGCATATAAATCTCTCCCCCTTCCCCCGTTGGGTGGGGCCGACCATAATTGTATTCAACTTGTCCCACTGTATCGTACAGCCCTAAGAAGGGGAAAAACTTTAATCAGACAGTTTAAGAACTGGACTGAAGATTCCATCTCGATTCTACAAGGGTGTTATGAATGCACTGATTGGGAAATGTTTAAAGAGTCATGTGCTGACATAGATGAACTTACTGATGTGGTCAGCTGTTATGTGTCATATTGTGTGGATAACATTATTCCTGTAAGGTCTGTAAAGGTATATCCAAATAATAAGCCGTGGATAACAAAATCACTTAAGGTCCTGTTTAAGAAAAAACAGTGTGCATTTCGGGAAGGTAATCTTGTTGAGTTGAATCGGTTAAAAAAGGAAGTGAAATTTGAAATAAATATGGCAAAGCTGCAGTACAAAGAAAAGATAGAATGGCAGTTAAAAAATTGTAATTTGGGCTCAGCATGGGATGGCATGAAAACTATCGTCGGGACAAAGCCTAAAAAAGATTCTAAGGTGGCATTGGAAGGGTATAGAGATGATTTTCAGCTTGCAAAAGCATTTAATGAGTTTTATGTAAAGTTTGATACTTGTGACTTTGAGACTATTCGTTGTGAGCAGAAAAATTATTTAACTGTTAATGGACCTATCCCTTTTACAGAACAGGATGTAATAAATGGGTTGAGACATTCAAAAGCCAGGAAAAGTGCAGGCCCTGATAATATTGAGGGCCGGCTGCTTATTTCCTGTGCAGAGCAATTTAGGACCTATCTTTTATTATATTTTTCAACTGTCCCTTACCCAACAGAAGGTGCCGGGATTATGGAAAACCTCCACAGTTATTCCAGTGGCGAAAAATAAGAATTCAGTAGCACTAAATGATTTTAGGCCAGTTGCTTTAACTTCTTTGGTAATGAAGAGTTTTGAAAAATTGATTAAAAAAGAGCTTCTTACAAAGGTGGAAGACTCACTTGACCCTCTCCAGTTTGCCTATAGGGCCAGGCGTGGGGTAGAGGATGCTACGGCTACTTTGTCGAATTTGGTACTCAAGCATCTAGAGGGAACTAAGACTCACGCCAGGATTTTATTTGTTGATTTCTCATCCGCTTTCAACACGATACAACCTCATATATTAGTAGAGAAGCTGTTAAGTTTTGGTTTTGATTTTAGTATTGTTGGTTGTATACTTGACTTCCTAACTGATCGCATTCAGAGAGTAAAGGTTAATGGTTGTTTATCGGAGGTATTGTATTCATCCACAGGGTCCCCTCAGGGATGTGTGCTTTCTCCACTCCTGTATATCCTATATACTGATGATTGCAGGAGCAGGCATGACAATAGATTTATTGTAAAATTTGCAGATGATTCAGCTATTGTCAGCCTTCTTAGTGCTGGCGAATGCGACCATGGCCCTGTGGTTGAGGATTTTGTACAGTGGTGCAACGATGCATTCTTGCAAATAAATGTGCTAAAAACTAAAGACATGCTTATTGACTTTAGGCGTAATCAAACTGATCTGAAGAGAACAACTATCAAAGGGCAGGAGGTTGATGTTGTGGAATCATATAAGTATCTGGGGTGTGTGATTGACAACAAGTTGAATTTTAATGTTAATGTGGAGATGATTTGCAAAAGGGGCCAGCAACGTCTGTACTGTCTACGGAGATTGTCTAAATTTAAAGTTGATAGGTCCTTGATGATTTTATTCTATAAATCTTCTATTGAGTCGGTTTTTACATTTAGTATGTTATGCTGGTATGGATGTCTTGGTGTGAAGGCAAAGACTGCTTTGGTGAAAATAGTAAATACTAGCAGTAAGATCTTCGGAGTTCAGCAGAGTCACCCTACTGACCTGTACAACCGGCAAGTAGTTAGGAAGGCCCGATCGATTTTAATGGTTACTTCACATCCTCTCTATTCTGAGTTTCAGTTTTTACCCTCAGGATCTCGATTGAGATTTCCCTCGGTTAGAAGTAACAGGTATAAACATTCATTTATTCCTACTTCCATTTCTCTGTTAAATTTGGGTATGGGGGGAGTAGGTGGAAGGAAGTAGTTGTTTAGGTTTTGGGTGTGTACTGTGTGTGTGTGCTTATTTTAGTGTTAATTTGTAATACCTTTTAATTTTTTACTGAAATTATTAATGTTTTCTAAATTGTCTTTTTGTATGCTGTCTTGCTGTAAAATTAATTGCCCTCCGGGGACATATACAAATAAACATAAACATAAACAGCAGACACTGGCTCCGGCTCAGGAACAGCAGACACTGGCTCCGCCTCAGGAACAGCAGACACTGGCTCCGACTCAGGAACAGCAGACACGAAAGGTCTGAAGGGCATCTCCAAAATCTGGGCTAGACATTCTGAATAGTCGGTCAGTGCCCTCGCGGCCACGAGAATGGGCATCTCCTGATCCGTCTCCGACTGGGCAGACGTGACGTGAACCGTCTCTGGCTGGGCAGACGGGACGTTAACAGTCTCTGACTGGGCAGACGGGACGTGAACAGTATCTGGCCGGGCAGACGGGACGTGAACAGTCTCTGGCCGGGCAGACGTGACGTGAACAGTTCTGCGGGCAGACGGGACGTGAACAGTGTCTTGCTGGCAGACGGGAGTGAACGTCTCTGGCTGGGCAGACGTGACGTGAACAGTCTTGGGTGGGCAGACGCGACTTGAACAGTCTCTGACTGGGCAGACGGAACGTGAACAGTCCTGGCTGGGCAGACGGGACGTGAACAGTGTCTTGCTGGCAGACGTGACGTGAACAGTCTCTGGCTGGGCAGACGCGACTTGAACAGTCTCTGACTGGGCAGACGGAACGTGAACAGTCCCTGGCTGGGCAGACGGGACGTGAACAGTGTCTTGCTGGGCAGACGTGACGTGAACAGTCTCTGGCTGGGCAGATGTGACGTGAACAGTCTCTGGCTGGGCAGACGGAACGTGAACAGTCTCTGACTGGGCAGACGGAACGTGAACAGTCTCTGACTGGGCAGACGGGACGTGCACAGTTTCTTACTGGGCAGACGGGACGTGAACAGTCTCTGACTGGGCAGACGGAACGTGAACAGTCTCTGACTGGGCAGACGGGACGTGCACAGTTTCTGACTGGGCAGACGGGACGTGAACAGTCTCTGACTGGGCAGCGATGACATGAACCGACTGGCACAGGCACAGGTCTCCTCCTCCTCCTCTGTCCTTTCTGATGGATGTGTGCAGACTCGAGGCTGGCTGAAACCATCGATGAAGTTGAAACCAACGCTGGACGGATCCAGTGACGACGACTTTATTCCAAATGAGACCAGTGGGGAAGACTCTGCTGCCCTCCTCTCCTCATTCCTTTGAGCGCACATGAAAAAATATTTAAATAAAGAAATCCCATTCTCCCTCTCCGCAGGACAAAGTTCGCTCTGCTGAATCCACATATTGACTTGTTCGTTCTGTCACGGTGGGTATTGGAGAATGGAAAAGAGGACTCAAGTGCGGAGTGAAATGAAGAGGTTTAATAAAGATAAAACATAAAATAAACAAACCAACTAAAGAAATCCAAGGTCTCAGAACTTAATCCGACAGGACAGGACAGGACAGGACAGGACTCCACGTGACTAACACACGTAACAATAACAACAAACAAGCACAGGACAGCAAACACAGGTAGACTAAATAGGGAGGCAAACAAAGGAGGGACGCACTGTCTGCGCGTTTCATCAGCTCTGGGGCGCTGGAGCTTAGCGCAGCTTAGCCAATTGCTGATTTAAGATATAAATGTTTGACATAAACTGTACCCCATCAGCGAGCTCAAATCTAGTCAGCTATGGGCAATTATTTTTGAGCCTTAAGCTCGTGCCCACGATAAAGCGAAGCAGAAAGCATTTTTATAGCACCTTTCCAACACCCAAGGTCGCTTTACAAAGATAGGTTAAAGGAGTGGTTCAGGATTTTGGACCTCATTTCCAAGTTAGCCTGGGTGTTATTTATCAGTGGAGACAGTTTTCCAAAATTTTCATCCAGTCCTTCCAGTTGCATAGTTCACCAGTGCTAGGCTAGCGTGATTCAACGGTATATGCTAGCCTGCCATTAAGAACAGTTTTACCCTCTCCACAGTACACCAAAAGCAAACAAATTATAATGCCAGACTATTGATGTAAATGTCTGTTGAGAGAATAATGTTAGAAATATCAACTAGTTATAATGCTTTGCTAACTAGCAGAAGACACTCACAGGGTATGAATCCCAGTTGTGCAGGTGGGACATGTTGTAGAAATATGCTATTCTATACTTTTATTAATTCTATAGAGAAAACATGAGAAAAATGTGAATAAAGATCGTGGGCCCTATTTTAATGATCTGAAACGTAAGTATCAAGCACAAAGCGCAAGTAACTTTGTGGGCGGGTCTTGGGCGCTGTTGCTATTTTACCAGCGGGATAAATGACTCTTGCGCCCGACGCAAGTTTAAAGGGGTTGGTCTGAAATAGCTTCATTATTCCATAGGTGTGGTTTGGGCGTAACGTGAAATAAACCAATCAGAGCGTCATCCAACATACCCTTTAAGAGCTGGGGCTCGTTCTTCGTACGTCGCTAACTCTGTTAGCTGGATTTGATTGTTGACGATTTGCCATGATCTTGGATTGTTTGGTTCTTCGAAGCTCATCCTAGACTTGCTGTCATAGCAACAGGTGCGCTAGCTTGAACCTGCTCGCGAGCAGGCTTATTTCATGTAAACAGGATTAGATCGCGGCTTCATAAGCGCAGGTGATACGAGAAGTCTTTTAACGCAGCGCGATAGTGTACTTTTTAAAAGATATAATTATTCTAGGATGTCGTTTACATCAATTATTTTTTGGAAACGCACATTAAATGTTCGACTCGTCGGAGTCGGCCTTTAATAACAGCACAAACTGTGTGCATTGTCCTGATATTATTTGCGAGTGGCTCTTTCCTTTAAACTATTGGAGATGCGGAGAACTTGATAAGTGCTGTCTGTCGTGTCATTCACAAAGTTTACCCTGGCGCTCAAGCAGTTTTTAGGGTTTTTTTTGTGGCATTTCCAAGCCAGTTTAGACCCAAGGTTGTAGGCTATAGCAGGTTTTTTTTTTTGTTTTTTTTTTTTTTTTGCCAACGCAGGTATATTATAATTTTTAATGAAGATCATGCAATCATGAACATGCCGATTAATATGACACAGATATGTCCCTCAGGCTTCACTAATGTGATTGGTCAATAGACTGCACACATGTTCCCATGTGCAGCCAAGTTACTATTACAATTCTTAATATTCCAGATTAGTAATATTATATCAAATTTTAAAAAAGGCAGTTGACAGACTAAAATCTCTAGATGGCGTGTGACTATTCATATTACTAATGTGGAAGCACAGAGACATTCACATTTATGCACATTACTTGAACATGGTAAGGAAAAATATAAATATCAATCTCACTGTATTATGTAAATGTAAAATGTAAATGTATGTACATACACAGTTACAATGCAGCTCTAGCCAGGACAAGGTCACACAATGTAATGAACTTTGGCCAACTAAAGGGAAGATTTCAGTGTCTGAAAAGCCAGAGGGTTGCACCTGACAGGACCTGTGACATTGCATGTGCCATATTACACAACATTGCCAACATCAGAAAAAGAAGGGGAAAAAAGGTTTAATTAGCCTAAATGTTTAATAAAAGACAAGACACATTTGATTAGTTCATTGAGTCTTATTTCAATAGTTCTTTGTAAAGAAAAGCCAGTCATTCAGTCATCTTTTGCCTGCAATAAGAGATATTATGCAAGGTCAGCAATAGTACTCTGTGTGAAATAGTGTATTTTACTCTGAAGTTTATTTTGAAGCAACTCTATTTCTAGTGCAATTTCTTTCTTTAAGTAGTCAAGTTCTATTTCTCCCCCTGATTTTTGTTTTTTCAAAATACTCTATTTTCTGTTGAAGACTCATAGGGAATGAATTTCACCCTGTGTCATTTGTCAAATTGCCACACATGCCTCATGCAACAAATAAAAAGGAAAAGTTACACTGCCCACACCTGTATCACTGCGTTGTGCAGACTCTTCTGTGGGCCTTTCTGTACATGTGGACTCATGTCAGAAATAATAGACATAGGCACAAGTATAAATCAATTAAAATTATTTATGTATTTGCAGGTAGTCTACTTCCTCCAAAGGACAGTCATCTGAGAAGGTTTCTTCACTATCCAGTGCAATGTGATTAATAACTCATGGCAAAATATTTTCACATTAACATAAGTTTATCAGTTTTTTACTTTCACAAGTCAAAGCAATTTATCATTACTCAAGATTTAACAGTTGAAATGACTATACCAGCCAATATGCATTATAGGCCTACTTAATTTAATGCAGCAACAAATTATTTCACAGTGTACTTTACATCTCATTTACCAGTAATGAAGGTGTTGCTGCTACTGGTCCCTGGATGTGTGTCTGGAAGAGCTGAACCCAGGGATGCCCTCCACAACAACAGGTCAATTCACACTCAACCCAGGGGTCAGCTCTTCTGCCAGGGTGCAGAAGCAACTGTTTTTTTTTTTTCAGCCTTTTTCTTGGTTGCTTTTATAAACAGACAATCATTTATTTAACAGTGCCTTTTTGAAAGAGACTAGTAGGCCTATAAGGCCTAGTAAAAATTACCATTACGTAGAAGATTTTTGTACTTCACTTTCATCATGTTCACTATAGTGTGGTGACTCTGACATGACAATGAACAAAGTAATTATGAAATTATTAAAATACAAAGTAAATAAATAATAAGTTATTAAAACATCTAACATGGCAACCACAAACGCATTTAATTTGTCTGCTACTTTTGCCAGCCCTCTCTCCTGGCTTTTGCACACTTAGAAGTGTTCCCTGGCGTTTTAATTAAAGACTCAAAATCGGCATAACCTTCTCTTTCTCTGCTTGGGAGAAAAACTGGGTGTGTTCTTTGGCCATGCTGAACAGCCAATAGCAGCGTCGCTGATCACTGTTTCTGCTATCGATACATATCCCCTTTTAAACCAACGCGTGAACGCGCAGTTATCTCAGATAACTCAATCCAGCGATACTAATCATAAACAACAGGAGTGTTCGAAGAACCCACTTAGCCGGATCATGATTAGCCCGATGATATTATCTTGGATGTCTCATTTGATCTCGGATGTTTTAAGCAACGTACGAAGAACGAGCCCCAGGTGCGCATGTTGCATGGCGGATTGTTATTATTATGGCGGATTTACCAGGCGCGCACCAGGGGCTCGTTCTTCGTACGTTGCTTAAAACATCCGAGATCAAATGAGACATCCAAGATAATATCATCGGGCTAATCATGATCCGGCTAATTGGGTTCTTCGAACACACCTGTTGTTTATGATTAGTATCGCTGGATTGAATTATCTGAGATAACTGCGCGTTCATGCGCTGGGTTAAAAGGGGATATGTATCGATAGTAGAAACATTGATCAGCTACGCTGCTATTGGCTGCTCACCGTGGCCAAAGAGCGCGCTCAGTTTTTTTCTCCACAGAATAGCAAGAGTTATTGCTTGAAGGATATGCTGAATTTGAAAACTTAATTAAAACGCCAAGGAACACCTTAACGTGTGCAAAAGCCAGGAGAGAGGGCTGGCAAAAAGTAGCAGACAAATTAAGTTTGTAGTTAGATGTTTTTATAACTTATTACAGTATATTTTTTTTATATTTTAATAATTTCTAAATAATTAATAACTTTGTTCATTGTAATGTCAGAGTCACCACCCACTACTAGAACATAGGAACAAGTAAAAGTGAAGTACTAGATTATTCTACAAAATAGTAATTTGTACTTATATACTAATCTCTTTTAAAAAGGCACTGTTAATAAATGTTTGCCTGTTTATAAAAGCAACCATGAAAAAGGCTGAGAAATAAAAAGAAAAGAAAAACAAACAGGTCTTGCACCCCCACATTATACCCAGGCAGAAGAGCTGGCCCTTGGGTTAAATGTGACCCATTGTGGAGGGCATCCCTGGGTTCAGCTCTTCCTCAGACCCACAGCCAGGAGCAGCAACACCTTCACTGCTGGTAAATGAGCTTTAAATGATCCTAGTACACTGTAAAATAATTTGTTGCTGCATTAAATTAAGTAAGCCTATGGCTGTCCAGTCATATCAGCTGTTAAACCTTGTAATGAATTGCTTTGACTTGTGAAAGTCTACATGTGTGACTGTGAAACATAGTTAATGTAAAACAAATGTAGAAATGAGTTATTGATCACATTTCCCACCAGTGTACTTCATTGTAATGCACTTGTGTTTTCCTCTTTTGTGCAGTTTTAAACAATACACCAACACTTTTATGTGTTCCCAAGCAAGTGGCTGAAGCATGTGCAGTAAGACTTTTCATAACTTTACATCAAAAGGGAAGAAAGTACAACACTTTATAATGCCCATTTTTCTCCCAATGCACAGGACAGTGAAGAAACCCTCTCAGGTATCTTTAAGTGCATAAATAACTTTACTTAATTTACACTTGAGCTATTATTTCTGAATGCAATATGAGTTGCAGGAGTCCACATCTACAGAAGAGTCTGCACAAAGCAGTGATGCAGAGGTGGGCAGTGTTGTACTTTTCCTTGTCATTTTTGTTGCATATAGGCTTGTGTTGACAGGTTTAACCCAAGCCCCCCCAATATAGAGTATATATACAATATAGAGTATTTTTTTCTTGGGGGGGGGGGGGGGGGGGGGGGGGGGGGGACTTGACAACTTAAAGAAAAAGACTGGCACTAGAGATATAGTTGCTTCAAATGAACTTCAGAGTAAGTGCTAATATATTATTTCACAGAACTATTGCTGACCTTGCTCTTATTGCAGGCAAAATATGACTTGATCACTGGCTTTTCTTTACAAAGAACAATAAACAATAAAACTAAGCAAATTTGTCTCGTCTTTTATTAAACATTTAATGTAATGTTTTTTTTTTTTTTTCTGATGGTGGTTGTGTAATATGACACATGCAATGTCACAGGTCCTGTCAGGTGCAACCCTCAGGCTTTTCAGACACTGAAATCTCCCCTTTAGTTGGCCAAAGTTCATTGCATTGTGTGCCCTTGTCCTAGAGCTGCATTGTAACTGGAGTGTATGTACAGTAATACAGTGAGCTTGATATTAATATTTTCCACCACGTTCAAATATGTGCATAAATTTGAATCGCTGTGCTTCCACATTTGTGATATGGAACAGTCACACACCATCTAAGAGATTTTAGTCTGTCAACTGCCTTTTTTTACAATTTGATGTAATATTAGGCTACTAATCTGGAATATTAAGAATCGTAATAGTAACTTGGCTGCACATTTACATTGTGATCCCCCTTTCAGTTCACAAAATCCCTTCATTGTGGCCTTGATGGGAACACATGTGCAGTCTATGGCACCAATCACATTAGGGAAGCCTGAGGAATATATTCTGAAAGTCATAATCATCATGCTAACGATTACATGATCGACATTAAAAATTATAATGTAACGTTAGGCCTACCTGCGTTGAAAAAAAAAACTGCTATACAACCAATTGGGTCTAAAGTGGCTTGGAAATGCCCTAAAACCTGCTTAAGAGGCAGGTAAACTTTGCGAATGGCACGACAGACATTACTTAGGCTATCACCAAGTTCTCCGCATCTCCAATGTAAAGGAAAGAGCCACTCGCAAAGAATCTCTATATGCTGTTTATTTGTGC
The DNA here is from genome assembly GCA_036326025.1 of Chrosomus eos. Lineage (NCBI taxonomy): Eukaryota > Metazoa > Chordata > Actinopteri > Cypriniformes > Leuciscidae > Chrosomus > Chrosomus eos. The sequence goes on from CM070839.1 coordinate 27,292,682, forward strand.
TGTTATTAAAGCCCGACTCCGACGAGTCGAACATTTGTGCGTTTCCAACAAATTAATGATGTAACGACATAGCCTACTCACGAGTCATGAGAAAAAAATATATATCTCAAAAAGTACACTATCGCGCTGCGTTAAAAGACTTCCCGTATCAGCTCTGCTTATAAAGCCGCGATCTAATCCTGTTTACATGAAATAAGCCTGCTCGCGAGCAGGTTCAAGCTAGCGCACCTGTTGCTATGACAGCAAGTCTAGGATGAGCTTCGAAGAACCAAACGATCCAAGATCATGCCAAATCGCCAACAATCAAATCCAGCTAACTGAGTTAGCGACGTACGAAGAACGAGCCCCAGGAGCGGTTCACAGCCGAGGAGACCGATTTTTTTTTCCTGGTTCTTGACGGACAAACTAATTTGTCAGATGTCCTTATATACACATCTTGCCACTATTGGGCAAACAGGTCTGATCCGTCATTACTATCATTAGCCTGAAACATTTGGGTAAATGTGTAAGGTAGATTTAGGCTTACATTTTTTACATCTTCATGGACACCATTATTTCCCTCATGTGTTAATTTTTTTCCTTGTTATAATGTATGATTTGCAAAAATAAAAACTGCTGCATCTTGTTGAATAGAAAAAGTGTATGCGCGTTGTGCGTTACATTATGGCCAAACATGCGCGCTTAAAATAGCATTATGAACAACGCGCAACGCGCCACCTAATTAGACTATTTTTTTTCTTCTCAGTGGCGGAATTGTTTTCTGGAACTGCAAAATAGCACTAGGGAATGTTTGCGCCGAAACACGCCTCCTTTTTGCGCCGACCCGCCCAGGGAGCGCAAGTTCATTTCCTAGTTTACCGACGTGCGTCTGTGGAGGGAAAAGCCCGCTTTGCGCGGGTGCAAAATAGGAATGATACATGCGTCAGTGTACAAAGTCATTTGCACCGGGTGCAAGATAGGGCCCTGAGAGTCAATGTTTAGAAATTACTAATCATTAATATGTTTTGAACTAAGCCCTATTTAAAGCCTTGTTCCATGTGCCCCTTTTATACTTTGAGCACCTGACCCCCTCCAAAGGTCTCTGCACGGCCCTGAGCGCATTCCATGATGACCAAGATGTTTGAATGTAAAATGCTTACCAAAAATCTTAATTTTAAAATCTATTTTAATATATTAGCCATGTTACCTGTGAGACAGTGACAGCATTTTTTAAAGCGAGTGCTGCACTTAAATAAATTATGTTGTAAAGTAGGCCTACCGGTATATTAAAATAGAAAACCATTATTTTAAATTATAATACTATCTCACAATATGAATGTTTTTCTGTATTTTGTATCAAATAAATGCAGGCTTGATGAGCATAAGCGATTTTCTCTCAAAAACGTTACAAATAGTAATGATTCCAAACTTTTGACTGTGCTGTGTAGGCTACTGTATGTCACACATGTGACAACTTTCCTCCATCTGGCATTAATGAAAAATATTTTCTAACCTTTCATTCAAAATTAACTTTATATATTAATTACATTATATAGATGACACTTGTATCCGTGTGTGGTTGTATTGTGTTCACTTGATACAGTATATAGATATAGATAAATGTTGACAAATATACATTTTGACATATTTTCCTGCCAATATTTACGTTCGAGGTAAAAAAAAAAAAAAAAAGGAGAAAAGCGTATGTGTGTGTGGGAAGGAGAGGGAGAGAGAGAGGCGTGACATCAGAGCGCGCAGGATCACTGAATGCAGGGCATCATCATCCCCACAGAGAAAGACAGCAGCGCCTCCACGCCCAATAAACACCACCAACGCTGCCGAACATGAGGTAAGATTTAAACAAATTAAATCTATTAGCGTATATGTTAAATCATGGATGACAGGTGGATCATGGCACATGCATGTTTGCGGGTATTTGTGCGTTAAATCCAACGATGAAATGTGTGTGCGTGAGGTCCTGATGAGAATATTTATGAGGGCGCCAGCGAGGACTGCTCACCAGAAGCGTTTTCCCACGAATCTTACGATTTAATGCCTAAATCTGATTAAATTGGACTGCCTGATAAAATGTATGTAATTAAGGGATCTAAAAACTGACAAAGATTTTCTGTCTGATAGGCTATCGTAGCTAAAATATTACGACCAAGGTCAACAATAAAACATCAAAGATATCTGCTCTACCCGAGTCATGTTTTAAAATTCACAAATCCGAGGGTCATTTTCTTGTTCAAGTTATGATATAAGCTTCTTATCAGTCATTTGAAGCCATAGAAGTAAGGAAATGATCTTGTGTAAATGTGTTTCAGCCCCCATCACCTTGAATTTTGCATGAGCACAAAGAAAATGTGACGATTTATTTTATTAGATTTGTATTATTGAGAGTAGTCTTTTATGTAAACTGGTTTTCATCCTAAACCAGACTTTGAATTAGACTTGGCTCAATGAACATCAGAGCTAAGGAAAACTATTTATAATAAAATCGTTGTTTTATTAGATTGATAGCTAGATAGATAGACAGCCTAGCCCCGTCTACATTCATTCATGGCATGAACTATTGAACACCGAAAATATCCACTTTACTAATAAAGAAATGTAGGCTAATGGCAATAAATAAATGGTGAGGTAAATCTAGATTTTATTTAAAGAATGATTGTATCTGCCAATTGACAAGTGGCCATGTAAAACGTAATAAGTATAGTACAGACAGGGGGATCAGGAATTGCATCACCCTAAATTAGTTTATTTTTACAATGACCAACTGACTGCACATTGCCCTGGTGTAATAAACACATGGATATGAAATATTGATTGAAGAGAATTTTATAGAGACCACTAAGAGTTTAAAATTAGCATAGCTGTTTAGCATGCATATATTGTATATTATATGGACACCATCATTATTCTTATATATTATTATTATTAGCTGAATGCTGCCGCTGACCAAGATTTCCCGGTTGGCCTGTAATAATGTGACATTGCAAGACAGACTATCTTGTCTATGAACTTGTTATGTAATGTTATGTGAGAATAATAGAAACTGGCACCCATTATAAGATGTTATTCCTGAGTAGTAAAACCTTGCTGGCTATTCAGACAAGATGGTGGTGCTTCACAAACTAACTATAGAGGTTGTTTGCTCAGGGGCGCCTTGAAAATATTCAAATGATAATGACAGTTAATCTTTAAAACAAAATATAGGCCTGTTCAGTTTCAACATTTTAATATACATACATACATACATACATACTCATCACTGCATCTTAGATCGAAGTTGTCTGAAGCATGTGTGTAAATCTACCGACGACAGTCCATGATGTCATTACCAGAGCACCTGTGAGTATAATGTACGTCTAAGCTTTTTTGTCTTTTGGAGCCATCTGTTTGTAGTAGTGTTTGTAAAGATGATTTAGTATGGAAAACTCAGACAAGTGTTTCAGGAAGTGTGTGCCTCTGTGTCCCAGTTTTTGGACACTTGAGGGCACATGATTTGTGCATGTGGTTTTTGGGTGAGGAGTATGCGCGATCAGTTTTCGAGAGTTCTGAATGTGACCATTGTGAGTAATTTGTGATGAGGAAGCTCCACTTGACTTCATTCTCGAGAGATGAGGGACAAGCATCTGCACAACATGGCTTGGGCCCTGATGTAGCCTAGGCACAATGGAGGTTGGAGTCGCGAGAATCGCGAATCAAGCTAGCTGAGGATTTCGAAAAAGGTATGGCTCTTTGATGTTCTTTGGTAACCGGTTTAAGCAAAACGTTGGATCGGAATGTGCTGTCTTTACAGCAAAAAGCATGCTGCTAGCACCATCCAGACAAAAAGAGGCAAATGCGGTTGAAGAGGGGGACTATATCGCTTGTATAAAGACCTCTCAGCCTGCCAGCACCACATATTCTGTGTTGGAATGTATGGCCCGTGCCACTTCTAGATTGGATCTGATGTAGGGGCGTGGTAGACAGGAGGTTGCTCATGGCAAATTAGACGGGCGATTCCTGGCAGGCCATAATCATACTTCTCCTATGAGCCTTCAGTTTCTTCCTGACCTTCACGTAGAGGTGGAGAAGTCGTGGAGGAAACTATTTTCAGCTCAAATCTATCCTTTCCAATATTCTAAGTTATTAGAATGTGGTGGGATTGCGCGAGCAAGCATATTTGTGGATGCTTCCTCTTGAACATACGCTTGTGGGCTATCTTTCACAGAGTGAATCATCCTCTTTTTAGACGGTGGTTGGAAAGAGATGTGATTGCACTGTCAGCGCCATTTTGGAAGTACATCCCGCGCAGATCCAAATTTGCGCCGAAAATCTCTGGGGGTTCGGTGTCACAGTATAATGACTGGAAGCAGGCCGAGGGAGATCGTGGCCACTTGTGCACCTCCTCTGAGAAGTGGATCACAAAGGAGGCGAGACGCTGGAATAACAAGACCTGAGGGAAGGATGATTGACGCATCTGACTCCGGCTAAGTAAGTCTGTAGAGTTAGTTTATGCCATGCCCATTACGTTTGTGCATAGGCACAGCTAATGAGGCAAGCATTCCCTCCACATGGCGGAGTGGGTATTTTTTCCCCATAGCGTCAATCCACGATGCAGTGTAGAGTTCTACTTCAAAAGGGAACATCTCAGGTATGGACTTTAACCATGGTTCTCTGAGAAAGGAACAAAACATTTCATTGCATGCCTCGTGCCTGCCTGCACGTCGTCTTCAGACAAAGAAGTTGATGACGTACATTGATCTTATACTCATGGGCACTCCGGTAATGATGTTGTGGACTGTCCTTGGCCAGTAAAATTGTCGCTTCAATCATGTGCTTCAGATACCATTACACTGATGACATTCCCCATAGCGTCAATCCAAGATGCAATGTTTCGTTCCCCTACTCAGGGAACCATGGTTACAGCCGCAATCTGAGACCTTTTTCTGTTGTTTTTTGGGGTTTTTTTCTGTTTAGCTTATTTAATTTCTGTTGTTTATAAATAGAAGTTCTGATGTTTTTTCTTCCTCAGCATATATGTTAAGTATAATGTCAAAGCTGATTTCAAGGAAAGTTTAGTCATGTTGTGGTCACCTATTGATGTCCCATGAGATAATACATTTCTGTTGAAAGACATGCGAGAACTTCGGCTTAGAAGATCAAGAGAAACTTGTCTGTACTTTTTTACTTTCACTCAACCATGATCATAATACAATATTCATCCGTACTTGCACTTTCAGCGATTCATGATGTTCTAGTCTTGGGATGTTCGATATTAGGAGCATAATGAGTTGCACAGTCAGCAAACAGACGTTCCCTAGTTCCGATGTCCTTGTTATTTTGGGACAACAGAACGTATAGAGTTCCTGTGGTTATTTTAGGTTCATTTTATATTAGGAGAACTTCGGGAGTGTTTAGGAACGTTGGGAACCAAAACTGACGTTCCAGACGTTCCGAACTATTGTTTGTGGGTTTTTTTTTTGTTGTTTTTTGTTTGTTTTTTTTTTTTTAAAAAGGTATAGTTGCATATTTCTTTTGGCACCTGTCCTGCAAACATTTGCTGACCATTAGAGTAAATTGTGATGAGTCATTAATATTACTAGACCTTTGGTCATCTTAATAATTCAGTTACCTTATTTTATAAACACACTATTGATTGAGGGGTCTTTGGCATGGAGACTCCAGCGCTCATGCAGAGGACGCTAACATAGGATTAGCTTTAAAAGAAATGGCTTCATTAAAATTTTAAAGCAGTCCACACAATTCAGTTTACTGGTTGGAAAGGGGGTATTTGTTTTGGAATATTCCAAAACTATACACTCAATTAAATGACTGACTGTCCCCCTAATGGAAGATGGATGAATTGCCTGAATTTGCAGCCACCATTTTATACAAACTGCAACATGACATACAGCATTACAGTCGGTATAACGTTGTCTTTTAACAAACACATGACCTGCTGGATCAGATATGGTATTCTCAGGCATGGTGCCTTTCTTTGCAGGTGCTGTTTCCTTGGTAACCAGACGGTCTAGAAGTGAATGGTTGTTGTGAGATGTGGTCAGGGAGGGGGGAGGAGTGTAAGCATCCTCCATCTTCTTTGTTCTCATTCCCACTGCTTGTGCCCTACTTTTGTCCATCGTATCAGAAACCCTCTGCTCTCACCGCATGTCTGGGTCCAATATTACTTACTTTCTTAAATGAAAAAAATAATTAGACCACTAGATTATAATGGGGTTTAATAAATAATGTTAAATTACTTTATCTAATTAGTTTATCTCTGGTCTGTCTTTATAATATATATATTATAATCTAATATAGATTCCTTGAATTGGCTAGTCATGTGTTGGGTGCACATAAATGCATTTGACATGTATTTTGGTGTCGTATGGTATAGTAATATTCAGAGAGAACAAAAAAAAAAAACACATCGTGCATCCATCACTTGACTAGCAAATGCAAAGAATCTAAGAGACTAACACTATCTTGATACTGAAAGAATGAACAGTATTATATTATATTATATTATATTAAATTATATTGTAGTATATTATTATTGATAAATTACTTTGTTTCCGTGAGGCTGTTTGCTGGCCGTCATTTGTGCTGTTAATGTGTTTGCCTGCTTTTGTGTGTTCATGACTAAAGAGCCTCAGGTTCTTGTTATATCACAGTTAGGGAGGACTTTAGGACACAGTCATAGCCACATGTGTGAGCCACTGACAATTTTGTTTTTTTTTGTTTTTTTGCAATTCTCTAATTCAAAAGATAATATCCTATGGCCTTGTGTCATTAAATACATACTGTTTAAAAAGTACAACAGCTCCCTTATTTATGTCTAATGTATTCTGGTTGTTCTGGTTGTTCTAAACAAAAGATGCACCATTAGACTATTTCAGGCCCTCAAAAACAAAAATAAAAAAACAGCCTGTGTATTTGTCCTCTATGCCTTTCCCATGTAGCCCAGGGGAGGTGTACTCTTCAGATGTATATCTGAGGATCACAGGATACAGTGAGACAAACTGTATGTTTGGGTATCACTTTATGTCTAGTCACAATGCAGAAATCAGATGCTGTGATTTTTAGAGCATTCCCTTCTAAAGAGATCAGGGATAGGGTGTTACCATGGCAACTGTCGAGAACTGCTGCCCCGCATTGGCAGCTCACTAACACTCTTTCAGTTATTTTCCTCAAGGGATAGATCTTTGAGCAGATTACCCAGCATCCACTGCAGCATATACAGCAGAGAACAGAAAGCATAAAATATATATATATTTTTAAACGAGGAATCGCCATTTCCACTCCTGGCATCATTAATTTAACAGTTATTGAAACACCTCCAGGAGCCAATTAAAATACAGAAACATCTAATGTCTCTGCATGGTTCCCAATTGGTCGTGCATTCAGCCTATTTGATCTGGAACACGACTAGCCAAATGAAAAAGATGAGCCAGCTGTGCTTAAATCCCTGTGGATGGTCACACATGCTTCATCATCAACCATCTCTCCATTCTTCGGTTCTCTCCCCCCTCTCTTTATATCTTACCAATCACACACTTTTAATTTAGGGTCTCCTGTACTGTCCAGAATAATTCATTCTGTCCAAACCCTGCTGAAATTACAGACAGATACTGTGTTCACTGTGTTCTCATAATCTAAAAGCAATTGAATTCAATCACTGCTCTGGCCATCGTGTTCCTGTTAAATTGGTTTTCTCCATTGATCTGTAAGTCTAAATTTTAATTGATTGATTTTGGGGCTGTGCATGATCTTTACATAATCCAACCTGTCCTTAGATGGACCTCACCCAAGCGTGCAAAGGCATGTGGTTCTCCAGAGAGGTCTGGTTGAGTGTCCTGGGGTCTGGCCAGCTCTGTTGATGTAGTTTAACACTGTCTGGAACTGGGATCTGTTCGGTCTGGAGAACGCAGCATTTTGTTTGTGAGTAAATCTTTATTTGACTAATGGAGGGCTATTAGAGCAGAATTACAGAGACTTAATTTAGACAATTAGGGGATAGTCGTGATTGAAGTGAATGCTGAATGCCTTGGTATTTCATATCTGTGCTGCTAAACTATTTGTGCTACAAACCAGTATGTTATGATTATGATAATAAATAAAAATAACAAGTTAATACATACCATCAACGCAGTGCTGAAGTGCCAACTAGCCTCTCCCTATGGAGGATCCCTATTCCACTCTACAGATAAAGCGCTATGAAATTACGGTTTTGTGTCCCTAAGCCGAATTGATAAAATAAAATTCTGCGTCAAAATGTATAGGCAAGACAAGTAGTTTGTTTAGGCATGGTTTGTAGCGAATTACGAACCTGCGCACACATATATTCAAACGCACATAACTATAGAATAAATTCTTAACGAGCATGTAAACACCATCAGCGTTTATCACAGGTTCGCGTTTAAAGTCTATTTAGAGAGAACGGCGTCGTCTTAGCGGCCCCTAATTTAATAACAAATGATCATTTCGACGGAAGTGAATCAATCAAAACTAACTTTAAACAACATATTCAAGAACCGCTATAAAACCAAACCATTCTTTGTTACCTTAAATTATATGTTTGTCTCTGTAAAGCTGCTTTGAAACAATCTACATTGTTAAAAGCGCTATATAAATGAGGATGACTTGACTTGACTTGACCAGTTTGCAATTTCAAGCAGTGAAACCGATTGTTTTAAACAGGTTAAATAACTGCTAGTGGCTGACACCAGAAGCCTCGCGCATTCATGTTAAAAATAACCGTGCTGACGCTTATGTTAAAAATAAGATAGATAAAAATAATACAGTAGTTTGTGGATATGTTATGTGATGTATCAATGTTACACTTGTATTGGCCTGTATTAAGTTGTGTTAAGCTGTGTAGGGTGTGTTAAAATGTGTTGAGCTATACTAGTGTCCTTTAAGCTGTGTTTGAGTGTCTTAAATTGTGTTTGTAATGGGTGGTTGGCTGCATAAATCAAACAACGCAGGAGAGTATCAAACAAAAAGAAGAAAATCAAAATCCAACAACGAACACGCAGGAGAAAACAAGAAATTCACAAATGTACAACCACAGAAAATATAGACGACATCGAACCAAGAACTGGGAGAACTGGGGACTATAAATACACAGGATAGCTAATCAACAGAAACTGAAACAGGTGTGTAACATAATCAGTAACTATGGAAACTATCTAGGGAAACAAGTCCACGAGAGGAGGGGGGGGTGTTCGCGCAGGAGGGGGGCGCTAAGCTAAACACCATGACAGAGATCAAGGTGGAGTCAAAGGGAAGTTAGAGCCTGATGGAGCCAAAGGGGTGAAGGGACGAGGCTCAGCCAAAGTCCATGGTGTAGGCAGTTCGATGACTGACTAAGGCAGAGCCATAGTAACGAGCATGCCCAGTAGACACAAGGACGATGGTCCCAGGTTGAGCCAAGGTGTAGCCGACGGGCCGAGGTGGCGTTATATAACTTTCTATTGAGTTCAGACTTCTGGAGTGATGTTGGGCTCAGGTGATGGCTCTGGCGCCACCGTCATGGCTGGTTCTACCTCTGTGTCTGTTTTGGGTCTCTTGGTCCATGGGGTGCTTGGCTGAAGTCTGGCTGTGCTCTGGGTTTGGAGTGGGGCTGGCATTGGTCTCCTTCACAAGTCTTTCAGTCTAGTTAGCTGGTATGTGAAATCATCTGCGACGCTGCCCTCTCTTGACTCAGATAAACTCCGTCTTTGTTCGTAACCACTCCTAAAGCCCGAGCTTGCCCGCTTTAGAACGTCTCAGGTTATGGCTGTAACCTATGTTCCCTGAGAACAGGGAACGAGACACTGCATCAATCACTATGGGAAACATCTCAGCGTGACTATAATCACAACAATCGCATTGGCCGGCATCAGCCATGACGTCATTCTCTAGCGCTATCCGGAAGTATAAAAGGGGCGCCTAGAGAACATGTCATCCACTTCTTCGTCTGAAGGGACTATGCAAGCTGGCCAGAGGCATGGCGACGAGACACATTATCTCATTCCCTGTTCTCAGGGAACATGGGTTACAGTCGTAACCTGAGATGTTCCCTTTCAAAGGGAACTTGCACTGTGTCAAGCACTATGGAGAACGAACTGTCCACGCTGCCATGCTGAGGGGATGCTTCGCCAAATATGGCTACAAGCACAACACATTTAACTCATAGTTAAAACCCCTTACTGCTTACATGTCAGGCTGTCGGTAGCACTACTCTCTATGGCCACTGCCCAAGCTTTATGCTGAACGAGGAAGGACTTGACCCAGAGCCAGCTCAAGGGCATGGACATCACAAAACGACTTTAGAGGGGGATTCATTTAATGGAGTACAGCCCTGAGCTTATGGGCCCTAGCCTGCCACTTCTGGGGGGACCAGTGTCACAGAAAACCTGTCATATCAACCGCAACAACCTGTTTGGGTTTACATTACTCAACCACAGTCTCTAGCCAGAGATGATAGCACCTCCTTCACAGTGCTATGAGAAGCGGAGGCATCAGAGCCAGACCGTCAGAATAAATTATCATCATCGGTCCAGCTCGTTGGGCCTGATGTTTATAGACGAAGGGGGAAAGAGGAAGAGGAGGGTGTGTACATGGAAGGAGGTGATTATCTGCCTCTGCTTGATCCAGGACGCTCACGTCTGGCCTGAGCTGCTTCCCTGACACCCTGCTTCTTCCTCCTAGACTTGCGCCGTCTCATTGACCTACTCTTGCCAGGAGGAGGGGCACGAGCGGCAATTGAGTCCCACTGGCCCCGTCTGAGATCCTCAGACGGGCCAGGACCCCAGGCTGTCTGGGTGTGGGCCTGGACCGGCACGGTATGCATGATCTGTATGCTGCTGAGCGCGCCTTCGTCCCTGAACAATTGCGGTAGCCGTCTGTTTGGTGACCCGGAGAGCCATGTCTGTGGTGTGGCGCAACTCAGCCACCGTGCCTGGGGGTAAACCAGTAAACCTGGGGGTAAAGGTCCCTCAGCGGGTCAGCCTGATATGCCTGCAACACTACCATTGCTCTCGAATTCCTTCCACATTCGAGTAACTGGAATGCTGGAAGCTGTGAATGCGAGAAGAGTTGGGTTTATTTTGGGCCCGCCCGCTTTTAGGCCGACAGTGGAAATGCGGCTATTGAAAAATATGGTGATGTGCAATGTATATTATGAGAAAATGATACTGTTTTTTGACCTTTGATGCATGTAAACCTGTTGTAGGAGACCTCCAAAACAAATTAAGGAGCCTTTAAAATATCATAATAGGGGCACTGTAATATGGTGATGTGCAATGTATAGTATGAGAAAATGATACTGTTTTTTGACCTTTGATGCATGTAAACCTGTTGTAGGAGACCTCCAAAACAAATTACGGAGCCTTTAGAATATCATAATAGGGGCACTGTAAGATGTGTTTGGCTGTGTTAAGCTGTGTCAGGCCCTTTTATAGTGGTATTATCTGTATCCGGTTGAGGTTTATATTATCACATTAGTGTAGACCCCCCTTTAATGTGTATATAGATTCAGATGTTTGAGGTTGAAGCCTCCCCTTCCCCCAGCATTTGTTTTCTTCCTCCATACTGTAAATCTGAACTAAGCTACAAACATAACCACACACCATGAAGTAAAACATAAAATCTGCAAGTGCTTAGGGTAGGTGCATGTATATTATCACTGGAGGGAAAGGAGCATAGAAAAAGAGACAGAAAGCAAGGGACGGAGAGAGAGTGGAAGAAACAAGAATTTTAATGGGTTCCTGATCTGGTCTATAGTGGGGGATGGTCAAAAAGGGTTGGAGGAGCTGCTGGCACCAGTCACAGAGAGAATTAACACAGAAAACCTGTCATATCAACCGCAAGGAAGCTCTCCTCATACAGACAGATGGCTTGGTGATGATTTTTTTGGAACTTGGTCATCCACAAGCTTAAAGGCAGACTTTACTTTCATTGTATATTCCAGACATGGGTTTGCATTTTTCAAATCTAATATGGTATACAAAATTCAGTATTTGTTTTTTGAGGTTGAATGTAAATGAATGTCAAGTCAAATGTATGTTAATAGTGCTTTTCACAATACACAGTTTCAGCTTTACAGAAAATCATGATGTTAATGTTTATAGCATCTCAATATCTTCATGTTGCATTAAGCAGCTTAGAGCTGGGTGATATAGTTTATATTTTGAGACTATACAAGCAATCAAGCAGCTGAGATTTGCTCTATACATTTGCTATGTGAAGTGGATAAAGTTGGACATACTACAGAATATATTCAACTTTATAGTTAGATTTGTGGAACAATTCATGTTCCATTTGACGTTAACACAGCTTCCTGGTTAAACGCATATGGCACACCATTTACACTGCCTTACACTATACACTGTGACTTATCACTGTTTGAATCACTGTTGGACAGTGTTGCTTCAGAAAAAAATTGTCATTTGTAAATATTTGTATGTGTTTTTCTAGATCCAATGTTATAAATGTAATTTGTTCTTTTAGGCTTTATCTTAGTTTTCTGGCCTCTCTCAAGTGATCACTGATTAAATATGAAATAGGTCTAAAGTAATTTTGACAGATGATTACTTAACCTTTGGGGCATTAGCTGCCAGTAGTATGAAATGTTTCTGAGAGGTCATGACCCCTGACTACACCTCATATCAGCAATCAGAGAGGGTTTGGGGTTGTGGGTAATTTATTTACATTCCTACAAGTGCTTCTGTGGAGGAAAAAAAGGCAAACATTTGTATTTCCTTCATATTTCCTTCCTGACTGCCCTTACAGAAAAACCACATGTATTTCACATGTGTGAAAACACATGTTATCCCATGTGACAACATGGACATGTGATTTTGCACATGTTAAATTTCACATGTGAAATGTGTGGAACACATGTGCTTTGCACATGTTAAAGGTAATTTGCACATGGGAAACATGTGGTTTTGGAACATTTTCATGGTGTAATGTGTGAACCCCATGTATATTCCCATGTGAAACCCATGTGATTGCATGTGAAACCCATGTGATTACCTGTGAAACCCATGTGATTACATGTGAAACCCATGTGATTACATGTGAAACTTGTGTAAATTGTGATGTAAAAAAACCCATGTGAAACCCATGGGATTGCATGTGAAACCCATGTGATTACATGTGAAATCCATGGGATTGCATGTGAAACCCATGTGATTACATGTGAAATCCATGGGATTGCATGTGAAACCCATGTGATTGCATGTGAAATCCATGGGATTACATGTGAAACTTGTGTAAATTGTGATGTACAAATACCCATGTGAAACCCATGGGATTGCATGTGAAACCCATGTGATTTCATGTGAAATCCATGGGATTACATGTGAAACTTGAGTAAATTCTGATGTAGAAATACCCATGTGAAACCCATGGGATTGCATGTGAAACCCATGTAAAAACAATAGAAATCCAGGTGAAACTTTTTATTTCATTTCAAAATATGCAATACAAATTGAATGTTTAAAACAAACAAACCAAATTAAAATTATACATAAATACATAAAAAGCCGCAAAAAACGCAGGTATACGCGCATGTGTGTGTGTGTGGTGTGCATTTGTGAAAGTGTGTTGTCTCAGTCCTTTGTGTCTCCTGCAGCAGGCATCCTGTTTTGGGATAGAAAAAGATCAAAGATTAGGGCAGTGCAAACCATAGACTGTAAAAAAAAAAATATGGACGTAGTGTCCGTGACGTCACCCCGTAGGTTTCTAAAAAGCATTTTTGAAGCCTAAAGTGGATGGGGCTTAATAATTAATTATTATTCATTTGTAATGTTATTATGTCATTAAACGTTTTACGTAAATATGCTATGGAAACAAAAAATGCTGACGAACAGCAATGCCGTTTACATCTTGCTTAAAACAACTGTATAAGACGAGTGGTGCGTCTCATTTATAAAAAAACTATTGACAGTTTGTGAATAGATCACAATGTAGACTGAGAAATAAACTGAGTCATCAGTCCTCGCGCATGTCGGATTCGCAAATGTGAACAGACCACACTTGGATGTTGGATCGTCTGAATATTACCTTTCTGCTCGTCTCCTCAGATCTTTTAACTTTTGTGCCATGCAGACCTTGCTCTCAGTGCCTCCGATGCCTGGGTGCCTCTTTTTGACATGGTCTGTAAGAAATGAGATTGATTACATTAAATTTGAAAACAAGTTTGACATGACGTGAAATAACTGCCAGATTCAAACTGTGCTATGGCTGCTCAGCGCTTGTCATATATAATAACTATTGATAAAAGATATTCAGACATGCTTACCAATTATTAGCTGCACCTTTTGTAGGTCAAGGCTCTTTTTTTTTAATTTTTTTTTTTTTTTTTTTTTTTAGAAAACAGTTTTTTATTTATTTATATTATTTCACAATTGTATAGTTTTTAATGTTTTTTTTTTTTGGGGGGGGGGGGGGGGCATAAGAGACATAAACATTTGTACCAAGACAATTAGTGTATGTTTGACATTACTGTATGTTTGGCGTTTGACTTACTAATCATATGGTTCATCAATAGTGCTTTAGAGATGATGATCAGCTCTACTCTGCTACGGTGCAGGGCATCAGCACTGAAGGATCTAGGAACACAACAAGCCATTTGTCACTGAGCCAACAATGCAATGCCAGGTTTATTAAAAGGAAAGAAGCTACAGCAGAGGTGAAATGCAGAAAAGAGAAAGAATTTAAAGAATATACAGAATATAATTTCTTAACTAGGATAACAGAATTTGTTTTTGGGTTTATTATTCATTTAATTTTGCTCATACAGTGTAACTTCGTTTAGATGTCAAAACCTTCTTAAAATAAACAATTTAAAAAAAAATTGAGAAATAAAATGAGCTTATTTAATGAGCTTCCTCGGCTCACCTGTGTCCTAACGTTACTTCTCCGGCAGCAGCTTTCTTCAGAAATGTTGAAGTCGTGGAGCTTTCTCTCTGTTATGGGTTATTTTTGTTACTACTGAAATCACAGAAAATTTTTTAGCTAACGTTAGGCTACGTCTACATTAATCCGGATAAATTTGAAAACGGAGTTTTCGTTTAAAAACGCTCTCCGTCCACACTAGCGTTTTCAGGCGTTTTCAGACGTTTCAGTGTGGATGAGAAACTTATAAATTCACCTTACTGCGCATGCGTGAAACCTCACAAAAGCTCACTGAGATGATACAGATGGAAAAAATAAACAATAAAGGTATCGCGCAATTCTTTCTAACATGATAATTTTATTTAGCAAAATATCTCACCATTCACTGATGCGTCCAGGTCGCACTCAGTCACCATATGTTTGGTCTAAAACGCGACTGCTCTCCTGTTTTGACGCAGGACAGCAAATGTGAGTACATTTTCTGTCATCTTTGCAGTAGGCTACTGTGATATGAAGAGTGTGGAAAGTAACATATTTTAGCAACATTGTAAAAGTGAATCGCACATAATTAACAGGCACAATACCGGTAAACATGAATATCTATTGGTACAACATGGATCACATGACTAAACTTACGTCATCGTTTTCAAATACCTCCGGCTTCACAGTCCACACTACAACGCGGAAAACGGCGTTTTCAAATTTATCCACTTTGGAGAGCGTTTTCCAAAAGCTACGTTTTTGTTGACTTAAAACGCCGTTTCAGTGTGGACGGAAGGCCAAAACGGAGAAAAAAATATACGTTTTCAAATGAAAACGTATTAGTGTGGACAGGGCCTTAGTCAAAATGTGTTTAACGTTAGCACTGAGCTAAGTTAACGTTAGTTTCAGCCAATTTTCTTGCTCCTGAGTAACATCCCCGATAAGTTATGTTTACGTTTGTTTTAAATAAATTAGCTCACTTCCAAGTAAGTTAAAACCTTTACAAAACATCTCATCTACACATAAGAGGTGATTAAAAGCCCAAAGTTTAATAAATAAAAGTTCAACCGAGTTAACGTTACCTTAGCCTAACATTAGCTAACGTTACCTCTTCTGAAAACGGTTGAGATCCTAACGATCCTAACGGACTTTTTCCTAAGACACTACACCATGTCTATAAAATAAATTTTTAACCAAACCGTGTCAATTACAAGTAAGAGAAATGTCAAAAACAGTTGTGAGCATTATTCGTGTGATTTTAGAGACTAATCTCATCTGAAAAAAGCCGTGAAAAGTTGAAACAACACCAAGAGAGGGAGTTCTCTTACGAGAGTATCTCTCGTACTGCGTAATATCTTACGCTATGGGGAAAACTCTTTTCCACGAGATATTGAAGCCAAAAATTATCCTTAATTTTTTATTAATGTAAAACGCTTTGCGGCAGCAAGCAGACATAGGCGAGACAGCTCGCGCGCCTATTGGCTGCCCTGCGGCAACAGCAGCAGCCTATCGAGAGTGGCTCTGCGTGACGTCACGACGAATGGGGGCCTTTCGCGCCCATATAGTCACGTCCCGCCAGAAAGGGCGTGGTCTCGCCCTATAACCAGGCTCGATAGCTGCTCTTACGTTGATTTTCATCTCTTCAGCGAAGCCTCACGCATCGCTGGATCCAGAGTGAGAAGCCGCGCCGTCGACCTGTAGCCTTCAGCGGGACGTGCCATTGAGCCTGGAGTCGCTGGCCTCGCCGCCTTCAGCCGCCGTACCTGCTGTGCTTTCCGGCGTTATATCCTTTCCTCTGCATAGAGTGTGTGTGTGTGCTTGCATATCTGCTTTTTTCCCACCCCCTCTAAAAGAGCGGCGTCTTTTTAAAGATGCCTTCCTGCGGTTCTTGCCGAGCCCCACTCAGCGACGAGGACCGACATGTCATCTGCGTGTCCTGCCTGGGTGAGGATCACGCGGACATCGCGCTCGCTGACGGCGGATGCCATCATTGTGAACGCTTGCCTATGGTGACTCTGCGGACTCGCCTAGCTTCGTTCTCCGAGCCCGCATCCCAGCCCGCCGTGATGCCGCGCCGCAAGAAGCGCCGCGCCCAGCGCGCGCCCCGAGCTATTTCCAGCCCGCCAAAGCTCGCCGGTTCGCCCGCCAGCTTCGCCGGCTTCGCTCGAGTCGCTCCCAGACGGACAGCGGCCGCCGTCTGCCGCCGCGTCCGCACTTGAGCTCGACGAACTTACCGGAGACGGCATTGAAACTGAGCCGATGCGTCCGCTCTCTCAAGCCGTGGATTACATCGGCCTCGACTGAAAGGCGCTCGCGCAACTAACGCGCAGTAGGCTGGACGGACGCTTTCTCGGGAAAGACGAAGCTCCGTCACAGTCGAGACCCGCGCCTTTCCCCCCTGAATGGTGAGAGACATTTGTGGTTAACGCTATCCGAGATGACGGAAGCCGAGCGCTCCGTGTTCCTCGACGTTCTCGCTCTGCTGGACGCCGCCCCCCTCAGCGCGGGCCCCGGCCGAGGATTGAGATAAAGCCCGAGGTCTCAAGGCCTTCCTAGTCTCTCTAGGAAAGCGACGGTGTTCAGTTCCCGCTGCGGCCGGATTTACACCAAAACTTCTCGCTCGTTCAGTTCCAAGCAATGTGACTGTTCCAGTGTATTTCGCAGTGAGCAAGCTGGTTCCACAGCCCGCTTGCCTGCGCACAAAGGCCGTCGTTTCGGCTAACTAGCAGCGCCGCCAGGCCCGAGATCAAACACCGCGCTCTCGCTCTGCTGGACGCCGCCCCCCTCAGCGCGGGCCCGGCCGAGGATTGAGGTAAAGCCCGAGGTCTCAAGGCCTTCCTAGTCTCTCTAGGAAAGTGACGGTGTTCAGATCCCGCTGCGGCCGGATTTCCACCAAAACTTCTCGCTCGTTCAGTTCCATGCGTTGTGACTGTCCCAGTGTATTTCGCAGTGAAGCAGCCGGTGTCTCAGCCCGCTTGCCTGCGCACAAAAGCCGTTTCTATGGCTACCCAGATAAATCCAATAAAGAGTGCATTTTCTGGTGTTCCGGCCACGGCCGATGGTGTTATGAGTGTTGTAAGAATGCCCACGTCCCAGTGCCCATTCCCACACCCAGACACAGCCCGCCACGGTGCAGGGCTAGCACAAATAAAACCAACTCATGTTGGTTGTGCAGAAAATGTAGTGAACGCGCCCATACATGCCCGCTTACACTACACTATGCGTGTCCCTTGGTTTCTGTAAAAACGAAACTAACACACATTTAGTCGGCGCGAGCCGACAGTGTTCTCAGTGCAGTAAATGTGCCCGCTGTCCCGCATTTCCTCACTGACACGCCGAATCCCACGGGATTCACCCCCGCTCGCTTTCTATGCACAACCCGTCACAGAGAAGCTGAGCGCGGCCAGGCTGCCCGCTGTGATTAGCGCGCACCTCGCACGCTGTGAACACAGCGTTGATTCAGTCGGCGCGAGCCGAGTGTTCTCCGTGCAGAAAATGTGCCCGCTGTCTCGCGCCAGCATTTCTCACAGACACTCCGAATCTCACGGGATTCGCCCCCGCTCGTTTTCTCTGCACAACCCGTCACAGAGAAGCTGAGCGCGGCCAGGCTGCCAGCTGTGATCAGCGCGCGCCTCGCACGCTGTAAACACAGCAGTGATTTAGTCGGCGCGAGCTGACAGTATTCTCAGTGTAGTAAATGTGCCCGCATTTAGTAAATGTGCCCACATTCCCTCACACGCGCCGAATCCCACAGGATTCGCCCCGCTCGCTTTCTCTGCGCGTCCCGCCATAGAGAAGCTGAGCGCGGCCATGCTGCCCGCTGTGATCAGCGCGCCCCCCGCCTCGAACGCTGTAAACACGGTGTTGTGTTCCCAGTACACAGGGGCTCTCGAGCCGCCGTCCTGCCGCGGCCAGAGCCCAGATTTCATTCTACCCCTAGCTATTCACGCAGATGCGTGGTCAAGGCTTCCCGGGGTATCAGAATGGGTGTTGAACACTATAACGAGAGGCTGTTCGCTACAGTTCGCTCGACGCCCCCGCCGTTATACGGCGCGAGTCGAAACTACGGTGTAAAGCGAAGTGTTTCATCTACTTCGAGCCGAGATAGCGAAACTACTGAGAAAAGGGGCTATAGAACCTCTATCTCAGGGCGAAGGGGGCTTATACAGCAGATATTTTCTGGTACCGGAAAAAGATGGTGGGCTCAGACCCATTCTAGATCTGCGACTGCTGAACAGAACGCTCGTGAAGCGCCAGTTCAGAATGCTTACGACCAGGAAATCCTCGCGCAAGTGCGCCAAGGAGACTGGTTCATGTCAATAGATCTGAAAGACGCCTATTTTCAAATACAAATAGCGTCCCATCACAGGCGATTCTTGAGATTCGCCTTCGAGGGCCAGGCATATCAATACACAGTCCTGCCGTTCGGCCTGTCCATAGCACCCCGTACGTTCACGTAGTGCATGGACGCGGCCCTCGCCCCCCTGAGACTTCGGGGCATGCGAGTTTTGAACTACTTGGACGATTGGCTGATTCTAGCTCGTTCACGAACGGAGCTCATAGAACACAGGGCCGCATTACTCGAGCACCTCGAGGAGCTGGGCCTTACAGTCAATTGGGCGAAAAGCTCACTGCTCCCCAGTCGGAGAATTTCCTTTCTGGGAACAGTGTTAGACTCGCTATCCATGACAGCACGCCTGTCACCGGAGCGCGGATTGAATATTCAGCACGTCGCGAGATCCTTCCGCCACGGCTCTATAGTCCCGCTCAGAAGGTTTCAGAAAATGCTGGGTCTGATGGCCACAGCAGCCTCCGTACTCCAGTTGGGCCTGCTCCGCATGCGCCCACTGCAGCTATGGCTAAAAGCACGGGTTCCCCCCAGGGCGTGGACCGCAGGTCTATTTCGCCTCAGGGTCGACCTTCAGTGCATTTCGGCTCTGAAACCATGGAAAGCAACCGACTGGTATCAGTCAGGTGTGAGTCTGGGGATCCCC
This sequence comes from Chrosomus eos, assembly GCA_036326025.1. Classification (NCBI taxonomy): domain Eukaryota; kingdom Metazoa; phylum Chordata; class Actinopteri; order Cypriniformes; family Leuciscidae; genus Chrosomus; species Chrosomus eos. The sequence goes on from CM070839.1 coordinate 27,312,517, forward strand.
TCGAGTGTGAAGGTGGTGTCTACGGACACCTCCACTTCGGGGTGGGGAGCGCTGCTCGAGGGCAGACCGCTAGCTGGCCTATGGTCAGCGCGGGGAGAAGCTCCTTCACATAAACTGCTTGGAATTAATAGCAGTCGACAAAGCGCTAAGGCGCTTCTGTCCCCAGATAATAGGCCACCACGTATTGGTCCGGTCGGACAACATGTCAGTGGTGGCGTACATAAATCGCCAGGGCGGCGTCAGGTCCCGAAACCTTTACAGGCTGACGGAACGCCTCCTGGTCTGGGCTCAGCACAACCTGCTCTCGCTGAGAGCGGCGCATGTGCCTGGTCACCTAAATGTGGGGCCAGACAGGCTGTCCAGAAATAACGTCCCAGCAGGAGAATGGTCTCTGCACACGCAGACGATCCAGCTGCTGTGGGAAACGTTTGGCAAAGCGCAGGTGGACCTGTTCGCGTCCCAAGAAAACGCTCACTGCCCGAGATTCTTCTCGAAAAGCCGGGACGCGCTGGCCCATGTTTGGCCCCGCCGCCCCCTATATGCTTTTCCCCCTGTCTCACTCCTGCCTCAGGTGTTGGAGCGAATCAGGAGGGAGGGATGCCCAGTGCTACTCATAGCTCCGCTCTGGACAAACCAGTCGTGGTTCCCTGTCCTGATGCAGCTGACCAGCGCTGCCCCATGGCCTTTACCGTTGAGGAGAGACCTCCTCTCTCAGGCGGAAGGCTCGATTTGGCATCCTCGCCCGGATTTGTGGTCCCTGCACGCATGGGCCATCAACGGGTACCCGCTGACCTCCCAGAGGGAGTGTTAAACACGATCGCGCAGGCTAGAGCCCCGTCTACCAGACGGCTCTACTCCTCGAAGTGGTCTGTGTTCTCTGCTTGGTGTCAAGCGCAGGGCTTTTCACCTGTAGACTGCGGGGTTACGGAAGTGCTTTCCTTCCTTCAGGAGCTACTGGATAAGGGCAGGTCCCCTTCCACGCTCAAAGTATACGTGGCGGCCATAGCAACGTTTGCAAAACCGGTGTCTGGCCAGTCACTAGGAAAGAGCGACTTAGTCGTGCGTTTCCTTAGAGGAGCTCGGAGGCTAAACCCTCCCAGGCCCCCTTCAGTCCCGACATGGGACCTTTCCACGGTCTTGGAGGCCATGAAAGGTGCCCCATTCGAGCCAATCCAGTCGTCAGACATGAAACACTTGTCTTTCAAGACAGCGTTTCTTATGGCTCTCGCTTCAGTGAAGCGCGTAGGGGACTTGCAAGCGCTCTCAGTAAGCGCGTCATGCATGGAGTTTGGACCTAATGACTCAAAGGTCATACTCAAACCGAAGCACGGCTATGTGCCGAAATCCCTCAACACACCGTTCAGGGCCCAGGTGATTTCCCTGTCTGCCCTTCCGGTTCTCAATGAGGAGAAGGACGCGAGTCTCCTTTGCCCTGTCAGGGCACTAAGGGCTTATGTGTCCCGCTCGTCTGGTTTCAGACAGACTGAGCAGCTTTTCGTTTCGTTTGGCGGCCGTGCTAAGGGACTTGCCGCTTCGAAACAGAGCCTATCCAGATGGATAGTCGGTGCCATAGCGCTGGCTTACACTTCTAAGGGCCTACAGTGCCCTTTGGGTGTTAGAGCGCACTCCACAAGAGGCATGGCCTCCTCGTGGGCATGGTCTAGCGGGGTTACCCTGCAAGATATTTGTATGGCCGCGGGCTGGGCCTCGCCGTCTACATTTATAAAATACTATAACTTGGAGGTTCCCGCCTTACAAGCTAAGCTTTTGGCGGTATAAAAATTCAGTGCTATCTGCCCGCTGTGCGGCTCGGATACTGAGTTTGACCTGCGTATTGCTCACTGACCGGTACAGCAGCTCATTAAAATGTTGACACACTTGTGGCCACCCAGTTCAGGCTGAATGTTCACCCTGACGGTATGGTCTATTTGTCACATGATTAGCTCCTTTCGGATGCTATTTACAGGGAATGATGCTTCTAGCCTCTCTTCCCTCACTCTCTGTGAGTGTATGGTGATTATGCACTATATGCGCCCCGGGCTTCGGCCCCTGGGACTTTGGTGTTGGATCCCTACCAGCACGGCGTGTTGCATTGTGTTCCCCATAGCGTAAGATATTACGCAGTACGAGAGATACTCTCGTAAGAGAACGTACTCGGTTACTAACGTAACCTCGGTTCTCTCTAGAGAGGGAACGAGTACTGCGTATCTTGCCGTGCTTGGAATACGCTCTGGTTCGCTTCGGCGATGAAAACCAACGTAAGAGCAGCTATCGAGCCTGGTTATAGGGCGAGACCACGCCCTTTCTGGCGGGACGTGACTATATGGGCGCGAAAGGCCCCCATTCGTCGTGACGTCACGCAGAGCCACTCTCGATAGGCTGCTGCTGTTGCCGCAGGGCAGCCAATAGGCGCGCGAGCTGTCTCGCCTATGTCTGCTTGCTGCCGCAAAGCGTTTTACATTAATAAAAAATTAAGGATAATTTTTGGCTTCAATATCTCGTGGAAAAGAGTTTTCCCCATAGCGTAAGATATTACGCAGTACTCGTTCCCTCTCTAGAGAGAACCGAGGTTACGTTAGTAACCGAGTACGTTTTGTTGATTACCAGTAGCAGTTGTCCCGCGCCGTTTCCATGGCAACTCTGCGCGCTGGCCTGCAGTGTTTGAGAGACTCGAAAGTTCACGCGCTCGGCATTGATTAAACCACGTCAAAATCATGCAGCACTTAAAATGAAAAGTTTAATATCCACTTTATTTTATTTGAAAACGTGCTTGCAAAATTTGTATAACATCACTTTGCTTTTGATTTTATTTTTAATATAAATAAAGCCAGTCTTTATAGTGCTTTCAGATTATCTTTCAATGGTAGGCTACACACACATAAGCTACTGCTTTCATATTCTATTTACAAAGCACTTTTCAGGACATCTTTATATATATATATATATATATATATATATATATATATATATATATATATATATATATATATATATATACAAAGCACTTTTCAGGACATCTTTATATATATATATATATATTTACAAAGCACTTTTCAGGACATCTTTATATATATATATATATATATATATTATATATATATATTATATAATATATATATATATATATATATATATATATATATATATATATATATATATATATAAAGATGTCCTGAAAAGTGCTTTGTAAATAGAATATGAAAGCAGTCTATTGATTATATCAAATAGTATACTGATTATGTAAAATATATTTATAATATAGCTTTAGAAATGGTAAATAGTGTTGAAATAAAAGTACTGCAAAAACTCATTTGATTAAAAACTATACGCTACATTATCATTAAAATATTTTCATGAATATTTTCACATTAGTAGGCAAATGTGGGCCTAGGCCTACACATGCATTATAAGCTTTGTGGTCTATGCATTTTGTGTGAATAAGTCTATTGAAGCTAAAAATGTACAGTATTTGTGACATGGTAAAATAATTCACATCTTAAAACCTATTACAACGTGCAATATATTTCACATGAGCTCCACATTATTACCTATAACATGTTTTCCACATGTGCCACGTGTTCCATTAAGTTCACATGTGGTGACATGTTGTTCACATGTGATGACGTTGTTCACATGTGGTCGAACATTACTCACATGTGGTGACATGTTGTTCACATGTGGTGAAATATTGTTCACATGTGGTGAAATGTTGTTCACATGTGATGACATGTTGTTCATATGTGGTCACATGTGGGCACATGTGGTCACATGTGGGCACATGTGGAAAACATGTGATAACATGTGAAATTCATGTGTTTTTTCTGTAAGGGTTGTATAAGGGGCAAATCCAAAAAAAAAAAAAAAAAAGTTTTCTAGCTGCTTCAAAGTGCTCCTTTTTTGGATTGTTATCTGGTCCTAGCTGGTCCAAATTGGCTGACAATGTTGATTAGCTGACAGATGATGGACTTACATTAAACCTGGTAGACCATCTTGATCAAGGTGATTAGAACTGATAGGCTGGTCATCATGGGTAGGTGTGTACATTTAAAACTAATTTGAAATATTTATTTTCCAATAAACAAAAACATTATTTATTATAAAAGGGTCAGTAAGATATATTAATTAATGTACTATCTTTAGACATTTTTTTCAACTTAATTTCCTGTCTGAAGGCATACATACACAACGTAGACATTTTCCGCCTAATACTAGAAAACAGTACAGCATTATAACACGCATATTCTGTCAGCCCGGGGTTGTTTATTAGCCTAATGTAAGCTAGCAAACTAACGGAAGCCATAAAGTTTGAGATATATAGACTTACCTTCATATCCGTGGATATATGAAGAGGCATACATTTTAAAGCCATTCTCTCTAATTTGCTGGTAGGTGATTTGGAGGAGGACTTACAAAGGCGATATACGTCCGTTATTTTAAGTTTCGGCAACTCTTGTAAACACCTCATCTCATAGTGTAGAATAGCGCCGGAAAAGACGAGGCCACATTTCCGGTAAGGAAGTAGTTACGTGCAAGGAGCCCATAAGGCTCAATGAGAGTCTGTAACTCAGTACCACAACCTAGCCGAAATCTAAGGTAATTTCGCGTATGATCTCTCTGCCTCAGCGTGGAGATCTAAGGAGAAACAAAAGGCTCAATAAAAATAAGTATAGTAATAACTACTACATTATTTCTCTGACTCTTCTGTAGAATTAGATACAACATGAGGAACCCAAAAAAGGAAAAGTTCTTATTCAACTCCTCTTGTGCTCTGCCTGCAACCCCCGCTCTCGATCCCGCCTAACGCAATGGTGGCCGCGGGACCCGAACTGTGGAGTGCAGGCGCTCAACTCTCATCCCTCAAGAGAGTCAACCCCAGGTTGAATCAATTACTGCAATTGCATAGCGAACATGCGCATTTATCCCCCTTGAGAGCGCAATGAGTTCAAACGTCAGATTTTATCACTCTGAAAGGAATCATACAAAAACAGCTACGAATGCATCCCTACGAGTGCCTTCAACTCCCTCGATAGCTAAACATGCTAGTGCAAACACTAACTACTATCCCTGAGGTGAGAACAGAAAGGAAAAAGCTCCTTACTTGTCTCTTCTAGTCAGTTTCGCGAATGCACATCCAGCCTCTTTGAAGAGTCGAAGGCATATCACCCAAATGCACGTCCCACATCCCTCGAGAATAAGAAGGGTGCTAACGGAACATTACATAGAGAAATCCTCAAAATGCATGCATTCAGCTTCCTCAAGAACTAAACGTGCAAGCTCCTTACCCATGCCAAAGAACTCAAAGTCTTGTGTGACCTCAGACACACACTTGGCAGAGTGTTTCTTCATTATTCTGAAGACAAAGAAAGGGATGACGTGTTCTACGGGTGCCCATTTTATACTCATGGTCATACCAGTAGTACATCACAGGCTGTCGCGGGCCAATGTCAAGTTCATTGTCGTGTTTTCACATGTGCTTCAGACACCATTATGCCGGAGGCATTACTCAAAATGTCCTCTAGGGGACGTGGTGTGATTTCCCATTCAAAAAGGGAACCCACATATTTCTGTAGTCAGTAAAGCTATCTTGTGAAAATACTATTTAAACAAAATTGTTTCTTTTTTTCTTATGGAAAGTGAACAAAACAGGAGAAAACATGATTAGACCCATCCACTTTAAATAAATGACACCACTGTTTTACATTTTTTAGTGTACTGTACCACAGTCAATATAATGAAAATCCTACACCCTTGCATGGCTTGAAAATCTTTCTTAAAAAGCAATGTTTCAGTCAAACAGTCAAAGTCAGGCCTTTTAAGGACAGAAAATTTCCAAATTGTATATTCAATTATAAACTTGCCAATCAGGTAATAGGTAGATTTAGGGTAGGTTAGTTTGTCACTTTAAGAACTTTACGAAATGTCTTTACTCACTTTATAACGGCATTTGGCCAAACGTTAAAACTATAATAACATGTGGGACTTTTTCTATTATTTCCATTATATAGCTACTGTAGAACCAACACTAACACTTAATGTTTTAAAAACTATTGACAACCTTAAGCAGGTATGACTTACTTTTTGAACATTGTTCTCCAAGGATGCTGCAATGTATGGTTAACTGCAAACCAACTGTGTGCACTGAATTCACAATGAACTTGATTAGACATGATTATGAGTGCATTAACTTTGACCCCTGCCCTCTGACCTTCTCAGGGATTCAATCGAGTGATGATGTCATATCCAACGGCCTCCTATGACCAGCTGGTGCGGCAGGTGGAGGATCTTCGTAAGGAGAACTCTCACCTGCGCCGTGAGCTTCAGGACAACTCACACCACCTGTCCAAGCTGGAGAATGAAACCTCGGACATGAAGGTGAGTGAAGCTCAGAATATCACTAAATTATTAAACTGACAGCCTTGACTCCACAAGGGGGCTTGGTCTGACCAATTATGAACATGGCCTGTAAACTTGAGTCAGGCCCCATACTAGAGTTTTGATTCCGGACGTGTTGGATCTGCTTCTGAATTTACAGATTACAGATCATAAATCTGAAACTGCACAGCGTCAGGGTAATTAGACCATTAGACCAAAAAAAAGAATAACTAAGCAATTTTCAAAAGTTTCCAAACAGGTTTGCTATAAACTCTGCACTGCTCTTATCTTTTATTACTTGGCCAAACTAGTACATTTTTCTTGTAAAATGCTTATTATAGGGTTATTATACAGTAGTCCTCTGGCATAAGTTGACATTTTGATTTGTTTAAACAAAAAGCTATATTTTGAAAGCACCACACAGCAACTAGTTACTATTTTCAAAGCCAACCTAAAAATGGCTAAATTAGTTGTTTTTGCAAATTAAAATGGGGTAGAAAAAAATAATTTTACTTGTTTAGTCCTATATATATATATATATTAGTATGTGTGTGTGTGTGTGTGTGTGTGTGTGTGTATACTATATATATATATATATATATATATATATATATATTAGGGGTGGTTAATTGGTCTGATTTCCCGATTCGATTCGATTACGATTATTGAAGTCCCGATTCGATTACAGACGATTTTCGATTATTAACGATTCTCGATTCTCGATTAGCGATTATTGATTTTCCATTTCACAACAGTAAATGAAAATACACTACAAAGTGATTGCAGTATTAAAAAAAGTCAGCTGCTGAATTACTTAACTCTTTTGTTGAGTAACAACAACTCAAAGCACTTTCTGTGTCGTGTAGTTATAACTTCAGAATTATTTATATGTAGCTTATGTTCTGTAGAACACAGAAATGAATACATCACATTGTGAGTCATCAAGTTGAACTAAACAATAACAAACAAATGAAAGGCTTATTTCCTTTAGGAAGTAGATCAGAACCAACATACTGTAGAAATTGGACAATTTTCTTCTAGGTGTTGTTCAGGTGGAGGAAGACTGCAGGTTGCAGTCGAAACATGTCAAGGTAAAGAAAAAGTTTTTCTCCACCTGAACACCTTATCTTTCTAGAAGAAAATTGTCCAATTTAATCATTAAGAAGACAAAAATGAACATTTTTGAACAACTTACTGTAGCTTCAGCTTATGTACTGTAGAACACAGTGACAAAATGCAACACACTATCTTGTGAGTAATCAAGTTGTACTGAGAGGGAGAGAGTGAGAGAGACGCGAGCGCGATCAAACTCGTTGTGTGTGTGAGAGAGAGAGGGAGCGCGATCTAGCGCGAGAGGGAGCGCCTTCGAGCGATCAAACTGTATGTGTGTGTGTGTGAGAGAGAGGGAGACGCGAGCGCGATCAAACTCTTTGTGTGTGAGAGAGTGAGAGTGAGAGCGAGTCGCGGGCGTGGTCAAACAAACTGTGTGTGTGTGTGTGTGTGTGTGTCTGTGTGTGTGTGTGTGTGTGTGTGAGAGAGAGAGAGAGAGAGAGAGGGAGAGAGAGCGAGCTGGAACTGGAACTGGGCGCGTTCGTGACGTTCAACTTTCGGTATAACATTTTTTACAAAAAAAAAAAATCGATTTTTGAAAATTTAATAATCGATTCATAATCGTCCATTACATAATCGCGATTAATCAATAATCGATTTTTTTCACCACCCCTAATATATATATATATATATATATATATATATATATATATATATATATATATATATATATATAGTTCGGTCTCTTGTCGGTTCTTGTTGACAATACAAGTGTTTTTTGGACTTTGGATATTTAAATTTTTTTTAACCCATTGTTAAAGTCTAAACCTCAAAAAAATAATTGTAACTGAAGTTTATTCATTTGGAATATTATCTGTTTAGTATTTGTGATCGTTGTTATTTTCTATATGAAGTATAAGATGTTTTATAATACTGTTGGTCATGTAAAGCAGGCTGTTGTAGATCTGTTTGGCGAGAGCGAGTCTCTACTCATGACCTACTTTCCACAAAATATCTGGAGATTCATGTAAGACTTTATCAGGCAATATGTCCACCAATCACTTGTGCTGCGTCCCAATTCGCTTACTTATACTACGCCATAAAAGTATGAACTCTTTTTGTGAAGAAAAAGTACATACTTTTGAGTGTGTAGCTAAAGAGTAGGCAAGCTTTGGACATACCATCACGTCATCTTTAACGGACAGCTCTGTCGCGTGCTGCGTGCTCTCATTGTTAACTGCCCTGTCAATCATCTAGTCACAGTTAAAATCCTCCATTCAGTCTAATTTGATTTCCTACCGTTTCGGAGAGCACGTTCATCTGCCAGTCGTGGGTCTTTCATGCGGAAACTCTCCTCGTGTTTGCAATTTTAATATAATGATGCATTTAAAAGGTAATGGCTAAACGTATCTTTACAAAAGTTCACAATGCTGCTGCAGATGCAATATAATGTGGACAAGATTAAATAAATTCATTTTCGTCAGGTTAGATACTGATAATTAATCACTCAAACCTCTTTATCTAAACCTCTCTATGTAACCGTCGGACTCGTTCATCCTCCATGTCTGTAGTTTTTAAAACTTTTCACTCGTGTTTGTCGTTCTAACCGAATCCTCGTCCAACGCGTGATGGGTTGTGGGTTATATCAGCCGTTAGAGTGTGCATCGATCTGCACTTCGGATTCTGACCGGAAATTGTAGACCATCCGGGTATCTCTGAAACACTCATTTCAACATACCACGATTTGGGACGTACTAATTCTATTTTCGAATACTATTTAGGACGGATAGTATGCGAATTGGGACGCAGCACAAGGGTCACACTCCTGCCATGACCAGCGGTATGGCTCCCAGTCACTAAGGGGCGCAAGAGGTCTTTTGCCTGCAATCCTCCTCTCAGTTGCCAGGGGAAAACCATTGGAAAGAAATCTGTTGTACTTAAGGCCTCATTATGCTTCTGTGTCAACTCCATGGCGTAGCTACGCCGTCACTCCTACGGCGTTGTGACCGTTTTATGGTTCTGCATCAGGTTGCGTTGCGTTGCATCGTGGTGCATCTGACCAATCACAGGCCTTGTGGTCTGCGCCGCCTCGACGTGTAGTTTCAATTTTTTGGAGGTGCACGTCGAGCTACGGCGTAGGGGTCGGAGAGGGGTCCGCGGTGACACAGAGGGCTCTGCGGGGGTACGCCGTCGATTTGACGCAGAAGCATAAAACAGGCTTTAGCAATCATTGTTGATGGTACTCACCTGTGTAGGGCCCTATTTAAGTTAGCCTTTTATCATTGTTTTTTGTTTATTTTCTTGAGCCTATCTACCTGTGTATCCCGTGAGCCGTTGTGCTTGTTTTTGTTTTTGTTTTTTGTGACCATTAGAAGCTTTGCTTCTAGTTTTTGTTTGTACATTGTTTTTTGATCATTCTAAAAGTAAAAGCTACTTGGAGTTTATGCTGCTTTTACTCCTCTGCACTTGGGTCTCAAAATCCTCAACCTTGAGTTAGCTCACCCAGGAAGAACACCAGCTCTGTGTCCAGGAGACCGGGGTTCTTATCCCGTTAATGACAACATTCCAGGTCTATAGTCCCTGCATCTATATCATTATAATTATAATGATGAATGTCAGCATCTCTGAGCTAAATGATGTCTGAGAACATTTCAAATAATTGTTGCCCATTACAGCTCTCAGATGAGCAGACAAAGCAAACATTAGACCATGGAGCTTATTTTATTATTGACCCTGAGTCTTAAATTGCAGAATGTTTGCTGTGTTACATGAGAGTGATGTCGGATCAGCTTTCGAGTTCCAGTAAAATGGGAGTGTCTTTTTCCTCCTATCATATTCATAATAAGCGAATCTGCACATGAAATCACACCAACAAACCACATAAATCCACTGAAGATAGCATTGGAATTCATCAGATGAAGAAATACTCTTAAGATGCATTTGTCAGTTTAACTGCTTTGGAGACAAATACAATGTGCATAGTATTTACACTACCATTTAAAAGTTTGGGGTCAGTAAGATTTTTTTTTTAAGAAATTAAAAAATTAACACAATTATTCAGAAAGTATGCATTAAAGGTGCATTGCGCAACATTTCATGTTAAAAATACCCGTTTTTTAACCCATACATGCGTAAACAATTGCCTGATGGGCTGAATGAGCCCTTCTCTGATCACTGAGATTGCCTCTATAGTCAAGTCAAGTCAAGTCAAATATATTTATATAGCGCTTTTCACAATACAGATTGTATCAAAGCTGCTTTACAGTATCAATCAAAACAACTCAACAATGTTTGTTTATTACTGGACATCCAAAAAGGACATCCAAGTTTGGTAGAGCTGATCAATGGTATGATTGTTTAATTAATTTGAATATCCCCAACTGAGCAAGCCAAAGGCAACAGTGGCAAGGAACCGAAAAACTCCATCAAGTGACCCAATGGTGTCCTAAAACTCCATCAGATCACCCAAAGGAGAAAAAAAAAAAAAAAAAAAAAAAAAACCTTGGGAGAACCCAGGCTCAGTCGGGGCCAGTTCTCCTCTGGCGTTTATGAACTAGAGGCCGAATTTACAGTACTGTAACTGTAAGATAAAAATGTATATGAATGCCTGGCTAAATAGATGCGTCTTTAGTCTAGTTTTAAACTGGGAGAGCGAGTCTGAGCAACGAACAATATCAGGAAGGCTATTCCAGAGCTTCGGAGCTAAATGTGAAAATGCTCTGCCTCCTTTGGTGGATCTGGATATCCTAGGAATGACCAGAAGCCTCGAATTTAGTGATCTTAAAGAGCGCGATGGATTGTAAGGCAGATAGTAGATCCGTTAAATAGACTGGAGCTAAACCATTTAGAGCTTTATAGGTCAAAAGCAATACCTTGTAATTAATACGGAACTTTATAGGTAACCAATGAAGTGATGATAAAACTGGTGTTATATGATCATATTTTCTTGATCTAGTAAGAACTCTAGCGGCTGCATTTTGGACTAACTGTAGCTTGTTTATTGAGGATGCAGGACAACCAGCTAATAAAGCATTACAGTAATCTAGTCTCGAGGTCATGAATGCATGAACTAACTTTTCTGCATCAGAAAAAGATAGCATATTACGTAGCTTAGCAATGTTTCTAAGGTGGAAAAAGGCAGTTTTTGTAACATATGAAATATGCTTTTCAAAAGACAGGTTGCAGTCTAATATAACACCCAGGTCTTTTACTGTAGCGGATAAAGTAACAGGGCATCCTACTATGTTAAAGTTGTGTTGTGAGAGGTTTTGTAGACGGTTTTTAGAACCGATAAGTATTACCTCTGTCTTATCTGGATTTAATAAAAGAAAGTTACGCGTCATCCAATCTTTTATATCTTTAACACAATCTGTCAATTTGGATAATTTAGCGTATTCATCTGGCCGTGATGAAATATATATTTGAGTGTCATCAGCATAGCAATGGAAACTAATTCCATGTTTCCTTAGAATATTACCAAGTGGCAGCATATATATTGAGAATAATAAAGGGCCTAACACAGATCCCTGCGGCACTCCATGGTTTGCCGAAGTCATGATCGATTTTTCTCCATTTAAGTAGACGAAATGGTAGCGGTCAGATAAGTATGACCTGAACCAGCTTAATGCTTGTCCTTGAACACCAGTGTAATTTTGTAGTCGATCTAAGAGTATTGTGTGATCTATAGTATCGAACGCAGCACTAAGATCAAGTAAAACTAGTACTGAGATACAGCCTTGGTCCGAAGCTAAAAGTAGATCATTTATGATTCTAACAAGCGCAGTTTCAGTGCTATGATGTGGCCTGAATCCAGACTGAAACTTTTCATAGATGTCGTTTTCTTGCAAGAAAGAGCCGAGTTGAGCGGACACAACTTTTTCTAATATTTTTGACATAAATGGAAGATTCGAAATGGGTCTGTAATTTGCTAGGTTATTTGGATCTAATTGTGGTTTCTTAATAAGAGGTTTTATAACTGCCAGCTTGAATGTTCTTGGAACATGACCTAAAGATAAAGACGAATTAATAATATTGAGAAGAGGCTCTTCCACTATAGGTAACACTTCTTTCAGTAGTTTAGTTGGATCTAATAAACATGTTGTTGTTTTAGATGAAGTGATAAGTTTATTTAACTCTTTTTGTTCTATGGTTGTAAAGCATTGTAATTGTTCTTGCGGGGTGATAATTGCGGTTGAATTATAAGGCGCGAGCAAAGATTGAACGTTTACGATTTTGATTCTGATGCTTTCAATTTTCTCGGTGAAAAAGTTCATGAAATCATTACTACTGAACTGTAACAAGGTATTTTGTTCAGACGACTTCTGTTTATTTGTTAGTCTAGCCACGGTATTAAATAAAAACCTTGGATTATTTTGGTTGTTTTCTATTAATTTGCTGAGGTGCTCAGCCCTGGCCGTTTTAAGGGCCTTTTTATAACGTGACATACTGTCTTTCCACGCGATTCTAAAGACCTCTAAATTAGTTTTTTTCCATTTACGCTCTAAATTACGGGTTTCTCTCTTTAAAACATACGTAGTATTATTGTACCATGGTGCTATACTTTTTTCTCTGACCTTTTTTAATCGAATGGGTGCAACCATATCCAATGTTCTAGAGAGAATGGTGCTCATAGTGCCAGTTAATTCGTCTAGTTCATCTGTTTGTTTGGGTTCAGGCAGCAGCTGAGACAGATCAGATAAGCTATTTGAGAAATTATCTATGGTGGATGGAAGAATTGTTCTACCTGGTCGATAACGTGGCGCAGCATAACATAATACAGCAGTACGTAGTATGCAAGTTACCATGTAATGGTCAGTGACATCATCAGTTAGTGGAATGATATCTATATCGGTTGGATCGGTTCCATATGATATAATTAAATCGAGTGTATGATTAAGACGATGAGTTGGTCCGGTGACGTTTTGCTTGACCCCGAAGGAGTTTAATAAATCTGTAAACGCAGCCCCTAACGCATCATTTAAATTATCTACGTGTATGTTAAAATCTCCAACAATTAATGCTTTATCGACGTTGACCAAAAGATCTGATAGAAAGTCAGCAAACTCTTTTAGAAAATCGGCGTAAGGCCCTGGAGGTCGATATACGGTAGCCAATGCTAGAGATAATAGGGATTTTTTTCTTACATCTAACAGCGTAACATTTAGCACAAGTACTTCAAACGAATTAAACCTATGACGAGTTTTCTGAGTAACATTAAGAATATCTCTATAGATTGTTGCAACACCGCCGCCACGACCGATCAGACGGGGCTCATGCTTATAACAGTATCCTGGCGGAGTAGACTCATTTAGACCGAAATAATCATTTGGTTTAAGCCAGGTTTCAGTAAGGCACAGAACATCGAAATTATTATCTGTGACCATTTCATTTACAATAACCGCCTTAGGTGTGAGTGATCTAATGTTTAGAAGACCTAGCTTTAGAAATTGTTTTTGTTCACTAATAGCGAAAGTTTTTGTTTTAATAACAATTAGATTTTTTCTAGATCCCGCAGTAGATTTATTATTTGATCTTAGTAAACGAGGAATAGACACAGTTTCTATGCAATGTTCTACACTAGTATTAATATCAATTAAATTGGTGCAGTAGAGACTGTGATTTGGATTTTTGGTTACTAGTCAAAGGTATTTAACATCTTGGAGATGTTATCTGACAGAAGATCTGCCCCTATTCTACTTGTGTAAGCATCAGCGAAGCTCGCCCAAAACAGATTCCAATTATTTACAAAGAGCAGTTTCTGCTCATTGCACCATGACAATAACCATTCATTAAGCGCGAATAATCTACTGAACTTTTCATGCCCTCGTCGGTACGTAGGAAGCGGTCCAGACACAATAATCGCTATTTCAGGCGATGTGCTGCGTACCGTATCGATAAGGCTCCTGAAGTCTTTCTTCAGAACCTCCGCCTGTCGCAGCCTAGTGTCGTTAGATCCCGCGTGCAGCACAACAGCTCCGACGCGCTCGTCACCGTTCAAGATCTCAGTTACCCGCGCAGTGATATCGAGTACACGAGCACCAGGAAAGCAGTGACTGTGCACCTTACTTTTACCTAACGTAGCATGGACGTGTCGGACGGTGGAATCGCCGATGATCACAGCATCGCGTTCCGTTTCACGAAGAGGGGAGAAGCGGTTCTGAGTGGAGATCTCGAAAACCGGGAGGGGCGAAAAGATTCTTGTCCTGGCTCGCGGCTTCCGCGGAACCACCCAGGCTTCGTGGTGGTGTGTTGAAGCCGGAGTGAATGAAACCATGGCTGATCGTGACCTGGACGTTCGGGACCAGTGCTGAGAAACGGACGGAGTAGACGAGGTCGGCGTCAGCGGGTTACTAACGTTAATCACTGATCCGTGTGCATCAGCGCGTGATGTTTCAAGAGCTAAACGCCGGTCTCTCAGCTCAGTTTGTCTCTCTAGAAGGTCACGGATCTGCTTTTCTACAGCTTCTAATTCAGACTGCACCGCGAGCAACTCAGATTTGTTCTCATCTGCACAAAAAGGTAGATAACATACACCTGATATATTCGCCATTTTAACAGATGGACAGTAAGTTAGCAACTTAGTGGTTAGTGGTGTTGGGTAACGGCTTGAGACGCGTCTGTTCAACAGTCCTAGTTATAATTATGTGTTAAATGATGGTTCAAAACAGAATAAAAGGAGGAAATACGGAAAAACACAAGGAAATACGAACCTAATACGAGGCTTAGACAGCCACGACGCAGACAAACAAACTCACGGCAGACAGCGAGGCGGATAAATCAGTCGATCGCAGGGCGAGCAGCAGTGAAGCAGTGTCTCGCTCTACGACCAACAACCGATGTTCTTACCGTATTTGCGGTTCCAGCCGTATAATGGCTTGAGACGCGTCTAATACGAGGTTAGACAGCCACGACGCAGATAAGCGCACAGCAGGCAACGAGGCTGACAAAATCAGTCGATCGCAGGGCGAGCAGCAGTGAAGCGGTGTCTCGCTCTGCGACCAACAGTCCGAGTTGTAATTATGAGTTAAATGATGTTGCAGAACAGAATAAAAGAGAGAAATACGGAAAAATATGAAGCTAATACGAGGCTTAGACAGCCACGACGCAAACAAATGCACAGCTCACAGCAGGTAGCAAAGCGGAAGTAGCAAAGCGGAAGTGTGGCAAAGCGGAGTATAGGTATAATAATGAGCTGAGTATAGGTATAATAATGAGAGTATACGTGCGTTGTGGACCCGCCTATAAGCTCATATTACTAATGCGCCCTATAAATAAAAAAAATTAAAAAATTGCGCCATTGACTTTAGACTAGGTTTCAGTTGGTCAATGGCTCAGTCTATTTCAGTTTCCTCAAAATAGCAACGCGCCAAAAATGTGCTTGAACACACCTGGTTTTCAGACCAGCAGCCCATGGGTGCATAGATGGGCGCAAAAGCATTTGCTATTTAAACATCATGGTGCAGGACGTGAAAATGATAATTGCGTCGGGCTGAAAATAGCAAAAAACACTTGCGTCGTGCCTTGATAGGGCCCTATGAGTCTTTAAGCTCTTTTATACTCATGTTTGACAGGACTCGTAGTGCAATGCTGCACCAGGTGAGCTTAATCTTATCAGTTGTTCATCAAGTCGTAACAGGGTGAAAGGCACTTCTGCCATCGCCTGACGGGGTCTCTATCCGGTTGTTAAGTCGTGACGTAACCACTCTCCGATAATACTGTTGGGTACGCTTGAGCGCGTCTGTTCAAACCTACAGTAGGTAGCCAACCAGAATGCCTATTGCCGCCGCGGCGTCTGCCGCGGTGAATTCACCGCGGCAAAAAAAACCCTGTCGCATTTCTAAGTCATTCGCGAAATGACCGCCAGGTGGCGCAAAGGGACATTTAGCGAAAGCAAAACGTATGTAAAAGTAGCCTACATTTTAAATAGAATATAGCAAACTTTTAGAGCAGAACATTTTATGAATCAATTTAAAAGAGGCCTATCTCGAGTCAGTGAAAATAAATTAGGTGCAATCAATGATGCTAAACTATTGAGGAATGAGAAGATTGAAGAGTGCATCGTCGTTTGTGGGCACACTGACGCTTAAACAGCCGAACTTGTGGTCGAGTGGTAGAGCTGAAGGTTTAAGCAGTACAAAGACATGGGTTCGAAACCCGAATAAATATGTTTTTTATATAATTACCATGCATTTCCATTTTACACTAAGGAACAAATCTCATCCAACAGATTGACTAAATTTACGTCTTCAAAAACAGTTCTGTTAAAAAACAAACAAACAAAAACAAACAAAAAACTTCACGGACAGGACAGCAGACAGCAGGACTGGAATTCTTTCAGAAATAATTTAAAAAAACATGGTTAAGCAAGGTGCGATTTGCCGGTGGGTGATTTCCCCCCTCCACAGTAGGCTATAGCGAATAGGCCTACCCTAAATAGACCTTATCAAATATTTTTAAATATAGCCTAAAACACGCACGTTTAAACAACAAACAATAAAATCTGAACCAGCGCTTCTGCTCCTGTATTGAGAGATAACATGCAGCGCATTTCAGTTACGATCCTGGTTCCAGTGGCATTAATACATTCACGGCTTTTTAAAATGTCACAAAGCGTTTTGATGTGGTTTTGAACGAAACATTGAAGTTTATAATTAAGTATTTTGACACACCACGCCTAGTGCGTATTCTAAAATGGGGTTTTCTTCTGCCACTGAATTAAGTTCGACAAACGCAGCAGCGCGTTCACTTGAATTTATTTTTCTGCTAAAATAACTTAATAGGCTATAGCCTAGCTACTTCGTTTTTTTTGGTCATACAGATAGGATATCATATTTTAAAACTGTAAAAGGTCTATTTTATTCATGTAAAGTAGGCTACACTCACAGTAGGCTAACAACAAAACGTTCTCACTCATTTGAGCGAACACACACTGGTGAAATAAATGTTTGGGCTTTCTCAGTGAGCTTGGACATGGCCGAGTGGTAAAGCTGACGGTTCATCAATCGGCAGACCTGCGTTCAAATCCCGAACAAACATGGACTTCTGTAAAAAATCTATATATTTTTAGGCTATTAATGCAGATTTGTTTAGTTCTAAACCTCTGTTACACCACATATTTTTTTGCTTATATTTATAAAATAATATTACCATGCATTTCCATTTTACACTAAGGAACAAAATAGGCTATCCAACAGAACGACTTTAGATCTGTAGCTAATAATACCAATTGTTCAAAAGCAGTTTTGTATAAAAAAAAGATATATAGGCCTATATATATATCTATATTTGTTTTATTCCCTATAACCTACATAGAGTTTTTAAAAACATGGTTTTAAGTAAAGTTTTCGACAAACGAGGCAGCGCGTTCATTTGATTTATTTTTCTCATAAAATAACTTTATAGGCTATAGGCCTACGTGATTTTTTTTGGTCATACAGATAAGAGTACAGTAGCCTACATCGTTCAAAACTGTAAACTTTTTTTAGGCTAATGACAAAAGTTTATATGTCGTCTCTCTCGGTCTCCGGGAACTGCGCGTCACAAAAATTAACCGAAAGCCACTTGCCTCAGCTCAGTCAAGATAGGAAATCGGCTATGTCTAAAGCCTTTAAATGTCTAAATATTTAGGTTAATAAATGTTATCTGATTATGTAATCCATATGAAAACGAGAGGTACAGAGAATCTGCTCAAATATGTTTATGATGTGATTGTGAGCGCCTCGCAATGAGAAAATGACAAGGTGAAAATCTCGTTTAATTAAATGTAGAGACTAAATCGCCCTGAATTAAAATGTAAAAACAGATCAAATCATTTATTCGTCGAAGTGTTGCTATATTGTTTCATTTAAAGTTCATAATTATTATCTAAATGTTATTTAGTTTATCAGCAGTAGGCTACCACGAAGCACCGATATTTATTTGAATAATAATAATTTAAAAAATAACTAATTCACATTTTGCATGCCTGGACCCAAAGATCCCTGTAGAATTTAATATTGAGTTGAGCATTTTGTTCATGACAACAAAATGAACATGCGTTTGAAGATTAGGCTATATTTAGTTTTGCTTGGAAAAAGCTGGCCCAAACCAGTTTTATTTCTTAAATTATTTAAATAATGAAATATTTAGTAATAAACTTTTATGACAGAAATACCACATGTAGCTTAAATCATTTAATTCTTTCATTATCAACACTTTAATAGCCTAATGCTAGAAGAGCGATTTAAGTGTGAATTGCGACTTCTCTTTATTTTAAGTCAGACTCAGACTCAGAGAGCCTGTGGGGGGTTTGGAGGAACAGACAATAGGTGTTAATGTTCCTCATTCATATGGAGAGTGTCGGATAGCCAGCCCGATGGCAAAGGCAAAATTATTTTAAGGATAGGCTACATCTCTCGATGTGTCCCCATATTTGATTAAATTATAAATATTGTTGTTTATTTATTGTAGCCTATTTAAATTGTTTTCACACACAAATTTAAATTGAAGTGTTCAATCCAGTTGTTTCAACTGGTTCTGTAGAGTTTAAGAATGTTTGAGCAAGGGAGACTAAATAAACTTGCTGAGATCCAGCGCGAGAGAGGCAAAACTCATGTCTTTAATTTATGTTGCTTTGGACTATTTTCGATTTGTACCGTTTCGTTTAATTTAGCTGCAATTTAAAACTTTGGCAAAACAAATTTAAAATGTAGCAAGAATAAGATTGTGTGTTTCTTTTTTGCATGGAAATAAAGTCTAAATGCAAGTTAGGTTGCCACCGGTCCCGGTTTTACCGGGATTGTCCTTCTTTTTAATAACCTGTCCCGGGAAATTTAAGCACTCTCCCGGGACAATGAATGTCCCTGTTTTCGAAAGGCTACGTGAATATGTAAGTTCAAACCATAGACTGTAGGTTCAAACTGTGTAGCGCGCGGCCGCTTGCACGGCAGAGAGCAGAGAGAGGGAGAGACAGAACACCGGCTAGATCCCCCCTAGATGGTAGTCGCCGCTCAAAGTGTGGGGCGCGCCCTTCTATGGGTGGGAAATAGCCTAGAGAAGTGACAGGTTGGGCGCGCCAACGGGAGGAACTTTTCCTTTTTATGCCTTTATATCTTTATTCGTTCATGGCGAGTCTACATCGCATCTTCATCTTTGCAGCGACGCAGAAAACACCAGTTTATTAATAAACAATTAAATGTCTCCTTGCTATTTTTGTCTCCGGCTCGTGCGCTTGAGTGCAGCTTAACACTCACTCATTACCCTGTATAGCCTATTTAAGTTATTAAATCAATATAAAGGGGTGATTTGTCCACTGATGGCTTAAATAAACAACTAGGCTACTAGTTGACTAGAAAAAAACTAGTCGGGGACATTAGAGCGCGCGACCCTGAGCGGAATGAGCGAGCCGAGGAATATCCAGAAATGCTCACATGCTCTGATCGGAACAAAGGAATTTTGACATAATTAATCATTAGTTTATATCTCATGCACTGCCCATAATTTTAATCCCATATCAAACACATTAGCCTATGTTATGTCTGTTTGAATTTTTTAATTTTTTTGTCTTGCCAAATGGATTTCTCTTCTTTTCTTTTTTAACATTTTGACACAGCAGCACTTTTATTTTCTCTATTTTTGTTTTTGTTTGTTTAGTTTGTATTTAGATACTAGCCTACTTGTTACTTCAATAAATTGGAACATTTTAAGCTTGTTGCGTATTTCATTAGCATTGTGTTGGGGCGATGGGGGCAGTGGGGCTTGAAAATTATGAGTCTATCCATCGGGTGCAGAAAAAAGATAGCATGTGTGTGCTAGTGTGCGTGTGTTTATGAAGCGAATGTAAGAAGCCCTAACAACCCCCCAGCTCTACTGTAGCAATGTTGTAATATGCCATTGATTATAAAAAAAAACGCTTGACTTTAAATAAATAAA
Organism: Chrosomus eos; assembly: GCA_036326025.1. Lineage (NCBI taxonomy): Eukaryota > Metazoa > Chordata > Actinopteri > Cypriniformes > Leuciscidae > Chrosomus > Chrosomus eos. The sequence goes on from CM070839.1 coordinate 27,332,848, forward strand.
CAGTTAATAAACTCGCAAATAAACAGTCAACTATTTAAGCATCAAGAACGGTTAAAGATTAATGCTGTCGGCCAACATGTTGTTATATTGAGATTCGATCTCGGGTCTCTTGGATCTCCGTGTCGTTGCGTTAACCACAGAACCACCGCCTGACCGTTTACGTCAACGTCTTATACTCTTCCAAAGCCTTGATGTAGCCTAATATGTTTCTATTGCAATGTTTTATATTGAAATGTTTTCATTATTTATTCAATTTAATTTAAGTATTGTGATGAATTATTTTAACTACATTTCACTTAAATGCATCTGCTACCAGCTTTCAATCGCTCTGAATGAGCCGCGACGCAGCGGCAGATTACGCAATAGAGAGAATAAACGGACACTTTTCAAAGTCTGTGATTGTAGCGCCTCTTAGCGGTTAAAGGCAGCAAATACACCCCGAATTTCACCGCCGCGGCAAAGCGGCGGCGTTGAAAGTATTATTCTGGTTGGTAACCTACTGTATAATTATGTGTTAAATGATGGTTCAAAACAGAATAAAAGGAGGAAATACGGAAAAACACAAGGAAATACGAACCTAATACGAGGCTTAGACAGCCACGACGCAGACAAACAAACTCACGGCAGACAGCGAGGCGGATAAATCAGTCGATCGCAGGGCGAGCAGCAGTACTATACTATACTTTACTGTACTATAGTCCTGTACAGTAAAATAAATAAGAGGGATTCGGGCTCGAATCTGAGACTGGGCGTGACGTCATGCGCGTTCACGCACACCAGGCGATGTCTCGGAGGTTTGTTATTGTTAGCCGCCATTCTCCGTATCAGCGAAGACAATTCGAGCAACAAAACTTTAGTCAACTTTCCACAAAAGTAGAAGATGGATTCAAAGAGACCGGCTTGTAGTTCATTCCAAACCCCAACGCAAACTCCACGTAAGACAAAGAAAAGAGAACTTTTGTCTAGTTATTGACCAAAATGGCCAAATTGGAGTCAGGGGTCGGAATAAGACGAGACGAGAGTCAGCATCGAGAAGGCTTTTAACAAATGGATAGATCTCCGGTCTGCTCTAGGGCTCAAACGGGATCCTCAGTTGGCTGTTTTCTTGATAAAACGGTAAGAATATACCCCAGTCTCTAATGTCTGATGCGGCAAATCTATGACAACAAATGACGATGCGTAAAATGTGTAATGCTTTAGCCTAAGCTAGATAAATGTACAATCAGATTCAGAATTGATTTGACTAACGTTACCATTGTCAGTGAACAGGTTCAAAAACTAGGAATTGTCTTCGGAAGAATAGTACAACATGAAACATAAAACATGTCCCATAAAAGATGCTAACTATGTTTTTGTGTATGGCCTACCGGTAGCCTTGTGTTCTTTGCTAACGTCCTTTGCCTGCGCTCTGCTCTTCTATCTTCTTCCATCATATTACTTTAGACTTTCCACCATAGTCTTTAAACACCGCCATTCGTACTCCGTTATTAAGGTCCCGGTAGGCAGAACGGGAACATTGCGCTAGCCTCTTCCATGCTGGTTTGTTGTTGTTGTATGTGGCGCCGCCGCCGCCGTGCTCGCGTCACTCCCTTACCCCTCGGTTCTGGCCACTGGCCAGTGCGAACGCAAACAGCAAAACCGAGTTTGGGGGAGAGTAGTTCTTAGAACTGTTTAGAAGTGGACAGTTCCTATAACTAAGTTCCTATAACTACTTGTTATGAAAGCGGATATAGTGCCATTTGATTGTTTATTACCTTGAGACATTTGAGTGTACTTTGTTGACCAACTGTGTATGGTATGATTATTATTTTAAGCTTTTACAAATTAATAACTTATATTGTTCATGAACGTGTTTCCATAATAATACAATCATAAGTGGATACAGTAAACGCATAAAACAGTTCAACATGGAGATAAATGGAAACAAAAACTGTTTTCTTCTACCTCGTTTTCCCCTCACACATAAGTGTGTAATTTACTCAAATGCCTTTCCTTTCATATATGTAAAATGACTTGCAGATGTATAACTTTATAACCTCTGAAGACATTATGACCGTGAACAAAAGATTTGTGCGGCTGATGCACCTTTGGTTATGAACAGCTCGTGCTCGTGCAAGCGTGCGTGTGCGTGTGCTCCATGAGCTTGCACACCTCTGGTTGCAGTTTCGCTTGTCGCCAGAGGGGGTGTAGTTCTGCAAAAACTCAGAGACCTGCGTTATGCACCTTTAAATTGATAAAAGAGTGACAGTAAAGACGTATCATTAAAAATATATTTCAAATAAATGCTGTTTTTTCCCCAAATTTCTATTCCTCAAAGAATCCTGAAAAGAAAACAACCTATCACAGTTCCCCAAAAAAAAAGTTAAGCAGCATAAATGTTTTTAACATTAATAACAATTCGAAATTTACCAAGTACCAAATGAGCATATTAGAATGATCAGACATCCCAGAAATAAATTACATTTTAAAATATATCAAAATAGAAAGCAGTTATTTAAAATTGTAATAATATTTCACATTACTGTTTATTTGCCAGTACTTTACTTATCATCAAAGAATGCAGCTTCGGAGAGAATAAGAGACTTTATATATGTATATATATAAAGGTTGGTGTGCGCTGAGGCTCTGCCTTCTTTTAAGTGGAAGTCTTCTCCAGTTAATTTCTTCTGTTCAGTCCATCGAATTCAGATGTCCACGAGTGAGAACACACTGGGGAGCCGCTTTATATAGGAAATTAAGTTTTACTTCTGATGAAATTTAAAACTGTAAAGCTGCCTGCTTTATACATAAAGTGTTATTTATATATTAAGTGCTATATAAATAAACGTGATGTGGCTTTACTAGATTGCCAAACTACAGAGCTCTTGCAAACATATCCATCTTTCTTAACTCCTGTGCACTAATTTTTGTTGTTTATTTTGATATTGAGAGGAAAGTGCACAGCACATATTTACATGAATATCTAAACATCGCTTTTACAAAAGTGGGCGGCATCTGGATGTTCACTAACAGTATATCGCTGGTGACGTATTGCGAACTTCGTTTTACCCCAGGCGAAGAACAAAAAAGAAGTATATTTGGGCCTTTAAGAAGGACAGAATTTTCATCTTTGGGTGAACCTTTATCCATCTTAAAAATACAGCTGATTCATTGATTGAAACGGATTCAACAACTGTTTTAATGAGATTATAGGTGATACATATTCAATATCCATGATTCCACTGTGGCCCACATACGTAATCCTTGCCAAAGATTTTCAATCTCTCAGTCTGTTCTCTACTCAAACAGAGCTGATGCATGCATTATAAAGATGAGGTCATCCGGTTACTCAAAATGAGAGAAGCGTCTCTTTTTACTTTAAAACAAACAATGACTGCTCATTTATGTATTTGTTTGTTAATTTTTTTATTTTGCTATAATAGGAGGTTCTGAGGCAGCTGCAAAGTAAACTGGAGCAGGAAGCAGGAACTCTTGCCTCTTCAGGCAGAACTGATGTACTGGACCAGCTCAAAGGTACTGGAGGAAATTTATATACATCTCTACATTGCTGTCACAGTTAATTTATCTAGCATTTGTATTTTAACTGTTGTATTTTAATATATATATAGTCAAGGTTTATTTTCTTCTATTGAAGCCATTATGTTAGTGATATACTTTTGTTTTTTGGTCACTAAGCATGTATTCAATAAAGACATGAAAATGTACAACTGTTCATGTTATTATTTTGTCAGACATCATTTATATATTGAATAACGTCTATACAATATCACAGAATTATACAGGAGTTGATTTTACATTTGATTTGGTCAAATTTTTACTAAAGTTTTAAAGTTACACAGTCTGTTAGACAAATCATACCAAAAAAATAAAATATTTTTAATGTCTTTGTTGAGAACAATGGCTTAAATAATTAGTTATTGCTTTTTGGGGGGCAATAAACCTCCACCAAACATGTTCTATAAATGCAGATCAGAACTCTGCAACATTCCTCTATAAACGATTTCAGTTAAACACAGTTCTTGGGATTTCTGATGTGAATCTCTCTTGAGGTCATGCCACAGAATCTCAGTCAAGGTTTATTTTCTTCTATTGAAGCCATTATGTTAGTGATATACTTTTGTTTTGGGTCACTGAGCATGTATTCAATAAAGACATGAAAATGTACAACTGTTCATGTTATTTAAAAAAAATTAAACAGACTGTATTTGATTGTTATTGCAGCTTATTTAAAGACCTGCTCAAATGACCAATTTCTGCAGAAATCGATTGACATTATAAGAGTTCACGTACTTTTCCCTACAACTGCATACATAAACCTCATACTGACATATCAGAATGGGAACAGAGAACTGGTTCTGATTGAGATATGTTCATACAGTTAATACAACTCAACATACAGCCATTATTGTCAAAATAGTTGGCAACAAAAGTGAGTACACCCGAAGTGAACATGTCAAAACTGTGTCCAAAGTGTCAATATTTTGTGTGAGCGCCATTGTTATCTAGCACTGCCTTAATCCTCCTGGCCATGGAATTCACCAGAGGTGCGCTGGTATGGTTGTTGCTGGGACTTCCACTCCTCCATAATGACATCACAGAGCTGCTGGAGGTTAGACACATGGCGCCTCTCCACCTTCCGCTTGAGGATCAATAGGTTTCAGGTCTGGATAAATACTTGGCCACTCCATCACCTTCAGCTTCCTCAGCAAGGCAGTTGTCATCTTGGCGGTGTGTTTGGGGTCGTTATCATGCTGTTCGGCACAGTTTCTGAAGGGAGGACATCATGTTCTGCTTCAGAATGTCACAGTACATATTGGAATCCATGTTTTCCTCAATGAAGCACAGCTCCCCAGTACCAGCAGCACTCATGCAGCCCCAGACCATGATGCTACCACCACCATGCTTGACTGTAGGCAAGACACAATGCCAGCAGCCATATCACTCTGTAGCCCAAGACTGGTTGCCCACTGAAGCTAAACAGAGCTGAGCCTGGTTAGTACCTGGATGGGAGTCCTCCTGAGAAAACTAGGTTGCAGCTGGAAGAGGTGTTAGTGAGGCCAGCAGGGGGTGCTCACCCTGTGGTCTGTGTGGGTCCTAACGACCCACTGTAGTGACGGAGACATTATACTGTCAAAGAGCACCTTCGGATGAGATGTAAGACCGAGGTCCTCACTCTATGTGGTCATTAAAAATCCCATGGCATTTCTCGTAAAGAGTAAGGGTGTATCCCTGGTGCCATGGCCAAATTCCCTCCATTGGCCCTTGCCAATCATGGCCTCCTAATAATCCCAATCCATTGAATTGGCTCTATACTCTCTCTCCTCTCCACATAGCTGGTGTGTCATCCAATTGGATGCTGCACACTAGTGGTGGTTGAGGAGAGATACCGACATGATGAAGTGCTTTGGGTGTACAGTAGAGTAGTACAATTGAAAGCTCATTCTATTCTATTCTATTCTATTCTAATTTACTTGGTACTCCTCACCAGGGCATCGCCACACATTCTGGACACCATCTGAGATAAACAAGTTTATCTTAGTCTAATCAGACCACAGGACATGATTCCAGTAATTCATGCTCTTGTACAGGTTGCTTTCAGCAAACTGTTTGTGGGCTTTCTTGTGAGCCAGCTTCAGAAGAGGCTTCCTTCTGGGACGATGGCCATGCAAACCGACTTGTTGCAGTGTGCGGCATATGGTCTGAGCACTAACAAGCTGACCTTCCGTTTCTGCAACCTCTAAAGCAATGCTGGCAGAACTTATGCGTCTGTTTTTTGAAGCCAGCTTCTGCACCTGACACACAGCACAAGGACTCAACTTCTTTGATTGACCCTTGCGAGGTCAGAGTGGAACCTGTCTTGGAAAACCTCTGTCTGACCCTGGCCTGTACTGTAACTCAGTTTCAGGGTGTTAACAATCTTCTTATAGCCTAGGCATCTTTGTGGTGAGCAACAATTCTAATTCTCAAATCCTTAGAGAGTTCTTTGCCATGAGGTGCCATATTGAACATTCAGTGGTCAGTATGAGAAAATTGTACTCAAAGCACAAATTTGATCTGCTCCAATACAAGATACAACAATTTGTATGGTCCTGTCAAGCAGACAAAAACATGAACATGATGAATACGACATGTGGCTTTGCATGGTTAAACGACGTACAGCTATTATCACTTAGGGTGTACTCACTTTTGTTGCCAGCTATTTTGAGAATAATGGCTGTATGTTGAGTTATTTTCAGAGGACAGTAAATATTTACTGCTATACAAGCAGCACATTGACTACTCTAAAATATATTCAAGTTTAATTTCTATAGTATTGTCCCTTGAGTAGATATACTAAAATGTTTGCCATGTCTGCCATGCTTAGGGGATGTTTGTCAATCATGGCTGTGACAAGCACAAAACACATTTAACTCTGAGTTAAATACCCCTACTGGTACGCACCAGGCTGTCAGTATCACAGTAGCACTACCCCCTAAGGCCACTGCCTGGGCTTCATGCTCAATGAGGAAGCACCTTTGTGTGATTTCACACGAAGGACTTGGCCTAGACCCAGCTCAAAGGCCTGGACACCACAACCCAACTTAGAGGGGGGTTCCTTTAAGGCAGTATGGCCCAGACCCTACGGGCCCTAGCCTGCTTCTTTCAGGGGGACCAGCATCAACCCCCATACCAGGGAGGCTATCATGCTTTACCCATTAAAGCCAACAGCCTGTTTTCTTTGAAGAATTACCCTGACCACAGTCTCTAACCAGAGACAGATAGCTCCTTCCCAGAGATATGGGGAGCGGAGGCCTCAGCAGGATGACTCTCGAAGAAGAGGAGGCCTGCCACACTCACACCTATGTGGTCTCTAGTGTTTTCTCTTATAACGTGGGAAACAGCTCAGCTCAGATATGCATAACATAGAGCTTAGGGAGCGAGGGGTCTAGAGAACAACTCTCTGTCATTGAGAGAGAGGCCTCTTCTCTAACTCTACCTGCAAAGCTGTTTGCATGGAGCTCTGAGGGATGGAGGCTTCAGCAGGATGACTCTCAAGGAAGAGGAGGCCCGCCATACTCACACCAAAGAGGTTCTAGTGTTTCCTCTTACCGTGTGGAAAACATCTAAGCTTAGACATACCCAACACAGAGTTCAGGGAGCGAAGGGCCTAAAGAACAACCCTCTATGAGAGAGAGGCCTCTTTTCTAGCTCAACCAGCAAAGATGAAGTTGTTTGCATGGAGGCCTCAGCAGGATGATTTTTGAAGAAGAGGAGGCCTGTCACAAATAGTAACTAACTGTAAAGAGGAAGAGATGAACGGTTCATGTGCGCTCTGCACTGAAGTTTAAACTGGAGAAGCTACAGCGATAATGTCACACCACATTTAGGAGCGCTTAAACAACATTTATTATTTAAAGTTTAATTTTAAAATTGACATAGTTTAAACATTTAATTTAGTTTTTTTTTATCAAAAGAAAGCATTAGGTTTTTACAAGGCGATTATTGTATAGCATGCATGCATGCTACAAATAATGTCCAGAAAACAGCATAGACTAAAAGTTGATATTGGGATTTATAGATTCATTGAAGATGAAGATCGATTAATATCGATTTTTCAAAATTGTCAAACCAGCCCTATTATAGACAGAAGACTGTAAAATATTTAGATATTGTTTCCTGTACCACTCTTTTCAAAGTAAGATACTACTGAATACAGCACTACAGCAAAATACATTTATTTTAGCTTAGTAATTTGTACAAATCCACAAGTACTAAACGAAAACTATAAAAAGACCAACAAAAGAAAACCTTAGGCATTTTTTTTACAGAGCTGCATATGGACTTGACCAACTACTATGAGCTCAAGTACCAGCCTCACAACCTGCGTGTGTTTCCGGAGACGATGGCTAGCCAGGTAGGGGAAGGCGAGGAGAGACTGAGCCTCAGCAGAGCCAGGAGTCCCCTCTGTCAACCGTCCCGCCAGTCTTCATCTGCATCTGGAGAAGGCACAGCCATGCACCACGGACACCCTCATCAGGCAATCGGAGAAGGTCGTGTCACTGCCCAGCATTTAGAGGAACTCTGTAAAGAGAGGTGAGATCATCACCGACTCATCATCCGTTTGGTTTAACCAAAATATTATTTTCCTTAGAGGGTTAGTCCCCTTTAAAAGCCAGTGGCATTTAGTTTAGGTCACATTCATTATCCATAATTACTTGCTGTTGCTAGTAGTGGTAATAGTAAGTGGTAATATAGGAAATTGGTGCTCTCATTCTAGAGTGCATTTAACTGGATAACAGTTTGGATTTACCCATGAATGCAAGAGAAATAAAGAGAAAGACATGTAAGAATGCATATACACTCACCGGCCACTTTATTAGGTACACCTTGGTATTTGGACCCCCTTTTGCCTTCAGAACTGCCTTAATTCTTTGTGAAATAGATTCAACAAGTTGTTTGAAATATTCCTCAGAGATTTTGATCGATATTAAAATGATGGCATCATGCCGTTGCTGCAGAGTTGTCAGCTGTACATCCTACCAAATCACATCACATCCCATGGTCAGCAACAATACTCAGGTAGGCTGTGGTGTTTAAACAATGCTCAAACCAGTCTGGCCATTCTCCTCTGACCTCTAGCATCAACAAGGCATTTTCACCCACAGAACTGGCTCTCGCTGGTTTTTCGGACCATAAGTGTGAAAACACCAGTAGATCTGCTCGTTCTGAAATACTCAGACCAGCCTGTGTGGTACCAACAACCATACCCAATTTAAAGTCACTAAAATCACCTTTCTTCCTCATTCTGATGCTCAGTTTGAACTTCAGCAGATCATCTTGACCATTGATGAGTCCCAATTCGGATTGTCTAAATAGAATTTAAAATTGGAATTGTCCCAAATCATAGTATGTTGAAATGTATATTCCAAAAATACCCGGATGGTCTACTTTTTCCGGTTAGAATCCAAAGTGCAGATCCGTGCACACTAACAGCTAATATTGCTTACAACCATTTGCATGTTGGACGAGTATTCATTTAGAACTACAAACACAAATTAACAGTATTTAAAAACTACAAACATGGCGGATGTGCGAGTCAAATGGGGGTTTGAGTGATGAATTATCAGTATCTAACTTGACAAAAAGATATTTATTCAATGTTTTCCACATTATATTTAATCTGCAACAGCATTATGAACTTTTGTAATGATAAGTTTGGTCTTTTAAATGCATCATTATGCAAATTGCAAACACGTGAAGAGAGTTCTCCAAATGAAAGATCCACAATTGGCTGATCAATGTGCTACTACATTTCTTTTACTACAAACGTTAGGAAATTAAATTAAATTTAACTGTGACAAGATATTGATGACGCAATCATGACAAAGTCATTTGTCCTAAAACTTGCCTACTCTTCTGATACACACTTACTTTTTCTTCACAAAACTCATACTTTTAGTTATGTTATGTATATATTTTTCATACTTTTAGGGCATAGTATAAGTAGGCGAATTGGGACACAGTACGTCTACATGCCTAAATACATTGATCGCTGTCATGTGATTGGCTGATTAGATATGCATCTTAAAGCAACACCATGGAACTTTTCCTCTTCGGTCGCCCTACTGGTTGGAAACAAAATTGTCCATTACCGCTGTCGTAAATAATTTAGCCTACCGTCGCACGCACGCTCGCTGTTTAGCCAGCACCGGATTTATGTCGTTTTTATGACATTTTTTTTTTAATGTCCACAGACAAGGTAGAGTATGCTACATGATTTAATGAAAGGATGATCTATTGCGACATCAGAAACGAAGAAAAACGAAATAATGCAATGTAATGAAAAACGAAAAAATTGTAGCGCTTGACGTAAAGCAGTCGAATTTTGTAGTTCTTTTTGTGGTCGGGTTACTACCCGAACCCCGAAGTTACGTAGTGCCAGTAAAAGCGATACAGACCCCGTCAGGCTATGGCAGAAGTGCCTTTCACCCTGTTACGACTTGATGAACCACTTTTAAGATTTTGGAAACATTATTTTAAGGTAAAAAATGTTACATAGTGTTGCTTTAATGAGCAGTTGAACAGGTGTACCTAAAGTGAGGGTAACTTCTAAAATACTCGGGGTAGGAGCAAACAACTAATTTGATATGCCCAATGTATTTTCCAAATGATTTATTAAAAAAAAAAAAACATGCAGGAACATGAAATTCAGTTCAATGAATTCAACATCATGTGGGCTATGGCCTATTCCATTTAAATGCACATTCATGAAAGTGATTCAGTTCTTAAATTCTGAATTCCTGGTTGAGTACAGTAATTTCAGGTTTTAGGAATGTGTTTTGTGTGTGGTAGGTCCATGTTGCTGAGTGAAATAGAAAAAGAGGAGAGAGAGAGGCGATGGTATTACTCACAGCTGCAGGGTTTGTCTCAGAGACTAGCTGAACTGCCACGGCTCGATACGGTAAGCTAGGTTGCTTTCAACAACTTCCACCCTGTTTGCTCACTGATAGGACTGTGTGCATCTGTAGCCAAAAATGAGGTCACCTGGTTTTGCTGCTAATGACCAAAGACTGTCCTAAATGTAGATTTTTTGAGTCAATTTTTTGAGCCGAGAACTACGTCCCCTTGTCTAGTTTGAAATAACAGCTATTATTTTTAAAGGGCTAGTTCAGCAAAAAAAAATACAATTTCATTGAACGTATTGTAGTAATTCTGCATAATTACGTGCAGTAACCTTAGACCAAATCCTTACTCTAGCCCTAATTATATAGTAAGTACATGTTGTTAATTAATATTACTCAATATTTAAATTTATGGTTACACTGTAACAAGGACACCCCAAAATAAAGTATAACTGAAAACTCACTAACATGTCGTTCCAAACCAGTATTGACTGTCTTTTTTCCATTTAATACAAAAGAGGAAGTTCATCAGAATGTTTGTGCAGCTCCTTTTTTTTATAAAATAAAAGCTTTTTATAGAATACCATATATTAGTTTCAGTCTGTAATATTCTTTCATGTCTCTAGAAATGTGTTCTTGTTCTTTAAATGATGAACATAGTATGTGTGCAGTACATTATCTGTCCATTTGTCTGTGCTTCACAGTTCTCCTTGCAGGTGGATTTCATTCGTCAGCAGCTAGAGTTTGAAGCTCAGCAATTGCGTTCCGTGATGGAGGAACGTTTCGGGACCAGTGACGAGATGGTGCAGAGAACACAAGTAAGAACAGATTATAGATTAAATGCCACATTTTCATCTACAAAGATCCAGCTGTAAATCCAGCTTAAGTGTCACATGTCAGTCACAACTGGGTTACGCTTTTATCAACTGCAAATCTATCACTCACGGTGTCCCCAACCAGGCTTCTAAAACCTCCCTAACCAGCAATACACCAGCTTTATCAGGAAAACCATGTTGGATGAACTGTATGGCTAAACTGGGCTTTGTAGCAGAGATAATATGGTGTATGAAAATGAGCCTTCAAAGTATTGCTATCAAAGCAAATTAGAATGTTGCAGAGATTGTATTATTACTCACTGCATGTGTTTCTGCGTACAGATCCGTGTTGCTCGGTTAGAGCAGCTGGAGAAAGAGCTTCATGAGGCCCAGAGCTCGCGTGGTCCTCAAGAGAAGAGTGCTCTACCAGAGACTCAGGTGACACATACACCCCTGTCCTCCATTTGAGCCTGAAGCATAAAATTATTAATGATATGCCACTCATATATATTAAATTGTTCAAAAATACTTTAAAAAAGCAAATGATACAGACAATAAAGATAGCTTTCTACAATGAATGTTTTCATTTTCTGAAATACAATTAATTTAGATATTTTTAGAGTAAATACAATTCAGATATTCAAATATATGTCGAGATTTAAATATATAAAAAGTATTATTTTAAAGGCTGAAATTACTGAAAACTTTAAATAGGTGAAGCAGTTTTGTTTTAAAACATATCAATATTTAAAAATGTTTTTTTTTTCTGCTAAATAAAGTCAAGTGTAGGAGGTATAACTGACATGCAACCATAAAACTGTCCCAAGATATTAAATATCACACAAGTGTTCTGAGAAAGTTATATTTATCATTTTAAATATATATGTAATACATTATATTTAATAGTTACACCCCCTGAAATTAACACTGGAAATCTTACAAATGGTTTTCATCATTTTCTATTAACTTAAACAACAATAATAATTTGTAATGTATAATAGTTTAGTGAAGACAGGAACTGTTCAGGGTCACATTCATTATTGATAGAAAGAAATGCCACTTTAATGGTTTAATTCTGGTGAATTATTTGGTCAAATTAAAATGATAGAAATACGTTTCTCCAGTGTTTTTTTTTTATCTCTCGATAGTGGCATTTTCACAGAACAATTTATAGATGCTGTAAACTACTGAGGCTTTGCCATTACCAGTGGCAACACAAAACCACAGAAAACAATGTTGACTGAACCAGCATGTTGAAAAAGTCGCATTAAAAATGTGACATTAAGGGTACACAGGTATGGATTGAGGTGATTACTGAATAACATGCCAATTTATATTATAGTACAGGGCTTAAAGTAAAATTTGCTAGTAGTTGCTTATATATAAAAAAAGCATAATTGCAATTAGCATTAATTTGTCTTAAATAACTATTCAGAAATGTGTGTGGTTTCCACTGTAGTGTAGCATGACTGCTCGGCTACATAAAATATTATATTTAATTTTCATGGTAATTAAATAAAATGTGTAATTCAGTGTTTAACTGATGGAAATGTGACAGTTTTTTATGGTTTTTCTGCAATGGCTACTCAGCTCAAGAAAAACGAAGGTGTTATTCTTCTAGGATTTTCCATTTTTACTGCACAGCTGCAATGCCCAATCTCACCTGGCCCTATCTCATAGAACAGGCTGGCACCGAATGTTGCTATGCAAAAAAAACCAGGATTTGCCCTCTGCTAGCTGCCTCCTATTGGCTGCTCAGTAACTGGGATGCTTGGCAAGTGTGACGCTGTAATTTAGAGCATAGCTCTCTGGGACTAAGGGATTCCCACCGCAGCACAGTCATATGTCTGCTCAATACTGCACTAGACTGACATTGAGCTCTTGAGAACTACGTACTGTTTAATGATGCTTAGAAATCTGAAATGATAAAGTCAGGATATAATGAAACATGCAGTATAAGGTTGCCAAACTTGCCATTTATTCTGTGTGCAATAAGTAAAGCTTTTTTTAGGGGACCTACACTACACTTTTCAACTCGTTCTACATGTTTTACTATTTTGCACATTTTAGAATAATAGTAGTCATTAAAACTATGAATTAATGTGGAAGTATGTGGATTATGCAGGGACCAAAATCTAGCCAGCAGCCATATCACCCTGTAGCCCAAGACCGGTTGCCCACTGAAGCTAAGCAGGGCTAAGACTGGTTAGTGCCTGGATGGGAGACCACCTGAAAAAAACAGGTTGCTGCTGGAGGAGGTGTTAGTGAGGCCAGCAGGGGGCGCTCACCCTGTGGTCTGTGTGGGTCCTAATGCACCAGTATGGTAATGGGGACACTATACTGTCAAAGAGCACCGTCCTTCGGATGAGACGTTAAACCGAGGCCCTGACTCTCTGTGGTCACAAAAAATCCCAGGATGTCTTTCGAAAGAGTAGGGGTGTAACCCCGGCATCCTGGCCAAATTTGGCTAGTGGCCTCTGTCCATCATGGCCTTCTAATAATCCCCATATATACATACCAATTGGCTTCATCACTGTCTCCTCTCCACCAGTAAGCTGGTGTGTGATGGGTGTTCTGGCGCAATATGGCTGCCGTTACATCATCCAGGAGGATGCTGCACACTGGTGGTGGTTGAGGAGATTCCCCCTTCTATGTAAAGCGCTTTGAGTGCCGAGAAAAGCGCTATATAAATGTAGTGAATTATTATTATTAAAATAGTTCAGCATATCAAACCTACAGTATATGCTGAGAAACAATTGTAACAAGGTTATTTGTTATAGGAAGAAGGAGACGGGAACGTTTTAACACTTTAATTATGAATAAACACTAAACGAAAGTCCCTCGTGGACGACTGCCGCATACACATAAACAAAATATAACATAATGTCCAGACCTTTTATGCTTTCAAAGCTCCTCCGTGAGAAATCATCCTCCTCTCATTAGCAATCACGCCAACAGCCTAGCACGCTTAACATTTTTTCAAACTTCACGAGGTGCATCCTGGGATGGTTTTTAAACTGTATTGAAGGAGTTCACATGCATTTTTGACTATTGGTAGCCGCTTTGCCTATATACTGTAAAATAAAATAATAATAATAGTAATAATAATAAATTAAAATGTTAATTTTGTAAATGAATTCACATGTTCACAATTAATGATTGTATTTAAGCACAATAAAGCTTATTTTCAGTATTTAAGCACATTTTTTTAACTGAATACCACTTGCATTAAAATCTACAAAATTGTATTCTGAAAACTAATTTGAGCTATATTTGTATCCTTGTATGTAGTCTAGTTGTCTAGGGATTGTATTTGTAGCACTGGTGCCAAACGTTGCCATAGTGATGGCTTTGAGCATGCAAGAATGAATCAAGTGCTTTGCCACTGGTGGTGATTCACTCTCCACATGCAGATGGTGTGCAAATGCTCAATCAAACAGAAACACATTTTAAACAGAAAAAAAAAAACGGCTATTATAGCTTCAAAAGGTATTTGGTACTTTATTTTGAAGAATATACACCCTATCAATATGTGTGGATCATTCTTACTTTAGCACATATTTACTTTGCTGCTTTAATAAATATGAATGTGTTAAGTCAGTCAGACATATAATCCAAATGTACCAAATAATAAACCATACTCACTGTGTTCACAGAATACTGAGTGCCTCTCAAAAACATCTGTCCCTGACATGGATACTGGAAATGCTGGTGCTTTGGAAGCCTCTGGGGAAACAGGAAGCAAAGTAAGACCCTTGTGTTTTTAATTTTAAAAATGTATCAAAAACATCACAGAAGATTTATTAGAAACTATAAAGCAGCTTACAGTGTGTTTCAGAATTTATTTTGCTAAGTGGCAATATTTGCCTTTCTATAAACTTAAATATACTGGTCTATGCATTTGCACTTCATACTTGAATAAATGCATTGAAATAAATTTGAGCACTTATGGTTGCTGCACAGTGGCTCAGTTGGTAATACTGTCACCTCACCGAAGGATAGGTAGATTGGTGACACTAAATTAATCATAGGTGTGAGTTTGAAAATATCTGTGAGTGTTAGCCTTGTGCTGGACTGGTCATCCATCCAGTGTGCTTCCTGCATTCGGCCCGAGACGCTGAAATAGCCTCCAGCAACCCTGTGCGACCCTAAATAGGACAAGCAATTTGGAGAATGGATGGATGGTTGACTTTAAAGGGGTCTTGAACCGCATGTTTTAGATCTCTGATGTCCACTTATAATGTTAGCAAGATTTTTACATCAAAACCATCATAGTTTTTAAGTAATAGGCTATTTTCTATCCTGTTGTTGACCCTCTCTTTAAATCACTCCATTTTGATAGGAGTGGAAGTAAACACCCCCTGCTATGATTGGGAAACAGTTTTGCATATTAAAATTATTCTCAGCGTCTCCGCCATTAATTTTATTCCCGACCCTTATATATAGTAAACATAAAGTTTTAGGAATCAAAAACAAAAGTGCAATAATGAACTGTAAGATAATATATGTCACATATATACTGTTTGAATTGCAGGTAGAGATGGTATTTTGGCTACTCTCCATGCTGGCCTCTAGAGATCGGGAAGAGATGTCCCGTACCCTTTTGGCAATGTCAAGCTCACAGGAAAGCTGCATTGCTATGCGCAAGTCTGGCTGCGTCCCACTGCTTGTGCAAATACTACATGAGGGAGGCACCGGGGAGGCAACTGGGGCAGGAGGTTATAGTCGAGAAGCCCGTTCCAGAGCCAGTGCTGCCCTTCACAACATTGTGTACTCACAGCCAGATGAGGGCCAAGCACGACGTGAGATGAGAGTTCTTCATGTACTAGAGCAGATCCGCTCACACTGCGAGAATGGCTGGGACTGGATTGAGAATCATCTAAGTACCCCTTCACCTGGTGGTAGCAAAACTACAGGTGAGCCCTGGTTTAAAAAAATATATATATTGTTACAATGACATAAAATGATTCACATAAATATACATTTTGTTTGATATCCACAGAAATCCCTGAACCAGTGGATCCCCAAATGTGCCAGGCCTTGTGCTCAATAATGAAGTTATCTTTTGAGGAAGAGTACCGCAGGGCAATGAATGAACTAGGTACAGGAATGCAGTTTCTCTAAATAGACCAAAGAGCAATAGAGTGTATTCTGTGGATAAAAACACTGAAAAAGCTTTTTTGTGGATCTTTTAGGGGGGCTGCAAGCCATTGCAGAGCTAATGCAGCTGGACCAAGAACTGTATGGCATGCAAAATGAGCCAATCAATATGGCCCTCCGGCGTTACGCAGGAATGGCACTCACTAATCTTACATATGGAGATGTCGTAAATAAGGTACATTTGCAAATTATATGTATAAATGAAAGCATTTCATTATTTGTGCAGTCATTTCATTCCTATAATTATACAATCAGTGCCCAATATTAATTTGTTGCCACAATTGGCAATACATGTTTTTACTGATATACAAAATTAAATATTGTTAAATAATTAAACAAAATAAATGTGATCATTGGTAAGTTAATTGTGCAATTCTGATAATGCATAGAATCAGTACCAGGCAAATGTATAACTGTCTGACACATGCAGTTTTTTTTTAACCTTGTGAATGTTTTTCAATTCTTGTGATGTTGACAAAACCCTCTTTATTTCCTTTTTCAGGCTACTCTTTGCTCAAAGAAAAACTGTCTTCAAGCCATTGTTGCACAGCTTGCATCTGATAACGAGGAATTACAGCAGGTGCATAATTTACTTTTCCAAAGAGCAAACCATTAGATGAACTTTAAGTACAGAAGAATATAATAACGGACCATTTTAGAGTATTTTTACTATTACCATTATTTTTACTTATCTCAATTGTAATTATTTGGCCCACATCAGCTCTGTGATCTGTCATTACTTTTAGGTAGTGTCAAGTATACTGAGAAACTTGTCATGGCGTGCTGATATCAACAGTAAAAGGACTTTGAGAGATGTCGGCAGTGTGTCAGCACTTATGACATGTGCATTGCAGGCTACAAAGGTACAATCAAATATCTCTTATTTACTACCAAGTTTACATAAAGGTGAAGATAACTGATTTTCCAATTAAACTAGTGAAATTTGTGCTCTAATACCACTCAGTAAGTAATAAGTGATTTTATTTGGTCTTCCCCACAGGAATCCACCTTAAAGAGTGTGTTAAGTGCACTGTGGAATTTGTCAGCACACAGCACTGAGAATAAGGTGGCAATTTGTTCTGTTGATGGTGCTCTTGGCTTTTTGGTTAGCACTTTGACTTATCGATGCCAAACCAATTCATTGGCCATTATTGAGAGTGGTGGAGGCATCCTGCGTAATGTTTCCAGTCTTATTGCTACCCGAGATGATTACAGGTATCATGTTTATTCACATTCACAAATTAAGCAGTCAAAGTATCAATAACATCACTTAAGTTCTTCCTGTTTTCCTATTTTAGGCAAATCCTCAGGGATCATAACTGCCTTCAGACTCTGCTGCAGCACTTGCGATCTCACAGTCTTACCATTGTAAGTAATGCATGTGGAACCCTCTGGAACCTGTCTGCACGTAGTCCGAAGGATCAGGAATTGCTGTGGGATCTGGGAGCTGTAAGCATGCTGCGCAATCTCATCCACTCAAAGCACAAAATGATAGCCATGGGAAGTGCTGCAGCTCTGCGAAACCTCCTCACAAATCGTCCACTCAAATATAAAGATACTGCTGTTATATCCCCAGGATCCTGCATGCCATCCCTCTACATGAGGAAACAGAAAGCATTAGAGGCTGAATTAGATGCGAAGCATCTGGCAGAAACATTTGATTCAATCGAGAAACAAAGTTTCAAGCATCAAAGTATAAACAAACCATTGAGGCACATTGAAAGCCTAGCAAAAGACTATGCCTCAGATTCTGGTTGTTTTGATGATGATGAGGCACCTAATACATCAGCCAGCTTGGACACGGGAACCTTCTCCATGCTCTCCATGTTTTTGAACAATTCAAACTTCCTGAATACTCAGCCACGTAAGCGAGAAGGGGAACCTGAACAAGACATTGAAACCTTTCAAATTGACAATAAAAGGTCACAACCTCCTGATGATGAAGTGACTGTAGCAGCTGAGAAATTAGCCAAGAAGATCACCAACACAGTTGCTAAAATTGACAAACTGGTAGAAGACATTACCATGCATACATCGTCAGAGGACAGCTTCAGCCTCAGTTCAGAAGATCATTTTGTGGATTGGAATTATGGGCCAGATGAGCTTCACGAGGCACGAGCAATTTCATGTTCCCCTTGTCATCTCTCTGATACCAGCTCTTTTTCACCTAAAGAGCGTCTCAGTAGAGCACATGCCTTCTTGCGACTTAAAACAGCCAACTCAAGTTTATCCAATGACAGCCTTAACAGTGGAAGCACCAGTGATGGCTATTGTGGCAGCCAGGAACCGACTCACACCTCTGCAAGACCAACAGAACAACGACGTCCAAATAAACTTGATCTTAAGGTAGCTCATGAGGAACCATTGAACAGTGGTGTACATAATTTCAAGAGTCATATGTCAAAATGAGATCCCTGAAAGAGATTTTGAGACAAACAAAGATGCTATTTTGCCTGATTTAGGTTCCACAGATACAGAGAAGAGTCAAGAACCTTTTATATCAACACCTGCAACTGTATCAACCAAGGTGTCTTCGGATGCCAGTATACCAACTGTCAAGTTGTCTCCATCCTATCAGCATGTTCCACTGATCCAGAGTGTTGCCAAGTTTGGCGTTGCAAAGACTGCAATTAATGTTCAGGCAGCTCAAGCAATGCGTAGGCAAGCTTGGGTTCCAACAGTGATGACTGGCGGAAGTATTAGCAAGTTTTCCCCAATTTGCTCTGCGAGAAGTCCCACAATAGGACAGCTGGAGACCCCTCAGAAATATTCTGTGGAGAACACTCCAATATGCTTCTCTCGCTGCAGTTCTCTGTCTTCTTTATCTTCTGGTGATGGAGCACTTGATGGACAGAGTCAGACTGAAAATGAGCTAGAGAGTGACTCATCATTAGAAATCATAGAGGTGGAAGATGTGAATGTTGAGAGAAAAGATGAAGAGGATGAGAATGAGACCCTTGATGACTTGAGTGACAGTCAGTTATTAGTAACTGATCAGAAAATAAGCAGCTCTGATCCAACTGATATCCCTAGTACAATCAAAAATGAGAAGAGGTTCCTTAGAGGAGTGTCCCCAATAATTCTTGAAGACAGGACACCATCCAGCTCTTCAGAAAACTACATTCACGAAACACCTCTTGTAATGAGCCGCTGTAGTTCAGTGAGCTCACTTGGCAGCTTTGAATCTCCTTCAATTGCCAGCTCTATTCAGAGTGATCCATGTAGTGAAATGATAAGTGGAACTGTTAGCCCCAGTGACCTGCCAGACAGCCCAGGACAAACAATGCCTCCAAGTCGCAGCAAAACTCCGTGCTGTGCAGAATCAAGTGGACCAGAGACACAGATGCTTAGTGGTGTAGGAAGCCAGTGGGAAAGTAGTTTGCGCAAATTTATGGAAATCACAGACTTTAAAGAAAGGTTTAACCTACCTCCTGATTTGGACACAATGATCTATTTCACTGTGGAAAAACCAATTGAGAATTTCTCATGTGCCTCTAGTCTGAGTGCCCTCCCTCTTCATGAACACTATGTTCAGAAAGATGTGGAGCTCAAACTTACTCCTTTGCTAAACCAACAAGACAATGATCCAGAGGATTCTGAACAGGAAGATGATATGGATGACCAAGACCAATACAGTGAAGGCAACTCAGATGATGACATTGAAATTCTCAAAGAGTGCATTAATTCTGCCATGCCTTCCAGGTTTAAGAAGGTAAGGCCCACTGTGATGCCCAACCTCTCAAACCAAGTTCTCAACATGCAGACTCGAAAATCTGTGCAATTACCAGTGTATATGGTGCTGCAGAATAAAAACAGTCAAATGTTTACTGGACAAAAGCTTGGAATGTCTTCAAAAGAAATCTATCATGATGATTCGTCTTACACTGACTCGGCTGAAGGTACACCCATCAATTTCTCAAGCACCACTTCCTTGAGCGATGAAACTCTCCAATATCCAGTCAGAACCAAAGGAATAAAAGATTGGCGAAGAAACAAAGAGACACAAGAGCTTGTTGATATCGAGACAAAGAGAATTGAAGACCTACGCATGTTCTCTCGCTTCCACAAACCAACTAAAATAACATGTCAGTCTCACACAGTTGCAAACCAACTTAACAAAACAATCAGACATATGGTGCCCACTCAGAGATTACTTATACAGAGTAAAGAGATGGCAGCAAAAATGACCCAGCAAAGGATTCAAAGCCAGTCTCCAGTTAGACAAATTCAAAAGCAAGGACAGAATCTGTCAAAAAGCATGCCACACTTAGATATTCCCATAAGAAAACAAAGCACAGAGGTGTACCAAAATCAGAAAACCTGCTCACGGAGTCATGCACAGGAAAACACTTTATCCTTTCAGTCTAGGCATCACCCGACAACTACAGAAGTGGCCATATGCCATAAAATGGACAGACAGGATGGACTGATGAATAGGACTGGACGGAAACAACATTATGAATCAAGCAAGACTAATGTTATACGTAATGCTAATATACAAGATCAAGTCAACAGTTACCAGTCCCGCCAAAAGGGTTTTCATAGAATCAAGCAAAATCTAATTTTAGAAGAAGCACCTCCATGTTACTCATTGAGTTCCTCCCTTAGCTCTTTGAGTGATGCAGAATTTGAGGAACATCATGAAAAACCTCAGCATACGTGGATAAGGAATAGACATAATAAAACATCCAACCCTCAGTGCCCTCCTAAATCACAGCAAGACCTCAACCAGCTTGAAGAGAACAGCTCACCAAGCTCAGTCAGCATGGATTCAGAAGATGATCTTTTGATCAAATGCATAACATCTGCTATGCCTCAACACAAGAAAAAGCCGACTGCCAGAAAAAGGAAAGCTGAGAAAAAGCACAAACAGAAAACTACATTTCAGAAAACAACAGAGGATTGGAGCCCTGAAATTGACCTAGACAGTGATGAAATGGCATCCGACAAAGACTCTGATCTCAATAGTGTTGAATGGAGAGCAATACAAGAAGGAGCAAATACAATCATTACCAAGTTACAAGCTTCAAAGTCCCAAGAACCCTCATCAGAGTCTGAATCCGTTCTGTCATTTATGTCTGATTCAAGCTTTACTCCTAAAGAAAAGAAGGTATACAAAGATGACAAAAAGGCTAATAAACCACTTGATTTTGCCCTCGTAAACCTGTTCCAAACATGCCTATGGTCTTTAGGGTAGAACGGTGATATACACACCTAAGAAAGAGACTACTCTCTCTCAAATACCACCACCTAAAAAAAATATGCCAAAAGCAGATGCCCCTAAAAATCCAAATTTAGCTCAACACAGGTCAAGAAGCCTTCACAGACTGGGCAACCCCATAGACACTCAGTTGTCATTGCCCAAAAGAAGCTCAACACCACCTGCCAGGATACCAAAGAGCTCATCTTCAGGATCATCTCAAAGTTCAACACCTTCCAGGCATCCTCAGAAAAAAGTAACCTCCCCAACACAAACCATTAAACAAGGTCAAAAAAAGGTGGCATCAGCACCATGCAGTCCACCGGACAAGAGCACTTCAAACATCAAATCAATATTCTAAATCTCCTATTGACAGAAAAACACAGAAATCCCCTGTCAGAATACCATTTATGCAGAATCCATCAAGGCAAACAAGAAATATTTCACCTTTAGTAACCAGCCAGCCCAGTAGCATCAGCAGACAAAATACACAGATGTCAGGGAAAAGAATCCTACCAGCAAACCGGTTGGATTTGGTTCGCATGACATCTACCATTCAAGTAGTGGTGAATCAGATCGTAATGGCTTTCTCAGACAACTGACATTCATCAAAGAATCGCCAAAAGTCTCAAGACGTGATGCTTCTTCACGTTCTGTCCCAACATCGCAACATGTCTCACCCCGAAGAGCAGGTCCAGGGGCACCAGCAGTTTTCTTATGTTCTTCTCGTTGTCAGGAGCTCAAGGAAGCAGTTCAAGGTCCTAGAAGAATGCCTTTGACTCAAGGACATAGCCAAGTTCAGGAACAGGGGGTTCTCAGACAGGGCATGGCTCTATCAAGAGCCACCTCCATTGATAGAGAAGTTGATGTGAAACGTCCAGCTAGACGAACAAGCTCAGAAAGTCCTTGCAGGGCCTCACAGAGAAATAGACCTGGACCAAAGCCAAGAGAAAAAAGGGATGATACCTTCAAAAGATATTCTTCCTCACCAAGCATAAATGTCTTGAGTCGTGTCACCAGTCGGTCCTCTCTTCGCTCTTCATCCTCTGACTCAAGTGGACGAGCTAAAAGTGAAAGAAACACAAATCAGAAGCAGCAGAGGGTTGGATCACGTAACGCTGACAAAGTGACCTGGAGAAGGATTCGTGATGAGGATGTTCCCCAGATATTAAAGAGCACTCTTCCACCCACTGCATTGCCTCTGTTACCTTCACCTGATGGCACCAAACAGATGCCACCACCACTACCAGGAAAACTGCCCACTATTACACTGGCATCAAGAAAAACAAGTGACGCAACTGTTCAAACTGAGGACTACTCAGCCAACAAAATTAACTCAAGCACCTCTCCTACAGGTCTTAGCATTGCAGAGGAGGCCACAAAGATGGCCCTTGCCAGAAAATTAAGTAAGGCCTTTGGGAATACCCTCCAAGATGGGGATTCAGATGGATCTCTAAAAAACTACAGCACAGCATCATCCTCCACCTTTCAGTCAGCGGAAAGTACCCACAGTGGTGGCGTTGGCCATTTCCGACAGAGCTCCCCTAGTAAAGCCGTCAGAGTTACTCCTTTCAACTACATCCCCAGCCCCATGGTCTGTTGCTCTCCACAGACACAGGGTCAAGCAACGACAATGCCTGAAAAGACAGGGGGAAAACATGAAGCATAAAACCTGTAATCTGTCCATCTGTTCCATCCTTGACAAAGTACTATGCTCCTGATGCTGTAAAAACTCAGGTGGTAATGGATATTGTTTTCTTTACCTCAGATATTTAATGAGTCTTGTGCTTGCCAATGCATCAGAAGATTTACTTATTTGAAAAAAAAGAAAGAAGAAAAAAAAGTATTTGGATGTGAACAATTAGCCATAAACTATAGAATCTCACTGGATGTACCCAACCACACCACAAGGTTGAGGGTATAACTTCTTTTTTTATATTTTTGTACAGTGATAATAATCATTGCTTGTGCTACTTGGATAATTAATCAAACATGAGAAAGACTGCATCGGAGTGTGTTATCCACTAATAAAAATTATGGCCCACATTCAGAACAATATGCAAACTATTCTCCGAAAAACAGTGACAAATACTTTAAAAGACCATGTGCCACCTGCAAACCGGAAAAGACTGTTGTAATCTCACATGAGAACCATGTATGCACATGCCTTTACGCCACACTGACAGGTTAAAACAGCCTTTTGCCTTCACTTATTATTAATGCAGGTAAATATTGCTACAATAGGTAAAATCTGCACAAAATGTCTATGTAATTGTCATGGATATTTAGTGATGTTGTAAATACTGACTTAAAACTGTAGTCTAATGCTTCCCAGAAGGCAAATTGTAACCCTGCCATTGCTACAAATAGAATGCCCACTTGTCCACTGTAAACACGTGATGTTGACTTTGCAGTTTCTTTTTTCAATGGAAATTACAGACTATGAGTACAACCATGACTCTCCACCCACACATTTGCATTTTTGAATATAAGATTGTTGTAACTGTCGAGTGTTCAGCAAATGTAATACAATTAAGTGGCTGTACATATTCTTACTCACTGAATGCTTTCATAATCTCATATTGTGTACAGTCATGTTATGCTTTAAGTATTTAAAAGCAAGCTAATGAGTAGCAACTTTGTGGTTTGAGATAAATACTTGCTATTAACAGTTAGTGGGACTGATGTAGAATGTTTAAAATGGCTTCCATTTAACCAAAGCCCATTGCCAAAACTGCAAATACACAAGCAAATATTGTGTTAGCCAGCACAAAAAGTGTTTGTCTTATTTGGCGAGGTGCAGTATTTACATGGACTTAGTTTTACTGTGATATAACAGCTTCAATTTGTCTCTTTTAGTCAGAAAACATGCATTCTGTCTTAAAAGCAAAGTCATTTTATCATTCTCAGAATTTCCAAAGGCTGATGTGTTATCAGAGAACTGTATTTCAGAATCAGATGTGACGTGAGTGCTGATACAAACTGGTGTTCCCAGATTAAAGACTTAATGTCTGACTATATCTGAAGATACTGAAATTGACACTCTCAGTGTAATGACCCATAACGGTGGTGGTCCGGATAAATCAATATGATGCAATGCTAAACTCAAATTGACAATGGGGGATAACTTTATGAATATTTGAGAGGTAAAAGCATGAATTGGGTTGAGAATGTGTATAGAATATTGTGTAGACTAACAGTTGAACAGTTGTGGCCAGGGGTCGTCAAATAAACCTTCTCTTAAAAATGTGTATGTATTTTATTTTTCTGAGTCGAACTGTGATTTATTCAATGGTAAATACTTGCATCCAACTAAATATGCACTGGCATCGAAGTCATTTGACCTTACCTTTAAGTACAATTACTTCCAAACATTGCTGTGTTTGAACAGTCTGACAATGCATAAGTTTGGGTCAGGACTACCTTTGCATACAGGGTAACACTATAGCCCTACTGCTTAAATTATCCTTAGTTTATATATAGTACTATATCATTTAATTCCCTAACTTTTGTATGTGCTGTTTTGTTCTTACATCTTTCATTATCAACTATATTGCTAATAAACCAAAAAATGTTACAACCGAAAACCCTTTCACAAATGTGTTAACACAATCAGTTAATTGATTGATGAATATGATTAATGGTTAGAAATTACCAATTTACTCAATGAGGTAATGCCAAAAAATGACACACTTAAGCTTTAAGGGTGGTGAGATCGTTACCTCATAAACATTTTAAAATGAAGAATTGTACATTGGACAAAGAACCTTAGGCTATTTAAGACAACTTATTTAATGCAAATGAAAATTAAACTGTGAAGAATAGATGTACAGTTATCAATATGTTTAACAGGTTGTACTGTGTCTACTCTGTAACCACTAAAATAGAAAAAAGAAATTAATAAAAGAAATATAAAAAAGAAAATTTAATACAAATTACATTATTTAATGTAAAATACGATTGCACAACGTATTAGATTGACTGAATAATTACATTAAAGACACATAGCACATATTAACATTGACCAAGTAGATTTATAACAAACAAATCAGTCAAAAATACCACAAACAAATCATTAAATAAATGCACCTAATTTCCAATAGGAAGAACACTTTGTATTCTCCTACTGATTTGAATCGTAATTTGTTGAATTGCGATGTCCGGCAATCAACTAATGAATAAGCAAATCTCAAGTTCATAAGATGCAGGCGTGAATGTTCTGCAGGCCCCTGTGAGTCGTCACAGTGCACTCCTCTTCACCTCCATCACACTGTTCTCCAAAGACTCCCTAGCCGCACACAGCTCGTCTCTCTCGCCGGGCAAGATGGCCCCGTTCCTCTTGCAATCGCTCATGCAGCTCTATGTAGCGTCTGCTCTGCCGGTATCTGACCTCCACTTCATTGTTGCTGGAACTGGACTTCAAATCTGAAAGATGACACCCTAAAGTCAGTGGTCAGGCCAAATGTTACCATCATGCATGCAAAGGTGCAGTCACACTAGCTAATAGCCACGTACAATACTACTAATGCTAGCAATTCATAATTCTGTAATAATCATTTGTTATTTAATTACCCAACTATTATTTGCACTTTAAAAAACAAGTAATAAAGACAGCAACTTAAAAAAACCTGACATATAACCTTTCTAACATCACTATAAATGAATGGGAGTAAAATGAAATTATCAAGTGAACAAACAACGCACAAAAGGACAGAACTTTAAGTTACCAATGAGATGATGAATGGCATTAGCCTTACCAGGTGAACAAGCAATACTATTACAAGGAAATTAGTTTAGGTTCTCTTCAAAGGACAATGAAATCGAGAAGTTTTCTATACGCTCCCCAGTACATTTAGTGTGCACAGTGTTTTCTTGCACGATTCTTTGAATAAGGGTAGAGTTCAATACACAAAACTTGTTTCATTTAGACACCGACATCACTTGATATGATGACTTGTAGTTCAGTAATGGCTGGAATACACTACACCACAGTCTGGAGGAATCGACGGCAATTCCCAAAAGTCCAACCCGATCTCATGAGAAAACGCTGGCGATTTTGTATGAATTTCGATGATGCGCTTCGCAAGAAAACGTACGAAAAAGTAAGCATGAAGCTCCACCCCAACACCCAACCATCAGTGGGGTAAAAGCAGATTGTTCAAAAACAGTGAAATTGTACGAATTCGTACTAATTGACCACCAATTTGTCAAACCGTAAAATAAATATGAATTGCCTTGAGTTTGTGTTTGAAAGTCATAGCAAGTCTGCAGATGCCAGTCTGATAACAGCTTTCACAGAAAAAAAATTGTGTAGTGTATGATGGGCACAGACTCCAAGTTTAGCTTCAGACAATGATTACATTCAGTCGCTACTGATGTTAATGAACAAAAGCAGACCTGATTATTCTGACATTTATTTTTTTATGTTATTAAATGATACACTACAAAGGAGAACTGTACTTTTGTACTTTTAAATACAAAAAAGTAATATTGTTAAATATTTATGACAATTTAAAATAACTGTTTTCTATTTTATTATATTTTAAAATGTAATTTATTCCTGTGATCAAAGCTGAATTTTCAGCATCCAGTCTTCAGTGTCACATTATCCTTAAGAAATCATTCTAATATGAGGATTTGATGCTCAAAAAACATTCATTATTATTATCAATGTTGAAAACAGTTGTGCACAAAACACTTTGATGAATAGAAAATTTAAAAGAACACCATTTATTTGAAATATAATCTTTTGTAACATTATACATTTTTATAATTAAAAGTATTGATTTATTTTATTTCTTTCCCCTAAAAAATCAATATACAAATTCTTACTGACACCAGACTTTTGAACGGTAGTGTTTAATGTTACAAAATCTTTCTATTTCAGATAAATGTCGTTCTTTTGAACTTTCTATTCATCAGATAATCCTGAAATAAAAATGTAAATAACTGTTTTCAACATTGATGAGAAATGTTTCTTGGGCATCAAATCATCATATTAGAATGATTTCTGAAGGATCATGTGACACTGAAGATAAGTTGTAAAGTGTATTACGGCCACTGATCTCTTTAAAAGCTCATGATGTCATAATACGTGAACCCACTGCGCCACACATTCTAATAAATTATTAGGAGATTATCTGATTTTAATGAGAAAACATTACCAATCGAGTTAGTGTTTTTATATGTGAAGTTATCCCAGTACGTTCTTACATCACAAATGTCCTAAACACATATAATGGTTATTTAGAGTTGGGAATTTTCCCTGCTTGCTTATTAAAAGTGAATTCAAGTTAAGTCATCTTCATTATAGCAGTGAAAGTGCTCATTCTGAAATCTAAATAGATCATTTATTGTAAAAAATCCACAAACATAAAAACCTTGCCTCACAAGAAGTAGGCTATATTGTGGCTGTTAAAACATTTGATAACAGTAGGTTCAAAACAAATAACTTTGCTAAAGCTAACTTATTTCTATATAGGCTACACAGCATATTAGTTACTAACCTAAAAGCAACAGACACACAGAGTACTCTTGTAATCATAACTCACTGTGTACTGTGACCTCCCTGTGTACACACTCTGTAAGCTGAGAGGCTGACTACTCAGCACACATGGGAATAAGTTAAGTCAAATTAATTTAATAAAGTTGTGTGTTTTTCACCCAAATGGTCTGAATAACTCGCTGCTGTCTTTGTCTTTCGGCGCGTTGTCAGTGTCCTCTTTGCTCCACAGTGTTTTTTTCACTGTGTGAGAAAATGGACATTTTTGGACAGTTTGCTTCCCTGATTTAAGTCAATAATTATAATCTATAAATATAACACTTAATTCCTATGCAAACTGACACGCTAGTAAAAAACCAGAGAATTTGCCGTTTAACTGTCACCGTTTCCTTGTTCTCCTACAGTTTGAAGTGGACGTTGGTCAATGAAAATACACACCCCACAACTTCTTGACAAATTTTATGTTCAATATTTCCTGACCTGCACAATTATGTACATACAGAAATATATAAGATTGGATCATTATTGCAGTGATTATTATGTTTCTAGCATTTTATGTTTGGCAATGGTTCTTCTAACCCTAACTGATGGAGTGTGTAGATTTTCATTTCTTAAACATGTAGGAAGAAACATCATGGCCAAATTCCAGGATGACAATGTCAAGATTCATCATGCTCAGATTGTGAAAGAACGTTTTTTTTAGCAACTTCTGTATCCAGAGTGAAAAAACTCAGATAATGTCTGAAATAATTCATTTATGCAAACGATGCAAACCAGGTCCTTTTAGGTCAAGTTTTTGGCTGTCAGTCAATGATGCCCTATGCCGTAATTTCAATAGGAACCCATGCGATCAGTCATTTCAAGTGAGGCCTAAGGATTTTTCCATGCATAGGCTATTTGGCAATGGGGTTTTCACACTGTATTGACCAACAGAAAGCTGGTGTATAGAAAGTGACATGTGTGCGCTGTGCTTCATGCATCGCTACACTATTGACATGACATTTACCACACCTTAATTAAAAGAATCGTTCAAAAGAGTAATTTGCATTGTGATCTGCCATTATTTATTTTGTGGCCGTTTTATCTCTTAACATTCAGTCCAGACTACAAATTCCCAAATAAGGTAACACACAAACACATGCACACTTTTACCTAGGTATCTAAATGCAGACATACTATTGGTTTTATATGCAGCTAGTTATAAATACTATAACCGAACACATTTTTTTAAGAGTTCTCTTGAAAAAAAATTCATAATGATTCTTTATTTAATTACAAAAACTTTGTTTTTCTTTTACGAATTAATCTTGATGTTTTTTATTTTTCATTTTAATATAATAAATGGGTGTACAATCTTTTTTTATTTTTTGCAATATACAGTATGTATAATTGGGGGAGGGAAGTTAAGAATAAATGATGAAAAAGAATAACAACAAATAAAGCATGTTGCCAGGGTCAAAATATAGCCTAAGGGTTAATGACCTATATTAAAATATCAGTAGAATAATCAAGAAAACAAGCCTTGTGCATTACAGAGAATAATATTCTGAGTAATTTACAGGTTTGATACCTTTAGGCCAAACAGGGTTGTAGGTTAATGGATTTACAGTATTGCATAGATTTAAATAAAAATCTATATTATAACATGTGTAAAGTTGATTTGGGCAGAAAACATGAAATGCGCAGAGATTTTAATGTCAAACGTTGCAATAGCTTTATTGCATTCGTTTAGTGCGAATATAATATACTGAGCTCTGATACGGCCATATGTCAGTTGTTCATCTGCATTTGCGATGCGAAATGTGTTTGTTTTTTATGTGAAGTGTCTGAAAACTAACTTTTTGTTCAGATGCGTTCACTGTGTTGCTGTATGAAACTTTGTGCTTTTAATAGATCAGCACTCAACTGTGTTTAAAGCCTGTAAATATTCTCGTCTGTCCCATTGCCTACCTTCAGCAGATTCGTGTAAAACAGTGAACACTGGATCGTTGAGATAGGCTCGGTTTGCATCCTCCATGATCTGCTCCACTGTCGGCGGATCGGGTCGGCTCGGCAGAACCATCCGCTTCTTGCCTTTGGAACCGAAATTCATCCTGATTGGAAACACACCAGCTCTAGTTTTAAACACCAGTGATATTTATAGAGCATTAGTGTTCATGTTGATGAGGAAACTTCACTGTGAAACAAACCGTACTAGTAAATGACTGAAACATATTTCACATGTAAACTGTTTACTATGGCATCCAGTGCTGACACGTCAGAGGATGACGTTTCATCAACAGGATGACGTTTTTTTGTGATGATTGTCGCCATCTTTTGACTCGGAGTAAAATAGCGTTTGAAAATAGTTTGCATTTTAACAATTGAAATAACACTGCAAAAAAAAAAAAGGAAATATTCATAATAATAAATGTAATTTCAGGTTGACATCAATTTTATTTATTTATGATTTAATTAGTTTTTCATTAAACTCACAAAAATCCCTGGGAATCATGATCCCCAGTCTGGTTAACCCTGGTGTATTGTAATATTATATGTATTTCATGTTTTCGATAAAAAAAAAAAAAAAGAATAGGTCTATATTTTCTTTCTCCGTGTATTTTTATATCAATATGGTACAAAATTATGCTGTTCAAATCAATGTGATAAACGAGTTGTCAAAAGTAACTTTAAAGTAACCAAAAAGTAGTCATATTACATTATGATGTCAACGTTACATGAGAAAATTATTCAAATGTATAATACAAAACAAATTTATTAAGTTTGAAGACTTACATTTTTTATCATAATAATTTCAAGATTACAAAATCCCTGATAAATGCCATAAATACAACAAATTGTTACAGAGAAAACAGTAAATACAATGATTTCTGTTGAATTGTCTATATTTCTAATTGGCAACATTTAAATGCCAAAAACATTTAAACAAACGGTAGAAATGTATTAACAGTAAGCAAAAAATAACTGAAATAAATAAGTGACCACCAGATGTCACTAGAGGATTGATTGCTCCTGTCTACCTCGCTGCCTGCTGTTGTGTGTGAGTGTGTTTGCTCCGAGGCTGTTAGCTCCGTCTAAGCCTCGCATTTCTTTCTGTTTTGAATCATCGTTTACTATCATTTCTAGTTGTTTATACTACTAATTACAGGTTACCTAACATCGCTAGCTTCCGTTATTGTTAGCACAACACGCTAGTATCTCGCTAGCCTGTTAAGGCGCCCCCGTGCGCTCAGTTATTTATTTATTTTTCTCGTGCGCGCCCGCACATCTGAGTTCATAAAAAGCCCAGGTGAGTAAGAATCAGTCAACAAACACGGTGAGTAATGTCTTGTCCTGTTATTGTCACTTGCACATCATGCCATATGTTTACCATAGCCTTCCCCGTCGGCATAGGGTTTATATGTGATAAATGCAAGGAGACAGTCAGGCTGACGGAGAAGATTTCAGAATTAGAGACACGCATCCAAACTTTAATTGAGGATAGTAAGTGTGCTCGAGCTTTAGATACTACTTTGGATGCGCCTAGCATAGTGAACCATTTACATGATTCGGTTCCGGCTGAGTTATTGCCTGTGCAGCCAGGCAGATGGGTGTCGGTGAGAAATCGCTCTAGTCGCGGATCAAAAAACCACTCTTCTGTTCCGGTTACCATAACAAATCGATTTGCCCCTCTCAGTGAAACACCCACTGAGAATGCTGTTGATTGTGCCCTGGTAATTGGCGATTCTATTACACGGAACGTGAAAATAGAGACACCAGCCACCATAGTCACATGTTTGCCGGGAGCCAGAGCGCCTGACATCAAATCAAATTTAAAAGTGCTGGCTAATGCTAATCGTAAATTCTCTAAGATTGTTATTCACGTCGGACATAATGATGTTCGACTTCGCCAGTCGGAGATCACCAAAATTAATATTAAAGAGGTGTTTGAACTCGCAAGTACGATGTCAGGCACTGTAATCTGCTCTGGCCCCCTTCCTGTTCGAAGGAGTGATGAGATAGTTAGTAGATTGTGTTCACTCAATGGCTGGTTGTCTAATTGGTGTCCGCAACATAATATAGAATTCATAGACAATTGGAAAAGTTTTTGGGGCAAGCCTGACCTGTTGAAAAGAGATGGTATTCATCCCACCTGGGATGGTGCTGCTCTTCTCTCTAGTAATTTGGCTCATAGTCTTAGAGATAAAACATGACAATCTGGGGCTCAGGTCAGGAAGCAGACAAACTGGCTAAACCGACCGTCTGCTAGCGGCCTCACGTCACCAAGGTCAGATAAATCTCATCACATAGAGACTCTTTCACCTAGATATCATCATATAGAGACTGTGTCTGTTCCCCGAATTTGGAAATCCAAAAAACTGCCAAACCTTTCTAAGGTTAAAAATCTAATTGATGTTCAACAAATAAAAAACAGATATAATACAGATGAGCAAACGATAAAGCTTGGGTTGCTGAATATTCGATCCCTTAATTCAAAATCGCTCATAGTTAATGATAAGATTAAAGACTATAACCTAGATGTGCTGTGTTTGACAGAAACCTGGCTAAAACCAAACGATTACATTACTTTAAATGAGTCCACTCCGCAAGATTATTGTTATAAACATGAGCCTCGTCCGAAAGGCAAAGGGGGAGGTGTTGCTGTAATTTATAGTAATATTCTGAAAACCACTAAGAAATCTTGTTTTAAATATACTTCTTTTGAAGTGTTGGTGCTTAATGTAAAAATTTATAGTGTAAACAATAAATCACGTTTGAGAATTCTGCTGGCTACTGTATACAGGCCACCAGGGCACCATAAAGACTTTATCAAAGAATTTGCTGACTTTCTATCAGAATTAATATTGACTGCAGATAAAGTCCTAATTGTTGGTGATTTTAATATACATGTAGATAATGAAAAAGATGCATTGGGATTGGCATTTAAAGACATTATAAACTCAATTGGAGTGAGACAACACGTGTCAGGACCTACTCATTGTCGTAATCATACTCTTGATCTAATATTATCACATGGAATAGATGTTGATGGCGTTGAAATTCTGCAGCAGAGCGACGACATCTCCGATCACTATCTAGTCTCGTGTAAATTACATTTAGCCAAGGCTGCAAAGCCAACTCCATGTTATAAATATGTTAGACCTATCACTTCTGCCACTAAAGATTGCTTTATCAATAATCTTCCAAATCAGTTTCATAATCTCAGCATCCCAGATAGCTTAGAAGAACTTGATATTGCAACAGAAACTTTTAACTCCCTCTTTTCCAGCACTTTAGACACAGTTGCTCCGCTGCGCTTAAAGAAGATCAAAGAAAATAGTCCAACGCCGTGGTACAATGAGCACACCCGGGCCCTTAAGAGAGCAGCCAGAAAAATGGAGCGAAACTGGAAGAAAACAAAACTAGAGGTATTTCGGATTTCATGGAAGGAGAGCTCGATTGCTTACAGAGAGGCCTTAAAAGATGCTAGAACTAATTAT
Organism: Chrosomus eos; assembly: GCA_036326025.1. Lineage (NCBI taxonomy): Eukaryota > Metazoa > Chordata > Actinopteri > Cypriniformes > Leuciscidae > Chrosomus > Chrosomus eos. The sequence continues at coordinate 27,366,387 of CM070839.1, forward strand.
TTTTCAACCCTATTAGAAGAAAATAAACATAATCCTAGGTATTTATTTGAACAAGTGACTAAACTAACGAAAAAGAAAGCTTCAAGCCCAGAAGTTTATAAGAAACACAGCAGTAATGACTTTATGAACTTCTTCACTTATAAGATTGATAATATCAGGGACAAAATTATAACTATGCAACCGTCTACTACAGTATCGCATCAGGGAGTATATTGTAGTCTCTGTGAGGAACATTTTGATTCATTTGTTGCTATAGGAGAGGAAGAATTTTGCAAAATTGTTAATTCATCTAAATCGACAACTTGTATGCTAGACCCTATACCGACTAAGCTACTGAAAGAGATGCTTCCAGAGGTCATAGATCCTCTTCTAGATATCATTAATTCATCTTTGTCATTAGGATACGTACCAAAAACCTTTAAGTTGGCTATGATTAAACCGCTTGTTAAAAAACCGCAACTTGATCCTACAGAATTAGTCAATTACAGGCCGATCTCGAATCTGCCTTTTCTGTCAAAGATACTAGAAAAAGCAGTATCCTCACAACTGTGTTGCTTTTTAGAAAGAAATAATATCTGCGAGGATTTTCAGTCCGGATTTAGACCGTACCATAGTACTGAGACTGCTCTCATTAAAGTCACAAATGATTTGCTCCTATCATCCGATCGTGGTTGTATCTCTCTATTAGTGTTACTTGATCTTAGTGCTGCATTTGATACTATCGACCACAACATTCTTTTAAATAGACTAGAAAACTATGTTGGCATTAGCGGAATTGCACTAGCATGGTTTAAATCATACTTATCTGACCGATATCAGTTTGTAGCAGTAAATGAAGAGATGTCTTATCGATCACAAGTTCAGTATGGCGTACCACAAGGCTCAGTACTAGGACCGCTGCTCTTCACTCTGTACATGCTACCATTAGGAGATATAATTAGGAAATATGGAATTAGCTTTCACTGTTATGCTGATGATACTCAGCTGTATATTTCTTCAAAACCTAACGAAACTTACCAATTCACAAAATTAACGAAATGCATAGCTGATATAAAAAATTGGATGACCAGTAATTTCCTATTACTAAATTCTGAAAAAACAGAGATTCTAATCATTGGACAAAAAACTTCCTCACCTAATAACCTAGAATACTGTCTAACACTTGATGGCTGCTCTGTTAAGTCTTCGACGTTAGTTAGGAACCTGGGTGTGCTCTTTGATACCAATCTTTCATTTGAAAGTCACGTGTCTAGTATCTGTAAAACCGCATTTTTCCATCTTAAAAATATATCTAAATTACGTCATATGCTCTCACTGACAAATGCGGAACAATTAGTTCATGCGTTCATGACCTCAAGGCTAGATTATTGTAATGCTCTACTGGGTGGTTGCCCTGCACGCTTATTAAACAAACTACAGCTAGTTCAAAATGCAGCCGCTAGAGTTCTTACCAGAACCAGGAAGTATGACCATATTAGCCCGGTTCTGTCAACACTGCATTGGCTGCCTATTAAACATCGTATAAATTTTAAAATATTGCTGATTACTTACAAAGCACTAAATGGTTTCGCTCCCCAGTACTTGAGCGAGCTCTTAACGCATTATAGTCCTTCACGTCTATTGCGATCTCAAAATTCTGGCCAGTTGATAATACCTAGAATATCAAAATCGACTGCTGGCGGTAGATCCTTTTCCTATTTAGCACCAAAACTTTGGAACAATCTTCCTAACACGGTCCGGGAAGCAGATACAGTCTGTCAGTTTAAATCTAGACTAAAAACACATCTCTTTGGCTTAGCATACACATAACACATTATAGATTTCTATAATTCAATGTTAGGCTGCATAGATTAGATCAGCCGGAACCGGGAACACTTCCCATAATTCCTGATGTACTTTGTACATCATAAGAAGGATGGCGTCTACGCTAATATTAGTCTCTCTGTTTATCCCGAGGTTTACCGCAGACCGCCGGATCCAGGGCATATCCAGATCTGATGAAGGACCATCACATGGACACGTCGACACGCATTATCAGGGCTGTGAAGGTCCATGGACACCTCACCACTCATCTCCTCACCGGCCGGATGACCCAACCCAACCAGATGAACTGGATAATATCGTGAAAGTTCTGATCCCATCTGACTCCTGGCATTATGCTGCCTAACTCATAATCATACACTGTTCATTCGTTGGCCAAAGGAGGACTGGCCCCCCGACTGAGCCTGGGTTCTCCCAAGGTTTTTTTCTCCATTCTGTCACCTGATGGAGTTTTGGTTCCTTGCCACTGTTGCCTTCGCCTTTTGGCTTGCTTAGTTGGGGACATTTAATTTTCAATTGAACAATACTATTACAACATTGTTTTCCTGTTATCTCTGTAAAGCTGCTTTGAAACAATTTGTATTGTAAAAAGCGCTATATAAATAAAGGTGACTTGACTTGACTTGACAAGTGTGTTCAGGACATTTACAGTTTAGAAATATAAATAAATATAATTATTATATACTTATTATTAAAGTCCAAGCACTCCTGATAATGAATGGATGCATGAAAATCATGCAGATGAAGATGAATTACAATTCACTCATTGAGGCCTTTACATTGAGACTATGATACTGCTGTCATGTCAAGTTTTCAACATGATGCTGCATCTCTTGCATGTTGTGTCAAGTGATTTGTCTCCTCAGACCTCTGGCCACCTGTATTTCTGCATGTAATAATAAAAAAAAAATTAAAATATACCTCCCACCTCATACATACATACATACATACACAAACAAAAAACTTACCATTTAATCAACAGTGGGTTCAGGCTACATTCAGAGAAATGAAAGGAGAGACATAGAGAGATCGATTAATGTGTATAAAACCAAAGAATGGAAAAATGTGTATCTTGGCAAATGTTGGTTTATTGGCAATATCATAACATACAGGAGCAGTACTGGGCAGTCTTTTGGCTTCAGGTTCAGCTGGGGCAATAGTCCGGTTTCTCGCCAGAGTGTGAAGGACTGCAACAGAAAGATTGATGGATAGAACAAGTGAAACAAATGTGATGAAAAAAATTTGTTTATAAAAATGTTTATAGTATATTACATAATGTACTAAACAGGTCTTATCTGTCTAAATCGGTTTGTTTCTCAGTCTCTACATTTGTAATGTAACCTGCAGCTTGGTATTTGTCTTGCTGTAATCTGTAGATCACTGAACAGAATTATTTTATGAAATAGAATGCTGGCCAATCACAGCTGAACAGCGGCATAAAAAGCTGTTATATTTTTATTAGGCTTCAATAAATGTAATTTTACTTATTATTATTATTATTATTTGTTTCAAAGTTTACATTAGGTGTGATCTGAAAATCTAGAGGTTTCACAATTATTCCTTGGCTGATATATGTGCTTTTTGACATTATATTTTTGACCAATTTACAACCAAATGTAGTATTTTACATCTTAACATCTAAAATCTTTTGACAGTTTATTTGAATATTAGGTGGACAGCCAAATGGCACTGTTGGCCCGTTTTGACTTGAACGCATAGCCTTTCAAAATATAGTTTGATAGCACAACAGACGCTCAACACATGCGCACTAGAAAGTTTCATCCTTGTCCATGTCTGTGCTATTTCTCTCCAGTAGTCATGGTCGATAAAAATGCCTTTACTCATTTAAACTGTTGTGGGTATGTCTTTACCCCCCTCACACAAGTGCTCGTCAACACGATTGTTGCCATCTCCAGTAGTTTGTCGTTGTTCTGTCTTTTTCGACTGCAAAACAACTGCGACTGTACTCGGTTTAGTCTTGGTCTCACACTAAGAAGACTCTGGATTTTATCTCAAGACCTGTCAAGACCACAACTGTGGGGATATCACTAAATCAGGATTTAAATCCTTTTTCAAATGCAATTACTTTTTTAATTTCACCAAAATTAATACAAATGCCCACAAAATAAAAGATATGATTGCAAAAAAGTACTTGTATGAAATCATAATAAAACATATGATATATAATACATTTTTTGCATTATCATATAGGCAAAAGAGCTGGGGTGTATATAAATAAATATATAGCAAAAATAAAAATAAAAACGTCTGAATGCAGAATATATATATATATATATATACTGTATATATATATATATATATATATATATATATATATATATATATATATATATATATATATATATATATATATTATGTTATAATAAAATCAACAATACCTTTTTTTAATAGTGCTTTATATATCAATATAACTGTATATAAATAATATTGTGCGCAATCTGTCACGCCCACTGGAGCCTCATCAATAGGGCACGCATGCGCTTGAACACCTCTGAAGTAAACTAACCCTGAAACGGATCCTGCTCCGGAGAAGGTTATGTTCAGAAAGTAGGTTGCTATGGCTACATACATACCCTGAAAGTTACCTCTGTTTTTGGAATCGAAAGTTAGACAGCTTACTTACCCTTAAACATACCCGGGAATGTCACATAACCTGCTTACACGAATATGGTCTTGGTCTTGTCTTGGTTTCAACCCCTCAAAGTCTTGGTTTAGGGGGTCTTGACTACAACACTACTAATTAGTACAGAAAATATTAAGGTACATGTGTGAGCTGTGCGAACAAATTATGCGTGATTAATAAAATACTGCATGCATACTATGCTGATGATGAATTTTACCTCACACCATACCATACACTTATAAACTGAAGTATACTTCAAGCGTTAGATGTTTATTCTCCTTTTAAAAATTCTGGAAATTAATGGTGTTTTGAAACACTTCAAAAACCTGACAGTCTTATGTTGTATACCTTCTCTTGTGACGTTTTCAGCTGCTGTCATGGCCTTTCCACTTATATCGTTGACCATCCCGTCTACTGTGGCTTCATGCTTCAGGAAAAATGGCCGCACCATCCGCCTGTACAGAATCTGAGAACCATTCCAGGAGACCGGAGCCATGCACCATAACAGGAACAGGCACTAAACACCAGCAAAGACACAAAAAAGGGCAAGTTAGAGTAAGTAATGGGTTATCTAGTGTGAGAAATCATAACTAACATGTAGAGTTGTCCCTATTAAAGTTAAGAAACTTAAGCGGCAACGAGTTAAGTAAGTAGTTTGTCGAACTTTACAATTACCTACCTAGAAAAAGTAATAATAGTTCACTGATATATGCAGGAAGACGACAAAACAAAAAATCGTGACAACCAGAGAATCAATCTAGCTTAATGACATTAAATTATATATTTTTTAGTCTACATTTTAGAGTCTCAGTATGCTTGTCCATAAGGGGTTGAACAAAGACAGAAATAAATGTGCTGGATCTATTTGCAAGCAGTTTTCTTTAATCAAAATAAACTGAAATTACACTTTATCAGGTTATCTGGAAACAAAAACACAGGAAACAAAACAACAACTATAATGAGACAGGATCACAAAATGACACAAAAACTGAAACAACCACAGGGCTTATATACATAGGGGACACTAAGGACTAAACAAATGATTAACAAGACAGGATGAGGGCAAATCAAAAACCATGAAAACTGAAGACAAAGAAAACTGAACTGGGAAAAGTACAAAACTAAACGCAAAGTACAAAATACAACTCAAGCGCTTGTGACTTTCTGTCTACAATTCTGCATAGCTTTACAGAATGTGCTGTCGGCGTGTGATGTCTGCACGAGCAGGGTGTGTACAGGTATGGAAATACATATGTTGACAGGCAGGTAGGACATCGTAACATTGCATTCGGACCAAATGCAATGATTGGATGAACGTTGTTTGGGCCTGAATTCAAGGAAGAAAGCGCCCACTGTGCCAGTGCTAGCAAGAGAGCAGTTTTGAGTGAAAACGGCTTCAGGTCAGCAGACTGAAGTGGCTCGAAAAGGGCCCCTTTCATGGCCTCCAGGACCGTGGAAAGGTCCCAAATAGGTATAGAGGGGGGTCAAGGCGGGTTTAGCCTTCTAGCCCCCTTGAGGAAGCGCACGACTAGGTCGTTTCGTCCCAGTGATTGCCTGGCCAAGTGAGCGTGAAATGCTGCTATGGCCGCCACATATACTTTGAGCATGGAGGGAGTGCGAACAAAAGCTCTTTAGAATGGAAAGTAGCCTTGTCACTTTACATGAGTGGGTCCAGGTTCCGTGCTCTGCACCAGCTGGAGAACACTGACCATTTTATAGCATAAAGATGCCTGGTTGAAAGCGGTCTTGCTTCATTAATGGCATTAACCGGAAGGTTTCCGGAAACCCGTGGAGAGGCCATACATGGAGGGCCCACAAGTCGGGACGGGGATGCCAGATCGTCCCATTCGCCTGTGTGAAGAGGTCTCTCCTCAGCGGCAGCGGCCATGGGGCTGATCCCAGCAGCTGAGTCAACTCTGAGAACCATGACTGGTTCTTCCAGAGTGAGGCTACGAAGAGCACTGCACACTTTCTCTCCCTGATCCGTTCGATGATCTGAGGTAGCATCGTGACCGGCGGGAATGTGTACAGGGGCAGCATGGGCAGTTCTGGGCCAGTGCGTCCCTGTCTTTGGAGAAAAATGTTGTGGGCGTTGTCTTCTGAGGCGAAGAGGTCGACATCTGCCTTGCCGAAGATGCTCCATATCATCTGAACCATTTGCACTTCTGGAAAGAAGGGAGCGGTCTCTGCTGAGGGGCCTATCGGTGCCCCTGCAGGAACCATTCGTCCAGCCTGCTGCACGTGGGCTTCAATGGCCTTAGTTAACACACGGAGAAGCTCTGAGTCAAAGCTGGTTCTCTCGTCATTCGCGCCTGCTTGTGTTGAGGGCCAGGGGTCAGTCATGGAGCCCGCCCATTCCTCTCATTCGAATGCAGTGAGAGAAACGCTGTCATCCTTCTCATCTTCCTAGTCTGATCCCCTAAAAGAGACGAGACTGGCCGCTTGCTGAAAGGGGCGCTAGTCCGCATGAATAAACAGGACCGGCGAGGGCGTTTCTCTGGGAGAAAGCGAGGCACGCAGAGACTAGGCCGGCGTGTGCTCGCTCGTGTTCATCCGCTCTGGCATCCTCTAAGCGCTGCGCTTTTTCTTGCGCGCTCGATCAGAGGAAAAGGTGGAGCGGGAGGTGCGGGGTCGTCGTGGGCGAAGGTGGCCAGATGAGACCGCAGGGTGAAGAGCGCCATTTCATTACACTCTGCAGCTTCTGCGTGGTCACGGCCCAGACAGGAAGCGCAGAGGATGTGACGATCTCCGCCAAAGAGAGGGCCTCTGCACGAGGCGCAGGTAACCAGAGGCATTTGAAATAACGCCTGGTAATTTGCTCTTTTAGAAAGTGAATCGCAACGGCGAACACACTAGCTTTTAAAGAAAATAGCGTGCCAGATAGCACAACAGAAATGGATGGCACAACAGATGGCACCAGTTGAAACCAGGGACCCGACGTCCTCAGAGCTGCTTAGCCAGTTGCTTGTTCCACTGAAGGCTTTTCGACGGCTGCGAGGCTTCTCATCCGAAGTGAAAACTTGCTGAAGGAGATTAAATCTGAATTCTATGGTGGCTTGTACGGGGGCTTATATAGCTATAAGCCACGCCCGTTCTGGCGGGCTTCAAAATTCTCGAGAAAAGGAGTTTTCCCATAGCGTAAGCTACTTATGCAATACGAGAGACCTCCCGAAAGGGAACAGAGCTGTTTTAAATGAAACAGCTTGCCAAACAACTATTTAACCTCTTAGAAGGGACATGTCAAAGGAAGGCAGAAGTCTTTGTGCGAATTAGCAGAAAGAAGCCGGTAATAATTGATCCTCTTAAATCGGATATTAGTCAGAGAAAGCATCTGGCATTGTTATACGTACCTTACATACATAGTAGAAAGGAAACCAGTATAGAAAGATGTCAGAGAAGAATTCACCCACACTGAAGATGCCGTAGATTACCCAATATGTCAGCCATTGTGTGTCATCCTCCTTATCAGGACTTTCTATGGCTTTGATACTACAAAAAAAATTAAATAGAAAACAATTTGAAAGATATGCCAGTTATGATGAGTATACTGCAACCAAACTCCAGCTACTGCATCCAAACTCAAATACAACCAAACTCAAAGACATAATATAAACTGTCAGCTTAGGTTAAGACAAGTATTGATTTGTGAAATATCTTAAAACATAACTCACGAGAAATAGGCAGGATAAACAAAACCAATCAGATTACAGAGTAGAGAAGCACCATATCCAAATAATAAATATGCTCCAGTCACAGCTGTAGCACCTGTTGAGAGAAAAATCACAATTGAACAATGTCTTCAATGTGTAAACTCGAGAATCACAAGTAAAATTAAAATAACTACTAATGCTAAATCATGGACAACTGTATCTGAATGAGGCCTCGAATAAAATATTTGAAAATGTATCACTATTTCATAATCAATTTAGGCTATATGTTGAGGGATGAAGGTGAAATACCAGTAGCCATACTGTGTGTTTTAGGAAGGTGGAGCAATTTTGGTTACACTTTATTTAAAGATGTCCGTGTTGCAGTGTAATTATTTAAGTAAGTACGGAGTAATAAGAATTAACTACATGTAGTAGGCTACTTGCTATTGAGTTGGGGTTAGGATTACGGTGTGTTTAAGGGTTAATTGCATGTAATTACTATAGTTAATGTAACATAAGAAGGACACTGTAAAATAATGTTACCGACATGTGTCCAGACGTTAGCTATAGGCTACTACATCAGAGAGAATCTGATTTAAAAAAAAAAAAATGTTTTTTTTTTATTAAATTGCAAAAAGTTATTTCAATGAAAACAAAAGAAAACAACTCAATGTCATAAAGTGCATGTAGCACATAACCCTTATATTTTATCACACACATTGTGTGATAAAATATAAGGGACGAGCAATATCCGACAATATATTTGATCTATTATAAAATAGTCATTTTATTGCAATATGCAATATGCACTATGCAATTTATTATTGAAGTTGTTTTAGCCAACTTAATTGTTTTAGCCTTTTATTTCTCTTTAGCAATGATATTTGTCATTTCACACCCCAATTAAAGGAATAGTTCACCCAAAAATGAAAATTCTTTCATCATTTACTCACCCTCAATTTGTTCCAAACCTCTATGTGTTTATTTGTTCTGCTGAACACAAAGGAAGATATTTGGAAGAAAACAGATCTCAATCCCCATTGACTTCCATAGTAGGAAAAAATACATACTATGGTAGTCAATGGGGATTGAGATCTGTTTTCTTCCAAATATCTTCCTTTGTGTTCAGCAGAACAAATAAACACATAGAGGTTTGGAACAACTTGAGGGTAAGTAAACGATGATAGAATTTTCATTTTTGGGTGAACTATCCCTTTAACGCTTCGACTGACCCGTGTGTCCACCTGTTACATTATATTAACACAAAACACTTTATTATTCGCACAAAACACTTTAGTCCTATATAAAACATTTAAAGACTTAAGATAAAAATAGGACTTACCGATAGCTAAGTAACGTTTTTTGATGCCTGTTTTTTCTTCGATTTTATTCAGACAGTCAGTGACTAAATTCTTCTCGTTCAAAAAAGCCTCAATGCGGTCTTTTATCTTAGTAAATATGGCAAACATCGTTGCTTAAAAGGAAAGCGTAACGTTATGCAATTTAATAGAGGTGTATGATTGAGAACATGGATGGTATTTCGTCCTCTCTGCAGTTTCGCTGACTGAACACACTCAATCCGCTTACTGTCAGACTGTCGGACTAGTGACGTGTCTGTGTGGAGGATGAAGACTCCTGACTGACAGCAAGGAGACCAATTAGGCTACTTGTGATAATCTACGTTACACGACGGAGAAAGTAGGTTAAATACCTCCCTTATCTTTTAAAATGTAACTGAAATGAATTTAGGCTATGGTATTTGTGGGAAAAAAATCAATATGCTATCAAAAGCTAATGTGTAATTTCGTTTGGTTGGGTGGATTATTTGGCTACAAATGATCTATGGATACATGAGTAGTACTGAGCAGTTGTAACCGCTGGGGGTCCCTGCTCACCTGGCAATGTGTCAGTTATTTCCGCAACACAGGAATATGATGCTGGAAAAGCATAAACAGACAGGTATGTGAATACATTGAGCAGACAAGCACTTACACGTCGTTATGGCGAAATCGATTGGATATAACTTGAAGGGTGTCACGTTACCCCGGAAGAATAAACGCTGCCTTTGCTTTTCAATGACACAGAGATAACATGAACACTAAAAGAAAGAAATCATTCAGAGCCGTGAAATACACTTTATTTGTGTGTTGCTACATCTTTTGGGTAAGAGCATGACTTGTAAATGTATTTCTGCTGTTTTTTAGAGCAAACATGACAACTTAACTGCACATGTAGGCTACTGTGCAGAACTGTGTTCTGTATTTGTCCAAATCCTGGGTTTGGCTTTGTTTCATATGGAATTGTGTTTGTATTGCAGATATTTTAAACAAATGAATGTTGTTGTGTTAAAGGTGTTAAGTGCTGTCCTAACTGCTGTTGGAATCTATGCAAAAGTTGCCAAAGAGTCAGGTATTTAAACAGCATTCGCCATATTCATTCATCTCCAGTTATAAAAGAAGCTTGCAAAATTATAAATGGCTGAATTTTCACAAATATTACATGTGATGCTTACAAGATCATTGGCCTAAATAATATTCCAACAAGTTTAGATCCATATTTTCCAACTGTTGCATACATATTATAGTTTTCATGACCACAGTGGCACATTAATGTTAGACTAAAGACTAATTAATTGAGACTAAATTAAATATTTATATTTTTAAATATAATTTGTAACGTACTGCACAACCACCTTAAATTAAGGTAAGGTAAAAAAAAAATAACTCATAAATGAAGACAAAAAAAAAAGAACAAGATGTATGTTACTACTGTGTAGACCTACTTCTTCATGTTGTGTTACTTTATTTTTTCTTTACTAATGCTTGACAGATGTAGTGGACACACTGATGGCAGATCCAGCGCTATTGCTGATCATTGTGGGTTCTCTCATGTTCACCATCACTTTCTTTGGCTGTTTCGGAGCTCTGCGCAACATCTCCTTGCTGCTCAACATGGTCAGACCCAGATATAGTTCTCATATGAGGAAGTTGTCACAAAGGCTATATCAGTAGCATGGGAAAGATGACTTTGTACTTTGAATATTTCTAAATCTACAGTGTTAAGAGATGGATGGAGGGATAGATAGATACATACAACTACATTGTAGTTAAAAATATTAATTTCAAGTCAGTCAATTTTAAGACTCTGTGCCCATTGTGACAACTTACCTTTTTTTTAAACTATATTTTTTCCTTTTTTTAAAAAATAAATCATATTTGTCCAGTTTGTAGGAATTTTGCTGGTCATTCTGCTGCTGCAAGTAACAGCCGCTATGATGGGCCTTTTGTTCTCTGAAAAGGTAAATAATTTACACAGATACAAGCTAAAACTTTATATTTGTACCAAGTCCCATCTTGGAGAAATTAGATGATGTTTTAAAACTATTACTTTTAAAACTTGTTGGTAGGTTCAAGAGAGGACAGAGCAGCTGATGATGAAGGCGATTGTGCGCTATCGGGATGATCAGGACTTGGAAAATGTTATTGATTTTGTACAGAAAAAGGTAAAAGAATTTGATTTCATATTTTCCTTAGTAATAATTTATATTTAAAATGTAATTTGTTCCTGCAGTGGCAAAGCTGAATTTTCAGCAGCCTTAAAGGGATACTCCACTTTTTTTGGAAATAGGCTCATTTTACAACTCCCCAGAGTTAAACAGTTGAGTTTTACCGTTTTCGAATCCATTCAGCCGATTTTCTGATATTTAGAAGAATATCAGTAAGCAGACAGTTTCTGGTCTCATTGACTCCCATAGTATATTTTTTTCCTACTATGGAAGTCAATGAGACCAGAAACTGTCTGCTTACTGATATTCTTCTAAATATCAGAAAATCGGCTGAATGGATTCGAAAACGGTAAAACTCAACTGTTTAACTCTGGGGGAGTTGTAAAATGAGCCTATTTCCAAAAAAAGTGGAGTACCCCTTTAAGTATCATATGATCCTTCAGAAAAAAATCAAATATGTGGATTTGCTCAAGAAAAAAGATCGAATCAATGTTGCAACCAGATCAAGCGTAGCGTCAGTTCTGGCAGGTCATGTTTGTTAAGCTCGCATCAGTGACTCTCAGCTGATACATGTCTACCTATTGGAATATGACGCCTATCACTGTAAACATATATAAGCTCCCTCAGTATTATCAGCACCTATAGTGTTCTCAGGAGCTAATTACCCTCCTCCATCCCCAGCTCCTCCTCTCGTCCAGTCAGAATGGTTTTCTGATTCCGCTTGAATCATACTAAATTCTCAAATTCTGTTGTACATTAAAATGTTGAATTAATGATATCTGGAATACATTTATGGATTTTGGTTCTGTTCTGTTTACCCTAAGGGAGGTTATTGTGCTCTCCCTGCTCTTTCTATGCTGGGCTGCATGGATGCGCAGGGAGTTCTTGCCCAGAACAGAACCATACCGCCAATCCAAACTGAATGTTTATTGTCAATTGTGTTTGATGACGATAGTGGTTCTGGCAGAATTAATAGTTTTGTGGAAGTTATGATAATTTTTTTCAGGATTCTTTGATAAATAGAATGTTAAAAATAACAGCATATATTTGACAGAAATCTTTTGTAACCTTTTGATCAAATTAATTTCTTTAAAAATAATAGTTATTGACACTAAACTTTTGAACAGTAGTTTATGTAGTTGGCTGGTGCATGAAATGTCAAAGATGACACTGTTGATCTTTCTTTGTCCTGTAGTTCAAGTGCTGTGGGGTGGATTCTTTTTTAGACTGGTCTAAAAACATGTACTTCAACTCATCAGACCAAAATCCCAGTCTGGAGGCCTACGGAGTGCCCTTCTCCTGCTGCATACGGCTAAAGAACGAGGTCAGGTTGTGCCAAATTCTGAAACACCCCTTTTTTTATTACTTTTTAAGAAATTTAACCACTTACTTGAAAATGTCTCTTTGACCTAGTGTGTTAAAATGTTCAGGATTCAAAATATAATGGACAGCCATGGTGTTAATTGAAAATGTGCATGCTGAATTTTGATTGGTCTTATTTTGTACATATTTTTGCATATTGAATTATTGGTAACACTTTTCACCTAACAATGAGCTATACATTTATTACCGAATTTATTTATCTTTGTTTATAAAAATTAAACTGTTCATTGTTAGTTCATGACAGCTCAGTTACATCAAATAATATTAACAGATACACTTCTGAGTTTAATAATGTATCAGTAAATATTGAAATGAACATTAAATGCTGTAGATGTATTGTTCCTTGTTAGTTAATGTTAACAAATGGAACCTTATTTTAAAGTGTTAATGAATTAATAGTAGCAGTCAATCAAAAACCTTTTGTATTGTATATGCAGTTATGTGGAGCAGAAGCAAAGAGATTTCATGCAAGGCTACACACCGTAGTGTGTCAGTGATATAAAGTAAATTTGTAATTATTTTTTAATAAATTAGACAAGCATGAAAATCTGGCCACTTTCTACTACACTATAAAGAGTGTCTGTTCATTTATGTGTAGACTGTGTTCAACTCCATGTGTGGCTATGAGACCCAAAAGCTAAAGAAAAATGTGGCCAAACGGTTCATCTACACCACTGGTTGTCTAGAGGAGATCGTCTGGTGGGGAAAACAGAACCTTCTGCTGGTCGGAGTGATGACCCTCGTCCTACTGTTCCTTGAGGTGAGGCGCACACTGAAAGTCCTTTCAACTTTATTTAAATGGATGCTTTTAGTAACTTCTCCATGCATGAAATCGGGTCTTGCTGCGTCTTGTTTAAAACAGGCAATGGAATTTGGGCCTCCTCAAAAATGTTCAAACACTTCATTTTATTGTCTAAAAGCAGTTACAATAAGCTGTTGTTCTTTTTCATCAAATTAGCTTTCAGTATCACTTTAGTATGTCATGTTTGCTTATGGCCAATGTTAAAGGATGAGAGAGACAGACATATATAAATACATATATGCTGTACACGTAGTCTTTCAAATGTAGCTAAATTTGTAAATCATTCAAGGATTTCAAAACAAGAACCATAGGTAAATCAAAATGTGAAAGAGTGGATGATGAAGTTCTTCCACATGTAGGTCAGTAGATGTGGACTCAGTTGATTTATAGTTTATATGGGTCATAATCTTTACATGGCACTGTGAAATTTAATTTGTTCCATTTTTGACATCCTATATTTAGTTAAAGCACATCATTAATTTTCTAAATATATTAGGGAGGGATTGTCTGTATGTGGGAGAATAAATTTCAGCAAAACACAGATGGTAAATCCTCTACTGTTATTTATTTTTAAACTGTAACAATAGCAAATTTGATCAAATATTAAGTATTATATATTTTATTAATGGTAACAACATAGTATAACTACATTAATTTGCTATATTTAATTTCCTCACACAAAGAAATTACACAGAAATGCTTATTTTGAAAATATAGATTATATAGAATAGATGTTACATCCTTCTAGATGTCATGGAATAAAAGCTAAAAAGAGTGCACTTGGGACCCAAAAATCTATCCTCTCAGTACAAAAAGTCTGATTTGCTCATGCTTCTGAGAACATTCATGAAATCAAAATGACATGGATCATCAGGTTTTACCCCAAATTGTGAAGTACAGTACATAAAGCTTGAGTGCCTACTGTCAGTACAGCAAAAGGAGAGCATGCAAAAAGAAAGATTCATGCAAACATTTCTACCCAGTTGTTATTTTGTAGTGAAAAAATTGTATAAAAAAGGCAAAATAGAAACATTTTCCTTTGTCTTTTGAATTCCACTGTATGAATGAGTTACATTTTGAATAAATCTCTAAAAGGGTACCTATTATGGCATTTAAAATGTTCCTAATAATGTTCTGGGAGTCCCCAACAACAGTTTTACATGCATGCAATGACAAAAAACACTTTTGTTGTCTTATAATATGCATTTATTTTTACCTGATTTGCTCACCGACTCCCTAATGATTCGTTTGACGACTCATTTGTCCAAACCCCTCCTTTGCGTGACGCTAATCGGCGGTGATTGGTCAGATGACGCAGTCAGTTATATTTTGCGTTAGCCCAAAGCTTAAACATATTGATAAAGCACTGCAGTACTACAATACCTTCACATAATTTCACATATTTCAAAAAACATAAAAAATCACATTGGTGACCTAGAAGCTGCTGAGCGTAACTCTCACTCTCTCACACCACACGCACGCACGCACGCACGCACACACACACACACACACATAAAAGCAACAATTATTAATAGTACTTACAGGTTGTGATTCGGAGAAGGAAGCTGATCTAAATAAACTTGGTATTGAACCTTCCTATATCAGCCGACTCGCGAATCCACACTTGAAAGCATTTGAGTTTGTGAAGCGATCGTCATTAAAATAACGCGAACACAGCTCAAGGTGGCTATACTTGTGTGGTATAGTTGTAAATATAAACTCTAGCCACTGAGTCTTCACATGCTTGTCCCTGGGCAGTGAAAAAAAAAAGTTTGCTTTTGATTCGCACTTCAGAACATCTCGTCGACATGTTGTTGTCAGGTTTTTCTCTTGTCTGCTCGGCGCGCGCACTGAGTGGGCGTGTCGAATTCAAATAACTTGTACAAGTGAGTACGAAAGCTAGAGAGAAAGCATCGTTTGTCTATCGATTCATATCAGCGACTCAGAGTCGACTCTTACTTTTGAGAGACAATAACTTTGTATACGGTGAACTTTCATATTTAAAACTTTGCAGGATGTTTTTGTTCATTTAGATCTATGTTACACACTACATGAAAGGTAATTTTCAGAATTCCATGATAGGTACCCTTTAAAAAAAACTGAATTATACATGAGCAGCCACATCACATTAAAACCCAGATTGAGCCACTACAGTACAACCATATAAACATGATCTCTGACCTTTTTCATAACCTGTGGGCATTATTCACTAAATGCATGTGCAGAAAGACAAAATGAACAAGCTCTTTGCAGTGAGGATGATGCATGATTTGTCTGTTCTTCAGATATGTATGATGTCACTGGCTTCAGTCCAGCTCTGTCAAATCAGAACAGTTCAACAGAAGAGGAGGAAATCTAACAGGACACAAAACCTTTGTTGCAACAGAAAGTCTTGACTGGTTTTATACGCCCACTTTTCACCATGTGCTTGCATTGGAATTCAATGAAACACTGCCATTTGAATACCAAGTTATAACATGTTACAAATTAGATGCAAAGACTGTGATAATTCTCTTTATTATACTGTGAGTTTCTAAGCCAAAAGCTGTTATTAATGAAACCATATTGTAAAGTGTTACTGATAATGTAAACAGACAAAAATGTGTTTGATTGTTTTATGTTAGTAATGATTTAGTTTAACTTCTTTAGTGAACAATTTTTCTACAGCATTTATTAATCTTAATTTCAACATTTACTAATACATTATTAAAATCAAAAGTTTTATTTCTTAACATTAATTGATGCACTGTGAACTAACATGAACAAACAATGAACGACAATTTTTTAACAACTAACCTTAAAATTAATAAATACTAATACATTTGTAACAGTATTTATTCATTTTTGTTAAGGTTGTTAAAAAAAAGTCGTTCATTGTTTGTTCATGTTTCATTTTAACATTATTTAGTGCATGTTCATGTTAGTTAATGTTCACAATGAAACCTTATTGTAAAGTGTTACCATATTATCTGTAATGTTAATAAAATATATTTTACAACATGCTGACCTTAACGCACTGTTTTACTTTTTGCACAACACTTGTAAAATAGTAGCCTGACTTCGTCATACTCATATTCTGGTCAGAACATGAGTCTGAGACTGCTCCATAGGGCTTTGATTATGAAAAACAACAACTCTGCACTCAATTGGATAGACCGACAACCAATCAGAGGAACGCAGTAAGTGACGTATGTTGAGCAACGCATAGTTATCAAACAGAACTCTGGAAAAAGTATGAAAAAAATAAGGAGTGTTAACAATCTTTGCCGGTGTTGCAAAAAGAACTTAAGCATTCGCGGAGTAGGCCCACTTGCATGCAAACACGAAAAGCATTTTTGAAAGAAAAAATACTTTTGAGGACGTGATGATTACGCTATTGGATGGATTATCTGTCCATCATCGTATAAAGCCCGCCCTGGCAATTTGATTGGTCCGACCATTTTTTGGCTGATCATAATTACTCCTCAATGGATCGAGTCCAGACCGAACTTCCCGACCAAAAAAGTTGTGGGCGGGGTTCGGGCTGGCATCCAGGCTAGTAAAATAGATTAATTACTATAAAAATGGCTAAATAGTATTTATTTTATTATTCTCAAATAATTTATGTAATTACACGGTTATTGTTGCTTAATTACTATGTAATTACAGATAGTGTAAAGCCTAATTGTGTACATTAGTGGGGTGCTGGATCGTAAGAGAACGTAGAACGTACTTAGAGGAGAACACACGTGTTAGATGATTTAGTTTTCATCAAACCCATGCCGATGAAATTGAACTGAGCAGGGTTATAATCCGGCAGCATGTTGATCTCGGTGTGTGGAGCATTCAGGCTTTTCTCCCGAGAGGTGACTTGGTAATGTGCTCGGAAGTTACAGAGGGGGTTGTATCCAGGTTTGAGGCTGTCTGGACAGCGGAAGCCTTCCTTGATGAAAGATCCGTGCTGGGACACGGCTACAAATCCGTCCTTGTGTGGCATCAGCTTTATGACTGGAGAGTAGACGTACTGGATGTATAGCAAACAACCTGTAACGAAATGACTAAAGTCAAGCAAATAACCTGTAATGAAATGACCAAATCAAGCAACTCAAACAAGACATTATTAGCAAGTTTAACCGTTTTAATTTTCCAAGTTTCCTAAAACGTTTAATAAACATTTAGCTGTCATGTACAACACTGAACAGTCCTCACCACTAGAGACATCCCAGACTTTGATGGTTTTGTCCAAGGATCCAGTGAAGACATATTTATCATTTATTGAGAAGACAGCACAAAGGACGCCTTCAAAATAAAAACCCTTGAGGATGGTAAAAGAACAAAACATTTTACTGTTACACAGCAGTTGTTCAGTGGCAGCATTACATGTCGCACTGAAAAAAGAGTTAATTTGTTCTTGTTGACTTGATTTCTAGTAAAAATAACGCTATAATATAGTTTGCGCCACTTTACAATAACCATGAAAAACTAGGAACTACTGTATACTGTAAAATAAAGCGTTAAACTTTAGCGCTAAATGCATCCAAAATGGGAACAGGGAAAATGCAAACAAACATAATGAAACTAAACAGACTTAAACATAACCCTTAAAAACATAAGACAATTTTATATTAAAAACTGGATTTTAAAATGTATTATTTGTAATGTAACACTAAAGTATCTTTAATGGAGAAGCCAATTGAATAAGGCACTATGGGGGAAAAAAATGCATTTCAGTCACGTTAGTCACAGTGCAGATTGCCCACACAATGCTGAAACATATACTAACCCCTAACATCCTGATACAGAGCATTACTGTTTGTCACAGTCAGATGCGTCAATGATTTGTCTAAATTCCAAACTAAATCCATGAACTCTAAACTTTTCTTGACAGGTGACTGTTGAAGGATTCTGGAATTCACTGCTGCTTCAATGTATTGTATGT
Organism: Chrosomus eos; assembly: GCA_036326025.1. Lineage (NCBI taxonomy): Eukaryota > Metazoa > Chordata > Actinopteri > Cypriniformes > Leuciscidae > Chrosomus > Chrosomus eos. The sequence continues at coordinate 27,385,110 of CM070839.1, forward strand.
AATGAGTGATTATAATTAAGGTATTAATCAATATTTTACCTTCTTAATATCACATGAGTTGAATTAGGCTTGTGAGTTTTACTTTGTTATAGAAGTTACCAGTGTGATTACTGAAATGTTCTTTTCATGTTTTCTCTAATGTCTGTATTTGATATCTGAATACAGTAATGGTGCTTGCTCATTTAGCCCGGCTTCCAGAAATTAATTATGGATTTCTTTAACATGTGTCAATATATACAGTTGTGGTCAGAATTAATGGCACCCCTGGTAAACATGATCAAAAATGGCTGTTAAAAAAAAAAAAATCGAACCTTTCATTGAAGTAAAATAATTGAAAGTGGTGGGGGAAATCACATTATGAAATAAATGTTTTTCTCCAAAACACATTGGACACAATTATTGGCACCCCTAGAATGTTTTTACTAATAAAAAATCTCTTAAGTATATACCTTTTTTTTTTTTAGCACACCAGGGTGACTAGGATCATGAAATTGCCTAGCTATGACTTCTTGTTTCACAGGAGTTTAAAAATGAGGGAACACAAAGGCCAAATCCGCTTAATCATCTATCACAATGAGTAAAACCAAAGAATATAGTTCTGATGTGAATCAAAAGATTATTGAGTATCGCAAAATAGAAAGTGGCAGTAAGAAAATAGGTAAAGAATTGAAAATCCCCATTTTGACTATCAGGGCAATAATTAAGAAGTTCCAATCAACTAAAGATGTTACGATTCTGCCAGGAAGAGGACGTGTGTCTATATTGTCCTAATGCATGGTGAGGAGGAAAGTTTGAGTGGCAAAAACTCTTCAAGAATCACAGATGGAAAATTGCAGAGATTAGAGTCTTGGGGTCAGAAGCTTACCAAAAAAAAAAAAAAAACCTCAAACAACCCCTACATCCCCATATGTTGTTTGGGGGGGGTTTTAAGAAAAATCCTCTTCGCTCCTCCAAACTCCAAAAAAATTCAGTTGTCTGACACAACTGGAACTTCAAACGGGACTGGGTTCTGTGGTCAGATGAAACAAAAAAAAAAAGCTTTTGGCAGCAAACACGCTAGATGGGTTTGGTGCACACAAGGATAAAAAGTACCCCATGTGTAGAATTTAATATACCGTTGGATCTTTAATGTTGTGGGCATATTTTTCTGCTGGAGGTCCTGGACATCTTGTTCAGATACAGGGCATCATGGATTCTATCAACAGATAAAAAATCAAAACCTGATGGCTTCTGCTAGAAATCTTATAATGGGATTTAATGCTTGGATCTTCCATCAGGACAACGATCCAAAACAAACATCAAAGACAACACAAAAATGTGTAACTGAGCACAAAATGAAGCTTCTGCAATGACCGTCCCAGTTCCCTGACCTGATGAGTGGAGTGAACTGAAGAGGAGAAGCACCAAAATGGATCTGGGAATCTGAAGGATCTGGAGAGATTCTGTATGGAGGAATAGTCTCTGATCTCTTGTCAGGTGTTCTCCAAACTCATCAGGCATTATAGAAGAAGACTCAGAGCTGTTATCTTGGCAAAAGGAGGTTGCAAAAAGTTACAGGAAAAAAAACTTCTTTCCGAAGTCAAAGACAATGTGTGCGTGCGCCCGCTTCCTGTTTATTGTTCATTGGCTCGTTGTGTAGACAATCGAAGATGATAGGGCTCCCTGAAGTGATCCCAATTACGTCGTCGTTGCGCTGAGCGTGAGCAACTGATAGGGAACTTAGTTAAAACTAATTGTGAGCAGAGCCAAAAAAGACCAAAACACAGGCAAATTATAGTTGGATTATAATTTGATTATAAGCAGATTGCAATAGACTGGTATTTGTCAGTAGTACGTATTTTCTAATGCTTATTCAAGTATCACATTGTTAGTTTAGCAGCATGGTAACAATAAACCTATTTAAATTAATTGTTAACAGAATAAAAATAGTTTATTCTATCATATCATTCACTCATTCATACACCGACGGCGGTGTCAGCCATGCAAGGCGCCATCCAGCTCGTCAGGAGCAGCTGGGGTTAGGTGTCTTGCTCATGGACACCTCGACACTTGGACACCTCGGCACTTATTATGTGGAACCGGGGATTGAACCACCAACCTTCCGGTTTGTAGACAACCTGCATTGAACCACTGCCGCCCCAAAACATAGGCAAATTAAATTCCTTGGCTCAATTAAAAAAGCTCAAATCATAGCAACCTGTGAACTCTCACCTTGTACTCCATGGTGTGATTCAGCAAGACGGGACTCATATTCCACAACTTCTGAACACAGTCTTGAGAGCCAATCAACGCTTGCGTGTCCCAGTTGCTCATGGTGATGCAGGTTATGGCTGCCCCGTGGTGATCCAGCTCGGCTGCCGTGGCACCCTTAAAGTCATAGATTACAACCTCACCACCAAATGTCCCATAGAGCAGCCTGCAATCGGACAACAGAGCCATGGCGGAGATTGGGGAATGCAGTAAGCACAAGGAATAGCTCTTAAATGGGCCATCCACACAGGGGAAACTGTCCCTTGCTGTAATCTCAAACAGACAGACCGCATCCTCATATGCCACGGCCATTTTGTCCTCCCGCGGACTGATTGCTATGCTGCGTACTGTCGGTAGGCTTTCTGGAGGTGGCAGGCACAGGGTTTCTTGGGCAAAGTCCAATGGGTAAATAAGGATGGTACCAGTCCGCAGTCCACAGAAGAGTAGGTTTTTCTGCTGGGCTAATTCCATACAGTACACTTCTGAGGACACGTCCATACTGTCTGGCCGCAGACCTGTGAAACATGTGAATGTGAACTTTGGCTAAATACTTTTTTTCAGAACTTACTTTTAAAGGGATTGTTCACCCAAAAATGAAAATGACTAAACTACTCACCCTCATGGCGTTCCAAAGCCGTAAGATTTCCGTTCATCTTCGGAACACAAATGAAGATCTTTTGATGAAATCTGAAAGCTTTCTGTCCCTCCATTGAAAGCTACACAACTACCACTTTGATGCTTCAACAGTTCACAAAGAGATCATAAAACGAATTGTAATGAATTGAGCGGTTTAGTCCAATTCGTCTGATAAGACAATCGATTTATATGATGAAAAGATTGTATTTAGGCATTTATTCACAAATAAACATTGATCAGCGAACATAAAACTCAACCGAACCTGCTTGACGTGTGAGAACAAACCTCTTGTGGAAGCTCAAATGTTCAGCGTAACACGAGAATGAACCTCATTGGTTTTTGCTGAAGCTCAAAAGTGAAACTTAACATGATAATGAACCTCATTGGTTCTCGTACGTCAAGCGAACATGCTTGAGCTTCCGTTTATCTGAGGTGTTGAGGAATCTTTATATGTGAATAAAAGCATAAATTCAATCTGTTCATCATATACACTCACCTAAAGGATTATTAGGAACACCATACTAATACTGTGTTTGACCCTCTTTCACCTTCAGAACTGCCTTAATTCTACGTGGCATTGATTCAACAAGGTGCTGAAAGCATTCTTTAGAAATGTTGGCCCATATTGATAGGATAGCATCTTGCAGTTGATGGAGATTTGTGGGATGCACATCCAGGGCACGAAGCTCCCGTTCCACCGCATCCCAAAGATGCTCTATTGGGTTGAGATCTGGTGACTGTGGGGGCCATTTTAGTACAGTGAACTCATTGTCATGTTCAAGAAACCAGTTTGAAATGATTCGAGCTTTGTGACATGGTGCATTATCCTGCTGGAAGTAGCCATCAGAGGATGGGTACATGGTGGCCATAAAGGGATGGACATGGTCAGAAACAATGCTCTGGTAGGCCATGGCATTTAAACGATGCCCAATTGGCACAAGGGGCCTAAGTGTGCCAAGAAAACATCCCCCACACCATTACACCACCACCACCAGCCTGCACAGTGGTAACAAGGCATGATGGATCCATGTTCTCATTCTGTTTACGCCAAATTCTGACTCTACCATCTGTATGTCTCAACAGAAAGCAAGACTCATCAGACCAGGCAACATTTTTCCAGTCTTCAACTGTCCAATTTTGATGAGCTCTTGCAAATTGTAGCCTCTTTTTCCTATTTGAAGTGGAGATGAGTGGTACCCGGTGGGGTCTTCTGCTGTTGTAGCCCATCCGCCTCAAGGTTGTGCGTGTTGTGGCTTCACAAATGCTTTGCTGCATACCTCGGTTGTAACGAGTGGTTATTTCAGTCAAAGTTGCTCTTCTATCAGCTTGAATCAGTCGGCCCATTCTCCTCTGACCTCTAGCATCAACAAGGCATTTTTGCCCACAGGACTGCCGCATACTGGATGTGTTTCCCTTTTCACAACATTCTTTTTAAACCCTAGAAATGGTTGTGCGTTAAAAAAATCCCAGTAACTGAGCAGATTGTGAAATACTCAGACCGGCCGTCTGGCACCAACAGCCATGCCACACTCAAAATTGCTTAAATCACCTTTCTTTCCCATTCTGACATTCAGTTTGGAGTTCAGGAGATTGTCTTGACCAGGACCAACCCTAAATGCATTGAAGCAACTGCCATGTGATTGGTTGATTAGATAATTGCATTAATGAGAAATTGCACAGGTGTTCCTAATAATCCTTTAGGTGAGTGTAAAGCAATCGTGTCTATACAGAAAATTTGTACTAAACCGCTTAATTCATATGGATTAGTTTTACGATCTATTTATGAACTTTTTGAAGCATCAAAGTGGTAGTTGCGTAGCTGTCTATGGGGGACAGAAATATCTCAGATTTCATAAAAAAATATCTTAATTTGTGTTCCGAAGATGAAAGAATGTCTTGCGGCTTTGGAACGACATGAGGGTGAGTAATTAATGACAAGAATTTTCATTTTTGGGTGAACTAACCCTTTAAGATCTTGCACATAATTACAACAATGAAAACCAATATCCTCTTATTATATTTCACCTTCTGAACAGCTCCAGGTGAAAACTTCTGTTTTATTTCCCTCTTTGACATAAAATAGGGTATCACCGTCTTTCGACAGGACCACTAGGGGGCAGTATGCTGGGATGAAACTCTTGCTCCTGTGCTTGGTGTTATAGTCCAGCTGCCATACTTTGAGGTGGTTGGCAATAACAGAGGCAGAGATAATAGTGCGCTGATGTACAGCCAAAGTGGACACAGCAGAATCCATCACACCGATCCAGTCCAGCAGGGCTCCTGTGGTTACACTCCACACCTTGAAGAGTACAAGATGATCAACTTACATTCAAGACAATGGCAGTGAGATGAAACTGTACCTGTTTGGGAAGAGAGGGATCAAACTGACCCGTATAATGCGATCCTGTGCACTTGTGATGATTTCGCTACCTTCACTGCTTGAGACCGCACATAGGACAGACGCATCATGGTCAAGATCCAGAACCTTCTGCATTGAAGTCAGTGTCACAAGGAACACACACAATGTTCTGTCACATCCTTCAACATAAATCAAAAGTAGTAGATCAGCAAGAATGTATCGGCAAAAATGTATGTTCTCTGAAAAGATCATATCTCATTTAACATAAGATAATTACACAGACAAAACTAGCATGTTTAACACCATATTGTGTGTGCAACCCAAGGAGGGCTATGATTCTACAACCATCTAACTCAGCTAGTCAACCCTGTTACCAATATTTTTGTGAAAAAAAAAAAAAAAAAAAAGATCAAACAAACATTTCCTTTATGTTCATTTATAATTAGTCCAGACTAAATACCAAAAATATCAAAACTTCAGACCAAACTAGATAGCTGAGTGGTAGCTTCAGTTAGACAAAACCTGGAACACCGTTAGCCATTCAGTTCTTCCATATAATATTTACTAATTTTTATTTAATTACTTAAATATATGCTAATATACAATAAAACTGCTAATACACAGATGTATCTTAATTCTACATATGAAAAATAATACATAATGTACTTCAATTTATTTAAATTAAAGGGGGGACATATGTCTGAATAGGGTTTTCACAAAATTAACTATCAATAGGAAACACTCCTATACTAAAAAAAAAAATGGAGACCACATTTCCAAATAGGCTCTAGTGCTTTTTCTTGCTATGGATAGTGAATTTAACCAGTGATGAATGTTTAATATTTAGTTGAAGAATAGCTTTCTTGGAAAGTATTAGAGTGATATAAACAAATTTGATGTAATGTGGTGCAGCGTCAAGCTCTGAAAGTTCTCCTTATAAAGAGAGAGAAGGGGAAAATGGTATTTTAATCTGAAAAACAATTCAGCCAATCATATCTTAATTTCCTGACAAGTGTAAACGTGGTCTTTTGGCCATGTCCCAAATGGCACAATTCTTGTACTTTTGGTCTTGCAGACTTACAATGGCCACTGTGTGCGTGTGTCTGTTAAGTCCACAAGTACATAGGGTGTCCCATTCTCGTCATTTTAGGTTTCGAAGGGTGCTTGCGAGCGCCCCCTTTGCTGCCGATATGCATCCTCAATGCGCACTTTTGCGAACCCGCACTGAAGCAATCTCCACAGCAGACTTCTACCCGTATTCATATGTCATAAAAGTGTGGACTCAGAGGAAGACTGCAAGGGCTTAGGTTTCCACTTGGGATAAGGCCTTGTTTCAATCGAAACATTAAGCAGCCCAATATTCTGGCTCGACTAATGGTAATGGCTGATTAATGGAAGAATGGGGAGGCTGTTTAATTTTATTGGTGCACACTTCAAGAGTAATTGATAAAAGACAAAAGATAACCAGACAGTGGCATGTGTAAAGGCACCTGCAAAAAGCAGTTTTTCATCCTCAGCTGTTCTGAGGAACAAGGCTGGAGTGGGAAGATCAACCACAGACTCAATTCCATGGCTCCATACCTGCACACACACAAACACCTTCGAATAAAGCTGAAATTCTACATTTTACATTTACAGAAACAAGGTACATACCGAATGTAGACGGCCTTCCCCAAAAGCAATGAGTATCTTGGGGTATTTGGTGAGTGTCAGAGAGCAGGTGATATTGTGGTGTCCAACAGAGCAGGGTAGGGGGGTCTGGGAATTCTGCTCGCCAGTGGATATGTCATAAAAACAGAGTGTCCCCTCACTGCATATGCATGCTACGGCATCTCCCACAACACCAAGAACAGAACAAACCTCTGCGGTCACCTCATACAGGGGCTCGGCAGTGTCCAAGTGCCAAGCTTTAACCTAGAAACAAAATGATGGGAACAAAAAAACTATAAACAAACAACATTCGACAGTTATATTAATTATTAAAGGAACACAAAAAAGAAAATTCGGTCATTATTGTTTTGTCCCTCCCTCCCCCTGTAGAACTCAAAAAGAGATTTTTTTAAATAACCTTCTCACTTCTGTTTTCTACTGAAGAAAAATCTGCATGAAGATTCTTTTGAATTTCTCCTTTCCAAATCCGGGACTGGTGTGATATGAGGGAGAGTGAATAATGACCTAATTTCCATTTTTAACTTTTCCTTTAAGAAAAAAAAAAAATGCTCTAAATTTGTCATACTAGGCTGCTTGGGTTGGTTATTATAATCTTCCTTTCTTCAATCAAATGGACATGTGCAGGGGTGTGTGTTTGGACGGACACTGCATCAGCGATGCAGAAAAGCTGTTGTCCACTTATCAGACACCATTTTCTTAGTGTGCCATCGAGTGCAGTAGACAGAAAGTTATTGGTTTTATCCATCATCTTCAGGGACAGCACCCCTGCTACACAGAGAAAGAGAAATTTAAGATCAAGTCTAAACCAAAGGTTTTTATATTTTCATATACTTGAACAGTGTTTAGTCTAAAGCATTTTTAATGATGTTTCTACCAGGGAACTCCATCTCTGCATGTGCTGCAAATTGAATGTGTATTTGGGAACACAATGTACGTTAGGTTAACTTTATTTGAGAAGTTTATAGCATTTCAGCAGTAAAATAAAATAAAATAAAATAAAACCCAGATCATTTTAAATGTTTGCAGCATAAAAAGTTTGAACGTTTGAAAGTGAAAAATTTAAATGAAAAAAATGTATTTACATAAATATCAGTAGTGAAATACAGTATAAAAGTATTATCTTTATTTTTTATTTTACAGTACAATTGTAATTTACAATAGTAATATATGTGTTGCCTTTTCTATTTATTTTTGTAATTAGAGTTAAAATAATCATAATAACAATTACAATAGGTTTTCAGCACTTTGTGCTTGAACACCTAATTATTATTATTATTCCTAAAACACCAGTGTGGATGTGATGTGAACTATCACAATTAAACCAGATTGAGTCCACTTTAAAGTCCAGCTGCAAAGTAAATATAAAACACTTAAAAAAGTTAAATATTTTAACCACTTGCATGGTTGCCATGTGATCACTAACTGGCATCATAGAATCTTGAATATGTGAATGTGTCATGAAATTATTGAAACGTTAGTTTAAAAAGCCCAGATTTCCTCACTTTCAGTATAAATTTTGCTTGCAATCAAGTCAAGAGAAAAAGTGGGTGAGCCATTTCTCCCACGTCCCCTGATTTGCGACTTCCTGTTTTTTTTATTTATTTACAATGCTAAAAACCTACCCGTGTGTCCAGAAAGAGTATGAAGAGTCTCTAGATTGCTTAGACTCCAGACTATGATCAGCCCATCCTCTGAACCCGCTACCAGCAGCTCCCTCTTTGAGCACAGCACGACAGTCTTTACCCCTTCAAAAGTCAAGAAAACACACACAATGCTATGAAATCACATTAAGCCCATTAGCAATAGCATGTGTGGAAAGTTTAGTTTAACAAAAGCAAGATTGTGCTCCTATATATGGCGTCACCTTTAGTGAACCCCGTGAGGGTGCTCTTTAGAGGGCCCCCAGGAGCCTGAAAGAAGCTGCATTTGGGCACAAGCACTGGGTCAGTACAGGATCCAAACCAGTCCACGCACTGAGAGCACAACTGACCAATCATAGAGGGGTAGAGATCAGCAAGGCCCTGCAGCCTGGCGAAGATCTCTGTGACCAAATGTGAAGGATCTTATAAAAAAGTAAGATACAAAAAATTATCAAGTTAAGTCAAGTCAAGTCAAGTCAAGTCAAATATATTTATATCGCGCTTTTCACAATACAGATTGTATCAAAGCTGCTTTACAGTATCAATCAAAACAACTCAACAATGTTTGTTTATTACTGGACATCCAAAAAGGACATCCAAGTTTGGTAGAGCTGATCAATGGTATGATTGTTTAATTAATTTGAATATCCCCAACTGAGCAAGCCAAAGGCAACAGTATGAAAAACTGTTTCATACTATTTTTTAAGTTAAAAAAAAAAACACAGAAAGACGAGTTACTTTTTTTTAATTATGTTTTCGATGTTTCTTGAGCTATAATATGTGACCCTGTGTAACAATCGGTTACACCGAATAGGCCGATTGTTACACCTGGACCACAAAACCAGTCACATGGGTAAAACATTTTAAATTGAGATTTATACATCATATGAAAGCTGAATAAATGTGTGTGGTTTGTTAGGATATGACCATATTTGGCCGAGGTAGTAGGTACAACTATTTGAAGATCTGGAATCTGAGGGTGCAAAAAAAAAAAAAAAAAAAAAAAAAAATCGCCTTTAAAGTTGTCCACTTATGTTTGCGATTGTGCTGCATTCACTCACAAAAATACATGTTTTATATATATTTACGGTAGGAAATTTACAAAATATCTTAATGGAACATGATCTTTCCTTATCCTAATGATTTTTGGCATAAAAGAAAAATCGATAATTTTGCCACAAATGTACCCGTGTGCTACTTGTGATTGGTTTTGTGATCCAGGGTCACATATTTCAAAATGGGACGTGGAAGGATGATGAATTGGTGTGATTGGTTTTCTTGTGCCTAAAAAAAAAGAAGTCTTTGAATGTCATCTGTATATTCTCACACTAATATTTATGGAGGATTTAAAGGGATAATTCACTCAAAAATGAAAATTCTGTCATCATTTATATTGCACACACACACACACACACACACACATATATATATATATAAATAGAAAATTGGTAACCAAACAGTTGATGGCGGGGAAATATTATGAAAGTCAATGGAGCCCCATCAACTGTTTCAGCGCAGTCTCATCCCAAGAAGTCATATATTGACGTCTTGGGACGTCTTTTGACCATACGTCAATATCCGCCTTTTTAGGGTAGGCCCCTACCCTTAAACGTCGGTTAGATGACGTTATCGGATCCTAACTCTACCCCAGACCTAAACCTACCCCGTCACCTAACTGACGTTAAAGGTAAAGCGTCAGTTGTATGACGTCCCAGGATCGTCATATAACCGACGTTTAAGGGTACCCTAAAAAGGCGGATATTGACGTATGGTCAAAAGACGTCCCAAGACGTCAATATATGACTTCTTGGGATGAGACTGTGTTAACTGTTTGGTTATCAATATTCTTTAAAATATTTTCTTTGGTGTTCAGAAGAAGAAAAAAAATCATACAGATTTGGAACAACAATTCAAACTCGCCCTCGAGTTGTTCCAAATCTGTATGAATTCCTAGTATTTGCTGTAATTGATGACAGAATATTCATTTTTGGGTGACCTGTCCCTTTAAGAGTGCTCTAAAAACTGACAAATGAATAGCCATATTTAAATTGTGTATTTAATTAACAATTGAAATGTAGTGAACTAACAAAAAGTAAAAAATAATTAAATAATTAAAAATAATTAAAAATAAAAATGTATTTTAAAAAAAAAATAAAATAAAAAATAAAAAACACTGGCCAATTGATCATGCAGAAGCAACTAATAAACTTTTGACCTTTTCAATTTTAAGATGAAGGTTGTAATGACACTTCAGTGATGGCACAGCAATTGCACACTTCACCTTCAAATTGCTTGAAAAGTTCAGTTTTCTTTCCTCTAGAATAAAGACCTCTAAAGCCGGGCACACACTTCCCGATTGTAAGGCTGATTATGACTGTAATTTGATACTTATGACTGATCATGACCAAACGCACGGTGTCGGGTTCAGTGGTGTTTAAAATCTGCTCAAGTCGTTTGAAACAGTCTGTGTGTGTTCAGTCAGTCTTATAATGTTTCAGTTAGTCGTTAAGTGTGTCCCCGGCTTAAGCTCACAGACAAACTAAAAGCTACAAAACTCAAAACTCCAATTACAATTGAACATGAAAACATGAAACCCAATACTATGGGTAATTTAGAGACAGAAATTGAAATTGTGAGCCATGGTGATTTTTTTTATTTTAAACAAGCTTAATATTGCCTTACAGATATAGTATTATTTCCATATATTAACTAGTCTAAATATCATTGGTGGGACACAGCCTACGGAAGCCCCATACTTACCCACATGGCCAACGCTAAAATCTAATGAGGGCTTAATCAGCAGAAATGTCTCTTTCAGCATTTGTATCTCAAGACATTCTGTGAGATCAGTGCAAAGCGACAGGTCCTGAATAACACAGCTCACGCCACACTGCAGAGTTTTACAACACAACCAATCCAGACTGCCTGTGAGAATAAATGCACAATTATCGTTTCATATATTTAAAGTTTACCAAAACATAAAACAAAGAACAGTTGGTCATTGAGTAGGGATGACATTTAGTGGGGATGGGATAACAGTATAGGGAGGGATACAATATAACATACGGTAACCATTTACCCATTCATTTCTTTAGGGAAAATTGAGAGAAAATACAATAGATTTGACTTTTTTAAAAGAAAAGGACACTTTTGAAGGGAAGTACAATACTGTGATCAGATGAAAAGAGACACATGTACTGTATAACTGCACATAATGTCCATGTATGTATCTTATTACAAGAAAATTGCATACTTTATTAAATAAAATAAATAACTGTTCAAACAGACCAAATTATGAATTTTGTTAATAAAATAATACCAAAGGATAATAAACAATAGCAAAACTCAAAACGGTGTTATGTTGTGTTTTTTTTTAGTGGAACAAAGTAATTGTCTTATGACTCATCTTATTTATTACATATTAATTTATTTAAAATTTGCCAAGTAAAGTCTATATGTTCGTCAATGAATTTCATGAATACAATTCCTTATTTTCAATTTGCTTATTTAAAGTTATTTCAATTATGACAACTGTCTGAATAGGTTTAGCATGTAAATGGATATGACAATGTTATTGGTTTATTTGGTCAAATCGGCTTGTGACATTTAGTAAATTATGTGTTTGCTAGCAAATTGCATATAAAGAACATATCAGCCTGCGCCACCTAGAGCTTTAGGAGTAAATATTCAATTTAAATGTTTTGGGCAAATCTACTCTACAGGAATTAATGTTTCACCATGGTCACTGTTTTTTTTTTTCTTCCACCACCTATCTATTGCTATCCAAGCTAACAGTTTATTTTGATGGTCCCCTTCAGACATTATACTAACTATAAGTAACTTATATAAGCAATAAGCAACTACATGTCAACTAGCAGTCATTACAGTGTTAGTAGACTGTCTGCTTAATATCTGCTAGCACTTTTTATGGTCCCACAACAGACATTCTATTACCAACTTTGCAACTACATGTCAACACATTCTACTAACCTGAACCCTAACACCTAACCTTAACCTAACAGTCTTATAACAGTCTACTAATACCCTAATGAGAGTTAGTCAACATGTAGTTGCAGTTACCTTCAATAGAATGTCTGAAGTGGGCCATATATCAAGTGTAAACCTAATCAAACCTCACCGAGCACTGATTGGCGTAGCTCCTCCCATTTGCCTGCATGAGCGAGGTGATAGGGCAGTTCATGAAGCTTCCGTAAATTGGCAATTTCTCCAGTAAACCACAAGGGCTGGGGTGGTACCTTGAAAATTTTACCACCAAAACAATTGTAAATATATAGGTTACTTGCATCTAAAAAAATATTTGACAATGCAGATTTTGTGACCTTGAACAATACCTTTCTGTCAGCATTTAGCAGTGTGGTTAGCGAGGGCAGAAGAATAGGCCTGAGCTGCCCTTTACTCCACTGTCCTGAGAAATACTCGGCAAGGATGGAGTGCATGTCAGCTCTCACATCGCGTGACAAATATCTCTTTCTTACCAGCTCTGTGAACTGCCTAAGAAAAGTAAAGGCTAAGATGAGAACAGTGATAAAATGGGCATAGGGAGCGTCCACTTGCAGACTAGAGATTGTCAACGGGTCATGTTTCGACTGGTTATCTTTGGTCAGTTAGCTCATGCTGGTAGATCCCATTCAAAAGAAGTTGCATTTTTGAAACTTAAATTTTCCCTGTCTGCTTTTCTCCATTTATGCAATCAGGAAAGAAAACATTACATTTCACTGTGACTGATTGTAGTTTAGAAAAATTGAAAATGTTTGCGGCAAACAAAAAGGTCTAAGCAAACCTTTACCTGTGAGCGAAACCCAGTAGAATAACACCTCCATCCCATCTCTCCGCCAGATAAGCTCTCAGGTCATGTCGGAGACGTGACCAATGAAGACGCGGGAATCGCAAGAGTGTGTGGCTTGGAGGAAGCCAGTACTTATATATCTCAGCCAGAACGTCGTTATCTAACGACAAGACATCCTGTAACTCTGCCTCTGATAGTCCATATCTGTTGAATATGTAAATTTAAATTAAAAAACTTAGACTTCTGTTACTGTGTGAAATGTCAAAAATAAGAGTTAGACCTGCCAATTATGAAGGCTAGTGTTTGACTCATCTAAAGCTGCAAATATACCACAACAAGTGCATTTATGCAGATTTCTTAATGTTGCACAGAGGATACTTAAAGGGATAGTTCACCCAAAAATGAAAATTCTGTCATTAATTATTCACCCTCATGTCGTTCCAAACCCGTAAGATCTTTTTGATGAAATCTTTGAGCTTTTTCTTTCTGTCCCTCCATAGACACCTACGCAACTATGATGCTTCAAAAAGTTCATAGATCATAAAACTAATCCATAAATGAATTGAGTGGTTTAGTCCAAATTTTCTGCAGACACAAATTTAGTAGTGAATTTAGTCCTTTAATCACAAATTATCATTGATCAGCGAACATAACAATGCTTGATGGCCAAGAACAAACCTCTTGCTGAAGCTCAAACATTCTGTTTAACATGAGAATGTACCTCGTTGGTTCTGGCACGTCAAGCGAACATGCTTGAGCGTACATTTAACACAACTGGTACATGTGCATGTAGTTTGACTGGTTACTTTTTTCTTTCTTATAGGTGCACAGTTGAAGGCAGATACAATTCAGAGATGCTCTTAAATTTGTCAAGTCAGTTACCAAATTTATCTCCAACTGAGAAAGCTGATGTTTTGGAGTTAGTAAGCCAGTTTCCGATTTTGTTTAGTGACATCCCCGGCCAGACAGAGCACGAGATTGATGTGGGGTCCACCACCCAACCAATAAAACAGCATCCATATTGCTTCAGTCTGCTGAAAAGAGCTCTTCTGCAGAAAGAGGTGCAGTATATTCAGGACAATTACATCGAGGAGCCAAGCTCCAGCCCCTGGAGTTTGCCCGGTTTGCTCATTGGTAAATCCGATTAATGGTTTGTCTGCTCTCTAGTGGTTGGAAATGTTTGTTACCTGAGTCTTATGAGCAGATTCCCTACACCTGAGGACCGGATGAGCATGGACATTAGGAGCCTCGTTGCTACATCTGTGCGGCGGGATTTGTGCCGCGGTCTAGTTGCGCTCATTATTCATTGTTTTCCCTATTAATTTTTGTGAATAAAAGATTAAATTCAATCTGTTCATCATATAAAGCGATCGTATCTTTTCAGAAAATGTGGACCAAACCACCCATTTCATATGGATTAGTTTTACGATCTATTTGTGAACTGTTTGAAGCGCCAAAATGGTAGTTGTGTAGCTGTCAATGGAGGGACAGAAAGCTCTCAGATTTCATAAAAAAGATCATTTGTGTTCTGAAGATGAAAGAAAGTCAGGTTTGGAATGACATGAAGGTGAGTAATTAATGATATCATTTTTGTAGTGAACTATCCCTTTAAATCAGGGTTATTAAAGATAAACTGAAACAAAAAAGACTTTCATTACTAATAAAATAAACTCTTTTTTAAAAAATGTAATATAAAAGACATTATCAATTCAATTCTGAATGGTGCACAACCTTGGTATTTACACAGGAAACAACCTATGACTTCTCAGTGTTGATTTTCGTGCATAGCCACACAAATGTATGCATACTGCCAGTCATGACAAATGTGGAATTTAACCACATCAACTCTGCAGCATATTTTGAATTTTTTAGAGAATTAGGCATGTCTGACTTTAAAAGAGCGTCCTGCCCACATACATTGGAGTAAATGGATAAAAATGGTCTCATTTTACAGAAAACACTCTAAATTTTAACACAGTGGTGAAATATTGCATATATTTTATTGTATTTATTCACAATGTTTTGATAAATACATAAAAAATCTAATTTTTTTATACTTTTTTTTTAATACTTTTTTTTTTTTAATCTGTAACTTTGGACCTGTTTTGTCTATGTCTCTTCGGAAAGTTTCTTTCGATTCCACTAGGTGGCAGTAAACAGGGGCAAAAAGAATTTTTTTGATAACAACTCCTCAAATAAAGTTATTGATATTTATCTGAAAGGAGTCACAAGTGTACTTTTACAGTCTCCATTTTTGATTGCTAAAAGAATTGGGCATACCTGAATTTAAAATTGTGTCCTACCCACATACATTGGAGTAAATGGATGAAAATGGTCTCATTTTACAGAAAACACTCCTCATTTTGACGCAGTGGTGGAATATTGCATATATTGTATTGTATTTATTCACAATTTTATGATAAATAAGGATAATAAAATAAGGTTTCGATTGATTTTTAAATTAAGCTTTATTTTTAATTAAATTAAGAGTCTGTAACTTAGGATCTGTTTGGTGCATTTCCCTTCAGAAAGTTTCTTTTGATTCCACTAGGTGTCTGTAAACAGGGGCAAAAAGAATTTTCTTGATAACTCCTTCTCAAAAAAAGTTATTGAGATTTATCTGAAAGGAGTGACAAATGTACTTTTAAAGTCTCCATTTTTGATTGCTAAAAGAATTGGGCATACCTGAATTTAAAATGGTGTCCTACCCACATACATTGGAGTAAATGGATGAAAATGGTCTCATTTTACAACAAACACTCTACAGTTTAACACAGTGGTGGAATATTGCATATATTGTATTGTATGCATTCACAATTTTATGATAAATAAGGATAAAAAGTCAGATTTTGATAGATTTTTAAATTAAGTTTTTAGTTGAGAGTCTGTAACTTATGATCGTTTTGGTGTATTTCCCTTCAGAAAGTTTCTTTTGATTCCACTAGGTGTCTGTAAACAGGGGCAAAAAGAATTTTTTTGCTAACTCATTCTGAAAGTAAGTTATTGAGATTTATCTGAAAGGAGTCACTGGTGTCTCCAAGTGTACTTTTGAAGTCTCCATTTTTTATTGCTAAAAGAATTGGGCATACCTGGATTTAAAAGAGTGTCCTACGCACATACATTGGAGTAAATTAATGAAAATGGTCTCATTTTACAAAAAACACTCTAAAGTTTAAGACAGTGGTGGAATATTGCATATATTTTATTGTATTTAGTCACAAGTTTATGATAAATAAGAATAAAAAGTCAGATTTAGATTTTTTTTTTTTATTAGGTTTTTAGTTCAGAGTCTGTAACTTAGGATCTGTTTGGTGTATTTCTCTTCAGAAAGTTTCTACTGTTTCCACGAGGTGTCTGTAAACAGGGGAAAAAATAATTTTCTTGATAACTCCTCCGCAGAAAAAGTTATTGAGATTTATCTGAAAGGAGTCACTGGTGTCTTGATTTCTGGCTGCCACTCATCACCACTGTCCAGACTGCAAAACAAAACAAATTTATGAATCCACATTGTGATTCAGAAATGCATCCTAATATTACACACAAACACACAAAATAATTAACGTATGCACATAACAGATACAAGATTATAATTTGCATACCCACATAAGACACACCAATACATGTGTGCAAAAATAAAGGAGCACAACTCATGCATCCACTGATTCAAATATGAATGTAACCAACATGTAGAATGCATTTCACGTGTATGTGTGTGTGTGTGTATATATAGCTTAGCAAAAGCTCCCAAGCATATTTGACCTATGGCATCAATATATGCATGGGTTGTGCTCGTTTATTATTACATGCATATATCTTTGGGTGCAAAATAAATCTCAAATATACATGCACAAACATGTACGCGACAAAAAAAACAACAACCGAAAATGCGTTAGCAAAAGCACCCAAGCTAATTTGAACTAGAGCGTGCATGGGTTGAGATATTCCTCGATGTCTGTTGCATGAATATTTTGTACAATTGTGGCATGCATTAGTTCATGAAATACACAAATACAACGTTTATAGGTTCAAAATGTGTACTTACTCAAATTCAGGATCCATTACGCAGCTTGTGATCAGAGTCAAAACTTTGCTGCAAGTTTCAGTGTCACTGTCTCGATCAAACTCCGCCAAAACAGCCTCTACGCCGACAAAAATCTTTCTTGAAGCCATTGTCCAAAGACAAAACACTCCAACCAGTTGTAAAAAGTACGCAATAACTAAAAAAACACTTTCCAAACTATCAATCGATCTCAAACTAGACTCCTCTCTTCAGCGATGCGCGCTGGCAGCAGCTGGAATGTCAGGATGAAGACCCGCCTCCTCGAACTTGTCATAGAATATCTCGGTCTCTGAGTGGGTTAGAGAAATGATCGACGTGTCTATGGATCACTGAGAGTCTCGGCTTTCTTGACGCATGACGCAATATTTGATGACGTCATCAAAAATCGCGGCTAACGAAGACGATCAAACCTAAGATTAATAAGAATATTTGCTCCTATCCTAGATCGCACGTTTTGATCTGGACATCGGTGACATATTACAGTGTAATTTGGTCATCCTTGCTCGAAGACATGTGAAAATGGTCTCATTTTGAAGAAAACAACCTAAGGAACGAGCTGATATAGCGTTTGAGGCTAGTAGCTCCACACGGAGGAAGTGATCCGAACAGGAATATGATTCATGTGTTTGCTTGTTCAAAAAACTCGATTCCGTTTTCGTGATTCTTTGGAAAATAATGTTATTGTAAAGTGTTGGATCGGAAAAATAAACTGCACAGTGATATTCTTGAGAGTGAGAGCTTTCATTTGATGTATGATTTGTCTATTTCTGGTGAGTTTGTGTGATATAAATATGACATTTAATATCATAAATATGATTTTCTCAAGGGGGGGTCGTTGCGGGGGGGTCGAATTTAGACCATAATATCTTATTCTAGGTAACATAAATACAAAAGTGATGGGATTGTCATGAAAGCTGAGGTTCTAAGCTTTCAAACAATACTATATATGTCTAGTTTTGTGCTGTACAACTTATAGATTTTTCAAAATGATTATGATTATGCAATATTGGACCCACAGGTGGGTCCGCGGGGGGGTGCAAAGTTGATGTAGTTTAAGGTGGTTCTGATGCGACTGCCATATTTTTGTACATGCATTTTGACACACAATTTGGAGGCAAGACATCACGGCAGTGTAAAGAGATGCCATTATCCCCAATTAAAAAGCATCCTCATCTATCATTAAAGAGTTAACATATTGGGTTTTGCTACACCAACATAACAAAATATGACTTACCTTGATAACAATATGAAGCTCAAAGCATGACTAACTAGCTTCTTCCCATGATTCTCCTCAAGTGATTGCAAAAACTGTGTCATCACCTCCTGTGCAGAGATGCCCAGGAGAGAACTAGACATGGAGGTCCAGGAGGACCACTGTTTAGCAATGTCTAGTATGAGTTTCAGATGCAAAGGGCTTCCGCTTTGCTGGAAGCTGTGTAAGATGGTGTCCAACTGTTCTGAGTTCAGCTTGCGTCCAGCTGCGCTCATGTAGGCATCAATGACGTCTTTCCCTTGCACGTCTGTGAGAAGTTCCACTCTAAAGATGTTTTGCTCTGCTGAAACCAAAGATTTACATTTCTCAACACAGTCATCAGAAGTAGAGAGCACAATGTGTACATTAGGTGGGATCGCTTTAGGTATCCAGTCTAGATTTTGGGGCTTGTTTGCCTGGAACAGCTGGTCCACTGCGTCTAGAATGAGTAGAAGCGTGTCTCCTTGTTTTGACACTTCTTCCAGCATGGAATGGAAAAACCGAACTAGCTCTTCATGCGTGTTGGCAATATGTGGGTGGGGGAACTGTAACCCTGAAGCTCCACACACTTGAAGACATACACCTCTGAGAACAGAGTCAACATCTGAACTGAGTGGAGATGTTCCCAGCAACCTCAGCACCACAATTCCCCGATGATCAACACCTCGCATTTCCTGTGCCAGTTTGCAAAGCAGAGCTGTTTTACCGACCCCTGAAGGTCCATGAACCAGAAGAGGTTCGTGGCAAGTGTTAGTGGACTCCCACATGGTGATGCAGATCTTTCCCAGAATGCTGTCCCTCCCTTTAAACACAGAACACTTCTCCTCGCTCAGCATGGTGTGATGGAAGAGCTCCTGTTTCAACCAGGACCATCCTGGATCTACTGTGCCACAACCTGACGTTTGCAGAGCGTTCCTGCTGATAAGTTTCTTGATTTGAGATGATACCTGCTCACACAGTTTTCCCAGATATTCCTTGTGTTCTTTGCGGCTCGGGTTCATAGCTCCTTTGCTGAGCTCCATGCAGAGAGGTTGGAGGCGATCTGTGTTGCAGATGCGTTGCTTCAGGTCTGCCAAGAGCTCCCGTGCTTCTGTGTCAAGCAAGCCGTCAGCTGTGACGTCCAGAAGAAACTTTGCAAAGTTTTTCTTGCACTCTCTTTTACTAAGTCGAGGCAGTTCACGGATAAACAGCACAGCTGATGCCTCGCCTTGAGTCTTGAGAAAGCCGTGCTCCATTTCATACTCTAAGACTATGAAAAATAGGTAAATAACATGATAATCATTCAAATAAAAGGAAAACTAGGACAGGACTCATTAAACTTAGAAGACTCTTTCCATAAATATGGTATTGGGTCACATTTTTTTATAATTAGAAGTTGAAATACCATGTTTTTTTGTTTTGTTTTTTGAATTGTTAGATTAACTATAATCTAACATCTTTTGCTATTCACTTTTTTACCAAAAACATAATGTTTAGTCATGTCCCACATTTTACAACCCTGTTACAACCCTAAATACAATACAATTATCTAAATCATCCTATTTGGTTACAATGTTGTAAAAATCACAAATCCACATACAAAATTAACGTAAAATGAAGCTCCTAGAATTCTAACTCACCCTCATCACTCCAAACCTGTATGCATTTCTTTCTTCTGCAGAACACAAAAGACAATATAAAAAATGTAAAATAAAAGTTATCCAATGAAAGTCAGTGTATTGGAAACTCGGTGTTGTCTTGGAACCCAGTAACTTTTACTGTATGGATATAAAATTATTAAAAAATATATTTTTGAGTGTGTGTTCTGCTGAAGTCAGTTAGTCATACAGGTGTGGAATGAAAAAAAAGACCCAAATCTACACCATATTCCTGGAAAGTTTTATAATCTCTCACCAGATTTGAAAAACTTGTGCTTGTTGTCAACAGTGATATCCCCATCTCTCTCAGCCTGTTGGGCAGAAGTGCGGAGAGCCTGCAGCAGTCGTGACTCTGTCAGATTCCAGGATATGACATCATTATCACGCAACTGTCCGCTCTCAGAACCCCTGTCATTGTAATAAGGATAGTGAGCTGTGATTGGCTGGAGGATATATGTGGGTGGGACTGAATTACTGTCTTTGGAGAACCATTGGTTAAGGAGCATTAAACTCTCTGTATCTTTGGAGAGTTTTGATACCAGCGACTCAAACTCCATTTCTGGTATAAGGTATGGGATGGGGCGATGGCCGTACTGATTACCGAGCAGAGCCTGACAAAAACAAACAGTGCAAAGCAGAGATACAGCATTACAGTTAGGGATTTTAAATGAGAACCAAAACAAGACTGATGACCTAAAGGTGTTAAATAGCAAAGACTGAATAAAATGTATTAATGTTGCTGGTGACACTTACAATAAAAGTCGGCCCATCTGATATTCTCTGACAGGTTTCAATTTCTTTAATGGACAGTTCCGTTGTCAAATGATCATCTGCGATGATGTCACGCACTCCGCATCTGAGATCCACTAACTGCGAGAAAAATCAAACAAAATTCACAATAACAAACCAAAAGAAATATTATGCTCTTTGGTGGATATGTTTATATATATAAAAAAACGTTTCCACCAGAATTAATCTACACAACATTTACACAACACAAACCTCGAAGACTAGACCCAAACTTTGGCAGTGGGCCTGCAACTCAGAATAGGCATTCTCCCAGAATGCATTTCGCTCATTTTTCATGTCTGTCAAATAAAATGTAGTTTATTAATGGCAGCTCTGAAGGAGTTTATTTTGTGATATTTAATATAGTATGTTAACTCGATTATAGTATATATACATACCTATACATGTGTGTATATGCATTTACACACATATATATACACACACACAGACATATATATATATATATATATATATATATATATATATATATATATATATATATATATATATATATATATATATATATATATATAGATAGATAGATATAATATATATCATATACATGTTTTTGCACACATGTGTGTAAAAAAAAAAATCAGAGTTGAGGGGACTAAAACAAGCAGTGCTAGCCTTACCCGAGTGTGTGGAGCTGATGAACACCCGCACCATTCTGGAAACAGGTTGAAGAGCATCAGCGCTCTGTCCCCGTAGAGCCTCCAATCCAAGAGCTTCACTCATCTCCACCACAGCCATCCTGACCAACACACCTCAACAAATCCTGAGTATGATCGCCTGCGCTCCTGTCCTCATAACCCACCCAAATCTTAGCGACCCCCGCCCCCCCAAAAATACAGCATTTAATAATGAGCTGCAGGACTACTGAACATCACTGCTTAGTTCGAGAAGTGAAAGAGTAGATCTTAAAGTCGAATATTAATTGAGCCCCTAGATGAAAAATACGTTTTCCACAGTATTCCACTATAAGGAAAAGAAAACCGCTCTGTTGCGAAGCGCTCTAGCACATTTGTTTGTTCTCCTCTGCACCCGTCATTTTATCCACTGAGATCAGGAAGGCCGAGAGAGACACGGTGTTTACGACCCGGCCCCTGGAGACCGTGAGCAGCTGCCACACCTTTAATTAACCTAAAGAGTATGAATCCATTTACTCTTGATTTTCATTACTGATTATGAGTTTAAGATTCTTGGAATCATTTTGCCTCTTTACAAATAAATATAATATGATTTAAAATGACAAGTATTTATGTGAACCTGCTAAACCGAGCATGATTTTATTGCACTGCTAACTAAACCTCTGCATCAATTAATTGTTACTCCGTGTTGTTTGTTTCTAGCTTCTCTAATGTGCTCAGAACCCTTCAGTCTCGAGAGAGAATAATCCAAGTCTATGCTCACCAAGGAATCGGGTGTCAGGGTTGATGCTTTGAATCATGATCAAAACTTACTTTGCCCCAGGCAAAATTGTGCAATTTATGTAATATGTTAACATGAAAAACAAACAACTTTTCATTTCTTACATGAATTTTCTTGGTTTTAATATGACATTAAATCTGGAAAAAAATCTGCTATGATTTTAGTTGGATTATATTTTAAATCTCAAAAAGCTGCAGTTTTTTGCAATAATTATTATTTTTTATTTAAAATAATACATCACAGGCAATATAACACTACCATTATATTTATTGTTATATAATTTAAATTGTACTTAATTATTAATATATGATACACATCGGTGGCCAAAATTATTAGAACGGTAAGATTTTTTAATATTTTAAACGAAGTCTCTTCTGCTCACCAAGGCTTCATTTATTTGATCCAAAACACAGCAAAAACAGTAATATTTGTTGTAATAATTGTAAGTAATAATATATGTTGCAAAATCTTTGCATTTTTGATTTTGAGCAACAAATCGGGATCTTAGAATGATTTCTGAAGGGTCATGTGACACTGAAGACTGGAGTAATGATGCTGAAAATTCAGCTTTGATCACAGGAATAAATTACATTTTAAAATATTGTGAAATATTTTTACAATTTAAAATATTGTGAAATAACTTTTCTATTTGAATATATTACCGTTTTTGCTGTATTTTTGGATCAAATAAATGAAGCCTTGGTAAGCAGAAGACTCTTCTTTTAAAACATTTTAAAAAATCATACCGTTCTAATAATTTTGACCACCACTGTATTTATTTATTAATCCTGTGTTTGTAAGAATATATATACATATGAATTTATTTATGGGGACAAATGTGCCTAATATGTCAATTTACTTTATGCAAAATATAATATTGTGTTTTTATTTCTTTAGATTTTGGGGTGAAATTCATCCAATATTAAGTTATTGCTTTCCTAGGGATCTGTTGTGAATCATGTAACTGGTATCCCGTGTGTGACATCAGCCAAATTATGTGTTATGAGTGCACTGAAGCAGTGCCTTGGCATTTTCCACAGGGGATTCATTAAGCTCCGTAGAATACAGTTAAAACGCAACAAGAGTGTCATTTGGAGAATTTTTTTTTTTGGACATATTTCAATACAATTTTAAAACAATGCTTCAAAACATCCATAGTGAAAGCTCTTTGCACAAGTGCAGGGTTGGGAAAAAGTGTGATTAGTGAAGAGCTTTTGGGGATTTGTTTAGGAGGTATCAGTCTTTAGAGCTTTAACGGCTTAGCCTAACTTTCAGGCAGTCAGCAGGCACAGGGCGTCCCGGACTCCAGATCAACCGTGAGTCCTTTGCTCAGGAGGAATGCATCCTGCTTGGGTTCTCTTCCCAAGAACTTCTTCAGCATGTCAGCAGCATCCTCAGAGCCTCCAGGTTTCAGAACACACTTCCTATAGTCCAGACCCACCTGTTTAACAACACAGAAACATGAGCAGACAAGCAAAAGGCATATTTATGCACAGGACTCACAAGCACTGCAGGTTAAGCTAACCTTAGGGTCCATGATGCCTTCTTGTTTGAAACGGGCATAGAACATGTCCATGGAAAAGACTTCACTCCACAGGTAACCGTAGTACTGAGCATCATATCCTCCAGCCAGGTGACCGAAGGTGGCAGGCATGTTTGTCCCTGTAAGAGCACGGGATGAGGTAATGATGATGTAATAATAATAATAATTGCATTCAGTTTTAAAATTAGTTTAGAAATGTAATTCTGCTAATAGAGATGAGGTTTACAAATATTCATTATAACATTTGTGCCAATTTTGCTATAGGTGAAATAAAATTAAACATTGTGAAAGTTATTGTATAAATGTTATTGTGCATGGCATAAATATACAGTACAAGTAAATATTGCTTTGTATTACTAAGAAGAAAAATATATTTTGGTTAATCATCCCTTTATACCCGTCACACTCCAAAAAAAAAAAAAAAAAGGCAAATTGTGTCATATGCAACTAAAGTGCTTATCCTCATTCCAGGTGGTAATACTATGTACAATTAACTAGTAATTCCTCAGTGTGTCCATTTTGTGAAAAGATTTTATTATAACACCGTGACCCAAATCTCATTTTACCTGGTGAAGCAGGAATTCCCAGAATGTCTAGGCAGAGTTTGGCATACTCCTTAGCCGCGTCGAGCCCATTCTTTGTGTGCAAAGCCTGGTCCACCTTAGCCAGAACAATCTGCCTCAAGTTAAACAACCCTGAAAAACAAGGAGGATACTTTAAATACTTTTAACATGATACTATTAAAAGACAGAATTTTTAATAGATATTAAAATCTGTGAATATTGGATAACATTTTTTCACAGCAATCTCTGCAAAGCATGTTTAAATTGTGAAAAGTGTTACAACCCAAAACAGAGTCTGTGGTTGTAAGGAAAGGGTTAAATAAAAAGATGTCAGCCAAAAAGGAGAGTCGTTGTAGTGTTAATACGTTAAAATAAACAGCTTACAAAGACAATATTACTTTGGACTAACATTAAGAGTGTTTTCACTCCTCTAAAGGTCCCCTGACATGAAATTTTCACTTTCTGAGGTTTTTTAACATTGATATTAGTTCCCCTAGCCTGTATTTGGTCCCCTCGTGTCTAGAATTTTCAATCGATGTAAACTGAGTTTTGGCTATCTTTCTGAGAGCTCAGCCTCAGACGCGCTGATCTTGAATCTCCACCTTATGACGTCATAAGGAGGAAAGGTCACCTCCCCTTTCTCTGCTTTGCCCACCCAGAGAATTTGGCTCGTCCATGAGAAAATGAGCTAGGAAGTACGAACGCAATTTGAGTTTGTCCTCGAGAGATATAATGACTGGCAAACGAGCGAAGCATGGCAGTTGATCAGTGTTCAGATGTACAAATGAACACAAAGTATTTTTTAGTTCCTTCATCCGAGCCTCTGAAGAAACAATGGGTTAATTTTATTTTCTCTGGAAATGCGCCGACACAACTTCCCAAAGTTTTGTATGGTCCAAACATTTCACCGACGACTGTTTCCTCAACTTGGGCCGTCGGATGAACGTCTGAAAATAAATCGATCGAGCTAACGTTACCAAGCAACAATTAATTTTCAAGTTCAGACAGGCAAGTTAATCTTGCTCTCAAAATCGTTAGTGTTTATGCATCAGTAAGTCAAGCCCGTGACTAAAATATCAACTTCACGTTGTTTCTTTTAGTAGGATGAAAATAATCGTATTTAAATTGTGAACAAATTATATACAGAAAGCGATCAAAGAACAATCTTTCCACACAGTGCGAGTTTATCTGGACAACTCGTTATGAAATCAATGACGCTGTTACACTGCACAACGAAGCTCTTACTGTATGTACATGATCGTGTTTGCATTGGTGAAAGCATTCGAGAGAGTCCAGAAACTGCGTTGCAATGATAAGATCTAAGATCAGTCTCGCGATCAACAGACTGTCATCTGCTCAATGCTCATCACGGCAACATTTTATGTGATGGGAATAGATCTAAATACTTTAAAAACTTCTCACGATTCGTTAATCTCGATAGCTGTATTAGTAAAAACGTATAATAGCTGTAGTAAAATTATTCAAGAGAGTTTCACATGTAATATGTAGCTATTTCATATGCACGCATGTCAGCCAATCACAGCAGTGGCCGGTTACACTGAATACCCACAGCAGCCAATCACAGCAGTGGCCGGTTACACTGAATCCCACAGCAGACACGCCCCTTCAAACAGAGTGTTCAAATCAGAGGCTAAAATCAGGCTAGGAAAAATGCCTTTTATTTCTAAATTATGACTATTTTTGATCTAAAAAATATACTAACATTATAAGGGCAACCCAGGAAACATTATAAAATAATAAAATAACCCCATGTCAGGGGACCTTTAAGTGGACCAAGAGGTGAACCAAGTGAAAAAGAAGAATGAATGAATGAGGCATTTGAGACATGAGACATCCAACTAAAGGCCTCATTATGCTTCTGCGTCAACTCCACGGCGTAGCTACGTCGTCACTCCTACGGCGTTGTTGCCGTTTTATGGTTCTGCGTCAGGTTGCGTTGGATCGCGGTGCATCTGACCAATCACAGTCCTTACGGTCTGCGTCGCCTCGACGCGTAGTTACAATTTTTTTGAGGGGCACGTCGAGCTACGGCGTAGGGGTCGGAGAGGGGTTTGCGGCGACGCAGAGGGTTCTGCGAAGGTACGCCGTCGATTCGACGCAGAAGCATAAAACAGGCTTTAGTAGGAATGTTAGCCTGACTACGTCAGACTTCGTACTTCCGCTCAATTTCATTTCGCTTCTGTACTTAGTCTGAGACATCGACATGTCTCTAAGTTTTCCTCCGGCCTGAAAACAGCCGGCCAATCAACGAACAGAGGGCGGGCTGAGAGCCATGACGTAGACGCTAAGCGCCGAGTATGAGATTGGAGAAATCGAAAACGGCCGCGGATATGGAGACAAGGGATGCAATTTGCTCTGCTGGGGAGAATATTCCCGGCATTTCCAAACTGAAGGACGAACAAGAAGAGTGTTTGGTAAACATTTTGAATGGAGGTGATGTCGTGGCCCTACTCCCGACAGGTTTTGGTAAAAGTTTAATTTATCAAATATTGCCGATCGTCAGCGAGAAACTGGGGAGGCCAAAGGCCGGCAAGGCGATAGTTGCAATTGTGACCCCTCTAACCCCATCCTTGGAGTTTTAGAGGGTGTATCTAGGTCTCTTTTATCTGTCGAGCTCGAACTGGCACCCTTTTGACAGGTCAGTGTCTCCTTTTTTTTCCCAGTTCTTAAATATTGCCATGTCATGCTGTAATCTTGCAATTAAGTTGCAGCATTTCCGACAGACCCGTAGGGGTGGGCGCTATACCGGTATAAACGTGACTACCGGTATTATGTTGTGCCATGATATGGATTTTGCGATACCGAGGATACCGTAGATATTCATAAATTCAAATTATGCAGTTATATCACTTTGTTCAATTATCAAAAATAAATAATCGTGCTCGTGATTAATAAGCTCTTCACTTTAGCGGAAATGCCTGATTTGGCGCTTCATACGCGTGAAGTTGCTGAGGCACGCACTCAATGAAGGACCGTAAAATAGAACACATCGCTAGTGCTAAGCGGCTGTTTATAAAGGATACATCTTTTGCGGTGGAATGGCAAATAACACAAGGTAATAAGACGCAAGTTGGACTTCTTGAGCGCAGCATTTTTAGAATGCCGTTTCATTTGCGAGACGCGGCAGGTGCAACACCAAAACAAGTTCGTCAAGCACAAAAAAAACTTAAATGTTCTAGGCTACTGTATGTTTGAGATGTCATGTTTTCATGAAGGTTGAAAGGTGCTGTTATTATCTTTGTTTTTGCTAAACATTTACTGCTAATAATATTATTATACACGTGGAAACATTTCCCCGCAATGTAGGCTATGGAATACCAGGACACGACACACACACACAGACACACACACACTGGTCCACTATCTTTGAGGGGACTCTCCATAGACTTAATGGTTTTTATACTGTACAAACTGTATTATTCTGTCTCCTTACACTAATGAATTAGTTTGTATGAATTTTTCATAGTTTTTTCTTGTATACTTTTAAGTTCCATTTATTTGGTGCTTTGTTCAATCTCAAACAATTATTTTATTTGTATTATTAAGATGTCTGCACAAGAGTTAACTGTAATCAGTGCAAACATTTTTGGTCTACACTGGAAGTGTACTGCTTGCTCTGCTAAACTATAATTACTAAAACTGAAACTAAATAATATAACAACTAAATAGAAATGTGTTTGCAAAATAAAAACTAAACTAAAACTAACAAAACCATTAATGAAACTAACTAAAACTAAACTGAAATTTAAAGCAAAATTGAAAACGATATTAAAATAAAAACTAATTTAAGAAAGCAAAACAATAATAACAACAGATATTTCCGGAGACGGAGCACGCCCAAAGACGGCTCTAACTCAGAAATCAATAAAGTCTTCATTCGCTGCCGGTACTCATTATGACAAGACGGGCAAAGAGTGGAAAGACATAAGAAGTGCATTCAGGCCTACCTCATTTTCCACTTTTTGAGAAAAAATGGCACAATAAAAAAAAACATTTCAGGTCTCTCCAATGAAATCCCTCACCTTTTTCTAGTTATATAATGTTAAAATGCATATTTTGCCTGTAATTTAACGAAGGTGTACTAAAATGTGATTCCAATTTTTTTTCTCATATCGCGATATAATATCGATATCGTCCGGACAGTGAAAAATATCGTGATATGAATTTTTGCTCATATCGCCCACCCCTACAGACCCGAGATGAACAAAGAGCTGTGTTTAACAGAACTAATCCTAACTTTTACAGTTGGCTGCAAATATTTTCCTGTTTCTCTTTACTGTCAAATATTAGTTTAGAGGCCCTGATTGTGCCGTGGATGCGTTGATTTACATCAAATAATCAACAAAAGTCGTCGACAGCCAGGTTCACTCCGGTATTTCGCACAATGGTTTCGTTTTCGCATTATAATGTGTTTACAGTGGAAGTTCGATGCGGCTTAGCTGGCGCATAACACACGTCATAACCAAACGTTATGTGATTGGCTTACGGGTAACCAATGATTTAATACTTCAGACGAGCGATAAAGAAAACAATTTTCAATGATGCCATGCCAGACTCTGTCTATGAAGCAAAGCGAAGTAGCAGAGTTTGGTATTACCAGGCTATAGGAATGTGGCCTCAGACCTGGGTTCATACTTTTGCTTTTTGGATCTAGTCCAGTTCAGTGTTTGAAAGCTGACACTATAGCCTTCAAAATTGTATCTCATTCACTCAAATTGTGTGTGCCTCATTAACAAAGAAATTTATTTGTAAAGATTATTATTTTTGTAAAACGACATTGCTACAAATGCTGTTGAGACCAGATGTCCCAAAAGCAGCCACCATGATGAACAGCTGATTTGTACTAGGTGTTGAATTTAATCGTTTCTATGATGCATCACGATGCAGACATAGACGATTCTGCATTAATGCAGTAATAGACCATAATCGATTATAACCTACTAGTGTTTCTCTGACGCCATTTGTCACAAATGTACTTCTCACGGTAGTGTAAAATGGCAGAGGGAGGCAAAACACAAAAAAAAGTAATAAAAATGCACCCACTATTTTAACATTTACAGCCTGAGCGTGTGCATGTGAACGTATATGTGAGAATCCGAGTGTATGCAAGCATGTGTATAGGTTACTGTAATTTAAGTTGTACTGTGACTTGACAGTTTTGTGCGCTTTTAGGATTTATCAATGTTTATAATTTTTAAATGCTCCTGTCATCCAGTGGCGATTCTAGGGGGTGGCCTGGGGTGGCCAGGGCCACCCCTGAACTCATTGGCCACCCTGTGCACCCCAATCTGATAGGTAGTTGGCAAGTTCGTCAACACAAGAAACAAGAGAAATGATGTCAATCAATGAATGAACAGCTGATCAACTGATTTAGGGCCAGTTTTACATATTTAACGAACACCGTAATGGTCGTACTGAGGCTGTGAGAGCTGATTTCTGCTCAGCGGACGTTTGGCCATGCAGGTCAGGTGACCCATGAGATGAGCGCGCTGGCTGCTGCTGCTCCGTGAAACAGGAGGACGGTCACAGTTAAATACACCACAACGATAAAAACGCTGGAATCTGTAGATTGAGAGGTATGGTAATTTAATGTTTAGATATATGCAGTTATATCGTAGTTCCCTCTGAATGTGTAGGAAAACTGAAAAAGTAGAACTACACGGTACTAACGTTAGCTAGCTTAGCAGCCTGAAAACCAAGTTAAGAGTGCAGACAGTTGAAGAGGGCGCGCGCAGCTCTTAAAGGGGCCACACCTTATTTCCAGTAGTTACACCGACATGAAATATGAAACACTATTTTCTGGACTGAAGACTGAGGGTGTTTTTTTGCAGATGTGTGTGTGTTCTATAGAGCTAATGTTATATTTTTGGCCAACCAGTGTGTGAAATATAGTGTGAAAGTCTAGATTTAAGTTATAACACAAGAACAAGCTGTGACTTATTTATTTGCTCTGTGATTCAAGGGCTGTTTAAAAATGATTTTTTTATTGTATCAATTAGCTCATCTTCACACACAGTCCACATATTTTTTAGACGTTTAAATGGGCAGAGTAAATTGCATTCAAATGGCAAGTTAATTTATGAAGAAGCATCTTGACCATTTATGATTCTAAGTCTTAACTGTTTGATTTAAATAATGTATGCTGAATCAAAGCCAACGTTTCAATTTTTACCTTCATCAGGGCCTTGGACATGGATACTGTCTGGGTTAAAAAACACTTTTTGCACATTTTCATACACCACAAGGCATCCTAATGACATTATTCAGTCATCAAGCCATCATCTGTGTTACCTCTATTGTTACCCATGTTTGCTTTTCTAGTTTAAGTCCCCTCTTGTGGTTAAATAAAAAAACACACCTGTCAAAGAACAAACTAAGAAATTCAAATTCCAGTATCTCTAAAAATTATATCTAAGCTAAATAATAACAAACTAAGCATGTAAAGAACAACAAATCTTTATGTTTTTTCCTTACAAGCTTAGTTTTTCTTTTGCTTTTACATATACACTTTTAATAAGGTCCTATCTTTAAGCATTTTGGTTTATCCTGTTGGATTTCTGTGTTTTTATGTAACCACAAGATGGTGCCTCAATTAGTAAAGCAAAAAGGGTAACAATACAGGTGACACAGATGATGAGCTGTTATTCTATAGGATGAGTTAAGAGCAGTTTAATTTTGATACTCTAGTCTAATCTAACTTTAACCAATCTAACGAGACAAGGACTTTAATCCACTACAAGAAAATAGCTCTTAGAAAATGTTAACCCTATCCTGACCATAATTATTGATTAAAAATAACCAGAGATACTTGAGGACTGTGAT
Organism: Chrosomus eos; assembly: GCA_036326025.1. Classification (NCBI taxonomy): domain Eukaryota; kingdom Metazoa; phylum Chordata; class Actinopteri; order Cypriniformes; family Leuciscidae; genus Chrosomus; species Chrosomus eos. The sequence continues at coordinate 27,416,591 of CM070839.1, forward strand.
AGGTGGTTAGGACTGTTTTTAACAGGATAGACACTTTTATTTGACAGTTATGAGACAGGAAATCATGGGAGAGAGAGAGGATGTGACATGCAGCAAAGGACCGGGATTCGAACCATGGTCGGCTGCGTACATATACGCATTAAACTTTGCTATGCCATGGCCACCCCAAACTAGCTTTGTGTCCCATCTTGGCCACCCCCCAAAAAATGTTCTGGATACGCCACTGCTGTCATCTGCAGTGTTCAGACTTAAGTTTTGTTTGATGTTGGCTACATTCAATGTACTTTCTTAGAGCAGATCAAATAAAAAGGGAGTTCATGTATCTGACTGCTTGTATTCATTGACGAAAATGTAGCCATGTGCAGTAGTATTGAAAATTGAGGATGCATCGCATCATTATATCGAATGAGTGACATCGTAATCAAATTTAATTGTGAGACCAGTGAAGATTCACACCCCTAATTTGTATGGAGACATCTAATACGAGAATGGAGAAATAAAGTAAGGGACTGATTTGTCACAATAGACATTTTTAGCGAACCGAGTGTTCACATATGGGCCAAAAAAAAAAATCATGCAAACCACGCTAAGACTCCTGAAAAGAACCAAGTGTAAAAACACCTTAACAATATATTCAAAATAAGACTAGGAAAGTGTGTGACCAATTACAGAGCAAACTTTTGTTTTATGTTGACTTGTAGCTAGCAGGTGATCAGTTCAAGTTGTCATCTGTGAAAATGACCACCACTGTTTGTTTTGTGTATGGTCACCTGTGTTAGCAAGTCTGGACTTGATAAGTTTGTCCAGAAGCTCCTCTGGAATGGGGTTTCCTGTTTTGTAGTGCTTGGACATGCGCTGAAGTGGCTCCTTCTCCCAGACCCAGTTCTCTAACATCTGAGACGGAGCTTCCACGAAATCCCTCTCAACGTGAGTCCCGCTGAACATTGCAAAGTCAGTCTGAACAAAAAAGTACATCCATATTTTATCTTCACACACTGCAAATTAATTGCAACCTAAGTGACACTGAACGCCTTGATTCAGACCTGAGCACAGAGCTGGTGCATCACATGTCCAAACTCATGGAAGTATGTTTCCACTTCGTCGTGCTGCAGCAGGGATGGAGCGTCAGCGGTGGGCTTGCTGAAATTAGCCACCATGGCAGCCACAGCCATTTGCCTGGTCCCGTCCGGGAGCAAACAGCCGGGCTGCAGGCCAAAGCATGCAGCATGGCCGTACTTCCCCTCCCTACAGAGATAATGGAGAATTAGCGATTAATCTAGCTGAACTGCCACTGAAGCTCTGCGCTCAGGATATTAATGGGTTCTAAATCTCAGAAATCCTACACTGTCCACCCTCAGGATACAGGGCCAGTTTCACCAGAACCTTCTTAAGAAATAACTTAAAGGGACACTTCGCAAAATGGGCTTTCAATACCACTTGGCTGCCTATGCCGTAGAAGAAGAAAAAAGAAAAGAAAAAAAAAACCTTTGAAATTCCCGTTACCTGACTAGAGGAAACATCTTCCCTCGACAGGTTGGTAGGAAAGGCATGTTGACACCCTATGCCACTCTGCTATGGATACGCTTAACCAGAGTCAAATACCAGCTTTCTTGAGTACTTTTAAGAAAACATTTAGTCATAATGGTGTCAACCACAATATTTTGGTGCATTACTATCTTCTAAAGTAGTTTATTTCCTCAGCCTGCAGATTAGATTACCATAATAATCATAAAAAAAAAAAAAGAATTTTAAACAATTAAAAACAAGGTCCCTATTTGACTACTTTTTGTGGAGTGGTTACTGAATTTTGAATTCTGCAAAAAGTTACATCACAGAATCATGACCAATCATTCTTAAAATTATTGATATTATCAATTATCAATAATTTGTCCTTCGGATGAGACGTTAAACCGAGGCCCTGACTCTCTGCGGTCATTAAAAATCCCATGGCACTTCTCGTAAAGAGTAGGGGTGTAACCCAGGTGTCCTGGCCACATTCCACCCATTGCCCCCTGCCAATCATGGCCTCCTAATAATCCCCATCCACTGAATTGGCTCTGTCACTCTCTCTCCTCTCCACCTATAGCTGGTGTGTGGTGAGCGCACTGGCGCCGTTGTACTGTGGCTGCCGTCGCATCATCCAACCAGCACGGTTGAGGAGAGAACCCCTGATATGATTGTAAAGCGCTTTGGGTGTACAGAAGTACATATGAAAGCGCTATATAAATGCCTCATTCATTCATTCATTCATTCAATTAAGAGTAGCCTACTAAAGCACATCCTTATTTCTAGTAATAAAACATATTACTTCAAATATTACAAATATGCATATATGCATATATTTGACAACCCAATATCTTATCTTCAAGGATTTAAGCAAAGTTATTTAAAATTCTTATGAAAAAAATAAATAAATAACATTAAGTATTTTTAGGAATACATATTTTCCCCTTTAAAAAAAAAAAAAAAAAAAAAAAAAAAGATAGCAGTTAAGTATTGTATTCTTAAAAATGAAAGATTTTCAGATCCTCACCAGCACAATTTCAGTAGAAACCAGGTATGAGTGCTTACCTGGGGAAAAGATCCAGATAAAACTGACCCACCACCTGGCCAGAGGAGCGGTCTTTAACACAGTACAGCGTCACATCATCATGCCAGACACGTGCTCCCTCCACCTGCTGAAAGGTGAGATTAAGCAGCTCCTGATAGATGTCCAGAAGGCCCTTGGTAACCACCTCCATCGGGAAATACTCCTTTAGCAGGTTCTGATCCACTGCATACTGGGTCTCCTCCACCTGGGTCATGTAATAGCGCGTGTCCCAGGCATGGAGTTCTCCAGTGAAGGGCAAATTTCTCTTCTGGCTCTCCTGTTCCTTCAGCTTCAGAATAACAGCCCTCTCTTCCTCACCCAGGGCTTCAGTTTACGAGCCAGATCCTCTAAAGTGTGCAGGGGGAAATAGAACAAAGGGTTAAACACAATTGCACAACAATGTACTAAAATAGACCTTATGCACCATCATGACCATTCTAATGTCTGAAGCAGATGTCATAAATGTCAGTAGACCGGGAAGATTTTAAAATATAAGGTTTTAAGATTTTTAATATTATTTAATAGACCCGAGCGAACAGACTAAAATAACAGTTGCTTATTTTTTAATATTTGTTAACTTTAGTTAATAAGAACTGTTATTAAATGAATTGCTCATTGTTAGTTAGTGCATTAACCAACGAAATGAACTTTTTGTTTTTTCAAAAAAAAAAGTTATTATTTACAATAAATAAATAGATTCTCAAATGTTTGCTTTAACTCAGTAGAACAGCATTTTAAAAGAGTTTCAGCTCTAATCTCAGCTCTATTTTATATACATCTATTTCTATATATGTATGAGACACTCGTCTTTTTACATCTGGTACATTTCTATGTAAAGACACCAGTCATTACCGAGGAAAGTTGCAACCTTCTTGGAGGCCTTGGCCATGTTCATCTCAAGCACAAAGTCAGCATGAGTGCTGAAGCCCAGCAGGCTGCTCTTCTTGGAGCGCAACTCAACAAGCTCCTTCAGAATAGCAGAGTTCTCCTATCAGGGGAATCATTACGATAACATTATTAAAATGATACATTAGCATTATTTTAAAGCATCACCCACAGTGTTTTTGGGTAGCAGGTGATTTCTGGGATGTCTGACCTCTTTGCAGCGCGAGTTGAAAGCCTCCTCTAACTTCTTCCGTGTCTCGGGGACAAAGCACTTTTTCATGGTGGGGAAATAATGAGGATACTTCAGAGTGAGCTTCAGTTTTCCAGACTCATCTTTCTCCAGAGAGTTAAGGAAATCCTCAGGGAGCCCACCTAAAAAAAAATCGTCTATGTAATTCAGGGGTCTCCAACCTATTTTCATTTGAGAGTACTCAACTACTCATTCATTCAACTACTCATGTAATACAATACTTAAATCTCTTAAATAAATGTCTCATAACTCTCATATTAACAACTACTTTGTACTGTTTTGTAGGAACAATAATTATGCACCCTTAAAATACCTTCAATGTAGTTTTTTTTTTAGTTGTCACCTAATTAGCATGTCAAATTCAGCTCTGTTCAATTTTGTCACATCGCCAAAAGTCTCGGTCCCTCCGATCACTAAAAATCAATAGCCTTTCTGACATGGAAAATTACTTTGAATGCCCTTTACTAATGCTCAGATTCAGAGCAAACAAAGTGAGAAAATAATATCAAATCAACTAAAATTCTATATAAAAAATACTGAACACATTTCCCTAAGTGTTGGCATAGTAACTCTTAACTAAATTAAAATGACTAGCTTTGAAGTTGCACATTGCAAATACATTGTTTTGCATTTAGGGTAAACTACCGGTATGTTATAAACAATTATTTACACCCACAATTGCATTACACTTTATTATAATATTACAATGTCCATAACTGCCTTATAGAGGCACTAAATCTGATCTTCAGTGTCTCTGAAAGGAAAGTACTCTGCCCACCCACCAAGCTCCTCTCGAGAGTAATACAGGCAAGTCGTATCTTCATTCAGGTGTTTGTTGAAATCGATACACAGATTGCTCATTTTTTTCTTGATCTTTTTGATCTCCTGTTACAGGGAAGACAAAACTCAGTTACACGCTAGAAGAGAGTGTTTGCGCTACTGTTACACAGCAAACTGAAAGCTAGTATCTTAGTATCTGACCTCCTGCGTCTCTTTGGGAAGATGGAGGCCATTTCTCTTCCCAAGCTTTAGGAGTCTTTCCATGTAACGCTTGGCCTCGGGAGTCAAACTCTCATCCGACAGCTTCTGCTGTTAAAACAAACAAAAAGACAAGATAACAAAAACGATATATAAATGTAAAATAATATCTAGGGGATGATGAGATGTTTAGAGAAGGTGTTTTACACTTACATCATCTTTACCTGTTTTTATATCATTCGTGGCTAATAAAATTATGCACATGCTGGTGGAACACCACACTAATATGTGACTTATTTGGTAAAGTCAGTTAACAGGTTTCCTCAGAGCTTAGTTCAGTCCCTGAGATAAACTAGCGTTTAGTTCCTGAGAGACATGTGCTAGTGCTCAGTCCCTGCTCACCTCTAGAGCCACGATTCTCTGATAAACATCCTCCCTCATACTCATCTCCACATCAAACTCTGACAGCTTCTTATCGGCTTCGGTGCTGGCCGTGCGGACGTCCTTACAGGAGGACACATGCTGAGGGAAATCCAGCATGTTCCGCTGGACTGCAAAAAAAAAAGAAAAAAGGGGTAAATCTCTATCTAAGGTCATTTAATTTTAATCAGACGATCTCATTGCTCTTGACTGAATCACTTTTGTAACTTTAATAAGTATAAATTTATATTTAATTTACATAGTGAAGACTATGCAGTGTTTTTGTACATTTGGTTACTTTGTACAATTTATGTAGTATTTCTATATAGGCCTATCTTGTGCTTGAAGTTTTTCAGGTAGGTCTATTTCATTTGTATCTTTGTTCTAATGTAGTTTTTTGCCCTATTGCTTATAGTTTCTTTGTACATATTTTACTAATTTATCTCTGACTGTTTACTTGTCTTAGAATAAATCTTATCAATATCACAAAAAAATGTATACTAGCCTAACTAACAGAAGTAAAAACTATTAAGCTCACTGCTTTATAGTTTTTACTTATGTTAGTTAGGCTAGTATTCATTTTTTTGTGATATTGAAATTGATAAGATTTATGGCATTTCAATGGCATCAATAATTTGGATGTAAAAACTATTTAAAGCAAAAATAACTATATTGTGATATGTATATTGTTATCGTGAAATAACATTACTCGTATCGTAATATCAAATTTTGGTCATATCGCCAAATAGCACAAAAACGAAATGTATTCACCGATACTGAAAATCTCTCCCAACTAATGCTCAAATTATACAAGCAACACTCTAATTTGGTACAGTAATATAAAATTAGAGGTTATTTTTTATCATATATATAATAAGGCTATTCTTTTTCATATACAATAATTACACAACTAAAAACTAAATTGTTTGTATACAACTCAGTTAGCACATTAGGTAGTTTATATAAACGCTTGTATTCGTACATATATAATTAACTCTTTTCTAATGTTTATTATAGCTAACTAAACCGTGAACATTGGTTAACTTTTCCACTAAGAAACATACATTATGTTATTTTGTTTGATACTGTGAAGCTGCTTTGATACAATTTATATTGTGAAAAGCGCTATATAAATATACTTGATTTGATTTAACTTCCCTGAGGTAAATACAAGGACAAGCGACATTTTTCTTATAACTTGAATTAAAGTGGAAGGAAAGCCATTTATTGTTTGAACTTCATGGCAAAATGGAGAGAATTTGAAAGCGGAGACTTTCTTTTTAGAAGTTTCTTATTAGAAGTAACAAAGCTCTTATTGCAATTATTGGATGGGAGGTGTGCTACAAATGTTTGGTGTGGGTAAAAAACACGGACCTGGCAACCCTAGTTTGAATTAGGGGTGATTCATAGTGAAAATAGTTGCCTTTATCGACCGATTTCCGATTATTGGCCAATACATCATACCCATTTTAGATGATATGCAGTGTCTTCAAAATTCAACATAACATCAACATTATATCTATCTATGAACAATGTGAAGAAAAAGGAAAATAAAGGAAAGGGATAATTCAACACCTTAACAATGGTGAACCGCAATGGGAAGCGGGCAGGCTGGTCGGTGTCTCATTATGCAAAAAGTGCTGAATGGTGTATACCACTGAACACAGCTTTCTGCACACTCAAGACTTTTTTTCTATGGAGCTTACAAATGTAGATAGATAGAAAAACCTGGTATAGGCCTATGTAAATGTCACCCCTGGGCTGAACTATTAGGGCAAAAGTAATCTGAAACAAACAACAACCGAATAACAGAAGTGTTGTGTCAATAATTGTTTTATTTATTTGTGAAATATCAGTAAATATTGTGTAAAATAAGCGGTAGATCATATTTACATCATTTTGTGTACAACACGTTTGCCTTACCCTTAAATTGTAATGGTCACAGGCTTTATTTTCTTTAGGCAAAACAATATGTATTTTAAAATAATAGTAACATATCAATTGATTTCTACCTGTGTACTCTACTTCCACATCAGCGAGGGCCTTCAGGGTGTTCTCATAGCTGACACTGGCCATGTCCAGGACGCCGACCGTGTCATACACCTTTTTGGTTTTGGCAATAAGTTCTTCAGTAAGCTGGTGGATCAGGTCAGGAGTGAGGTCCCAGCGCAAACGGTTGTCATCACAGACCCGATCCCCAGACCCAAACACAACTTCACCTGAAAATTGAAGATGACAATGCTTAGATTGAATAATACAGAAGTATGAGTTTTCACATTGAACTTAAATGTGGATCTAAAAAGGTGTTCTGTTAATAAACCATAAGGTATTGTTCCTAAAACCGTTATTCGTCAACAAATTGTGAAAAAGGTCAATTATTTTAAAGTTAGGATTAACGTTATATTGCTCTGCCATCGGGTGATGATACAGTGAATTCAGAAAGACCTGTGTATAGGAAGGTTAATAATTAAGTTCCCATTTCGCGCTAAATAAACACTGATATCTGCTCGTTACAGTTATTGTGAATCATATTGTAACGGGTGTTTTAGGAGTTTGCTATTAAATCTTAGAGCTTAAAGGTTAACCAGCTAACCTCGCTCTATTTGAACATGACAGATCTAACGTTAACTAAGTTGACCCAGCATTATAAATAGGGTAAGAGCGTTATCAGAATATTATGGATATGTGTTGAAGATGAACGAGTCTCCGGCTATATGAAATGTGGGCCCTGACATTGTGGGACGAAAGGCGTGTGTTTTCACTTGTCGGAACCGGATAGCGAGCGGCACCAGCTGACCGAACTTCACAGCTGACCCACCGAATACTACTGCTAGCTCACTGCGCTAACGAGCTACAAACACCACGTCGGTTTTACTTAAGCTTCGTTTAAACAGCAGACAGTTATGCTCAGTTTCTTATATTTTAGAGAGGTTTAATATGTGCTCGTGAAGATTAGCGTAGCTAACTTACCTGTAGGTGCCATTTTCACTCAGTCAGAAGAACACCGCGTGTGTCACAGACGATTCAAAGACCATATAATAGCCGCTCAGTCACTCTTCCTGCTCCGGTCACATGACTCTCCGTGGACCTCACGATTGGTCGGAGACTTTTTTTTTATACAATTTATTAGTTTTATATTGTTCGATAACAAAGGACCCCATCTATCTATCTATCTATCTATCTATCTATCTATCTATCTATCTATCTATCTATCTATCTATCTATCTATCTATCTATCTATCTATCATTAAATATTAAAGGGTACCTATTATGGCATTTAAAATGTTCCTAATATTGTTCTGGGAGTCCCCAACAACAGTTTTACATGCATGCAATGACAAAAAACACTTTTGTTTCTCTTATAATATGCATTTATTTTTACCTGATTTGCTCACCGACTCCCTAATGATTCGTTTGACGACTCATTTTTCAAACCCCGCCTTTGCGTGACGCTAATCTGCCGTGATTGGTCAGACGACCCAGTCAGTTATTTTTCGCCTTAACCCAAAGCTTAAACATATTGATAAAGGACTGCAGTACTACAATACGCTCTATTCTTTATGACAAATCCAATAACAACGACAAACATTTTACATATTTACATATTCATACACACACACACACACACACACACACACACACACACACACACACACACACACACACACACACACACACAGCTTGACCTAAGCTGCGAAAGCAACTGACACACACACACACACACACACACACACACACACACACACCACACACACACACACACACACACACACACACACACACACACACACACACACACACACAGACATCCCAAGTCTCCCGGAAGTTCCGGGAGTCTCCCGCATATTGATAGCGTCTCCCTCATAGACATAATATAATACATAGACGCCCTATTGGCCGCTGGAGCGCACGTCAACGGCGCCGCCATATTGGGGATGGCAACTATCCCATACCTCTCATACTGGGAATGAGAAAAATGCCTGTTTTGTGCGCTGCTTGGGGCTGTACAAATCGCCACACAATTGAAAAAAAGCTTTCGAGGAATTATCTTTCACAGGCAAGACTGAACGTTTGTTTTTGGTTGTATTTGGTCATTATTTAATTAGTAATAGTAACGTTCAGAGGATAAATTAAAAAATACTACTGTTATTGTGTCACGAAATGTAGTTTTAATAGTTTTTCAGTCGACAATGTAGTTGTTTAAAGCTTAAATATGTGGTTTGTTTATAAAGATAGCGCCTATTTAAAAATTTGATCTGACGGTTTCGGAGTTGTACGACGCGATCACCGGGCGCTCGGCGCTCATTAAGCCCGCAGAGGACAGCCTTACCTCGGCCAGAGCGTCTGAAGTTTGCCGCCGGCTCGGATGCCTCTAGTCTAGTGATTAAACATGAGATATTATTCGTCTTGTGTATATCTAACGGGCGATCTTTGGTCTCATTAATCTATAAATGGTTCCCTGGTAAATCGTTTTGGCTGAGGGCAAAGTGAAGTTTCATAACTTTATATTTAGGCTTTTTTAACGTTGTATCCTGCTGTATGTTTGACTGAAGCTACTTCTGCTATTACTGATCAATAAAACTGAAATTTAACAAAAAGAGTTAAATATTAAATATAAGTCACTATTTAACTTATTTTTTATTGTTTATATTCTGTAATTGCTATGTCTATTGCTATTATTATAGTATTATTAAAACCATATGCTATTATCAATATTTTTGTGATTGTATTATTGTATGATATTATATAATTATACTATTCATTACTATTTTATTTGCTGTATACTATTTGTTTATGTTATTGACTAAACTATTTACTATTACTTCTCACAAATGTTAGTTGTACCATAACATAGGCCTATGTATTAGCATGGATCCATCAGTTATCTTTGTTATTGCTCAAATCTGGTCAATCACAGAAAATGCTTTTTCCACAATAAGAAAACTTAAATTATATCTCAGTATGGGGGTCTTCATCATTCTTATCCAAGAATAAAAAGCCAGATACATGACAAGCCTGAGCTTTGACCATTCTTTATTAAAACAAATATTTTACAAGTGTAACTATTGAGATTTTAAATAACTAGAGATGGAACTTTTTGTACACCACATACAAACCACTGAAATCGGTTGATAAATATAAAAACAGTTTTTGTTTTTATCCAGAAAAAAACGCAGCTCACCCTTGATTACAGTGCAGTCTTGCCCTCCGCAAAATGGCGGACCCGTTGACGTATCGCAGCAACGTTCCAAAGCGGCCAATAGGGCGTCTATGTATTATATTATGTCTATGGTCTCCCTGATGCCCGCGAGTTCAAATCTCCCGGAATCTATAACGCGCGGCGCGTGCGAGACAGAACATGCTGCGCGGATAACAAACATAGCGCGCGCGCACGTAAGCACGGTAGAAAGGGAGAGCGAGAGACCTTGCGAGTGTCTCTCGCTCTCTCCCGTGCGCTCGCTATGTATGCGCGCAGTATACAACAAACCCCCTGACACACACACACACACACACACACACATTGAGCATGCTACAAAACCCATTAAAAGCAACAATTATTAACATTACTTACAGGTTGTGATTCGGAGGAGGAAGCCGATCCAAATAAACTTGGTACTAAACGTTCCTTCAGTATCAACCGACTCGCGAATGCGACTTGAAAGCATTTATGTTTGTAAAGGAATCCTCATTAAAATGACGCGAACACAGCTCAAGGTGGCTATACTTGTGTGGTATAGTTGTAAATATAAACTCTAGCCAGATTCTTCACATGTTCGTCCCTGGGCAGTGAAAAAAAAGTTCGCTTTTGATTCGCACTTCAGAACAGCTCGTTGACATGATGTTTTCACTGGTGTCTGGCGCGCGCAATGAGTGGGCGTGTCTTATTCAAATAATTTGTACAAGTGACGTACGAAAGTTAGAGAAAATGCATCGTTCGTCTATCGATTCATATCAGCGACTCAGAGTCGACTCTTACTTTTGAGAGACAATAACTTTGTATACGGTGAACTTTCATTTTTAAAACTTTGCAGGATGTTTTCGTTCACTTAGATCTATGTTACACACTACATGAAGGGCAATTTTCAAAATTCCATGATAGGTACCCTTTAAATCGATTAAGTAGCCTACTGATTTATTTAATAGGCTACTCAATCGATTCTCTTGCATGTCCTAAACCCTAAACATGAATTTATCATTTTGTAATGAACATTTTTGAAATCCTGTACCAGTGATTTTATGGGTTTCTGTGGTTTCGTCAGGCATTCCACAGGGCTTGATTTATTTATTAGGCCTACGCCTATTTCTTTCAGATTTTTCTCTAAACTTTTTATTTCTGTTTTCTTTTTTTTTTTATAGGCTAAATGAACCTGAAACTGAATGAAACTGAATTGGGAACTTTTTACTTTGCCATCATGACTTATTTTTGCTACTTTTCAAATGTATTTTATTAAACAACGTGAAATTAAAACAAACCATTTCAATATTTCGGTGAAAATAATAATAAATATTCCTTTCCACCACCCCAAGCAAATTTTCCTTAATAAAGTTTTTCCTCAAAAGTTTGTGTAATGCATTTGATTTGTCCATTATTAGAATGAGATCAAAGTAGTCATTATCCACACCCCTAATCTATAAAATATTTCGAAAATTCATGAAAACATTGCAGACTTCCATAAAAGCTTTGATAGGAACGGAGTAGCTACACACAAGGATCTTGATGTTCACTGGGGTCTAAAGACAATGCATCATACTGAAACATCTCTGTGACGCTTCGAAATGATATTGTGAAAAGCTCTATAAATAAACATGATTTGACCTGACACTGACTCAGGGTCGGCGCTACGAGGGGGCCCCAGGGGGCCTGGCCCGGCCACCTGGGTCACTGTGCCCCCTCACCTCTAGTCCGCGCACCACCCTGCCTCAGAACGCGATTTCAGCCACTGAGACTCGGCAACAGGCACGCTACCACTGTGCCCTTTTATTCCTGACATATTATAATTAACTTAACTACATATATATTTTATATTTTAACTATAACTATATATATATATATAACTATTTGTAAATTAATTTAGTTTTACCATGATTAAATCAGCTTTGCAACCCGTAAATAAATAACTCGATCCGCTGATTTTGTTTGAGTTCTTCAATGGTCAAATTGTAGATTATTTGCCAAGCGTGTCAGAGGTTGCGTGTTCTAATCCGCACTCGAATAGTTGTTGTTCTGTCTCATCAAAAACCGAATATGTTCATCATTAGGCGCGTTTCCATTACAGATTTGCGCAAAACTTTTGCGATTTTTTCTAAATGTCGATAAAAAACTATTGCGAAATGACGGCGTTTCCATTAACTGATGTTATGCGATACAACGTCCTTTTTTCCTCTCGCGATAAGTCATTTAAACATCATGACAACGGGACATTACACATCCACACTAGACATTATTATTATTATTAATGGAAGGAGACGTGCATAGCATTTATCCAAGCATTAATGGCAGGGAAAGACCCTTATGCTAACGGCATAAGGAGTTTCTGGGTGTTTCTCTCTCATTTCTGCTCCGAGGTCTTGATTGTGGCATTTCCTTGAGGTTTAGAATCCAGTATTCCTGTAGCCTAATTATAGTTTCTTTTATGAATTTAATAAAGAACTCTGTCCAAACTGTCAGTGTCCATTTGTGTCCATTCGTTTTTCCTTATTTAACCCGTATGCAAAACGAAAAATGAACGGTGGCTGTTTTTTTTAAATGCAAAGTTGAACACCATTTTTTTTTATTTGAACTGTACACAAATGCTGCGCAAAAATAATAATATATCGACTAAATTTCAGATGTTTGTTTATGACTTTTTGCCCCTTTATTAAACATTTATAATATTCCCAACTTAATACGAAAAATTGTAATGGGTTTCTAAGGCCAAATTAAAACCTGGGAATTAAATTTTTCCGCAGTGCTGAACGAGAAGAGCCATATTTATGTCTCTGGAACCACAGCCTACAGAAAGGTGATTTAGGTGAGTTATAGGCTAATGATAATAAATGTGTCTGAAAAAATAACGAGGCATTTTAATTGTTTATTAATAAACTATTGTTTTCTAAATCAGTGTCGGCTAAAAACATATCCATCTCCGCTGAGGCGCGCCGCGCGAATACACCTTTAGAGAGAAATCCACCTTTCATACGGATTACATCATCAGAAGTTATTAGCTTTCAATTCGAATTTGTTCGTTTTAAAGTGGACATTTCAAGCTTTAGCCCAGGCTATACTTTGTTTCAGTTCTCGCGCTCCAGTTCACGGAGATCATGAAAGCGCATGATTGTTTTATTTTATTTTACAAAAGCACAACGATTTCTTGTTATTGTGAGTTTACACAAATAAAATCATAGTTGCGAAAAATGTATTATTATTTTCTGTATGACCAGAAATTATAGAGTAGGCCTATTTTAAGTTGTTTCTACTGTTGATAGGAAAAAGCAAGTATTCGCGGCCGCGTCTCCGCCATGCGAGCTCAGCAAAAACATGGATATGCGTCAAAATCTTGTTTGTTTGTGATAATCTTAGCCCTGTATTATTATTGACTAACCATTATGAATGACATTTGACGAATTGCTTTGTTCCTTTTTTGGATAAAAGCGTCTTCTAAATATGTAGCCTAATAACTGTTATAATAATGATTATATTTATTAGCCTATTATTATTTGCGTACCACGGACCCCAAACTCACCGCGTCTTCTAAGTCAGGTGATTGTTATTGCGCAAAAACTGTTTCCATTGCAGTTTTGCGAAATATTCCTTTTTCGAATTGCCTGAAAAACCTCCTCATGCGAGCGTAAAAACTTTTATGCGATAAATGGGAGTTTTTGCGAAATTGACGTGTTTCCATTGAGCGTAATTTCAATTCGCAATTTCAATTTGCGCAATTTGAAGGGTAATGGAAACGCGGCTATTGGTTACAGTTTTTATCAAGCAGGGACACGTTTGTTTCCATTTTATTTTCTGATCTCACCGAATGAATAGAGTCTCCGCTACTGCGATAGATTGAAGTGCGTGTCCGAGTGCGCGAGTCACAAGAGAACACTATCCATGACTTTAGCCGCGTTTCCATTACCCTTCAAATTGCGCAAATTGAAATTGCGAATTGGAATTACGCTCAATGGAAACAGGTCAATTTCGCAAAAACTCCCATTTATCGCAAAAAAAAGTGTTTGCTGAGCACGCATGGCACGGAGGCACGGCCGCGAACACTTGCTTTTTCCTATCAACAGTAGAAACAACTTAAAATAGGCCTACTCTATAATTTCTGGTCATACAGAAAATAATAATACATTATTTGCAACTATGATTTTATTTGTGTAAACTCACAATAACAAGAAAACGTTGTGCTTTTGTAAAGTAAAGTAAAACAATCATGCGTGCTTTCATGATCTCCGTGAACTGGAGCGCGAGAGCTGAAACAAAGTATAGCCTAGGCTAAAGCTTGAAGTGTCCACTTTAACAACAATTAAAATGCCTCGTTATTTTTTCAGACACATTTATTATCATTAGCTCACCTATACTCACCTAAATCACCTTTCTGTAGGCTGTGGTTCCAGAGACATAAATATGGCTCTTCTCATTCAGCACTGCGGGAAAAATATAATTTCCAGGTTCTAATTTGGCCTTAGAAAACCATTAAATTAAATTCCATTTTTCATATTAAGTTGGGAATATTTTAAATGTTTAATAAAGGGGCAAAAGGTCATAAACAAACATCTGAAATTTAGTCGATATATTAATATTTTTGCGCAGCATTTGTGTACAGTTCAAATAAAAAAAAATTGGTGTTCAACTTTGCATTTTAAAAAAACAACCACCGTTCATTTTTCGTTTTGCAATTACGGGTTAAATAAGGAAAAACGAATGGACACAAAATGTACACTGACCGTTTGGACAAAGTTCTTTATTAAATTCATAAAAGAAACAATAATTAGGCTACAGGAATACTGGATTCTAAACCTCAAAGAAATGCCACAATCAAGACCTCGGAGCAGAAATGAGAGAGAAACACCAGAAACTCCTTCGCAGTATAAGGGTCTTTCCCTGCCATTAATGCTTGGATAACACGTCTCATTCCATTAATAATAATAATGTCTAATGTGGTGGTGGCTGATAGACTATAAACCTACCCGTTGCCATGATGTTTTTGACTTATCGCGAGAGGAAAAAAGGGACGTTGTATCGTATAACATAATGGAAACGCGTCATTTCGCAATTTTTTATCGACATTTAGAAAAAAATCGCAAAAGTTTTGCGCAAATCTGTAATGGAAACGCGCCGACTGATAGCAGCGGCAACCAGCGCGCAGCTTGAGTTCAAAAACAAAACATTTTAGCGCTAGATCTCTTATTTAATAGCGAACTAAATTAATGCTCTGCTAGTTAACTGGAGATGTTTTATGTATTTGTATTTGGTGCATCCGTGCAATGTTTCAAAAACTGGTGGAGGACAATATATCGATCCTGAGAAAAACCCGCAAATTACGCCCCTGATGCAACGACTTCACTGGATCTAAACAAATCAAATCATAAAAAAAAAAAAAAAAAATTAATTATAAGTAGGCCCCCCCAGTGACGCATCGAGGCCCCCTTATTCCGTATGTCCTGGCGCCGACCCTGCACTGACTATAATCTCTGCGGTTCTGTGGCCATCTGCTGGCGAGGTGAGAATGTAGTTAAACAATTTAACAGCCTGTCAGGACAATACTCTGTGAGATAGATGGATCACATTATTTTGCAGGTTTTGTATGTGAGACAGTGAGAGTAACAACAGCAAGGTCAATGTGACCTTGACTGATCCAGAGTTTAACAGCAGTAGTCTTGAAGAGGACAAAATTGTAGATAAACACCAGACCTCCTGTTTTTACAGACTTTTTTTTTCTTAATTACATAACTCCCATAAATAATTATAACTTACAATTGTTGCTATGATGCCACCTGTAATCTACCTAATGTGCAGAAAAGACATTACCGAGAACATTTATTTCCAAATGCCCTGAATCAACAATGTAACATAAATGTCATACTGAATATTTTCACAATTGGTGATTCATACAATTAAGTAGGCCTAAGCAGTCTCTGAAAACATTAGATGTATGTCAACATGATTAATAGCCTACCTTGAATCCTCATGGCAAGAAATGGTTAATTTTATGTATTATATATTTATAAAAGATATTCAGTCAACTTCATTTCCGTTTGAATTGAAAAATATATATTTTACTTATATTGGGCTTATATCTATCTATTTACAAAAACTATGTGAATAACTATGACAATAAAAGTCAATATTTATGGTGCATATAGCATTACATTTGTGAACAAATGTTTAAATTTTAATATTACTGATTCTTACTTAAGCCCCCAAGACCCCCAGTGATTTTCCATCTTGGAAATCTAAACCTTAGATTATTAACTTTTTCACCGAGTTTGAAATAGTTGTGTTGTGGTAATGAGTTATGACTAAAAATGCTCTCTTGTGAAAGTGATAGTTATCTTGAAGATAGATAGGTTGACATTAATAACCTTTATATAATTAAAAAACATTGCATATGTACCCATTAAATGACATGGAATTCATTCAAATAATGTCATCATTAAAAATAAACTTGGCAAAGTAGTAAAATTATACGTTATGTGTGAAAAACTATTTAAATTCTGAAATGATCAACAAAAAGATGCTCATTTTATTTGTCTGCATCCTCAAAACTGCATTCTCATAAGGCAGTGATTTGACGTCTTCGTTCACAGTGTGGATTTAACCCAGATTTAAGTCATGCGAACCCAAACATTTTCCAAATCCAGCAGCAGAAACAATTGGAAGAATTTGAAACAACTTGTGCTTTTGGCTGAAAAATATTTTATTTTAATTTATTTCTTGAAAATATATTTTTTCAGTGCCACCAGATGTAAAAAGCAGCAGTGTGCTGTGGAAATGGGGTCAACCAGCAGTGAACTACGAGTCTCATCAAGTTATTTGGACAGACCCTTCAGTGAAGCCTGGACTCAAACTCTCATCTCACTGCCTTTTCATTCATTCATCTGTTCTTGACATCCTGCACATTATCAGATGCAATGGGGTAAATGGGGCTTCAATGATGGAGATCATTACGAAAATAAATAAAGACACGGATGTTGGCAAAGAGGGGGAAGCTATATACAGAGTCCCTATGTGGCATGTCTGTCATTTAAAAGCACCATTAAAAGAGAAACTTGCATTGGTTTAACATCAAATTCCCTCCTTTCTCAAGCAGAGCTGGGGAGCTCATCACAGGTTGGGTTGAGAATTTTGTGTTGTAAGTTTACTCGGCTTTCTTCGACTTCCTCTTGCGGGTTCCTTCACTCAGTTCCTCCTTGGTTTTGGCGGGAGACAGGGGCGCAACAGCGGCTGGTGCGGGGTGGTGGTGATCATGGGCATCTTCAATGCCAAGGGGAGAGCCGAATAGCAAGTGGCACACCCAGGACTCAATAAGGGCGAACGGAGATCCGTGAGAGTGTCGGGCCGTCATAAACACCTGTATAATTAATAAAACAAGAAATGTTCTTGAGCAATGAGATTAGAAATGTCTCAGTTATTGAGGTTTATTACGTTTTCTCAATAAAATGTGAGTGATGCATGCCTGAGCATTGGGTGGTTGCCAGTGCATTGCTATTCGGTTGCTAGAGCACATGTATACTTTTATGCGTTCACTATGGTATGTGTATACAGTAGGCTACATGTTAAAGGACGGTCACACTACACTTTTTGTTCCGCTGACTTCAATTCATATGCATGGGAAGACAGGAAATGCAAGCTAATTCCATTCCAAAGTTCAAGTTTGGAAGAGAAGAATTTTAATACACAGGGTTGGAATTTGGCACATATGATGTTTTTAAATAAAAAAAAAAACGTACACCAAAGGCTTAACGGAACAGGTTTTTTTTTTTGGATCACTTTTACTCACGACATTCTATCCGGCAATAAAAATTCCATTCATTATGCTAAGCTAAGCTAGCGGCAGCGCTGTCAGACTAAGACAATGCATGCTCTGAGACAAAAATGCATTTGCCGACCAGTCTAAATGTATCAAAATTCTTACGTTGGTCAAGCTTTCAAAAAGTTAATCTGTGATTCTGAATGACAGTATCCACACAGCGCGGTGATTGACAGCAGCACTCGCCTCAAAACACTGTGTTCATCCGCGCTGTTTCATGCCGATTTACAACCCACGTAAAGATTATAATTCCGCGAATCACTGCAGTTACAGATTTCGAACAGAGATGGCGACAAAAAGGGAAATTGCTATGGACTGCAGCTTTAAATAGTTTAAATAATAAATGCCATGTCAGTTGCAACTTCTGGCTTTTGTTAATGTTGAAAGAAAAAAACTTGATTAGTAACAGGCTATAGTATTTCGATTGATCTGTATAGCCAAAACAATATTTATCACTGTAAAGCTGCTTTGAAACAATCTGACTTGACTTGACTTGATCTTTTTTTTAATCAGTGCTAAGAAATGCAAATACTGACAGCATCAGGTGGAGTGTTTGAAAAGGTCATTAAAAGATGGCTGTAGCTCGCTTCACACAGAGATGGGGGAGAAAAGAGCCGGCCCAACAGCAAACAAATTCTAGGTATGTTCCAAAAATGCACATATTTTAGAAGCTGTACTGAGCACACACATTTTTTTTTTTATTCTGTATAAGATTAAAGGAGCTGTATGTAAGAAATGTATTTCAATTAATCATAAAATGGCCCTGATATGTCACTAGACATTAAGAAATCATGTTCATTTCAAATACTTATATCACTGACAACAGTAATCCGGCCAGGATATTGTCATTTAAAAAGTGAAGTTGCAGCCCTCAACTGATGTTGATGTTGTCATGTTGTGTTTTGGTCTGATGCTCCACCCTCCACCTATCTACCAATCACAGAGTCAGTAGTGTTGCGGCATCCGGTTTGCCAGCTCTGCTCTAGTTACCACAGCAGCAGCTACACACGTTCCTGCTGGATCTTGCAGCCTATCTGGCAACCTCGAGTCAGGGGGAGGGGGAGGGGATACACTGCTCTACAGTCATTTGAAAGTGATTGCAGTACCAGTTTTGGCCACAATCTTACATACAGCTCCTTTAAGTGCAAGTATATTTTTTAATTAGCAAAAATACACAGACCAGTACTATAGAGTACAATTACTAAATACTAAGAGTAAAATTTTTGCTGGCGTGATTGTGACCCAGTGTCGGCTCAGTTTCAGTACCCAGTCTCGGACCAGTGCCGGCTTAGTGTGTCATTTTTGCAGACGTGATTGTGGCCCAATGCCGGCAGTGTCGGCTCAGTTTTAGTACCCAGACTCTGGCCAGTACCAAGGAAGTGTTCAATTCTTGTTGGCCTGATTGTGGCCCAATGCTTGCAGTTTTGGCACCCGGACACGGGCCAGTGTATTTGGGACGATTCTGGGGTGTCAACAGTCAAGAGCAGTGAGCAATTTTTTGTCCTGTTGTTTGAAAAACACAGGTAGCAGCAGGAATATTAGGCTGCTGTCACTTTAAGACCTAATCCAACATACTGTTTTTCCATTCCACTGCACTATTTTTCTATTGTTTATCACCTAAACACACGCTAGACGGACGTCTTTAACCATTGCGCCTGTGTCTCGTATCTTTTGCAGTATCTAGGCATGACATTGCATTTTAAAAATGCAGAGGTCAATTTAAAAGAATTTCGACTTTTAAAAAAACGCGTCTCTAGACCTTGTGCTTTTTTCATTCCACTGACTTTTCACAGTTAACAGTTTTAATGTTTAACAACGTTTACGTTTTATGTTATGTTATGTGTGTCATAAATGAAAATCAATATAGAAAAATTGTTTCTTTTTATAATCCATTTTAAAAATATCAGAATATAGTTTGGAACAACAGACTTCCCATCTATGTGAAAGACTGTTTTTCAAAGCAAAGTTCACTTCATATTGAGTATAATATAAAAAAAAACGATAATGACAGATTAAATTGCTGAACAAGACATCTGTATTTGCCTTGACAATTTATTGTAATTCGGTGAATAAAGGAATTTAAATTCAAATTCAGAAAGTAGTGTAGCTTAGGATAGTTGTTCAGAGAACTAAAAAAGCATTGCTTTTCTTCATTCCTTTTTTAGAAGATGGATTTCAATAGCATACCCATACTGTATATATTTAACCATATTGAATGAGCTGTGCCAAAGTCCCTTTTAAGGAAAGTCTGTTCGTTTAGCGGCCATATTTGCAATGCCTCCGGGCAGCTATTTCAGGCATCCAAGACCAATCCAATTTCTATTTGAATGGGGGAATCCTGAAATCTCAAAAACTGCTTGCTGAACTCCCAATTAAATAACATATTTTAAATCAGCAGCAAAATCTGATATGAACTGTCCAACGGATGTTGTTTCTTAAGCTCATATTGCTTAAAAAAAAAATTCTTTTTCAGGCTAGACCAGCCAATGCGCATGTGCAGTTCTTCTATGGAAACCAGAGCTTCTAACGGCACAGCAGCTGCAGTGACGCAATGACTTCACCAATCAGAGATCGGTTCTTTCATTTAGAAGGCTGGATGCATTCCGCCATATTGCATGTTGCAGTACCTCCCATTCATAATAAGTAATAGGAGTGCACCGTCTTTGTATATCTACAGTCTTTGGCTGTGCAGGTATTGACAATGTTCCATCTCATTGACTGAATTTCTCTAAAAGAGGCTGAATATTACCTTGGATGTGGCCATGAAGAGTGTGAAGACGCAGATGAGCATGCTCTTTGACACAGGGAGAAAGTTAGCCTCCTGAAGTGTGAACAGAATGGCTCCATAAAGACTGGCCTTGGTAGGGCTGAAAAATACAAGAATCACATTCTACGCTTTTATATCATTCATTCATTTAAAACATAAACAGCTCTTTCTCATGATTTCATTGACTTGGAATGATGGATTACATAGGCATGATTTTTTTTTTTTAAACAAAATCTAATTTAAGCAGATATGCTCCCTATAACATGTCAGTAGAAAGAGATGACTTTCCAAACATTCTCTTTTGTGTACCACCAAAAGTTTTCACTAGTGAACAGACCACTCACAATGACATGTTGAGGACTTCATTGGTCTCTGGCTTCCAGACTCCTCGCAACAGCTGCTCGAAATTGGACATGAGAGCGACCCCTGACCCTGCGAGTATTAACAGAAACAATCAGCAGAGCGGCACAGATCTCCCAAGCAAGAGTTTTTAACGGGTCTTATGGAAGTGTTACACGACCCCCCAAAATAAATCCCTCTGGAGATATAAGATACTTACCCTTGACATAACCAGTAATGACCATGATCAGCCAGCCATGGTGATACGCATGGTGAGCGTGATGGACTCCAGCAGCGATTTTACGAGTCCGGACCACTTCTTTCAAGGCCACTAGCACGAGTTTCACAGGCAGAAACGCCACGCATTTGTAGAACAGGTTAAGAGGGCAGAAGAAAATCAAGTACCTGAAAAAACACATTCTGATAAATAGATACTCACGCAACAACCCTGTTGTTTCCAGTTTACGGATTTCATAAAGGTAGTGACCTAGGTAGTGAATAGGGTTGGGAGGTATGATGGTATAAACCTTGCCATGGAAGAAATGTGTTAACTGGTCAATGTTTTGCTATATATTTTGATATATTCATGCAGCTATTAGTCTGCAGATCTGCTTTACGTTATTTGCACATGTGATCAATGAAGAAACATGGAGTAAATGTGGAAATACAGAGTGGGACAAATATTCCCAAATAAGTCAAGATGTGTGGGGAAAGCTGTTATTAAGGGATGTAAAACAAAGGAGTTTAGTTGTTTACAGATTTTGGCAACTTACCACATTAATATAGAGTGTAACTGTGTGCAAGCAAGTCATATATCAGCTATTTATAATGGCTTCAGATGTGTCTAATCCAATCAGAATATACAGTGAGGACTATCTGTTTGATACAATTATTTTTTCTCTTAGTAATATTGTTTTACTGCACTTATAGCACTTTGAAAAGTTAAGAGTTGATATCAAATCAGATATTTAATTCATTGAGTTATCAAAAAATAGACATGGTAAAACATTTTACCAAAACTATCAATAAATATTATTATTGCTGGAAATTACTTTATAATTTTAGTCTTAATTGTAACTTCTTTTTTTATTACTTTTTGGTTACATTTCCACCGAAACTAACTATTTTGTGATATATTGCATTACTACAACTCAAAAAATATGCATACTGTGAAGTAAGATAACTTATTACAATGAGTTTTGACATTATAATTAAGCTATTATCATGTTATAAACTGGTTAATAATGCAAAAGCACAATTTTCATTTTATATCAAGGTCTGTCTTAAAGTTCTTGAACTGATCTTCGAGGTAACTTCAAAGTGGACATGTACTGAACCATTTCAAAGATCCTCACCACACAGCTGAGGCCAGGAGGATGTGACTGTTGTTATGGAAATAGTCGATGGGAGACACGCCAAGCATGATGTCTGCCAGTATGTAGCTCCCAAAACAGTAGAGCATTGCACAGAACCATGAGGCCACTGGGCTTCTACGGGACACTTCCACAGCACCTGATCAACACAAACCATTACATATGACAATAACACTTTCACTTTTCAACACTTAACATTTACATGTTTTTATTTATATACAGTGATTTCCAAGTCTAAATGAGGTCCAAGTCTAAAACTTCTTTGACTTTAATTTAAAAAGTGAAATTCTGTTCTTCCATCACAAAAGAGAAACTTTATAAAAGGGGTCTTTATGACTTGTTTGCCAAGTTATAGTTTTCTGTGAACAGACCAAAATTGATATAGTTATTCAGTGACAATATTCCCTTAGCAGTGAACTGGATCAATGGACAGTTGAGCAAAAAAACTGCATTAACTGATTCATTCAATTTTTTTACTTCTACATAAAATGTACTTTTATGATATTTTTTAGGATACTTTGGTCTTATTAGAGCCTGAAAGTTTCAGACCCTGTTCACTGTTCTGTAATTGCACCGAAAAAGGTTTTTAGAACAACATGACGGTGAGTAAATAAAAGAATAATTTCATTTTGGGGTGAACTTATCACTTAACTCCTTTATAAAAAAAAAGTCAATTCATTTTGGATAACATGGATCAGGTTTTGAATAAACTTGTAAAGTTCATACACCAAAGAGTTTCAGAAATCCATCAACATACATCAAAATTTGTAGAAAATAGCGTTTCATTAAAATTGTGTATAGCTAATAATGTATATTAAAATATATGGTTTTGATTAGAAATTAGTAGAAATTTGATTACAAAATAGTAGTGTTTCAGTGATCTCGCTCAGGGATATCTGGACCCGTTCGGCTAACCGTTCATCTCAGCTGCTAATCATTTAGTTCGTCACCACTGTGTATTTAAGTTCCTCCTTGTTCACGCTTCAGTTGTCAGTTGTTATTTGTGTAAGTGCACGCTGTTACACCTGCTGCCTTCTAGTTTAATAAATCCTTGTTTATGTTTTATAATGATGTCGTTCATCTTCATCTTCTTCTTCATCTTGTAACAGAACAACTGACCAAAAATGGATGATGCAGCCAAATGCGCTGCGATCGCTCGTGAGACCCTGGATCTTTTGAGTTTTACTGAAAACTTCTGTCGCCTTGCCATCACCAGCCCCTTCAACGACGAGACCCTGAAGTCTTTGTTCTGGATCGAGGCTAACTATTGCCATCCCATAGACCTTCTGGACTTAACTGGAGGGACACCATCATCTGTCTGTCCCATAAAGAGTGTCTACCCTCGGTCCAGAACACAGCCGGACCCAGAGCCGTTTCACCACCTGCTAACATGGAGGAATAGTGTTAGCCCCCCACAGACGAAGAGCTACTGCCCGCCACAACGCATCAGCCAGAGCCCGAGGATAAGTGGCCAGCGTTGACCCTTGGCCCGGAAGAGGAGCCCCCAGTGAGTCTGACCAGGGGCGTGAACCCGCGACATCTACAGTATGTCCTAGGGTATAATGGTGGAAATAGAGACTGAGGACTGGCTGATGGACTTATCGAGGTATCGTCTCCCACCCTATTTCACCCCGTTTCGTGTTCCTCATCACTCTTCCTAGACAGCACTATGACCTATGTGGACTGTGATTTATCAGTTTGCTCTGAACCCTCATCGCTTTTTCTAGACAGCACAAGAACCTGCCTGACTATATATTACCTTCAAACTCGTCAAGAGTCCAACTGCCTCCGTCATGCCCTTCTCAGCCAATCCTCCAGCCCCACCTCTGCTGGAGGTTTGCAGCCCTTCGCTATGTCCTGGAATGCCATGCTGTAACGTCGAGCCTCAGGTCGAGCAACCACCATTAATGCCTGAGCTAGTGGATCTTGTGGCTCGACCTCCGACCACCTCGTTCCGTCGATCTGTCGGCTCCTCCTTGGATCCTCCCACCTTCGGCTCCACCAGACACCCTCTGCTTTTCCACTAGGCTCCCTGTCCCACGGCTCCCCCTCGGTCAGTCTCACTCCACCTCCACCACAGACTTAAGGATCTTCTGCTACGCTAGGTTCCTCCACCCATATGGCTGCAGCGGGCTCCTCTTTACCTTCGGTACGTATCAGTCCTCCGTCACACCGGCATCGTCTCAGTCCTCGGGTGCTCTGTCTCCACCTCAGACGCTCATCGCCGTGGCATCGCCCAGGCCGCCTGTGCCGGCTCTCTGTCTGCGCCCTAGGATTCACCGGCTCCGCCTCCGTCGGTCGTCCCCCAGTTGACGTCAGCCTCTACTCCACCTTGGCTCCTCCCTCCCTCGACTCCACTGTGGGCTGTCGTCTCTGGGTCTGTTCCTTCGGACGTCTACCATAATTCTGGTCTCGTCTTCGTCCAGATATCACCATCCCTTCACCATCTCCTGTCTCCTTCCTTGCGTCATCGCCTCTGCCACCTCCAAAGCCCCCTCCATCCTACCTTCACTTCTTCTATTACAGCACAAGGTCACGCCTACTGGGAGGGGGGTTCTGTCAGGGATATCTGGACCCGTTCATTATTAATTTCACTTTCATGAACTTTTAGTTTATATTCATCAGTCACATGTCATCTCAGCTGCTCATCATTTAGTTCGTCACCACTGTGTACTTAAGTTAGCCTACTCCTTGTTCACGCTTCAGTTGTCAGTTGTTATTTGTGTTAGTGCACACTGTTACACCTGCTGCCTTCTAGTTAAATAAAACCTTGTTTATGTTTTATAATCCTGTCGTCCATCTTCATCTTCTTCTTCATCTAGTAACAGTCTCAGACTTTGGGAGCCCACTGTACTTTATTCAATGTAAAACAAAATGTCTGTGAAATTTACGATAACAAATTTGCAGCTGTGGTTACCAGAATTAACCATAAAAAATACAATAGCAGCATTTTTTTTTTTTTTACATTTTATTAATATTACTGTACCAAAATAATAAACTTTGTTTTTAGTATTTTAATATACTGACAACCACCTTTAAAACATGTGAACATGTGAAAGAGACAAAGAGAACAACATGATAAATAAAAGTTCATCACAAGTGGCTTTTCTTAAGCTGAGGTAAATCCTTATGTACAGAAGGTGTACAGTGACACTAAAATAATTAAATAAATATGAATTTAAGAAAATGTAAAATAATAACCTTTGTACATAACAGGTAGAAAAAAAACTAAGAAGAAATATATTTATTTAATTTAAAAAAAAACAATGAATGTGAGCTTTTTTAAGAATGTCAATGTCAATTTATTTTAAGTTTTTCACTAAAAATTGTAAGATGATTTGTAATTTTCACTCACATCCAAAAACTAATTTAACTGTAAATTACTTGAAATGTCCCATATGGTCTATACAGATTTTTACCATATAGAGTAAGAGAACTTACTGTTAATTAATTAAAGGAATAGTTCACCCAAAAATGAAACCTCTGTCATATATTTACTCACCCTCAAGTTGTTCAAAACCTGTATGAATATGTTTCTTCTGCTGAATATCCTATCCTATCATATCCTATCAAAAACATTACTCTCTAAAGCAATGTAGGGTTTACTACATGATTTCTGACACCACTAAGACATGTTGTATATCAAGATCTTGGGGTCCACACCACCCCTCTGAAATCTCCAGGGATGAACACATCTCACAGAACAGGTGTAGCTTGGGTAGTTACACACCCAACAGGCATTTTGAATGAAAAATGATCCTCTCAAATGTGGCCTAAAAATAAACAGAAGCCTAAAGCTTTTTGTTCGTCTCAAACTTGCAGGCCTGTTTCACACCACGACTTCCAACATGTACAAACAGCTGACAGGATTAGCTTCAGCTAGCAACTGGCTAATGTTTGGACAAAGTAGTGGATATATACTGTATGCATAAACAGTAGGCCTATATCAAAATATTCACAGTCTATAGTGCTTTATCACAAGTTTGTGAATTGTATGTAAATGGTATGAGAATATTATATTCTATAACTGCCCTGGTGTATCTGAAAATATCATTCCATTTTAAGTGATGGCAAGTTGTGGTGATCAACTATTACTGCTTTCATCAGACAGCTCATTAAATTAAAGCATGGGAAAATAAATCTCACCTAAAACTATTACTAGCTACTGTTGTATTACTAACTGTGAACTGCACTAGTCAAAATGTCACCCCAAAATGAATAACAGTTAAGCACATTTCCCCCAATTCACATAAAAAATATCTCATTCTCATTACCATAGAGTAATGCAAAAAAAAAGGAAAAAAAAAACTTAAATCCTATCATAACTGTAAAGCTAAAAATATTTTCATTCTCATAATTGTAATGTCAAAAAGCTCATTCTTTATTAACATAAAAACATATTTTCATTACCATGATTAAATATTATTTAAGCCTACCAAACCTGTTATCTATATATTGGAAAAAAACAGCTTATATAGCATGCATAGGCTAACTATTACTTGTTCAACTTTTTTTTTTTAAAGTCCAGGTAGAGAGTCATAATTGAGAATAATAGGAAGTACAAAGTCGTAGTAGTAAAACGATCCTGAGCAACATGAATTTGCTTAACAAATTTATGGACGTCGTTTTGTCCTCTCCTCTGCTGCTGTCTATTTAGGGCGCTTCTATTTATTGCAGTGAGACTCGCAGTGGAATGCGCACGGACTCTATCGTGTTTCGAGGAGGCTCTTCGAGAGTGGGACAACTCTTCACCAAAGAGAAATTACTGATTGAGACGTAGAGACATTGATAAAATATTGAATACGGACGAACAGGACTGTTCTGCATTCTATTGCAAAAACAATGTCAAGTTACAATGAACCCTGAGACAAATTACATAACACTTGTTGAAAACAATAATTAGCCTATGAATTGAGAATGAATTGTTTCATATTCACGTAGCCTAAATATTAAACAATGTCATATTGATCTAAATGTCTGAATATAAAACAAATCGTCATTTTAATTGGACCAAAAAAAAAGCTCTACTGCAAGATTCTGTTGTTATCTCTAAACAACAATTCCACTTACCTGGTTCATATTTGAGGTAGAGTATTGACACGATATAATAAGCGACATCAAAAACTGGAAACATCGCCATTTTCGAGAAATACTGGGCAATTTCGCCCAGATTAAGGACATCTAGCACATCCATGATGTTCGACCCTACCGCATGAACAGATCTTCAAGAGACTCGCCGTGTGCACGAGTGAAAGGGTTCACTCACATGCAGATGCCTATTAATACACAGCAAGCTCAGGCGCACTATTGAGGTGAAATCAACACGCACACACACACACACACACACACACACACACACACACACACACACACACCACACACACACACACACACACACACACACACGGACACTGCTCGCGCGGAGGATACACTGCCACTTACTGGATGACCGCGACATGCGGGCGCCGATTATCAACCCATTTCGAAAATGTTTAAAAAATAAATAAATACATAAAATAAAAGTCATTGTTTCATATTTGCATGCTCATAACCCTGCTGATAAAAACAAACAAACCAGCCGTATAGACTATTTTAGCCTATTATTGTAGGCCTACTGAAGTAGCCTAGGTAGGCTACATTTTGTAGTGTAGGCTACTTTTTTTTAAATGCTTGAAGAAAAGAAGGGGGAGGGGGGGGGGGGGACATTAACAACAATGATCATCTTTGTCATAACATTGGCAACAATACTCCTTCAGTCTCATTAGCCTAAGTATAGGCCTACCAAATCCTTAAACACAGCCACTGTTCGTATAGCTTTTAAGTTTTTAGAGAACTCAAGAGATTCAAAACACATTTTCATTTCAGGTTAAATCTTAAAAAAAGAGGACTGCATTTTGAAAATGTTCATTTGTGAATGTGATATTTAGATATTTAACCTGAAAATAAGATTTATAAGATAAATTTCACTTTTCTTTTCACATTCGTGAAAACCAAAAATTAAATTTCCATATGTAAAGTCAAAGTTAGGATTCATATTACATTTGATAAAATCCCAGACGTCATACCAAAGGTCAGTTGAGAGAGCAGTTTGAAAATAAATAGGCCTGTAAGTAGTTTTAGGTTTCTCTAAACAGAAAGAACAGATATTATTCTTAATCTTAAGTCTTTTGACAGAGCACTAATCTAGGTTAAACCTGAATTAACTTAAAGGTAATTTAACTCATTTTGTTAGTTATCAGGTATTTGTGAGGTAATGTCCAAACTTTTTTCCAGGGAATGTCACAAAACCATTAAGAAATCGCATGGCATCGAAACAGAATCCTCCCGAAACAACTCAAATATTCTTATTGTTTTTTTATTTGGATGAAGAAAGGCACAGTTTAATGTCTTACACAGATCCACTGAGTGTCAAAAAGATGAAAAAGAAAAGAAGAAGTCCTTGTGGCACTGAATCAGCCACGATTGCAAACTCAATTTGGAGAAACAGGAATTCCATGCTTTACTAAAAATTCAGAATACCATTTTGATTGAAAAGTTGAGATACAAAAATAACGAATTTTTTAAACCAACGATCAAAGAAAAGAGATTTATGTTTATAGTAGGTCCTTATTATTCTGAATTACCGGTATATAAAAGTGAGGTGTAAAATCGTGTTTAAAGATGAGGGACCAAGCTAATAACATTTGCCTAAAAAGGGAACATTTGATATAGGGATTTTCATTATTTTATAGTAATTACAGGTTAAAGTAACACCAAGTAACTTTTCCTCTTCGGTCGCCCTACTGGTTGGAAACGAAATTGTCCATTGCCGCTGTCGTAAATAATTTAGCCTACCGTCGCACGCACCTCGCTGTTTATCCAGCATCGGCTTTAGAATGAACGATGTCCACAGACAAGGTAGAGTATTTTAAATGATTTCATGAAAGGATGATGTATCAGAAACGAAGAAAAACGAACCCCGAAGTTACATAGTGCCAGTAAAAGCGACACAGACCCCATCAGGCTATGGCAGAAGTGCCTTTCACCCTGTTACGACTTGATGAACCACTGATTAGATTTTGGAAACATTATTTTAAGGTAAAAAATGTTACATAGTGTTGCTTTAATAAGCATTTTAAACCCCCTAGTTTGGATAAAATAATATTAGGGATAAGATTCCAAATAAATGTGATTATTAATAAAGTTATTTATCCAGTTTATTTTAAAGGTGTTGTTTAAAGTGGTAAAATCAAGAAATTTTAAACCCCTCAGTGTTGTCAGATTTTGCCGCTTGTTAAGACTGACATCACGCGTCACCGCTTCCCAAATGCTCTACCAAATACCCCAAGAAAACAACAAATGGTGCTAACATACACTTAGGCCTATATGTGATGTAATATAAAAAATATATATAATCCTATATTGTCATATGCTATTCTTTGAATATACTTTCTTTTGCATTATAGCCTTTAGTTTGGTGTTTCAATAGTAGCAAGTGAATGGATCTTTGGTCATGTAATGGTGAACATTGAAATATCAATTTAGAATGAAAACATGGGGAATTCATGGGTGTTTTTTTTTTTCTGATGGCAATAGCTTGTTTTTTTGTACCATGGTCAAAGTACCATGTCCATGGTACAAAATCTACAACATTTATGACATTATTTAGGCTACATGACAAAAGCTGATTGGCTCAGCTTATTCTGCAGCCAAAGAGCTTGCTTGATCATCATTTATATAGTCTGGTTGAGTCAGTGAATCAGTGCGCTGTTAGAGCTCCTCTGAAACCCTCCACCTCCCCCAGCTCCACCTGTTTAGATCTGCTTCGGGATTTATGTAGCCTATGCCTGTTACTACAGGTTGATTTCCGCCAACCACCACCAATAACATTGTCATATCCATTAACATGCTAAAATTATTCAAGAGTTGCCATGATTGAAATACTGATTTATTAACCATAAAACCTAAAATTGTATTAGTAAAATTAAAATGGACTGTAAAAGTAAATGATGTTATTATTATTACTATTATTTTTGTTTTTGGTGTTGTTTTTGAACTAAATCTATATAATGTTTGCCATCCATGTATGCTCGGATAGGTGGAAGGTGGATCCCGTTCTTAGTACGCTTACCCCCCATACCCATCTTGAGGCCCTGATGATGACCTCCATGGCCATTGTGAAGGCCAGGGGTGAGACTGTTCAGCCTGCCATGAAGTCGGCTGTTGTGAAACACAGTTGCAGGTCTTCGAAGTAGGCTTTTACTAGACTAGTGATGGATGATGGAACATGGAAGAAGTTTAAGGATTCCAGAGGAGGTTATGGGGAACTGATCCAAAGGCATTGGCCAGGTCAAGGAATATGACATGGATGTCTCTTGTGTCTTTCTTCGCATCTTGGATCTGATGCCAGATCATACTGGTATGCTCCAAGCAACCATTAAACCCAGGAATGCCAGCCTTCTGTACGGATGTATCAATGTGCTTGTTCTTCTCCAGATAGGTGGACAACCTTGTGCTATTACGCTGAAAAATATGTTTTCCTCGACGTTAAGAAGGCAGATTGGCCGGAATTGAATTGTCTGTCGCATCCTTCTCCTTGGGAATTAGCACCTCTTCGCCACGCCTTAGGTATTATTCCCTTCTGCCACACTATCCCCATGAGACTCCAAAAATAGCGTAGAACTTCTGGTGCGTTCTTGTGGGGCTTATACGTTACTCCATTCGGCCCAGGGACTGATGCTGATCTTGAGTGCCGTACTGTACTCTCTGTACTTCCTTCCATTTTGGAGGGCCAGTCTCCAGGTTAAATTCAGGAAGTTAAATAGGTGGGGTGTCATGTGGGATAACTATCTGTTCGTGTCATGGTGGACCTTTTCAAGATGTTCTTCCACTTCCTGCTTTGAAATTTTCCGTTTTTTTCATTAGTGAAGAGTTCTTTGATGAATTTAATAGGGTTTTTGTAGAACCGTGTTCTTGTGTGTTCCTTCTTCTTTCAAAGTTCAGGTTCTCTGCTCTTCGCAAGGTTATCAACCGACACTTGATGTCCCCCTGGAGTAACACGAGACCCTCTCTCTCTGCAAGTTAAAATTATACTTTATCCATTTATTTTGTTGAGCCAAATGATTAACAATATAAATACAAAAACAAAAACAAAAATAAACAAAGCTTGGGCGTTTGAACATTTAATTTATTTGAAAATAATTTTTAATACTCAACCAACAATTTTTTTTCATAGACCATACACAACAATTATATGATGGACTGAAAAATGATTAAGTTAAATAAAATGAGTTTTTTCCTCTGAAATATCAAAAGAATCACACACTTGTACCTGCTCCAAATAAATAATAGTAATTAAATAAAAATACAAAATCGAACTAAATAATAAATAGATTATATAAAACAAAATCAAACCAAAGAAAATAAATCTTATAAAAGTTATGCAGGCACACATTTAACAATAATTCTCAAGAGAAAAATAAATCAAATAAATCAAAACTCCATACAAATGGCAGCTAAAGAGATGATAATAACATACCTTGTCGTCGATTAAACGACAATAACATACCGTTTGAGATGATAATAACATACCTTGTCGCCGATTTCAGTCTCTCAGCTTTGGCACCTGCACATTAACGGCAGCATGTTTTGTATTGCACATGAAGAGATACCTCTAACCACTTGCAACTTTAAGCACTGTGAATATGCCATTTGCTTTGTCCACACACTGGCTTGCGAGGTGTAATCTGTCATTAATGTCCTGAATTGGTTGATTTGTGTGTTTAAACAGGGATATTAGGAAAATAATGCAACAAAGTTTGTCTCTGCAGATCTAGAGCAAAATAATGCCATTATCCAGCTTAAAGGGTAGGCTACCCCGACGAGTTCAGTGTTAATTCACTTCTGTTGTAAAAAATGTTATTAATTCAGTTAATTAATCTATATAGCCATTCTGGAGAAAACGGTGATGTCATCGTCCAGCTCAGTTAAGGCAAGGCAAGGCAAGGCAAGTTTATTTATATAGCACATTTCATACACAATGGTAATTCAAAGTGCTTTACATAGGAGAAAACAAAAGAATCAAAACAAATAAGAATAATTAAAACAGTTTAGAATAAAAAATAAAATAAAGTACAGTAAAAACAGTCGGACGAACAGTGGCACAGTGCTCATTCAGTAAATGCATAGCTAAACAGAAGTGTTTTGAGTCTGGATTTGAATGTGACTACTGTAGGAGCACATCTGATCTCTTCTGAAAGCTGGTTCCAGCTGCGGCTGGCATAATAGCTAAAAGCAGACTCTCCTTGCTTAGAGTGAACCCTTGGTATTTCTAGCTGATGTGATCCTAATGATCTGAGTGATCTGTTGGGTTTATATTCAGTGAGCATATCTGCAATGTATTTAGGTCCTAGCCCATTGAGTGATTTATAAACCAGTAATAATCTTTTAAAATCAATCCTAAATGTAACTGGGAGCCAGTGTAAAGACCTGAGTACTGGTGTGATATGTTCATATTTTCTGGTTCTGCTCAGAATCCTGGCAGCAGCGTTCTGTATGAGCTGCAACTGTCTTATGGTCTTTTTAGGAAGGCCAGTGAGGAGTCCATTACAATAATCCACCCTGCTGGTGATGAAAGCATGCACAAGTTTCTCTAAGTCTTGACTGGAAACAAAGCATCTAATTCTTGCAATATTTTTCAGATGATAGTATGCTGATTTAGTAATTGCTTTGACATGACTACTGAAACTAAGGTCTGACTCTAGAGACACACCAAGATTCCTGACTTGATTTGTAGTTGTTAGACCTCTAGAGTGAAGGTATGCATTCACCTTGAGAACTTCATCTTTGTTTCCAAACGCAATGACTTCAGTTTTGTCTTTGTTTAACTGAAGAAAGTTTTGGCACATCCAACCATTTACTTCATCAATGCATTGGCACAGGGAGTCAATGGGGCTGTAATCATTAGGCGATAGGGCTAAGTAGAGCTGTGTGTCGTCTGCATAGCTGTGGTAAGAGATTCTGTTCTTTCTCATTATTTGGCTCATTGGGAGCATATACAGGTTGAATAGGAGTGGCGCAAGAATTGAACCTTGGGGGACTCCGCATGTCATGGATGTCCACTCAGACTTATGGTCTCCTATACTCACATAATAACCTCTCCCTTCTAAGTAAGACCTGAACCATTTCAGGACTATCCCAGAAAGCCCCACCCAGTTTTCTAGCCTGTCAAGAAGTATGTTGTGATCGACAGTGTCAAATGCAGCACTGAGGTCGAGTAGTACCAGCACTGATAATTTGCCTGTATCAGTATTTAAGCGAATATCATTTATTATCTTTATGAGAGCTGTCTCTGTGCTGTGATGCGATCGGAAACCAGATTGAAAATTGTCAAAGTATCCATTCAAGCTTAAGAATTTGTTCAGCTGATTGAAGATAACTTTTTCAATGATCTTGCCTATGAAAGGAAGATTTGAGATCGGTCTATAATTGCTTAAGATGGTCTTATCCAGATTGCTCTTTTTTAGGAGAGGTTTGACAACTGCAGTTTTCAGGGAGTTTGGAAAACTCCCAGAGAGAAGTGAGGCATTTACCACTTCTAGGAGATCTGCTTCTAAGCTGTTTAACACACTTTTGAAGAAAGATGTGGGAAGTGCGTCAAGGGCGCAGGTTGATGTTTTAAGGTGCTGTACGGTTTCTTCCAAAATTTTGCCATCAATTTCTTCGAAATCAGACATAGTAACTACTTTCTCAGGTAGTGATCTGATCTGTTGGACCCCAGCGCAACTCAAGGATGAGCTGATCACCTTTCTGATATTATTGATTTTCTCAGAGAAGAAAGAAGCAAACTCACTGCACTTGCTGTCTGAGAGCATTTCACTGGGAATCTGGTTTGGGGGGTTTGTCAGTCTCTCTACAGTAGCAAAAAGAGTGCGTGTGTTGTTTAAGTTGCTGTTTATAATATTCGAAAAGAAAGTCTGTCTAGCTTTGCCTAGTTCCATATTAAAAGCATGGATGCTATCTTTGTAGATGTTATAATGGACTACAAGTTTTGTCTTCCGCCACATGCGCTCTGCTCTTCTGCTTTGTCTTTTCATGTTTTGCACTGCTGTTGAGTTTCTCCAAGGGGCTTTTTGTCTACCACTATTCTTCCTGACTTTCACAGGAGCAATATGATCAATTACACTTTTAATTTTTGAGTTAAAAGATTCAAGGAGAAAATCAACAGAGCCAGCAGATATGCTTGGTTTTAAAGATATACCCTTCATAAATAGCACACTAGTGTTCTCATTTAAGCATCTCTTCTTGACAGACACAGATCTAGCTTCAATGGCAGGGGAGATCAATATATCAAAGAAAATACAGAAATGATCAGAAAATGCTACATCCTTAATAACAATCGATGAGATGTTTAGACCCTTACTGATAAGTAAATCTAGAGTGTGTCCACGATTATGTGTGGGTCCATGTACATGCTGAGTCAGATCAAAAGTTTTTAAAACAGTTTTGATTTCTTTTGCCATATTGTTTTCTGCATTATCTATGTGAATGTTAAAATCTCCAGCAATGGCAAAACAGTCAAACTCTGAGGAAATTGTTGATAACAGTTCTGTAAAGTCCTCAGCAAAGGCTGGAGAGTATTTTGGAGGCCTGTAAATAATGATAAGTAAAATACGTGGAGCACCTTTTAACACAATACCCAGATATTCGAAACACGGGTAATTCCCAAATGATATTTGCTTACATTGATAGACATCTTTAAAAAGAGCAGCTAAGCCCCCGCCTCTCTTACCTGCTCTGCAAACACTTATAAAAGTAAAGTTAGGAGGGGATGTTTCATTGAGGACTGTTGCACTGCAGCTGTCTTCTAGCCAGGTTTCATTTAGAAGCATAAAGTCCAGGTTGTTTGTGGTTATTAAGTCGTTGACCAGAAGTGATTTATTATTAAGTGAGCGGATGTTTAAAAGTGCTAACTTAACAGTCGTACTTTTTGTCCCCAAAGCGATCTTAGTTTGCCGTGTAATAGGCACCAGATTAGATGGGTTTGCTGTACGGCTTTTGAAGGCCTTAGACTTTCTATCATGTAATTGAACAGCAATAGAGAAAGATTCAGGCACACTGGGTTCCCGCTTGTTTTGTAAACATTTAAGAAAGTTACTGTTATCATAGCGGGGACCCGACACATATCACTGAGAGCTGGTTACAGTTGTTTTTGGTACACAGCGAGCCGCTGGAGGAGGGTGCGGGCCCTGGCGCTGTGGCAGAGGCCGAAGAGCTCTCACAGGAGGAGGGGGAGGGCGAGCTGGGCCCGCAGGCTTTGGTGGTTGTGGGCCTGCCGTTTTTTGGGTGACATCTGGGGGCTTGCAGCAAAAGAATGGGATAGTCTAGTTCCAGCATACACCAGTTGTTCCATTTTCTCCGAGAAGCACAGAAGTGGAGATGCTGGAGAGAGGGATAACGTGTCTTGCTCTGGTGTTATCGGAGGCTGTAATATGCTGTCCTGGATTTCCTGGCTGTTTTCCAGAAAGTCTTCCTTGGGAGCTGAATCTTCTAACAGTTCTAGTATGTCACAGTCTGTCTGTGGTGGGCTCTGTGGGCAGGGCTCAGCTGAGATTGTGTCCGTGAGCAGAGGTTGTTGTGGCTGAGTGGTGTTATCATTGTCCTTGTGTGATGTGTCAGCCGCATGTACATTCAGGTGCAGAAGTGAAGTCCTGTGGTCATTCATACCATGTCCAGGTGTGTGTGTGCCATTCAGGTTGAGTGGATTGGCACACACTGCAGAAGGATGATGGAGGGAGAAGTAGATATTGTCCTTTAGCACTCTTGAACCAAGTTTGTTTGGGTGGAGCCCATCCTGTTGAAACAGTTGCCTCTGACTCCAGAAAAGATTGAAGTTGTCAATGAAGTTCAGTCCTTTTATATTGCAGGTTTTTTGCAGCCATGTGTTAAGCCCAAGCAACCGTGAAAACCTGTTTGTTCCTCTTGCTGGGAGTGGTCCACTGATGAATGTCTGAACTTTCAGTCTTTCAAGTGTTTCAAAAAGTTCATTGAAATCCTTCTTAAGGAGTTCTGACTGCCCTTTATGAATATCATTCTTCCCCACATGAATGATGAGTCGATTTGCAGTCTTATGTTTCATCAGAATGTTCTGAAGTTCCCTGTTTACATCAGAAGTTGTTGCTTGTGGAAGGCAGCATGTAGTTGTGTCCCTGCTACTAATGTTTCTGATTATGGAGTCACCCACTATCAGAGTCCTGGCTCGGCTGCGCTCTGAGCTGAGTGCCGCTGTCTGCTCGACCTTGAGCGCCCGTTAGCAGGGTTAGCTACTGGCTGATTCAGTCTGTGTTCGATCACATTCATCACATTCAGGGATTCCTCATTCATTAATACTTCAAATCTGTTCTCAAGATGTATAGGCGGTGGTAGGAGATCAGTGTTTGCAATCCTTGTCAGAGCCGTATCTGGGGTAGAGGATGCT
Source organism: Chrosomus eos (assembly GCA_036326025.1). Classification (NCBI taxonomy): domain Eukaryota; kingdom Metazoa; phylum Chordata; class Actinopteri; order Cypriniformes; family Leuciscidae; genus Chrosomus; species Chrosomus eos. Next base: position 27,453,655 of record CM070839.1, read on the forward strand.
ATTGCAGCAATATGTGATGCTCGGGACAATCTGATGTTTCGAGTGCCTTTGGGTCTCGCTCCCTGTTTGTGCCATCGATTTGTAAGTCGATCGGTTTGTTTCTCTACACTCAGTATGGCCTGTCGAGGAGGACTAGATTCATGGGACTCACCGGCTGTATGCTGAGGGCGTCCATGATGAAGTTCTGTTGTATGTTCCGTCTGGTTTGGTGGTCCCACAAGTAACTTTGTTTCAAGAACTGCAATCCTTTGTAAAAGTCTCTGGCAGTTTGTGCAGCAAGTAGATTCCAGAGGAGGCATTTTCTCTTATCCTTATGAATGTAGGCAGTTGTGTTTTCTCTTCCCCGGAATGTAAGCTTTCAGTGGGAAAGCTGGTCAGAGACAAGAATTCTGCTTTTTTCTAGTAATCAAGCGTTTGAGCACTGTGCTGATTTGCTGAAGTTAAAATTAGGTGATAAAAGGAAATAAAATATAAAACTATAAACGATAGAGCAATAAAAAATATAAAAGCGATAGAGCAAAGCACGGAGCAGTAAGCAGGAGCGTCCGAACAGTAGCTGAGCAGGAAGTAGTAGTATTAAGTTCTCATAATGGTGTCAATGACAGATCAATAGTATTGTTGAATATTAACTTACAAAAAACTTAGAGCCGTTTTGTATAAGCGTATAACGTTAAGTCTGTTGCATCCATCAAAGATAGGACTTCTTTTTACCTTATTCTCTTCTTCTTTTCCTTGTTCTACCGAACAAGAGGCGAAATTCTGATGCTTTTCTGGTAACAGCCACTAGGTGGCGCTTCGGCAGCGCAGCCGCCATTTTGGGGTGAATATTCCAACTGAAGTTGATGGACAACAGCACAGATAACAGTTTTTAGTGGTAGTTTTTTCTTGCATTATTGAGTATTTCCATTTTATGCAACTTTACACATTTACTACTATTATTAGTTTCCAACTCCACTAGGCCTGAAATATATTTTGTACGTTTTAGTCCCCTGGATCATGCTACAAACATGATGATCTACAGAACATGATGCATTGCTGTGTCCGTTATCCTATAATTGCCACTTTTGGACAGTGGCTGTGTTTTTTTTGTTTACATAGTCTTGCTTTAACGGTCATTAATATAAGATAGTACTGCCAAAAAACTAAAGTTTACTGTAAAGCTATTCTATTGCTGTTATAATTTATTGTCCAACACATTTTAGTACAATTACATGTATTTGCTGAATTCATTTATTTCATTGATAACTTATTTTTGTATGTAACGTTATGTGTACCTCCTGGGAAACGGTCTAACGTTATTATAACGTTATGAACTCATGTCACTTTCTTACCTGTCACACTTAATGTAAAGAGTAATTAATTAAATCCTTAAACTTCCCTGTCTCAAGTTATGTGGGGGGGGGGGGGGGGGGGCTGGTTAAAGGTTGTGTAGGTAAGAAATTTATTAAAAAAAAATTCAAAATTTGTTTAGACTTTCTATATATATATCAATGCATAATTAAAATCTAAGTACTCTGAAAAAGAAAGTATAAAAATCGAGTGTCTGTAGACCTCTCACGACTGTTTTAAAGACAGCTCATTATTTCCATTCACTTCACCCCCTCTGGTCTCCTTCCAAAGCCACACCCCCAAATCACATGAACGAGCAACTCTGACAGCTGAGCTGAAGACGCATTATTTACCTGAGACGAGCGAAGAGTAGAGGAACGAGTGCATGTAGTGACATCATGTCAGACACACATGTAAATAAAAAAATCTAACTTTATCATTATGAAGTTAAACAAATAAGTTGTATTTTATTACTCACTATCAAACTAGCATATTGATATTGGTAAACTTTACAATATATATTTATTGATTCGCTAACGAGCTAGTTATCTATAAGGCAAAGCTAAACACAGGTTGCGTGATACACGTTGTTCCATTGCCATCATTTACACTGTGATGTAGATGAATTTCGTGTAAGATTTATAACACAAAATATTAACACACACATACAACATAGTGTGTACGACACACAAAGATACACGATAAAGACATCAGTAAACATCGGTCTAGAATATAAAAACAAAACAAAGATGAAAAAAATGATAAATCATGGTAAACATGTTAAAAGAGTTAGACAGAGGGTAAATATAATACTAAGAAAAATACCAGGATGCGGAGTAACGTTAGACCTACTATCTGTTAAACCTACATTTAGTTATCTAAACAAAATTATGCACAATTCAACACTACAGCTATCATCTTGAGCTAAGTCTATTATTTAACGTCTCTACTACGGCTCGCTGAGTAATGCTATGTATATTAGGCAGCTACGTGTGCTAATGACGCATGCTTCTTGAAAAGATAAACAAAAAAATCTGTATGATCTAAATACAAAAAGAAAGATTTACCTGTCCAGCAGAAATGAAGCCATCAAGGCGTCACTTTTCAGCCCCTTGAGGTCCCTCAGTTCTCGCCAACGCTGGAAAGCCACGCCGATATTCACCCGAGTTTTATTTCTTTGTTTATCCAACAACTTTTTGTTCATTACCTTTTCTTGTAATGTAAATGACTTCCTTTTTTTTTGACTGGGTTGCCTTCGTGAACTGCAAATGTGGACTTAGATTGTTCTTTCTCTGCCATTGTTTTGGTAATCCTAGGTTCCGTGGCTGAATTACACAAACCAAACGAGTGCGCGCAAAAGGGCAGGTCCTGTGTGGCGAAGGGGTGGTTGCCATGGTTGCGAGAGAGTGACAGTCGCCTAGGCCAATCCGTTGTTTCGTCCCGGTTCGAAATAATGAGCTGTGTTTAATGCAGATTAAACGGTCTAGAGTCAATCGATTTTTATACTCTTTTTTTTCAGAGTACTTAGATTTTAATTATGCATTGATATATATAAAAAGTTTAAACAAATTTGGAAAAAAGTTTTTTATAAATTTCTACCTACACAACCTTTAAGTAGCAACTTCCTTTCAACTAACGTTAACTGTTGTGTGTTAAAATAATCACCTAATTATTTCAACCTAAAAATGACCTCTACACTGGACTAAATATATTTATAATATATGACTGCCGAGTCGCTTTCACCCCAAAATGGCGGAATTGCAGCGCTGGTGTTGCAATGGAACGTTCTTTTGGCTTTCACTTCTTGTAAATATACGTTCTTTGGCCATAGTTAAACAAACTCCGCCCACTTCCGGCATCAGACTGCTACCCCGCCCACTTGCTGGCGCTGTCGTCCTCACACTGCTATGACGTATGGATGTGGTTCTGCAGTGGAGCTCAGGAACAGATCACAGATACTTGATAGTAAACAAGGTGAAAGAAGTGTCTTTCAGAATAATTCACAAATATTACCCTGCTAATCATTACATGGTTCAATTTAAAAGAGACATCAATACAAAATGTTCTTTTTGTGAAGACCACCCTGCAGAAACTGTTTTGCATCTCTTTTGGTATTGCTCACACACCAGAACATTTTGGCAAAATTTCATCAGATTCATCATTGATTTATAAAGACTTTGCCTTATTATGGAAGAAAGTTGTATTTTGCTTTTATAAAACTCAGACTAAAGATAAGATGTACTTCATTATAAATTTATTAATTATTTTGGCAAAATTTCAAAAAAACTAATTTTGTACTGTTTCTCCATGAAGTTGTACATTATATTAATCTGATTTCTGGTTCCAACAATAAAAAGGCAATTAAAACTGTCAACATATGGTCTTCTTTCTCTTTGTAATGGTCCGTAAGCTTCCCCTGGCAAAATTGTATTGTATTCTGTTTACGTGTTATATTTTTGTATATTGATATGTATATTTTGATTAATCATTTGTGATTTGTACCCTTTTTTTAATAAATAAATAAATAAAATATAAAAAAAGAGCTCAGGAACAGAATTGTCGTGTTGTATTTCACCGTCAGGTGGAGATGATGATCTGCCGACTTATACTCTACAGAGATCGTCGAAGAAGAAGAGGAAGAACCGAGGCGGATATAATCAGCCAAAATGATCGGAGATCTTTTAATTGTGGGGTAAATTTCACTGGTTTTAATAATGCAGGAAACGTTTTTTATTAATTAGCGAGTTATGTGTGATGTTCATAATGTCTAGTATATGAATGTCACTGTGTAACAGCTGTTTGTTTTCCTGTCCACGTCACACATCTTCTTACGTTTTCAGCACTCTGCTCATGAACGCTGGCGCTGTGCTCAACTTTAAACTGTAAGTAAAAACACAAAAGTTATCTGAATCTCTGACAGTTTTAGTTTCGAGGATTGCTTGCTAATCGGTTCGGTGTCTTTGCGCAGAAAGAAGAGGGAAACACAGTCTCAAGGGTTTGGCGATGAATCTGGATCATCCAGTACTGGTAACAGCAAATCTTGAACGTTGTAACGTAAAAAAGTAATAGCACTAGTTAATTTAATGCTGTATGGTAATTCACTGATGCTAAAATGCTTTTTTGGTCATCATGCAGTGTCAACTATAGTTTTTTTTTATTTATTTATTATTGATTTTCCTTAGTATATCTATCTGTCTATCTATGAAAAATGTCCATCACGGCTACAACAAAAAGTGTGTTGAGTGGTCCATGTTGTAAAAAAGTATATAAAGACTAAAATATTATGATATAAATCAAATATTAGATAAATGCTGCATTTCTGCCTTCTGTATTTTTCGAGTAGCCCTGGATCTTATGACTCTTATTTTGTATTATTTGTATTTAGGTGACAACATCAGAGAATTTTTGCTGAGTCTGCGGTACTTTCGCATATTCATAGCCCTTTGGAACATTTTCATCATGTTTTGCATGATCGTGTAAGTATTGCCATCCTACTTTTACACTCATAAAAAAAAAAATCATGTTTATGCAATATTAAAAGCTGTTTTGTGGTGAGTTGTTACTATGTAATAATGTTATTTGTCTTTTTTTTCAGGTTATTTGGATCATAATACATGGCTGTTACAGTGAGGATAACTACAGACACAAAATATTGAATAATTGGGCGATCATCTCATGTAATGGTTATTTTGTAATGGTGCAGAACGTCTTTAAGTCTTATACATAGTCATCTGTATATTTTGTACAAAAGTGTGTATGATTAATATTGCTTTTACTTTTTGTTAATCAAATGGGGATACATGGTAATTAGTTTTTGTTAAAATAAAAAGCACAGTACAGCTGCGCACTACAGAGAAGAGTTAGAACAGCCTTCTCGCAGTACCCTATAGAACTACTGTCAGGTATTTTTACCCAATAAGAGTTGTTTAAATTAACGTGCAGACTAGTAATGTAAAATCTCTGTATGTGAGATTAAAGCTTGCTGATCATGAAACAATATATGACACCTCTTAAAAGCTACTGCTTTATTAATGAATAAACATTTTCTTAAAATATTAAATTCTATGAATTCCATTCACAACCAGATTCCAGAGCGTGAACACAGGACATCTGTCAAACATTATCTTGTAGTGTGTGAGAAAATGGTAATTTCTACCAGTACCAGTTTTATATACTTTTAGCCTACATACCATTTCAAGGTCAAAGGTTAATTGCATGTTAATAATCAATTGGATCAATTCAAAAATATATATGCATAGTAACGGCCATGAAAATTCCAGATGTGGCACAGGTTTCATAAAGATACTGTTAAAAGTAAATACAGGACTTAAAGTACTGCTTATTTCCAATGACTACAATCAGAGAATCATACTTAATCTATTCTTTGATATTTATATATTAAATATAAAGTTTATTATGGCTATTATATAGTTTAAATATATTAGTTTATATAATGCACTGCATATCGAGAAATGGTTTGGGTGTTTTATCAGATGAGCTGCAGTGTTAATTTTGCATGAAAAGTTTTCTGAAACAATGAAATTTCATATAGGATTTAAATAAGTCAAGCACGTTTCAAGTACCTTTTCATAAATATGGCTGTTACCAAAGATGTTCCAGAACTTCAATTTCAAAAAGTCAAATTCAAGTACCTTTTACAAACCATTAAATTCACTCAACTGCAAGTTGTAACATGGCACATTCATGAGCATGAGGCTTCCAAAAAAATAAAAATGCAAGTTTTGTAAGGTCAGGTTTATTGGACACAAAACCTAACAATTAGGGCGTACAACATTTTGAAGGCATAGGTTTTTCTCCTCAATCACTGGTAAATGTGGGCTGCTGGCAGAGAGCGCCATTATATACACTTCATCCACTTCTCCATGTAGGTTTGGCACTGAAGGGCCATCGGGGTACAAATATCTCAAAGCCCTAGAAGTGTACAAGAAACCATAAGACTCTAAAAATTGAAGTTATTTTCTTTTACATTCTTTATATTTTATATATATAACACACAAATACTAGGAAAACACACATCAACAGCCTCACATGTTGCAATCCATCAACGGTCACTCGTGTAAAGGTCCTCTTGAATTACCTAATTTGGACAGAAAAAAATAAAATAAGAAGAAATGCACCTCTAACTTTGTATTGCAACAAGTCTTGTGGCGCTTCAGATAAATTGGCTTAAAAGTTTAGAGCAAATGTCAACAGTATCGATCTGCTGGGGAAAAAAGATAAGTCATCATGTGCACCAGGTAAAGGGCGAACACAGGCAGTGTCCTGAGAACATGTTCAGCCTTACCGGTTCGAGAGTGTAGGACTTATGAAATGAAGCCAGATGAACAGGTTAACCATTTGGTTCTAGCATGATCTGTGGGGAAGGGAGAAGTAAAGGTGAATTGCCTTAATAAACCTTAAATGTATTGTTCTTGCAACTGTCTGGTTGCTCAGTTCACTTGGCTTATTTTTTTTTTATGAAGTCAACAGAGTCGATCTGCTGGGGAAAAAAGATTAGTCATCATGTGCACCAGGTAAATGACAAACACAGACATCGTGTCCCAGGCCTTACCTGTTTGAGAGCGTGTAGGACTCTTGATGAACGGGAGGTTATCCATTAGGTTTTAGCATGGCCTGTGGGAAAGGGAGTAATAAAGGTCAATTACCTTAACAAAAACTTGAATATCTAGTTGTTACAACGCTGGTTGCTCAGTTCACTTGGCTTATTTTTTTTTATGAAGTCAACAGAGTCGATCTGCTGGGGAAAAAGATTAGTCATCATGTGCACCAGGTAAATGACAAACACAGACATCGTGTCCCAGGCCTTACCTGTTTGAGAGCGTGTAGGACTCTTGATGAACGGGAGGTTATCCATTAGGTTTTAGCATGGCCTGTGGGAAAGGGAGTAATAAAGGTCAATTACCTTAACAAAAACTTGAATATCTAGTTGTTACAACGCTGGTTGCTCAGTTAATTTGGCTTATTTTTTTTATGAAGTCAACAGAGTCGATCTGCTGGGGAAAAAAGATTAGTCATCATTGCTACCAGAGGTTTTAAAGATGAGTCTAGGGTGAATCTGAACTCACCAGGATCTGAGTATGCGCTGCTAGAGCAAAGCTCCATTCCCCAACAGCACACATACTGTAAAACGAACAAAATAAAGTGAGCCAAATATGTATAAGTTAGAGGAAAAGAGAATTAGGCAATTACAAACAATCTGTAACAAAGTAACTGAAAAAACATCCGATATGCAGCTACAATGAAACACTCACATAAACAGCACGTGTTTTCCCATTTATTTACGTTATGTGAGGAAACGTTACAATATTAAATCAATCAAGTTTCCAAAGACTAAAACCCGTTCCGCTTCCAACGGAAACGAGCCACGTGGCCAGAGCCTAAATACAAGATCCCTTAATTATAGTTTTTTAATCCATACAAACAAGCACAACGCGTATTTTACAATAACTTTATACAAATTAGCTTTTTTTTTAAATTTAAATTATTTTTTTAACACTTTTAGTAGATAGAAAAAAGTTAACTGCTTACCCTGCAGAAAGAAGGAGGAACTGGGAGAGGACAAACTGGCGACCACGCGTTATATAGTCCGTGGCCGTGCGCATGCGCACTTGTGCAGTGATAGATTGTTACGGTTGCATTATTAGCAATAAATCCAAAGTATATATTTTTATATAATTTTAACCATTCAGGATGTGATGTTACACGAAAAAAAAAAAAAAACACACACCTTGGGTCCATCTTTATGTTATTGTCCTGTTATTTATTTAGAATAAATGCACATGCCTGAAGATTATCACTCGATTGACCATGATCATAAATTGCAATATGCAATAATAGGCTAGCCTACTCTTGTTTTAATTTTTAAATCCCTTTTAATTTAGATGGTTGAAAATCATTTCTATAAAAATCACAAGTGTCCTAAGAACAAAAAGAAGTTGCCATTTATTCCCATTGCAACATAACGTAAAATGATTTTGAACTACCAGGAATATTTCGAAACATACTTTAGATAAAACAAACAAAAAAATGGCTTTAAAATTGCTAGTTGACGATTAATTTCCTTGTTTCACCATATTTTCTCCGGAAGGTGGCAGTATAAGCTAAATTGGAAATTTGCTTTCCTTTAAAAAAATTGCTTTCCTTTTAAAAGTGCCCATTTGTCTTCTTATGAGATTACTAAAATCAGTAACTGTACAATGCATATACCTTTCAGCTTTAAAAAAATGCTAAACATAACCACACAAAAAATGACATTTACCCAAAATTATTTGAGCCTTTTGATATGTTCAAATATACATAAACCTAAATAATATTAATCTCTGTATTATTATTTTTTATTATCTTCTTCTTCTTCTTCTTCTTCTTCTTCTTCTTCTTCTTCTTCTTCTTCTTCTTCTATTATTATTATTATTAGCCTATTTCGTCATGTAAACCATGGCCTATCAGGGGTGGGCAGATTGCGTCACACTTTGAGACGCACAGACTTGCACGCTCACTATAGAGATCGCTAAGACATGTGACCAACTGGGCGGCAACGTCATCAGAACGCAAAGAATTATGGGTATGTTTGGCCAGTTTACACACAGAGTTTAGATGGGCTGGCATAGCAGGCTTGCTTTCTGGCATGAAAAAAAATAAAACAGTAGTGGGAAAAAACATATTATAATCCTACAAAATGCAGCGGGCTAAAGATAACATTGTCGGACCATACCGCCTAAAACTAAATCCAAATGCAAAGACGAGATATGAGGAGAAAATAAAGGAAATCAAGGGACTGGATCCTTATGAGTGACTGGGTCAGGAGACGTCATCCTGTTGCCCAACTTCCAGCACCCATATACAACTACATGATATGATATGAGATATATATAAATCAGACTCGACAATATATTCTCAATTACAAAAAAAATAAATAAAATGGAGAGAGAGAGAGAGAGAGAGAGAGAGAGAGAGAGAGAGATAGAGAGAGAGAGAGAGAGAGAGAGAGAGAGAGAGAGAGAGAGAAGAAGAGAGAGAGAGAGAGAGAGAGAGAGAGAGAGAGAGAGAGAGAGAGAGAGAGAGAGAGAGAGAGAGAGAGAGCCCTGCTTATGAGTGACGACGGAGGACAGAACCACTAAACATTCAAACGTAGCCTATATGGTTACACTTTAGATCTGTGATATTAGTCTGATTTTATTTTAGATTTCGGCTTCCAAAGATTATATATTTGAGGTATTTGAGAGAGAGACGCGATCGACTGGTGGAAACATAAGAACATACTCCGTCATTTTGTTCATAACAGGACATCATTCAAACAGAACTGCAAAGTGTTTAATTATATTTGTGTACACTCGCAATAAAACACAACATTGTGCTTTTGTCACACTCTAAACTCTGCTGCTATGCATGCCAGGCATTCGTCGCCTTTTTGTCACCTCTGAAACATGGCTTGTAGTTACTATTTTTCCACGCTGGAAAACGATAAAAGGATTTTCCGTTATTAAGCTTTATGCCACTTCTATCGTGAGAACGACTACTGCAGTTTACAACACAGCAGATAGACGGAATCTTGTACAAAGCGTTCTTCCCTCCATGCAATCAATACTGGCGCCTTCTGTTTGTGCCGCGGATCCCCAAAATGCTTTGCGTTCACCACTGGTAATACGTCACTGGTGACGTCACATTAGCAATCTCTATAGGGCAATTAGCGCCTATTTGTGTGATTACATTAGCACATATCTTGTGTTTTGTAAGTCGAGTACATACATAGAGCGGCTCCTAGCTCTTTGTTTTAGTACAAAGAAGCTAAAGTCGTGAATTACCAGTCGTAGGATTATCTCCCATCAACAACTGACATTAAAAGATCCCTTCCCCCATGCAAAACATCCCTTCAAAACGCGTGAAGCGCTGCTTTAATATGTCTTGCTAAAAATGATCAATCATGTAGGCTAAGGAATCTATGTAGGCTTATAGCCTATTTTTTTTTTTAAATTGTAATCCAAACGTGATATATTTTTATTACCAATACGATTGCACTTGATATAGCCTAGCCTATAAAGCACGTGTCCAAATAACTTGCAATTTAAAGCAGAAGCGATTAATCAACAAATAAAACAATACAGTAGGCCTATGTTAACATGCTTCATCAAGCAATCGAATTGTGCAACAGGTTGAATTGCTATTCCAAATAAATGGTTTAAATAGTGGCTTTGAGTATGCTTCATTGTTCCCATTTTTTGTGTTATTAGCTTAGTGTTGACTAATTTCTGGCTTGTTTCAATATCTTAAACTCCCAAGGGCTGATTAGTAGAATCAGAGGAAAACCAATGACCAAAATTAAAAGATAACCCAAATAACAAGGAAACGCAAGTTTTTGCTATATGATTTCTTCAATTCCTTTATTTGAACTTTTAAGCACTAAAACTCAAGGTGTATCATATTTTAAATAATCAACATGATAAAAACTTTGCCGAAAAGCCTGTTTTATTGCCTATTTATCTTGCCTTCTGTCATCTGATGATACTTTTTTAGCAAAAGGCTTTTAATTGTAAAGACATCAGGTCATGCATGATACAAGTGTCTCTTTTCTGTGAAACTGTTTTTTTACTTATATTTACTTGATCCATAGCTAGCTACATCATTTTTTTTTTAGAAAAATCATGGTAAAATGTATCAAATATGATTTTGAGGAAAGTTTATCCCCCTCCCCTGTCTCTGCCCCCAGCAATAAAAACCTAAAATAAAATAACTTTTATCATAAAGCATGTATCTTAAGACATATTAATGTAAAATAGAGAGTAGCAACTATAGGCTATATTTTAAGTAGCCTGCTAGTTAAGATATCATTGATCAGCAATTTCACGCAAATACTATAAATACTAAATTGTCTATTTTTGTTCAGTTTGCATGCCTCTGACTAAAAGTGTGGCGTTTTTCGTACTTATGAATAAGTATAAGTGCTATATGAGTCATAAAAGCCTCAACAAACAAAGCGAATGTCTAAAGATTCAATAAAAAAACAAAAGGCAATTATTTCATGTCAGGATTTACAGGGTTAAATCATGTTGAATGAAGTCGATGTCTTGTTATTCTCATGACGAATCCGAATGAGCAATGTAATTATTTCCTGACAGTTTACATTTAAAAAACACACAGCAGATCCTACTAATTTAAGTACACATTATGATCTAAAAAAAAAAAGGAGAGGCAGCTTCAAAGAGAGACAGATTTGTTTTGTTTTTTTTTACAGTGAAACAATCATGGATGTCTGCAGCAATTTTTATGGGTTGGCCTGTTCTTTTCTAGGGCCCAATGAGTAGGCTAACCTTAGGGGGCCGCCCTCATCACAAGGCCCAGGACAACTTTCTGGGTTGTCAACCCCCCCAACCATCATCCCTCACCCAAACGAAAGCCCAGGTCTGCAGAGGAAAAGTGTCTGGGAAGGACTAATCGTAGGACAAAGAGAGTTGCTGGTGAGATCACTGGTGCCTTTCAGCATGGGCAGTGCTCGTATGAGCTAACCAGGGTGTGGGACTCGTTTGACCTTTTGGCTCAGGCTGGCGGGTGCACGCAGACTGGAAACACAGCAGGAGGGTGGTGCTGGTTGCCAGACTGGTGTCTCCGGGCTGCTCATAGGGAAAAGGGGCCTGAACCACAGCAGGTGGTCAGCAATATGGCAGATCACCATGCGGAAGCTGTCATTCTGACTTTCAGAATCCCCAACAGGGTCCTGTCATGACTTGCCTGATGTTTGGTCCATAATCGGACAGAGATTAAGGCAGACGGAATGTAAAATCGTACCCTGTGGCAGGCTACAGGTCAAGGATGTGCTGGGTGTTTTCATTGATCAGGTCAGGTGGTAATTGTGTGCTAAGATGGATAAGGCTACAATTATTAACCCAGAGAAAATAAATAAAGCAGAATTCTGTAATGGCACTGAGCAAGCGCTAGCTACATTTACAAAAATGTATCACGGTGATAATTTCCACCAAAATACCACAGCTATGGTTACTACTGTAAAATAATAATGCATTAATAAACAATTTTATTGTAAGAATAACTGTACTGGTATTTTGAAGAAATCAATGGTTACCGAGTTCTCCATATGAACTAAATCCCATAACTTTTGACACATTTGTGACCCACATTTAGTTTTGGGGGTCTACAAGAAGAAATTGTTGAATACAAAGAGTTGTCAACAGCAAATGAAAGGCCAGCAGTTTGTATCAGTGAGCAATAGTAAATGTACTATTTACTAGGACACATTTACTTTGTATAGGACACATTCTCCACCAGTTAAAGGGATAGTTGAGCCAAAAATGAAAATTCGGACATTATTTACACAACCTCAATTTGTCCTAAACCCACATGAAGTTCTTTCTTCTGCTGAACACAAAATAAGATATTTTGAAGAATGTCCCCACTTTCCCACTATTTAGGAGGGCCAGCATTGAAGCCTACATCAAGCTCCAAAGCGTAAAACTGATCCCTAATTATAATAACGTATAGACTATAGAATTGTGCGTGTACTAATTAGGACATCATTTTCATCAAAGTATAGTAGGCTAGGCTTATGTTTTATGATGTTGTTTACTAAAAGACAGCCCATGTGCGCGCGCCCCACCCACGGCACGAGCTTCAGCGGGCTATTTAAAGCGTGTAGACATCAGCAGAAGCAACGAGACCATCAATGCAACATTACAGATCGTGTTGGATTTATCTCCGGTCAGGATTATTCAACACATTCAATATTAAAATCAACTCAACTTCATGATATAATCGAATGAAGTACAAGGACTTCAAGTTATCCAATCAACCTAGGACTTATTCTTCATTCTTATTTTCAAGGATAAGTTATTCAATATGATTCCAGTGCAGCTGATCTCAACTTTGATAGTGGCGTGTGGTTGCAGTGTGCTCGCGGACGCAATGCAAGCTAACTTCACCCTGGAGAATGACATTCAGTCCAGCTTCATCCAGCGGCGGCTGAAGAGCCAGGAGCGCAGAGAGATGCAGCGGGAGATCCTCTCCATCCTCGGGCTGCCTCACCGGCCCCGTCCGCTCCTGCTCGAGAGACACACCGCAGCTCCCATGTACATGCTGGATCTGTATAACGCCATCCTGGAGGACGGAGATCGACGCAGTGGGATTGCGTACTCTTATGAACCGGCGTACACGACCCCGGGACCCCCGATGATGACCCAACAGGACAGTCGTTTTCTCAGCGATGCCGACATGGTGATGAGCTTTGTCAATCTGGGTAAGCATTTTATGACATATCATTTTTAAAACACATTTTTTTTAAAAAAGTGTTTATGGATTGCTGCCAAAAGGAATTTGGCAGGAAAACGCGAATCCTGTAACGAGTAAAATCAGTTATATTGTAATTTAATCAGTTTAGAAAAGAGGATTAGGATTCAGATTATTGGTGATTCCATTATTTAGGCTACTCTTTTATTTATTTATTTATTTATTTTTAATTATTTTTATGTCAAGCAAAGAACTTCATTTCATATACCATTTTGGTTGTATTGGGTTCTTGAGAACTATGACTCTTTGGAGATGACAAAAAGTTATTATTTGGCTCTTGTTTATTTACATTATAAATAGGTGTATTGTAAAGAACTGGAGAATAATCCTTTGCTGCTAAAGCCATTTGCTTACTTTGAACATTACATGTTTAGTAAAAACTGTTGCGAAAACACTTTAATTAATTCTAAATTTTCATATACTAAACTACATTTAGATACACAAGAGATTATGTAGCCTATGTGATTAGCTCAAATTTTAAATATCTTAAATATTCTTAATATTTAATGTGTTAAGCAAATGAATGCCCAAATCTGGGATAGCAGCTGTCATTTTTCATACAAATAATGTGTTAAGCAATAATTCCATTTCTGAGAGATAAATATTTTTTGGGTTACTCTTTATTTTAAGGTACTATTTACATTGTTCTTACTCAAAAAAGGGACTGAGTAAAATGAATTAACTACCTGTACTTATGGTTAGGGTCTGGTTTATGGTTCGTTAATTGTTACTAATTAGGCTATGCAAAATGTACTGTTATTAATATAGTAAGTGTATGAAGTAACCTTTTTTTTTCACTGTCATAAATTAACTTAGGCCTAATCAACAGTTAAATGTACGGCAGCGACCGCATATCCAATTTCCACAGAATCTTCTCAAAGCTCCGAGACATGGGGTTTAATGGGGCTTTGTTTCGCATGACTAGGATTTAGGGAGGCACTTTTTGGAAAGTGCTGAGGGCAGTAGACATGGAGGGTCACGTACATCATCCAAACACTCTTGCTTTCAAGACTAGACCTCTTAGTTTGTGTGAAAAGTGTGTATGTGTGTGGTCGAAACAAGAGATGCTGAATATTTGAAATGCGGGGCTTTCATTTTATTCCGAGGGCATTAATGCAGTTGTGTGAATTGAAACAAATGATGCAAATGTCTTTGCCAGAGTGTGTATTTATTAAGTCCAGAAGGGCAAGATCCAGTCAGGGACTTCCTTGAACATTTCTTAAACCCAATTCCTGTCTTTGTTTCCCTTGGACAAGTGAAACAGTATTCCAATGCGCTAGAATTTCATCAAATGAATTTCAATTTTTAAATGTTTTAGACATTTAATGAGTGGGCAGGTGTATGATGTGTTTGGAATCAGTGTTGGGTTCGGGCTGGTATAGCACAGGATGTTTTCTCTCTGATGACTGGCAGAATAATTTCACCTTGGAACCCACCCAGAACACCCTAGCAACTACTCAGAGCACCTTAGCAACCATGTAGCAATCAGCTAGAACCTTTGCAACTACCTAGAAATCACCCTAAACACATTTAAAGGCCCTAACAACTACCAAGCAACCAGCCTGTCAAGTAACCACAACCTCCTAGGTAGACATGCATCCCTTCAAACCTGAAAACTCGCTTCAAACTACCAAAGAGTGTAAGCACACAATAATTATATAACAACCTTCAAACTTTACAGCTCTCTTCAAACTGCACAATGTTTATATAGCCTTCAAACTGTTTTAAACTTCCTGTAAAGGTTTTTTTTTTCAATCTAACTATCTAAAATATGAATGTGTTAATAATTCTGACATTCTTCAGTTCTTGTCTGTTTTGACAGACCAAGATTAAAACTGGTTGGAATGGACCTAATAAAATTAAATAAAATACAAGTTAAAATCTTAAACAATGCGTTGTCAAGCTAACATCAAAGTTTGCTTTCCAAACTTTCTTTTTCTAGTTTTAATTTACAAAGAGGTTGTGGTTTTCCAGCAACCTGGCTGTGACCTCATAGAGCAGCTTGTGGTTAAAATGACTCCCATTTTCCATGTTTACGTGTTCCACTTGGAAGTTTGACACAGACACTGATGCTCCTACTAATGAAAATACAAAAATCCTCCCCAACCTTTCTTATCAAAATCAAGACCTTTCACACTTATTTGGCCTGGTACATTTAGACTGACATGTCCAAAAAGGCATTAAATTAACTGTTTGATAATGTAACATGAGGCTACAGCAGATACCTAGTCAGTTAAAAAGTCGACCAAGATTATTATAACCAAACAAAAATGAACAGCGATCCCTTATGTGAATTGTTAATCCAAATTCCCTGCAACTCTAAACTCTAAAAGTAGAAGCTTGTACAACAAGCAGCCTAGAAATCCACCTGTTTATGTTCATAAGCTGATTTTGAGGAAAGCAGATCTTACAGCAGATTTCTTGCCTCTGTATCAAAAGCCGATTAGACCCCCAATTAGTTTTTCAGCCATCTCAGCAAACACATTTGTCATTGTCTGATATTTTGCATTTAGCCTAGCATTGAGACAATAGAATGTTCTCACTTCTAAAGCCACTATTTGTAAAGTTGCAATAATTTAATTATCTTTTAATCGTCTTTTGAGGGCTTTTCTAAGCAAATATTGATATATGCCATTGATTGATTGATTGATTGTCATGTATATAATTTGATTAAAACCTTTAAAGGGGCTATGTGTAGTTTTTAGCGGCCTCTAGCGGTGATGTTTCAGATTGCAACCAATTTTTACAAGAGCGCTCGTGCGCATGCTCGAACTCAAGAGCGAGCACTCATGGTACCGGCCACACTGAGACTTTCAACACACTGGAGAAAGCATCGCAATAGGGATGAAAGCCAACTCCGGGTCTTTTTTTATATCTAAATATATACCTATACCTAAAACAAAGCGGAGGTCTCTCCATAATTCAAACGCTCTGCCGCCCGATGTTGATCCGTGTTTTCGTCCGAAGTTGATCCGATTCACGTTTGGCCTGACGAGCTTCAGCAGAGAAAACTTTTTTTTGTATTTTATATTTATGTGGTGTTTGTGTTGGATTCTGTGTTGTGGTAGAGGCAGGTCGTTTGGTGTTATCAGACTCCATGTAGTTATCTGCAGTGCCGTCGCATATAGACTCGATATTAAAAGGAGAGAGGCTCGGGAGCGCGCATGCACGTCACATCTGATGGATTTCGCGGTAAATCCGACCCGGAGACTTCTCATAGGAATTTCTTCACATAAGAAATAGGAATACTGGCCTTCAGAGGTAATAGCAAAACCCGACAAGTGGATCATTGTAATGTGTGATTACAACCCCTTCACACACAGGCAATAAAAAAAGGATTCGTTTTTGAAGAAAAGCTACATATAGCACCTTTAACTGTTTGATAGCACATATCCCACAACTGAAAAGGCTTTCATCTGCAGTAATTGTTTTTGTTCAACAGAGATTATAACAATTAAAACGGTTTGTTCTGCCAAATGTATTTGCCCTCATTCTGTCCTCAGATCAAGAATTAAGTGTTAAAACACAGCACATGGTGCAGTATGCATATCTGAGCATAGATCATTGCATCATATGGTATTTCGCATAAATGCACCAAGCCTTATACAAGCAATTATATAAATACCCATGTTTTTCTTTCCACTCTTTAATGGAGGTCAAACAAATGACTCGCTATTTTGAGGATGCACATACCTCAGAGTTCTTTCTTTTAGAGTGCTTCACCAGTAACTGTGCTCTCGCAAGATAGTGAGATGTAGGAAAAGTCTCAAATGCTTCGCAAACTCACAGACAGGATGTGCATGGAAAGATGAGGAATCATCATGCCTTATTCCCTGCATACCTGCAGGAGGTCACTTGAAAACCTTGGAGTAAGTGGAGGGGTTGTAATCAAGGATGACAGATTGGTTAGCTCGTAAAAACACCACAATACCTCCAGGAAATGTTCTGCTCATGCCACCATCAGACTGGAAATTCTGAGGATTGCCTCAGCTGAGTTAGGGCTGGGAGGAAACAACACAGGCGTTAAGTCTGTGTCGGCTAAGACTTAATTCATATGATTTTTTCCCTCTGCACCCATGGAGATGTTTATGGGTATGGATTAACAGATTCAGATGCCAATTGCCAACAAAAGTGGAAATGAGGCCTACCCCACTAACAAAAAAAATAGCTTGGAACTGTTTGAATTTCCATGATGGTTCAGGAGGTTATGCTGGAATGGTGACCAGAAATTATCTTTGCGAAGCTAGTGGATCCCAGTATCCACAACCCAACATATGCTGGTAATATGGTGGTCTTTTCAACAGGATAGGAACAACCTTGTCCCAGATGTGGTCAACCATGTCTAGAATATATGGAACAAGCCAGATGCTACACCAGACCTCTTCCTTATCCGCAATTAGATTAATTTACCACAGTTAACAGGTCTCTCAGGTTAGCATGCCAAGGAGTCTCCATCTGAGCCACCAATATACCATCTGAACGTGCATGTGTATCCATTACGTATATGTATATGTGGGGCACCGTTGGTTTCCGGGCCAGGCTCTTAACAGAGCTTTTCTTGTGGTTGGCACATGTGTGTGATTGAAGTCTATGGTGGGTGGGTGCAGGGCATGTGGTTTCTCCCCCAGCTTCAGTCCCCAGAGGTACCCAGCGCCCAGATCAATCACTGGCTTATGGAAGCAAACATTTCTTTTTTGGACACAGTGATGTGGGTGAGGCAATCAAGTGTAAGCGTTCAGTGTGACTCGACTGTGTTTCTGACAGAATGAAGTCTGGGTATGGTGACTTATGCTGTGGTGTGAGTGTGTGTACTCATTAGTGGGCAGCGGCACTGTGAAGTTGAATGAGACAAAAGCCTGTAGTTTGCATTGAGACCAACCCGACTTCAACTCAGCACATTTTTTGACATTTTACATAGATAACTTCTATGCAAAATACCAGTTAATAACATTACATTCGGGGAGTCACTCCACAAGAAATGAATGTGGACTGTGACAAATAGAAATTAAGCAATTAGATAATGATTTTTGTTCAAATAATATTTCTATCCACATAATGAGGACAGTCACACTGTGACTATTTTTTCACATTATTGTCTTAAAAAAGTTAATATTAATAATAGATTATTGAATGTTTATGTGCAGCTAAATGCAATGATAATAGAAATGGCTTTTTTTGTTCTTGAAGGACAGTTTAAATTACATTTCATACAAATTAACTTCCATTTATCAATCATCTCCCTCTTTCTGAAGTGGACCCAGATGAAGACCTCCATTTATATCATCAGCACCGTAGAGAGTTCCGCTTTGACCTCTCCCGCATCCCGGCGGGAGAAAACCCTGACTGCTGCAGAGTTCCGTATCTACAAGGACTTTGTGCACGAGCGTTATGAAAACGAGACGTTCCGTGTCAGTGTGTTCCAGGTGCTTCGACAGCAGCCCAAAAGGTATGTCATTAGAAAATACATTAGAAAAAAAATATTGTATTTGGCCATTCAGCCCATGACATGCCAAGAACATTCCTTGTTCAATTGTGCATGATTCAACAGTGCATGATATTTCAAAATGCAATCAATTGCTCCTTCTTTCAAACTACTTTCTTTTTCGACTGACTTTACACATCCCTTCTCAACTCCTCCCCTCCAACTTTCTGTTCCATTGTGGAATGGTCCTCCTCACTTTCATGATCCATCACTCACTTTCATGATCCAATCAATTACCAATGTATAATATCACGTCTCGTTCTTTCATTGAAAATCTGTTCTATTGTACAATATATCAGATATTGTAAGTAAAATAGGCATGGTGTTTGACATTGACTTTAATTTGGATGTGCATATGTTTGCCCTGAGAGCCTTTAATGGTTTTGTTATTTATTGTGTTAGCTGTGAGTAAAGGATATAATTTTTCAGATATGTTGAAAGCTAATGGTATGTTCAAGTTGGTTGGGTTTTTAATAGAGCAGTGTCTAACGGCCTCTAGTCATAATAAAAAATACAGTGAAATGTCTGAAATGAAACATATGCCACGACTCACACTTTTTAAGCCTAAATGTGGGAGGAATAGCTTAGCTTAACACACACACACACACACCACAACACACCACACACACAACACACACACACACACACACACACACACCACACAACACACACACACACACACACAACACACACACCACACACACACACACACACACACACACCACACACACACACAAACCCCACCCACACCACACAAACACACATGATTTGTCTGCCCAAAGGTACATGTCTAGTGCCAGGGCTCCCACAGAATTCCTCTATCTGATTTACGGTGTGGCCACTAACAAGCAGTGAGGGCCGCCGCCATTACAAAGCTATTACTGTCAATTATTGAGATGCAAAGTCCTCAGTGGAAGGGAGGTTCTTCGCCCCAGACATCTGGAGAAACACCCCATTCCTCAAAATGATTTCCCCTTCATTCCCTCATCCTTGATCACACCTCTTTGGAAAGTTCTGATTGTGTCCATAAAGTAACAAACCTGAAGAAGTCCTCCAGGTGAGACATGTTCAGACAGACTCTCTCTCTTGAGTTCTCCATTGCTTGTCCTAAATTACATGCACACTAAAGCATTATCCACCCCCGATGCACACATTCCCTGTGAAGACCACCCATTGTGAATCATCCTTCCTGCACCTCTCCCATTGTCATGCAGAGACGGTTCGCCCCGTTGATGCGTACAGACAGCAAGGCGACTAGACACCTAGTCTCCTGAAGCCCTCAAGGTTTGAAATCCTACCTGTAAGTCAAGTCATTGTTCAGGAGAACCATCCAGAAGCCCCCTGTTTTTTTCATCACCAGAGGACAATCTGATGTCTTTTAAGTAACGCCACATTTAATAAGATAGAACATTGAGCTGTCTTGGAAACATGTTGTTGCCTGTGCAGCGTCAGTTGTTTTTGATTTTATGGGTCATATGAGCCAGACCTCAAGTTCTTATCTCATGGAATAGAGCTTATTTTGTGTTATCTTTATTTGAGAAGGATAACAAGTTCTGGCATGAGATGGCATTTTAGCTTCTCATTCCTTGTCTGCAAAGAAAACCTCATGAATGAATCATGATGTTAATGCTAATGATTCTCCTATTGGCCTACATTATGAATTATGCTTTACATTTAATCTACTGTACTCCGCAAGGACAGTCTCATTGAGATATTTAAGGTGTGGCCACATTTACCAATGTCTGGCAAATTTCTGACAGATTTCGTAACCGTTTTATGGTCTCGCAGATTCGCTCTGTGTTGACCAGGTAGCTGCTTGGGTTTTTAAGTTACCTATGTCTGAGTTATGCTTCATACATTTCTACCGCGCTGAAAAATCCAGCATTTCTGGTCACCAGCTTAAGGTATGTTTTGCATGCTAGGACCTGCATTGGATGCTGGTTGCTGGTTTGCTGGTCAACAGCAGAGGAAGCTATGGCTACCAACTAGCTACCAACAGGGAATTTATGCCGGCTTTATGCTGTATTTTTCAGCAGGGTACACTATTGACAATAGACAATGAATGGACCTAATGTAACCCCCTTTACTATAAATATCTAGACAATTTAAATCCACTACATAAATTAGAAGGTCTAATCATTCTATGTCTGTAGTTAGTGGTGCTTGGTCTTAATATGGGTTAGTTATTTCAACAAACTTACCCATAAACATTAAGTTCAGCATGTATCTTGTTCCTCACACTTTATGCATCATAAATTATTCCCTTAACTCATGTGACTTGTTGAGAATTGGTGTGTTACTTTACTACTACTACTACTAAACAATCTGACTTTTAATTTTCACCTGGCAGACAATTAAACAGACGAAAACTCCTACCACTGAACGAGGGGTCCGATTCAAGCCATATCTAGGGACTAGAATATCATAGAAATTTGGGGATGGGTTACTACTACTGACTTGAACAGTGCCACAAAAAAAAAAAATATTCTGGCCACAAATTAGAAGCCACAATTTACCTAAAACAAGGAAAGAAATGAATAATGGTGCGTTCACATGCTATGGTAATTATGGTAAATACCAAAATCCGACGTGGAAAATGCACATGAACACCCCCTCATGTGGTATTTTCCACTGGACAGCTCATAGGATATTTTGATGCAGGAGTTGCCGAGATGAGATAACCTTTGACCTTTTCATAATGGCGGAGAGCAACGTGACAGTCGTGAATGGTAAAAATATGTACTATTCATGATCTAGAAAATATACAGCATATTACTTACCGTTTGAGTTTTGATAAATCATCTTCTTGCTGTAGCAGATGACTTAATCTAAAATAGTTTTAGCTAAATAACAGGTCTGGATCTCCATCTTTTTACCACATTACGATAACAAAAGCACTTGAACGCAACACAGTGGTAAATACCAGTTCACAAGTGGAAAATATCATATTTTCCATAGCACGTGAACACACCATAAGTCACGGGAACAAAGTCTTAATTCAAAGCCACAATATCTTGTTTTTTCCCCCTCTGTTTGTCATGTCTGAGGCCTTGAAGACCTGGACCAGTAAGCCCAGAATATTCTAGGACCTGCATAGCAACATGTGTTTTTTATTGTTTCAGTCATCATTTACATCATTTTTTTCCCGATCGTAGTATAGAGCTATTGACCGATATATAACCTCTTTTGACCCTGCTTAGGGAGCTGTACCTGCTGGACTCGCGAGTCGTATGGGCGGCAGAAGAAGGATGGCTGGTATTTGACCTCACGGTCACCAGTAATCACTGGGTCATAAAACCTGGTCAAAACTTGGGACTGCAGCTTTCTCTGGAAACCGCATATGGTAACGTCAAATAAGAAAATATCTTTGTAACATAACCTGCCAAACTACCATCGTACCATATGGCAGAATGGCACTTAAAGAGATGGTTGATCAAAAAAGAAAATTCTGTCATTAATTACTCACCCTCATGTCGTTTCAAACCTGTAAGACTTTCGCTCATCTTCGGAACATACATGAAAATCTTTGTAATGAAATCTGAGAGCTTTCTGTCCCTCCATTGACAGCCTGTGCAAATATCACTTTCAAGCCCAAGAAAGGTAGTAAAGGCATCAAAAAAAGGAATCCATTTAACTCCAGTGGTTTAACGTCAATTTTATGAAGCGACATGAGTGCATTGTTTGCGCAATAAAACATAATTTACCACTTTATATTAATCTCCAATTTCTTGTCTAAATCTCCAATGTCTTTACTTCCTTTCTGTGGCTTGAAAGTGGTAGTTGCATAAGCTGTCAATGGAGAGACAGAAAGCTCCTCATTTGTGTTCCGAACATGAACGGTCTTACAGGTTTGGAATGACATGAGAGTGACCTTTATAGGGGTAGTTCAGGCAAAAATGAAAATTCTGTCATCATTTATTCAGCATCATGTCAAACCAAACCTGTACGCATTTCTTTCAGATGTGAAAGACTAAAGAAGATATTTTAAAAAACAATGTCTTACAACATGGGGCTCCAGTGTTGTTCTGAACAACAAAAACAAAATATTTTAACATGAGAACTCATAAGCAGAATATCTATCTTAAAGTCATAATGCAACTCATGTCGCCCTCTGTAGGTGAGAGAATGAACCCAAGGAGAGCAGGTCTGGTGGGCAGCAGTGGACCTCAGAATAAGCAGCCATTTATGGTGGCGTTTTTAAAAGCATCAGGAATCCACCTCCGTAGTGTACGCTCAGCATCAGGAAACAAACAGAGGGGCAACCACCGCTCTAAAAACCCCAAACCTGGTGCTGCACCCAGCCAGGTGGCTTTAAAGACAGCCGAGGCCACAGGTGACACTTCTTATAATAAAATGTTATCGTGTGTTTGTTCATTGTTGTAATTTTCAGCCTTATACCTTTTTTTTTATTTCTACCATCCAACATACAATATATACCATCATACTACCTAACCCCTAATAAATATACAGTTTATTAACATACAAATGTGCTACATTTAATCATCCTTCCTCTTGTTCTATGCAGATGGTGCCAGCGTAGATCCCAAACAAGGCTGCAAGAAGCATGAACTCTATGTGAGCTTCAGAGATCTGGGATGGCAGGTACTGTGATGAGCTTCAGTGTTTCAGACTGCTCTTTTATTGTATGCCTTTCTCTCATCTAAACTTTCTCATCTTTCTTGCATTTCCAGGACTGGATCATTGCTCCAGAGGGTTATGCTGCATACTACTGTGAAGGAGAATGTGTGTTTCCTTTGAACTCTTATATGAATGCCACAAACCATGCTATTGTACAGACACTGGTAAGTCCCACAATAATTTTTTACGTTTAAAGGAACACTCCACGGTTTTTTAAAATAGGGCTTATTCACTTTATTTCCTACATTTAGATAGGTGGGCAAACGCATGTTTGTCTCAGTGCATGCATTGTTTTAATTTGGCAGAGCCGCCACTAGCTTAGCTTAGCATAATGAATGGAATCCTGTGTTGCCAGCTAGCATGTCGTGAGTAAAAGTGATAAAAAAAAAACTAATTACTTCTTGTGGCCTGCGTATTCACAACGAGTACAAATAGCAATGCATATTAAGACTAGGCGATATTCTAGGCAGATATTGCTTGGGACTATATGGGGGGGAACACAAGCGCAGAGATATCACGCAACACCTGACATCCGTCAACATACTGGCGTGACAGTTCCTACAGTAGACATAGTGAATGGATTTTGTGAGAGACGAAAAGGGTGACTTCTCAGACAGTCAAGATCCAGAACCATACCTCTATGAACTAGAGTTTTCAGAAGAGGAGCTGCCAGCTTTGGTTGCGATTATTTAACAGCCAGAGGACGTGAGGTTGAGAGCCAACACGAACTGGTGGTGTAAGTGTATGTCCTTTGCTCGTTCTCACAACCTTTTTATATGCAGGCAATTATCATGTTTGCTGTAACTGTAACTTCTCAAATTCAACACAATCCAAAAGCGAAGATACTTGGTGCAGGTCTATGTTGACAGAAGTTGGGGGATTTCAGGTGTTGCGTGATATCTCTGTGCCCCCGTAGCAGTGCTTCGCCTGTGCTTCCCCCCCATATAGTCCCAGGTCAACACCTGCCTAGGAAATCGACTAGTCTTAATCTGCATTGCTATTTGTACTGTACTCGTTGTGAATACGCAGGCCACAAAAAGTAATTCGTTTTTTTTGTTGTTTTTTTCATCACTTTTACTCACGACATGCTAGCTGGCAACAAAGGATTCCATTCATTATGCTAAGCTAAGCTAGCGGCGGCGCTGCCAAACTAAAACAATGCATGCACTAAGACAAAAATGCGTTTGCCCACCTATCTAAATTAGGGGAGACGGTGAATAAGCCCTATTTGAAAAAAACGGTGTGTTCCTTTAATGAATGGTTACACAAAAATGTTGTCATCATTTACTGATCAACGTGCCATTTCAGTCTCATATAAGTGTCTTTCTTACATGATGATTTTCTAATGTTTCGGCTGTTTTTGTCCATACAATGAAAATCAATAGAGTCTGAATCTGAGCAAAACAGAAACATTTAAGTGGTTATTCACTCTCAAATCAAATCAAATTATTGATCAACTCAAGTACATAAAGCTCAACTAAAATATGGTGACACTTCAATAACACTCACTGGTAGAAAATTTGTGAGCAAGATATTCATTAGGGTCATTCTAACCCTGGGCCATTCTAAACCCCAGTTAAACGGAATCCTGGGTTATCTTGCTTCACCTTCCACACTGCTCATAATTTAACCAGGGTTAATAATTAATCCTGGATATTCCTTTAATGGCA
This sequence comes from Chrosomus eos, assembly GCA_036326025.1. Classification (NCBI taxonomy): domain Eukaryota; kingdom Metazoa; phylum Chordata; class Actinopteri; order Cypriniformes; family Leuciscidae; genus Chrosomus; species Chrosomus eos. The sequence goes on from CM070839.1 coordinate 27,479,083, forward strand.
TTTCACAATGTAAAATCCTAAACCTTGGGTGAACATTCTAATTCACATTTGGATGTGTCAGTGTCATTGATTGGACGAACACAGCACACAACCTGTTTAAATAAAGGCTATAGCATTGTGCCCCCTCATATTATATATTTCTGACTGTACTGTCAAGTTTTTTTCTGAATGGAGCTTTAAAACTATAAATGTAAAAATGAAAGTCTCTTTGTCACACCAGCTGACACATTTTCCATCACCTTTTTACATTCCCCCCCCTCCCACCCCCCCCCCCCCCTTCCTTTAAAATCTACTGTTTATACAACATGCAGTGTTTCTGTGACTGTTCAAAACACAATAATATGAGGTACTTGACTGGTTGTCTGTTGTGAAGCATCTAGCCATAACATTTTAACACAGCATTGTTTCACGCTGTGCACGTTTGGGCTTAAGACTGTAAAAGTGGTGTTAAACCTTCTCCAGGTAAAGAGTGGTGTTAACCCTACTTCGGAATCACAAGTGTGAAACATTCCTCTACCTGAGGTTAAAACTGGGGTTTAGAACGACAATAACCTGGGATAAAGATCAGTGCCCTTAATTAAGCCCTTAAAGGTGCTCTAAGCGATGTGACACGTTTTTTAGGCCAAAACATTTTTTGTCAAATAGAGCAAAAATCTCCTCATTATCCGCTAGCTGCCTGATCCCCTGAACACACTGTAAAAAGACGCGGTCTCTGAAGACACCCCAGGCTCCACAAACGGCAATAAAAACAAACTGGGCTAACCCGCACCATGAAACATAACAAACTGTTCCAGCCAATAACCGACAAGAAGGGTTTGGAGGCGGGGTTTGGGGGGTTAGTGCGCGGATGAGGAGGAGGGAGGGACCCGACATCGATTAGAGCACCTTTAAATTTGCAGAGCTCTCTTTGGAGTTCTGTACAGGTGATGGACATTATTAATAAACATTTAATTCAAGTTTTTAAAAATGTTTTACTTATGCTCTGCAGTTGTTATGATCATAATTTTTCACTTAAAATAATTAATATCTCTGGTCTTTCTAGGTCCATTTCATAAACCCAGAAACAGTCCCGAAGCCCTGCTGCGCTCCAACTCAGCTGCACGGAATTTCCGTTTTGTACTTCGATGACAGTTCCAATGTAATATTGAAAAAGTACCGCAACATGGTCGTCAGAGCCTGTGGATGCCACTAATCACTACTTCTGCCCTTGCCGGAGGGATTCATAAAGTATGGAAAAAATACGGGACGCAAATACTTATTTTTTTAGTGACTATCAGGTGCCCAGTGAGGAAAGAGACTCATTACTGGATCAAAACTGGTCTTTTCTGTTTGAAGAGAATACACTCAAAGCATTCATTTTCATGTAAGACTCAAAACTCCTGGAATTGTTTGAGGTTGACCAAAGCTGAGTCAAGTGTGGGGCCTTCTGGCTTTCATTTCTGTATAGAAAGCCAAGTTTGGAGTATCAAAGATGACATGAGGAGAGAGAGAGAGAGAGAGAGAGAGAGAGAGAGAGAGAGAGAGAGGAGAGAGAGAGAGAGAGAGAGAGAGAGAGAGAGAGAGAGAGAGAGAGAGAGAGAGAGAGAGAGAGAGAGAGAGAGAGAGAGAGAGAGAGAGAGAGAGAGAGAGAGAGAGAGACAGAGAGACAGAGAGAGAGAGACAGACACTGGCCGGCCTCACAGATTTAACCAGACTGATCAGGGAAGATGCAATTGATTTAAGCACATTGCTCTATAGAGTTGTTATTACAAAAAAACCACTTGTACACACTATGCATGTTTTCTGTAAATAATTCACTTTAATACTCAAGTAATTTCTAGAAAAATCTTGCCATGACTAACCTTATCAAAAGATCTGAGACCACTAGTGAAAATGCTTGTGTTTTGGTGAAATGAAAATGAATTTATTTTTTAATATTTCCTTTAAAAATGATATTATAAGCATAACAATGTGAGTAAAAAGTTTATTGAAATTTTTTTTTTTGAGAATGTTTTAGTACCTGGTATGTCCCTCTTTCAGCATGATTGAAAATGTGTGCTTCGTGGCAGAATTTATAATCTTAAATATTTATTTTTAATTCTACATCAAAATGCGATTATTTGCAGGTTTAAATGAGATGTTTTAAATCACAAAGATTCATTGTGGTCGCAATATTTTAGACCCCACTGTATTTAAGCACAATATGTGAGTTAGAAATGTAAGTTCTGGGTGTCTGTTACAATGAGTCAAAGCAATATTTTCACTCTTCACATAATTGCACTATTTCAGGACACTCAACAAACCCTTTCACATATGTTCAGCACTCGATTAAACAGGACTGCAGAAAATATGAAATTCAATTTTGCCTTGGATTCACTTTGGTTTCATCACATACATGAAAGAACACATGTTTTCTCTCAGCAGTTATCAATTCCTTCAGACATAAAAAAAACGTATCTGGATTTGGCCTTTTAGGGGATTCAGTCAAGCTCATAGTTTTGTGTTTACAACTCCACTGGCAATTGATTTCGAGTGAATATATTTAAATTTCTTTGGATCTTATTCATTAATAATTTTACATACTTATGTTGAGCATAGAACAGGTTCTCATGCAAAAATTCTCAAGATGTGTGTATTTGTTTTGTTCTGACCCTCATTCTGTTTTTGATGAATCCAGTGTTTTACAAGAATGTCATTCAATATCCTCTCAATATACCTGAATAAAAACATTAGCACATTATCACAATCTCTTGTATTGGCTAAACAAAAGGGCTTTCCCTAACCAGATAGCACTCTATGCTAAGCTAGTAGGCCACTAGGCTACGCAGTTATCTTGCTAACCAAAGGCTAACTGAAAACACAAAGAAAAGAAAATGTTGGTAACATTTTATATGAAAGCCATGCTTATAATCAAGTATAGCTCTACTGAATTTATACTTATTTATAAGTATTACTATTGTATAAATATAATTAAAGACTCATTAAGACCTATGCATTATAAGAACAGTTATAGTTACATCTATATTCTTTTTATATTAACTTATAAGTCATGCATTTGCTTTTCAATGCGCATACTCATAATCCATTATACACTATGATTTATAAGTATTAATTAGTCAGTCGTATATGGTTATAATGAATTTTTAGTAATTCAGATTTATTTCTGTCAAGTGAATATATTGTGTTCTTATACTTATTATGAGTAATAATACAGTTACTAACCTCCATTATTGCATAATTTATGGCTTTAAAGGTACAATGTGCAGATTTTTTGCAGTAAAATATCCAAAAACCACTAGGCCAATGTTATATATTTTGTTTAGTTGATTACTTACAATATCCCAAATGTTTCCAACTGAGAAAATTGCGATTTTAACCAAGGAAACGGGCCGTGTGAGCAGGGGTGAGGAGTCGCCAGTCAATAGCCGCGTTTTTGACCCAGCACACCGTCCATCAAGTCGAACCATGAAAAGCTCCTTCTCTTAACTCCGCTTTGTCCATTGTGCGTTTTAATCGCTTTGTACTGCGCCCGCAACTTTTTTATTTTTTCCTGAACTTAAAGCGTTGCTCGCTGAATGCTTAGCTTAGAAAATTCAGCATCGATGTATTTTATAACGTCCTCGTTTCTTCACACGCAGTCAAATTGACGTTGTACCCTTTCTTCTGCCCAAATGCTCAGAAGAGCTTTGGTATCTTCGACAGACCAGTACAGGCGATTCTCCATTTAGAGCAGTGATTATTTTGTGCGATATAAAAAAGTGAAATGTGCATCTTGCTTCAGATCATAACGTTCCATAACACCGATAAACTCCGCCTTTTACGTTGAGCACGCCTCTAGCCCGAGCTGGCCCGCTTTGGCCCAAGGTTGGCCCCGAGTAAGCCCCGATCAAGCCCCGGAAGTGACAGTGGAAACGCGACTGGCCCTGGCACGCACTAGCACGGCTCGGCCCTGGCCCGGCAGCGAATTTTTTTTTTGCAGGATGGTAGGGGAAGACTCATGAATGTTCATTCCCCTAACCGTAACTGGGGGTCTGATGACCTACCCCTAACCCTGTCCCTAAACCTACCCTTCACTGGGGTTAAGACCAATCAGGGATGACTTCCCTAATGAATATTCATGAGTCTTTCCCTACCATCCTGCATCCTCCCACCGGCAGTGGAAACACGGCTAATGGCGTCATATCTGCGTTACCCTCGGTTTCGCCAGGTTTGACCTCGTACCGCAATAGTAACCATGGCGACAGACGTTGACAACTTGGTTATGCCCGTTATGCCTAGAAGGACGCTCACGCTGTTGTTGTTTTGTTTAAACATTATGGACCATGGCAAGCAGACTTTGAGACAAATAGAGGACTAAAACGAAGATCAACATCTTCCGAGATGCCGAGAGCTCCACGTCCGCGACTAACTTCGACTTAACAGAGACGCGAGTGTTGCATGTTACAGGTGAGCAAATGTACATAAAAATAATCAATGTTATGTAGAATATGATCTGTATGTTATTCTAATGTTGATCTAGCTTACTAGTCTCATACAGCCAACAAACAACATTCAACACACTCAAATGCCATTTAGTGTGATAGTGTAACTGTTAGAACAAGTGAAACAGCGCTGCGTTACCTCAAGTTTCATTCGTCTAATAAACTGACCTGTGTGAGTATTAATTCAGCACTTGCGTGTAGTTCGGTAGAATGAAATGTCCTTATTCCTTTATATCCGCGGGACTCGCGTTTCGTGTGGCGCTGGTATATGTCTAGCAATTGCGCCCTGCTTCATACCACAGTCATGTTAAAAACATCAATGTATTCACTCATCCATAAAAGATCCATCAGCTTGACGACAAGATCCATAATTCAGCTTAATGCGGAATATACGTCATCAATATATGCCTTTGTTATTGTAAGAGGTTAGCGACCCCTGGTGGCGAAAAATCCTGCATATTGTACCTTTAAGTAAAATGAAAACATAGGATGCAATTTTCCTAAAGCAAATGTTAAGAAATTATGAAGATGTGCTCATTATACATGTTTAAGTTGTTTACTTGTAAATGTAACCAATGCACAATAATTCCTGCAATAAAATAATGGAGAAAAAACACAGAAATCATTAATACAAACAGTTGAAAACAAGTATCTTTTTTTGTTACATAATAGCAAAACACTGCAACAATATTTTTTACAGTGTAATTCGAAACTGCTATACGCAATATCATGCATATCGCTGAGGAGATATAGATTTTAAACAAATCATGACCTCTAATGCAAACATTTAGCCTGGTAATACCAGACTCTGCTACTTCACTTTGCTTCGTAGACAGAGTCTGGAATGGCATAATACAGAAGTGTTTTCTCGTTCGCCAGGGGCACTTGTCTGAAATTTAAAATCATTGGTTACCCGTAAGCCAATCAGATAAGTTTATTTATGACGTATGTTATGCGCCGACACAGCCGCATCGAACCACAGACATCATACATTGAACTCAAATCTATGATCGAACTTCCACTGTAAACCTGCTGTAAACACTTGATGATGCGAGCGAAATACTGGAGTGAACATGGCTGTAAACGACTTTTGCAGATTATGCGAAGTTAATCTATGCATCCATGGTACAGTCAGGGCCTCTAAACTGATATTTGACAGTAGAGAGAAACAAAAAAATATTTGAAGCCAACTGTCAAATTTAGGAATAGTTCTGTTAAACACAGCGCTTTGTTCATCTCGAGTCTGTCGGAAATGCTGCAACTTAATTGCAAGATTACAGCATGTCATGGCAATATTTAAGACCTGGAAAAGAAAGGAGACACTGACCTGTCAAAAGGCTCCCCAGTTTCTCGCTGACGATCGGTAATAGTTGATAAATTAAACTTTTCCCAAAGGGAGTAGGGCCACAACATCACCCCCATTCAAAATGTTTAATACACACTCTTCTTGTTCGGGCTTCAGTTTGCTAATGCCGGGAATATTCTCCACAACAGAGCGAATTGCATCCGCGTCTCCATATCCGCGGTCGTTTTCGATTTCCCTGACCTAATCTTAAACTCGGCGCTTAGCGACTACGTCACGGCTTTCAGCCCGCCGTCTGTTCGTTGATTGGCCCGGCTGTTTTCAGGCCGGAGGAAAATGGATAGATAGGCTGCTATCTCAGACTGAGTACAGAAGTGAAATGAAATTGAGCGTAAGTACGAAGTCTGACGTAATCAGGCTAGCAAACATTAGCCATTAAAGAGAATTGATAACTAATTGGCACTTTTTTATATTCTATAAATCAGTGTATAATGGATTATGAGCATGCACATAATCAAATGCATGACTTATAATTATAAAAATAATATAAATGTATAACTGTCCTTATAATGCAGTATAGGTCTTAATGATTCTTTATAAATATATTTATAGAATAGTAATACTTATAAATATGTATAAATGGGGCTATAATTTATTATAAGCATGGGCTTCATAGAAAGTGTTACTGGAATTTTTCATTGTACTGTAATTATTATAGCAACTGTAATACAATATGTAATTTGAAAAACACATTAATTAACATAAATATCTTTGTGGCGAGGCCGGTCTCATTTCTGACAGTGGAGATCGAGAGAGGACCAGGCCTGGATTTTTTTTGATGTTATATTTTTGTCTTTACTTTCGTTTTGTATTTGTTTATTTTATTATTAAATTGTTTGAATGTCACCTGATTCCCTCCTCCTTCTTCCCGTAACATCGAACCTCGTTAAAATCTTAATTAAGAATAAAAAGATAAATGTCATTTCTACCAGACACTAAATAGAGTACACATAAAAAGTTGGATGAAAGCTTGTTTGGGTTCATTGGGGATATATTTCTGATAAGATCTTGCACAACAGGGAACATGTTGAACCACAATAAAAACCGTATGACATCCTAATGATTAATAATGTAAAAATGCAGAAAGTTTACTGTGATCGGTAGCTTAGTGTAAGGGGACAGAATATACAGTTTGGAAAGTATAAAAACCATTACGTCTATGGAGAGTCCCACCAAAGATAACGTGCGCACGTGTGTGTGTGTCTGGCAACTCATGTGACTCATGTGTCAGTGTTGCAGGATGTGTCCACCTGCAGTATCCGAGTCATCACTTAGCTCGTCCTCTCCTGTGAAGAGTGGCCAAGTCAGCAGGTGGGCGGTATCAGGGGAGAACATTTGGTTATGATCTGAACATTCGGAATAAATCAAATGATCAAATTAAATGAATAAAACTGTCTAAAGAGGAGCAGGTGTGATAGATTTTGGCCGATGAAAATGTGACCCGTGCAGCTGTTCTTAATAACGTCGATACAATACAACATTGTAGCGGTTCGGTAAAGAGAGGCTCCAGTGATGGAAAAGATGACTTTCGAATCCAGATGTTTGGAGAACTGAAAAACATGTTCTATGCCATATATTTTGTTTTTTAATGTTGTCCAGGAAATATGTTGTATCATTATGAAAATTGCCATACAAAAAAATCACAAAGTAACCACTTCACATTAATCAAACTATGTACATGTAAATATTCTATGAAATTAGATGTTTTGTGTTGTTTTATCAAAGGGCTTCTACTTGAGACATGAGAATGTTAATGATTAACTCGGCATTAGGAATTACACTCCCTTGTTCAGAAAAGACCACAAGTATATTCCGTACACCTATTTTCTACCTACAATATCTGTTCACAAATAGTGTGTAAAACAGTATGCATTATGCAAATCTTTCAAACGGCAGTATGCTACATTATTGTTACATGCCCTCATGTTTAATTCAGTGGCATCCAGTTATCTCATGAAGTGTGTGTCTGAATGGAAATGATAGCATATAGTTTCCCCAGGTATTATAAACATCTTGCACATGTATGCTATAAAATGCAGAAGGGATCCCATTCTGAGCATTTTATTGCACACACAAAACACACACACACACACACACACACACACACACACACACACACACACACACACACACACACACACACACACACACACACACACACACACACACCACACACACACACACACACACACACACACACACACACACACACACACACACACAAAAAAAAAGAATCAAAAAACAATCTATACACTGTTGAGAAGGAAATTATGTCATAAATATTTTTGCTGTTTATTTGGTTGGCTTTTAGGAGTACACCAGCATATTACCACCAAGCTAGCATACATTAAGTCCAATGTAAAAAAAAAAAAAAAGAGAAAAAACAAAGAGTCTCAGATATCGGAAAGGTTTTTAAGATGCCCAAATATCAATGTGTGAGCTTACAAGAAATGATACACTGCAAAACATAAAAATAACCATTGTATTACCCTACTTTGTTGTTGCACTGTTGTAAGGTCTGTTATGTGTTTTGTAGCCTAACTAAATAAACTACTGCTCAAAACTTTTGGGGTTGATAAGATTTTCTTTTTTTAAAAATCTCTATGCTCACAAAATATTGAGAAATATTATTACATTTAAAAGAATATGTTCTATAATATATTTTAAATTGTAAGTAATTTCTGTGATTTTTCAGCAGCCATATCTCTTATTACCAATATGTTGATTTGGCTCAAGAAAACGTTTATTTTCATTATCCAATATTTAAAAATTCTTGCTCTGCTCTGCTGCACTCCAGTGCGCAACACTCTGTATGTTGTTAGGAGGATGACGAAAGTTTAAAAGTTACATTTATAGTTTGGTCTGCTTCAGCGTTCATCACTGTAAAAATGATTGAAATGGCCAATCAAATCAAAGTAGGCGGAGTTTACAGCAAGAAGCCTCAGTTCAAAAAAGAGTAAATAAAATATGTAATTATTTAATACATGTCAACTGGTTTACGATTGAAATGTTAAACGACTGACAGTAACATCTAGTGATGCGAACTACCCAACTTTTTTCACAAATATGGCTGTTTTGATTGGAAAATTTATGTGATTCATATAATTCCTAACTGAGTGTGATGAGACAAGAAATATTTTACTTTTTTAATGCACAAAATTTTAAGACATGGTTACGGCCTTGCTAAAATTAAAGTGTTGACCCTTCCCTTAGCCCACTCTTAAACCTACCCAAACCATCAAACCCTAGCCTTACCTGTATCCTACCGCAATAGCAGCAAAAGCATTTTGCTATATACAGCATAAGTACATTGTACCATCTTATTTTTTATGTAAGTACATAGTAAACCTCATATAAAGTGTGACAATAAATCTTACTGACGCCAAACTTTTGAATGGTAGTGTACTTGATTTGGTAACATTGCAGTTGCTATGTACATACACATATTTGCAAAAGATATGGCAGTTACAATGTACACATATAGGCCTACTTATGTATATGTGTAATATTTGCTTTGTGTTTTCCTGTAGCTCAAACAGTAAAGCATCGGCGCTTGCAACGCCAACGCCAAAACTGAGAAATTATAATAATGTAAAAATGTGAAATGCAAAGTAAGTCGCTTTGGATAAAAGTGTCTGCCAAATGCATTATTGAAAATTTAAATGTAATTCTGATGTTTTTAAAAAACAAATAAACTTTTTTTTTATAATTCAATTTTCGATTTGTGAAATTTCCCTGAACTCAGGAGCTGAAGTGTCTCTTTCTTGATTTATCTTTTATCTGTGGTGTGGGCTTCTTTTCGGCATTACACTTCGGGACCAAATGATGTCCACCCACTTCAGTTATGCCCTGATTGGTAGGTTGTGATGAAGAGGCGGGCATATGCGTCAGCGCCAAGCACACGTCACCCACCCTTAGTTGGCGGCATTGTAGTCTGCAGGATTGACTTGTGTGTTGAGGGTTACAGGAGGACCAGCCATGCCCACACACGAGGAAAGGCAGCCCTTCACTCACCTCCAGAGACAACTGCAGACAAAAAGAGATCCTTGGCAGAACACATATTTTGTGTTTCAGAGAAGAAGGTTGGAATAGTAAGACTTAATTATTCCTCAAGCACATCAGGAATATTTTCTGTCCATGTGTGTGCTTACCTGCGAGTGGTCATGCTCAATCTCCACGTGCAAACAAGACAGTGCAGGTGTGTGTGAAGGTGTGATCTTTAACACAGTGAAACGTTTCAGCATCAGCTCAGGATGTAATCGAGCGCACTGCTCCAAATCTTCCGTCCTTAAATCCTCCACCCGCTTCAGTCGACCACCCTCAAGCTCCACCAAAGAGCCTTCAATAAAGCGATGGAGAATGCACAGGGCAGAAGAGGAGGATGTAGAGTGTGTGATAGTGTTCGATTCTGCATCTCCTCTCCAGACCAGTAGGGGGAGCTCCTCCCTTGTTTGATTTTCACCTTGCCACTTTGATCCTTCAGGCGCTGCATGGGTAGAACAGTTCAAATCAAGCGGCTGATGATGGTTGTATTTTGTGTTGTGTTTAAAATATTTTTGATTAGAATCTGTATAAAGTAGCGAACCTAGAACTGGGTTGTTTTTCACATAATGTCTCTCACTGTCTCTTTTGGAGCAGATTCTTTGACTTTGTGGTCCGTGGTACCAATGTGAATACTTTGATCTCTCGTTTTGCATGCACATTTTGACTTCCTCGTTTGGAATATCTCTTCTTAGAACGTCCCTAACAACCCCTGCATAGAAATATGAAGCTGACAACGGGTCGACTTGTGGATTAGGCAGCTTTCTGAAACCTTTGACAAGTCCATGTCCTACTCCTGGAGTTAAATAACTCCAGTATGAAGTATCCCTTCCAATACTATGCAGCGCACTTGGGTCAGTCACAAGTAATTTTGATGAAGGTGGCAGATATCTACTGCTAGAGTTCTGACTCAGTGAAGAGTGGATCTGATTCGCTCCAATAACACAAGAGAGGTCAGGTGTCACAGAGCCTAAATCATACCTGTAATTATACAAGTTAAATGCATCTGTGACAATGTCAGGTGTGGACTCCCGTACATGTCTAGGTCTTCTGAATATTAATTCCTGATTCCAAAAGGGCGAGGGGGTTTTGAAAATATGTTCAGATGACTGTTCATTGGAATTTGGGACAGAATTCCATTTATCTAATACTGAGGAACTTGTATTTCTTGCCATGAGCACAATAAAGATTGCACAGTATCACATTGATATAAATGATCTGTTGTCCTCTTTAAACGTCTTGCATAATGGTTGTGGAGAAATGTCAATAACTTTATGAATTGTTTACGGTGTAAATTTTCTATGGGGAAGATCATTTAAGATGATCTTAGGGCATCAACTCTTAGCATTCGAGGCTTTGATACTTCTTTGTGTTGTTGTGATGGGTAAATTGATTTAGATGTTAAAGGAGACTTATGGCATCACACTAACTGGAGAACTGTTGGGTGGTTTCCAGTGCTAAGAATTTCTGAAAAACAAAAAACAAAACACCTTTAGGCAACAGATCAAAATTAAGTCTTAAAAACCCTCTCTAAACTTAATACAGTATATTGTGAAGTTTTCTATTTTATACTATTAGGAGGCAGATTGTTTTTGAAGTTTACATTTACCATTAAAATAACCAACTGGGCACCACACGTTTACTAAATAGACACTTTATTCATCCAATAATAAATGAATATTGATGATTTTCTACAATTTGCAATGACAATGGCAATTTTAGCTTTTGTGTAATGCCGCATTCACGCCAATAAATGTCAGTATAATGACTAAGACCACTGTTGTATCAGCAAATAAAAACAAACACAAACTACTTTAAATTCAACATAAAATCAAATATGACCCTATTTACTGTCTTAATGCACGTCTCATGATGTTATTTCATATGAAAAATGACTTGTAAAACTTTTCTTAAAATGTAATAATTAGATCTTTCTCTGAAATAAATATTGAGTAACAAGTTCAATCATTTCAGAACATTGTCTTACATTTTCTATCTCTGAATATCCTGTTTAACTCAGAAATACATCAGAGTACTTAAATAGTGCATTTTATTATTCATGGTAAGGTAGTGTTGTTTTGATTAGAAAAGAAAACTGCTTTATTGCATGCCTTAATGTTTCTATTTATCTCCTTTAACTGCCAAGATTTCTTTTTTTATCCAAGTGCAACACTGTGGAAACAGCGCTCTATACTTTACAAGTGCCTCTTCACTAACAATTTGAAAACTTAATGGTACACTAATAACAGCATTCAGCACCAGACGGTCTGCCTCACACCAGCTCTGAGTCTACAAACTTCAGTCTGCACCCCTGTCAGGGCTTCGACATTTTCCATAATAACAGTGCATGTTGGACTGCTACAAGAGTTAATAGTGAAATTACTGACAAGTAAAGGTTTAAAAATACTGTTTTTGGTATGAAATGATTCAAGAAAAACTAGATATTTGTTTGATCTAATTTCTGAATGGGATACAATCGGTCATTTTCCTTTGATTTTGAACCCAAATTTTGAACTTATGAAAGTTTCCAATTCCCACGCTCTCAGAAAGACATTATACTTATCACATATTATCAACTGATGTATGAACTGTTGAAATAGGTATTTACCTATTCAAATCCCTCAGCTCTTTATTCAAATGAAATGACTAATACTGTCATTCAATATTTATAGCCCTCAATCTATACTTTAGAACATAAAGAGACCATTTTTCAATAACACCCTCTGAGGCAATACTATACAGAACATCAGCACCAAAGGGCTTATTTGAATGAGGGATAGGCAAATAAGAATTGCTCATTACGGTAGGTTGATTTTTACATGCAAAAGTGAATATTTATCATGGAATTGGTGCTAAAAAAAATCAGAATTGCATAAACAACTGAATGATCTAAAAGAATCCTTATCAGTTCTGCAATTTATCTACAACATGATTTATCTATTCAATGCTGACTTCAAACAGTTCAAGAGAAATTCTAGAGTATCTGTAATATGTATATATACATAAGTGTTCCATCTACATAGCAAGGACAGCACATAACCACAATATACCTTGCATATTGTTAAAGAGGAGGTTCTGGCTCTGTAATATCAGACTGTTCTCTCTAAAGCTAAAAATGCAACTGTGCATAACATGCAAATTAAATAATGTAGGCTGACTTATGAAAGCAAAGGTGTTATGAAATGAAATGAAACAACTAAATTGAACCATTTTTTAAAATAGTTTTAAAACAACAACTTGTGCTTAAATATATTCATATTACTGCAAATTAAAATGAAAGTTTATGAAACAACATTTTACAGTCCTAATTTCTCAAGTGTAAAAGAAGTACCACTGCAGCCAAAACACATTATTAAAGATGTATCTTACCTCTAGACAACCCCTTGCTTTACGTAACATAAGGGCCTGTGCTGGTGAAATGCTGTGCATCCATTTGTGATGCTGACTTGCATATAAACTCTTATTTTCATTCCTCCTACTCTCTCTCAGTCTCTCCCACTCTCCTCTCAACTCTGTCTGACGCTGATGCTGACACTGGCGCTCTCTCTCTCTCTCTCTCTCTCTCTCTCTCTCTCTCTCTCTCTCTCTCTCTCTCTCTCTCTCTCTCTCTCTCTCTCTCTCTCTCTCTCTCTCTCTCTCCAAAATATTTTTTAAAGCATGAATGTTTGGTGGGAGGTATTTTTTTCTCTTTAGAGCAGTTTTTTCCTTGTCATAGTATGAATGACATACAAGTTTAATTGCAATACAGACTTAGTAATTGCAATCACAAATTTTGATAATGATTAAGATAACAGCTTAATGGCTGTTGAAATAATGTGAAGAATACCGGATAGTTTAACTGATTTACAGTATATAATTAAATCGCAGCCAGTTTGCAATTGCCAAGTTGTGTCGATTTGGGGTAATTAGTGGTTGTTATGGTGTTGGCTGGGTAGTTGCTTACTGGCCCAGTAAAGGTTTAAAGCCCAGGAAACACATGTCGGGTACAACAGGGCTAAAGGCTCCACGGGGTAAAAGCATAGACTGTAAAAAATATGGTCAAAGCATCTGTGACGTCACCCATAGACTTGGGAGGCCGTTTATGGGTGGGTATGGGCGGCGCCATCTTGGAATTTTTTTTTCAGAAATGATACAGAGGTGGTATGATGTGTTGTGTCAGATCATGGCCAAGACGTCAAATTTCAGGAATTCCACTCGGTGCAGCCCATTATCAGCTGTCATTCAAGCTGTCAATCAAAGTTAACCACGCCCTTATTTGTCATACATTTTATATTTAAATCCGATCTAAACTAACGCATTAGAAAAAAATTCACCCCCCTCACAGTTGTCATGCACTCGGAACCTATCGAAAAATACAATTAAAGTCCATGGGACCAACCTGTAAAAACATGAATTTATGTTGTGAAAACAGACATTTTAACATAGGGGTCTATGAACATTTGCTCCCTTTTGGGACCGGCCCCTAGCGGATTTTCGATGTATTGCAGTTTTTCGCTAGCCTGGATGCCAGCCCGAACCCCGCCCACAACATTTTTTGGTCGGGAAGTTCGGTCTGGACTCGATCCATTGAGGAGTAATTATGCTCGGTTCAGAAATCGTCGGGCCAATCAAATTGCCAGGGCAGGCTTTATACGATGATGGACAGATGATCTGCAGTTACGTAATCATCACATCATCAAACGTATTTCTTTCAAAAATGCTTTTCGTGTTTGCAAGTACTCTGCGAATCCTTAAATTCTTTTTCCAACACCAGCAAAGATCGTCAACAGTCATTATTTTTCCAGAGTGCGTGCAGTTGAGTTCTGTTGACTATGCAACGCTCAACATACCTAACTTACTGCGTTGCTCTGATTGGTTGTAGGTCTATCCAATTGAGTGCAGAGTTGTTGTTTTTTTCTGGTTCGGTTAAGACACGCCTCATAATCAAAGCCCTATGGAGCAGTATCAGACTCACATTCTGACTAGAATATGAGTATGACGAAGTCTTAGTTTTTTGCACTTCCGGGTAGGCTTTAGTTTTCAGATTAGAATGTCGCCGCTTGGGTAAAAGGCTCCGTTGATTTTGTTTTCCTCTAAACCACTAGATGGCACAAAAACTTGCAGCAGCACTTTCCAAAACAAGATCAAGATGCAGCGATTTTTTGGCTGATCCTTGACGCGAAAGTTGATTTTGTGCTAATTTGATATTTTGACACTAAAATTATTTAATATATTAATGATTTTCAGTTTTGTTCAAGGTAATTAAAGCAACAGTTTTTTCATTAATCCTCCTGTTACCCTCAAATCTGATAACATTTTTTACCCACTGGGGTCAATAGACCAATTTTCAGTTGGTAAACATGGTGACGTTTTTCTTTGGGCGGAGCTTAGGTGGTGGCAGAACGATCCCTCTGGCCGCTTCACTAACGTTAGTATGCAAGTTTTGTTAGCTTGTTTTTTAACAATGACTGGAGAAAATCCGATTTTATCTTAATGTGAAAGGTCACTCACTGTCCAGGACCGCGATTGTTATTTGCAAAAGTTAATTTTAACGGACGGAACCAGATTGGCCGACCCGTAGCCGTTACACGCTCACTCAATGGACGATCTGACAGGATTAACGTTAGCTACCTCGGTTGAGTGGCCTGACTTCTACACCTACCTTATAGAGAAGCCGAGCGTAAAGAGAAACTGAGGGCATATAAATCTTTAGATGCCTATAACTATGTGATGAATGGTTATGTACAAGACTTGTGTGGTACGATCCGCAGTTCTGCCTAGCCAGCGCCAAGAAGACCACAATGTAAAGAGTGATATTACGTTGCAATTTTTATGATGTGAATATTTTCTAGAAATAAAAATTCCAGATACAGCATATTCATTTTTCATTGTTTCTTGCACTCAACAACACAACAAGATGACATTTAATAGTAATAATAACAATTTAAGCTCCTTCTTATATAGCCGAATCTGTGCTGGTTTGTATTGACCGCTGCAGTTTTCCCTTCATTTTGCCTCCAGCTAGCGCCGTGACGTAACTGTGACGTCGGCTCGAAATTGGTCTATTTGACACCAGTAATTAAAACCTCCCTAATATGATTTTTTTTTTTTTTTTTTTACAAAGGTTTGTCTCAGGTAATTTATGTCTTTGTTGACTACTTAAGTAACCTTTTAAGTTGACATCCACCCACCACCCCCTTCCCCACCCCTTATACATCCAGAATACCCATTGCACGACTATGGACAAATTTACAAATCACCATAAAATCTTACAGATTGACCTAAAATTGGAAAAGTATAAATTTATTTGGTGTTTTATTTGTTTTATAACATTTCTAAGTAGGCCTATAGATTTTTGTAATCTATAACATTTGGAAAGAAAAACTATTTATTTTATCAAGGATAGTAATACTAGTTATGTTTGGGGTCAATCTCGCAAAAATCAGAATCAGAATCAGAATCAGAATCAGAATCAGAAAGAGCTTTATTGCCAAGTGTGCTTGCACACACAAGGAATTTTCTTTGGTACTGAAGCTTCCAGTGCACATATACAGATACAAATACAACAAGAAACAGTAATACAAAATCTAAAAATAAAATTATAAAAAAAAAAAAAAAAAAATATATATATATATATATATATATATATATATATATATATATATATATATATATATATATATATATATATATATATATATATATATATATATATATATGAAAATACTATAAAATATAAAATATAAGGCCACGGTTGGGTTTAGTCAGAATAAACATTTTCGGATTATGAACATATATACAGTATTTTGAATAGTATGAATAAATATAAATATAAATAACCTGAGTTTAGGAGATTGCACTAAACAGTGGGGGTATTGCACTTAAAGGCATATGCCTTGGGAGATATGTTAACTGTTCAGGAGGGAAATGGCCTGTGGGAAGAAACTGTTCCTGTGCCGAGATGTTCTTGTGGCCAGTGATCTGAGTCTCCGTCTTGACGGTAACAGTTCAAACAGGTGGTGTCCAGGGTGAGTGGAGTCTGTGATGATTTTACCTGCTCTCTTCCTCACTCTGGAAGAGTACAGGTCCTGGAGGGTTGGCAGGGGGGCACCAATGATCCTCTCTGCAGTCCGGACTGTCCGCTGTAGTCTCATGATGTCTGATTTGGTAGCTGAACCAAACCAGACAGTGATGGAAGTGCATAGGACAGACTCGATGACGGCTGAGTAGAACTGAATCAGCAGCTCCTGTGGCAGGTTGAACTTCCTCAGCTGGCGAAGGAAATACAGTCTCTGCTGGGCCTTTTTCACAATGGAGTCAATGTGATTGTCCCACTTCAGGTCCTGAGAGATGATAGTGCCCAGGAACCTGAATGACTCCACTGCTTCCACAGTGCTGTTCATGATGGTGAGTGGGGGGAGTGCTGGGCTGTTCCTCCTGAAGTCCACGGTCATCTCCACTGTTTTGAGCGTGTTCAGCTCAAGGTTGTTATAACTGCACCAGACAGCCAGCTGTTCAACCTCCAGTCTGTAAGCAGACTCGTCACCGTTTCGGATGAGACCGATGACAGTGGTGTCGTCTGCAAATTTCAGGAGCTTGACAGTGGGGTCTTTAGAAGTGCAGTCGTTAGTGTACAGGGAGAAGAGCAGTGGGGAGAGAACGCACCCTTGGGGGGCGCCAGTGCTGGTGGTGAGAGTCCTGGATGTGTGTTTCCCCAGTCTCACGAGCTGCTGCCGATCCGTCAGGAAGCTGGAGATCCACTGACAGATCGAGGATGGAATGGAGAGCTGGGTCAGTTTGTCTGTGAGTAGATCAGGCATGATGGTATTGAAGGCCGAACTGAAGTCCACAAAGAGGATCCTTGCATAAGTCCCAGGTCTGTCGAGATGTTGCAGGATATAATGCAGTCCCATGTTGACTGCATCATCCACAGACCGGTTTGCTCTGTAAGCAAACTGAAAAGGATCCAGCAGGGGTCCAGTGATGTCCTTCAGGTGGGCCAACACCAGTCTTTCAAACGACTTCATGACCACGGACGTGAGAGCGACAGGTCTGTAGTCATTAAGTCCAGTGATTTTGGTTTTTTTGGGGACCGGAATGATAGTGGAGCGTTTGAAGCAGCAGGGAACTTCACATTGCTCCAATGATCTGTTGAAGATCTGCGTGAAGACCGGGGCCAGTTGGTCAGCGCAGGCTTTTAGACAAGCAGACGAGATGCCGTCTGGGCCTGAGGCTTTCCTAGTCTTCTGTTTTTTGAAGACTCGGCTCACGTCCTCCACACAGACCTTAAGCTCAGGTTGGATGGCAGGAGGGGGGAGAGGAGGGGGTGTAGGAGGTGATGGTGGATGTGTGAACTGCAGGTCAGAGCCGGTGAGAGGTGTGAATGAGGGCTTTTCAAACCTGCAGTAAAATGAGTTTAAATCATCAGCCAGGTGTGGATTGTCCACAGATCGGGAGGATGGTGACTTGTAATTGGTGATGTTCTTCAGGCCATTCCAGACTGATGATGGGTCGTTGGATGAAAACTGGTTTTTCAGCTTTTCAGAGTAGGCTCTTTTAGCAACTCTGATCTCCTTTGTCAGTCTGTTCTTGGCATGGTTATACAAGACATTATACAAAAATGATGTTTTCCCCTCCCCCATGACACAGGAAAC